>CM077350.1:73579394-74925533 GCA_039655645.1 Ammopiptanthus mongolicus | reverse complement strand
GAACTAAGAAATTAAATATACCAAATTATAATAACTGCTTCCAAAGAAAACACATTAAAAGAACAATAAGCTTCCAAAGAAAAGCCACTATTAGTTAAGTAAATACCTGGGTTCAGTCTTAAACCCGCTATTGCAAATCTACACCACTCTTAAAGAGATATGAAACACATTAAAATAATAAGGGTATGTTTGGTTTATATTTTCATTTCCTGTTTTCATTTTTTGTTTTTATTTTTTAAAAATTGTTTTCATTTTCAAATTTTATTTGAAAACGTGTTTGTTTTGACTTCCTGTTTTCTGTTTTCATTTTCTATTTTCAAAAATTTGAGAATGAAAACATTGAAAACAACTATTTTTTATTTTCAGATTTGGGTCCAATTCAGGAAATGTTTTCAGTGAAAACATTTTCACTAAACTCAACCAAACGTATTTTCAAGCTCATTTTCTGTTTTCATTGAAAATAAAAACAGGAAATGATTAAACCAAACAGGCCCTAACCTGTTTTTCACATGTCAAAATAATTGACATTCAGTAGTGGCGGTGGCCTTCAGCAAATTGTGAGTGAGGATAACACATAATCCCATTTTTAGGGAATACAAAAATTTAATTAGTATATATAAATATCAAAATAAAAATTTTATATAATTAATTTTTTAACAATAAAAAATAATTGTTCCAAAAAAAATAATAATATATTGATAAAAAATAATATGACAAGTGTATATTAAAATATCTTTTTATAAATATATTTTTTAAAATCAGTTACATTTCTGTTTGATTTAGATTTTTTCTCTTCTTCATCTTTCTCTCTCTTTATCAAATGGTCTCACACACACAAACTATAGGATACCTAAGTGATTATAAAGATATCAATTTCTTAATGCCTACAAAATATCCAAAATCTCAAGATACTTCCTGATCAATGACTACAGCCTACAGGTTAGCAAATAACAATGAATACGACCGAGGACTGAAAAATAGTTTTTTTGTTTGCTTTTCTTCTTTCCTTGGGGTATACATAATATATTTACAGAGCTCACTTAAAAACGATGCTAATTGATGACAGCGAAACGAATTTTGATCAAAAAATTTCAAGCCTAAATGTTTGGTAGTTGACACCAAACTCATTTCATGTACTAAAAGTGAAATATATCTAAATTACACTACAGTTTTAGATGTGTAATGGCATAACAAGCACTGAGAAGTGAGATGATACAAGTTTGGAGGCTAACAAGCAATAATCTAGTTTTGTCGCATTCTTTTATTCTATATATCTTTTAATTGGATTAATAGGATGAACATTTATAGTGAAGATTTAGGCTCAAATCAGACAAAGTACAGTGATCTACTGCCAGCCAATCACGTTAGTATACCATGTTGGCACATTCTCTTAGCGACATGTGCATGTGTCCAACAAATATTGAAATGACAATAAACTCTGCTTAACATGTTAAATTAAAAACAAATTCTTATGGTTTTCACCTTAGAGCAATCGGATGTGGTTCGTTATATGTAAGTATGTTTATTTTTATAAGCCATTGATTTTTATATAAAGACCATCAACAGAAAAATGAAAGAGAATCGTATTATTAAGCAGTTCAATCACCAACGAATTAATATTTTAAATTGAAACAAAAAAATAAAAATAAATAAAGATGTACCATAACTTATGAAATCTATTTAGTGAACTTTTAAGAGTTACACTATTGGAGTGTAGAGTTGTTAAAGTAGTATGAAGTAAAAAGTGATGAGATGATGTAAAAGTGAAGGTAAGAACCTTCAATGGATTGCACCATTGGAGATGCTCTAACTCTAAGTAGGGGTGATCAAATCCAAAACGATCCAAAAAAAAAGCGCAAACCGATCCAAAAAATCGAAAACCAAACAAAATTGATTTTTATTAGATTTTCTTGGATCATTTTTTGTGAAAACCGATCGGATCGGATTTCGATTTCATTTTTGAAATCAAACCACATATATAAAATTTAATATTTATTTATTCTATTATTAGTATGCGACGACGTATTAGACTATTAATGTATTACCCGATTAAAATAAACCTCACGTCATAAGAGACTATTTGTTGGTTTTTGTTTTCCTAATTTTCTATTATTTTTAATGTTTCAAACATAAAATTGATATTTGTTAGAACATACTATTTTAATTTTTATCATATTATTTAGACTAATTTTTTAGTTATTGTATTGTTAAAAATCGAGTCATCAAATCCAATTCAAATCTTATCTAATCGTATTGGATCGATTCAGATATGATATATAGGGATCAAGCAAATCCAAACACGACTGCAGTATATTTTTATTTTTGGATCTCATAACTATTTGATTCCAAACGATCACCTTTACTTTAAGTGACTCGAGTTAAGGCCCTAATACCGTGCTTATTTATACTAGGCCATGGACACATTTTTCCAACATTAATCTAATATATTAGCATAGGACAACATATATCTCTGTTGACTCCCTCCCTGCCCCTGCCCCTCCTCAGATATATATTATTATTACACTCCAACACAGCAGAAAATACTTAGAGAGAGTTGGGTGATATATTCAATCATCTTGCAATCAATGGCAATTTCAGGTTCAGAATCTCAGAGTCCCAGTGTGAGTGGCAAAACGGTTAGTCAGGTGGAGGTTGAGTGTGTGAAATGCGACTCATGTGGGTTCACAGAGGAATGCACCCCTGCATACATCTCAAGGCTGCGTCATCGGTACCAGGGTCGTTGGCTTTGTGGGCTATGCGCGGAGGCTGTGAAGGACGAGGTTTTGAGATCAGATAGGCTTATCACCACCGAAGAAGCACTCAACCGCCACATCAGTTTCTGCAGAGAATTCAGATCATCAACACCTCCTGATGAAACAGAGCACCCCATCTTTGCCATGGGGAGGATTCTTCGTAGGAGCTTGGACTCTCCGAGGCCTCTGAGGTCAAACTCGAGTGGTTCTCTCCCTGCAGTTCATGGGGTTCGCGCTTCACCTCTGCTTCGATCAGAGAGTTGCTTCTCTTCTATCTCTGGTTAAGGTATTTCATTGGAGAATTAATCTTGCAGTTACGGGTGAAACGTGAAACATAGGAACTGTGTTTGTTTTTTCTGTGATTGGGAGAGATGATTAAAATCTATATAACAAAGGGTCTTCTAACGTTGGCCTCTTTGTTTTGATTCATGAATTTGTTCCAGATGCTAACTAACAGTGCTAGAAATTTCATGAGGCCAACCTGATGCTCATGACTTTACTGCTAGTTGAGTTGTTCTTTTCTTTTTTATCTTCATCTTCAATGTATATAGAGCTCATCTTGTAGATTGCTTAACAAATTTTAAAAATTTAGTTCTTCTAATTTTTTGTTTCTGTGTTTTTGCTAAAGGAGATTGAAACAAAACAATATTTTATTAATTTAATTTAATTTTTATTTTGGGTATGGGGTTATTAAGGAGTTTTGCTTTAAGGCTAGTAATAACTATTGAATCAGAACAAAAAAGACAGCGCAAACCTGCCATTATGATAGCTGGCTCAAGGCTTAAGCACTCCTTGAAAGGTTAAAAGGAAACATTGTCGCATTCTTTGACTATAATTGTAGGCATAAAAGAATATGAGGAATCTTCAACTAATAATTCCGGGTGTGCTTAGCTGTTTGTATCAATTTTCAGCATGGCATTTACTAGGAATGGGTTGATTAAAAGATTTTTCTAAAAGAAAAGAATAATAAGGAAGGGTGAATAATGGAGGCATTAGCGTTTTGCAAGCAAGATATTGACACAGGACGAAAGTGCAAAGAAACTTCCCACACCTGTTAGAAGTGAAAAGGCCATCGCTTTGGTTGGAAAAGTACTAGTATTTCCAGGTAGCAGCCAAAGTTTTAACTTGGGTCACGATAAGAATGCATTGGAATGAAGCTGCAAGTAGCTCGTTTTTACCTTTTGTACTTTTTCTTGCTTCTAACTGAAGGCCTTGTGATGTTATGCTTTCTTGCCTGAGTTGCATTCTTGCATTCCCAAGCTAGACATACACGAGTGTGTTTGACAATGAACAAGTTAGCTTACAAGTTAGACTAGCTTACCTGAGAAAAAAGTTATTAGAGCTGTTTTTTTTACAGCAATTATTAGAGCTGTTAGGTAATGGAGTTTTTTTTTTTAAAAAAAAAATAAACTCTTATTTAATAAGCTAATAGAGATAGCGTATAGTTTATAAGTAAAGAGCTACACGATTTTCTTTTCGATTTTACTCATCTCAATTTTACAAAATAACAACTTTTTATCCTCCTTAATGCATGCATTTATTTTCAGCCTTGGTATCAAATAATTCTAAAAGAAACTCACTTTCTCCTCCCTCAACAACAATAATAATAAAGATAAAAATAAATTTATATATCTTTAATTATTACTATTATTATTTTATATATATATATATATATATATATATATATATAGAGGTTAGTTGATCAAATAATTTTACCAAATACATACAATTCAATCGGTTAAGTTATTAGTTTTTTTTCAGCTAGTTGTACCAATATATAAGAGGTTATGGTCCATTTGGAATGATTAGCAGTAATTTTCTTTACGAACACACCCAATTAGCTTTTGGAAAATGCTTAATCATCCGAATGCTTGTAGTTCGAAAACTGAGTACTAAAATTTTTAACTGTTAATTGTACATTAGAAATTAGAATTATGGTGTGCGATAGATTCATCACTTCTGCAATGTATTTAAACTATTATAACCTTACTCCTCAGTTTTGGTATGATAGACTATGGGCCAGTTTGTTTTAAATTCTACAAAGATAAAATTACGTTTGAAAATCGTGTTGGGAGAAAGCTCCTCTCACATAACTTCCAAAATTATTATCTCGAAAAACGTTATTTTCACGTTTGCGTTGAAAATAATCTAAACCAAACCGATACTATATAGGGTATCAAATAGCAAGAGAAGGAAATAGTTATATGACTAATGTGAACATTCGGGATGTATCTACCGCAGGAGTTTTCAGCAAAATCTGCACAATACATCGAATCCGACAATGAGAGAAAGTGGGGACACTTGTTTAGACACCCAATTCATCCGGGTTATTATTATTATTATGATTTGTCCTTTTATCTGTTTGCGTGTTTTTGTTGGAGACTTGGAACACATTCTCGCTACGTTTCTTCCATGTTCCAACCAGCAAAGTTTGCTTCATTTACATTTTCAAAATTTGTGTTTACGTGTTTTTGTAATAGTGGATTATCAAAATTATCTAGTATTTTGGCTACATGTAGTTCATTTAAAAATTCGAGAGTCAATAACTCGATCGTAAGTCACGTGTTTTAGTGTCTTGCTATAATTTATCAACAAAGTTTGATACATTTGCTGCAAATCTTGAGAAACACATAGACAACAAGGGGATTACCATCTTACTTCGCCATAAACTCTTTTTATGTTGCTACAAAAGTAATTGAGGGAAAGCCGTCGTCAGAAGCAAAGAAGCATTGAAATGAGTTGTAGTTGTATACGGTTGAAAAACCAAGACCATAAATATTATTCTTTTTCCGGGAACAGACTACAGAGAGGTGCCACATGGCATGCACCATATGCCTTAGCCAGATATTTGCACCGAGTTGGAAGTGGTAACCTGCTTCAAGTAAAACAGGATTGAAAAAAAAAGCTCCAATAGAGAAAACATAGCGATTTTGAATGTGAAGATTAGGTTTGAAGAACAAATTCGATATGTTAAACATTTCCTCGGTGATAGCTATTGCCTCATATATAGCCCCATTTCCCAATCATCAAAATAGTCAACTATTTTACTCAATGGAATCCATCATTTCATGGGTCACTGATTTCCATTATGAACTTTTGTTTAATTAAAAGGTAGTTTACCTAACCCCTCGTATAGTGCTCTCATGAAATCAATCTGCGTTCTATTCTTTGTGCAAGTCAACCCTCAAAGAAAAATGGCCAATTCAATCCAATGAGGCAGAGCTCTTTAAGAGCATTCCGATTTCTTTCCCCAACTTTCTACTAATACCTTTGCTATTGAACAGGAACTACACGTGCGAACCATCATGGATTTTCTTTTACGTGATTTCTGTGACCCCACATTGACCACAAGGATCAATAAACGTATAATATATAGAGTCATGATCATCACTGCAACCCAAGAACTTCATTACTGCTCTAGATTGCTTACTTTGGCGTTTCTCTAATGATGGAGGTCAAACCATGTGACTTGTGTAGGCTGCAACATCGGCATATCACACGAGTTTCTCCCTCAACCAACTTACCCGTCTTGTTTTTTTTTTCTAGTTAACGACATACCAAGTCCCAACAAATGACAGTTTTGAGCAATTTTAATCATTATATTAAAACTCCATCTGGGTGCATGGCATGACACATAGGTAAGGAGCAAGAACCTGGTAGTATTTGTACAGCTGATTCTCACGGGGATCGTCTGCTGTGCACCCTTTTGATAATGTGTTTATGACTTTTGTATTGATAAAAATTTAATTAAGTATTAATTGATTATTTGTTGATAAAAAGTGGGATGCACCATACATCCCACTCATGTTTGGTACACCATAGAAGCCCCCGATTCTCACATACCATAGAATCTAAAGAGCTTGATAGAATAGTTTGGCTTTTTAGTGTCTTACTTTTCAATGTAAAAATTCTTTTTTCAAGAATCGTTTCTAGTATCCTCTGAAATAAAGAAACTTTAAAAAAATGTACATTTGGAATTTTCCGACCACAAAACCAAACACATCTTTTTAATCAAATGTTAATTAGTTTAGGGGGTCTATTTAGGGATGGCAATTTGTATCCATGCGCGGGGATCCCCGCGGGGACAGCCCCAAATGAGGCTCTATAGGCGGAGAATTTTTTCCCGCGGGGGTGAGGATGGGGGACAAAATTCCCTCGAAGGCACTTTGGGGACGGGGATGGGGAACATGCTCCCCGCCCCTTGGGATCCCCGACCCCGAAAATATTATTAAAATATCCTTAAAAATATGTTTATATATATTGTAGATATAATTTATTAATTTTAAATATATATTATTTTATTAAAAAAATAAAATATTAAAACATATATATATACTATTTAAGGTCGAACTTTTTACAATGTCTTGGAGATTACTTTAACTTTAAATATTTAAGATTTTTAGTGTCTTGTTACAATGTCTTAAGATTGCTAGAACTTATTTAGTTACCTATTAACTAGTTGGGACAGGGGGGGGGGGGGGGGGGCGGGGAATTGAATTGGTGAGAGGGGGATTTGGAATAGTATTTGGTATAAAAAAGTTGTGGGATTTTAAAGATTATATTTAATTAATACTATTAGTCTATTAGGGATTTTAAAAAAATATTTTGGTATAAAAAAGTCTTGTGGATTTTAAAAGACTATGTATGAATGTAATGACTTATAAGATTTTTTTTAAAGTCTTTTATAATTAAGATTTTATAGATTGGATTTGAATGGATTTATATCATAAGAATTTATAAGACTATGGCAAGATTATATATATTTATAAGATTTGAAAGAAATACATGGTGAAGAATAAAAATCAGAATTTATAAATAAGATTCTATTTCCATTATGAAGAATAAACACATAAACTCTAATTACAACATCATAGAGCAAATTCAATTTTACAGTGGAGAAGACAACATATTCACACCCTCAATTGTTTTAAAAAAATATAACTATCCTATATACATTTTTTTGCCCCCCATAGTTGACAAAATTGCGCCCATATTACTCATTAACTCAACACTCAACATTTGTGGACATGCAGCTTTAGGAACTTTATGATCGTTTTACAGAGACAAATACTCAATTGCTTATTTGATAAAGCAAGGCTCATTGAATTTGCGAAATTTTATCAACATGATTTTTCTTCAACTAATTTAATGATGCTTGATAATTAACTTGAGACTTACATCAACATATGTGCAAAACTGTTGAATTTATATCTTTGAAAGGAATTAGTGATCTTTCAAAGAATTTAGTTGAAACTAGAAGACATATTGTTTATCCATTAGTTTAACTACTTTTGAAGTTAGCAATAACTTTGCCTGTTGCCACAACAACCGTAGAAATAAGCTTCTCTGCTATGAAGATTGTGGAAAATATGTTGCATAATGGAATGAGAAATGCATGGATGAATGATTTTCTGGTGACTTATATTGAGAGAGATGCGTTCAATAACATTGACAATGAACTGTTCATTCAACGATTTCAAAACATGAGATCACATAAAGGACAATTATGAGATATATATATATATATATATATATATATATAATATATTTATTTGATTAGGTATATTAAAATTGCATGCCTTTAATATTTATGTTTTTTTTCTTCATATGTATGATAGTGTTTTTTGGAAATAAATTGCACTCGTTGGTTCTGGGTCCTAGATCTGCCACTGTTCACAAAAGTGTTTTGTTTACATATTATTGTATTTATGAAGTGAAAAAGAAAATTATGAATTTAAAACAAAAAAAATCACTTTATTTTGATAATGTCATGAATACTGCACTCTATACTTTTATTGTGTACTGTAAGTGATATGTTTGCTATCAAAAGTATATAAATTTGATATGTCATAGTAAATGTGTACTTGCAAACCAATTCTATTATATACTTAGGTAGCATTTGAGCTAACATTTTTTGGGGCTTAAAATCTGTTTTGAAGTTAAAGTTAAAAATAAGCGTTTTAAAAGTAAAGTTAAAGTTGTTTGGTAATTTATGTTTAGTTGAACGACAATCATGGGGGGAGAGACTAGGTAGAGAGAGGGGGGAGAAAGGAGAGAGATGGAGGGAGGGAGGGAGGAGAGAGAAAATCTAAGAAATCTGATGTGGTAGAGTGAGATTTTTTGTTACTAAAAATTCACACAAAGTCCCACCAAATCCACATTAAAAAACAATCCATTGAAATTAGCAAGTTTTTGAATACCACAAGACTTTTGTTACTTATAAAAAGTTTTAATTGAATACTACTAGATTTGGACACCCGCTTTAAAAAATCCTGATAGTCTTGATTGAATACCACAAGGCTTTTTTATCATAAAACTCTTTTAAAATCTTTTAAAATCCTAATCCAATACACCCCTTTAATGTTAGTATTTTGTTATTGGGTGAGTTTTAAAACTTTGACCTCTTTATCACTCCACTCCTTAACTCTAAACCACCAAGTCAAATAACCACCAAACACAGATCTGGTCATGCAAAAATGAATTCTAATTTTTTTACCAATTTATAACCTCTAGCACCACTGTCTCCCCAACACCTCAGATCTGATATTTGTCACTGCAAGTGCAGGTGCCATCCTGACAGCATATATTGTTAATACTACATTTTGAGCCCACATGTTAGCCAGATTTTATTTTGGTATTTAGTACATAAAACTTTTCTCCACTCATCTAAAAACGCATTGGAAGATACTACTATGCAAGGACGCTCGCGAGCCAAAGTTTATTCCCTGAGCCAAGGGTTGTTCATTTCCATAATTGATGGTACTGCCAAGGGCATAGATTATTATGTCATTTGGAACATGCACAGATAATGTAACACAGTAAATTTTATTCATCTAAGAGATGCCATGTAGAGCATCACATGTATTGCTTATAGGAGTCACTTCCTGCTTCACGACCACCACCAGTTGCCTTTTCTCCACCAAAAGCACCGCCAATTTCAGCTCCATATATTAGTATGTTAACATTCACTATACCACAAACCACAATCATTACCGCGTGGCCTGCATAGTATCATATGCATGAGCACACGAAATATACTATTTCTACAACTAAAAATCACCAGAAACATCGTCATGGGTTTTGGTTAGTAATTGAATAACTTCTTAAATTAACTCTAGTCAGTATGGGATTTAAGTAACTTTTTCCGGTATAACTTGCTTGTAGTGATCTGGATTTTGGAGGATAAAAGAGATGGGGAAATCTACAAGTACACTTCCAATCCATTTGAATATAGCTTGAGGTCTTCGTGTAAAGATTGAACTACTCAATCCTTGAGGTACAGAACTGTTCGTGGCAGTTGCTTCTTCTAGAGTCCGAGTGGTAAAATCACAAAGCTAGCTCAATGAGAAACTAAACTCTAAAAGAAATAAATATTTATATAGCTAGTAGAAAAAATAGATATTACATGGTGAGTGGTTGGACGGGAGGGGAGAGATTTTTTTAAACATTTGTCGTTTGATTCATTTTTTAGGAAGAGATGAGAGGGGAATGAAGGGGAGCAAAATCATTTTTCACCCAATTTTGGTTCCCCTCCGAAAGTGGGGAGATTTGGAGGGAGTGGATTTAAAACAATTTGAATGTAATGGCTAAAATATTCATACTTATTTATTTTAAAATAAAAAATTTAAGAATATAAAGGTAAAATAGTTTTAAAATATCTCTTATCCCCTTGTGAATCAAATACAAAAAGTGTTAGTTTTCCTCCCCTTCTCTTCTCTCATCCAAACACAATAGTTAATTAAAATCTCTCCCCTCCCCTCCCCTAATTTGAACCAAACACACTTAAAGATGACAGGCTGCCTTAAATTTCATAACATATAGAACTGGATCCGACCAAACAATTCTTCTTTTATCTATAGGAGCATATGGGGAAATTTCAACAATTGTTGGTTGTACAAAGTTTCCTTCTGATTCTAATACAGATCCCCCTGTTAGGATCTTCCCTTCCCTCCCTGATCATCAGAGTATCTAGTAAACCATCTCCACACAACAGAATACTAGCATTCATCATATTTTGGCAAAAGCTTGTAAATACTACCGAGCGATTACTATTTACTAATAAGGCATTGGAAGGTTAACGCCTTCAACATTTAACTTAACTAGAAGAGGCTGACAACAAGATACATGCTTTAGATTTTATAATTGAAAATTGAAATACCCTTCTGAAAGTTTTGCACTGAAACACGGGTATGTAAGGGTCCAACAAAAGTTCCCTTTCTCCAGTTGGTCACCAATTTTGACTCGTTTGTTGATCTTCAATAAGTTGGACAACTACACTTGTGTAAATACTCTTATGAAGAAACTGCAATATAAGGCCACGAAATAAATGAATAACTATACCTTTAAGAAATTCACGTGTGAATTATGAAATTCAATTTTTTAACTGGTTCTATTACCATTCTACAACAGGACGTGCAACTTTGACCAGCATGCGTACCTACTGCTGCAGACAAAATAGAGTGCACACCCAGCCTGATATCTGCATCATCCATCACTATTATTACATTGTCACCACTTAACTCAAGCAATCATTTTCCAAATCTTTCATTACCTGTTTGCTGGACCATCAAGCCCACCTATACTAGGGAATGCATCATTATCAATCCAGTAGTATAGATTGTAATATTTAAATTTTACAGAACCAAGTAAACATTAACACAAAATATCTCTACATGCATGGAGCATCATACATGGTATTAGTACATGGAGCAACATATGAGCATGCTGTGGAAGCAGGTCTCAAGAATGTGTTGGGCGGAGTGGTGTGCATTTTACTTGAATAGTTGTTGGGCCTTTTTTCATACCCAAAAACAAAAGATCATACCCCTAAAAAATGTTGGGCCTTTTCAATGTCTGATTCAGATAGGAGAGTTCGGGTACTGATAGGAGGTGCAGGTCCCAAAAATAAAATAAAAAAATAAAGCTTAATAGGAAGTGCTTCATTCAGAGATATGTCATATGCATTTCTTCCTTTTAACACTTTTTGCCCCTGGTAAAGTGTTAGTAGCCACTGGCGTGCTACAGCTTTCATTTCAATATATTTTATGCCAGCAAATTAGATTTTGGGGAAAGATTGACAAATGAAGTGATATAGTAATTGAAGTTATGTGATTAAATATAAAAGTTCAAAAAAAAAAAACTCATGTTATTTACGTATGGTTCAATAATGAAAATGACAGTTAACCAATTATATCTTTATTCCAACAGCTGATGCATACCATATATATGGATTGGTTGGACTTTGAATTGAAGGAAGAAAAAACAACGGGTGGCCCTCGAGTCTCCCTTTGTCTAGTTAGGTGGAAATTCCAGACTTTTTCTGCTTTTGAAGCATCTTTACATGCAAAGAGAATCCCTTCTCCTTTGTTTATAATTATAAAGATTATATGATAACTTTATGCGGAGAATCTTTTTAATTAGAAACTCCGTGTGAGATAGACCGTATTGGTTTCGCATTCAGCCACTGGTTGAACAAAAAAAAAGATAAGAACATAATGCTTTCATTCAACACGAAAGTAGTGATGTGACAATATATTACTTGCATCAATCAAAGTATTTGCATGAAGTTACAAACCCTTTAACAGTGTTCAAACCAAATTTGTCAAATCCGTGCTTAATTTATTCAATTAAGCAGTACTTTTGTTTCAAACTGTCAACTATCAGCAGTGTTCTTCCTCAAGGATCACCAATCCAACTTCACATAGAGATTCCAAATCAGTCTATAAATAATGAATACTGACAACAACTAAATAACTAACTGTCCCATCAATCATTATAAAAAACAAGTAAGACAAATCCAATGTATAAACAAGGCGCGTTTAATATAAGCAAAGTAATATCCATATTTACAAAGGCAATGTTTAAGACTAGATGATCATATCATCATCTTCCTTAGAAAATCTTTAATCCCCATTTGGCTGTAGGCTTCGTGTTTGTGAAATAGTAATTCTACAATGCCGAAAATTTTGAGAAAATTATGAGCACGCATGCTCTGCTGAGATTTGGATTTAGCAGTTGGTAGATTCGCCATAAATGTAATCAAGGATTGCGATAACTCCAAAAACAAAAGCTTGATCCATCCCGGGTTTCACCACTACATGGTAAAAATCCTTGCTTTCCATCAATTGCTCCACTTCCTTCTTCATCCCAACCTGCATAATCAGTGTAATAAATAGATCATCCCTCACATTTATGTAACAACTGATCCAGCAGAAGAAAATGGCAAAGTTAATTAATTAATGATGTACGTACCTGAGCTACCACGTTGCCTCTAGAATCAACAATGCTACAACACTTATCCGGGAAATAGCCACTGATCTCAAAGTCCCACCCTTTGTTACTAATGGTCCTCGGATGAGTGGAGATTCTGATTGCACTGTTCTTAACCAAACAAGAATTATTGGATTCTTTTAAGCTGAAAACCAGGTTCTGTGATCCCTCGTAGTCTAAACCATAACCTTTCCACTTCCTGTGAAAGCTCAGGGCCTCAACCATGCCTCCCTGCATATTTTTAAGACATATATTAAATTAATCAACATCAGCATATATATATATATATATATATATATATATATATATATATATATATATATATATATATAAAACCTATTACTCAAACAGCTCTCAATTAAACTCATGTACAATAAGTCAAAGTGAAGGTGCAATTAACATTGATTTTCACAGAGATATGTCTAATAATTATATATCTACCTTTCGACGTAGTAGAAGCACAGCATCTCCATCACCCTCTCTTAGAATTAAGTCTCCCTTTGTGCCACGAATCCCACAACCATCGACCCTGAACACAACCCTCTGGGTACTAGTGCAATCCATGACCACAAAACCCCCTCCATTCACCACATGTGGCCTCCTTCTGACCACAAGCACCGTCTGAGAAGATGAACAATATAGTTTGCTAACGATAGGCATCATCGTGTTTCTCTTCGCAGTCATGTGATCTTCTGTACCGACTACTTTAGAACTGAAAACTTACTCTTTGCTCTCTCCTCCACGTACCAATCTGTTATATATATATATATATATATATATATAGCATTAATGGGGAGCTGAGCCAAGGGCAAGAAATACTATATGAATAATAAAAAGGTTCTCCCTTCTCTGACTTGACTTCTTTGTTTGTGTTGAAGGGTTTGGCAAGTTTTGGCCTAAGAGATGGAAGAAGAATCATACCATTTGTTTGTTGAGGTTGCTTATGGACGAGAACGAAAATTAGCTTTATATTATATTATATATACTCTATGTTATATATAAATAAAAATATTTAATAATACACAAAGTAATAAATTTCACAACATCAAATTCATGTCCACCTAAAATTTACTCAATAATTATAAATGTGTTACAAAGAGTGTTGAATATAATATAGGTTAAAAAGGAATCATGGTTATAAACGGTGACACTCATATATATGAAGCATGTCATTGTAGAATTCTCCTGATTAGCTATGCCGAATTTCAAAAGCTTGCGAGCAGTATTTGAAAACCACTTGCTAACTACTTGCTTTCGTCTCCCAGGCCAACTTGGCTGAATGAAAGGTCTAGGTTTTACCTTTTACCACAAAAGTCACCAATGAAATCCCATCTGGCAAGCTACCTAGCTATACTGGAACCCAGTCGCACACGCCTACGCAAACTTCCAACTTATTATTTGAGAGAGGCGCTTGAACCAATTTATGCATACACGCCTACACTATTGAATGTCTGTTTGGTTTAGATTATTTTCAACACAAACGTGAAAATAACGCTTCCCAATGCAATTATTTTGGAAGCTATATGAGAGTAGCTTTCTTCCAACATGATTTTCAAACCTAATTTTACCTTTGCAGAATCTAAAACAAATAGGCCAGAGAAGTCGGATTCTCAAAAATTCAGTTCCTTTTTATGTTTTTTCAGTTATCATAATAATATAATAAAATTCTAAAATCTTAAAAAACAGGTAACAAGGTTGGTCCGAGTGGTAAAGGATTTGAGCACTTTAATCAAGTGGTCAGGGGTTCGAATCCTGACTTTCGTGTGCCTAAGGGGTTCCCCAACGGAGATTAGTCATTGCTAATTGTGGTGGATACTTCGTATCTATATCATGGTGACCAAAAAATATTATAGCTTCAATTTTTCTGCAGGTTCTGAACCATTTGAGAAATTTTAAATATGTTTGTATACTTTAAAAGTTTGTAACTGAATCTCTGAACTTGTAAATAATTTAAAATTAGATCTCTATGATAGGATTTATGTTAATAGACCCTGAAGTTAGATGAAATATTTTTAATGTAGTCTAACGTTGATGACCATCTCAACCTTATTTGCCAGGTCGTTCTCCATCTCAACTTTCACTCTCCTAATTTTCCCAAATTCGTCGTTTCGTCCTCCAAATCCCTAATCTCAACCGTCGTTTAGTCATGTTGTCGTTCGCCATTCTGTCATTCAGGCAAATACACTAAGCAAATGTTGTCCCTTTAGGACTCGTTTGGTGGTCAGGATAAGATAAGGATGGATAGGATATGAGAGCTGGATAATGATAGGATAGGATATGAGCATAATAAGCTCTTATTCTGTCCGATGTTTGATGAGCATCAGATATTGATAGGATATGATATAAAATATCCACAAATGATAAAATTACCCTTTTATCAAAATTATATTTTTTTTTCAAAAATAAATTTTAATATTATGTGATTTTTTTATACATTTAAATTAAAAAATATTTGATAATATATATTTTCAGCTTTTAATTATACATTAGTCCATTTTTTAAATTATAAAAAATTAAATTTTTTTCACTTTTTATAAAAATTGCTAATTAAACCACATATTTTAATTAGTAATAAGGTTAACTAATTAAGTTTGAAATCATAATTAAATAATAACAATATTAAGGGTGAGAGATAAAAGAGAAAGTATTTTCTTATCCTATCCTGTTGGTTCTAATCCAGTTCTACCCTCAGGATAGAATTATAACTAAGTAACAGGATAAGATAAGCTAACAGGATAAGTTTATCCTATCCTGTTGGTTCACCAAATTACAGATTAAAGCAGGACAGGATAGTTTATCTTATCCTGCCTCCCTTATCCTGACCGCCAAACAGGCCCTTATAGTGAGGAAGTAATAGTAGACCAACCTTGTAATTAGAGCATCTTGTAAATCTTCTTCTAAGGTTCTTGACTATCTTTGAGGTTAATAGAACCATTGGAACACCACTTTATAGTATGGTAACGCAATTCTATCCTAGGGACCTATTTAAAAATTATTTGCAATTTCAGTTATCCAATTACAAATTATTTACAAACTCGGAAACCTAATTACAGTCTTTTAAAGTATATGGACCTATTTGAAAAATTTTTAAATAGTTCAGGGACCTACTGATTAATTAAACCTATATTATATTGTAACTCATCAAAATTGCAATTTAGTCCAATGACCGTAACGTTGGGTTGGAAATAATTAAATGTACAATATACGAAATATTTTTTCCTGATAAATGATATTTTTATAATATACGAGATATTTCCAATTTTTTCTATGTAAGAGCTATAAGAAGTTAACGAATGGAAATTCACATGAGAAGGGGAAGTAGGGTTTCAGATAGGTTTTTTTTAGTGAATAACAAAAAGAAACAAAAATTTGGGTTTTAATGGGGAAAAAATATTAAAATCTGAAACATTGATAAAGAAAATTAGGTAATGTTTCATTCGAAAATTTTCATTTCATCATATATTGATTACATCATTTTCCTATTAAAACTTATAATTTTTCATTAATCAATATTCTTAGAATATTTTTTAGCATTTCCCTAGTTACAATTATTCGACATAATAACTCATGTTGCAAAGAGGAATAGAATTGAAAATAGGAATATGCAAACGAATATTTTAAAGACAATTGTTAAGAAAACGTGAAAAACAAATTTTTTGGGGGAAGTGATATATTTAATATTGTAAGAAATTATAAATTTAGTTTTCTTATAAAAACTTACTCCTTTCGGTCCTATATATAAGAAATAAAAAGGTATTTTTTGTCTTATATTTATAACAAATATTGATCCTGTTTTAATATATTTAATGTTAAATTTTAATTATATCCTTATTTATTATGAGAGAGAATATTAGAAGTAATTAAGTTAGTGAATTAGGAATAATTAATATAAAAACATTTATGAAATAAAATTTAAATTTATAGAAGTATTAAATGAAATCAACTGATTTCAATGCATTTTCATGATCTTGATGATTTTATCAAATGTTGCTTAGGATCGGAGGGTGTATTTTTTAATTATTCCTTAATTAATATCTTTAGAACACTCGTTAACAACATCATTCAAAATATACAAGCTAGTCATATGTATGCTTGAAAACTTAAGCAGGCTGTGTTTATTGATGACCAAGGGCCTGTTTGGATTGGTTTATAAACAGTTTATTTGGATTTATTTACTGATATAAACGTTTGTCAGAGTGTTTTTGAGAAAGCTTATAGAAATAGCTTATGACATGTCCATAAGCTGTTTTCAGTTTATTTTGATAAGCTCTCCAGGATAGCTTATGAAAACAATATATAACTTATATGAAAACAGTTTGACTATATTTTCTCTTTGATTATATAAATAGCTTATACATAAGCGTTTATCATATAAACACTTAATTAAGTCGTATATCCAAACAGACCCTAAATGATGGCCACTGTAATTCAATTCCTTTTGGAAATGAGTAAATACTCAATTTGGTCCCTGAAATTGTAGGGTCGTATCAACTTAGTCCCCCACATTATCAATATTCCAAAATGATCCCTGGAATTGCAAAAAGTTAATCAGATTTGTCCTTCAGTTGATATTTGTATGGATTATAATGATATTAAGTTGGTAATGTCAGGGATGCATTTGAAACTAAGTGAATAATGAAAAGAATGCATTTGCTATATTTTACAATTCTAGGGATCATTTTGAAATACTGATAATGTGAAGGACTAAGTTGATACGATCCTATAATTTAAGGGACCAGAATGAATATTTACTAATGTCAAAACCTTGGAGCACAAAAGTTATAGATAAATTCTCAAATGGATACAAGTTTAACACACCACATTTTAGGTTTTCCATTATATATCACGTGTAAGTGCGGATATTAATCTCACGAGATATTGAATGATATTAAAAGATTGACTTCTGATAATCAGGTTTTTCCGTATATAAGAGTTATAAATTAAATCCCTAATCACTTGTTTAATAAACTCAAATCTGTTATCACTTGAACTATCCACATGTGATTAACCCGTGACATTTAGATATAGTCCCCACGCTGAAACATCATAAACCCCACTCAAACCACTCTAGCACAATACGACAAACCGAGGGGGAGAAAAGTTATATTCTTTTACAAATATTTTTGAGTTTTTTCTATCTACTTAAAGTTGGACATATCTATAAAATATATTTACTTTCTTTTCAATTTCTTGTTTTTATTTTTGTTTTCAGACATAATTACAAAAAAGTTTAATTGTTATATATTATTAGTGTAAAATTTTTTATATTGTCAATCAATCAAAAATCATAATATAAATGAATTTTAAAGTAGTTAGGATAAAAGTCAAATATTTTATCTTATCTACCAATTTCTAATTGGTTGACTGTATAAAAATCTTTATAGCTGACAGTGCATATCAATTAAATCTTTAACTTTAATAGTCTATTATGTGTGAATTTTTTATATAATTAACCAATCACAAATCATCTTATAATATAACTTTTAAGATAATTATTATAAAAATTAAACATTTTTAATCTATTTTATATAAAAAAATTATACATCAATAGTGGATAACAATTAAGTTTATTTTATAATATGTAACCATATTATATTAATAAAAAAAGTGTGACCTGCACCTCTCCTTCAAATGCATGGAAACTATTTTTTAGACTGGAATTCAACTTTACTAACTTAAGGTTATATTATATTATTGAGAAAAGGTGGATCTTGAAAGTTTTTATTTACCAAAAATTCTTACGTATTTATGGAAAATATTTAATTTTGATATATTCTCAATATTAACCAATCCCAAATTATGTTGTATGTAATTTTTAATGAAATTATTATAAGAGTCAAATATTTTTAAGGATATAATAATATATTCTTGATTAATGATGTAAAAAATCATTATACTGACAATACATACCAATTAAATTGTTATGAAAATACTATATTATTTCATATAAATTGTAATGGGAATATCTAACATTATAATTAGACAGAAACTAACAACATATTTTTTTTAACACATTACTTTTAATATATCCTCTATTATTAGGTGATTTTCATGTAAAATTCACCAAATTACGTAGGGTCATCCTATTTAATGAATCTTGTAAAAAATTAGCTCAATAATAAAGAATTTGATAAAAAGTTAGTAAATAGTGTATTACTAGCTGGATTGGATAAAATAATATTAAATTTAATTAAACAATAATAAAACTTTATAACATACAAAAGAAAGGCAAAGGCTAATCAGTTTCATGAAGAATGATATGTTTAATATATAAAGAAATTATGTAGTTAAATTCTCATTGAAGAGTTATTATTTACTGATTCTTTGATTAGTATTTTGGTAGGATTTAGCTCATCTAATATGAAAAAGTAAATATATATTTATCATTGATTTTATAAATATATAAAAATCTTAATTCATTAAAAATTAATGTTTAAAAAATAAATACATCCTTACTTTCTTATTTTGAGAAGTCAAATTTATTCTAATATTAGTTAGCAAGAACGTGAAAGAAACACAAAATAATATTTCTACAGTATATTAATTTTTTTCTTAATTTGGCGGATTAGAACTAATAAGGAGAGGTAGTGTCAAGTTGGTGCACGTGGCACATTGTACGCAATATCCAGTCATCGCTGGATGAAGAGAAAAACCGGACAATGATTGTTGTGTGTTGTGCTCGGAAAATTCACTGCTTTTACTTCGAGGTTACCCGGCTCACGTTACAGTTACAGTCCCAGGGGTTTAGGAATTCTAGCGTGCGCTGGCAGGCAGTGAAACACGTCAACATTAATTTTAAATTTTAATCCTTTTTGCCGCATAAGCACTTTGGGAAAGAACTAGAAGTGTTGAGTGGGCCCACCCGTCGCCTCGTCTTGCATGCCACTCCCCTTCTCTAAGGTCTGAGCGTGGGCCTTCTCCATCCTTCAAAAATCAAAAGTATAATAACAATGTTCACTTTATTTGTTCCTTTTTTTTTTTTATAATTATTATTTAGAGGGGAAAAGGTTAACTTAGAATGAAAGAGGGTTTTGATTAGGGATGTTTGTTAGAGTTAGGTTTCTCATTGTTAGTTAGTTAAATAACTGATTCTGTTAGTATCAATTAAGGTAGTTAATTAGTGAAAACTCTTTGTATTCAGGCTTATTAATAGCCTTCTGTTCCTTCATTTCAATTCAAAAGAATTCTTCCAATTTCTTTATCATTGACCATACAATTGGTATCAGAGCTCCGTAAGGGGCCTAATCCAGAAACTGCAGCTCTCCGTTTGCGTGAGAAGAAAGGAAACGAGAAGAAGAGAAAGAGAGTGACGAGTGTTAGAAGCAGCCATGACAGATGGAGGTAACTTTGTTCAACCAGCAATTCCAAAATTTGATGGTCACTATAACCATTGGGCGATGCTTATGGAGAATCTCCTTCGATCAAAGGAGTATTGGAGCCTGGTGGAAACTGGAATTGCTTCGTTCCCAGCTGGGGCAAGTCAAGAACAGTTGAAGATTGTTGAAGAAAGCAAACTGAATGATCTCAAAGTAAAGAATTATCTGTTCCAATCAATTGATAGGAACATTATCGAGACCATCCTCAACAAAGAAACCACCAGAGACATTTGGAACTCAATGAAACAGAAATATCAGGGCTCCACAAAGGTAAAGCAAGCTCAGTTGCAAGCTCTTAGAAGAGAATTTGAAGTTCTTGGCATGAAAGAAGGAGAGACAGTAGACGAGTATTTTGCAAGAACTTTGGCAGTTGCAAATAGGATGAAGGCCCATGGTGAGAAGATGGAGCAACTTGTGATTGTAGAAAAGATCCTCAGGTCCATGACTTCAAGATTCAACTATGTTGTATGTTCCATTGAGGAGTCTAATAATGTGGAGGAAATGTCTGTTGATGAACTGCAAAGCAGTCTTTTAGTTCATGAACAGAGGATGAAAGGCAATGCAGTTAAAGAAGATAAGCAAGCTCTGAAAGTGTCATATGCAGGAGGAAGAGGTAGGGGTCGAGGAGGCTATAGAGGAGGTAGAGGTAGAGGAAGACCACCTATTAACAAGGACCTTGTGGAATGCTGGAAATGTCACAAATTGGGGCATTTTCAGTATGAATGTCCTAATTGGGAGGAGAATGCAAACTATGCTGAGTTTGATGAAGAGGAGGAGATGCTGCTCATGTCTTTTGAAGAGGTTAGTGATACTACTCGAGGAAAGGTTTGGTTTCTTGAATCAGGCTGCAGCAACCATATGTGTGGAAGCAGGGAGTGGTTCTTTGATTTTGATGACAAATTCAGAGAATTTGTTAAGCTGGGTGATAACTCACGAATGGCAGTCAGAGGCAAAGGGAATGTGAAGTTGAGGATTGATGGGATAACTCAGGTGATTACAGATGTGTTCTTTATCCCTGAATTGAAGAACAACTTATTGAGTGTGGGACAGCTTCAACAGAAAAACCTCATTGTAGTATTTCATCAAGATATGTGTAAGGTCTTTTATAGTGATAAAGGCCTTATCATGTCTAGTGAAATGTCTACCAACAGAATGTTTGCTATTACTGCTCATGCGATCTCCCCTTCCTGCTTTAAACTGGAGAATGATAGCAGCAGCAGCACATATCTATGGCACTATAGATATGGTTATTTGAGCATCAAAGGATTGAGAGTTCTTGCACAAAAGAACATGGTTAAAGGTTTGCCAAGCCTTAAAGAGTCATCTAAAGTCTGTTCGGACTGCATGATTGGAAAGCAACATAGGGAGGCCATTCCAAAGAAGAGTTCTTGGAGAACCTCTCAAAGACTAGAGCTCATTCACTCTGATATCTGTAGACCCATCAAACCAGAATCTAATAGCAACAAAAGGTATTTTATTACCTTTATTAATGACTTTAGTAGGAAAGCACGGGTTTATTTTTTATCAGAAAAATCTACTGCCTTTGATGTCTTTAAGAAGTTTAAGATCATGGTTGAAAAAGAATGTGGAAATTCAATTTGCTGCTTAAGAACTGATAGGGGTGGAGAGTTTAATTCCACTGAATTTGACAGCTTCTGCAGTAACAATGGCATTAGGAGACAACTCACTGTTGCTTACACTCCACAACAGAATGGAGTAGGAGAGAGGAAAAACAGGACCATCATGAATATGGTAAGAAGTATGTTATCAGAAAAGGGTGTTCCTAAATGTTTTTGGCCTGAAGTGAAGTGGTCAATCTATGTGTTGAATAGAAGTCCTACCCTAGCCGTGAAAAATGTCACACCTGAGGAAGCTTGGAGTAAAATCAAGCCCTCGGTAAACCATTTCAGAATTTTTGGTTGTGTGGCTCATGTTCATGTTCCCGATGCACAAAGAAAGAAGTTAGATGACAAGAGTATCAAGTGTGTTCTCTTGGGGGTGAGTGAGGAGTCTAAGGCTTATAGGCTCTATGATCCTGTTACCAAGAAAGTCATTGTAAGCAGGGATGTGATCTTTGAGGAATCAGAAAAATGGCAGTGGAAAAAGGCAGAAATAGAGGAAGGGGAAGTGCCAGCAGTATGCACAGGAGATGAATCAGAGACAGAGCACAGTGATGTCCCAGAGGCTGATGAAATTGACATTGCACCACCAGATCTTCTACCTCAGGCTGATATGCAGGCTGATAAAACTCCTAACTCAGTTCAAGGGAGGTCTAGAAGACAACCGACCTGGCTAGAAGACTATGTGACAAATGAAGAACGGCACAATTTGGCAGTATTTAGTGCTGCAGAAGACCCTACTACCTATGAAGAGGCAGTAAAACATAGTGTTTGGAGAAAGGCCATGGATGCAGAAATTGGTGCTATTGAAAGGAACAACACCTAGGAACTGATTGATCTTCCTAAGGATGCCAAAACCATAGGAGTAAGATGGATTTACAAGACTAAATGCAATGAGGATGGAAAAGTTGAAAAGTATAAAGCAAGGCTTGTTGCCAAGGGGTACTCACAGCAGTATGGGATCGATTACAATGAGGTTTTTGCTCCTGTGGCTAAATGGGACACAATCAGAACCATGTTAGCTTTTGTAGCCTTTAAAGGTTGGAATATATTTCAGCTTGATGTGAAAAGTGCATTTTTGCATGGAGAGCTGAATGAAGTAGTGTATATTGATCAACCTCTGGGATATCAGAAGCAGGGAGAGAAGGATAAAGTCTACAAGCTTAAAAAGGCCTTGTATGGACTCAAGCAAGCCCCTCGGGCCTGGTATAGCAGAATTGAGTCTTACTTCAACAAGGAAGGGTTTGAAAAGTGTCCTCATGAGCATACACTGTTTGTTAAGACAGTAAATAAAGGCAGGTTGTTAATTGTAAGCCTATATGTAGATGATCTGATTTTCACTGGTAATGATGAGGAGATGTTTGAAAATTTCAAGGAGTCTATGAAGAGAGAATTTGATATGACAGATCTGGGTAAAATGAAGTATTTCCTAGGCATAGAAGTTACTCAAAGTGCTGAGGGAATATTCATTTGCCAACAAAAGTATGCCAAAGAAGTTCTACAAAGGTTTGGGATGGAGAACAGCAATATTGTGTCCAATCCAATTGTGCCAGGATGTAAACTGTTCAAAGATGAGGAGGGGAAGATGGTAGATGCGACTATCTACAAGCAAATGGTGGGAAGTTTGATGTACCTTACTGCTACTAGGCCTGATCTAATGTTTGCTGTATGCCTAGTCAGTAGGTATATGGAGAAGCCTAAAGAAATACACTTGGTTGCTACTAAAAGGATCCTTAGATATCTGAAGGGTACTTTGGAGCTAGGAATCATGTACACAAGAGGCAAAGGAGGTGACTTATTGGCATATTCAGACAGTGACTGTGCTGGGGATTTGGATGACAGAAAAAACACTTCTGGATATGTTTTTTATGCTTGGATCAGGGGCAGTTTCATGGTCTTCAAGAAAGCAACCTGTAGTGACCTTGTCAACTACAGAAGCAGAGTTTATTGCAGCTGCTTCCTGCGCTTGTCAAGCTGTGTGGTTAAGAAGGATTCTGGAGAGGCTCGGGCTTGCACAGCTGAAGCCTACAACTGTTTTTTGTGACAACAGTTCGACCATCAAGTTGTCAAGAAATCCAGTGTTGCATGGAAGAAGCAAACACATAGATGTGAGATTTCATTTTATTAGAGATCTAAGCAAGGATGGAGTTATTGATTTGGTGTATTGTGCTTCTCAAGAGCAGTTTGCTGATATCATGACTAAGCCTTTGAAGTTTGAGTCTTTTGCTGATCTTAGAGCTAGATTAGGCATGATAAAACTTGTATGAATAAACTGATTTGCAAAGCTGCAAAGTCAGTATTAAGGGAGGATATGTTAGAGTTAGTTTTCTCATTGTTAGTTAGTTAAATAACTGATTCTGTTAGTATCAGTTAAGGTAATTAATTAGTGAAAACTCTTTGGATTCAGGCTTATTAATAGCCTTCTGTTCCTTCATTTCAATTCAAGAGAATTCTTCCAATTTCTTTATCATTGACCAAACAATGTTTAAATCTAAATAGATTAAATAAAAAATCGATCTAAAAATCGAACAAAATCATTTTTTATTGTATATTTTTGGATCTCTTTTTGTGAAAACGGATTAGTGATTTTTTTATTTGTTAAAATGATATGTTGATATGATTTTTTATATAACTTTTTTATAGATAAATGTATTATTTATTGTTTTTTTATCCTAAATATATATCTAGTTAATGAAATTAGTCCTTAAATATACATTTTGTTAATTAGGATTCAAATATTCTATTTTATTTAAGAGAGGATAAAGGAGGAATTTAATTAAAATAATTAAGATAAAATGAGAAAAAAATAATTAGCTATAAGTTATAAGCTCAAACATTATTTCAAGTAGCGTCTGAAAAAAAACGTTATAAGCTAGTGTGAAAAAAGTTTACTAAACAAAACTACAAACTTATCCGTTATAAGCTAGCAATTTGACCTTACCAAACAGAGTATAAATAATTTTAGAATCTTATGGTCAAGAATTATTACTCTCAAGATTTTTTGTTTTTTGACAAAACTCTCAAGGTTCTTATAGTGCAAACTTTTCTCATTGCATATTTACTTATTAAAAATTCTATTTATAATATGAATATGAATCTAGCTCCCCGGAAGTAAGCAATTTACTTTAAAGGTTAAAGTAAATAATATCAAATCAATGATTGGTATTAAGTGTACATGCATAACAATGTGTTGGAATATAAATTCTTGATTTTCTCATAAACGATTGAGATTACTTATTTTATTATTTGCTCATTTTAGATGAGTCAAATCCTGATAATATATCTCGATATTAACTATTGTCATTAAACATTTGGTTTGACCCAATTACTGTTAAACTAATGCTTCATTGATTTATGGATGCTCCAATTTAATAATTAGAAAAATGCTAGTAACACTCTTTAACATTCTCTTTTCACCATATTCTTTCCTATTAGTTGAAATTTATGTGGATCCTACAAAATTCAAGTGGGACCCATATGAATTAGTAGGACTCATACTAATTTCAACCAATAGAAAAGATTTAACTAATGCTATGATACATAGTTGATCACTGATATGAGTTTAATGACCATATATAAAAATTAAACTGGTGTCATTATACTTGGTTGATGAATGATGCGAGTTCAGTAACTTTATATGGCTTAAACTTATTTCAGTTCATTAAAATAGAAGATTAAACTGATTTCATTGTTCATGGTGATCCAATTTTCAGGATTTAAGGAACATCATGTATAGACGGTAGAGTAGCAACATATTATTTGTATCGTACCGTTGATATCAACGTTTTAAAAATCGGACCGGTGTTTGAATCGATGAAGACACGGGTTCACAGTTCACGGTTCACTGGTCCAACCGCGGTTCTACCGTGGTTGAACCAGTTTTAATTAAATATATATTTTAAAATTTATATAATATTTTTTTTGGTGCATATATATAAACAGTAATAATTTCAACAATATATATTCATATTAAACTAATTCATATAGAACAAATTGCTTGTGTAATAACTAATAAAGGAGATATAGGAGAGTATGATAACTAATAACTTGTTAAGTGTGAAGCACAGATTCCAAGTGAGGCCCTTCAAATTTCCAACATATTTTTTGAATCCGGAGAGTGTCATAATTTGATAAAGGTTTGGCCTTTCAGTTTCACACTTCCACCCATTTCCCCTTTTTTGAACGTCCTCCTCCTTCCTGTTTCTTATTCTCTTTTTTTTCTTTTCCTCTTCTTCTCTTCTTGTTCTTTCTAGATTCTAGAGGTGCACAGGAAAGCGAAATTAGAGAGCAGTGGTTGCGTGGTGTTTTTGCGTGACAGTGGTTTTTTTTTTTTGTCGGACTGAGGTATCAGAGAACACATGAAGAGGAAAGGCTGCACTTACGGTGGCCTCCTCTGTCACTTTGGCTTCTTGACTTCTAGGAATAAAAGCACGAAAGGGGACTAGCAACGAAGTCACATGGGTTATTATTTTTTTTTTTTTTTTATAAAAAATAGTCACGGTTCTGGCAAACTGGTGAGCCGGTTTATCGATTCTACGCCGGTTTGAGCCGGTTTCACTGGTTTGATTCCGGTTTTGATCATAGCCGGTTTTGAGAGTCTTCCGGACCGGCACCTGATCCGGTTCCCAGTTCAACCAGTCCGACCGGCCGGTCCGGTCCGATTTTGATAACCATGGTTGATACTGACTTATGCTAACAAGTGGAAGGCTTCAATTAAGATCTTCCTATATCAAGACAACGATATTATTCCGCCAGAAATAACATTCAATGCGCCAAATAGAACGTTATAAATATTCTGCCCATAAATGGAAAGCTAATCTCTTCCATTACTAACTTGCATAACTACCATTTTACAATTATATACGTCGTATTAATTGTTTCTATAATTGAAAAAACTACAACGATATAAATTTATTAATTTAATATCAATGTAACAAATGGATTTATATAAAAATAATGATTAACATTTTTTATGACGACACTAAACTATGAGACCCATGACTTCATACAACGTATTCAAATCTCACATTACCAACTCATTCTTTTCTTTTCTTTTCTTGAATGAACATTACCAACTCATTCTTGATGGTTTCAAGAATTGACATTTGATAAATTGTTCGCATATAGAATTCTTTTTACGTGATTAACGGTGGTGGATACTTCATACCTATATAATGATTATAAAAAAAAAAAATCTTTTTACGTTGTTGAAGGTAAAGAGATTTAGATATTAAAGATATTTTTTAAGTTGGTGTAGGTAAAGAAATTGGGATATTAAAGTTAAGGGTATTATATTTATTAAGGAATCAAACATATAGACAGTTTTTTATTAGAATTCACAATTTTTTAATTTATAATATATTAAATGCATCATTTTTTAATATGATTTTTGATGTTTGATCCCTTAACCAGCACCGTATTGATTAGCATTTTCCTGAAGTTAATTAATAATTATGCTCAACCGAAAAGGAGACTAGTAAGTGAATGATTTTTTTATCATGTGCTAAGGAATCAATATATAAATTTTTTTTATGAAAAATCACACTTCTAACTTTTCAATATATTAAATGCACATTTTCCAAGAGATAATTATTATTATTGATTCCTTAATATATGCAAGTTTGCACATGATAAAAAAACTCATAAGTCATAAGTGAGTTGTTGGAAGCACTCAAGCGTGCTCCTAATCTCTAAGTGTTGGAAAGGTCATAAAGTACCGCATTTTTAATTAGGATGCCTGTTTTTGGGTTTGAAGAGTTCCTGTATGCAGTTCTGTTACTTATTAAGTTATGTTTGGTTTATCATTTAAAATGTCCGTTTGCCCCAAATTAAGAAATTCTATAGATATTTTGTCTCAAACGTACGTTTCCAATTTCTCAACTGTAAGCTCAACATGCACTTAGTTGTTGGCGTTAATCTCACTACTCAACCATCTTATTTATGTTTGCCACAAAGACCCCTGAGGGCGATGTACCAAGAGTGATATTCTAACTCGCTTTCGCATGTCGAATAAGATAGTTTATAACTTATTTGATTAGCTTATAAGTTTGTTGGACTAAAATAGAGATGTTTCGTAAATAAATTTATCTCAATAATTTATACTTTTTCTTCACAAGCTAATCTTTTATTTAGCTTATAATTTATTAGCTTTTCTCTCATTTGCATACTTATTATTTTAACGAAATTCCTACCTTACCTGATCCTTACCTCATAAAATAAAATCATATAAACATGTTATTTAATTTATATTATTTAATAAAAATATTTAAAAAATAAATCAAATTAAAAAACTAATATTCTAATTAAAGATTTAATTAGAATTTAAAAAATAATATATAAAAACTTATAAACATGTCATTTCATATTAAGCTAGTTCAATAACTAATTTTATCAAACACTTCAAATTCAATTAGTTAGTTTTTTCAGCTATCAACTATTAGCTATAAGTTATCAACTAAAAATTAGCTCATCAGCTTGAAGCTAACTTATAAGGTAGTTTTGCCAAACAGAATCTCTATATGGGGGAATTTACTATACTTTGTTTACTTTAGTTTCACTCGTATTAAGGGCTGTTTAAAAAGTTTATAGAGAATTTATATAATAATAACTTATGAAAATAATTTAAAAGCTTCTTATAACCTATTTTTAATTCATTTCAATAAACATATCTGAAAAATTAATAAAAAATTTATTAAATAAACATTTAATTAAATTATTTAGCCAAACATGCTATTATTCAACTAGTATTTGTGATAAGAATTCCTATCTGTTATCATTTACATTATGTGAGTATACACTCTTCAAAGATGTCAATATGAAATCTCCACAATCATAACATTTATTTTTAGTCAGCTAAAAACATTTATTTTTACACTCGAATATGATTATAATTTAAAATAAATGAAATTATGTAGCAAAATTAATCCTAATATAAGAATAATGATTTAATTGGTATGTGCGCACTGTTAATGTAAAGATTTTTTATACTGTCAATCAATTAGAAATTGTCATATATACTAAAATGTTTTACTCTTATTCTAATTACCTCAAAAGTCACTCACACTATGATTTCTGATTGGTTGACAATATAAAAAAAACCTTACACAAGCAATGTATAACAATTAAACTTTAAGAATAAAGGGTGAAAGAAATATATAATCGAAATTGGTTGAACCCTCTGGTTGCTTAGGGTCTGTTTGGTTTGTTTTTAGTTTCCTGTGTATTATTTCTTGATTTCAAACATAATTACAACATAAATAATTATAAAACTGTCACATTATTTTCATTTTGTTTCTTGTTTCCAAATATTTGTATAGGAAACAGTAGAAAAAAATGATGTTTTCAGTGTTTCTTGTACAAATTTTTAAAAATAAAAAACAGAGATAAAAAAATGTGACAATTTTATAATTATTTGTATTATAATTATTTCTAAAAATAAGAAACTAGAAACCGAAAAAACCCTAAATTTTTTTCAAAGTTCCTAATTGCTAACACAAAAAAAATAAAAAGTTCCTACCTGCTAAAGGTTGAAATTGTAATAAAGTGAAAGTGCTGGTAACCGATATGGTCCTGTTTCACTCTTTTCCTAAGTTCAAATCACTAACTTATAATAGCAGATAATTTGTGGATGACTTTGTAGCTATATTTAATAAATATTTTTTTCACTAGCTTATAATATCTTTTTTATTAATTTATAGTATTTTTTTTCATAAATTACTTGAAGTAGGATTTGAGCTAATAACTTATAGTATCTTAATTTTCTCATTTTTATTATTACTAATTTAAATAAATTCATCCTTTATTCTCTATTAAATTAAATAAAATATCCTAATACTAAAATATCTTATATTATTTAATAAAAATAATTTAAAATAAAAAAAATATTTTAATTTTTTTATGATAAATAATTTAAAATAAACAAATGTATTAAAAGTGGTAATTATTTTAAAATAAATTAAATATACATGAATAAATAGAATTTATATAAAAAATACATATAAATATGTTCTTTAAATTTATTTTATTTTATATTTATCAACCAGTTCAACCTCTATTTTATCAAACACTTCGAATCCAATAAGTTACCATATCTGCTATCAGCTAGCTTATCTGTTATTTGCTAGTTTTTACCAAATAGTGCCTAGTTTTTACCCTTACTTGCTGGACACCTAAATATTCATACCTGCACTCATTACCCTTACTTTGATATAAGAAATTTGTGGATGTTTGAAAGCAGAATAAGAAATTTGTATTGCCAAAAGAGGAGAACATAAATATGTAATACAAATTAGGACATTCTAGTATGTTCTGACATTACAGATATACACCATGATATATCTAAGACTGAAATGCAAAGGTTTTTGATACAAAACATCAAATATTCTCAAAAACATTAATTAAATACATATCAATAGCATTAACAAATTTAGTAGCATCAAGCCTAAATTGAAAGCAATTAAAGCAAGCATAAATGACTATACATGTATGTTTATTTTACTTAAATATGAGATGCATATTAAATTTCATAATTCTGTGTAATTGAAGCTAATCTCAGGCATGTGTAACTAAAAAGCAAAAACTAAAAAGGGGAAAAGCAAATCTGTCTAGCATGTAACTAGAAAGTATAAGTGTTGGTGTGCTTAAATTGTATAGTTTATAGATCTTCCTGCCATTAACTTAATGCTTCATTTTATCAACTAGTTCCAGCTCTATGACTGCACTTGCTTTGCAGCGCGACTCCCTAATTTGTAATATGTATTTTTTTGCATTTTCCCTCACTGTTCATTAAACAAAATTTCCTTTTTCTAATCAATAATTATTGTTCTCTCTAAAATTTTATTTATCACTATGACTCTAATTAAATATCGTATCATATTCTTATATCCATCGATCTTCTTTGAATTTACAGACATTCATTCTTTATTATCTTTTATTATATTGAATATCTAATTACCATCGACCAATATCTTCGAAATTACGCAACTTTTGAAAGATAAAGATGGAAATAAAAATGGCAGTTCATTAAAGCTAATTACAATTTTTTCAATTTAACATATATATGTAGGTATGGGGCGCGGTGGGTAGTAGAGTACTCATACTTACACCCATATCCAGTGGCGGAGCTTGCCTAAAATTTTAAGGGGAGCTGCAACTGACTAAAATATTATAATTTTTTTTTTTATAAACCAAATATGTATATTAATAATAATGGTATTGAGTATATCATAAATCATTTACAACAAAGTCCACCAAAACAATGTGACCTGCAGTAACTATCAAAATGAAATTTTCATTCAAATCTAAACTCCTAATGCCAAACTGCTTGACACGTATAGCAAAAAAGCAATCTCCCACTGCCAAGAACCTACATAACCATAGCAACTATTCAAAATTTTATCAACGATTCAAAATAACATCAATACAAAGCAACAATAAAATATATAAAAGGAAAGATATACCTACATCTAAAGTGTTGCTCTTCATTCTTTTAGAGACTTGAAATCATAGTTTTGATTATTGAGATTTCAAAAATCCGTCCCCCAAGGGTCGTTTTGGTTAAAAGAAAAAAAGAAATTAAAAAAAAGGTGGCAAGAGCCCGATACATTCAGGTCTCCTACATGCTCTGCCAGTGCCCATACACATAAAATTTTAAGATAATTACCCGTTCCGTACACATATCTATTAAGCGGGTAGTTATCCTATCCATTACGAGTAATTTTTGTGGGTAGCCTATAGGTCTGTTATCCATTGTCATTCCTAACCAATACCCTAAAGGCATTAATTAAAGAATCTAAAAAAAAACTTTTATTGACAAATTAAGTATAACATTTCTCAAAATTTTAAATGCAACAATTTCAAATAAAAAAAAATTCTCTTTTTTATTCCTTACCCTATGTCCTTAGAACACTTGTTAGCATTCTCATTTTTTTATTGGAGAATGCTAACCAATACCCGTAGAGCATCTTTAGTGGGAGTTCCTTAGGGGTTCTTAAGGATAAAATATTATTACAATATGCCACATGTGATTTTGAGTTCCATAAATTTAAAATGGATTCCTTATCTAAGAAAACTTAAAAAGAGAGTTTCATAGCATTTAAATATTTTTTTTTTGCTTTTGATAGTGTAAAGGTAAGAAAGAAAATATGGGATGTTGAAGAGAGACAAGTTAGGGAACTTGGCAATAGAAACCTCCGTTAGAGTGAAATTGAGTGAGAATCATAAATTTGAGTTGATATACATGGACACACTTAAAAACTGAAAATGAGTTCCTTAAAATTTTGTTATTGGAGATGCTCTCAGGGCATTGGTTAAAGAATCAAAAGAAGGAATTTATCATTGGAAAGTGGTGCATTTAACATTTGAAGGAATGTTCTATTTAGTTTTTCAATAAACACTTGCTTTTATTAGAATTCTTAATCAATACCCTTAGGACATTGGTTAGTACTTCCTCCGTCTCATTCACATTTACAAAAAAAAATTGTAATAGATGTCATTTTCTATTTTCAATGTAATGTTAAATGTTTTCTATCAATTGTACCCTTAAATCCACTTTATATTTATGACAATAGTTAATACACCAATGATTAATAAGATTAATTTAGTAAAATTATCACTCTCTTTCTTTTATTTATTGCTTTTTATTAAATTGTATGATTTAATCAAATAGATACTCCCTCCGGACCTATATATAAGCAAAAAAACCTAACTTCACACATATTAAGAAAGTTAGTTATATTAGTTTAATTGTCTTGATTTGTGTAAAAAATAAGTTATAGTTACTAAACTACCCTTTATTGGGAGTGGATAATGCTCTTGGAAGTTATGTCTTGGGAGTGTTAATGCTCTTGAAAAAATAAAAAAACAATCCAAAGAGCATTTGTGACTCAATGGCATTAAATAGGGTTGATTTGATTGACTTTTGCTTATATTTGAGTCCAAAAAATTTAGGTATTTTTTTACTTATATGTAGGTCCCGAGGGAGTATATATATATATATATATATATATATATATATATATACACACACATATGGACGAGATCAAATGACACCAGGTGTCAAACTTAACTTTGATACCAAATCTTATCCCCTAATTATGGTTTAATCTAATGGCTTAAACTTATCACTTTTATTGAAGAGAGAGAATAATTAAAAATAACTCTAATAATGAGAGAAAAATAGGATTTATTTAATAAAAACAGATACTAAATATCTTGATTTTTCATTAAACTTATAATATTTGTTAAATAAATATTTTATATTTTGAATTCAAGAATACTTATTATGCAATAATTTCTTATAAGATACATGCATTAGCACTATAATAAAATAATATAATGTAAAATAAAACTTATGAGGTATTGTATAATTTTATATTTAAATAAAATTATATAATATAATGTAAAATATCATACATATATTTTTAATCCATATTTTATATTTTAATTATGAACATACATTACAATCAAGTATATTATATTCCTAATAATTTTCATTCTACGATATATTATGGTATTAAATTACATGGACATTATAATAAATTGACACTATAATAAAGAAATATAATGAATGATAAACATTATAAGGTATAGTATAATTTTATATTTTATTTAATATATCATAATAAAATATATATTGTGTACCCAAAAAAATGTATATTATAAATATTGACTTACAACATTTTTAGGTAAAAATTTAATTCTGAAAAATACTAACTTTTTTATCAATAATTTTATTTGGTAAAATATATATTTTTTCTAATAACTATCATTCATTAATAGTTAAAGAATTAATTTAATATATATTTTATTTTTTATTTATTTAAATAAAAATTTATAAAATTGTACAAAGATAACTAAAAAATAATTAATAAAGATAAATTAAAATATAAATGTTTATTTGATAAGTACTTTATATTTTTCATTCATTGATATATTATTATTTATCTAATAAATTTTGTAGTGTTTTTTATCTACTTATTTTTTATACATTTTTTTTATCTCTTTATTGAAATAATTATATGATGAAATAAGTGACAAACTAATGTTTTTAAGGTAAAATTATACGATTTTTTACAATAAAATTATAATTTTTAATATAATGTATTGTAAAATTAATGTTTGGTTGATTGTAATGTATGTTCATGAGTAAAATATAAAATCGGGATTCATAATATATGTATGATATTTTACATTATATTATACAATTTTATTTAAATATAAAATTATGCAGTACCAAATAAGTTTTAGAGTTTAATTGTTATACACTGTCGGTATAAAGTTTTTTACATTGTCAACCAATCAGAAATCATGATATATGTGACTTTTAATGTAATTAGGATAAGTGACAAATATTTTAGCTAATATGACAATTTATGATTGGTTGATAGTGTAAAGAATTTTTACACTGACAATACATATAATTTAAATCTTAAGTTTTATCGTACATTATATTATTTTATTATAGTGTTAGTGTAACTTATAAGAAATTATCGCATAATAAGTACTATTGAATTAAAAATAAAAAATATTTATTTAATAAATATTATAAGTTTAATAAAAAATTAAGATATTTAGTATCTGTTTTTATTAAATAAATCCTATTTTTTCTTTCATTATTAGAGTTACTTTTAATTATTCTCTCTCTTCTATAAAAGTGATAAACTTAAACCATTAGATTAAACCATAATTAAGAAATAAGATTTGATATTAAAGTTAAGTTTGACATCTGATGTCATTTTATCCCTTTTATATATATATATATATAGAGAGAGAGAGAGAGAGAGAGAGAGGGGGAGGTAGTAACACTTTTTTTATTGCATAACAAATAACAAATATAGTAAGAAAAGGACCATTTTGCGAGTGTGTCACTCACTCAGTCACTGACTCAAATTGAGAGGAAATTGGTGGTGTGGTTGAGTGTTGAATTGAATCCAAGACAATAAAATGAAATTTCTCTTTCCTACGCAGCGGTCACGTGCGGTCTGAGGTATTCCCATCGTGCTTTTCGCTTGCTCTCTGCAACCCCCAGCCCACACTGCTCAGTGCTCCCTGCCTCTGCCTGCTGCAGATGATGAATGGAAACAAAACCCATTTCAATCTCCCTCTCTCTCACTCTGATTATTACATTACGTTACTCTTATGAACATCTCAAATCTCATATCTCAAATCTCAACTTTGCTAAATGTGTTCGTACAGACACTTCCACCTCCAGTCTCTCTCTCAGCCGTCTTTACTATTTATATTTAATAATAAATACCCTCTTTACCTTTATTATTACCATGCACAAAAGATGTCTATCTCCTCTTCACATACTAGTACTAGTATATATATTTCCACTCCTCAATCCTCTCCACAATAATAATAATAATAATCATAATGACCCTCTTTCTACCCTCATTATTATTATCACTCTGTGTTTCCAGTTACCTTTCCTTTCAATTCAAGTTCTCAACCCTTTACACTCTAAACTAAATATTAATATTTTTTATTTATTTAATTTTGTGCTTCTGGGTGTTTCTTAACTATCCCTTGTCAGAGACCCTATTTACTGCCTCTGCCACACTCTTTTTCGTTCGTATGGTATTCACACCTAACCTCATTTGCCGCTTCCTTCTTCTTTGTCACACTTACCACTCACTAGTCACTACTGTTACTTCTTCTGCCTCCCCACCCCACCCCACACTTCCTTTCCTTTCTTCAACAATGGCCACTCCCATGGGGCGCTCTTCTTCTTCTTCGCTTCCCTCTCTCCCACCTCCTTCCCCCAAGTCCCCACCGGAGTACCCTGATTTGTATGGCAAGCGCCGTGAAATCGCCAGGGTTCAGATGTTGGAGAGAGAAATAAGCTTTGTTGAGGTGGGTTTTCAACTTCTATTCTTACATTCATTCATACACCCCATGTCTCAATTCATTCCTACCTCAAATAACTCAAAGTTTGAGCCTTTTAAGGTTGTTAGTTTCAAATTGGAAGGAATGTCAGATGTCAGACTTCCATGTCTTTTTACTAAACTTGATTCATCACCTAACCATCCCAGACATCAAATTGGGAAACTGCTAAATGCTTGGCACGTATGACATTTCATGATCAATACTCAAATTTGAGTATGGAAAAGAGTAATGAGTGAACTGTTCATTGCTGATGATTCATGAGTAGATGTTGCCTTTCAACTTATAATACCAGTCCAATCTATGATATTTTTCAATTCTGTCACAAATTTTTGAAATTTTCAACCCATTGATGACCTCTTCCACTGACCTTCTACCTTTGGAGGCTTGTTCAAAGTTTGACCAATAATTTACACAATTACAGTAAGGAGGTAGCTAACACCTACCATTTAGTAAGCCTAGAAAGTAAAAATGTTATTTTCATTTGCAGAACCTTTTAATTGTGGATGCTGATTGAGGAACTCACTGTCCTGTTTCAAAACTATAATATATAGTTGGAAATATTTGATTTTCTGCTTTTAATTGCTCAGGTTGTGGAATATTTTTTTCTAGTATATGTAAGGGTTAAGTAATCTGCCCATATTCCTCACACACATATGTAAAAAAACATTTCATGTGATGATTTATTCCGCTCTACTCTCAGTAATTAGATGAGGTGTTAGATATTTAACAACATATAACATGGCAGCATGATACTACTGTCGAACTTGCCATTTTGGATTAAGTTTGTGCATGACTAGTTTTGACCAAGTTAAAGTGTTACTCTTTCTAGTCTCTTTTGGCGTTAAATCCAAATTTACTTACAATTTTGCATCTAGCAGGAAGAATTAAAATCTGTTGAAGGGCTTCAACCAGCTTCAAGATGCTGCAAAGAGTATGTTTATTTTGTATGGTTACTTGTCTGCCATTTAGATTTTGAAACTAGATAAATTCCTTGAAATGTTTGAATTATTGCTAGCCAACTCTATTTTGCCTTTTTTGTATGCTAGTAAATCTATTTTGCTGATTGAATGCAACCATTTTACAGGATTGGTGATTTTGTGATGGCAAACTCAGATCCTCTGTTACCTTCGTAAGAATTATCATCATCAATCAATAATTTGTTAGTTTAATAGAGATCATGATTCTTATGCCTTTCTCTTTCAAGCAGAAACAAGAAGAACCGCCGGTCATGTCGCTTTTGGAAGTGGCTCTGGTACCACTTCTTATCTCGTTACTTGATGTGTCTATACCAACTAATTGTTCAGTAGTGATTCAATTGGAGGTTTATATATAAACACATATCACCCCAGGTCCCACCAGGTGGGAGACTCGTGCACTGGATCGCTCTTATACTTTTTTGCCGACTAATTGGAGGTTTATGTAAACAGTAAACACATTATGTAAATGAAATTTTCTGGATGTGGCTCTGGTTCCACTTATTTAGTTCTTTTATCTTGATAGTACATCATAAGCTGGTTTAATTTCATTTATTGAAGCAAAGCAGCAACTTGCATCATAGTAATCCTTATTCAATGACTGGCATGAATAATGAGCAACTTTTCTGTGCAGCGGTATGCCCTGTTTCAACTTCTCTTGGATCTGCTGCTGTTGCTGCTGTGATGGGTTATCTGTACAACTAAAATTGCCACGTTGCTGTTGTGAGTGCAAACCATGCAGTTGCAGTTGCAGTTGTCTTCCATCCATCCGTTGCTCCTTACCAAAGTGGAGCTGCTGTTGCTCCTGTCCCAAATCACGTTGCTGTAAAGAGAGTTGTGGTCTTGGAAATTGTTGTTTTCCACTAAGTGGTTCCAATTTCCGGTGTGAATCCTGCTCCTCTTGCTGCAGTTGCAAATGCTCTTGCACTTGCTCTTGCCCAACCTGTCCAAAGGTACGCCCATGTTGCTGTTGTACAAAGTCCTGTTGGAACCCTTGCTTTTTATGTTGCTAGTATATTCTTTCCAAAAAAAATAGAAGAAAAAAAAGGAGAATGCCCGAAGCTCTTGTTTTTCATAATTGCATTTATAATAGCTAGAGTATAAATTTTGGAAATATAAAGATTTATAAATGTTCCAAGTTAGATTTTGCACCGTATGGATACTTGAAGCAAATGTAGTATCTCCATTTGTCATCGTGGGTCAGATAAGTTTGATCCTTTGCTGTTCACAATCTCAAATATTGCAAGTGAAATGAAAGACGCAATAGTAGAAAATGGCCATGGTTTGATCAGCTTTTTCATCCGTTCCTTTTTTTAGTGTAGAAGGAATTGTTATTGTTAATATTCCATTTTAAAGACCTTGTTTATTAAAGCGAGTTTTTTTTTAAACATATTGTAAGCCCTGCCAGCTTCCTAGAAACATGACAAGGAAAGGTAGGAATGGCAATAGGTAGGTATTATAGTACTCGTCCCTATACTCGTGTTTTAAAAAAATACACGTATTCGGATCCATACCTGTGTGGGTAGCAACTGAAATATCCATACCCTTATCCGTTGGGTACCTAAGTATCCATACCCGCATCTATTATCCGCATTTTAATTAACTAAAAAAATCAATAAATAAATAAAAACATTATTAAAGTCTAAAATATCATGATAGTATATAACAAGACATAATATTCTAGCATGTTCTTAAACAAATATCTTGATAGTATATAACAAAAAAGAACGTTATTAAAGTCCTACGCTAGGGATCTATAGGACTAGGAAGAATAGGAACTCAAGAAAGATAGGAACTCAAGTGAGAAACAACTGAACGACGCTAGGAACTCATGAAGGATAAGAACTCAAGTGATGAACAACTAAACAATGTTAGGAAAGTAATAAGCTAATTTTCATTTCAATTCAATCAATTGTTTTAATATATATATTTCATCCGTGCAGTAAATTTCAGTAATTGAAACCCACATAATTTCATAGCACAACAAACCTATAAATTAGCATAGTTTTTGGCCATCAGGCACTCCAATATTGTCTAGACAATTGGTCCAATTACACAAGAAACATGTTCACCGGTCTAATAACAAGGCAATAGTATCTATTTAATATATTGAAGGTTCGAATGAAAAACATTCTTCACACTGAGGAATTAATTTCAGGATCACCAAAGAGATAACCCAAGTTTAATATATTTATTTATTTATACTAATAATAATAATTAAAAAATATTAATATGTAGATATGCAAGTATGGGGTGGGGTGAGTACTAAGGTATCCGTACCCCCGCATCTATACCCATTAAATATTATGGATAATTACCCTTTCCATTATAGATAATTTTTACGGGTACCCACTGAGTAAGATACCCATTGTCATCCCTAGAAAAAGGTGTGTTTTTTTAATTAGTTTTTGGTCTTATTACCCCAAGTTTTTATCTTTATGGTTCTACTCACTTCTACATGGAAGTTAACAAAAAAACTCAAGTGACTTTGTTTTTAAATAAGTAAACTAGGAAATATTCATTATTAATTAAATTTAGAGTATATTAAAATTTCAATTCATTAAAATATGAAATTAATTTTAGTATATTGTCGGTGTAAAGTTTTTTATATTGTTAATCAATCACACATCACTATAAGGATTTAAGGATTTAATTGGTATGCATTAGGAGTGTAAGAATTTTTTACTCTATCGACCAATTATATATCGGCACATCATTGAAAATGTTAGACTCTTAGCATAATTATCTTAAATCTAACAATGGTTGGTTGCAACCAAGAAATAATTAAGATGATTTGTGATTGATTGATGGTGTAAACATTATTTTACATTGATAATGTATCAAAATTAGTCTGTTACTACCAACGTGTGTTGGTCAAAGTGGCAAGGAGTTTAGTTTCTCTTAAACAAGGTCTCGAGTTCGAACCTTGTGAATGAAAAAAATAGACGTTGAAAGAGTTTTGCCTCTTAAATGATGGATCTTCCCAGCTTGACTCGGAATAATTAGAACTCAATATGATTTCCGAATATTGAAGGTCTCGAACAAAGAAAATAATTTTACTATAAAAGTCAAACATTTTAAATATGAGTGACTTTTAAGATAATTAAAAAAATAATTAATTTTTTTATAGATATAATTTTTTATTGAATGTCTGTAAAAGGGCGTTACACATATAATAATTAAACTTTTTAAACATTATATCAATATATAATTGATTGTGTGTATTATAATTAAATTCTTAAAATATAATAAATATATATTTATTTACTCATTTAGATATTGACAGTTTAACGGAAAAGGGTGACGCTGGGTTCGGTGAAATAATCCAATGGCACGGCAGGAAAATATGTGATTGTTGTGAACTACCTTTTTCTGCATGCACGACTGACACCGGGCACAGTACACAGGAAATGTCTTTTCATTCAGGCCCAAGATCGTTTGGATTAAGACACTTCGAAATAACTAGTAATTAGTAATAATTCAGAGAAAGTGTTAACTCAGATCAGAAATGACCGTGTGTAGTACGTACTGTGGTAGAACTCGCAAATACCTTCTCTCGCCTGTTTACTGCACGCGTGTACGAAAGAAGAGAAGGAAAAGATAACAATAATTACACATGGGTTGTTCAGGAGGGAGCGCAGAACTATCCCTGCCGTGTTTCCATATTTGTGTAATTTTGATCGCTTCAAGTGCATCCCCTTGCATGGTACAGTAATGAATATTCACTCAATTGTTTTTGGACTTTGCTAGAGTAGAGCTAACCCAAGTTTGTTTGTGGGTTCTGAAACTTGGAGGTTGGTTAATTGGGTCTTAATAGGATATATACCATGAATGAACGTCTGTGTTTTGTTCCATTAGTTCTTTACTGAGCTCAACTAATTATGTTATTATAGTTGGAAACCCAAATTGATTTTACAATTTCAAAACCACATCCCTCTGATGTTATGTTGCAGATGGCCACGTGCCTCAAGCTCAAGCAGCTCCCTTTTGTTTTTTACTCTAGGCAACCGATTTGGGGCTTGAAATGAAGACAATGTAAACCCACAACCTCATAAATCTGTCCATGTAAAAGCAATTGGGCTCCTAACTTGATGTCGTTCATTGCTCCACATAATGCTACCAAATTCTGAAGTGACCCAATTATCAACACCCCTGTTGGTCACAAAGGTCACCGTGTACGTTTGCCTTTCCCCTACTTCTCCAAAAACAAGCCTGGTGGGATTAACCGTTATGCCCACCATGGATGGCCCCCTCACATCCACATTATAGACGGATCCTGCCGCCCCAACGTTTGTCAATGTGCGCGTGTACAGAACAACTCTCTTGCTTCCAAACACCACAGAGAATGATGGGTAATTTAATTGGCCCGGGTCATCAAATTTGGTGGAACAATTCACATTGGGGCGCTTGACAATGTGTTGTATGTGGTCTTGGGTATAGTCGAAGGAGCACAAAAATGCAATGTAATCCTGGGTGGAGGCATCGTAGACAAGGCCGGGAAAGAGGGCCTTTTGTGGGTCGACATGACCCGCACCATGAGCCCATGGTGTTGATAAGGCTTCTCCCGCAGCATCACGGAGAGGGCAATCGGTGTTGTCATGGGTATAGGCTGTTGTCATTAGAGCAGATTTGATTGCACTTGGACTCCAATTTGGATGAGCTGCTTTCAGCAATGCAGCCAACCCACTTATGTGTGGACATGACATCGACGTACCTAATTCCAAAACACGCCAACTTTATATTCAATCCAACATACACAAGTACATTCACATGACATCATCAATCATACGGAAAAGTTTCAGACAACAATTGTATAAGCATTCATATCATAGTTGTACGTATAATTTCTTGGGGTGAATTTATCCTATTATTAAATATATATTTTTTGAATCACTTTTTCTATCAAATATTACAACTTAGTTATGCTTTATTAAAAATTGAAAGTATTTTTTTTTATGTGATATGCATTCTTTTTTCTTGTCCAGGCTTTCTAGTTCAACCCTTTGACTTGGATTAGGGTTATTGGGTCAATCTCGGTTATCGTTATGCAAGTATAATTAAGGTTAAACTAATCATTTGATTTTTATACGTGATACAGATTTTGAATTTGATCCTTATACGTGAAATTTTTTTAAATCGGTCCCGATACGTACTATTATTTTTAATTTAGTCTTCGCCGTTTATTAAGATTATAACGTTTGTTGAAGTTAAAATATATGAATCATATTCAAAATGATTATCAGATGCAGGGATCGAATTCAAATTTTTTTGGTCCCTATATGTTTTTTGGATATATTTTTGTTTCTATATGTGATAATCATTTTGAATTTTGTCTATTCATTTTGATTAGTTTAACCTATAATTAACAAGAAAATATTGAAATTGAATACCTGACATGATGTTGAACTGGGTTTTGCGAGTGTCCTGAGACAACCCAGATGGGCCAATAGCGTTAGACCATCCGGCTAAGATGTTAACACCAGGCCCAATAACATCTGGTTTGAGTATCTGGGGAGTCACTCCATTGGGCCCTCGAGAACTGAACGCTGCCACCACAGGTGACGGTCTCACGTCCAACACGGTCCCACCGAAGCTCAAAACAACCGTTGGATTAGGATCAGACGCTGCATACTCTCTGATCTCATCACCTGCGATTCTTCCCACCGCCACAGCCGGTAGCAAGTGACTGTCCGCCAACAGTTCCTCCCCGCTAGCCGCCGTGTTGGCCAGTATCATCCCAACCCCACCTGCGTCCCGCACCACCGCACCCTTTTCCACGCGCTCATTAAGCCCTCTATCACAAACGACCACCTTCCCCCTCACGACCGCCCGGTCGAGCGAACCGGGCATGCAAATGCTGCTCGATGAATCGGACCGCTCTTTAAAATAAACCAAACCAACCGGTTCGTCGCCCATCTCTTCTCCCCCGTAAAGCGAAACGCCGTCGAAACGTTTCCCGTTACCGAGTGAAGCAAACGCTGGAAAATCCCGGTCCAGTGTTCCGGCTCCGACGGTCATGATCCACGGAGCCACGTTGGCCAAGGATCCACTTCTCGGTCCGGTATTCCCGGCAGAGCAAGAAACGAAGATTCCCCTCTCCACTGCGGCGAAGGCTCCGATGGCAATGGTGTCCTGATGATAAGGGGCGGAGGCGCCGCCGATGGAGATGGAGAGGACGTGGACGCCGTCGATGATTGCTTGATCCATGCCGGCGAGTATGTCGGAGGCGTAGCAACCGTCGGTCCAGCAGACCTTGTAGGAAGCGACGCGAGCCTGAGGAGCCATGCCGCGTGCGGTGCCGGTGGCGTAGCCGAGGAGGGTGGCATTGGGGACGGCGGAGCCAGCGGCTATGGTGGCGGTGTGGGTGCCGTGTCCGTGTAGGTCGCGAGGTGATGGAACATCTTTGGGTTTGGTGACGTAAGCGCCGCCGGTATTGGCCATGAGGTAGCCCCTGGAGAAGCTGCGAGCCCCTATGAGTTTGTTGTTGCAGAGGGAAGAGGCGAAGTCGGGTGCGGATTCACACTCGCCGCGCCAGCGCGTAGGGATTTGTGGCATTAGGGAGTCGTCGAAGCTGCGAGATTCTGGGCTCACACCTGTGTCGAGGACCCCGATGATGACGTCATGGGAGGCTTGGTGGAGGTCTTGAGTAGTGGAATGGGTTTGAAGGCCCAAGAATTCAGGGGTGCGAGTGGTGTGGAGATTGTAGAGAGTGTCCTCGTACACGCCCAGGATTGAATCCGAATTAGTTCTAAGTGTGTGGGCCTGTTCAGGGTCAAGCGAAGCAGCAAACCCGCTGTAAGCGGTGGTGTACGCATAAAGCAGGGAATCAGAAGAAGAGCGGAGAGTGGCAGAGTACCAGTCGTGATGGGTGGGATAGATAGATGGCTTGTCATGTTGTTTCATGTGAACTATGTAAGTCTTCTTGCTGCTGCTGCTGCTGCTTGATACTGATACACATGATGTTAGCAGTAGTAAGAGTTGGAGTAGGATAAGAAAGATTGAGCCCATACCTTCTTTTGTTTTCCTTTACAACAACACAAACCATATATAGGTCACCTTATACCACTATTGGTATAGTAATGCATATATTATATATCTGTATATATTAGGTAGGAAAGTCCTAATTATTTTTTTGATATATTGAAAGTCCTAAATTTAAACATAACATATATATTAAGATTCCAAAACCAAATACAGCTAGACAATCTGCATTCATACCTGATTGTTTTCTTCATACTGCATTTAAAGCCACTCATTGATCAGGTCAAAGTTGCGAGTTTTTGGACTTGATTAACTTGCTTCTCCAGCATCATTTGGAAGTCTTCCTTCATCCATGGAACTATTGTTCTTCTTTTTACTGTGGCCTGATTTGTGTCCTCCTAAGGCTTCAAAGGTTGAGAAAGATTTTTCACAAGTTATGCCACATTGGTGCACATCTCGTGTCTTTATAGTTCTAGTGAGCAAGGTCTCCTCTTCAGATTCCAATTTCAATACCAACTTCTTTCTTTTCTTATTCTTCTTATTCATCATCATCACCTCCCTTATATCATCAAAGTGATCACTAGCATGATCTTGCAGCCTACTAGATGATGCTTCATGAGTGTTCATACCATTCCATAATCCTTTCATATTCTTCATACAATACTCCTCTTCAGACCCATTATCCTCCTCCTCCTCCTCACTGCAGAGGTTCTCATCATGAGGTAATTCAGGAAACTCAGCACGTGGCCTACTATATCTTGAGAAAGACATAAGTGTTTCAGCAGCTGCAACAGCCTCAGCATCAAAAACACATTGCCTGCCTCTTTTACCGGTCTTTTTCCAGCTTGTTGATAAATAGCTTGACACATCAGAGTTGGAGGAACAAGAACTGTGATTATCAAAGGGTATAGTAGGAGGGTGAACACCCCTCCAATTCCTATCAGTGTGGGACCTCATGTGCCCAAACAAGGACTTCTCAGATGGAAACTCCCTATTGCAAACATAACAAGAGAATTTGAGTTTCCCATTAGGCATCATCAAAGAAGACTATAGCAAACACAATTTTAAGATAATATAATATTCCCTCCAATTCCTATAGTAATGCTTATATTATATGAATACCTCCAAAACAAACCAGACTATAGCAGCTTGATTTTAAGTCAAGTGAAGTGAGACACTCTTCATTCCCATTGGCTTTTTATCCAACAACTTGTAATCTAACCTCAATATCCCTTTTCAACTTGTAATCTAACCTCTCACATCACAGTCTCCCATTTAAAATTCCCGGGCTTTTCACTTCTCACAACGGTTTTGCTCTCAGTTTGAATGACGCTTGAAGAGTGGTCTGAATTTTGTGAATCATTTTACTGATCAGGTCATCACGACCAGCTAGGATTATATTTCCTTGTTTGGTCTTAAAACAGCCAATTCCTCCCAAGGCATTTGTCTATCCCAAACAAAGTACACTTTTGGCCTCTAAACCTCTCAGTCTTCAGTTGATTGCTACAAACGGTGATCCACTGCGTGATGCTTCCTTATACAGATATTTGATTTGATTGGCAGACTGATGTATCTTACCATCTCATGATTGGATATCAGCTATACAATTAACTTGAGTCAGTGTATGTCCCGTCCTAGGACTTCTATTTTATATGCAGTAACATAATATTCACACTTGATTTGATAAAGTGTATAGAGATCTCAACTTACTGAATGGTTTACGCGTAGATACACCCCTTACTTTCTCACTTTCAAGAAGCTAAATCCATCTACTTTGGTACTTGAAGAATCCTCCAAACCAGCTGATTACAACAACTTCCGCACTCAATCTCACCGCTTTTGCATATTGTGGTGGTTGGGGCAATTGTCTTAATACAAGGTGTGCTACAACATGATTTTGTGTATTTGTTGGTGACTCATTTATATTTTGAAAATCCAAGAAACAACCTACATTTTCAAGGTCTTCAGCAAAACCTAAATATCCAGCTTTGGATAGTGTAGCTAGTGAACTCATTTGGATTCAACACTTACTTTTGGATTTTGAAGTATCTCTGTATCCTCAATCACGGTGTTATGTGATATCCAAGCATTAATTCACTTGATTTAGCTTTTCATGAAAGATTTAAAAAGGTCGACATTGATTGCCAATTCAATCTGGAGCAAGTTAATTCTAGTTTTCTTGAAGTTGGTACATGTGAAATTGCAGCGCATTTGGTGATTTCTTAACTAAACTGGTTCAAGCCTCTCTGTTTTATATCTGATTATCCAAGTTGAGAATTTGAGACATTTACTTTTCATGCACTCAGAGAAAGTACTACAGTAAAATAACTTAATTAGTTATGTTAATTGTTTGGTTAGTTACCTCCTCCTTAGTTGGTTTGGTTGTTCTATTAGTTTTGAATTGTTAGTTATTCGGTTATACTATTGTAATCATGTATATATATCACCAGTGTAATGAGAAATTCAATTCATGTTTGACAGTCACTCAATCATGATAGCCTTTGCTTGGAGCCTTGGACTCATGGTCCGAAGTCCAACATCATATTGGTTTTGCTTGGACTATAAAGAAGAAGAATGTTCATATAAATAAATAAAAATATTATCAAAAAACCTTTTTTGGAAATTTTTACCAAGCTGATGTGGTTGGCTGGTAAAGGACAATGAGTATGTGTAATTAAATACATCAGTTTCTTCGGCTATTCATGTATTCATAGGCATTTTTTATTTTGTACTCAATTTCATGCGACTATAAATAGCAATTCTTTACAGAGAATTATTGAATTATTTTTGTTAGTTCCTTTTTATTTGGATAAAATCATTGAGCTCTGCCCTTAAAATAATCATATATATTCAATACAGAAGAAAAAAGATCCCTACCATATTCAACAATCAAGTTGATAACCTAACCTAGTTAAAAAAAAATTGTCAGAATTATTTTTCAAAAATTACACAAACATATTAAGCTTTTAAAACAAACATACACTTCATAATTAAAAATAGCTATCATTTTAAAAGCAAAAAATTAATTCTGCCCTTATTTTTATTCTAAATTCTTCCGTTCAGACATATTCAATTCCTATCTTATTTAAATTTATATTGTATATTTCAAATATTAAAATTAAAATAACAATGAATATAAAAAATAATTTAAAATAACAATATGTCAATAAAGCAAATCATGCAAACACCACAACTTATATGAATGTGTACTACAAGAAGGATTTCTAGTATGTTTCAGCAGCACAAAATATTTAGTCCAAGAAGAATTTCTACTATATATTATTTGTTTTTGATATATTCTTTATATTTTTGCAAACATCTCTATCTTAAATTTTAACCAACTTACATAAATTTTATTCTAATAACTAAAATTAATAATAGTGATATATTCTTCAGCACACATTTATTATGCTCCAAGAATCCATAATAATTATTCCCACTAATTCGTCTTACTTTAATTTATTATTTTAAGTATATTGCCTATTGGAGGTTTATTGGAGCTAGAGATGGTGGGTGATTAATTAAACCTCCAATATAACATTGCACGCCAATCTTAAATATTGAGATTGATACTAATTGAGCTACATGCTAGTTAATTGTTTTTTATTTCGTTTATAATTCGTGCATGCTCACGTGAAATATGTCATTTATTTAATTTGGATATCATTTGGGATTACATAGGATAGATTTCAGAGGAGATATTTTTGTCTTCATCGAATATCAATCTTATATGAAGACATGGACTACACAGCTGGAAACGCGTGAAGGGTCCACCAATCTTCGCCATTCTTGGTTGATGCAAGAGGATGTTTTAGTGGAAAACACTGCCAGCCCGTTCTTATATTCGTTTTATATCGTATAAATCTATTTATAAAATGATAAATTAATTATAAGAGCAATATCCTAATTTGTAGAGAAAATTATTAAGCAGTAAAAATATAGATTCGTTATTTCATTGTAATCTCCCCATTCAACGTTTTGTCCCCTTCCGTAAAAATTACAAAACTCATGCTTCTCTTTGTCTGACATATATTCACGGGTATAGCTGAATAAACCCAGTGATGCGGCATGGCCCATCTACATGAAAAGTGAAGATGATGACGAGAACTTCTCTAAATTATGGTTAAATAACAATCATTTTTTTTTAATAGTTTATATACCTAATTGCCCAAAACTGAGTGGGGCGTGGTGGTTGTATGTGTCCTTTGAACACGTTACTAGTTTGAAATGTTATAATTTTATTATTATTTTATTTTATACTTAGTCTTTCATTGAGGTTATAATACAATAGTCAAATAAATGAATGAGAATAATTTCATTGTTAGTTTATGAAATATTTAATTACGTTAACATTTGATGGCGCATACTTGTATTGCAATATTAACTTGTATTGCACGCACTACACTAGTTATGAAAATAATCTCTCATATAATTCATCAAAAAAAAAAAAGTTATGAAAATAATGGCGCATCACCTACACTCAATCTAACATTATTCAATTGTGATAATTCATCTGGTGAGGTTAAAATCAAATGAAATATATACAGTACATTCATCAGTTAATCATAAAATTTTAAATTTGACCATATAGTATAAAGATTAAATCAATCTATATTTTGTTCACCTGACACTCCAAATTGCTTATTCATGCTCTTTAATAATCAATCATAATTTTGGGCCTTATTTTAAAAAAGTTATTAATTAGGAGTGTCAATAACGTAAGATTGGTATAAATATATGTGTTTAATTGCTATGTATTGTCAGTGTAAAATTTTTTACATTGACAACCAATAAGAATTCATAGTGTGTGTGACTTTTAAGGTAGTTAGGATAAGAGTCAAACATTTTAGCTTATGTGGCAATTTTTAATTGATTGTTTATGCAAAAAAATTTTACACTGACAGTGTATACCAACTAAATCTTAAATATATTTATCTGCCTGCCTAATACAAACGGTCGCTTTGGCCGAGTGGTTAAGGCGTGTGCCTGCTAAGTACATGGGGTTTCCCCGCGAGAGTTCGAATCTCTCAGGCGACGATTTGTTTTTTGTTTCATTTTTATAGCCAAAATTTTCCATGCCAACGTGAAGGGTCTACTAGTACTAACCATTGACATAAAAAATTATTGCACGTGGAAACCGCAACCGTACGTGTCACGGATGAGCTCTACATGCATTAGCAGCACGCACCTGTTTGAGTCATCTCATCACAGCTACAAGTTATTATCTTTCCTTATATTTCTTTATTTTAAAAATTTTATTCCTTTACCTCTTTTAAAAAAATCTCATATATATATATATATATATGAGGAGAGGTCAAGTTACTCCGAAAGTAATTTTAAGAAAGTCACTCTCAATCTCATTCATCCATTTATTCTAATCCAATGGATCTATATTAAATCATTAAAGAAGTCACATGACCCATTTGTTTAAGATTAAAAAAGTGACTTTCATATAAAATAATGTAATGATTATTTTTTAGAGATTTTTAAGTAAAACAAAATCTAATTTGTACTTATTTACAATCAAAAAAATCACGTTTTACTTAAAGAAATGATAGATTTTAGAGTAAATCATCATTTTGATCCATGAAAGTGTGAGACGTTATCAGTTCAGTCCCTGAAAGCAGTTAAATTACAAAAAAGTCTCTTAATATTAACTTAGCCTGATAGGAATTAACTTGATTAACAAAATTAATATTGAGAGACTAACTTGACTAACAAAATTAACATTAAAAGACTTTTTCATAATTTAACTGCTTCTAAGGACTGAACCGACAACTGTTCATACTTTCGGGGACCAAAATGATGTTATACTCTAAATTTTATGAGAAACTATTCAAAACAGTTTCTGATTTTTTTAGATTCAGATTTTTTGAAAATCAGAAACAAACATATAAATAATCCTTAAAGTGGTTATTTTTTAAAAATAATTCAATTTTCAAAAAAAAAAATGTAACAAATGGACTCTAAAATTCTTTAATAAAAAAAGCTCTTTACCTTCCAAAAACCCCAAATCCCAAACATATTAGTGTTCACTTGCTACTTAGCACCCCGCCAATACATGGACATGGAACTTATAGCGTATCTTTTTTAAGTAGTGCCCCAAGACCTTCCACATATTCAGAATCATATCAACATCATACAGTATCTTTTGAAAAATGTTCAATTCATATATCAGTTAATAAGACTGATGTCCAATGCTGGAAGCAATAAGAGTGGAAAGGCAGTGGTTTGTCATTGTGGAAACATCATCGGCATGCACTTCGTCCCAATTCCTAAATGCTAAAGGGATGTGTTGGAACATTCAAACTTTCATCATCACAACTGGTAAAAAAATGATATTTTTCTAAACTAAATTTGGCTAATCATAATTTATAATTTAAAAAACTCCTTCTTTTAATTGGTAAAATATATCGAAAACAACATAAATTTAACATCGCTAAAAATCGAAAAGGATGAATCTGCAAACAAACTCACAGTACTCATGTTAATAACATAAAACGGCAAAATGCCTACAAATGTGACAAAATCAAAGTGACCAAAATACACATGCCTCCGGATCAGTAACGTTGACGCCCAAGTATTAATTGAATTTGTAATGGATCGAAACTCATCTGTCAAACTGAATCAAACGAACACAGCAGTAAGACGAGAAACCAAACAACGTCGCACCAAGACGACGAACAAAACAACGTCGCACTCAGACGACGAAATCACGAAAAAACATAAAAGAAAAACCAGATCTATGTGAAAAAATCACTTATTTAGATAAAAAAAAAGAGAAAAACGATATAGATGGATGATTCTAGACAAAAAAATGGCCCAAAATCACCCCCTCCAATTGATGAGAAAGAAGGAAGAGAAGAGTAGAGGAGAAGTTAAAAGAGAGACGGCTCTATGTTTTCTTTCTATTAGACTGTATTATTTCTTACTTTACTTGAATTTACATTATATATCTTGATCATTTTTTTATGCATCTTTTTTGCACTCTCACATCAAATTTTATTACACTATTTATACATCTACTTTATAACCATATTTTTTCCCCCTAAAAACAACAATGGGTAGATAATAAATAATTAGAATTTAGGAAGGAAAAAGTATTATGATGAAAAAGTAGTGAGATAAATATTTTTATTTAGTGAATAAATTCACTTTTGGAAAACCTTTTCCAAAAAGAGGAGAGACGTTGCAACTTGCAAGTGTCTCTAAAGACCCCAATCACATTATATATCTAACGATCCTATTTTAGAATCTCCCATAGTCACACTCAGAGTGTGTTAGGGACAAATTAATTACTTCATTTCAGTTGTTTTTTTTTTTGTGGTAAAAGGTTGTTTCTCACATAATCAATCCTAATTGATAATTAACTTAAATTTTCAAAAAATATTTTTTTTGGGAAAAAAACTGTTTTTATACAATATAGTTTGAAGGCCTGTTAGATTATTTATTAATTCTCTATATTAATTAGATTAATTCTCTATATTATTCATAAATTTATTTATTTTATTTAATTATTCTAAAAATAATATAGTTTAGCATATTTTCATAATCATGAAAAAATGTTATAAATTTTATTCAATTTTTTTATTAGAAAAAAACTTTATGGCAAAATATAAAAAAAAAATAAACATTTCAACACATTTTATCGTTAAAACAGCATCACATATTATTAATATAAACAAGTAATTTCATATCTTTTTCCATAAGATTTTTTATGTAAAAGTGATTTTTTTGCATCATCTAAACGAAATATATTATCTTTAAAATCGATTTTCAACAAATATATCCAAACAAAAATAAATTCCGATTATAATCGATTATCACAATAATCGATTATATATATAGATTATTGATATAGCCTATTTTTTGCAGCGGTGCCAAACACACATTCACTACTTTTATCTGTAGCAGAATTAAGAAAGAAGTTAACAGTAACGAAAGTGGCAGAGAACATCACAAAGAAGCGAGATTGAAAAAAGAGCAATGCTAGCAATACATTTTTTAATATACTTTTTTCAAACACATCATTTATTAGTGATTGGATTTCATGTGAGACCCACCAAATAAAAAGTGAACTCATATAATTTAGTGAATCCTGCATAAAATTTATTCAATAATAGACAACATATTAAAAAAAGTGTATTAAAGAGTACCTCGTTGATATTTGTCTCGAAATTATTAACAAGTGCCACATACCAAGAAGCCAAACTTCAAACTTGACGCGTCTTGAGCCATCAGGTAATGCAACAAATGAAAGTGAAAAGCATGGTTTCAAATTACAATTTACAAACCACTGCCTAAGAATATACAATTTACAAACATAAAGGGAACAATTAATACCAACATCTTGGTCCGAGTGGTAAGAGATTCAGACATCTTAAGCAAGTGGTCATGGATTCGAATCCTGAATCTTGTGTATGGAGAAAATTTGGTTGGAAGAGGAGAATCCACCTTGTTTACCTAACAGGTTTCTCGACAGAGATTAGTCACTGCTAACGGTGGTGGATACTTAATTTGTATCTATACGATGATTACCAAAAAAAAAAAAAGAAGAAGGAAGAATTAATTGTAAAGCAGAAAACAAGTTAATGGAATGGCAGCGTAAGCTCTAGTGCATTCCTCAATAGTGGCAAATTGCACGATTATCATTAACAACAACGATCACAAATTGTATCTAAAATAAGAAAATAAGGAAGTTCATTCTTAATTGAGAATAAATCCCCAATTTGATCCCTGAAATTGTAAGGCCGTATCAATTTAGTCACCGTGTCAATTTGATGCCAATTTGATCCCTGAATTTTTAAGGTTCATATCAACTTGGCTCCTGATGGAGGGACATGATTGATTAATGTTTGATAACTTCAGGGATATTTTGGGAATTTTGAAAATATATGTAAGGGACAAAATTGATATAACCTTACAATTTCAGGAATCAAATTGAGGATTTATTCATTTGATAAAGGTTCGGCTTGTAGAGGTTGGTCAACTTCCCCGTTGGACCAAGAGCCATCTTTGGGCCTAATCTATTTAAACTAGAAGACAACTCAGCCAGAAACATAACGGACAAGACATTTAAGGCCTTATTTGGTCATTATGAGAAAGGAGAGAATTACATCATCAGCACTAATGACCTTAAAGGAACGGTTACAAAGAATGTCTATATAAAGAAGACTCATGGCAAAGAAAAACCTAAGTTATTTTACATACATTATGTACAAGTACTCGAGACTTGTCCCTGAGAACTACGTTAGATTGGATTCCCACTTGGGATACGTAGGAGCAGAATACTAATTCTGTCAAGCTATATCCACAAAATCATCTCCTCATTCTATACTAGAAACTCTGGTTCGAGTAATATACTTTCGCCTTACTCGGATACTTGATGTTCGCAAGAACATTTGGCGCCCACCGTGGGGGCAAGGTAAAACTTCCCCCTGCCGCACATTCTAACAAAATACTCAAACGCGGGGCAACACGAAGGCTAGGAAGCTTGAAGTCATAGTAGGCTTCTCGTAGGGAGTGCACTATCCACGGCCATTGCTTATAGTTTCATGTGCCTTCATCAAAAGGCACAGCCGTTTACTCTGTAGTCTGCACTGCCGAAAGAGCACGACCCAGATGCGGTTCTTGCGTGCTAGCCCTCTCTCTGTCGTCTTCCTTCATCGGTAACAGGCTTCCTGGCCACTTAATAAAACCTGATATTTTGCTTTCGGAACTTCCATGTCGCGAACCTCGATTCTTGTCGCGCCGCTTTGGTTGTGTGCTATATATCTTTTCTTTTCATATGCTTTGTTTTTCATTTAGGTTTTTTGTGTTAACAATGGATGCAGAATTTGCTAATCCGAAACCTACAATTTCCACTAACCACCGTCGTGTTTAGTCTCTTCTGTCGCTGTGGAGAGGAAGAAGGACGGTAGGATCGAGAAGGATCATCTCACTCGCTCGCACAAAGTATACACGTGGTAAGTATATTATGTCTGGGTTTTGCCGAGATTGATGTAATTTAGTTACACCAATTATTATTCTCAATTGCAATCAGTTATGTCTATATATGGTTTTAAACAAATAGAGAATGAAAACTAAAGATAAGTTTCTTCCTGTGGCCGGTGCTTGTTGCAAGCCGAAATCACGAGGATAATGCACACGATGATCACATTTTCGTAAGTGTGAGGCATTAGTCCTTTTGTCTGGAGTTCAATATCTCTAAGTAATGAATCATGCGGATGGATTAGCACTTGATCATATTTATCATTTGAATATGGGATAAAACTCCACGGTCAAATTTAGTCCCGCTGCATTCCAACACACACCATTTTTGTCAAATCAAAACACCTTTGGCATTTTAAAATCAAAGTTTTATATGAAGCCAGCACTTTACTTTTATCATTGGCACTCATTTGGCATTATTTTATCGTTATAATTTTTTTATTATCTATCCTTAATGTCTATTAATATTGCATCAATATTATGCTCTTCATTATATGCCAATTATTATTATGCTCATCAATGCTAATGTAACTGCTTCATTGCCAATGCAAAAATTTCCTCTGTCAATTACTATGATAAAGGTCTACATACTCTAAATTCATACGAATTATGATAAATGGGTAAGAGATATTACAGTTATTGCTCTCATAAATTGTCATAAATATTTAAATATTATGATTTTTATTGCACATGAATTACCATAAATAGGTAATAAATATTTGAATCGCTACTAGCATAAATTATCATAAATAGATAATGAGTATTTTTTATAATTGCTAGTCATAATTCTTTAAACATTCTTTTTACCAAACAGGGAAAGAATAGTTTGTTTACCAATCAAGTCATTTTTCTCATTATTACTCCTTAACGAAAAAGGCTCTGACATTCATTATTTATGCAATGAGTACATCGAATTTACGTTATTACCATTGCCATTCTTCTTACATATCATCATGCTGGTTAGACACTATTAATTGATTCTAGCTATTCATACAAATTGTCATGAATTTGCAAATGAGTGTTATGGCCTATTTATATAGTTACTGAATTGTCATAAATATTAAATATATTATGATTGCTACTCACATAAATTACCTTAAATAGGTAATAAATATTGCAATTACTACTCATATGAATTTTCATAAATATTATGATAAATTTTCATAAATAAATAATTTGGTTGCTACTTGTATGAATATTGTGATGAATTTTCAAAATATTTAATAAATATTTCAATCGTTGCTAGCATAAATTTCCATGAATAGGTAATAAGTATTTGCTATAACTACTCTTCATGATCCCTTAAAAGACATTAAAATGTCAATCAACAACTTTTTCTAGGAAAGAAAATTTTGTTTAGTATCATATTATTTTTACCCGAATATGTCATTGTTTATTAATTTAGAGGTGAACGCTAGTCGCTCGAACCTTTGAACTCACAACACATTAAATAACTAAACCACGAAGATATATACTTTATCGAGAAGCTCTCAGAAGATATCTTAAAGAAACCCGCAACACAGGCAAAAACTTGAAGCTAAGAGATATTTGAAGACTGACGCATAGGTAAAATCTTGAAATCAGTCCAAAAATTTACAAACAGGAAGTAGATTCCCTACTTCACACAAAAGTGGTAAAACTCATTTGTATCTCTATTATTTCACAATATATGCTAACACCATCTGGGAAGCAATCGGGAAAGAAACCTATCCTATAAGCGAAAAGCTTGAAGTCAGGCCCCATCCGAGAAGCACTCGAAAAAGAAAGCTGTCCTATAAGAAAAAATTTAAGGACATGCCGAAACTTGTTGCACAAGCGAAAAGTTTGATGCCAGGCTCCTTCCGAAAAGCACTCGGAAAAGAAATCTGTTGCACAAGCAGAAAGCTTGAAGCCAGACCAGAAGCCCGATCTTTAAATCGGCAATAAAGTCCGATATCTACATCGACACACCGAGAAGCACTCGGAAAAGAAACTTTTTGCACAAGCGAAGAGTTTGAAGTCAGGCCGAAACCTGTTGCACAAACGAAGAGCTCTTAGCCAAACCAAAAGCCCGATCTCAACATTGGCACAAAGCCCGATCTTTAAATCGGCAATAAAGCCCGATCTCTACATTAGCACAAAGCTCATTCTTTAAATCGGCAACAAAGCTCGATCTTTCCATTAGCGTAAAACCCGATCTTTAAATCAGCACCAAGTCCAATCTCTACATCGGCACCAAGTCCGATCTTCAAATCGGCACAAAGTCTGATCTCAGCATCGATATAAAGCATCGGCACCAAAGCCCGATCTCTGTACGAACAACAAAGCCCGATCTCTGCATCGACACAAAGCATCGGCACCAAAGCCTGATCTCTGTATGAAAAACAAAGCCCGATCTCCCCATCGACGCCAAAACAACCGACCAATTAACGTCCTGAAAAAGGAGGAGCTCATAGACAGAGCAAACCTTGAAATGGGCCTAATGAAAGTCCTTAAAAAAGGAGAAACCCATAATATCGGGAAAAACTCGGTAGTGAGCCAAATAACTTCCTTAACCCAAAGGTTTCCGATAACAATACATAATTAACGAGTACATAAACCGAGAAATACTCAGACGACATCAAGCCTTGGCAAATTTAAAGACTTAATTAGGAATGTATCTTTGAGAGGGCCCATACAATGGCAAGGTATGAATTAATATATCTCATCGATGAAAATTACATCGTTTCAAGAATAATATATTTGTATCCGAAAAGAATCCATAAAATGGCAAGGTATGAATATATCTCATCGATGAAAACTACATCGTTTGAAGAGCAATATATTTGTATTCGAAAATAATCCATAAAAATAGCAAGTGATAGGAACGCTATATTGGGAAAAATTACATCGTTTAAAGGGTATGGTACTCGTCCCTTATAAAGTTTATTATTTCAAATCTTTTAAAGATATCCCTCCAACCGAAAGGGGGGTCCGAGCAATGTTTGAAGACTTCATAAGGTCCAACTTGGAAGCAAAACAAATATCCGAGGAGGAGAAATCGACCTAGAAAGCTCTTTCGCTATATCTAGTTTGGAGCTTGGGGGGCTTCTGTTCCTACATGGGCCGAGAAGTCTTCGGCCTGTAGAGGTCAGACAACTTCCCCGTTGGACCAAGAACCATCTTTGGGCCTAATCTATTTAAACTAGAAGACAACTCAGCCAGAAACATAACGGACAAGGCATTTAAGGTCTTGTTTGGTCATTATAACAAAGGAGAGAATTACGTCATCGGCACTAATGGCCTTAAAGGAACGGTTACGAAGAAGGTCACATAAAGAAGACTCATGGCAAAGAAGAGCCTAAGCTATTTTACATACATTTTGTACAAGTCTCGAGAGCTCTCAAGAGATTACTCGAGACTTGTCCCTGAGAACTACGTTAGCTTTGATTCCCACTTGGGATATGTAGGAACAGAATGCTAATTCTGTCAAGCTATATCCACAAAATCATCTCCTCATTCTATACTAGAAACTCTAGTTTGAGTAAGATACTTTCACCTTACTCGGATACTTGATGTTCGTAAGAACGATAAAGTACGAAAATATCTTAATCCACTAAATGATATGAGGATAAATAAACCATCACTTTCAAACTTTAAAAACAAATTAATTTTATAGGAGTTAAATCCATGAAATTAACCACTCCATTCAAACTAAACTAAACTAAAGATCTTCGGTGGGTGATAGCTCCATCATCGGTGTATCCTATACTACTACTGCCCGAGAGAACAATATAGTGGCCGTGAACACACGCAAGTCAAGTAGGCTTTTCAGCCCAATATTAATTTGATTTGGTTCTTTTTAGCCCATTGGGCCTCTTATACGAGGAGGAATCATTTTCATTTGATTCTTTCAAATTTACATAAACTATAGTTATTTTTTCCTTAATCTAATCTTTTAATTTATAAACTATATTCAAATCGCTTCTTCGTCCACCAACATGTGGTTGCTTCGTGTGGTAAGGGACTTGGGCACCTTAAACAACTGGTCGGGAGTTCGAATCTTAGCTCTTGTGTATGGAGAAAACCTGGTTGGAAGGGGAGAACCCACCTTGTGTGCCCAACAGATTCCCCGATGGAAATTAATCACTGATAACGGTGGTGGATACTTCATACTTATATCATAGTTACCAAAGAAATCGCTTCTTCGTCTGATGCGCGTGTTCCGTAAATATTTTCTTTTGGAAATGTATATAATTGAAAAAGTTGATGTTTCATCATCATATCTTAACACATCAACTTCACAGATAAAATTGATGATAGATGATTCATTGGCGCCAATGTTTTGAGTATTTATTATATTAGTTTATTTTCTCTGCAAAACAAGTTATAATAAAAAGAATTCAGAAGAGGATTTTTAAAAGTGACTATTTCTTTTGAAATAATCTTTCCAAAATATGTTAGAGATGATATTGTTTTTTTTAAGGGGAGACTCATAAGTAACCTTATATGGGGGAAGGGAAGGGGAAATGGACGAAACGCATTGCAAATGTTTGAATTCACACACTCACAATTCATGTTTCGTAACTTAACCAAACGAGCTTATTCAAGGGGATAGAGATGATATCGTTGCTGTTTTCTTATTCTTGTGAAATCTATATTAGAAATGCTATGAACTGCAAATACATAAAAATGGATTACCTTTTAAATGTAGAAGTTAAATTTAAGACAAAAATAACAAAAAGACAAGTATTAAAAAGTCAAAAACAATTAACGTGAAAGGAAGTAATCAAAAGTAGAATCGCAAGGAGGACCGGGTCTTCTTATGTAATTATATAAAAATTTAATAGATATATAAACTTTAATGTAAGTTTAACATTATTATTTAATAAATTTAACTATGATTTTTTTTTGACCGAATAAATTTAACCATGATGGGGCCTTTACCAGCTGTCGGATCTTTTCCTGCCTCATTTGACCATTTGTATTTCCAACTTAAATCATCACTTCTAGCTTGCTAGTGGATCAAGGTCCATACATCTTCATGTACTATCAATCTACCCATGTTACCGCCGGGAACGTCATCGCCAGATTCCCACCATTGATGTTAAACTTAATTAACTTCCGACCTCTTCCCTCTCTTTCAATTCTGAAAGGCGCATGGAGCTTGATCCACCGAGTCAAATGACTACAAATTAAGACGTTCATTTCTTGTTGTCTTTTGTAAAACTTAAGATATAAAAACCACTCCTAATAATAATAGCCTCTCTCTTTTTCCTTCTTTTTTTTCTTTTTTTTCATAAGCCTAAAATGAAATAAAAGAAAATAAACAAGACCAAGCAGAACAGGATGACCCCAAGAAGGAAGCGAAAGATGCCAAACACCGGACTATGGTGGCCGTCACCATCATAACCGTTGTTTCTTGGTCTTTTGCGACCATGCCTTCGCGGCTTCATTGGCTTATCTATACTTTTGTCTCGGTTCATCACTTTTCCTCCAGAAAACGAAAATATACCTTACCAAGATATTAGAGGAAATTCGTAGAATTTTATTTAGTAAACCCTAAACACAAACCGGAATGGAAATCAAAGCTAGGTTTCTAACTTCTAAGTATAGGCGCAGAAGAAGAGAGAGAGAAATATAAAATATTAGGCATAATGGGAAAGGGGTAGCCTGAATTTTAATTATAAACAGATGATCCTGTACCACTTTTTCGGAAAAATCCTGGTTGTTTCGAGGACAAGAACGCACAAGTTCCAGGAACTTTAATTGCTTGTTTGGGAATGTTGGATTTTTCCCATTTCAACTATTTTTTGGTTAAAAAACTGTTTTATACATAATTTATCATATCTGACAATTAGCTTAAATTTATAAAAAAGCTTTTTTTTGGGGGAAAAAAGCTATTTTATGTCATCTAATTTGTTTTAGCTTAAGATTGTTATGATTTGATTATTTCTTATTCTCAAAACTCTCTTCCCTATTTACCCCTACAAAACTAACTTCCAAATAAATATTATTAAATTATACAAATAACTTCATACCCTTTTTTCGTAATTTACTATGTAAAAAGAGATTTTTTTAGACCATCCAAACAAAAAAGATTATCTTGAAATCGCTTTTCAGCAAACAGACCCAAACAAAAATAAATTCTGATTATAATCGATTATCACAATAATCGATTATCAGCATAATCTTTTTTTTCCAGCTTTCCCAAACACACCCCTAAGTAATCATCTATTTATTATTACTATATAATTACAGAATAAATATATCCACACAGTGTTCCCGCCAATGTTATCTCTGTTTTTCTATTATTATTATTATTATTAAGTTGTTTTATATAAATTAATGAAATGACAAAATGACAAAAAATAGACACCTACCGCTTTCAGCTCCTCAATTTCATGTTTCAATACCAGTAGATGACCATTATCATGTTTCTAAATATCTAACTGTTGAATGATATTTGATAAGTTAATAAACTTGGAATTCGGTCATGAGTGGAAAATAGGCTCTTGGCTGAAATATTGTAAATACATGATATGTTTGATCGGTGAGGGGTTATTGGTGTTTTAACTTTTAGGATATATTGGTGTTTTGGCTAATGTTTCATTAATTGCATGGTTTAATATTCCTTTACAAGTAATTATTCATTCCAAGTCATGGACTTGCTGCTCTTATTTTGTTTAGGGTTGTTTTTTGTACAGCAGGAATGCATGCCTTACAAACCTAATATATTGTAACTAAAATTAAACTAATAAAGGCACAAACCTTAGAGCTAAGCAAAACAATATTTACAATATCTACTCCCTATTCATGATTGTGAAGGTGTGACCTCATTCTATTGCCTAAATCAACAATTAACCTCATCTTTACAAGAAAAGCATAATCTGAAAGTGGATAGACACTACAATAAATTTGTCATATACTTACGGACATTTTTAGTGACGATCGTTAAAACTGTAGATATAGGTATTAGTGTCAGTCAAACCGTAGATAAAGGTGAATGGACTGTAGGTAAAGCCTATAGTGATAGTTGGACCGACCGTAGGTGAATGTAAATTTTACATATACCTACAAACTTTAAACATATAATGACAGATTTTGCCTGTGACTGAATCACAAATTTCTTGTAGTGAGACCTATTTCAATCGATTTTGTTAATTGATTTTCTCTTCTTTATGTGATTTTCTCATACAAGTATGTCTGTCAGATTACTGTATTGCATGAATGCACATTTCTGCATGGTTTAATTTAATTTCCTAAATTTATTTACTCTAAGTGTAATTTTTTGATTTATAGATTATATATTATATTGCCACTCACATGCAAATATTAATTTACATGGATATTGATATAACTACAGCAATATACTTTGTGTCAATATATAAGGATAAACACAATTTGGTTTTACCTTAACAAAGGTTTCTTGGTTAAGAATGCATGACGTCGTTGAGATCTTAACCTTTTCTTTTGTCTGTAACATTGAAGAGTGACATATGTATTTCACTATTTTATTGTTTGCAAGATTTATATCATCCCTTCATTTTCTTTTGTATCTTTTTTCACTTATAAAGCATGCACACCTTTTTATTCATTAAACTTTAAATAGTTTCTCTTAGATATCCATGGTACAAGAATGAGGTGGTACATTTTCACTAAATCTGATGCAAGGCTTGCAAACTGCCGAGAGAATGTGCATGATATCCCCTTCAACTGACCAATTTGTTGATGCTTTGAAGCAAACTGCCTTGGCAAATTCGCGTTGGGTACGAGTATGACTTTTTCGGTCAGTTTCTATTCAAAACAAATGACATAGAATGCATTAATTATTGCATGACCTACATTTGAACTTTCTCATTTGAGATTATGTACTTGGAATGGAATGATTGAATGAATGATCATTGTAATTAAGCACAAAGCAGGTTCCTCCTCCGGGCAAAGGATCATTGTACCTTAGGCCCCTGCTCATAGGAAGTGGTCCAGTTTTTGGACTGGCTCTAGCACCTGAATACACATTCCTCATATATGCTTCCCCTGTTCGCAACTATTTCAAAGTGAGTGAACGGTTCTGAAGAGGATGAAGGGACAGTGGAGTCTCTCAGGCTGACAAAAAAAATTGGCTTCGAAGGTTAGTGTGTTTGCTATGTGTGGTTAACCTCAGGATTCAGTGCTTTAAATCTTATATCTTTATATTGACATGTATGGTTATAGAATGCTTCAACACTGAAGCACAGCCTGAAGAAGATTATGATTGTGTCAATGAGGGAGAGGACTTCTGGACCTTTCATTTCTACAAGTTATGGTTATGATTTACATAAGTTCCTAAGTTAGTTTAATTTCAACTTTTTTCATGGAGATATATGTTCTTTTACTAATTCTCATAGTCCCTCATCAAGGCTGCTATTTCTGTTTACCTTTTAAGCTGTCTTCAAACATCTTTAAAAAATCGATCAATCACTTAACTATATATAATCTAAAATGCATTTTACATGTATCAACACCATATATTCATAATTTATCTCTCCAAGATCCGTGCTTAGGCACGGGTCAATTTAATTGTTAATCAAAAAGATTCTGGTTTGATGAGGTATTGAGGTTGAGATTCGAACGATTTTTTGTTTTTGAAGTTGCAGGCAGCGAAGACCGAAGAAAGTTTGCAACAACTTATATAAAGTCTGTTTGAGTATCGTATCGAAAAACTTATAAATATAATATATTTTTGAGCATATATTTTAATAAGCTTATGAAAAAGGTTAAAAAGAGCTAATTATATGATAATTATCACTTTTAAAATGATAATTATTTATTAAATAAGTACTCAATTAAATTATTTAATCAAAACATGTTCTTAGTCTAGAACAAGCACATAAAAGAAAACACACTACTTATTTTCTTATTACAACTTTGTTACACCTACTGGAATGAAAATTGAAAGAAAAAAAGCCGCATGAATTGAAAATATTATACATATTTTTTATTTTATTACCAAAAATTAAATGTTATAAGAACAGTGCAACGGAGAATACATAAATAACAATATTGTTAGAAAGATCAATTTGCAGACTCTGGCTCCCAGGCCGTGACTTTGAAACTCTTGTTTGTTTGCAAATGATTTTAAATTGTTTACTTTCAAGAAGGATTGCGCTTGTTAATTATTTAATATTCTTTAGATCAGTTTACCAAAAAGAAATATTGGTAGATCTTGTTCAATCAATTTCGATAGTTTGTTATTCAAAATATAATGAAAAAAATATGCGGATTAATTTAGTTTTTATTACCCAAATACATTTAGTTGTGGACTAGTAGGCAACAGAAGACTGATATGAGCAAAGAATGTAGAATGTTTCAAATAATATTGGTTTTTTCCATAGTTTTTTTCCCTCTGCTTTCTTTTACGTTCGCTTCGTTCATGACCCGTGAGAAGAAAGTTGATTCAATGGTTTATACCATTTTTTGGTTTAGAAATGGTCCAACTTTGAACGGACATTCATTATGAAAGGATCACAATATGATAACATGATGCTTATAAAAAAAACAATATAATAACATGACAAGAAAAGGGGACGAAATGCCTATAAAACATGGATTAATTTAACTCCTCTAAAGTGAGATTGTCTATAAAGTAAGAAATTAAACGCATATCCACCTAAGATTTGATAAAATTCATTTAATTATCAATCCACTAAATGATACAAGGATAAATACATCCTTATTTTTTCATTTTAAAGAAATCAAATCCATAAAACATGGCATAAATGGGAAAATTTTGCTCTCGAGAATATAGAGTTTGTTTTTGTTCCTCTTGAACGTGTCCAATTTGCAGTACTCAAAAATCCCTTCACCATGGCATCTATCAGTGCAAGCATCCACTCGATCTGTCCTTGATGATACTAATACATACGGTAATAGGATCATCAGATGAGAAGTTAAAAAAAGTTACTCCTTCCGTCCTAATATATATATTATATTTGACTAAATTATACAATTTAAAAAAAAATAATAAATGAATGAAAGAGAGTGATAATTTTACCAAATTAACCATTAGTGTATTAACTATTATCATAAATGCAAAGTGAAGTATTTATGGGTATAATTGATAGAAAACATTTAATATTAAATTGAAAATAAAAAATGACATATATTTTGAGATAAGCTTTTTTTGTAAATGTGTCATATATAATGAGACAGATGGAGTACTAAAATTTTAACCTATATTTACTTAAGGCACGTGTGTTTGTTTTCCTTTAGAAAACTACGGTCTTCCATCACAATAAAATTTTATTTTCACGTTAAATGACAAAAAAAATAATGGACCATTGCAAACGTACTTGTGAGATTGCAAACAATCCAAATATGCGCTATGCCGATAAAAACTTGTACACATGAACCACATCATTCTTTCGATGAAAACTTAACAACCTAACATAATTCAAAGTTCATTTCAATTGTTCATCCCGCGGGATGGAGAATTAAACACCTAAGTTTGACAAAATTTTTAAGGGTGCCAAATATACTTCACCTAAAAGTTGTATACGTGATCAATGCATGATAATGAAGCCATAATCCTCCTTACTAGGCCTTATTGTTGCACAAGAAACTGGTCGTGACTCTATAACTTATAAGATGTATAGAGTCTAAATGAGAAAACGGAAGAAAAATGTGTGAAAATTTAAAAGATTGACTTGTGACATAAAAGATAGAATTCAAGAGTCCTAAATCCTAATTAAGTACCTCACGTCATTGATTGGGTTAAACTAAATTTATAACTATATAAGTAAATGATAGTTTAAAAGGAGTATGTGCAAAATGTAAGTATAGAACTGAATTTACATCATTGACTTTATTATGTCTTGTAGTTCTAGCCGGCCTAGCTCGGTGTGTCTTTCTAGAGAAACCAGCCTGTCGTGTTTCTTCCCTATATATGTAGTCCCGTAACAAATCATCTAAGGGTGCATTTGGATGTACAGTTTATTTAAGCGCTTATGTAATAAGCTTTTTTTAAAATAAATTAAAAACAACTTATTTTCATAAGCTTCTCTGATAAGCTTATGGAAATAACCTAAAAACTACTTATGAAAAGATCATAAATTATTTTCATAAACTATTTGTATAAGTTTAATTCCATAAGCTATTCTTATAAACTCTTCATAAGCTTTTCCAAACGCACCCTAAATGTATTTGAGTTGACTGGTGTTTTCTTTCGGTAGCATCAAAGTCTTCCGGAGCTTTATATTGCAGTTCTACTTGTTGGAAATAATTCAGATTAGGTATATTAGTTAGTATTGATATAATTAGTTAGATGGTAGTTAGTTTGTTAGTGAGAAATAACTATCATAATGTGTATTATAAATAGACTTAGTGTTGTGATTAGTGTATATAAGTGATATGAATAAAATTATTAGTGTACTTTCTTCTTCCTCTTAACATTCTGTCTAAGTATATGTTAGTGCTTGTGTTTCAACACTACTCCCACTAACTTCTGGACTACAACAATAATAGATAGACACGATCATACGACGTATGAAAAAGATTGCTAATTCTCATTATTGTGGTCAATTACTGTTGCAACTTACTATTAAGTTTAAAAGATAAAATGGCCACTTATAAAACGCGGATTTAGACCAGTCTTTAACTCCACATATTAGTAACTCGATTCCTATTTCCTAGTATATATATCAAACAAATGGAGCTAAATGGGAGTATGCACCAACAATACGTCGATCCAATTGTGGGGTAATATTAGCATGACATATTTTAAGTTTTTAACCAAAAATTCAATTAGGGACTTAAGGAACAGTTCCTTCAGTGCGGATCCAACTTCAAGCTCTACAATTATTTCGGCAGACTAGCTCTATACTAGAAAATAGAATCTCTCTGAAATCAAGGTATGTAACTGTTATCACCAAAAAATAATTCTTGCGATAGGAACATGGAGTTAGTGGGAGTTGAATTATGGGATAGTTATTCATGACAACCATGAGTTAGTGAGAGTTGAATTAGTGGGAGGTTATATTTCATGAAGTTAGTGGGTAAGTTAGTAGGTAGTTATTGTTGTGGGCCATTATCAATTGTGACAAAGTGGTTAATAGGGGTAGTCTTAGGCCTATAAATATTTGTTGTATATTGCTCATATGACACACACTCAATCAAACACAAGACTTTATATTTTATCTCTACTTTTCTTTATTGCTTTCTTTTATCGCATTTCTTTACTTTATGCAAACCTTAGTTTCATAGTTCACCTTCAACACTAAACGCTCTTTGGAGTAGTCTAGGAACCCGTAGCTGAGAAATAGAGTCCCTTTCTCAGCGTAATCGCCTGAACACAAAAGGGGAATCATTATCAACCATGCGGATTAGCCGATCAAACGGCTGAATACCAAAAAAATTTCTCCATGACGATAACAATGGCACGCTCGGTGGGACCATGAAGGTGAACATATTGTTCACAATTGAAGCACCACAACAAGAGCAACCACATGTTCAGGCAGAACTTTTACCACAGGTTCAGTCGAACTCTATTCAGGCAAGACCTTTACCACAAGTTCGGCCGAATACGTTTGCTACTACTAACCCGAAGGGGCAAATAGTGGCGAATGATATGGTTAGTAATGCGGTAAGACAGATTGGAATTTTGTGTGTTATGCCAAATGCTTCAGCTTATGGCACGACTCTACAGACTACCGATCAATGACCTGCTGTTTATCAAGCGCTGGGCGCTGGAGGAATACAGATAAAGCTACCTAGTGATTATATGGGGGAGCAACCATAGAATACTATTCCACCTACCTCGACTAACTCCAGAACAATCACCTTGTATTCAGATGGGTTCAATTCCTCCTCGAGGAATTTTGTATAGGGCACCTGATGATTATGTTGGGGGGCAGCAATGGAATCCAGTTCCACCTACCTCAACTAATTAATCGGCTGTCGGCAGGACTCAATATACTAATCTTGGTGATTAGGCAACTAATATCATGACAGCCTAAATCTTGAGGAAAATGTTGTCGAAAAGGCTTTGAAGGATGAAAGATCCAAGTTAGCTGACAAAGGTGTAATTGAAATGACGGCTGATACAGATTTATTTCTAGCTAAATTCTCTTATATGGTTTTAGTGTCTGGTTTACCATTTCAAAGGGTAAATGGAAATAGCTGATGCATAAGAAATGAGAATAGAAGAGCATCTCAATTGAATAAAGACAAAGTGGACGAACATTTAGCTGTGCCAAATCGACAACATAAGACTACTATCTGGAAACCCAATGTCTCTATAATTTTGGAGTCTCCTAAATCAATTGGATCATATGACGCTGAGGGGCATTTAATTAGCAGTGTTGTTCTGACATTGTAAGTCTACTATCTGCTAACCTAGTTGTTCCAAAAGATTAAGTGTTCATATGCATCAGAGCCATATTAGCCGAGATTCAAGGTAACAGGCAGAAGGAAATTCGGCTGACATAATACATCTTTCAGCTTCCTTTTATTGCCGTTAGCTAAAAGATGCAGGGGGCATATGTTTTCACAAAAAATAATTCTTGCGATAGGAACAAGGAGTTAGTGGGAGTTGAATTAGGGGGTATTTTATTCATGACAATAACCATGAGTTAGTGAGGGTTGAATTAGTGGGAGGTTATATTTCATGAAGTTAGTGGGTAAGTTAGTGGGTAGTTATTGTTATTGGCCATTATCAATTGTGACAAAGTGGCTAATAGGGGTAGTCTTAGGCCTATAAATGTTGTATGTTGCTCATATGACAGACACTCAATCAAACACAAGACTTTACATTTTATCTCTACTTTTCTTTATCGCTTTCTTTTATCGCATTTCTTTACTTTATGCAAACCTTAGTTTCATAGTTCACCTTCTACACTAGACGCTCTTTGGAGTAGTCTAGGAACCCGTATCTGAGAAACAGAGTCTCTTTTTCAGCGTAATCGCCTGAACACAAAAGGGAAATAATTATCAACCATGCGGATTAGCCGATCAAATGGCTGAATACCAAAATAATTTCTTCACGACGATAACAGTAACTAAACTAAAAGCGATCATATTCAGCAGTAGTCATCACTTGTCAATAGGCAAAGCATCTGGGCTACTATAACCAAAAAGAGAATGTGTTAAGGCCTTAAGGACACTGTTTAAGGAACCGAAAAAGAAATTTTTCATTGGGATTTAGTGTACTTAATATTTGAAGAAATAAAATACTTAGTTTTCCAATAAAAACTTACATTTTGTAGATTCCCTAACCCTAACCACAATTATATATTTTCTTTGTGTTGCATACTTGCAGCAATAAATATAGCAAAATGGTTAATATATATATATATATATATATATATATATATATATATATATATTAGATAATTCTATGATGTAAAATTATAATTTGGTGGGAGTTAAATATAATATTGTACATGGATGAGGATCTCATGTCCCATTTTTACGTACCACACAATGTCCCAACAAATAATATCTTGCCATCTAAGTTAAAGTTTTATTTAATATTAAAAAAGTAAAATACATGACAAGATATTATTTGTTGGGACATGATGTGATATACAAATCGGTTCCACGGAGGAGGAAATCAGAGATCAGGATTGTCTTAATTGTACTAGCTAGGTTTGAACAACTATTTAAAACTAAAAGAAAATAAAGAAGATAGATGGAAGCTATGATTTAAATTATGACTTGGTGGGGGTTGAATGTGATGATGATGATGATGAAGAAGAATCTTTATCCTTGTTTCTATTTGATGATTTGCATAGGACCCAGCTCTTTGTCCATAATTCACGTAAGCATATACTCTAGCGTATGCGTTCAGAACATATAGAATTTGCAAAACCTGCCATTTCTTTCGTCAAAAGCCATGCTTCCGCTCTTTTACAACGTTGTCTATGACGTGTTTTTCCTAAATAAATTAATAAACAAATGCTGTTTGATTAATATGATGTTGAGCTTATAACTAATCTTGCAAATCATGTAACAGATTAATTAATGTACCTCTAATAGTCATACCTCCTTTTCCTCTGCACTGTAGTGAACGTGTGTAAATTCCTATCCGGACTAAAGTTTAGAATTTAGCTCATCTAAAATGAGGGAAGCTATAAAGTGAGAAAATAAGAGGTTATCCATCCTTAGATCATTTAGTGGGTTGAGATCTTTATATAATTTATCAAATCAATGGTGAATAGTTTTTTAATTTCTCACTTTAGAGTTTCACTCACTTAAAGCCAAATCCTAAAGTTTATTGGTTGGCAACTGGCAAGTTGCAGAGCCCAGGCCCCTAATTCCCTTGAATGTGTATTTGGAAACACTTAATTAGTTGTAAGCCTTAAAGTGCGCCTTAAAGTGTTTTTCCTAGAATCTACTATGAGTAGCTTTTAAAATAAAAATGTAAGTAATTTTGCTGGTTTTCATAGTGTTTCCAAACACACACAGAATCTCTATTGATAATTAAGGATGACATTCAATTAGCAGTAAATTAACAAGCTTGGTCGTTTGGTCGTGGAAGCTGGCTATTTAAAGTTTGTATCATACTTGACAATTATGCTCCTTGAATTTTATATTTTTATTGTGGTAAAAATAGTAGACAGAAAAAAAAGAAAAGAAAAAACTCCCCTTAAAGAATTCTAGAGACCAGGAATTGAATCAGCTATAAACCAAAAGAGATAACGCGGCATTTCTTTTTCGAACAAAAAGTAAATTCGATTTTTCATTTAAACAAAATTAAATTCTTTTTCCTTTTCAGTACCACCTTGGAACCACTTGCCCTCTTAATAATTTTAAAATAGGTAAAAAAGGTTGATTTGTCTGTACGTTTATTTAATTATTCACATCGATCCCATAAGTTTATTTTTTCTCAAATTGGTCTCATATGTTATGTTTCATTATCATGTTAGTCATTTCCGTCAATTTCGACCTAACGGCATCAATTTCGATCTAACGCAACTATGACAGGATCTTGTGTTCTTAGGTGGTATCCACGTAGATGTTTATTCATCTTATACATATTTTTTACTTTTCATTCCAGTCTTATATATTTTTTATTTTTTTCATTTGATCTTACATTTGTAGATTCAAACTCAATTACTGATAAAATTCAACCAAGTGCTACAATTACAAATTCAAAATGAGTTCAAACATCACATATAAAAAAAGGTCAAAACCAAAGGCAAAAAATAAGTTTAGCTGTGCAACCTTTCACATTCGCAACACAATAAAAATCCAAAATTTTTGAATGACAAAGGCTTGAGAACCCAAAAATTTGAATTTGAAGCTTTAAAATGGCATTGCCAAGCACTCCCAACAACTAGATATAACTTTGAAACAGTAAATAACTAGTGCAGTGACCCGTGCGATGCACGAGATATATTGTGCTACACGATGTGTAATATATATTTTATATATTTAATTTAATAGATTTATACATTTGATATATGAAAATTAAAATAAAAAAATTTCCTAAAAAATATTGTTATGAAATAAAGCATTGAAATAAATTATTGAAAATGAACACTTCGAATAAATGGAAACATATCTATTTTACATAGTAAAAATTAAACATAAGATGTTTCTTAACAAAAATAAAAGATCACTACCAATTAGAAAATTAGTAGATAAAAAAATATATATAATTTATGCAACTAATAATCGAAAAACTACAAATATAAGAAACAAAAACAATCTGATTTCTAACACCGCAAAACTATATCCATCTGGTATAAGCTTCTTCATAAGTACTATCTGAATAAAAAGAAAATATTAAAATGACATATTAAAATGTCAAAATCAATGATGTAAAAAATTAGATAACACTAGTATTAATATATGATCATGGAATCAAAATCAAAAAAAGAAACTAATTTAAGAAATAATATTCTAGATCTAGTTAGATACAACCAAAACACAGTCCCAATTGTTGATTGAAGGATATAATCATTATAACGTTAAAAGAATATTGATGAATCAAAATATATCTGAAGTTAATGTAAAACGAGGAAAAATAATCCTTGTGAATTAACATAAATAGTTTTATTGCATTTGCAAGCTTGATACCACCAATAAAAATGACCTAAAATGTTTCATTGTGCCAAAACAATACTGAATTAGCCCTTCAAATATGAAACAGAAAAATTGGAGAAAGAAACAAATGAAAAAAAAATTAATCACATGACAAAAACTGCATAAAGAAAAAATGTATTCCTCCTTGCGGTCCTTTATCTGCTATATCGGTCAAACTTAAAAAACTATCCTCCAATGAATGTTGAGCAACACCTTGAAGCTGGCTCAGTGTTTTGAGACAATTTCAAAACTGTCAGAACCAAAATACAAAAATGGACTATAAATGTTTAATACAAATAATAAAGACATTTAATCAAAACAAAATAGCAATTAAAAATATAGAAAACAAAGTAGAAAACTTGTCTTATACTACAAAACATTGGGTAAATCACAATTCCAATCTATCTTAGTGGAATGCATAGACTTTTGCAAAACCACTTTACCTGTAAATGAAATAAGTAATTGAGCAAATTAGAAATTAAATACTAAATCAGAAAGTATAAAAATAAACAAAAGTATTTTACACTAACCTTTATGGGTTTTGACTCTTGCAAACTAAACCATAATAACAATGCTTACCGTATCAACATAAGAAAGAGCTGAACTCATCAACATATTACCCAAACCAAACACAATATGCTAAAAAACACTCAAACCCGCAAACTTGAAATGCTACATCCATGTCAACGACCAAAAGAGAATGTCTTAATAAAACTAAATATAGCAATGACATACAAAGCTAGAGTGCATTTCATTTTATAAACTAATGCTCGGCCAAAGTGTCCAGCTAAACCAAAAAGCCCCTTATTTTGATGTCAATTTCAACCTTTAGGTGAAGGAGCAAATTCCACCAGCCTCCAATGCTAAATGAAAAATAAAAAAATAGAATGAACACAAAATTTTTTGTGATGTGAAATTATTCTAGGCATAAATCACACACAAATAGACAACAAAAACTAGAGATATTTTAAGCTCCTCTTTCTCTAAAATCAACCATAAAACTTTAACACAATACACCAAGAGCACCTGAAATCTACCCTTCTTTATATTGAATCCTGCTAGATCTATTATCATTACAATTTGGAGGTTTGTTTTGGGGTACGCACTTAAATTAGTGCATACTAGTGTGCATGCAAAATCTAATGGTGGATATTGTAGGAAAAAAATTAAAAGAAATCTATGGTAATGGATGATCAACTGCAAATGGGAAATCCGGTTCCAACTTTTTTGCACTTTTACGCACTCTCCTACCACCGTTTCCGTCCCTGCAAAAACAAAACCCATCCCAGTTCACTGTCAGAGCTGACACCACCACAGGTTGCATAATCGCAGGTCGCAGCAAGCAAGCATTACCATAACTTCATTGCTTCTAAAGTAACGGTTCGTTGAGCCGCTACCTCCTCCATGTCCAGTAACTTCATTCCACCATTTTTTTTTATGTTAGATATAAACCATTTTGGTTCCCATCAATGTTAATGAGGACAAGAGCACATACACGTATCTGCACATACAGGAGCACACCCATTTCATTCTGCTCAGTACAGGCTTGACCACCCAAATGATTCTATTAGTAAAAATACATTTGTGGCATACCACCCAAAATAAAAAGAACTCATGCAAAAGGTAATACTTCTGAACTTGACGGGAGGGACTTCACGAAGGAAGAAGATACCGGAGGAAGGAAGCAGGGTCGTCGATGAAGAGGGCAGAGCAGAGATTGGTGCATATAGCCAAGTGAGAGATATTGTGGAGGGAATTATATCTCTGTTGGCCAGCATGAAATTCCATCTATATATCCTTAATTGGTTACCACGTAAAAATCTCTGTTGCAGCCCCAATTCTCAGATCAAATTGTAATAAAGCTTGGTGAGAGATGACTAAAGGATAAAGCACAAAAGAATTAAAAGTGGCGAAGAATCAATCATCCACGTGTTGTATTAATCCATCTTCACCATAGGTATAAAATATATGAAGGCTACTAGGCTCCATATCCAACTTATGTTCCCTCTTGTCTCGTTCACCCTGGAAGGTTGGGCGCTGCGAGTTCGTGCAGCAGCACCAAATATGGATGGTCTACACGTCCAAGAGAATCATCATCGCTTTTTGTTTACTTGGCTACTAACAGAACAGATAAATACAGAGTGAGATAGGAGGTGCAACTGTCGGAGGTGGTATGACGGTTAACGATGGAAGAAGCTTTCTTGGAAGGTTATCTAGGCATCTGAGTCCAAAGGGAGACAACCGGGTGTAGTTGGCAAGAGCAGAAAGGATACGAGAGTTAAACTTTGACAATTTACGGGTGTTTTTCTTCTTGTCCTTAACAAAAAGTAACGTAACCGGTAATAGAAGGTGAGAATCAATAAGTACTGGTGTGCACTAACTTAGAGTGCATACCATAAAACGAACCCAATTTGGTGTGCTACTTATTTTTGTATTGTGTTACGTACACATATTTTGAGCCAGAAACAGAACCACCAACACACATAATTTTCATATCACAACAAACGTCTGAGGACACAAATTAAAAAAAATTGAACCATAAAAAACATGCTTGACACATAAGCAGGTAATAGCAAAGCAAAACGAAAATAAAGTAATCCAGAAGCGGAGAAATCCATCAATCCAAACGAAAATGAAACAAAAAAAATAATTTAGGGTTTTTTATGGATTAAAAAAATAAAAACCTAATATCAAGTAAATTCGACTTTTCATTTAAACAAAATTAAATTCTTTTTCCCTTTCAATACCACCTTGGAACCACTTGCCCTCTTAATAATTTTAAAATAGATTGATTCGTCCTACGCGTTTATTTAACTTTTCACATCAGTCCCATAAGTTTATTTTTTTTTCAAATTGGTCTCATAAGTTATGTTCCATTATATATTATGTTAGTCTTTTCTGTCAATTCCGACCTAACGGCATCCGTTTTGATCTGACGTGGCTATGACTGGTTCTTGTGTGCTTAGGTGCTTATTCATCTTATACATGTTTTTACTTTTCATTTCAGTCTTATATGTTTTTTATTTTTTTCATTTTGGTCTTACAATTGCAGATTCAAACTCAATTACTGATAAAACTCAACCGAGTGCTATAATTACTGATTCAAAATGAATTCAAATATCACATATCAAAAAAGGTCAAAACCAAAGACAAAAAATAACTTTAGATGCACAACCTCTCACGTCTGTAACACAATAAAAATCCAAAAATTTTGAATGACAAAGGATTGAGAACCCAAAATTTTGAATTTGAAGCTTTAAAATGGCATTGGCAAGCACTCCCAATAACTAAGCATAGCTTTGAAATAGTAAATAATTGTATCACAACTAAAAATGAGGGAAAAAAAATAAATAGGGACATGTCATAGGATCAAAATTAAAACAAAAAAAGACATATATGATCAATGTGAAAAGTAAAAAACATGTACAGGTTGACACAACATTCACGTTGGACGCCACGTAAGCGCTAACGACCCAGTAATAGCCAAGTCAGGACAAAACTGATGCCGTTATGTTAGAATTAACGGAAAGGACTAACATGGAAACGGAAAATAATGTGTAGGACTAGTTTGAAAAAATAAAAACTTATGGGACTAATGTGAAAAATTAAATAAACGTATAGGACGAATCAACCTATTTTACCATTAAAATACTAGTACTATAGTAGATAATGCATGTTAAGGCCAAATACCTAAATATTTTCATAATCAGCAGCACTCTAATGTGGAAAACCATCTTCATGATTAACTAAGTTGGACAAAAATACTCTATTCATATAAAACCCCTAGATTTTGCAGAAGTAGCCCTTTTTCAAACCCACCACGGTTGCTCATTTTCTTATCATTATAATTACTCCTGCTTTTATTTGGTCTTGTTCAAGTAGACAAATCAAATATAATTAGGAAAATATCAACATAATTGTGCTGTTTGGTTCCGTGTGGATGCGATGTGAGGCTCATATCTATTATTTGTGTGTCTAAAATATCTGATTCTTGCCTCTTGCGCACTACGTAGACATTTATCAGTCATGCAAGTTTATCTTGTACTATTGATATTCCCTTCCCTTATATACTACGACCACATAATTTGAGTATAATTTTCTTTCAGTTGTATCGAGCATGTTCTCCACACTTTCAGAAATTAATCACTTTAATGAATATTTGCAGTTAATTAAGGTCGTAATGATGGGAAAACTCTGGCCTATATTTCCACAATTTTTGTGTTTGATCTATTTGAACTTGAGTTAACATGTGTTGTTCCACAATTTTTATGTCTCTTGGTACTTATGATAAGTCTCAACTCCTTCATATAACTGAAATTCATAGAGTTAACATATTTCAAAAACTTATAATTATATATTTAATGAGTTTAATTTTAATATATATATATATATATATATATATATATATATATATATATATATATTTTGTTAGCGTAAAGTTTTTTGTACTCTCGACCAATCATATATTAACTTATATGTGACTTTTAAATAATTATTATAAGAGTCAAATATTTATAATGATGTGATAATATATGATTATTGTAGGTAAAAAACTTTTACACAAATAATGTTAAGTCCTTATTTTTTAATGCTATGATTAAATTTTCCATCATTTAAATAACATCTAGCTTATAGTCAACACGATGCAAAGATATATGCTTATAAAATAAAACGATGCAATAATATCTGGTGCTAATGAAGTTTTAATTAGTTGTTACTTTAAGAGGAAGTTTGGTAGAAATTTTTTAAGTTTTTCAAGAATTCTAACTTAAGAAATACATTCTCAGAAACTAGCATTTTGAGGAATAATTTTTTTTTGTCTTTTCGGCTATATTCCCTCAAAAATGTTCCTAAGGGAGAGTAAAAATCCTAGTTTCTTATGGACATGGAAAAATTTTGGTTAAACTAATCATTCGATTTCTATATATAACGTCAATTTTGAATTTGGTTCCTATACATGAGTTTTTTTGAAATGGGTACTCATATGTACATTTATTTTTAATTTGGTCCTCACCGTTTATTGGTGTCATTAGGGGTGTTCATCAACCGATCCAAACCAATTCAAACCGCAAAAACTGAATCGAAAAATTGAAAACCGAATAAACCGAAAACCGTAAAAATCGTTTTTTTTCATTGGATTGGATCGGATTTCGGATCCCCTAGTGAAAACCGATCCGATCCAATCCAATCCAAACCGACCTATTATATACATATACTATTATTTTTTAAATTATGGTACTAATCATATGTATGCATTGTTTTTCATACTTTTATGACCGAACACTCTCATTCTCTTTAATATTTTTGTTGGAATTGTCAAATACTAAATGTATTGGAATTTGTATAGTTATTCATGTAACTAGGAATTAATAGTTATTCATGTACTAGAAGATTTCATACGTGTACTTAGGAACTAGAACTACATTAATTCTAGTATATATAGGTTTAATGTTGATTTTCGACTTAATATAACTATATAAAAATGCATCGGTAAAAACTGGATTATCCAATCCAATCCAAACCGTATTTGATTGGATTGGATTGAATCGGATTTTTCTACGGAAGCAAACCGATCCAATCTAAACCGCAAGCTGTTTCCATCTTTGGATCGGATGGTTTTTTGGCTCAAAACCGATCCAATCCAATCCGCGAACACCCCTAGGTGTCATAATGCCGTTTGTTGCAGTTAAAGTTATAGGGACCAAATTGAAAATAATTGTCACATGTAGGGATCGAATTCAAAAAAATTTTATTTTGAATTCGATCCTTGTATGTAACAATCATTTTCAATTTGATCCCTACATGTGGCAATCATTTTGAATTTGGTTCCTATCAAGTGACGGTATTACAATACCAATAAACGGCGAGGACCAAATTAAAAATAATTGTGCATGCAGGGACCAATTTCAAAATTTTTCACGTATAGGGACCAAATTCAAAATCAGTGTCACATATAGGGACCAAATGATTAATTTAAGCAAATTTTTTTTATTACTTGCAAAGACTATTATATTTTTTTTATTTATTTAAAAAGGGATCAATAGTGGTTCCCCACTTCCTCCTATATGACTCGAACCCATGACCCTTTGGGTGTAGGTGAAGAGTCTTATCATCTAAGTTGCGCTTAGTTTCTCATGAACAATATTAATATTATGTTAAAATATATTTTTGTTTGGAAGAAAAAACCCCTATATAAAGACAATATACAAATGAATATTGGTGTGCATTATTTTTTTAAATTATTTTAATTTTTAATATTTTTATAATATTTTTTATTTTTATTTATTCTATATTTAAGGATATTTTTGAAAATAGTACTAAAATTTCTAGAAAATATGCCTTTAAATCAAACATCAGAATAAAAAATTCACAATTAAAATTTTCAAAGAGTTTAATTAAGACCAATCAAATATATTTTTAATAATTTCAAGAATCATAAAATAACCCGAGATGATGATTGGCCCAGGAAAAAAATTACTCTACCAACAAAAGTCTCCTAATGTTTTACAACTATTGCTGTTTCATTAGGGTGCGTTTGTGAATGCAACTTATTTAAACGCTTATGGAATAAACTCTTTTTTAAATAAGTTAAAAACAACTTATTTTCATAAGTTTCTCTGACAAATTTATGAAAATAAGTCAAAAACAGCTTATGAAAAGATCATAAACTATTTTCATAAACTATTTATATAAGTTTAATTTCATAAGCTATTCTCATAAGCTTTCCATAAGCTATTCCAAACGCACCCTTATTTTACAATTATTATCATCAGATAAAAAGAGTGGTAGGAAAGAATCCGAAAAACGGGAATCGCTTAAAAAATTGTATAAAAATAGTTATTTAATTGAGTGCATATGCCAAAAACTACAAAATAATTAATGAGGGCGATTCCATCTGTTCAATGATGTAATAAACTAATTTCAGTGCTAGATCCATCTAAAATGAATTTGACTCCTTTAAAATAAATTTTAAATATAAAATAAAAAAAATAATATATTCAATCATGATTATTTAAAACATATTAAAATCTTAATTCATTTTCGCTAATGAAAGATGAATATGCTTATACTTTTTCACTTTATACTCAATTTTACTGTAATCACTCACCGCGTTCAAAAAAAAAAAAATCACTCACCGCGAATCCAATCTCAGTGGATTGATATTTATATATATATATTGGTAACACAGTGGATTGATTTACGTGTCGTTTGGTCAAACCGCTTAGCTGTGCTTGCTTTTGTTGCAGAACTTTTTATTCGTTCAATAAATTGTGCTTGGTAATTGTCCATTTATTTAACTGGTCTTTTGATTCATCACGGGGCAAATTGTATAAACAATTCAAAATAATTAACTTTCCGGAAATTGAAGAATAATAAAAAAAAGCTCAAGCATGTTTTCCATGCCATGACGAGTACTAGTGATTGGCACACTATGTACTCTAAGCAATCTTCAGCAAATATCTAATGTACATTATGAATTTATGATATGTCTATGTACTACTAGGCCGTGCTTCCTCGTCTGGTGAGTTTGACCCACTTGTACCATTTTGGAGCTTATCATTATGTGACAGGGAGTTTGGTGTCTTGGGCGATCTGAGTGGATGCTTATGGCCATTGTTTCGATGATGATTCCTGTGATGGTGACCACCATTTTCCCTCTTCCTCTCCTTAGGTGTTTCACTTTCTTTTGCATCTTTATGCACTTGATTATTATCAGTTGGAACTGTGTAAACAAAGGGTCCAATTGGAATATCATCAAAATCCTGGAGGGGCTCCAGAGTATTGACCACTGTGGTCATTGAAGGCCTACTCCTTGGCCTGTGGCTGAGGCATTGATAAGCCAATGCAGCTGCTTTTTTAGCTCCCATCTCAGAATACTGGCCCTCAAGTCTTGGATCCATTATCCTGCTAAGTTTTCGGGAATCATTCAAGTATGGCCTGGCCCATTCCACTAGGTTCTGCTCTCTTGGTGGGCGCCCCTTCTCCACTGACCTTCTCCCTGTTAGTATCTCCAACAGGACCACTCCAAAGCTATACACATCACTCATTGCTGTCAAGTGTCCTATATGCATGAACAAAAACATATCCAAATTGAGTTAGCAAGTTGCTGCAACTTAATTCCAGCTCATGCTAATCAGTATCATTGTTTATCAGGTTTTAAAATGAGATCCACAACTACAATTAAAGTCGCGACGTTATGATTTTGACTTTAGATAGTTTTTAAAACGGTATCGCGATCGTAATTACAATCGCATGTGTCATATTTTTCCATAATAATCCGCAATGACAGAAAAAGCAACTACAATGGTGACGGCAACCGCAATTGATACAAAAATCGAATTAATTAGATTTAGTAAATTAATTACCTGTCATGACATATTCTGGGGCAGCATAGCCTTGGGTGCCCATAACTCGAGTTGAAACGTGGGTGTCATCTCCTTCAGGACCATCTTTTGCCAAGCCAAAATCTGAGAGTTTTGCACTGTAATCCTGGGGGAATAAACAACAAGATATTTAGTTAAAATAATTGATTAATGAAGTAGATTCAAATGGAGCAGGAAAGGAAGAAGGAGAAAGACCGGAAGTGATGCTTACAGAGTCTAACAAGATGTTTGAAGCTTTGAAATCTCTATAGATGACTGGTTTCTGTGCTTCATGTAGAAAGGCGAGACCCTTTGCAGCTCCAACAGCTATTTTCATTCTTGTTGACCATGGTAATGATGCCGAGTATCCTGCAATTGATCCCAAAAAAAAAAAAAACATTAAAAAAATGTTAATCTGTCAAAATTCTAAACAAAGTTGAAGAATAAGAGAGTCATGAATATTAAGACAAGAATCTTACTTCTAAATAGTTGATTCTCTAAGCTGCCTCTTGGTAAATATTCATATACCAAAAGCCTATGTTCTTCTTCACAACAATATCCAATCAGCTTCACAAGGTGCGGATGCCTTAGTTGACCCAGAAACACAACTTCAGTCTGTCGTCAGCACAATTGAAAAATCAAACGGAGGGTCAGAACTCAAAAGCAATAATTATAATTAAAACATGGCAACACGGTGTTCATATTTTGGTGCAAAATACTGTACTCACCAACCACTCTTTATGGCCCTGGGAGCCATCCAAGTCCAAGAGCTTGACAGCCACGGGTTGAGCCTTGAGACCAGGCCTAAGCTTGTCATCAATGAACCCCTTATGCACGGGTCCGAACCCTCCTTCTCCAAGAAAGTTACCCGAAGAGAAGCCCTGTGTGATAATCTTGAGCTCAGCAAGTGTAAATACATGCAGGTTAGACCCCGCTAGAGAAATGGACAGATCCTCTGTAAGGGTCGTGCTTGGAAAACTCAAATCAGTCACAGAGATCCTGTTCAAAGAACTAGACTTTGTAGCCACCACTTTATTGGGCTCTGGTGATGTGCAATCAACCTTATAACAACCGGGAAAGATAGATTTCCATGTGATCTTCATGACAGTCATTGTTGTGATAATTGATAAGGAAAAAATATGCAAATTTTGATCGGTTTTCTGAGATTGGGAATTATCTACAACCACAATCTGATAATGTATGTATTAGGTGGACAGAGAGATAGGGTGGTGGAATTGGAACTGAGTTTAAAACTTTAAAGGGAGAGGCACAGGGATAACACTCAAAATCTTCAACTGCTCCTTTTCTTTTAGCCCTGTGTGGAATTTTTCCTCTAGCTTTTTTTTTTGATTTGTTGTCTAGGTCCTATTATACACTATGGAAGTCTTCTACTCTGGTTAAATATTTATACATAGAGAGAAGTGGTTGTTGTTTGGTATGGATGAAAAGACCAAACATTTGAATTTAAATATTTGATAAACGGGAACCGAGTAGCCTAAGTCAAAGAAGTTAGGTTAAGGGAATATGACATGGTTACCCCCCCCCCCCCGTTGACCGTGTAGCGTTATGGGGATAAATTTGGAAAAAGGAACTTCGAATTGTCATCTTTGAAACGTTTTACATTGGAATTGGAATTTGAAAATGCACCTTCGAGAATGTTTCCTTTCATTTTCTAAGAGCGAGGTAAAGTTTTCACACGATTTTATGGTGCACAACCCATTTAATTAATGGAGCATTATTGTGCAGTGAAGCTCTAATGATGGCTAAAATAATAAATAAATATATCAAAAGAAGTTAATGGGTATTGTTTATCAGGGGTGTCTTAAACATTTTGGGGGTCCTGTTCTAATCTTAAAAATTGGGCCCTTAATAAAAAAAGGACAATTTTAATAATTAAATATTATTTCAAAATATTATTTCAAAAAAAAGACAATCTTAAATATTATTTCAGAACGGACAATTGTTCTAATCTTAAACATCCACTTCAGGACAATAAATACAAAGAAGATTATTAAAATCCTACCAATACAACTTCAAGCTAATATCAATCTTCTTGCTACTTAAAAAGAACCTTCTTTCTAACACATTTTTTTTTTGTCAAAATAAATTTTGGGGGCCCCAAATTTTGAACCAAATTTGAGACCCTGTGCTGTTACACTCCTTACAAGCCCTAATGGCAAAATGGAATTGTCCTTCATTCCCTTCCCGCAGGGCTCTGTATTGGGATGAACACAGAGGTGCAAATTAGTCCCACATGGTTGTATATGGCATGTAAATTAGTCTGGACGACACCACTATGTACTTTTGCGCCAACCATGTGAGTTGATTCATATATATATATATATATATATATATATATATATTTCACCATTACTAGGGGTGAGAATAGGTCAGACCGTTCGTTAGAGACCTATGACCTAGCCTATTTAATATCTAGTCTGGCCTAACCTATTTAACAAAAAGGTCAGGTCAAGGCTTTTTAAAAAGCCTATTCCGCCTATCAGACCGGTCTATTTAACATACGTACACATATATATAATATATAATTAAATATATAATACTATAATATATTATTTATAATATTTATAGCATTTGAAAGTAAAGGCCTATTGGTCCATTAAAATGTAGAAGCCTACTTGCATATTTATTTGTGAAGGCCTAACGGTCAATTTATCAATATAGGCCTACAACTTTTTTATAATTAGAGGCTTATAAACCTATTTACAAGTGAAAGCCTATGATATTTTTATAGGTGAAGGTATATTTAAATGTCTTGTTGAAAAACAGACTTTTAAATAGGCTTCCAGGTTAGGTCAGGCTTTGAAGTAAGCCAGGTCAGACCTTAAAAATTGGCCTATATCAGGCTCATAGGCCAGGCTCAGACCTTGAAATTGGAAGGCAGGCCAGGTTCAGGCTTGTTAGGGTCTAGCTCGGCCTAACATATTCCCACCCCTAACCGCTACCACCATTAACAAAGGCAGACCATTGCCACCGACGCTGCCACCGCCCCTCCTCCCCTCCCTATTTCCAGCCCCTCAGAGAGAACTACGTCATCGATCTTCAATGAATTAGAATGGTCCTTAAAGAAATTCCCAAATCAAACCACCACCATCTCAATTAAGCCACCCCCATTAGTTCATGCGTACTAAATCCAGATGCGCACGGTAAGCGCACTCCACGAAACAAATCCAAAATAAACTCATAATTTCACACTCATTTATATTGCATTTCCCTTGTCCCCTACCTTTTTAATTTTATGGGGTTTTGCTTTCTTTTTTCCAACACAAGTTGTTTGTTTATGGTCCTATCTAAACCTCAAATACAAAGAAAACACGCAAGAAAAAAAAAGCAACTAAACTGCAGGCTCCAGCTATTTCACTGATCTAGTCGAAGTGCAATTCGATCAAACAAAGTGTTTGTACATCATTTCATTGTTTGCTTCTGTATGTGTTGATAATTCATATTTTCTGAGTTAAAAGTAAAACCCCTTTATGTTGTTGGGCAAATTCTAAGGTGAGAGACCTTAACATGTCTCTCACCATGAGCAAGGATGTTAATGCAATTTTTTATTATTATTTTACCATCCTTAAATTTTTCAAATTTAAAAAATGTATCCCATCTTCTCTTTCAGTCTTCTTTACGTCTCCTTCTCCTTCAATCTCTCACCTCCAGCAGAAGTTGATTCCCTTGTGGGGGAGATGGATCTTGCATCTGCTGTAACACCACATCTTCATCTAGCACCCAAATTCAATTTGTCTTCCCCAATATCCTTTTTTGGAGTCTCTCATGATCCATTTTCATGACGAATATCATCCCAATCAAGACAATGGTGACAATACAAATCTACAGTTTGCTCACTTTGAATTCTAATTACTGAGTCAAATAATTCGGAACATGAGCTGAATAATTGTAATCCTCTAGTGATAAAATGCCAATAAAAAACGTCAAATAAATAAATCACATAAAAGATAAAAGAGAGAAATCCCCAAAAATTCAAACCCACCAACATCCTTCCACTCGTGGTTCTTGGAAGTCATCAAACCATATATAAGCTTAGCTATCTCAATGTCCATGTCCGATGAACACGATTTCGATGTCTTCGTAACAACTCCAATCGCTTTCTGCAACATTGGAAGAGGCCGAGGCAAGGATCAAGCGAGTCACGATGGACGAATCGATGACTGACTCGTGGTGGCGGCGGAGCTACGCGCAACGGAGATGGAGGAGAGATCGAACTAACTCGGACCCCTTCGCCCTCAGACCAACCCACACTCAGATCCACCCTTCTTTCCCTCCTTCAGGAACGTTAGTCGCTGTGACGAAGGAGAGAGAGAGTAGAGGCGGCACTTTCGCAGCAAGCGCAGTGGCGTCGGAGGAGGAGTGGTTGAAGATGGAGCTGTAGTCATCAAATTTGCGCTTAGAGGAGTGGTTGAGTGGTGAATGCAATCGACGGTGGCTAAGGAGAGAGATGGCAGGCGGCGGAGGAGAGAGAAAATGGAGTGAGAAAGAAAATAGAAGAGAGGGGTAAAAAGTAAATTTTGTTTTTTTGCAAACAAGGGCCTATTTGGTCTCTCATGGTGGGAGACATGACATGGTCTCCCACCCTAGAAGCTGCCTGTGTTGGTGTAACATTATGGGTTAGATTATGAAAAATTCTAGCATAATCTTAGAGCGTTCAAATTAGGTGCATTAGCTTAATCATATTATAAATAAGAAGAATGATAACCAGTGACGTTAGGACATTAGTTAAGGAATCAAGAAAGGAAATTTTATATTGGAAGATGTGTATTTTTTAATATTTTAAAAAGTCCAACAATTAGTTTCCTAGTAAAACATTTTCTTTTATTGATTCCTTAACCAATGTTTTTAGGACACTGGTTAGCAAGACCCTATAAATAAATAAATAAATATTATACATTTATTGAGTTTAGTGCAAAGTTTTTATAATGTCAATCAATCATCAATCATGGTATGAATGCTTTTTAAGGTACATAGGATAAAAGTCAGTTTTTTTTACTAACATTACAATTTATGATTGAATGTCTGTGTTACATTATCAGTGTATAATAATTAAACTCATAGTACGTATTTCCTTGACTGTCTTCTTAAGGCTAAAATTTAATGAATTCCTTCAACTATTGATCATGTAAACAAAACTTGTGTTTTGAAACTTAGTGATTCAACTCCCTGAACTCAATTAAGTCATGTATATTGACACTTTGTAGGAAGTTTTTTACACATGCACTAATTAGAAGTCAATATAAATTAAAATGAACATATTGATTGATTTAGAAATTATTGTGGAGAAGTTTCAAAGTAAAGAAACATTTTTGCACATGATGCAAGATTGAAGGGAATTTCTTCAATTTTAGCTTACAATAATCAACCAGATTTCATATATAGGAAAACTATACTTAATTATAGGGTTAGATTAAGATAGAAGTAGAAACGACGCGTTTTATTGTTGGTCAGACGGCAAGCTGGAATTCTGAAGCTAGCGTGAGTGTGTACAGTCCCCAAGCAGTGGAAAGCAAGGAAGTTTCCCCTTGTGTGTGCGCCTGTGTTTTTTTATCAGTGACAATTTTTGCATGCAAAACAGTAAAAGACAAATAGCATAATCTATTATTTCTGTCACTTCAGCGTTGAAAAACAGAGAAAGATTAAAAGGTAGGCGCTTCGACCCTTGGATGCTTCCTCCACAGTTCTTGCGCGTAACGAGCTGTAATACACTAGTACATGTTTGTTTTAAGTCATTTTATAGCATTTTTTAAAATGACATTTTTAGAAATATTATGATTAAAAATGTTATTTTTGTAAAAATTTTAGCATATTTTAGTATTTATTATTATTAAAATATATTTTAAAAACAGTGAAAAGAAAGTGGCAGAATATGTGACAACGTTATTGGCAAGTATTTTAATATTTTGCTGGTTTATTTTCATTTTTATGTTATGAGAAAATAATATACATGACCCTTGTGACAGAAATAAAAATGAGATCGAACATAAGAATGTGACTTTTTGAGAATTAATAATACCAAATATATATCGTTAGATCTTATATCAAATATAAAAAACATCTTATTTCAAGTTCATGTTCTATAAATAACTTGGCAAATGGGGAAACAATCAGACCCCGATGAAATATAATTGCGGGGTTTGATTTGATCAAATGAAGGACAGGAACTAGGTCGTTTCAACGTGCTCCCACCGTGGGAATGCGAATGCCACACTGGGATTGCCTTTCTTGGACCATATCAGAATTTCAAGAAAGTCAATGATTTAATTAATATATACTATCAGATCATATTTGAAAAAGTTAGATTATTTGGATTTCAGCTATTTTTAGATGAAAAAAGTTATTTTTAAAATAATTTTTCTTGCTTGAGATTTTGCTTGGATTTATAAAAAAGCTCTTTGGGAGAAAAAAAAACTATTTAATCTTATCTAATTTGTTTTACCTTAAGATTATTGTGATTTGATAATTTTTTATTTTCAAAACTCTTTCTTATTTACCCTTACAAAACTAACTTCCAAACAAATATTATTAAATTATATAAATAACTTCATACCCTTTTTCGTAATTTACTATGTAAAAATGATTTTTTTGCATCATTCAAACTAAATAGATTATCTTAAAATCGCTTTTCAGCAAATATATCCAAACAAAAACAATTATCAACATAATATATTTTTTTTTCATCTTTTCCAAACACACTCTCAATATAAAGACTCTTTAGACTATTAGTCAATTTCAAATTGACATATTATTAAAAATGTTTGTCTCTTATCTTAACTACCTTAAAAGTCATTTATATCATAATATATGATTTGTGATTGATTGACAGTGTAAACAGTGCATATCAATTAAACTCACCAACTTAAATAAATAAAAATGTTATTATGGTATAATTTTATTCTCGATTCCTATGACCAAATGATCATTCGATGAAAGTGATTATATAAAAGTGGTGCATTGTTTATATCGCGCCTGGATCCTGGTGTTAGGAGATTTTAATAATTTTTCCTATTCAGAAACTAAGGTAGCTGCCTAGCTGGGTGATGTTAGAAGAAGAGACCCCACTAGGCAAAATGGGATCCACTAATTATAGTCTTAATGAACAATCAAATCTGGTGGGCTTTAGATCTAATTGGAAAATCTTTTGAAGAGGAAGTAAATTAAACATATATAAATATATAGCATCAATCGTGTGATGCAGAAAATAAGTGGACATATGGTAGGCGACTTACGTACAAGTCATCTGGGTAATATATCAAGCATGAAACATGCTAGGTGGCGTTGCTATGGTGAGATACCAAATGACTTAAATATCAACTAATCTATTTATATTTAATATTATTTATCCAAAAACATCCTTAAATTATTAATTCATTAATATTATGAGTATCATTATGATTAAAGATAGTTTAATAAATATATTTACTTTTTATATGAAACCAAAAAAATTAAATACACTTAACAATAATTACTAATCAGTATATAAATAAATATTTTTGTTTATAATTGAATCCCGATCAAATAATAGGTATTTGGAATCCCGACAGATTCCTTAAAATCATGGTGGGAGATGATAATTGACAAGCTACAACTGGTAGCTTTTGCATTGGGACACGTGTTTGCATATTTTTGCCTTATTTCTAAACATAGCAGTAAAAAAAGATAAAATCATTTTATAACAAGATTATTTTTTTAAGCACAATTGACTTAAATTTGATTTTGCATATATATCAAAATATTTTAACAAATTAATGAACAAGAAAATTACTGCCATTTAACAATGTCTTGAGTGTTAGAAGTACAACCAAATTGATTGAATACATCGATGACAATATCGATCCAAAATTGCTAAAAATCGAAAATCATGAAACTACGAACAAACTCACAGTACCCTTTTGAAAGCATAATACAGCAAAGTTAAATTGTCTACAAAAGTAACACCATCAAAATCATCGGAATACTCATGCTTCCAAATTTATAGCATTGACCCAAGTCTTAATCAAATCTGTAATGGATCGAAGCAGATCTGTCAATTTGGAACAAACGAACACCGCACCAAGATGAGAATCAAACAGCACCGCACCAAAACGAGAAACCAAACAAAGCCACACCAAGACTACAAAAAATGAGGGAAAAAACACAAAAAAAAAAAAATCCAGATCTATGTGAAAAACCCACACAAAAGAACCAGATCTATGTGGAAAACCCACTTATGAAAAGAAAAGAAGAGAAGAACGAAGTAAATGGATGGTTTTAGGTCAAAATGACCCAAAACCACCCCTGCCACCGTCTGTGAGAGTGTGAGATAGACGAGAGAAAGAGGAGATTTTCTTATTTTGTAACACTATCAGAGTGTTTATTACAGTCAGGTAATAAGGAATCTAATCCTTATTGCCAACATTTTTTAAAATAAAATTGTTTTAGGTTATAATTAATGCTTATATTCATTAGAAAAGATATTCATTCATTCAAATTGATAAAATATATCGAAAATAATACAAGTTTAACATCGCTAAAAATCGAAAAAGATGAATCTGCGAACAAACTCACAGCACCCAGGTTAATAGCATAAAACGACAAAATACCTACAAATGTGACAAAATCAAAGTGACCGGAATATCCATGCCTCCGGATCTGTAATATTGACACCCAAGTCTTGATTGAATCTGTAACGGATCGAAGTTGATCTGTCAATCTGAACCAAACGAACACCGCAACAAGATGGAAAACTAAATAACGTCGTACCAAGACGACGAACAAAACAACATAACACTCAGACGATGAAATCACGAAAAAACACGAAAGAAAAATCAGACCTATGTGAAAAAATCACTTATTTAGATAAAAGGAGAGAAAAAATGATGTAGAGGGATAATTACAGACCATAAAAGAGAAAAAAGGAAGAGAGGAGTAAAGAAAAGGTTGAGAGAGGGAGAACACCATACTAATAATAATCTCTTCCCATCTCATCATAAGTCACGGTTCGTGAGAACAAAAGTCATATATAGAGAACTAACAGATTGCACTTCGAAGTGTAGCATGTTAAAGATATTTTTTAATCAAATGTGTGACATGGTTTGTCTGAAAACAATAATTTTGCTTACAATCAATCAACTAATTCAAAGTCTTGATCTCGGGATTCAAAGAAAACAACGTAGAATGTGAGTAATAAAAGACAAAATTGGCAATCGACTGATGGAACTACAAAAGGGGCGGGATGTCATGTGCTTCTAGAGGGAGAAGCGTCTTTTCTTAAGTTGTTAAGATTCTCTTTTAAATGAGATTAAGAGTGGGTTTGTTTAAGATTATTTGATGATAAAAATTATTTTTTTAAGTTAAAAATCATTTTTAGTAATTTTATTTGTATTTGTTTAAGATTTTTTAGGAAATCATTTTAAAAAAAAAAAATCTTTTTTATGATTAAAATGAGAAGCTATTCCATTTAGCTTCTCACTAAAATCTGATTTTATAAAAGAGAGAGAAGATACATTTGTAACAGATTATGAAAAAATAATTTTTATATAATCTCTAAATTATTTTATATGAAAATCATTTTTTCTTAATCTATATAACAAACTGGCCCTAACATTATATTTTAGGAAAAAGCACTTCTATAATAAATAAAAGTGTAAAGTGAGAAAATAAGAATATATTCATAATTGATTAGTTAAAATGGATTAAAATCTCAACTCATTTTAACTAATCAAGGATGAACAAACCCTTAATTTCTTATTTTATACTTTTTGCTCATTTTACATCTAAAAAAATTTCGATCCTGACACCATTTGTTTGGATTGGGGAACTTGAAACACTTACAGATCCTCTTCCATGGGCTATAATATTCTTGGCGAAGATGTGATGTATTTGAAATCAAAAGACCATTCCTAAAACCTCACGGTTGAATGGTGTGGTTGAAAGAGAGACTTATGTTTGCTCTCACAATTAAGTTAATTTGCACAATCATTTTGGAATGAAGCATCAACTATAATTGTACAGGTCCTAAATCTTAAATCGTGTGAGCCCTCGTATTAGATTTGGTCCTAACTCAATCCCAAAAGCTAGCTTAAGAGGTAAGGATTGTCGAAGCTTTATAAGCTCTTATGAGGCTCTATCTCTAGTCAATGTGGGACTTGGATTTTTCCCAATACACCTCCTCACGCCCAGCACTATTTGGGCTTGGTGCGTGGATAATATGGTGGGCGGCTCTTTAATGGATCCATGATAGGCTTTGATACCATATTAGATTTGAACCTAACTCAACCCCAAAAGCTAGCTCAAGAGGTGAGGATTATACTATATTAGATTTGGGCCTAACTCAACCCCAAAAACTAGCTCAAAAAAAAAAAGCTAGCTCAAGAAGTGAGGATTGTCCAAGCTTTATAAGCTCTTATGAGGCTCTATCTCTAGTCAACGTGGGACTTGGATTTTTCTCAATACTTTGCGGTATGAAATACCATATAAGATTTACAACGATATAATAATAGGAAAAACACACAACAAAGGCTATAAATTTCAAAATTTAGATGTAGTACATCACATGTGAATGACTAATCAATGACCAATGTCCTTCCTAAACCATGTCATTAAATTTGCCTTTGTTTAAATTAATAAATTGTTTCCATGGAGGGCCTATCAGGATTGTAAGGAGGGCCTGTCGGGATTGTCTTCCTACATGTCTTAGGCTCCAAAGTAGGGGAGTTCAATGTCCTTAATCTTGTGTCTTGTGTAACTCAGAACCAGAGAATGCTTGACATGTTCTATTAACGTGTGACGAGATTCGCGCTTGCTAGATTGAAGCTGGCTTTTGGAGGGCTATTGAGGACAGATTACTTCACATGGAGAGTTTTTCTCAACTCTTCTTTGTTGTGTGTCATCATCTCTAGCCTATAAAGTGCAATACTTTTTGCATGGTCTTGTGAAGTGTGCGGAAGCACCAGAATGATAAGCTCTGGGAAGGAAAGCTTGTTGGCTATAGGCAGGTAGTTGCTCGTGCTATTGAGAAATTGCATGAGTGGAACCGGGTTCGCAGGGATAGAGTGAAGGCTCCATCAGTTGATCTCCCTTCTACCCCTATTCGATGTGGCAGCCACCATCTATGGGCTCATTCAAGTGCAACTAAACAAACAAATCCAACCACTCATCTCAACCTAAACAAACAAACCCGATACAAACCCAAAATTTAAAATAAAAATAAAAGAACATCAAAATATCATAACGAACCAACCAACCAGAAACGTAAATGGGTGAAAGGGGTTCCAAACACACAAAGACTCGGTTCCTGTTCTTACCATGAGAGTGATGTAAAAGAGTGACCGCAGAGGATGCCGGTGACTCACAGATTTGCTGTGGAGGCCGAATCGGGACAAAGTGACATGCGTGCGGTGGTAGCTACAATAATTCACGGTTCTGTGGGCGACGCACGATGGCTGTTGGGTGTGAAACTGATTCACGGGAAGAAGCGCGATGATGTTGTTGCTCGCGTTCGTCTGGTGGTGATGTGGCCACCTGCAACTTCTGTGCGCGTGCGTTTGGGTTGGACACAAGTGGTGTAGAGTTTGTTTAGAAGAAAAGTGCCTCCTTTTTTATTTAGATAAAAATGGTCGAAAACAGAAGAAGAAAGAAATTGAAGAAGGAGAGAATATATGGTGTTTATGATTGGACAAGTGTTTACACACCGGAGAGGGAGTTGGGTTCTTTTTGTTTTTTGTGTAGGTGGTCTTTGCTTCTGGTTAGGGAAGAAACTAGTGACATATTGGAGATGAAGAGAACGGAAAAGAAAGAGAGATGAGAATATAGGGGAAGAGAGAGGAAGTCTAGATTCCGGCGATTTTTTTCAGATTTCCGGGAGAGAAGGGTGTGTCGGGTGACTAACCATGTAAATCTACCACTTTCGTGCAAATCTAATAGGAATGACTAACTTTTGGGTAAGGTTGAAAATTTTAAAATTTCGATGAACAAATCAGAATTTTTATTATTTAGGTGATCAATTTGAAATTAGGACATGACTATAGATGATCAAAAATATATTTTTATCTGAAAAAATAAAGTATATAAAATTAAGGTAAAGTTTTTTTAAAGTGAATTTTTCTTTAAAGTGAGAAAGTAAGGGTGTTATCACTCTTAATTTAATAAAGTGCATAGAATACTTAACCCACTTTATTAAATCAATGGTGATAACACTTTTACTTAGTCACTTTAAAGAGAAATTCACTTTATAGGAGCTTTTTCTATAAAATGAAGAGTTTTAATTGTTAGCCACTGTCCGGTAAAATTTTTTATATTATCAACCAATCAAAAATCATGATATGAATGACTTTTAAAGTAATAGTATAAGAGTTAAAAATATTAACTGATGTGACAAGTTATGATTAGTTGATAGCATAAAAACTCTTTCCACTATCAATACATAACAATTAAATGTTAAAACTAAAGTTTATATGCAATTATATATCACTCTTGATATTATCTTGCTTTCATTTTAAAACTTTTATGGAGATGCTCCCTCCCGTCTCTGGTATAAGAAATAAAAATATATATTTTTTTTGGTCTTACATATTTATAAGCAACATTGATTCATTTTTAAATATATTTAATGTTAAATTTTAATTATATCCTTATTTATTATGAGAAAAAAAATTAATAAATAAAAAATAATTAATATAAAGAATTTATAAAATAAAATTTAAATTTATAAAAATATTAAATAAAATTAATAAATTTTAATACATTTCATTAATCATGATGATTTTGATTATTTATTTCTCATTGGGATTAGATAATTATTCATATTCTCATTTAATGTTGACTAGACCATTACCGATATCTTAAATATCTCACCTATGCATCGATGATGAGTAGATTTTTTAAATAAGCTTCGTGGGGTAAAATCATGTAGTGTCGGAGTATATATTTTTGAATTTTCTGGATATTGGGCCGCGTGGAAAAATAATGCACATATTTAAGTGTGAATATATTTATGTATATAAATAAATTTTTTGGTATCTCAAAAATAATTTTATATTATTTAGATATTCAAATTAAATGATAAAATTTATTTGACTTGATTTATTAATATAATTCATTTAATTGAGATAATTTATTCTAATTAAATAAAATAATTTTTATCATAAAATTATGAAAAAAATACATTGTGTAAATATCAGTGCCATTTAGCCAAAATAGAAAAAATATCAAGGCGCCGTATTTGTTGTAAGGGGCCATTGCTAATTGCCAACATCCTCAATCCCGATCATGTTGTCGCACTTGCTAATGGGCCACAACACACGACAACTGTAGTGCTTCGTGTTTTGTTATAAGCAAAATTTAAATAAAACACGTATATTAAAAAAAATTGATGAATCTTATATACAGTTGTTAAAAGATTAATTGTGTTATTTAAAATAATATTCATAAAAAATTTTAATTTTTATTAAATATAATCCACATTGAGTTATTGAAAAATAAAATTGGTACTCCCTCCGGACCTATATATATAAGCAAAAAAACTAACTTCACACGTATTAAGAAAGTTAATTATATTAGTTTAATTATTTTGATTTGTGTAAAAAAATAAGTTATAGTTATTAAACTACCCTTTTTTAAGAGTGTATAATGCTCTTGAAAGTTATGTCTTGGGAGTGGATAATGCTCTTGAAAAAATAAAAAAACAATTAACCAAAGGGTATTTTTGAAACACTAGCATTAAATATGGTTGATTATTTGACTTTTGCTTATATTTGAGTCCAAAAAATTTAGATATTTTTTTGCTTATATATAGGTTCAGAGGGAGTAATTAATAAAGGATATTTTAGGAACAATGTCATTAAATAGGATGAAAGTAGTTTAAATTTGCTTATATATTTGACCAAAAATTTTGAGACTTTTTTGCTTATAATAGTAACCGAAGGGAGTAAATGTTAATGACTTTCTTTAAGAAAATAAAGATACAAAATTTGACTTGGGAAGAGTGTATTTATTACCTTAGACGCTTAAAGGTGAATTCTTTCATATCCGTTGGATAACTTTTATCTTATCTAGGTGGTCTAATCACAGAAATAGATTCAGTAACTCTGAAATTTGATACCTTTAGGCATTTTTTCTCTCATTTGACACATTCTCATCTTATCTCATTTTTCTTTCTCATATTTCTCTCCAAAAAATGCCTAAAGGCATCAAAGATACAAAATCTCAAAGTCACTGAATCCAAATCCATCTAATCACATGATGAGAACTTAGTCCCATGTGAGTTTCGTTATCCGTTTAAATGAGGTGGGGCATTCTAGTTGAACATGGTAACTTTTACTCCAAAATTATTGGAGTACTAGAGAAAGCGCATACTTTAAAAGTATAAAAGTATAAAAATTATACTTTTCAATACAAACCTTCTATATTTTTATTCCTTAACTAGTGCCCTTACGACATTGGTTAGCAAGACCCTTTGTTATATTAGAAAACGGGGCCCACCTGATTTTACTATCTAAAAATATGAGAAATAATTATATGGGTTAAAATATACTTTTGGTCCCTCATCTTATATTCGGAATTCGTTTTGGCCATTTATCATTAAAAAAATTCATTTTAATCCTTTAACTATCAAACATTATACAAAATGGTCATTTCCGCCAGTTCTTTTACTAACGTTTTAATGTTAGCGTACATGGCCCTTAAGTGATGATCTAAACAATTGAGTTGACACATCATTCACGTGATAGTATGTGTTGGAGTCATGCGAGAGGACCAAATCGAAACCAAAACACAAGATAAAGGACCAAATCGAAACCAGAAAAGTATATAAATGACCAAATCAAGTCTTCTTCTCTAACAAGTCTTTGAAATAGACAGATGCAAACACTAGAAGGGGGGTTGAATGGTGTTTGACAAATTTATGCAGAATTTAGAAACTTTTTCGCAAGCACAGACGGGTTATGATAGACGAGTAAACACAGACAGGTCAATCAGACTGATAACTAGTCTGAAGGTTTTCATAGAAAACACACAATCATGCAAAATAAAAAAGGTTTGATAAACACAATTATAAACCCCTTTAGTTAGATGATAGTTAAGACAAATAATCAAACTAAAGAGTTAAGGGAAAGAGAGATCACTCAGCAGATTTTATCGTGGTTCACCCCTTAACAATGAGGCTACGTCCAGTCCTTGGTAGCACCAAGTTTTCTCACTATAATTGATTTAGGTTACAGGACAGACAAGTATTGTTTTCACACCTAGCCTCTTCAGGCTCCAGACGAGTATTGTTTTCACACCTAGCCTCTCCAGGCTCCAGACAAGTATTGTTTGCACAATTAGCCTCTTCAGGCTCCAGACAAGTATTGTTTGCACACTTAGCCTCTTCAGGCTCAGACAGGTTTGTTTGAGAGAAGTTGTAAAAAGATTACAATTTGCAAGTCTTTCACAAGCACTCAGACGAGTGTATTAAATGTGAAGATCTAAAAGACTGCGTAATAACTTCAAATGATTGAAGAATAAATAATGAAAGAATGAAGATATAAATGCACCGAGTAATTGCTCTTGATTGCTTTGATCGTTCTCTTGTCTGCTTGAATCTTTGAAGTCTTCTTCATTAAATAGGCTTCAAGATTTTAAAGCCGTTAGACACAAAGTCTGAAGGCTTGGCTTCTTGCAGATCTTCAATAAATGCAATAGAGTCGTTTTGATCAGCCATTAAAGCATAGGGAACTTCGCTTGTTCTCTTTCATCAGAGTGACACAGGCTTCTGATATACCTTTGGTCTCAGCAGGTCTGTATACTTGCTTTTTGTTTGCAGAGGGAAGACTTTCCCTTTTGGTGTAAGATGCAGTTGTATTCAGGCAAAGCACTTTGTTGAAGTTCCTATCAGAGTCGAGACAACTTTCATCCAATGTATTCTTTAACGTTAGTCATTATACGGATGAGTGACTTCATTAGACGGGTTGACTCTTTAACACAGAGATGACGTCAGTTGCAAAGTCTTTTAGACGGGTGAGTCTTCCTTTGATCAGACGGTTGAAGACTTCATTAGACGAGTGAACTTCTCTTAGTTCAGACGAGTGAACCTTAGCAAGTTCAGACGAGTGAACTTATCTCAGTTCAGACGTGTGAACTTAAGTTAGTTCAGACGGATGAACTTATCTAAGTTCAGACAAGTGAACAGTTCATATAGACGCTTAATGTTTTAATCTGCACACTAAGTAGACGAGTTAAATACCACAGACGGGTTCAATTAAATCATTGAATAACTGTTTTAATCTCATCAAAACTAGGAGCACATCAGACATTTGGAGACTCAACAGTCTTCTCCTCCAATGAGTCTTTTTCCCCAAATTGATGACCTAGGGTTTCTGGAGGTTGTTGCTCAGGTTTAGGATTCTTTGATGAACTATTACCCAAATTCAATGGATTATTTGTCAAAAAGACGAATTTTATCCACAAGAGCATGGTTTTATGCCAATGATAGTAGTACATGCAAGCTCATTTAAATAAATAAGTACTTGTATAGAAAATGGACCAAACTTCAATCCAAAAAACAATTTCACAAAACCACACCCATTAATCAAAATCATATTTTTTTATGCAGAGACCCATCAATGAATGCAAAGAAATTACAGAAACTTATCTGTAGTTTGGAGAGAGAGATGAGAAAATGAATGCAGAGAAAATCGGAAAATACAACAACGATAAAGGAATCAAAACTCTAAAGATTGCAACTATCTAAGAAGAAGGTTGTGGTAGTGGGAGGCACATGGTATTTGGGTCATCATCTATTACAAGCCTATGAGCTAGCATTACTTGATGTCATTCCTGTTTCCTTGCTTTTCAGCACCTTGATTTGAAATTTGATAATGGATTTGACGTCATTTCTATCGAAGTATCCTAGACCGTGAAAATAGCAACCTATAGAAATCCTAGGTCATTAATTTGGGAAAGAAGACTCGATTTGGTTCTTTATCCTGTTTTTTGGTTTCGATTTGGTCCTCCCACGTGGATGATGTGTCAACTCAGCTATCCAGATCATCACTTAACTACCATACACGCTAACATTAATGACATAGTAACAGAACCGACGGAAATAACCATTTTGTATAATGTTTGGTAGATAAAGGCTTAAAACATATCTTTTTAAAGATAAAAGACCAAAACAAATTTTGAAAATAAGACAATGAACCAAAAATATATTTTAGCTTAATTATATATGTAATAGATACCGTTATAACTTATGAGTTTTATTATATGAACAACAAAATACGTACATCGTGTTTTTAATGATAGTTTTGTTTTGTTTTTCTTCTAATGGACAAAGTCGACCTTCACTGTCACCTAAGCACCACTTACCACCATCTTGACCTCTACCACCTTCCACCACCTAGTCACCACCGGTACTTGTAGGCAACCACCCACCGGCTACCGCCACCCGCGTCACCTCTACACACCATGAGAGAATGGGGGAGAACATCCATGAGGGAGAAGAAAAGAAGAAGTATTTACAAAAATGGAAGAGAAATAAAAAGAAAAAGAGGGAAAAACAAAAGGCCGGGAACAACCATATGTTTATCCCCAAAGTAATAAAAAATTGTTGTTCAAAGAACAAAAAACCTTGATTTTGAAATTTTCAAAAAAAAAAGTGAATCGTAATAGGAAGCAAGTATTTCCATCCACGTGATTCTTTTGTCAGCAACTCGTACATATATTTTCCACACGCAATCTGACTTAAGAAAGAAAGAAGATTCCCCACGCAGCTGAATAATCTCCGATATGGGCATGGCCCTTAAGCTCCGGTGACCCCACCACCACTAACTCAGAGAGGCTGATAAAAGAATTCATTAAAAAAAATAAAAAAAGGTATTCCATATGAGGGTCATACTTGAGGGGAGGGGGCTAGAATGCTAGATAACACTCTAAAGTATAAACAAATAAATGCAAAGACATTCTTGAATGTGTAAATGATTTTTTTTTTCTGCATTTGGTACATAATTAAAATTTAAAAGACCATACCTTCAGCACATTTTTCTTAAAGTCATGCGATGAACCTCTCAACAACAGTAGAAATCCAGTTTTATATATGCTTAAAATATACTTGAAACTGTAATTGATGTTGAAATTTTCGCAAAGAAGAAAAAAGAGTAGCTGAGCATGCGGATTGAAATAAGTGGAAGTTTAACAATTTTTTTATCAACTGTTAAAGTTTATCATTTACAATAAATTTAAAAAAGAACTTAAACACAACATGTTGTTATGATTTTATATTATTATGCATCATACATTATAATTATAATTATAATAATGTACATTTTGAACTTAGGAAATTGTTTCCGTGAAACTCCTAGAAGATGAAAACCATGGCAGAAATTAGGAAGTTGTTGTCTTAGTCATATGTAAACTCTGCGATAGACTAATACCATATAATATATGGAACGAATAAATCTTATATTATTTTGTGTTGCTATCTTCATTGTAATGCACACGTCACTATATGAAAGATCATATGCAAAGTTTGAACCAATTATATATTTATCAATAGTAACATTTAAGATGAGATCCAATTAAATGAGTGAGTTGATTTGTATAATAAATTTAAAATTTATTTTATTATCTAAAAGGTCTAAATAATTTTGACTCAAACTTATAAATTTATATACATTATAATTATTTTTATTTTATTGTATGTGAGATTTTATTCTTCTACAAATGTTGAATAGACCAAATGTTGAATGGAACTCTTCATCCCAATTTCTCTCCATTCATTATTTAATAATATATCCGTCCATAAAAGATTAGTTAGCTGTTAGATTAACTCAACAACTAACATGTGGCTAGAGTGAAGATGAAAGAAAAATCCGGATATAGAGGACCATTCTATCTTGAATGAGTTAACTTGCCTTGATGCGTTCACAATACTGTATGTCACAAGTCAAGTAAACAACGTCAAGGGAACAAGGGTGCAAGCAAACCCAAAAAACAGGTGGAGGGTAACTTGGTCATTACCCGCTCGCGCGATGCCCAATCATCATCTTCAAATACAGTTAAATCCGATAGAAGATCCCACAGTTTGAGGAGAAAGTAAACACAGGAGAAGAGTGAGACGTGAGATGGCACAGTGGCGTTTGCTCCTTCTGTTCTTCTGCGTCGCCGCCGCCGCAGGATCGAGCTTCGACGACTCCAACCCCATTCGGCTGGTATCGGACGGTCTCCGCGACTTGGAGGCGGAGGTCCTGCAAGTAATCGGGCAAAGCCGCCATGCTGTGTCGTTCGCACGCTTCGCTCGCAGGTACGGGAAGAGATATGAAACTACAGACGAGATGAAGCAACGATTCAAGATCTTTTCAGATAATCTGAAACTCATCAGATCCACCAACAACAAGCGCCTCTCTTACACTCTCGGCGTTAATCGTATGTCCCCGTCGTTGACTTTAATTAAATTCTACAGTCGTTATCTTCGTTTGTTTGTTTGTGATGTTAATTAAATCTTGAATCACACAGGTTTTACTGATTGGACTTGGGAGGAGTTCAAAACACACAGGCTAGGCGCTGCTCAAAATTGCTCTGCCACTCTTAAGGGCAATCACAAGATCACTGATGTTGTTCTTCCTGAACAGGTGTGTGCACTTCACCACCGTACAGCTAAAATCGATATCACACTTAACAAAACTCATGTACAATTCTATAAATACTTGTATTGCTATTTTCTAATTAAAAAAAAAAGGTTGAATTACAATTTTCTTCCAGGATGTTTTTCAATTTGAGGAAAATGATTCTCAATTTTTTTTTTTTTGATATATTTAGTCCTCCTAAAATTCATTTTGATCCATATATTTTTTAATTACATTTTTTATTCCCAAAATTGTGGATTTTTTGTATTAAAGTTTTTAAAAATCTTGGATTTTAAAAAAGTAGAGGATCAAAAATAAAAAAAATCCATGAATTTTGATAATCAAAAGTGTAATTAAAAAAAATATATATAAGGATTAAATTCATAACATTTGGATTTGATGAAGATTAAATTTGTAAAAAAAAGTTGAGAAATTCATCAAAATAAAAAACGTGGTGGACGTGTAATTTAGCCTAAAAAAAATATTTATAACATTCACGACTAATAAATGAACATATAACAATTCATCTCATTAGAAAATAATAACACAAAGTAGTAGCTAGGTTTTTTTCTAACTTGTATCTGCGTACATTATATTTATTCTATTTAGAAATACCAGATATCTGGGTGCCTACAGATAATTACATTAGTCTAAATAACGAAAATTCTCTGTCCCAAGACGTTGTCTCTTTGTGTGTCACACAGATCAAATGATGGGGATGAACAACGAGGTTCATGAGTTCTCATTTTTTTTTTTATGTGACAAATTATTATTGACTGAAGATAGAAAATATGGCAGCAAAATAAGATAGAAGATCTTCAATCTGTCTAAAGTACCTACATAAGTGTCCCATTTTAAGGGTTCGAATTTTTTTCCGAGTAAGTAATCAATCTGGTTCCTAAAATTGTAGGGTCATATCAACTTAGTCTCCCACATTATCAATATTTTAAAATGATCACTGGAATTGTAGAAAGTTAATCAGATTCGTCCCTTCGTTGATATTTGCATGGACTATAATGACCTTAAATTGGTAATATCAGGGATGCATTTGAAATTAAGTGAATAATGTCAGGATGCATTTGCTAACGAATTCAAAGGGAGGCACGAACCTGAATAACATTTTGCAATTTCAAGAATAATTTTGGAATATTGATAATGTGAAAAAATAAATTGATACGACCTTATAATTTTAGATACCAAATCGGGTATTTACTCATTTTTCCCCCTACTCTCCTACTAACGTTCAGGTTGATTTGACCCTGACAAACTGTTAAGAATTAAATAGTTGTAAGCTGTAAATGTTGCTGATTTTCACATTCTGAAATTCACGTTAAGACTGTAAGTGCATCAGTCCATGGCTCCGTGTTACGGATGAAAGAAAACTAATCTTACAAACCTCAATTGTCAACCAAATATTCAACATACTTTTCCTTATACATGTGCTTTTTTAACATAATATATTCAACCACTCCGTGAAAAACTTGCGTTCTGAGGAACATTTATGAATTTGTTTTGCCATTATTCTTATGTGCAGAAAGACTGGAGAAAAGAAGGTATAGTCAGCGCAGTCAAAGATCAAGGTCACTGCGGATCTTGCTGGACATTCAGGTTTGTTTAGACATTTAGATTAGAATGAATAAAGCATTTTACTTTATCATGCTTCTAATTCTAACCGTAACGTTTGCCATGTGTAGCACAACTGGAGCATTGGAGGCTGCCTATGCACAAGCTTTTGGAAAGAATATCTCTCTTTCTGAGCAGCAGCTAGTGGATTGTGCTGGTGCTTTCAATAACTTTGGCTGTAATGGTGGGTTACCGTCCCAAGCCTTTGAATACATCAAGTACAATGGTGGCCTTGAGACAGAGGAAGCATATCCCTACACCGCAGCAAATGGCCACTGCAAATTTTCAACTGAAAACGTTGCTGTTCGAGTCCTTGACTCTGTTAACATCACCTTGGTAATTAAACGGATATATTCCTCTGGTTTCCCTTAAATCAGTTGGGTTTTCTGCTTGATGTGCCGCTAACTGTGACATTCCTGTGGGCTCACTCACCTTCAACTACATATCTAAATGAGATTTTCTAAGTTTTTTCTTGTGTCTCGGGTGCAGGGTGCTGAGGATGAATTAAAACATGCAGTTGCTTTGGTTCGGCCAGTTAGTGTGGCATTTGAGGTGGTGAATGGCTTCCGATCATACAAGAAAGGTGTTTACACCAGTGACACTTGTGGTTCCAGTCCCATGGTGAGTATTCTGTAACAGAATACCTGATCCTTGTCTGTCTGGTGTTTAATGCATGCTTATATGGTATCTCAAAATACAGAAGATTTTTTCAATGCATGCTTATAACTATTAGCATCATGAATTCTAATTAATTGCCTTATTGACGAGATCTGTCTTACATGTATTTATATGTGATGATACTAATTTAAGAGCTAAGACACTCATTCATGGAACATGAACAAAATCTGAATTTGCCTGGCAGGATGTGAACCATGCTGTTCTTGCTGTTGGGTATGGAGTTGAAGATGGTGTACCATATTGGCTCATAAAAAATTCGTGGGGAGATGAATGGGGTGACAATGGCTACTTCAAGATGGAAATGGGGAAAAACATGTGCGGTAAGGATCCATTGGACCCAAATTCTATATCAAAGAACAAAATTAAACTGACCTCACTCAATTGTCATTTTCTATCTTGATGATTGGCGAAGTGTGGCCTTTAGATTTTTATACTGAGGTTGGAGGAGCAATTGAAAATTTCATATCATTTATGTCGTCGCAAAAATTTGGCCTTGCTAGAGCTGTTGATAGTAAATTTATAAATAAAGCTTAGATTAACCATTTTGCAATACTGATTTTTTGCTAATCCTTTGGTTCAATTTCAGGTGTTGCAACTTGTGCATCTTATCCCGTTGTGGCTTAAATTGTAAGAGAGATGTGGGTGCCCGGTACGATGCTCTGGTGACTTCCATGATTCCATTTCATGCTTCATAGTTTAGATATCCACCTTAAAGGTGAAATGTCGTTGTAATATAATGATAATAACTGGAGTTGATGTTTATCTGTAAAATAAGTTTGGAGTTGGGATGACCTTTATTATTGGTGCTGTAAACCGCAATACAAAATTATAGTGGAGATCGTGTATCACAGAGACATAATAAACTGCATTTCTTGAGCTCCCCAATCTCTTCAGCAATAAGGATGGCATGCTGGGTGCAACTTGGGAATATAAAACTACTGTTGTACCCGCTAAGACCATGTGAGTCAAAAAAGAAAAAACACCGGGGGTGGGGGGTGGACAACAAAATATGAGTGACAAACCTTATCCAACTCTAAAAGAATTTAAACCAAGTGGTTTGGCAATTGATAAGTTGAACTTCGACCATGAAATCTCATTCGTCATGGCACACCTTATCTCATTACTCATTAGCGACATCCAGCAAGATTTAAACTTGCTGACAAGAGATAAACTCATTTCCTACATTTGTGTTCTGTTGAGGATTGTGAAGCATGACACCTGCCTTTCCCAAACTTAATCCCAATGCATTGTCCATGACCCTGAACGGCCATAAAATAGGGAGTCAGTGATTCACAGCTTCTTTTCCCCCATGGGATTGGGAGTTCGTGCTTTCAATTCAAACTACTAATGCCAGGCTCAACAGTGGAAAAGGAAATTAACTGTGCAAATATTTAGATCATCAAATTTTGAGGCCGTTATCTTGGAGACTTAGTTAATCTATATTCTATTATAAAATCCTGAACGTGATTAATATTCTACTAGAGAGAATTTGAAATCATTTCCTTGTAATAATAAGATTAACCGATATCAGGTGCACGATGTTAACTTTATAATGTGGGATTAAAAAAATTGGTGAAGTTCTTCTATATGTAGGCAGGAAATTTATTTGCAGTTCAGGCACAACAAGTGTAATTTAAGGTGACTAGGAAGCCATGGGAACTTGGCATCATATGCATGAAACAGAAGAATAATTTGAATCATGTATAGATCCTATGATATCCTGGCCTCTGATTTATTCCTAGGATTGTACTAAGCAGAACTCTATCAGCTCTTAAGCCAATTACCCTGTTTACCAAGAGCAGGGACTTGTATTATTTTGTTCAGAATTTTGAATGACAAAGGGAACTGAGGTTATACCTCGAGTTCTCAACTGTAAAGAAGTCTAACATAGCATACAATTTTAGAATCCCAATATGATAACCCCACAAAATGAAATGAGTTCTGAAAAAACAGAACCTTGCCATACCCTTAGCCAAATAAAAAAAAAGGAGGATGATTTCATAGGGCATAGAAGATTCATGGATCTTATTTCGAGAGAAAATTGAAGAAATTTTTGGGAAAAAAAGTTGTTTCTTAATTTCTTGATGCTAATAAAAATGCTAGTTGCTATTTCTTTTTTCAGAACAAGAAAAGAGACTGGGGTTGGATAATTCTGGAAATAATTGCAAGTCATAACCAAAGAAAAAGCTTCACCTTATATACAGTAAATCTTTCTACAAAATCTACGAGTTAGAACAATGTTGAAAATTCCATTAGACAAAGAAAAAGCTTCACCTTATATACAGTAAATCTTTCTACAAAAATCTATGAGTTAGAACAATGTTGAAAATTCCATTAGACAACCTCTCTGTCGTGTTTAGTACCAACTCCTAAGCCAGAGTTTCCTTCCTGCCATTTCTCAAATGTTTCCATCTCTGTAAATCCTCACTAATAATCTTCATATATTTTTACAGCATTGTTTAATTTATTTCAGGTACAATTCCAGATATTTTTGAGTAAGGCACTTTCAAATGAACAAGAAAATCAACTTGCACTGCATCACTAATTTTTTTTCAGGAAAATAGAACCAAATTGGCATAAGGAACAAAAAATCAAATTTAGTAGAAACCCGGGAAGAATAAAAAGTAACTAGAGGAGAGCATACCTACCCACAAGTTCCAAAAAAATGATTAGAATCTTGAAGGGATTGGTACTTCAAATTCCCTTGTTAGCATTCTTCAGAAAATAGTAACACACTGCCTGATGATTGCATTCCTCAAGGGAAAACAGTGGAAGGCAATGTCTAACCACCGGTTTGCAATAGCAGTTTAATAAACAGAAATTGGCATATCTTCCTTTGTACTTTCCTGATGAGATTTTTTCAATGAAATGCCTACGGTGTGGTTCTCAAATAAAGTTTCCTTAATGCGGGCAGCCTCAGCAGGCATTCCAGCCTTCAAAAGACAGGAGCTTAAAGTTCTAATAGTGATATAATCAGGGGAACAACCAGCTGCCAACATTTTGTAAAAGATACCAATTGCTTCAGATAATCTCCCTTTCATACAATGCCCAATAATAAGAATGGTAAACGTCAACTTATCAGGTTTGCAGTTCTTCTCCTCCATTTCTACTAAAATTGTATTAGCCTCATCAACGTTCCCAGATTTGCAATATCCATCAATGACAGGATTGTATATAAAAGACTGCGGAACAATGTCACTCTGCTTCAATAGTCTCAAAAGGTCACGTGCTTCTTGCAGTCTATTGCTCTTACACAGAGCACTAATAAGAACAGAGAAAGTATACAAACTCGCAGAAATATTTCTTGCATTCATTTCACGCCACAGGTTCAAGCCGTGGTTCACCTGTCCAACTCGGCAATAGCCATCAATTAGGGAAGTGAAAGTAACGACGTCAGGGGGACAACCATGAAATAGCATTGTATCATACATGGCTAGCGCAGAAGCCATGTCACCAACCTTAACAAAGCCATCAATAAGGGCATTAAAAGTAACTTCATTAGGTTTAGTTCCAGATCTAACCATTTCATCAAAAAGAGAAGTGCTCTCCTTCATCTTACTCAATTTGCAATAACCTGATATTATAGTCGTATAACTTACGACAGTAGGGGTAAACTCACCTTTTAAACAAACTTCTTTTAGTAGATCTCGTGCTCTATCGACCTCATTAATTCTACATAAACCATGTATAAGGGTGTTATATATAACTATATCAGGGGAATAACCAAAACTTGTCATATCGCCGAGAAGCTTAAAAGCCTCATCAATTTCTCCGGCCCTGCACAAACCTCGAATTAAAATATTGAAGGTGAAGGTTTCCATATTAGAATGTGATCTCATAAGCTCCCTGAATAGACAAACAGCATCGTCTAGCTTATTATGTTTTACCAAGATGTTGAACAAGTTATTATACAGAACAGCATCCACTGCAACCTTATTGCAGTGAGCTTGAGCAAGTAATTCCTTTGAAACATCAAGCCTGCCTGCCAGTGCATAAGAAGAAACCAAAAATCCCAACAACCTACCATCAGGCAATTGGCCATCAGAATTCATACAATCATGTAACAGTTTTGCTGAATTGTGCATACCAGCTTGACAAAGGGACCTCAAAAGCATATTATAAGTCCAGAATGAATGAGATATATTCAACCTTTCCCTGGTAAACTGAAAGAACCTGAGACCCAAGTTGGGATTGTTCAGCCTTTTAATAACCTCTAATACGAGTGATGGAGTTAAGTGGTGACTAAAATAACCCAAGAATCTATCCAAAGAGTTAGAGCGAAGAAAAAGGGTAGAAACAATCTTGACAAACCAAGCTTCAGCTCTTATGATTAACCCTTGGTCCTGAGGGGAAGGGTTTACCTGAGTAAGAAGAAGACGGTAATGGGGAAGGGATATCTTGGAAGGTCGAATACTGGAAGAACGGGTCGTGAAGGATGAGAGCGTCATCTGCTTGGCCACGCCATATCTTGGTAATGCTCTGCTCTCTTCAGAGTTAATGGAAGTCTTGTGTGAAGAAATTCATCAGTCTTGAGGCTTGACCTTTGTACTCGGCAAGAGAGGGAGACAGAAAGAGGGGTTTATCAGAACCACGAATATTCCTCAAAAATCAAAACCCCATTGACCCAAGTTGAAGAAAGATGTTAACTTTGATTTCAGAGAATGAAATCTCCAACAAGCCAGGGAAATTAGGGGTTGTAACACTTGAACTTGAACTACCAGTGGGCAGTGGCTGTATGTCTCCGACGTGTTATAACAAATATAATAACTTTCCATTAAAAAACTACGAGACCTCTCCTCACTGCTCACTCCTCTAAAGTCTAAATTAACTTTTTTTTTTTTTTTCTTTTTGCTTAAAAAAAATGCTATATTTTGGATGAATAGAAGAAAGACTAATTTGATCGAGGTTTTAGTATAAATCAAATATATCCTTATAGAGTATATTTAGATGAAGGATTTTAAAAAAAAAAAAAAAAAAGGGATGGCTTTTTTTTTTATTTTTAAATTAAAAAATTAAAAAAAAATTAATAAAAATAAATAAAAAATAATTGAAAAATTATACGATTATCTTTCAATTTTTAAAAATATCAATAAGTTCTCATTTCCTTTCTCTTCCATCTTCCCAACCTTACCTCCAAACATACATTTTCTAGACTGTTTACTATTTGGCCCGACCGTTTGGCTCATTTTTTTTTACTGGAAAATTAACTAAAAAATTATTCGTGCAGTTAAATAGAAAAAAACTAATTTTTTTTACCAAAAAAAAAAGAAAAATTAAACTTTATTTTTGCGAAACATAAACATTCGCATAATTTTTTAAATAAGGAAAACGGAAAACGATGCCGTTTCCTTCATGAACAGCCCTGGCTATGCCGTTTTCAGAGGGAAAGAAGATCTGACAGGGAACGGAGTGGAATCAAACGCCGCGGTTTCTGTTTATGGAAATAGCACGATGGCCGCACAGAGATACGCTTCTCCGCCAGCTACGTCGCCCGAAGAGAACGCTCTGTCAGTAACCAAATTTTCGTCGCCATTTTTGTTTCAATCGATTTTTTTTCCTGGATCTCCGGAATTCGGTTACTCTGATTCAACATGCTATGCTTAGTGAATTTGCGTAATTAAGCAGCGTTTAATTGTTACTTTCTGAATGGTGAATGTTGATATGGTTGATGTTGTATATAGGTTTCTTGATATACTGCACGAGGCTCCCCTGTTTGCTCACCGCAAGGCTGCGAGGGTTGTTGGCAGTATTTTGTATTGCGTAGTTTTGGCAAGTAACTTTCAAAACTCTTTGTTCATGTTACGTTTGCTAATATTATGCACTAAATAAATTGCTTGTTGTATCTTCTAATTCCATTTTAGGCAGGTTATGCTACTTTGGCCATTGGAGCTCCATGGATATTTCGTCCCCTACAACTACAAGGGCTCATATCTCCAGTGCTTTGTAGTTGTGACTTTCTTCTCTTGCTATTAACAGGTTTTTAACTGCAACTAACTACCCTGGTTTGCTGGTCTTAGCTTATATGTGCATAATATCTTATCACGGCAATGCCTAGTAGCATGTCTTTACACATATCAAGTGTATATTGATTTCAGGATTATTTTTAATGGTTCTTTAGTTCTTTTTGCACGATCATTTTGCTGCTTTCATGTTCACTATGACTTCGAATAAGGGCTACATGGATAATCTCATATCATATGTGAATTTATAATAATGTGTATTTAAGATAGTCTTGCTGCACATTTCACTCTGGGACACCCAAGCACTTTGAAGTTGTGACCTTCTTCTACTAATACTAGTGTAACACTAGTAAATTTTAAAGGCCATGTTGTGCTGTAACAGGAATCTTTCAACAATATCTGGTTTACCAAGTGCACAAGATACGCTTGCAGGTAATTATTTTAATGGCATGTCCTTCATCACTATTTCTGCATTTTTCTCTCCATCTCTCTTACTCTCACTCCTGTGTTTGTTTGGAATTTTTAACTACTTTTTGGATCATTGAATCGAAGTATTCGTCGTTGAAGTGAGACCTAGAAAACAATTGAATTACCACTAGAATTTTGATACAAAGTCTGAAGTTTTGAGTAATGTTTGGGGATGTTTTTATGTTTAATCATGTGATTTTTATCACTGAAATGTGATTTTTCAGGGCTATTATAGTTTCAGCCAGAAGCTGAAATATATTGTTCGCATACCCTTTGCCATTACAGCTTATGGTATGTATTCAGTGTTTTAAACTTTTTAACTTTTAGGTCATGCTTAATATGTGATATCAACGGAAATGTATGTGTGTGTGTGTGTTTGTGTGTCAACTGTCAAGAACCAACTCAACCCAAAAGCTGTTAGGTGCAAGTGCATGGATGACTTTTTATGTGTCCGGGGAGGGGATGGGGAAAGGAGTGAGTGCATTGCAGGTTTTAATTATATCTTCAATAATATGAATAATTTATATTATATGTGTTATTAATTATTAATGTCGATATTTTCTTTAATTTTTTTAATGGCAGGAACTGCTGCAATGCTACTTGTTATAGTCTGGAAACCCTACACCAGTTTTATGGCAATCTCTGCAATATTGAGGTTTGTACTCATCATTTGTTTTACTTGTCTATCTAAGATATTTTCTGTTATAGCAAGTTTTTGTAATGGTTTCTAAGCTTTCTTAGATATTTGAGGAATTTGGTATTTGACAACTTGCAATAAGTTTCTTCTAAGAGACAATTTTATCATCATGTTTTCAACTGTAATTGCTCTACTATGCATATAATCTTTGACAATTTATTTGATTATTACTTAAATGATACAATCGGTTATCATCAAGTTTTTCCATGTGTAGCATATTTATTTCCCGGTGCTATCTTTCTTTTGTACATGGCTAGTTGTTCACTTTTTTGTTCCCTCCATGAAGATGTTTATGTATCATTTTGGTTGCTTCTAAATTCTGCAGGATTATTATGGTAGTTGAAGCAGTATGTGCAGGATCATTTATGAGTCTTTACATTGGTAAGTTACTCTCATTTTTTGGGAGGGGGTGGATTGGATTTGAGGAGCTAAATCTGGTTCAATCTGCATCCCATGTTTGATATTGGAAGTATATGGGATGTTTTTGTACTAGATTGGTAAATAAATTGTACAAAAACTTAATCCTCCCTGTACTCTACATAAAAACTTCCTTTACTCATTGATTATCCCCCTGTTTCAATGTGTCTTGGCAATACCCTGCAGCATAATATCTAAGAAAAACCAGAAAGAAAATAAAGTTAGAAAAGTAATAATTAAGCTCAAGTGCAATTTAGCATTAAGCTTCCTGTTTGACTGACGGAATTGTATTTCTATTGGAAATATAACATTTTAAAAAATTGCGTCCTTCAGTTATTTTTGGTTTGACATTTTCTTTTCTTCTTAGCTTTTCAAGTAAGGCCACCCAATTGGGATGGCCCTCTCTGGATATAATTAGCACTGGATATGCTCAGTACCTCTCTTTGATTTAGTCATCCTATAATACCAAAATATTAATGGTGAGTGGATAATCGGCTTCAGGCATGCTGAAGATGAAACAGCTGGAAAAAATGTATTTGATAGATAACATTATATACTTGTATTTTGAAAGCTCATGTATTTTAAAGGGATATTAAAAGGACCCCTATTTGGCTTCTACTATCTAGTATCTACCTATTAATTTAATTAGATATAAATTTTTAAATGTGCCTCATTTTTGCAATTACAAGATCTCTTCTGTATATCCAACTAATAGTAGTAGTTAGTTATAAAAGATCTCTTCTATCCACAATCTCATATCATATCTTCTTTTCATATGGTAATAGAACGAATACAGAATGATCTCCTTTTTATACGTCTCATTCAAAATTGCATGTCATGTTTATTACTATAACTTTCAGCTAATACTTCCTGTGTGGATTTTTTTTTTTTTTTTCTTTGCAAGCAGGTTACATACACCAGTACAATTCATTGAACTCTCATCCTGATGTTCTGAAGTCCTTATACTCGCCGCTTCAACCGTCAAGCTCTTTGGAGGGTCTAAGGCAAATATTTTGTAATTTAGTTTCTTTTTTTTAATTTACTGCATGACTCCATATCTATCAACAAAACAAGAGCAAACATCCATTCATCAAACTATAATATTTGTAAATGCATGATGATCTACCCTTTATGCACTTCATCTGTGAGGTCATGTTATGCCTATAGCAGCAAATCACATCTGCAAAGTGCAAATCGCAAATACAAACAAATTGTTCGTTCTTTGATTGTGCTGCATGTAAACACTGTAATTAGAATATTTTGGTGCAATAGGTACCATGATGGTGGCAGGCTCTCTGATCAGCAAATGGCTTTGCTACAATATCAGCGTGAAAATCTTCATTTTTTGAGTGAGGAGGTATATGACAATTTGAAGCATACATTTAGTGGTGATAATACACTTAACACTCCATTAAGGGTCACTTGCATAAATAATTCCCTACAATATTTGGTCTTGCAGATTCTTAGATTGCAAGAGTGTTTAAATAAATATGAACGAACTGATGATCGGAGCACACCACAGGTTATAATGAACCTAGAAATCCACTTATCTTCTATTTTTTCTTTTCTATTTCTGTTTCTTATTTTAATTTTGGGACTAAATTGCTTCTAGTGCAGGTTGACCTTGCCCATCTTTTAGCAGCTCGTGACCAAGAGTTACGAACACTTTCTGCAGAGGTAATTACCATCTGTTCTTGTTTTCAGTCCCTGCACGGACAACAAAATGCAGCCACATCTATGTAATTGCATCTGTCATGTAATTATAAATTTCGAATGAGGGCAGTTCCACCCATACACTGATTCACACATTAGAAACAAAATTATGGGCGACAAAGACAAACCTCTAATGCACACACGAAAATTGAAAAAAAAACACAACTAAAAACCTATAACAAACCACAACTACGTAAAGCAATCCTGACAACAATTATAACATCATTTTATATTAAAAACTTAAATAATACGTGTACGTGTAGATAACTCTTGAAAGAGTGTTGGACAGGGAAGAGAGAAGTGGCCGCATGTGCTTTATCGTACACATGATAAATGAGAGAGGATATCCTTGATCTTGGTGTTTGGAAGTGGATATAAGACAACTTGCAATCTTTCCCTCCCTCTCTTTTTTGCCTTTTTTCAGCCTTGAAATCATGGTTGATCTCGAATATTTAAAGGAGGATAATTATTATTATGAGATTTTATATATTGTGGAGATCCCACACTCAAATAGAGCAAGTAGTTAACATTAAGCTCAATGAATTGTGCAACCATGAATTGATGTTTATGCTACTGAATCAAATTGGGGCTAGAAAAGTCATTCCGATGAGTATATATTGACATATTTATTTATGTGAAACATCTAGTATATATATCAGAGATCATTCAACGCCACCTTTTCAAACTTGAAGGATCCTCACTGCAAAATTGATGTCACAGATGAACCAAGTGCAATCTGAGCTAAGGCTTGCCCGGTCTTTGATTGCTGAGGGGGACACAGAGATCCAGCGTGTTCGCATGACCAACAATCAGGTACTCGGAGGTGTACTATTACTAAAAGTATATGGCCTTCGACTATGAGGTGCTTACTGTCGAATTGTTACTTTACAGTATGTAGAAGAGAATGACAGACTTAGAGCTATTTTAGGAGAATGGAGCACCCGGACTGCCAAGGTATTATTCTTAATTGATCTGTGAATTGCTATCTAGTAATCTTTAGCTGTTCCGAATTACATTTTGGGCTTTACTTTTCCTTGTTAAGATGTGCTCTGTTGATACCTTATTTATGATATATAATGAAAGCTTGAGAGAGCACTGGAGGCTGAGCGGATGTCAAATCTTGAATCACAAAGGAAGATGTCTACGATAAGAAATCAATCACATACATCAACAGAAGCAACTGAATGAAGAGCTGAAGTCACCTGCCACGCAAATTCACATGTTGATCCTAGTTAGAATCCATATAGTTCATCAGGCATGTACCTGTTGAAAAATGTATATTGAAACATGTACATATCAGTTTTTGGAGAGTTTTATTTATTTATTTATTTGTTATAAGATTTTCTTGTCCTCGGATTCATATGTAATGGGCTTCAGGATGCTCTATATTTTCTCTGAAGAAAGGCCCAAATAAGGACCGGAAATGTGGGACCCACAAATGATTTGCTGCCTAGCCGCAATGGGAAGATGACAGTCATGCGCTTCATCAGCGTGGAGACCGAGAGAGAGAGAGAGAGACGTGGTTGAGTTGAGTTGCCTTATCTGGATTGAGTGTGGGAGACACGTGGCAGAATAGCAGTGTTTCTAGGGACTAAGGCCCGCCGGCCCACTTCAGTGCCTGCCAGTGCCAGCAACGTGCGATCCTCCTCGTTGTTGATGTTCTACATTACAAAATTAATCAACCCCAATAAATAAATTAGTTGATGCCCCGAAATCAAAAGAAAATGTTTCAAGTAAAATTAAAAATTTCAATTCTTAATACATTAATTACATTATATTTTATAAAAATTTATTTTTAAATTCATTAAATAATATCTTTAGCACACTAATTAGGAATTTTCTAAATTTGTTATTGTACGACTAAATTTTAGTTTTGTTATTACAAGTATCATTAAGAGTCTCTGTGAATATTATAAATGATTTTAAGACTAGATGACAAATAATTTGTCTTTATGAACAGACAAAATGTCGTTGGAATCTAAGCGAGTAAATAATTTTCAGGAACTCTATTGTATAAATATATTTTTTTGACAAATAATTTTCAGGAACTCAATTGTATAAATATTATTAGCATTGTATTTTTATGTGAAATATTTTTAGCATTGTTAATTCTTAAAAAGAAATATAGTTTTATATAAATATATAATGGCATAATAAATATTATTAGCATTGTTTTCAGGAACTCTATTATTTGTTATATACTTTCAAAAGAGTGGTTTCTTGTACTTTTAAGTGTGTTTGGAGAGATTCATAACTTTTTTTATTATTTAAATAAGACTAAATAAGTTGATTTGTGTAGTGCAAATTGCAAAGTTTGGCATCTAGGCTGGATGTATTTTGTAAAACATTTCAATGATTTAGTCAAGCAATATACCAGGAGAGGGTTATATGGATATGAAAAAGATGTTTTGCCTACGCGGTTTGGTACAGTATTTATGCCTTGATGGGTGGGAAGATAAGAGAGTAGTTGTGAGGGTTTCTAACTTTCATTCAAAGGTTGAGAATTAATAGAAATATTAATGAGTTATTATTTTATTTTATTATTTTAAGTGATAAATTATTATTGGTTTGATATCAAAAATGTGACATCAAAATAAGATAAAAGATCTTTATTTATAATTATGAACAAAAATTGTGTCCCAAAAAATTGTTATCTCGGTGTGACACATTAATCAAAGGTTGAAAATAAATAGAAGAATTAATAAATTATTATTTTATTTTTTTAAATGATAATTTATCGGGATGATAAAAAAATGTGACAGAAGTTATTCATCCGATAACGGCTACTGCCTTCACAAAAAGAATCAAGAAAAATGAAGAGTTAAAAGGAGAGGAAGGAACAGACAACAAATGGTGGGTGAGTGGGGTGGGATCCACTCCACTTGATCCATTCCAAGATCATAGCTAAACCCGATCCAACGAAAATTTATTGTATAGGAGGTGTTAGTTTAGTAAATTTGAATCTGTTTAAGTATAATATAATAATATTTTATTTTTAATTTTGTACAATTATATAATATTCATGTATTACTTTTTTACCAGGCGAAATAACTATACAGGTAAAAGTGATTGATAAATTTTTTTAGTCTTAGTTTTAATTCTGCACAAACATATCATCATACAACAAATAATTTCTCCAATGAAACGGTTCACAGTCAAACAACTCTTGGTACTCACTAGAAACATCTAGATTCAAAGGCAACAAAAGAAGGTAACAATTCAATCACAAACCTTTAAAAGTTAAAAATTTATTTAAATTTTTTGAGAGATTGAAGGATAGGAAATAATTAATTCTACTAAAAAAATGTTTAATTACTTCTTGTTCATGAATTTTTTGGGAAAATTACATAAGCATTTAAATTTTACAAGTTTGTAACTAAGTTTAAAAATTTATAAAAATTTATAATTAAATTTCGTGTCTATATTTTTCTTAGGGTTCATGTTTCGATATGACTGAAATAGTATAAGCTGTTATAATGTGTGTGGTTTCAACTGTTTATAACTAAACTTTGTGTCTATATTTTTCGTAAGCTTCCGATTCCGATATGGCCGAATGAGCATAAGCTACAGTATGTGTGCTTATAACAGTTCAAGGTGTGTGTGTGTGTATGATGATCTAGACGTCCTAGCTCTTTACTCTTATAGCCTTTCCACGGAACATAAGGTGTGATTTTGTTATGCCGTGGGCCCCAAATAGACAGCGGACGGAGGTGTCTTTTTTCCATTTCGTCAACCTTTTGCAGTTTGTTTTTACGTGTCCTTTTAAAAGGTTTTCTCTATCTTTGCATGCTTCGGCTTGTTCTTGACCAAGAGGTTGGGAACTTCTTAGTCCTCGGTTCTTAAGCCATGTTCTTAGGGTCATAACCTCGGCTCGAGGATTCAATTCCCGACACCCAAGGTGTTATGGGCCTTCGGCTTTCAGGCTCCCTTTAAAATGTTATGCATTTGGACTTTCGATGGACCTCGACCAAACTTAGTGGGAACAGTTCCCAAAAAGTATAGGTAGTAATTTAAATTTTTCATAAAAATATAAGGACTAATTTTTTATTTTTCCCAAAAGTTGAGTGATAATCCACAATTACATAAATGAATGGATCATTTAACGAAAACTTAATAAAACATATTGGAGAGATTTTTTTTTTTGTTTCCCAAAAGCGTCTTTCGAGCGAAACTGCTGAAACTAATCCCCTGAAGTACTAGACATTGAGGGGCTGATCTCTCTCAATCAGGTTTTCTCCGTACATAAGAGCTAGGGATTATCAAACCCTTGATCACTTGCTTAAGGGATCGAAACTCGTTACCATTTGAATCAACCACATGTTGGTATATTGAAGAGATTTAATTACAAATTTTATAATTTAAAATTCAATTACAATTTTTAAAACTGAAAGACTTATTTAAATTGTTTTAAAAAAGATGTTGGGACGAAGAGAATAATTAAAGCCTCGAAAGAAAATTGTTTATTATTTTCCCCAAACAGATAATGTCGCGTCTTTTAAACATTTATTATGAAAGAGGATAAGGTGTCACCCTCGTCCTTTATTTTCTTTATCTATTTTCTACGACAATTTTTGAACTTAATTGAACGCCTTTGGATTAAACTACTAAATATTGAAATATTAAATTAAATCACTGTTCTCTTTTGTGTGTGATCGGCTATGGCGAGAAAAATCTGATACCCATGTGCTCCTCACCAGTTATATATATTATATATTTATTTATTTATTTATACCCTAACTCGCTCCACCTCGCTGCTTTTCTTTCGATCATTTCAGACTTTTCAGTTCTCAATCACCCTCTGTGCTCAAACGATGCCGTTTGCTCTTCAAGGCAATGGAGGAACCACCTTCGTCCACCGTGTCTCGACCCGCGATCGTGATTTTCCGGCAGATGATGATTCCGATTCAAGCAGCTACTCCTCCATCGGCAGGAATAGTATCTCGTCGGAAGATTCCTCTGACCGGGAAGACTCTGGCGAAGTTGAGGTTCGGAGCTCCTTCAAAGGCCCTTTGGATACCATGAATGATTTAGAGGAGGATTTGCCGGTCAAGTAAGTTTATTGCTGTCTTTTACTTGCTTTAATGGGTTTTCCTCAACCTTCAAACTTTCCTTTTATTTTATCTAATCTAGTAGCGTATATCCTTGATTTGCGGTCTTGCTGATCTATTACAAATTTTCTGTTTGGATTATCGATTTTTGCATCTGGTTGTAAGAAGACAAAATTACTCGTTTCATCTCTTATCTTAATTATTTTTTTCATTCTGGTCCCTCAATTTTTTTTTTTTTGTAACAAATAAATCCGTGTATTTACAAACATTAACAACGTTGGTCTAAATATTAATAAACACCGCCTCAAATGATCCTCCGTATCTATTAAGTATCCAACATGTTGCTGGCTTAGTGGCTTGGCCAAAACGACCTTGTTTTGGCGACTTCAAATCGGTGTCCGAGAAAGGTAAATGTAAATGAAGCTTTATAATCATGATTGTAGGGAAGAAAGTTGAGAACCATGAACTCTAGGTCACTATTTAAGGGGAGGAAGATAACCCATACACCCCAATGGTAACAACCAGGATACCAACCACTTAATACGTCCAGTTGTGGACTTAACCGACACGTTTAACGAAGTTGAATGGAGAGTAATGCTTAGGCCAATATTATTCACGTTGGTAAACATAAAGGACTAGTTTGTTACAAAATAATGTTCAGGGATGAAATTGAACAAAACAATAAACTAAAGGGACCAAAAATGTAATTTTGTCTTGTAAGAACTAAGAAGCACAAACTATATTTTTTTTTGTCATATGTAACACGGATATTCAATTTGGTCCTTATACGTGAATATGATCTTATTTGGTCTGTATACGTGAAAAATTTGAAATTAGTCCTTACATGTATAACTATTTTTATTTTGGTCATCGTCCTTTATGAGTGTTATAATATTGTTTGTTGAAGTTAAAATATAAGAACCTACATAAAATGATTATCACGTAAAAGGACCATGATTATCAAAATTTCGAAAAACAAATATTTTGAATTTGATCCCTATATTCTAATTTCAACAAACAATGATATAATATCAATAAAAGACAATGACCAAAATAAAAATAATTGTACATGTAGGGGCCAATTTGAAATTTGTTCATGTATAGGGATCAGATTTAATATAAGTATCATATATTTGGTCATATGATTAGTTTAACCTATATTTTTACATGATTTAGTAGTTTACTAGTATACCCCTGCGGGGCTCAATCTATTACCACTTATGGGCTAATGGCAACTTTTGATTTGGTTTCTGTATTTGTTAAGTCTAGTAAATTGAGTAAATCTCCAATTTGGTCCTTGAAATTGTAACGTCGTATTAACTTGGTCTCTGACATTTTCGAAATTCCAAAAATATCCTGAAATTATAAATGTTAATCAATCCAGTCCCTCTGTCAGGGACCAAGTTGATACGACCTTATAATTTCAAGGATCAAATTGGTAACATAGTCCAAATTGATACAATCTTCTAATTTCAGGCAACAAATCGGAGATTTACTCCCAGTAAATTCTAGTCATGGTAGTGTAACTATTACGGGGGGGAGCATGTGGATATAGATTGCGGGCTTGTGGCTGTTCATCATGAGAAAAATTCCATACAGTTGTATACCCCCTTCTTTCACTTAATATATGTAGCTGACTCCACTGATTTAGTGATTTGCTTTTTTGGTTGTGGGAAAGTGGTTTACAGAATATATCTTGTTCCTGACATTTACTTAACGGAGTTCTATGATTGATAGGCATGATGGATCTCCACCAACAAAAGAAATAACTTGAGAAAGAGCATCCTTCATTAAAATTTGAGGAGTGGGGTAAAAGAAGGCTACAGTCCTTGTATAGATAATTGGGTCTGATCTCTAATTTAGCAGGGTGAGCTTGTTCCTTTAAATTAAAAATTAAAAGGATAAAACTGCTAAATAAACAACATACTGATGCATTTGTAGAATAGATCATGATGTTACAAGGATATAAGGATATAACGGATAAGGTCTTGTTCACCGGTATCCTAAGAGCATCAGTTAAGGAATTAAAGATAAATTTTTTTATTAGAAAATAATACATTTAATATATTGAAAATTCAAAAGTTATAATTTTCAGTAAAATCTTTTTTATCTTTTCATTCCTTAATTTAACCGGTGCTCTAAGGATACCATTAAATATTTGCCAATGGCTAATTAATGAGCTTGGGTTCTGAGTTGTCTACAAGTGCAGGGGCTAAAGTAAGTGATTAGCTCTAGGTGTTAGAAGTTCTTAAAAAGAATTTTTTTCACTAGTCAAGTGATGAACCCTTAACTATAAACTGCTGCATTTTATTGTTCTTTGTTTCAGCTGTTTGTTTCATATCAAGTTGAGAGTTTTTTGGTCAGAAAATAGGTTATATAAATTCATGGAAGGGAAAAAAAACATATCCGAGAGCATTTAAGCTAAAGCTGAAAATGGAGCAGGAGTAGAAAAGAAAATTGAAAATGACAAAGTTCATAACTTTATGTTGCAAGCATATTTATCGGTCTAGAGAGAGGGTGGTTCCGATTTACCAACTGTAAGAACAGTTAAAGGAGTAGTTGACAACGAAACATTGATGCAAGCGTGTCCCAATGTATTAAAAGCATTATTTTTCATTTAATACTTCCTAATTTGTATTCTTTAACAATTACCTTGTTGCACCAAAACACTTATATGAAAGGCCAAATGAAGAAGTTTATCTCCCCTTCTTGTAATGCTTTATTAGGAAAGGTGGTTTCCTATTCATTTGCTAAGAAGAATGACATGTTCCTGTCATGGCTTCTCACTGGAACCTCTGCCACTGTCTTTTGTCCAAAGAGAGTAAACTTCGATTCAGTATTTGAATCTTCGAGATGACCAAAGTACTGCATATGAGATGTTTTTTTAAAGCTATAATGGTTGGATGTGAAAATTTGATACTGATATAGCTGATCTCAGATCGAGAAATGGTTTGAATTAGAACACATCGGTGTCAATCTGAACTCAACTAATGAGAAAACACTTTAGTATATGATTTTATTAACGTACATTATTTTGTTTTGATAAATTCAGGAGAGGCATATCCAAGTTTTATAGTGGCAAATCAAAGTCCTTCACAAGCTTAGCAGATGCCGCATCTGCCACTTGTGTGCAAGACATAGTAAAGCCTGAGGATCCTTATGCCAAAAAACGTAAGAATTTACTAGCACGTAACATATTAATTGATAGGAGTAGAAGCTACTCAGATAATGTTGGTGGAATATCAAAGCGAGCCACTAACACAGGCAGAGGAACATCTTTTCTGACTTTGAGTAGCTTGAGCAGCAGAGGTGATAGCAAGGAGGGGACAAACTCCACATCAATATCACCTCCTTGCCCTCTTCCTCCTCATCATCCACATGCTAAAAAGCCATCTGCAAATGCTTCTACACCATGTCCTCCATCACGAAATGCTCCCTGGCGATCGTACTCCTGGTCTGATCTGCAGTCTGTAGCTGCCGATGCTCATAACGTATCTGGCTTGGCAATTTGTAGTGGAAAGAACGGCAACAAAGTACACTGAAATTTTGACAGAAATTTAACTTTTTAGTTGATAGCTACGGGGTTATTACTTCACACTACTCGAGTTTGTTTGTAATGGCAGAATGCTTTGTAAACTCGTCTTATATTATATGTACTGACTAGAGTGTTGTATAATACATCTCAACTTTTGGTTCTCTATGACTTGTGGAAGCCTGCTTATTGTAGAATTAGTTACCTTGCCGAGTTGGTTATTGTGTTTGATTGCAATTTTTTTGTTGTGTTTGATTGCAATTGAAAGACAACCTCAACATTCAAAACATGCAAGAAATAGTATCTGAATATGATAGAATTTTATTTAAATCGTCTATGAATTAATTGCAGATAATCTGAACTTTTCATTCCTCTAGATGGTTGGATTTGTTTCATTGGTTGCAGCTTGTTTTCTGGGTTGAGATTCTCCATTTTCTCTCCCATTATTATAGTTTTAGGGGTATAAGCAGTACAAATTGCCATCCCTGCTCAAAACTGCAAAGACAACATCTTGCTTCTTGTAACAATGAAGCTGCTCAAAAACTTACTTTTTACCTTGAAGGACAACATCTGGATCATAAATTGACTCTATCAGGAAATTCTTCGCCAAACAATAAAACAAAATGATTGTTTTTCTGGTGCAAAATTGTGGAGTCAAGTGCATTTTTTTTTTTGTGTGAATTCCAAGTGCATATAGGTTATTTAACCTATAGAAGGGCTGTGAAATCTAAGCTTATTAGACTTGTCTTGACTGTAATAAGTCCTACATTGAACTGATCATAGAAGTAGATTCGTGGTTCTGAGGCATTATTTTACAGAATCATTGTAAATTTTATAAATATTAATAAAAAGCATATCAACGAAATAACTGAAATTTATTGTAATTAAAAACAAAATGGGAAATATAGGAGAAAAAAGATAGTATATAAAATATAATGATTTTTAAATAAAAAATATATGATAGGGGCAAAGTTGTCAATTCGAAAAAATTCATTTTCTTTCTTTCCATTTTCTATCCTACCAAACGAGAGAATTACACATTTATTTCTTTTTATTTTCTTTCATGTTTCTCTTATATCAAACAACTTTTTAAAATTGCCTCTTTTTCTCACCATTCTGTCATTTTCCATTTTCTCTCTTTTCATTTCTCTCTCAAACCTACAAAGCATTAGCATTACGATTTTTTATAATTGAAAATAGAGTTTGAAATGAGGATTTCTTGTTGTTGTTATTTTAATTGAAATCTTGTTTGAAATAAGGATTATTTTTGTTGTTGTTGTTATTATTATTTCAATTATTTTAAAAAAAACATGGATTAAATCCACGATTTAGAAGAAAATGAAAATAAATCCTTAATAACATATAAATATTAAAAAATATAAATAAATATTAAATATTAGAATATAATATATATATATATATATATATATATATATGAAAATATTAAAATATATTATATATTAAATTAATAAAATTTAAATATTAAAATAAGGTTATTCTAAAATATTAAAATGTTAAAAAATGTATAAATAATAAAATATAATAAATATTAAAATATATATAAAAATAATAAATGTAGTAATCAATTTGTTTATGCTCGGTTCCAAAATCCATAAACCCGAGAAATGAACTGATTAACATCGGGTTTGGTTTGGTTCGGTTCGGATTCAAACATCAAAAAATCGAAACAATTTAATTGGTTCGGTTTGGATTTTCGGATTCATCGAATTGATCCGAACTAATAAACACCCATATTTCTCATTGTAAGGGAAAAAATGACTTACATTCATATAAATAGATATCTCCTTATATATATAGGAGGATCATTGACATCAGATATTAAACATTAAACTTACACTAATTTATAATCTTTCATTCTACTTTAGTTTAATAGTTAAGTATCACTCAAGTTATTAAAAAAAAGAGAAAACAATTGATGACAAACTTTTTTTTTGCTAACAACAATTGATGGCAACTTTAACAAGGAGACAAAAAATGAAATTTATTTAATAAAAGTAAATATATTAAGTTTTGATTATTCATTAAATTTTTAATATGTATTAATTAAATTTATATATTTATATTTTTAATGCGTAAATACTTTTAAATAATTATTACTTAGTTAATTATTTGAGTAGATTTTTCCTCTCTTTATTGAAATAGTTATACTACAAATTCCATATATTATTTGTTCATATTATAGTAATATATGATTTTTATTAATATCTTAAATATAATAAAGATTTAATTTTTGGCTGACAAAGTTTTAGTCTTTGCTTCTTCTTCTTCTCCTTGATTTGTACAAAAATGTACATATTAAATATGACTATCTATAATATTTTTTTACGTCAACAATCACAACATCTTAAAAATGACGAAATTATTATTTCATTCAATCTAGTCCTGATTATATGGATTATGAGAAGGGAAATTCCTAAAAGGCATAATAATATGCTTTGTAATAAATTTTCAACAAAAGAGTATTGCAGCTCAATTGTTCTGTGAATTTTTTATCCAAAAGCGGTTGGTCGATGTGAAAGTGGATTACACCCTAGATCAATTTTACCTGTAAGATCAGGGATTCGATTCGTAAACTCAGCACTTTTGGAGGACTTTACCTAACCAGTAAGTCAGTAACCACCACTCCGATCACGGGAGTTAGTCTCATAACTATGTTTATGAAGATACCCGATCAAAGACAAAAAAAAAATTATGTGAAATTTTTAATGAATTATTTCTTTTAAATGATTTTTGTTATGTATATTCAACGTTGATAAGTTTGAGGAATTTATGAAAAACCTATTCAAATAATTAAATAAATAAAATTCATTTGAAATTATCTATGTATTAAAAGTATGGACTTAATTGGTATACACTGTCAGTGTAAAGATTTTTTACACAGACAACCAATCATAAATTATCACATAAGCTAAAGTGTTTGACTTTTATCCTAACTACCTTAAAAATCACACATACCGTGATTTCTGATTGGTTGTCAGTGTAAAGTTTTTACACTGACAGTGCATAATAATTAAACTCTAAAAATACTATAAATAAATATATAAAATTTAATGACTAAATATTACAAATTTAATTAGTCGTTAAAATTGAAATATCTCCCTTTATTAAATAATTTCTATAACAGGTTTCTCTCTTGGATACATTGACTTTATATATATATATATATATATATATATATATATATATATATATATATTATTGTGGCGCTAGTGGAAAACAAGCACAAGGTAATATGGGATTTTGGTCATTGTAGATATTCATATACGTTTTAGATACACTTAGTGATCAAATACATTTCTTCAAATCTGAAACCTTCACACTTTTTCAACTGGAACTCCCTGTAGACTATACTATATGTTCTAATTGATGAAAACGAATAAAATGGAGTGGAATGAAGTGTAATGACACTAGATGTATTAAAAATATGATGGAATGAAATAGAGCTTGATGGAATGATTCCATCCAATACATTTGTTGCCTCCAAATTTTGGGGTACAAGATGAAATGGGATGAAAGCATAATTATCTGCACGTATAAAAAGAAGGCATTTTGTAGCGGATTTTTAAAACCGCTGCTAAAAATCTCTTCGAAGTTTTCAAACCAAATAATCCTATGTAAATTTCTACAAATATTTTGAGGTGTTTTTAATGAATTATTTTCTTTAACTGATTATTGTTACTTATATTCAAAATTGAAAAGGTTGGGGAATTCGGGACAAAAATATTCAAATAAATATATAAATAAATTTATTTGAAAGTATCTATGTATTAAAAATATTAAAAATATATAAAATTTAATGAGTAGTCAAAATTGAAATACCTCATTAAATAAATTTTATAACTATTCACTTTCTTTGATACATTAATATATGAGAGATGATCCACTTACTCCAAGAGTAACTTTAAGATAGTTACCCTCAATCTCATCCATCCATTTATTCTAATCCAATAGATTTATATTAATTCATTAAAGAAGCCACATGACCTTTGTTGGATTAGAATAAATGGATGGATAAGATTGAAAGTAACTCTTATATATATATATATATATATATATATATATATATATATATATATATATGATACATGATCCGTTGACACCAAATGTCAAACTTTACTTTTACATCAAATTATAATCGTTAATTTTAGTTTGATCCAATGATTAAGTTTATCATTTTTATTTAAGAGAGGAAATAATTAAGACAAAATTTAATATGAACAGAAAAATAAAATATATTTAATGAAAAGAGATATCGAGTATTTTGACTTTTTAATAAAATTATAGCATTCATTTATTAATATTTTATATTTTTTGTTTTTATTATTTATTAAATACTTTATATTTAAAATTCGCTAATGTGTATTAGTCAATTTTTAAAGCTTTTTTTGTGCTAGTCAATTTTTAAAGTTTTATTATTTTGCGTTGAATTTAATACATTAAAAATATCTAGGTATTAATATTTACAAATTACAATTTATTGAAAAATTTAACAAATAATAAAATTAACTATAATATTATCTGCAAATATAATAAAAAAAAAAGTTAACTAAAATGTTTTACTAATAATACAACAATGTTTTAAAGTTTTTTTGAAATTTTTTTATGAATTTAGCATCATATAATTTAATGTAACGTCTTTTTAAAGTTTTTTGGTTTAATGAATATTTTGGTTCCTGCAAATACGATAAGATTTGGTTTTAGTTCCTCTAAAAGTTTTTCATAGGTTTTGATCCCTAAACGTTTTAAAATTTTGAAATTCGTCCCTGTCGTTATACTACATCTATTAAGTGATGACGTGACAGACGGAATGCCACGTGTACAAAATATTAATTTTAATTCCATAAAAAATTTTAAAAAAGTTTTTGCTCCCTGCAAAGTTCACCAAATTTGGTTTTAGTCCTTGTAAAAAAATATTCTTAGGATTTTGTCCTTGTAATCTCAATTTTGTAAATAGTCCTTACGTTAATACCTTGTGGGATGCGTATCTTACTCTATTCTTATCTGAACCGAGTGAAATCATATTAGAATTAAAGCTAACGTCCTCATCTAAATCTGGTAAAATTATTAGAAAAATTTTATGCACGAATTGTTTCTAGTAACAGCTAGAACACCGTTGGATTTCTACAATACACGTGATACTCTGTCTGTCACATCATCGCTAATGGAGATACCCTAACCGCAGGGAGGAACAGGCAAGACGTAATGTGATCGTCCTGGTTTTGGTCATTATTGATTTTCAAATACGTTTCACAGACACATAATGGTCCTACATAACTTCTCAAATCTGAAACCCCTCACAAACTTGTGTAACCCCATAAACTTTCAATTCGAAAATTCGACTATGTTTTGATTGATAAAATTGGAATATTAAATGGAGTAGAATGAAGTATAATGACATTAGGTTCAGTTGTTTGAATTATTAAAAATATGGAATGAAATGGAACCTGATTGAATAAAATGGAACCTGATGGAATGATTTCATCCAATATCAAGAAAAACAACCACACTTTTGTTTTTGATGCTTTATGCATGAAGAATATTCATCTTTCACCTTTTTAGAGATTGTGGCTCTACATCTGTTTAGCATTAGTTAAGTATTTTCCATCATCAAGACTTCTTGAGTGAATTTCAATATCATATATATATATATATATATATCTCGATCTCCCAATTATAATAAGTTTGACATTTGCCTATACAAGAAAATATCAATAAATTCTTTATTTTTGAATCACGTTTCATAATGAAGTATCAACTAACGGTCTCATGTAAATTGAAATTTTAATGTCCTCGACGATTGACGCATACAGAATCTATTTTTCATCTTTTGATTTGCACAGATTGTCTGAAGTTTGACATCTTCCTGTACCAGATCGAAGAGATCAAATTGTTGCATAGACATTATGATCTGCACACGTTGTGATTCTCCATCATTTTTGTCCCATAATTAATCTAAAGTTTGGCATTTTCAAATACCATAAATATTAAATTCCTTACTTGGCCTATTGCCTCATGATGAAGTATATATATTAACTAACGGTGTCAGGGCAAGTAGTCATGTGGCTCAAAGTACTTATTGCCCTCCATGATTGACACATAAAGAATCCATCTTTAACCATTTTAGGGATTATGGCTTGGTTACACCAGTTTGGCACTAATTTTTGTATTTTCCATCATCTAAACTTCTTAATCAATCTATGGGTATATAAACATCATCATCAGCTTATGATTGGATTATTCACACGCATTAATTGTGACATTCACACGTTGATCCATCGGTCCAAAATTTGGCTTTTTTCTATATCATAAAAGATCGAAATCTTTGTTTAGGTCATGCTTCATAATGAGGTATTAACTAATAGTCAAGGTAAGTCGTCGCATGGCTTACATTGCTCTCTCTCTCAATGTTTGACATGCATGTGAAGATTCCATCTTTCACTTTTTTCAGAGAAAACAATTTGGTTACATCTGTTTGACACTAGCTAGTGAGGTATTCTCCATCATCCAAACTTCTTGGTAAAAATTTAGACATATAAACATTTTTTTATAAGCAAAAACTTTTTTATTAATGAGAGTACAAGATGTACTCTAACCCAAATATAAGAGAGATACAAAAGAATAATAAAAAGAGTAGCATACAAAATCATCATTATGAGGAGGGTCATCCCAACCATGTTGACACCACAATCCTAAAAAAGCATTTGCAGCATACCACAAATAAAAAAAGACCAAAGAACTAAGATTGATAAAAAAATTATTACAGAAAAGCCAAAACTAGCTCATAATCTTCACAAAGATAAAACCCATACTGAAAAGCATATGCTGCAGCACTCCGAGATCTCCCATAAAAACCAACTACGAAAAACCTTCCAATCAAAGAGAATTGGAGCACCAAAACCCTGTATAATCAAGCACTATCCTGCAAATAGCTAAGAAGCAAGAAGCTTTTCAAGCCACATTCTTTTTACACCTCTTTTAGCCAGTACCCGAGCCAAGAAGCAGGTCATCATCTCAAGCAAAAAACCAGCCATAAAAATATCACAGACTCACCAATAGCTAAGCAAAACACGATCCATATCAGTAAGAAAACAAAGAAACTTTTCAAGGCTGTCGCAACCCACAGCAAAAAAACAATCAATGCGTTCACATAAACATGGTGAAAACAGTGGCATAGTTTCAGATCATTAGATGCAGCACGTAATACAGTACATAAGATTACTGCACCAATCAGAGAATTGAATGCCGGACCCTCCATAGATTGCTAACACCCAAGACCAAGACCTTACCTTGATTAAGTCAAAAATGGCTAGAAAATCGAAGTCAACATTTTGGAAAATTACGTTATTTCTCATAAGATCCAAATACTCCAGATAACTGCATGCCAAATCATTTGTCATGCCTTCTTCACCACTTTACCTCTAACCACCGCCCTATGAAACAGAAAATGCTCAAAGAAAGAGGATGGAAGCACAACCAAAAAACCCAACCATCCATATACATGCGTCCAAATATTATAAGATATAGGACAAGCAAAAAATAGATGGGATGCATCTTCCAAATGAGTACCACAGAAGACACAAAGAGTAGTTCTCTCAATATCATCAATCACCCTCCTAGCAAGAAGATTACTTTTAGTAGGCAGCCTATCTAAAGCTAACTGCCAGGAGAAAGCCAAGATTTTATTAGGAGCGATACATTTCCACAAAATTTTAAACTAACACAACCGACCTTGTGGCATCTTATCCAACAAAAGAGTATAAGCTGATTCAACGGAGTATTCTTTAGATGGACACTCCATCCATACCCATCTATCCTCCTCATTTTTTATTAGCGAGACAACTCTAATTATATTATTAAAATCTGCATATAACTCTTCCTCCCAAGCAAAAAAAACTTTTTCTCCAGCCTAACTCCCTAACCCAACCCCCTCTGACCAATTACTCAATATTTCAGTAACAATGACGTCTTGATTAAGAGAAATAGGAATAGCCTTGGAAACATTTCTTCAAGACTAAAATCGCATATCCACTCATATTTCCAAAAAGAGTTGATTCCCCATTTCTAACCCTCTTCGCAACAGCTCTGGAAAACCAACAAGAGAAAGCATGATAATCTGATTCCAAAGAACACAAACCCCTCCACCACCCAGAGGAATTACGAGCGTTCCACATATCAAGATTCCTTACCAAACGAAGGTCACCATATCTAGCGTTCAACAAGGGGACCCACGATGCACTTTTGTCCCAAAGAAACTTCCATCTCCATTTTCCTAATAAACTTAAATTAAAAGCATTCAAATCTTTTACCCCTAGACCTCCCTTATCCTTGGGCTTGCACACCTTTAACCAATTCACCCAAGCAATTTTCCTTTTATCTTCATTGCCACCCCACAAGAAAGATCTTTGTAGAGAAGTTAATAGTTTTAGGACTTTTCTTGGGGCTCTAAAGAAGGAAAAATAATATAAAGACAGGCTAGACAGAACCGAATTCAGTAGTGCAATTTCTACCAGCTAAGGTCAAATACCTTCTTTTCCAATTGATCAATTTCCTTCTAAAAGCACCAATGACAGGCTGCTATGTAGATAACACCTATAGGCAATCCTAGATATTTAAAAGGCAGCCCCTCTATTTTGCAAGTTAAAAAACCAACAGCATGCTTAATCAAGTCCGGACACACATTAATACCAATCAAACTGCTCTTTAAGAAGTTGACTTTCAACCCAAACACCAACTCAAACCCACGCAACACAGCTTTGATTACCCATAAATTATCAACATTGGCCATTCCAATCAAAAGCGTGTCATCGACATATTGAATATGGGATATCACATAGTTATTACTGGAGAACCACGAAACTGTCTACCATCAACGGCTGCCTTCATCATACCGCTTATGCCCTCTGCTACAATAAGGAATAAAAAAAGAGCCAAAGGATCTCCCTGCTTTAATCCTCTTTGTAGCTGAACCAATTCATTAGGACTACCATTCACAAGAATAGAGAGAGAGCTATGACAAATACATGCCTTCATCCATTTAAGCCATTTATGGCAAAATCCCATTCTACCCATCGATATATAGACATTGTTATCAACTTACCATTTGCTTATTTGCATGCATTGTAGTATGTACAGAAAGATCTGTTGTTCCAAAGTTTGGTGTTTTCCTACATAAAAAAAAGATTAAATTCTTTGGCTGGCTCATTTTTCATAGTGAAGTATTAACTAATAACCTCATGGTAAGTCATCATTTATGTCCTTGATGATTGATACACGAGGAATCCATTTTTGTACCTTTTCGAAGATTGCGGCTTAGTTAAATCTATTGACACCGGTTAGGTATCTTTTAATTTATAATCTAGACTACAAGACCAAACTTCAGGTATACTGACAGTCATTAACTTATTTGCATGCATCATGATTTGCACACACAGTCATTGATCTTTTAGTTCAAAGTTCAAGATTTTCCTGTTGTATTAGAAAAATTTAATTTTTTTTCTATCTTACTCATATTTAGTATTAATTAACAAATTCAGGGTAAGTCGTTATGTGGCCCAAACTGCTTACTACATCTATTTGGCATTTTCTTGTATAAGAAAATATTAAATTTCTTATTTGAATCATATTTTATAATGAACCAACGGTCTCACGGTAAGTTAATTATCATGTAACCTAGACTGTTTATTGTCCTCGATGACTATCACATAAAGAATCTATCTTTCATCTTTTCAGGGATTGTGGCATGGTTATTCTCCACCATTAGCTTGTTGGTTTATTCATATGCATTTGATATGCACACATTGATCTTTTGGTCCAAAATTAATTTGGCTTTTTCCAATACCATAAAAAGATTGAATTCCTATAGTCAGACCTGTACTTCTTCATAATGTGGCTCAAATTGCTTCTTATCTTCAGTCCTTGACATACGAAGGTTCCATCTTTCACCTAATTAGAGGTAGTGGCTTGTTTACACCCGTTTGACACTGGTTAGGTATTGTCCATCATCTAGGTTAAGCATATTTTTCTTCCCATATGGTGGAGTAAAGATTCTTGCACTAGGAAAGACCTAGGACCAAAAACAAAGACACTAAGCCAGTATAAATGAAAGGATGCATGCTCTTCATAAAAAACTTTGTGGTTATTTTCTGATGAAAATACTGTAAGCAAGTTATTCCAATAATGGAGCTTTAGATCAGAGTGAGGTTCCCCAATGGGATGTTGATTAGTTTCTCATTTGGCTTTAGACCAAGCATTGTAGCAAGGTCGAAGAGATTGAGGGTAATCATCTTATAAGAGATTTATAAGGAATTGATGGTTTTATACTAGAAAATTCGAGAACTGATAAGTATCGTAAGATTGAAAACGATATTATATATACTAACTCCGTTTTTGAGTAAAATCAAAAAGTATCAATTTCCTTCATCGGGCAAGTTTATGGTTTCCAATCCTATTCAACCATTACAAATAAGGTAGCTTGTTAGTAGGATTAGAAGTAATATAACTGAGAAAAACTTTTAATAAAATATCCGGTTCTTAGGACCGCGCCCATCCATGGGATCGAGATTCCCTAAAGTCAATTTTTGATCAATTCACACATTAATGTATTGTTGGATCCATCTTAGTGTGTCTGCTAGTTTTAGATTCTCCATCATAGAATCACTGATTCAAAATCACTTTGGTCAAAATCTCCTCTCACATAACTTTTGAAAAAAGTGTCTTGGGACGTGTTTTTCTTACTTTTGCGGAGAAAATAATCTCAACCAAATAAACTCTTAAATACTTGTCAAATACTTTCAGTGATTGATCTAATGGTAATTAATAAGTAAATGCACGAATGAGTCAATAATTGAATGTAGGGATTTCATTCTCCCTTGTATGGAAGATTGGAGTCATCATGAGGACAATGACACAATCTGGAAAGAGAAAAAATACATTTTAGCTCCTAAGAACATATACAGAGGCGGAGGGAGGGAGGGGGAAGCCTTTGGTTGCCGTGCCTCCCCAAATTTTCGAATCATTTTTTTTTAATATACCTGCAAAAATAATTATTGTTTCAAACAATAATTATTATTTCCTGAAAAACTTGCCTAACTACCTAATCCCAACTCTCCAAAGCCCACTTCCAAACATCTGTTTTTTCATATCAGAAACAAATCCAAACATCTGTTATTTATTAGAAAGTAGAAATCATTGGCACCAAGAACAGAAGGCGAGAAACACGAACATAATTGGTGTCAGTGTGCGACACAGCGACGAACGACAGTGCTGTGGTGCAGCGGTGGGACAGCGACGGTGCGACTCGGTGGTGCCGTGGCGGTGCGAGACTTGTTTGAGGGTTTGAGCGGTATATATCAGAACCAAAAAACGTTTTTACTTTTATTTTATGTTCTTTTTTATTGTATATCTTTTCATTCTTTCGATTGTTTTTTTTTTTAATGATTGTATATGTTGATTGTTCTTTTTTTTTTTATTGTTTTCAATTATTGAATTTTTTATTTACAACAAATAACTTACAAAATTTATTTTTTAGGTTGCCTAATTGAGTTAAAGTGATGTCTAAGAACAAAACTATTGACTCATTTTTTTTTTCAAAAGAAAAGAGAGAATAAATGATTAAGGTGGATGAAAGATGGAAGGTTGGTTAAAATTGAAATTATGTTAAAACAATAAAGATAAAAACGGAAAAACTAAAAGCTAAAAGTTCAAACGCAATTTAAAATAGCGTCCGAAGAAAAGCTACAAGTTAATGTCATAAGCTTTTTACCAAACACTCTTAACTTGGTCAAACGAGTTTATAAGTTAGTCAAACAAGTTTAAAACTAGCTTTTTGGTCTTGCCAAACACTGCCATAGTTTGTTTCTATATACTAATTAATTTTTTTATTGTTATGTATGTTATTTTTAATTAGTCTTAGCCCTCTCATTAGAAATTCCTGGCTAGCTCCGCCCCTGGGCATATACGACTAAGAGTCTTATTGTTTTAGTGCATGTTTGGATTTACGTTGGAATGAGGTCAAACGTACATGTGAGTGAAAGCAACAAATTTTTGCTTTCACGTTTTGTGCCTCAAAAAATGTGTTTTTTTCTTCTTTATTTTGAATGCTCTTTCAAACATAAATCCAAACACACCTTAGATTTTGCAAAAGCAAAATCACGTTTGAAAATGATGTTAGGGAAAAATTTCTCTTATAGCTTTCAAAATAATTGCCTCAGAAAGTATTATTTTAATATTTACGTTGAAAATAATCTCAAGCAAACAAATATTTATAAATTCAAAAATGTGTATTTCAATCATTAATATTTGTAAAACGTGCAAATTGATCTTTCTGTCAAATCCTCAAAGAATTTGACATGTGAATTACATATGATAAAAAAATTTGACAAAAATATCTTTAAGTGAATATTATGCTCTAAGAGGGGGAAAAATTCCTTCTCAAATTAAGAATAAGTGTTGAATTTGTCCATTGACAAAAAAAATCAAGTTAAACATATGTTTTTTTTTGACAAATAAATAAAATACTGAAATAACCATAAATACTATGGAATTAAGTATTAACTCTTACTTCACCATGCACTGTCACCGGAACAAATTTTAAGAATACAAAAACTTATAATCACCAGATTATTTAGTAAAACTAATTTCTTTTTTTTAGAAAAAGTCAGTAAAATAACATTATTTTTAGAATCGGGATTAGGGGTGCCCTCAACCTCCTGCAGTTGGAGACCTAAGGCTTGAAAAATAATAAGGATTTTATTGGGATATATTATTAGTATAATTTTTTTTACATTATTAATCAATCATAATTTATTATATCAGTTAAAATATTTGACTTTAATCTTAATTATCTTAAAAGTCATTTTTATTATGGTGGTGGTTTCTGATTAATTGACCGTATAAAAAAATTTATATTAACGATGTAAGACAATTAAACTCAAATAATAAATCATATTTGGTTTTAATATTTTATCACAATTTTTAAACGCTTAGATCCTCTGCACAAGTTTAAAGAAGCTGCATAGGATCTCGGTTGTTCTTTTTAGTTCCTGGAATTCTGGATCATGGGCAGTTTAAAAAATCCTGATCGTTCTTTTAAGGAATATATGGCCAAAATCAGTTGCATCTATACAGATATGAAGGCAAAGTTTTTGCAGGCAAAGGCAATACATTTTTGGATTTTCTCCACCCACAAAAACGATAGTGTGAAAGAATGAAAATCTTCTATCATATTTTCCTATCATATTTTCTGTCTTGTCACTTAATAAAATAAAATCATAATTTATTAACATCTATGCATATTCTCATCTTTGATTGATAAGAGAGACCGAGATATCATTTTTTGAGACAATAAAATTTTGTTTAAAGGGCCTCTATTGAGTTGAACTAAGTTACCATGGGCAAGAAAAAGAAAAAGAAAAAGAAAACTCCTTAACCAATGCACATACGTAAGGCAGTTTTGTGCTCCTTTAGTATTACCTTGCTTGAAACCATGGAAAAATGTATGTAACTCTCGTTCTGAGCTTGGATGCTGACACATCCAATATTTAAATTTAATATTTCAGGACTAAAAAATGTCATGTAAATGTTGCTGTATGTGCTACTCTGTTGGCTGTTTTGACATTATCTGTGCCTTGTCAAAAACCCGTTTCACCCACACAAACTATCAGTTTTTTTTCTGACTTGTATGCTTCTTAATTTTGTACGTTGTGGCATAACCCTCACATTCTTCTCGCTATCCTTTGCTGATGATCTGAGTTGGCCAATCCTCATAGGGTTTTGAAACCAATATCTGATCAGACTTACAATGAGTACTTTAAGTGTGATAACCCAATCAATGAACGTGTCTCTCTATTGTGTCATGCTTCGTGTCCAAACGGTACTAATTACCTTCACATTTCTCATCACTGGGTGTAACTCTAAAGCTACTCCTTCAGTATTTATATGGGGTTGGCCAAATCGGTAGTATCGATCAAACAGCTTGGTTTGGTTTGGTTTGATGGATTTTGTAACTCCTCTTCCTTCCTTGGTCTCCCATGAGGAATTTCTTCTCTTTCACAACATTGACAGAGAACTCTATAGCATCCTTGTCATCAACCTTTACCGAGAACCAACCGAGTCCATGCAAGTTCTTGCTATGTGGCTCTGGATGGAGAGGGTGGGGTATCGTAACTTGGTCAACAACATAACATCTTTGCCAAACATCTTGATCAATGAAGTTGTCGATGAGACTCTCACATGTCTCAACCACATTAAAACTAGCCATTTTAGCTTCTTCTCTCACATGCCTTCCCCTTCTGATCATGATCAAGCCAATAATGATATCCCTCTTCTGCAAAACATTGTGGATAAAGAGATCTCTCTCTCATTGTTGTATGAAAACCGGGTTTTGGCAATTCAAGGGGTAGCCAAAATGATGAGGAACGTGTGTGTCAGAGCATTCCCTGATATCATGCGTAAAGCTATCATGATCAGGAACACAACTGAGAAAATGGTGGAAGCACAAAAAAAGGTGGTGGTGGCCACTCAAAATTCACAACCACGGTTCTTGTTTGGTTCAATTGGGCCCTCTCATCTGCAGAGGGTTGGAATGATGGCTGGGGGTAGTACTAGTAGCGCTGATCATCAGTTACGGGTAGTGCATAATTATCTGAGACAAGAGAGTAATGCAATACCAGCAGATGAAAGGACCTTGTTTCTGACCTTCTCTAAGGGGTACCGTGTGGAAGAATGGGAAGTGAGGGAGTTCTTTACCATGGCGTATGGTGATTGCGTTGAGGCCTTGTACATGCAGGAAGTGCAGGGAAATGAACAAGCACTGTTTGCTCGCATTGTTTTTCACAACATTTCCACCATTGAAATGATTCTTAGAGGGTCAAGCAAAGCTAAATTTGGTATCAACGGAAAGCATGTCTGGGCTAGAAAGTTTGTGCCAAAACGTACCAAGATTTTTCTGCCAATCGCAACATCAAACAACTTTACTGCGGAATCTTCTGGAACTGCTGGGATGTACTGAAACTAAGTTATGGTTAATTTGGTTATGTAATGATTTGCATTTTCTGATGCCTTTTTTTAGTTCTTAGTTTTTTTTTTTTTTTTTTTGACTTGTAGCTGGTTTGTATGTTGTTCAATAAATAAGAATGAAAGCTATAAGTTTTTATGAAATTTGTCCATGCTTTTGATTGATGTTATTGAAATCTATCTCCTAAGATTTTCAATAGTGAGCGAGCGATGCATATTCTATTCTAACTTGAAAGTATTGCATTCAAATCGATCTGCAAAGAAAAAATTGAACCTCGTCCTTGAAAAGTCATATCTTGATTTCAACTCTTACATACCGTTTCAGGAGAATCCAGCAATTTTCTCAGTCATTTTATTTTTCTTTGGCACTGTAAATTGGCAAGTACATTGTGTCTATGTCCTTAGATGCTTGCGTGCTACATTCATCGTCTTACTTCAGTCAGCGTACCCGTTTATCAATCCTTTGTAACAGTCATATTATCAGAGCGATATATAATAATATAAATATTTCTTGTGTATTACTTTTTATTTTATTCACTACATGACGCGCGGAAAACAGGACCATAACCTTTAATTTTACCTATTATCAGGAACAGTTAAAGTAAAGTAATAAATAACTTTGACGTAGCCAGCCTTAAACAATATTAATTGCGAGTATTAAAAGAATTTTTTTAAGCATTTTAATGAAGACTCCATTATTTAAACACTTAAAATAAGATATTCACGTATGTATATTAAAAGTGTGTTTGGAAAAATTGGTATAGAACTTATGAAGTTATACTTATATAAATAGTCTTATGAAAATAGTTTATGGTCTTTTTATAAGCTCTTTTTAGTTTATTTGAAAAAGAACTTATTGAACAAGCACTTAATTAAGTTATTTACTCAAACGCATCCTACATAAATTCATTCTAATTAACTTGATATACGAACATATCTAACTACATTCAAATTCAAATAGGATAACATTTCAAGTGTTATATCTCGTGTATGTACAAATTTTATTTTTCTTTTAGGCGATGTTTGATTCATGTAATGTTTTATTCCCGGATAAATTACATTCATAGGAATTTCATTCCCATGAATATTTCTGCTCACCCTCACACATGGGAATGAAGATTTTAGCTTTCATTAATTTTATTCCTGGACATCTTTTATATCTAAGAATGAATTTTTATCTTTTATACCAATTATGAAAAACTTTTATTTTCAACCTTACTTTTCTGAAAAATATTAAAATATGTCTTATATCAAACGTTATCATAATATTTGGCACTTGCACGTAGATATAGGCATCTACCTCTCATATTCTGTAAAATACCGGCAACATATAAAAAACAATTAATTATGTATTCATTTTCTTTTATTTTTTTCCTTTTGCTTTCTATTGTCAAAACAAGTTAATACATTGGAGTTTTGGCTCATAATTGTTTCCATAGTTATATTTGGGAATTCAATTTTTTCATTGAACAGGTTAGAGACATGTATTTGAACAAGGGCAAACTCTGAGAGATATTGGGTATATAGATATTATTATTAGCTTACTGTTACCATACTCGTTCCCATTGTAATTTATACACATTGATCCCCTAATCTAAAGTTTGGTGTTTTCCTACCAAAAATGATTAAATTCTTTATTATCTAACTCATGCTTCGCAATGAGGTATGAACTAATAGTCTTAGGGTAAGTTGTCACGTGGTCTAGAGTGTTTTATGTCTCCAATCGGCCTTGAGGCATGAAGAATCCATCTTTTACCTTTTCAGAGACGTTTGTGGGTTAGTTATGTATAAAACACCTTACTTTATGACTTGAAATAACAAGTTTTTACATATTTATAAAACAAACCCTTAAATAATAATATTTATAAATTAGTCCTAAATGCTATTTTATCAAAAACTCAACCCATCATCTTCAACCCTATCACCACCGCCCCTATCCAGCAGGGAAGGTGAAGAGAGCGAAAGCATTCTCGGCACTTTTTTTCTCTTACCATTTTTTGAACTCCATCTATTTCATTTTTAATTTGTATCCAAAACCATTTCCCCGAAACAAAGAAAACCACCCCTGAACTTCATCCCCATTCCATCGAGCCCAACCGTCCGCCGCGCCACCACCGGATGAACACCGACCTGCCGTTGCTCTCCCCGTCGAGCGAACCTGCACGCAACTCCCCTCAGCTGATCACAGATCCAACCTCCGTTTAGCCGCCTCACACACCACCGCAGATCCGGCCTCCATCGCGCCACCTTGCCTCCATCGCATCCTCTACGTCACAGCTCAGCCATCACATTCGCCTCCACTTCGAACCGCACCACACCGCTTCTCTATCAAGCTTCCATCCGTGACTGCCAATAACATCACTGCACGGCCCCTGTGTTCGCCAGCAACCACCGGGCAACCCCCATTGCTAGCCTTCAACTCTGGTTGAAACTCTGCAAATTTTTTTAATTTTGTTGTTGTTTGTTAATTGGTTGTATATTATTTAAAAAACCCCATTTGTTGGGTTGTGTGGTTACGAATATGCAGATTTACGAATCTGAACAATCGAGAGTTTAGTAAATTAGAAGTTTGTATTTGCAGTTTTCAATTTAATGGTGGTAGTGAAATATAATATTTGCAGTTTTTATGCAGCATCAAATTCAATTTCACAGGCAGCACCTGCTGCGTTTTCTTTTCCCAAATTTCAAGCAGCACCGTTGCAAAGATGCTGTGTTTTCAATAAAATAAAACAAATATATTTTTTTCAAAGTGCAGCCCATTCCAAATTCAACAGTTTTGGGTGGTAGTGGGAGTGGGTAGGGGTGGTGATGGTGAGGGAGAAGGGTGAGGGTGGCCAACAATGGAGAGTTTGGAGGTAGAGGGAGAGGGAGAGGGAGAGACATTTTTTTACAAATACTTTAAAATTAGATCTGTTCTGCAAATATCACAAAGATTTTTTATAAAACCTGGTCAACTGTTTACCACTTGACACTAATTCTATTTGATGACAATCCAACGGTCAAAAACACATCATTAAGTGGGGAGCACCAGTGCACCCCATTTGTGGGCTGCATAGAAGATGGCACCTAGTTACACCTCTTTGGGATTGGATAAGTATATTCTCTACTATTTCAAGTCACTACAATAGAAAAAAGGATTAGACAGCATTTGTTTTTTGCCTACAACAGCACGTAGAAGCGCTGTCCATGTAACTATTGTGGTAGGTTGGAAGGCGAATGCAGCGTTTCTAAAACGTTGTCTAAAAGATCTTTAGACAGCGCTTCCTTGAGAAAGCGTTGCCTTTAGGGGTGACCTTAAGGAAGCGCTGTCTATAGCTCCTCCCCAAAAACAGCACCTCCTTGAGGAAGCGCTGTTTAAGGTCCTTTTAGACAGCGCTTCCTAGAGGAATACTTATGTTTTGATGAATGACAAATGCTAACTATAATCATGCATGACAAAAAGGTAAATAAGTTGCTCAAGCATGCCGGTTGTTGAAGTCCAAGAAATAAGCAAGGACCATCAAGTATCAAGACCGTGGCAAATAGGTAAATCTCATAGGTCTTAGATACTTTGTAAGAGTGAGATGGAATTTTAATCTTAATGGCTCAAATACTTAGAATCAAAGTTTTTTTAGTTTTTAGTCCAGAAGGTTTGTTAATACATTGTTTTCAAATGACTCAAGAGAAAGATTTTTAATGTGTGAAACAAATACATTGATGTATAAAATAAGTACATCATTGTATAATAAACATATATCAATGTATCCCTCTTGGAAAATCCTTACTCCACGCTGATTCTCTACATACAAAGGCTCAAAATTGGTTTCAAATTAAATACATTGATGTATGAATATCATACATCTATGTACAGCGGTGTAACTTTATTAATAAGTGTAGGAATGCAAACTTCATTACACTACATCGATGTAGCTTATCACAAAGTGCAAGAATGCCAACTTCATTATATTACATTACATCGATGTAGGTTTAGAATGCAAAGTTCATTACATCGATGTAACTTTATTACAAAAACACAAGAATGCAAAGTTTATTACTTTACATCGATGTACACGAGTTTATTAAATATGCAACATTCACTTTGCGAAAAATCCTCCTCTCCCTTATTTGCTCTGCAACGTTAACTTTTTTCTTTCTTATAAAGTAAGGGTTTTGATCATCAACTAATTGAGAAGAAAATTGAACCTATCTTTTGGGAAAAATCATTTTGTTCTTGAAATAATTTTGAGCCATCTATATTCTTACTCCATCTCACTCATAGGATTTCAAGTTGTAAATCTACACCATCAAGAGTGTTTCTAGTCTTGTACTCTCTTCGTATCAATTGAGAAATAGGGTGAGGTATCCCTAGGTTGAGGGTGAGGTATCCCTCTAGTTAGAAGGTGAGGTATCCTTATGTTGCAAAAGGTTGGGGCATCCATTTGTGTACATCTTTAGGCTCAGAAGCGCTGGTGAGGCATCCCGTAGGCGCGAAGGAGAGTGCTAGAGATTGTTGAAGCTCTTACACGTGGGTGAGGCATCCCAAAAGACGTGGTTAGAGTGCTCTGTATTGTAACGGTTTTTCAAGCGCCTTGGAAGCTTGACATTAGTGGACAAAACCCGGAAACATATTCTGGGACTGGATGTAGGTCACCAACGGTTGTGAACTGAACCAGGATAAAATCTCGGTTTGCACGCTTCTATTCCCTACAACTCATTTATATACTCTTGTCGTTATAATTATTTAATTGTTCTAGCGAATTTGTTTGAGAAAATTATTTTTTGAAAATTAAGAAGAAATTTTTTAAGACTCAATTCACTCCTCTCCTCTTAAGTCGAAGCCACCTATTCCAACAGTCATCACATGACCCAAGTTGTTCATTGTCCTTGATGCTTGACATATGAAGATTCCATATTTTTCACCTTTAAATTTTAAGATCGTGGCTTGATTACACCTGTTTGACACTGATTAGGTATTCCCATCATCCAAACTTATTAGTTAAAATTTAGGTATATAGGCATGTTATCAACATACCATTGACTTATTTGTGTGCATCTTGATATGTACATATTGATAGATTGGTATAAAGTTTGGTGTTTTCTTATATAAAAAAGGATTAAATTTCTTGTCTTCCTATCTAAATTATCCCTGGTTTGGGCGAGAAAAAATGTCCTAAAACAATCCCATACTACATTTTATATATATATATATGTAATGAGAGAGAGAGGGAGGGAGAAAGAGAGATAAAGATGTGAATGTTTATAAAGCTCTTCCAATAATTGAAAGCAGACGTACAGTTAACTGCGATGTTCATTCTAGTCCATTTAATTCGTTTTCATCAATTCAAACATAACCTAAGGGGAGTTCTAGTTGAAAGTGTATTAGGGTTACAAATTGAAGGAGTTATATATGATCACTACGTGTCTATGAAATGTATCTCAAAATCTACGATGACAAAAAAATCACAACCATTATATTACATTGTGCTTGTTTTCCCACGGCACACAATAATATATATATATATATATATGCTAGCAACAAACTCTCTAACACTCTTTCCAACACTCTTTTCTATTGGTTGAAATTCATGTGGGTCCTACTTAAATTTTGTAGGACCCACATGAATTTCAACCAATAGGAGAGAGTGTGTTGTTAGCACTCCTCATATATATCTATATATAAAGTTGTATTAAGTGAGAGAGATATTTTATGTGTGAGTAAGAATGACTATTTTCGATCTTTGAATTACACATGAATGATCAAGATAAAAATATCAAGTCATGTGTGACTTTTTTAAACTTTTAATTTTAATCATTCATGTATGGTTTAATGGCTTGACTCAGGTTAGTCGGAGTTCAATATAATTTGTAAATACAGACGGTTTTGATATATATATATATATATATACACATACATACATACATTATTCTACTTAATTCATTTAGAGCCTGTTTGGTAAAATTAACTATTAGCGAATAAGCTAGCGGATAGCTTATAGCGGATAGCGAATGAGGTAGCTGCTAGCAGATAGCGGATAAGCTAGCTTATTTTCTGTGAAAGTGTTTGGTAAAACTAGTGGTTGAACTAGCTGAAAAATATAAAAGGACATCTTCATTAATGATTTTACATAAAAAGAGAGAAGAGAATAAAGGTAGAATTAAATGATGATAATAAGGATAAAAGTGGAAAGAAAAATGAAACACTATAAGCTATAAGTTTAAACGCTACTTGAAGTAGCGTATGAAAAAATACTATAAGCACGTGAAAAAACGCTATAAGCTCGTAACAGATGAGCTCACCAAACGGAACTATTTTTTTATCCGTTATAACCTATCCGCTATAAGCTCGTTGAAATGCGTTGTCAAAGAGGCGGTTAATGAGTTAGCAACTTAATCCATAAATTTACTTACCGATGGGGAGTGTGAAATTGTAAAGTAGCAGCGCCGCAAGGGCATTGAATGAAGAAAGAGCAATTAGGGGGAACCTCCTAAAACAACTCTCAATTTAAATTAATTATTATTAGGGGCTTGAAGAAGAAAATAATAATAATAATAATATAGCATTCGGAGTTTGGGACTGGTTAGCCAGCCACATGGTTCTCTGAGAGTCTCCCGTCTTTGTGCAATTGCAAAACCGTTGTCTGTGACTTTTCGTAAATAAATTGCGGTAAAACAAAGATCACCACTTTTCCACAATCAATCAAAGCTACTTGTTTTATTTTTATCAGTGTTAAAAATGAGAGTTTTGGAGAAGATGGGTTATCACTTATCACATTGCAATGGGGTGATTTTGTAGGTGTAACTGTCCGAAAATGGATTCAGGATCGAACAGAGAAGAACCCACTCCGTGGGATGAGCTATATAATATCAATTTGATGCCTTCGGAGCTCTTTCTCAAGTTCCGCAAAGAAGTTCAGGGTATTCGAGTTGGTCTCAATATGGAGGTGAGGTTCTTTTCTATATCTATTTCAATTTCCCCTTTCCCATTCAAAACTACGTTTAACCTTCACCGTCTTAGCTTTTATCATTCAAGATAGTAATAGGAGGATGGGGTATGTTTTGTTTTTAGGTTTAATTTAACCTTCATTTATTTTCTTCTGTCAAATAATATATTTACATATGTTTGTTGCATGTAAGATAAGGTTTCAATTCATAAATTAGGTATAGTATGCTTGAAATTGATAGGAAATGAGAGAGATATCATCAACTGAAGTTGTTTTTATTTATCATGAAACATAATATGGACTGCAAAATCCCACTGATGGTTATATGTTGGCTAAGTGCTAAAAAAGCAAAGCTCAGGGGGTGGAAATTGTCACTTTTTATCACTAAAGAAGGTTGGTATCGATTTAGTCCCTCAATCATAGAAAATGACACCAAATTACTCATTCAATCATACAAAGTTACTTCATTTTAGTCCTACAATCATATTATAAAATAACACCATTTTGTTAGGAGATTCACATTTGTTACTCGTGTCTGTTCCCTCAAAATTATTATTCAAAAAGTTAACAGGTTAGATTGGATTTAGGATTCCTGTTTATTGACAACAGAGGACTATGAGACTACCCACACTTAAATTCCTGCACTGTAACAGCTTAAGCTTTCAAAGTTTGTAATTTGGTATTTGAATCAGATTGCACTTTGTTGTTTGAATCCACCAATCACGGATGGTATGAGATCCAGATTATTCTATGTTCCTCAACTCCACATTGACGACCATATGGTTGGATATTGTTTCTGATCCTTTCTTTGTGGTTAAGCTCATCTATTCCTTAGTGCCAAAGAGAAGTCTAAAATTTGTAGGAGTGCTGCTCTTTCAACTTCAACTATTTATTAAGTTGGATTAGTTCAATTAATAGGTTAATATAGTGGAGTTTTTGTTTACTAGTAAATTATTTACTTATGATATGACTTCTTATTTGAGGAGATCATAATTTTGGTGCAGTTCTATAATGCCCCAATCAATGAATGTCAAGCAAAGCTTGTACTAAAGCCTTTAACACCTGAATGGAAGTGGAAGTTTATTTATGAGCCTATCCATCGTGATGTCCGCATTCTCTCAAAAAAGATCCCCATCACCAAATTTCTGAATCTTCAGGTTTGATAATTTCTAATTTTTTCCTTTTTTCATGACATTGTTATTATGTTTATCTTGAGCAGTGCAAAAGATATTTACAAATAATAATAAATGTGGTGCCTTTTATGTGCTTGTATGTATTGATTACCACTGTGTTACTGTTGATTCCATAATAAGTTGATCTCCGTCTTTCTATATTAGAAGCAATTCAGACTGATGTAAACAGTGCAGGTTGGTGTAGGACATAATTTTCAAATGCATGCTACTGGTTGGAAATGGAAGCTCACTACATGTTTGGGTGGAGATGGTGTATCCAGGATTCGAAATAAGACATCAGTTGGCTTGTTTCCTGGCTGTGATTTACGGTTTGGATGGAGGGCAGACTATGTTCTTCCTGAAATTACTGGGCAAGTTTCATATTTCGTAATCTTGTCCTCTGGCAAAGCAATACTCAGAATTGTGTCTTTGAAACTAAAATATATTTATCAGTGATTAGAAAGTATATTCTAAGATTAATGATTCTGGATACTACAAATTTAAATGAGTTATTCTATTACATTTCTGATTTCATAATCTCCTTTAGTTAAATGCTAGTTTTGTTTCTGTCATGCAATTATTCCATGAATATGACTGATTAGTTTAAAGTTTAAACCTTAACAGGGCTCTGGGTACTGATGAACCACTGTTCAACATGCAGTCAGGACGATTACAAGCATCACTTGATAGAGTTGAGGCCATCTTAACCCACAGTGATTCTGCTTGAGAACCGAAATCAGGTATAAATCACATCTGCAAACAGGACATGGGACATAAACATATACTGAGATGAAAATATCATTCCTTATTTCAAACTTATGCTCTTTTAATGTGTCAGGAAACATGTACTAAGATCAGAAATATCTAGAATGATGATTTATGTGCCCCGAAGGTTGTCAATAAGTATTTTTTCTATTAATTTATACATTTTTTATTCTGTGGACACTGAATCTAAAACTGTACTTGAGAAAAAGAGAAATACATATTACTGTCAAGAATCAAACCAATTTTTCAAGTTTCTGCAGCTTATGCCATTGCGGAACTCTCTTTTTTTTTTTGGAATAAAAAATTGCACTGGTGGCTTTAGGTGACAGCAAACAAGATGCCTTCATGTTAGGCTTACTTCTAGTTGTTACTTTAAATTCATGGCTTTGCTAATCAGAGAGTAGTTTTCGCAGGATGTAAGTCAAATTTGGAAGTATGTCACTATTACCTGTTTGAAATGCCTAGTTGCCTACAAGCCTCAAAGTGGAGTTAAGCTGATGCCGGGAAAGTTATTGGAAATTTTTGACATGGCCCTCCAATATGAAATTATGGAGTGGTTGATAGGGAGCAAACTTACTCATGGTAGTCAAAGGGCTAGTTGCTTTGTGCATACATTATTTCAAAAGTATTAAGTTATTAAGTAACTTCGCCTCGCCAGTATGATAATTTGTACATGTTGCTGTAATCAGTATTTGTTTTACACTCAAATTTGAGATGATGCAAATTTCTTTTCCTTGACAATCGCACCCATCGGAAACTAATGTAATGGCAAACTAATATACCGATGCCTCTAAATAGTAAGTACTCAACACTACGTACCCATAATCCCCTTTTCTTTTTTGTGAGATGGCTTTCTCAAATAGACCCCCCATGAGGCTATGATATTGATCCGCATCACTAACTATGCTGAATTAAGAGTAATATTTACGTTATTATCACACTCATATCGTGCCAGACCGTCAGTTACTAGATATGAATACCAATCATCAAGTGGCAGAGGCAGAGACACCTGTGCAGTGCAGATTTTATCCAAAGTGGTTTGAATGTCTCCGGAGGGAATATTGCAGCATCCAAGATATGAGTAAGTTAAGTGGGACCTGCATGCCTCTATCCTAGCCGTTACAGCCAGAGCCTTAACGGCACAATTTCACCTGCTTATAAATTTAAATTCTTCACCATCTTCAAAGATCAAAAAGCACACTACTAGTCTACCAAAAAAACAAGCACACTAGCTAGTATACTCTCCTTCAAAATGGCTTCTTCCAAGCTTAGAACCGCATGCTCCTTCACGACTCTCCTCCTATCCTGTATTAATTTCGCTCTGTTTATCATTTCTGCTGCCTCATTTGTTCCCACTATTCTCCTCAAGACGCCCCCAACTTCCTTTGGCTTGGCATTCCTTGTAGTTTCTAGCATCTCACTCGTCTCATCTTTTGTGGGCTTCTACTCCCAGCTCACACAATGTTGTTTCCTTACCCACATATCACTTCTCCTGGCCTCATTGATAGGGCAAGTGCTCAGCATATTAGCTTTGTTTACAAAAGAGAAAACAAGCCTCTCCATGCTAAAGTCACCCCGGGACCCAAAGGAAGCCAAACTTTTGGTAAGGCTGGAATGTGGGGCTTTGATGGCTATGTGTATGTTACAGTTGCTTGTGTTGATAATGAGTTGTGCAGTGCATAGTTGCTGGGTGAAAGAGTATGAGGATCTAGAAGCACATAGAGAGGCCACGACTAAGAAGAGGAGTAGAAGGATTGCTAGAGTGCAAGAGGAATCCATGACAAGTGCAAACAAGATTTCAGAAATGAAAGCTAAGGAGTTGGATGAGAAAGTGAAAAGCAAGTATGGGCAGTGGATGATGAAGAGTGATTTTGAACCCTGAGTTGAGGGCTTCTTAACATCTTGCTTCCTTCTACCTTGTGCTAGTGCATATATTTGCATGATTATCAATTTCTTTCTTCACTCGCCTATTCTTAGTGTTGTTTGTTCGGGTCACTATGGGTGTGGCCATTCAATGTGTGTGCATTCAAGGTAGAATAAGCTAGGGCAGTTTCTTCCAGATTTTTCCCCCGTTTTGCTTATGTGCCTTCCTTTCCCTTTCCTGTGGCTTAGGGAGCATTCACATGTTATTGAGGAAAAGTTTGGACGTCCATAATTTTTTTCATGCTTTAAGCTTTTTTTTCAGTGAATGCAATTGTGTATACAGTCATTTTTTGTCTTACCTAAAATGCTCAAAAATTTCTTCCCTAGAAAATACAATACCTTTCCCGTTGATTAATCTATAATCATAACTTTGGGATAAAGGAGAGAGAAAAACAAAAATGTCCAAACTCCTTGTCGTGCTTAGTGGTTACTAATGATCACATTTATGTGCGACCCAAAAAAAGAAATGGGGGTTATCCTATTCTACAACTAAAAATACAAGGAACACAATGGAGTATGGACAATGCCTATCCTGTAAATAAACTGTGGGCTGCTAGCGCCGGTGGTTTTGGAACCACAACTTGTTTTAGGACTTTCGATTTGGGATATGATTCATGTCCCGGATGATGCATTCATAAAATTTTCATTGAGATGCATGCACCATTGATGTTATTTTATTTTTTTAATATACACTCAAATGCATCCAATTATTCATCTCAATGAATGTTTGAATGCGTTTGATTTTTTAATGTAATGGATCCATATTTGTGAAATGGCCTCAACGTTCGGATGACTTCCTCTAGTTATCTTAAAAGTTTAATTGATTGTAGCCAATAAAAACATGTCCATTCACTCCATGCTATTAGCATCAAATTGTTTATTTACATTTTCTAATAATTAGTTGCTGTTTTAGATTTTTATGCTGTAAAATTTAAAATTATCATTGACCACTAAAAAGTAAAAATAGATAATTATCAATATCAATGGCTTTTTCTCAATGGGTAGGTATTGTAGTTCCCAACTTCCCGTACCTGCATTTTTAAAAAATACTTGTACCCTAGACTCATACCCCACGTGGATAGTAATTTTAATACTCATACCCTTATCAACGTTATCTAAATATTCATACTCGTATCCATTATCCCAACTTTAATTAACTATGAAAAATCAATAAATAAAAAATGAACATTAATTAAAAAATACAATTTTAACTCAATTGAACAACTTTTCAAAGATCATCCAAACCTAATCATAATATGGACAAAACTATTTAACTAAATTAAAATACAACATAATAAGGTTATTAAATACAATACATAATATTATGTTTGAAGATTGAGTAAATGTTATAATAAACTTCCAAAACAACTAATTAAACTTACAAATCTTGTGTTTGTACTCTCCAAAGTCTGCTTAAAATGGTAGGCGACAGACGATGATAGCCGATGGGTGCGTGCGTGTGTGTGTGGGGCGGGGTGGGCTGCACCCATCTCCATTAAATTTTGTAGGTATTACCCATATCCATACTTATACTCATTAAGCGGGTAATTACCTATTCATCATGAGTAATTTTTGCGGATAATTATCCGTATCCATACTCATGCCCATACCCATAAAGCTTGCCCATGTAATAACATTTGGTAAAGGAATTATGAACTTGACGAGAAAATCCATGGTTTGGCAAGAAATCTTTGCAAAACATCAGAATAAAAAATAAAAGATGGGTAAGAAAAAGTCTAATAATAAACAGCCATATCCACAATCTCCCGTGGCTGTCACTCCCTCAATCTGAAACTTGCGCAACAAGAGTAAATACCGTTGTTCATTCCGCAAAAACGATAAAAACTTTTCTTCCCTTTTGTTTTGACAAGAAACGAAAAACAGGGCAACACTATAATCAATTCTGTTCTGTCTATGTCATCCGCTACAATTCACACATCACATTTCCACAGTTTGTTCTTCCAAGGTCGTCCCAGTCGTCGCAAATGCCAAAGAATCGCTGCTAAGTGGTCCATGTCAGTTTCAATTCCCTCCTTTCTTTAACCATTTTTCTTTTCTTCAATATCATTTTTACCTTCTATATTATATTCAACGTAAACAGGACTATGGATTCCAATTTCCCCCCAATAACAATGAATAATAATAACAAGAAGAAAGAACTTTCAGTGCAGTCATCTACCCCCAAAGTAGAAACTTCAAGGTTCTGCGATCTCCATTTTGACCGGTTGCAGCCCTCGGATCAAGAATTTGATCCACACAGTAGATTTGAGTTTGGCCAATTTGTTGCACGCCAAGCCCTCCTTGATCAAGAATATTGGGTAAGCCATCAAATAAAAAAGATAAAAGAAAATTCTTGAGCTTCTTTTGTATTAATGTATTAATGTATACTTTGGTTATTTATATATATTTCTATCTTTCTTTTTTAATCTTATATATTCCTATATTTTCTATATTTCTTTTTTTATTTGCTAATATTGTGGTAGACGGCAGCATGGCTAAGGGCAGAAACTCATTGGGAGAATCGACCATATGAACGGTGTGACACACAAACACAGTACATCAGATTTGTTCTTTCATAAATTTGTTCCAATTTTCACCATAGTTCATTTCTTGATAGGGATCATTAACATTTAACAATAATAACTTGAGTTATTAGTTATAGAGATTCGGGAGAATCAAGGTGAAGTGAAACAATTTGTTGCTTGCATGCATTCTGGTTCAATTTTTGGTATTTGATGACTGAATCAACGGATTGTGCCATTTTTATAAAAGCAAACAGTTAACCACGTCAAGTGCATTGATCCACCATAGATGAAACTTTGGGTGCCTGCCACTAATTCCAATTATGTTTTCTCCAGATATATTGATAATTACAGAATTGAATTTTCAGATCGGGTAGGAGTTGTTACTAATTACTTTGCTCATTGTTTATACAATGGACTGTGGTTCATGAAAATCTTAACAAGAATGAATACCTATTGCTTAGGAATATAATGCGATAAAAAGGCGGTGCAAGGTGAATGGGGAGAATTACTCATGCATTATCACGGTAAACAATCTCATCTTAGATCCAGATAGATATATAATTCAAAGCTCTGATTGTATGATAAAAATGATAAAACATACGTGAAGTTCCTTTCCTTTATATAGTTATTTGTCCTTGAGCACGTTTCCCCTTATGGTGTTTGGTGTCAAGTTTATCAGGTGAGGAAGGAGCAGAAGAATGTAAAACGCTCGATATTAAAAAGTGTTGTAGGGACCCTTGATTTGAATATCCGATATTTGCTGCATGGGGAGACCTTTCCTGGGGTATATCACTCATATTCACGCTCAGTCTAGCCTGATGGTGTTGATGCTAAATTTATAATCATTTCTGCAGGAAAGGGTGAAGGCTCCTCCATTTTGCAGCATCAACAGAACACCATCAAGCAGATATGGCTATATTGCAAACTTATGTGTTGCCAGATCAGCTCGTCGTCAGGGTATTGCAAGCAACATGTTGTATTTTGCTTTTGAATCAGCAAAATCTACTGGTAATATCACATTGAAGTCAAATCAAGTTTTACTATTGATGTCCTCCTGATATTAATTAATATATAGCACATGAAAATATGACCGAAAGTTTACCACATAAATCCATTCCGGTATTCGTTTAACAGGTGTGGCACGGGTATATGTGCATGTAGACAGAAATAATAGACCTGCACAGATATTGTACCAAAAAATGGGCTTTGAGGTAACTCAACCGTTAGTTCACCTTTATTTCCCTTGTTTCTATAATGCTCTTCTCGTGAAATGCAATAACTTAGGCAATTTCCTCGTCCTTGTCACCTTTGCAGATGGTTGAAATGGCAAACTCCATGTTGCTAAATGAGCAAATGTACTTGCTTCGTTTAGAGTTACAGACGTAAAGCACGAAAGATTATTGCTATGCTACTGAACAGTCGTGAATTCCGAAATCCAACTACCCCCGGTTAAGAGAGGTGTTGTAAATGCATGTAAATATATGTCCATGTCAATATAACGAGTAGAAGTTCGGCATACTCCAAGAGGAAAACTTTTTCTTCCTCCACACACATCAGAACCATTGGATCTCTGTACTTGTTATGTAGGTCCCATGTTATGCTTTTGGATGAAGAAAAACTCTTCCTCCATGAGCATGTAAGAAATTTTCTGTAAGGAGTTTCCTTTTCCTCTTTTGTCCTCCCTTTTCTTTTTTTAAAAAATATTGGTCTTTTCTTACTGCTACAATTTTTTAGGGGTCTTTTTTTCTTGCTGCAGTGAAATTTTGGTCTTCTCTCAGATGTATTGAATTTTAAAGATTGATGAAATTGAACAGGATTTTTTTTCCTGGGTAGTTTTGGATGTATTTTAATGGTCAAATGATCATATTCCTTGATTTTGATAAATGAAATGAGTAGCTAAAAGTTTGTAGTTTGCATTTATATCGAAATGAAATGACTTGGATTTGCTTTCTTCCGGTGTCTCTTCTCTGATTTACCTTCAGGCACGATTAGAATTTTAGAGTAAATTTTTACCACTAATATATAAACTACTATCCATAATAAGAAGCCTGTTAGCATGTTATAAATAATCCTGCAGTAGAAACATCTTTTATGAACTAAAAAGTCTAAAACAGTGCTACTACTAGTCTACTATTATTTCAGGTCTCCCTTACAGACCACAACCATTAAAGAAAAGAGAAATTGCTATTTTACTCAACAAGCATTCAAATTTTCAAAATAAGGAATAAAATAATGTCAGGAGAAGGCAATTTTACAAATGATTGAGTAAAATTTAAACTTAAAAAGAAAAACATGTATTAAGAGACTTCTTAACCGCACAGTAACGTTTGCGATACCCAGCCAATGACCATTATAAGGAATAAGATTTTTTTGGTGAGTATAATAAGGAATAGGAGAGTCTTTAACATGCTCTTTTGTTATTAGGTAGATATCATGTGAGACCACTAAATCACATAAACCAACTTTTTATTCGATAAGTGTCACATGAAATTCATCTAATAATAAAAAATGTGTCAAATATGATAAAGAATATTTTGCTAATATTTCTACGTTGGTTTTATCCTATTACAGTGCTTATCTCAGCGGAATGTTTAGTTAGCAAATCCGAGTGTGCTGATGTTTGGAAGATGCTGTTATTGTACAATATATTGCATGTTCAGCTGTTTGGAAGATGTTGTGAGCTCATGTTGCTTGGAATATGCTGTTATTGCACAATATATTGCTGCACACTTTTAGAGCCTATCAGGGTGTGTTTTTTCATTGATGAATGACCTTAGACTGCTATATGAATGCTATAAAGCTGCCAGGATTGTTTTGTCCCATTTAGTTTGCTTGGGCATGTTACTCATGTTAATGATGCATAGGCACTGCTGCTGAAATAGCTAATGCAGTTGTCTTGTGTATACACATAGGGACTGTAAACTGATGTATGGGGTTTAGGGTATCCCTAGTACTCTATATAATACATTTTTTGCTTATAAAAAAAAAAAACAAATCCTAGTGTGGGCGAGAAACAAGTCTACGAGGCCAAGGCATACTTTACCACGAGTTTGCGGATATAACATCTTTAAGCATGAACTATCAGTTCAGTAACGACAAGAAATGTGTGGGTTAAAATCATTCAATATCTTGCAACCCTACATTGGCTTTAGGTTTTGGGTTTCACAAACTGACTGAGAACGTTTTGTTGACCAAAATCGCAAATGAATTGCAACACTAATGACTTTCGTGTTCAGTAGGAAAATAACTAGTTGAGGCAGATGGTATGCTTTGCCACATTGGATAGAACTTTCAACACAGATACTGTCATCCGAATATCCAGTAAATCTAACAATTTTATAGTCATTGGTGCATTCAAATTCAGGTACATCATAGACTTCTCCAATTATTTGCAAATCCTAATGATTCTTTAAAAGGTTCCGGAGTAAATTTTCAGAAACTAGGGTTATTAAAAGGAGAGTGGAATTCCTAGCCGTACATAAATCCATATTTTCCTCTTTAATCACTATTTTCGTGGCAAAATTTTATAAAGAAACTTTATTAGTTTATTATATGCCTCAGTTCAAGCCTAGAGTGTACAAACCTTACTTTCTGATGTCTGGGGTCAGTCTTAGAGTAACCATTTTAGCCCCTAACCCAAAATCACAATTGGTCGAAGACCAACAAGGTTTAGAGCGTACATCTCCTCTGTACATAAGGAATAGGAAAATACTCTGCTAGAATATACTAGGCTTGTATGCTGCAACAAAAAAATATGAACTTTTCTCCACTTTCAATCATTTAGAGTATTACTGTAGATTATCAAAGACATCTTCACTATAACAAAAAGTAAAAACGGGCAACAAACTAATTTCTTTGCCACTTTCGGTTAGAACCATGTTAGCAGAAAGTTAACTCCGCTTCCACTAGAAATAACTACCAAGTAATGCCAAATGTCATCTTCTATATATCTATTTCTGATTCAAATTTACATCAAATTTACCTAGACCGGTGAATAACGCAAAGCACCTTGATGAGGACCAGGCATTTTGACATGTTGCAATAAAGGAGACATCTTCAATCCAATGATCTGCATCTCTGGGTGCGAGTGCCCGTTCAGAAAAACATCTGTTACCTGCAAAAATACATATCTAAAACCTTTTCCCCACAAATCATGCAATTTCATTACATAGAGACCCAGTTAACAATATCACTTTAACTTCATATATTTTTCCATGACCGCAACAAATTGGATCACATTAATCATAAATGTCTTTCAGATGGGTTTAATAATAGACATATACCTGTGTGCATCCAAAAAGTTTAAGTAACCTCAGCGAGAAGCAGCTATCTACAATCAAACCCAACTCATTGTCTGTCAAATTTCGGCACCAAGATAGATCTAGAGTATGCAAATTTTTTCCATGGCTTGCAAGTGATAAGGTTGTGTGGTGGCTGACCTGGATTAAATCAAATGTGACAGGCACTCAAAAACGGAAACAATGAACTAAGATTTAGCTGGCTGCCACAACTAAAGATCTAACTGAAGACCAATAGCAGAAAGATTATCAACAACCTCAATTAGCTAAAAAGTAATATTCAAGGGTCAGATGAGTCCACATTGTCTTCCTCCAATCGGAGGGCAGGGTTTTGTTTCATGTAATTCCGTAAAAGAACCAGATAAACAAAATACTAGCATCATGATACACATTTACACACATGTCAATCAACTTTATTATTTTATTTATCGTTTGTAATTATGATATTTGTTGGTTATGATTTGAATTTTCAAAGACGATGAAAATTAATTGCAGGACACAGTACATGTTGAATTGACTGCTTAAGTATGGTTAGGGCCAATAAGTGAATAGATAATAGAGAAGCCGTTGACACTTCAAGTAACTGCACATAATTAATCCTTTTACGAGAACAGGGAAACCTTTTCAACATGCCATAATGTTCAAGTGCCCATGTGCTTAAAGAGTGTATGTGTGGGTGGGTGGCATGCACATCCATGCACGTGCAAACCAATGAAGTGACAGTCAGCAAAGCAATATAACAACATACCTTCCTAATGTTATTAAGTGAAAGTTCTTTCATGGACTCTCCAGTGATATCCAGAAATGCAGCAATTGCTTCATCACTGTAGTAGTGTAGTGAAGATAAAAAATTATGTTAATTTATTCATCAATTGGAATTTAGAAGAGATCAAGCTAACATGCAGTAAGCACTCTGAAACACCATCTGAAGACACAATAAGCATATGCATACATATAAAAAGATAGACATAATGATTTTCTCAAAACCCTGAGTACAAAGGAAATATTTATAGTCCAAGACTTCGAGTAAGGAATCTGTCAATCAGATGTGTATGAAGAGAAACTCCCAAGTACTCACAGTCCAAATGCTAGAAAATCAATACCAATCCATATAAGTAATAACAATAATGTAGCAATGAGTTATCTTGGAATCAGATTCTCTATCGCTGGTACTGAACCTGATGCATCATCTTAAGGAAGACAGGGACAACAGAAATCTAATAGCAGTCTTGGAAGCCATCAGACCACTGTTCAAGGAGGAATGACACTTAATCATTATTAGAATAACCGGGTCTACCTCCACCCTAAAAGCTAGCTCATGGGGAGGGGGGGTTTACCACTCGTGTAGAAAAGGAAGTCAATACGCAGATTGGTTGGCAAGATGGAGCTTAACTTATGATCCAGAAATACATATTATCAACAGAAACAAAGATAATCTATGAAGCACCTACACACTATTTTAGTGTTGTGTCCGTGTGTCGAACACATGTCCATGTGTTGTACGTGTCCATAAGTATCCAATTAAAAAAAAAAAAAATTACGGCTCAAGCACAGAGACATGGCCAGGACACGTCAGACTCTGCAGGTCATGGCCAATTTTAATTTTTTTTAGAAAAACTAAATTACCATTTACAATAAAAAAATTTGCTTAATTATCAATTACCTATTACCCAAGCCCAATTACTCAATTGCCAGTACCACCTACCCTAACAAGACCAGGATGTTTTTCATTGTGAGGTCATCCTTCTCCATCTAGACATCTACCTCCATCAGCGACTAAGCCACCGTGCCACCTTGTGGTGATGGTGGAGAGAAAAATGAAGTTAATCTTTAGATTCTCACTCTAGTTAACTTTTTTTTTGGATGTACATGTACTTGTACAAGGCTAGTTTTACTATGACAAGTTGGATTTGGAGATTTTTTGGACATTGTCAACCGAAATAATGCTCCATTTTTTTGGATGAGGCTTACTAAGAAGCAAATATTGGCACATTCATATTATGAATCTTTTTTTTTATTATAAGAAAAAATTATGAATCTTTTTCCTTAAATTTTCAATTTTATAAATAATGTATGTGTCGAGTCCATGTCCAACAATTTTTAGATTTTGATGTGTCTCCGTGTCCATGTCAATGTCAGCCTTTAACAGAAGATAACTATCCCATTAAAAGCTAGAAACTTGATAAGAGATTCACATATTGCAAAGAGCAGGCCGATCACAGACAAGTGAGTAGCAAAAGCAGTATACAGAAGTATAATGAAACACAAGAAATTACAGAGAACAAGAAAACACCTGAATGGATTGCGGCAGAGCTTCAACGTATGAAGTGATTGACAACTATTTGCAAGATATCCTATGGATAAATCCGTCAATTTGCACAAGTTCATAAGATCAAGCACACACAACCCAGGACAGTGTTCAGCAATGACTTTCATTGATGCATCAGTCAATTTTCTGCACATTGAGAAATACAAGTCAACAAGCTAAAGTAACAGAGTTTTTAGCAATGAAAGAAAATAAGCAAATTACAATTTTGGAAATCCTAGCAAACATAATTCAAGTTTAGGAAGAATTAACCAAAGTTAGAAATAATGGTTAAACCACGCTCGAAAGAGTGATCACTGGATAACCAAACTCTAATTGGATTAACCATAAATCTCAACATTCATCAATTTTATCCCTGACTGGAAATTTGTTCACCAAGACTTCCTAAATAGGAATTCTCCCAAGAAAACACTTCTGTGAAAGCATCACTTCTTAAGGAGATTCCAAGCATGCATCGGACTACTCAATTAGTACTTACATGCAGTCCTTTAAAACAAGCTCCTTCATGTTGTAACCACATGCAACGATGTAATCCTTGATAAATTTGTCACAAACAGATTGAATGCCAGCCAATGACAACACTTCTAAATGGTCAAGTTCCTTTAGTGCAGGCACAATTAGTGCAGCATCAATGTTTTGGCAATCATCAAGATACAACTCTTTCAGAAGTGATCCGAATGAATCGGCCAAAATATTAAGACTGGCAGATGTGAGAAGGGAGCATTGGCTTAGATTTATCGATCTAAGTACTGGGGCAGAAGAAACTAGGACACGCAAACCCTTATCTGAAAGACGGCATGCACCCCTGAGGGACAGACTAGTTAATCTAGGTAACCACCTTGGTGACCGTGCCAAGGTAGCAAGTAATGCATAATCAGGTATACAGCGTCCACACTGGTCAAGTTGTAGCACCTATTACACAAGTAAATATATAACCTAAATTCAGATTGTGTAGTATTTTAAAAATAGAACCTGAAAGGAAGCTGCTAATCAAATCTTCAAAAAGCAAACAGAGAATACAAAAGCTAAAAGTTAGCATATATACTATTAAAACAGAACAACAGAACGAGGAAAAACTTTTTAAAAAATATATATAAACACGCACATGAAGATTAATAAAAAAGAAAGAAAGAAAGAAAAACAACCTGCCCTGTTAATCGATCAAAATATATCCCAAAGTGTGTTTTTCCAAGACAAGAAAAGAACAACAAATTATTAGCTGTAACCCCACATGACCCATCCCCCTCTCTCTTTCTTTTTGCTCCTACATCGATGCAAATGAAATTAAGAAAAAAAAAATCAAAGAGATACCTGATGTGTTAACAAGCATAGTAAACATGGTCACACATACAGCTAGTCATTTCAGATTCTAAATGGAATTCAACATTCAATAAAAGGGAAATCAAGTTAAAATTGTCCTGCCATAATAATGATGATAAAAGTATCATAGCTCCATCTAAGGGGAGCATCTCTCAGCAACTAAACATGTGAATAAGAACAATATGGCAGAAATCCTATTGAAACATAACTGTAGCAAAATTACAATTATCACTGACTGCTATGAATAATTTGAAGAGCATACCTCCAAATTGGCAGTGTCACACATTTGACAAAATTTTGTAAATTGTTCCTCTGACAACCATGAGCAATCTCTTAGCCGAATCTCTGTAGGAGACCCACTGACAAGAAGTTCAAAAAAGTGATCATTCATTCTCCGAGAGTCACAGAGCAACTGGCTAAGCCTGTGCCTCAAATCATCCGGGACACCATCAAGTGAAACAATTGCATCAGCATTTCTGGCAAGAATTTGAAGGGACAGTTCTTGCAATGATAGGACTGAAAACCTTGAACCTAAATGTTGCTCATTCCTTTTAGGAACCCATTGGACGGTTTGCATTCTTTGCATCCCTCTCTCTTTAATAAATTTCATAGCCTTGGAGAAAGGAGTGCAATCACCAAATTCATGTTCCACTACAGGTACAGGATCAGGAGAAGACCCATCATTATTAGCATCAGGTTTTGGTGGTTCATAATGAGCAAACCGAGATGCATCTCGCTTAGCTAAAGCTCTGAAACGATTCCTTCTTAAATCAAACTCACGTTGGTATCGAAGTTTATCTGCTGAATGGTCAATGTCAAAGTTTCGGTTATTTGATTCTGATGCTGCTAATTCAGCTTCATGAAAAGCATTGAATAAGAAATCTATTTCAATTAGGGGTTCTTTCCTTTCCTCTTGTTCGGTGAATCTACCATTGTCATCGAGAAACTCTTCACTGCTACTGCTATTGCTATTGCTATCACCCAATTTTCTTTTCCCTCTTCGATCAGCCGAAATTGAAGCAACGAAGTCGGAATCATGCATGTGAAGAGCACAGTCAGCAAGATTGTGCAAATCTTGATCTCCATTATCTTCATTTTCAGTTTTCCTGATGAGGTTGGCAATGGAATTATCGTCCAGGGATGAAGAACCCCCGAAATAATCAAGGGTGTGATGATGTTGGAGATTGGGTAAATCGAGTTCATGGGTTCTTAAGTTGAAATCAAGGGTGGTAGATGGATGAGGTGGGGATTGGGCGTTAGGGTGGTTGAAAAATTGGGCAATAACGTTATCGGGGACAGAATCCCAAGTTAATTCGCGTGGATGATCGGAGGTGAGATCGATGAGAGGGCAATGGGAGAAAGTGAAGTTGGGATTGAAGGGAGGAGGAGGAGGAGAATTAGAATTAGAATTAGGGAGGGGAGAAAGAGGAGGAGAAGGGTTGGGGGTAGTAGTCCCAGACATGATGAGTGTGTGTTTGTGAGGGACTCAGAGTTTTGGGGTACGTACTTATAATTAATTGTTCGTGACTGTCGCTCTCTATCTGCTCTTTGGTATTCCCACGCGAAACCCATCCATCCATACACAAGGTCGCAACTCACAAGTGTAGTGTGAATATATATATCAGGTTTTGTTGGTTGGTTGGTTGGTTGGTTGGTTTGTACAGATAGAGAAAGCGGAATGAATATACCAAGAATGAGAGAGGCAATTTACTGCCCCATTACTGGACACAATAGAAACTTCTTCCCTACACCTCACTCCTCTCTCTCTATATTTATGGATATATATTCTTTTCTCCTTTTTCCCGCCGCACCCCCATTTATTTTATTTTTTTCTCTTTGCTTTTCTCTTCATTATTTTGTAACAGTCGTATCTATCTAAAGTGTTTTATATCATCAATCAATCACAAATAATCATTTTATATATAATTTTTAAAATAGTTATGATAAGAATCAAACATTTTAAATGGAGTGACAATTTATGATTGAATGATAGTGTAAAAAATATTTATATCAATAGTACATACAAATTAAATTCAACATAAAATAATATAAAAAAGTCTATCAAATATGAGTGATCTTCATTTGCTCTACCCAAAGGGAAATCAATCAATAAAAAAGTAAACAACTAATTTGTTTATAAAATATGCTAAATTAAAATAATATAAAAATAAATAATACAATTAACCTATAGATTTGAAACATATTAAAATAAAATAAAATATAAAGCCACAAGGGATGATAAGGGTGTTCGCGGTTCGGTTCGGTTTTGAACATAAAAATCATCCAATCCAAAGAGTAAAACATCATGCGGTTCGGTTCGGTTCGGTTTTTTAAAAAATCCGATACGATCCAATTAAATGCGGTTTGGATCGGTTCGGTTAGTTCGATTTGATAAAAATAAACATGGTCAATTAAATGTGGTTTGCCCTCTTTCCACTCTTTTAATTTATTTCATACTAGTACGGCACAAAGCCACAAATCAAGCAAACAGTGCGTCTTTTGTTGAAGACAATAATCTCACTACTTAGACAAATATTTGTACATACAAACACGTTCTATGTCAAGCAATAAGTATTTCGGAAAAACTAAATTCTATATATTTGATTCTTTTGAAAATGAAAAGTTACTAAGTTAAGCCTAAAGAGTTAAGATGGTCCAAAAAAAAAGGTTGAGACTACAGTGAGTGACCAGTGGTGTGCCGTGTGCGTGGGTAGTAAAATGCAAAACGCAACGTTATATTACATGAATCGGTTCCTTTGCGGTTCGATTTCAGGAAAGCAAACCGCAAACCGAACCGAACCGATCGGTTCTCATCAAATGTCATCCAAAAAAATCCAAATCGAGTCGGTTTTTGTCGATTTTCGATTAATTTGGATCGGTTTGCGGTTTTGTAGCGGTTCGATTTGGATCTGAACACCCCTGAAGGAGGAGGAGAGTAGGTAGGTAGAATCTCCACGAGTTACAATTCAAATTTAAAAATAACTAGCAAGTATCTTGTTCAATGCAAGGGTACTTTTAAATTTATAAAATTCTAAAAGAAAAATAAAAAAATAATTAAGAAATTATTTAGAATTGTGAATGATACATGCATAATTAATTCAAGTAGAATTTAAAAAGAAAAAAAAATTAAAAGAGAAAATATTTAAATCTAAAAATCAGATATGCATAATTGTATTGATCGACTATAAATAAGGTCGGATAGCCGAGTATATGAGATCGGATTGACTAGTTTGGCATATACTCGCCCAAATAAATGAGAAACGGGTCAAGCACCTATATCTTGGCCCATTTAGAGGAAAGACCACATTCTCTTCTAAGGTGAGTATCAACTCCTCAACTCGTCCGATGAATGACCACGTTCTCTTCCTCACCTTAATTTAAATGTGCCTTTACAACACGTTAAGTAATAACTATCACATTCCCACGGATCGATGGCATGAAGTCAGATCGTGTTCGACGAGTAACCGTTGAAACGAACAACTATAAATATATAGGGGACTCATCCATTAGAGAGAACTACGTTGAGCTTTGCTTTCAAATTGGACACGTAGAAGCAGAGTTACATTTCTGTCAAGCTAATTATATCTGAAACTTTGTTTGTAGAGGAAGATACTTGTGAGAGAGAGAGAGAGTCAGGTTATTTCCATTCACATATCTCGATTTTGGGATATTTGGACGGAACAATAATTAATTCGAAAATTTAAATTTTAATATAAAAAAATAAGAATTACATAAATGTTGCCTTATATCTACTGCTGAATCATTTGCATATCTATGCTTCGCCTTACTCTCTAAGATGTCCCTCCATGAGAGTGAGTGCTATTTTTGCTATGACTATTTGGAGTTCCTGGTGCAGAAGAAATGATAAATTCTGACAAAACATTGATTCTACATCGTCCCAAGTTGTTTACAAAGCATCCCTATATTATAGCAATTGGCTCCAGGCGAAGAACAATATTTCAATAATGGCCCATTATCCACTTATTATACCTACTTGGACCCCTTTGCCTCCTGTTTTTTTATAAATGCAACTTGTTGAGTAAGACTGGTTTTGGAATGTACGTTAGGAATGAGGCAGGAGACTATGTAACTAGTTGCACTACTTGACTTAACTCATGCATGCATGTTCCTGAAGGTGAAGCAACTGGCCTACTCTTTTCTATTAATTGGGTTATTTCTCTCGGTTTCAACGAGGTTTTATTTGAAATGGATTCCGAAATTGTGACCGATAAAGTGAAGTGCAACAATCCAAATGACCTTCCAGAATTAGGTTCAATAATAAAGGAGTGATGCAACCTCCTTTCTTTCTCTGGTCATTTCAATGTTGAGTTTGTTAAGAGACAACCTAATAAGGTGGCTGATAGTTTATTTAAGGTAATCCTATTTAATCCTTGTCCTCATGTTTTTTACCATATTCGCACTTGTATTGCTTCATTGATTATTAATGAAAAACCATAAGTATTATTCAGTAAAAAAAAAAAAATCAACGAATTTGGTAATAATAACTATTAATTAGTAGATCCAAACATATGTTAAAATAAAAAACATTGATTTTTTTTTAATGTAGATTCTGTTTGGCAAGATCGAACTTATAGTGGATAGCATATAGCGAATAAGTTTGTAGTTCTGTTTAATAAACGTTTTTTTCTCACTAATTTACAGTGCTTTTTCCATCAAGAAACGTCTGAGCTTATAACTTATAGCTTATTTATTTTTCTCCATTTCTTATCCTTACTGTTTTAATTAAATTCTTCTTTTATCCTCTCTTAGATAAAATAAAATATTCTAATCCTAATTAACAAATTATATATTTAAGAACTAATTTCACTAGATATATATTTAGAATAATAAAATAATACATAATATATTTGTCTATAAAAAAATTATATAAAAAACCATACCAACGTGTCATTTTATTTAATAAAAATAATTAAAAATAAAATTAAAATTAAAAAATTAATGTTTTTATTTTTTAGATGATAAATAATTTGAAATGAACTAAAAGTATTAGAATTGATAATTATTTTAAAATATAATATAAATATATAATGTATAAATATAAATTATAAAAAAACCATATAAACATTTCCTTTTATATCATTCTATATTTATCTGGAGGTTCAACTGCTAATATTATCGAATACTTCAAATCCAATCAACTAGTTTATCCGCTATCAGCTATCAGTGAGATTATCCGCTATCAGCTATAAGTTCATCCACTATCAGCTAACTTATTCGTTATCAGCTAGTTTTTACCAAACAGATTCATAAGCTAGTGAGAAAAAAAATGTTATCAAACAGAACTACAAACTTATCCGTTATAAGTTATCTGCTATAACCTAGCGGTTTGACCGTGCCTAACAAAGCATAAGGAGAATGAAGTTGTGAGAATGGTTCACGTTTAAGAAATAATAAAAATGAACTAACATAGCAAGTACCTTTAAAAACTTAGAAACTAACAAATATATCAGAAATGCACAAGTGTTTTTAAATGATATTTTTGAATTATATTCACTTAATAAAAAAATATATAACAATGGCAAATTTAAGCTCTGTTTAGTAAATAAAACGTTACGTTATAGCTCATTTGACTAGCTTGTAAGCAATTGTTTGACCAAAGTAGAGATGCTAATTTCATGAACAAGCTTATCACATTAGTTTATAACTTATTAACTTTTCTCTAATTTTGACCCTTATTATTTCAACGAAATTCTTATTCTACCTGACTCATACCTCGTAAAATAAAATGTATATGAAAAAAATCATATAAACATATCATTTCATATATTATCTCATTTCATTTAAAAAAAATTAAAATTTAAATACAAAATTTAAAAAAAACAAAAAATAATATTTTAATTTTTAAGATGACACAAAATTTGAAATAAATTAAAGTAATAAAAGTAACAACTATTTTAAAACACTAATTAATTTTTTAAATTTATCTTCATTCTTTATTATCTCAATATTTCTTTATATTAATTGATGACTTAATGAACTTTTTAGTCCTTATAAATATGAGCACTTTTGTTTTTGATCCCTATCTTTTTTTGTTAGAATTCAGTGTTTTTAACTTTTAAAATTTTGTTTGTAGTCTCTGCCATCAGAAGTGTCCGTTAAGTGATGATGTTGCTAACGGATCGTCACATTGGCACTGCCACGTAGCATTTTTCAATATTATTTATATTTTTTATTATTTACATTTATTAATAATACATATTTCCTAAAATCATTTCCCGAACCGTTTAGAATTTCCTATCCCTCACCACACACTTCTATTGGAACCATATCATATGCCTTTTTCCAAAACAATGAAAACCATGTTGAAGTCTTTTTTATTCCTCTAATATCTCTCCATCAATCTTTGTAACAAGTATATTACTTCCGTGGTTGACCTCCCCCAACGTAAAACTAATTTGGTTTTCAATAATGTGAGTCTCTTGTCTTAGTCTCCGCTCAATTACTCTCACTCATAATTTCATAGTACGGCTTATGAGCTTAACCCCCTATAATTTTGCGCAATTTTGTATATCTCTTGTGTTATTATAAATAGCAATTATAGTACTTCTCTTTCGCTCATCTGACATTTTCTTAAACCTTGTAACTTTTTTTGGTGCACACAAGGGTAACCTCCAACAGATAATCGAAGACCGTTCCCTTTCGAGACGTAGAGATCATCGAAGTGAATTTTGTCTCTCCCAACAAAGTCTTGTTAAATAGCTTTGCGAGCTAACTAATTCCTTTATCTCCTAAACCATTACATACCTCAATGGGTATATTATCTTATCGAACTGCTTTGCCATTATCCATTCTCTCCAATGCTTCTTTTACCTCATGCTCTTGAAATCTACAATAAAATGTATGATTTCTGTCCTTATCTCTAGTGTTTAGCCTATCTTTAATAAAATTGTCCTTATCTCTAGTGTTTAGCCTATCTTTAATAAAATTCTATGTCCATTAAACAAGTCGTGAAAGTAATTCTTCCATCTTTCCTTTATATCTTGTCCTGTAACGAAGAATTTACATGTTTCACCCTTAATGCATTTCACTTGATTTAAGTCTTTTGTTTTTCTTTCCCTACCCTTAGCAAGCCTGTAAATACTTCTTTCTCCGTCTTTGGTGCTTAAGGATAGGTATAACCCGTTAAAGCTCTAGCTCTCGCTTCATTTACCGCCTTCTTGGTATGTTTCTTAATTGCCTTGTTTCTTCCTCCAATTTTCAGCAATTTTACACAAGGATCACACTTTATAATATTTCTTATTAACTTCAACTTTATTTAATTTGCACATTTGCGTCCAACCATCAAAATTCTTTACCCTTAAGTTCAAAGTCGAGTGTCCCTTTTCAATATTAATAATAATAATTAATTAAAAAAAACTATCCCAACGATGTTGGTATAAAATCTATAAGAGGAGTGTTAGTAACACACTCTCTTTTCAAAACACTCTCTCTTATTGGTTAAAATTAGTGTGGATCCCACTAATTCATGTGGGTCCCATTTGAATTTTGTAGGACCCACATGAATTTCAATCAATGTGAGAGAGAGTATTGAAAAGAGAGTGTGTTGCTAGCATTTCTCAATCTACTTAATTTTTAAAATAACAAGGTTTTTATAGTTCGTGCTTTTTCTGATAATCCTAATAATTTTGGGGTAAAAAATACCTTGTCCCAATCAAAATGTGACACCTCAATTAATTGAGTCATTTTAATGAGTCAAGTCAAATGATTATCACCATTTGATTGGACCATCTAGACAAGATAAATTACACTTGAGGTACTAGAGAATTCACCTTTATAATTTGCACCAAGTAGTAAAAACAAGAATGCTTTGTAGGAGTTTTGATAAGAAATCAGAATACAAAATTCAAAATCCCTCATCTCAAATAAATAATCTAACATACTTAGCATTGGCTTGTTGGGTTCTGTCTTGTAGGTGTTGTTCTTACATGTATCTTAGTTGCTCGCCATTTGTCCTGTTTTATCTGAGATTTTAATTCGATTGTTTGGAGGCATTATGATTCTATCAATATCATATATGGAATGTTGGCATCCACATGCAACGAGACTGATATTTTTTTGTGATTTATTATCTTTCAAGTCTATACTCTGTCGAGTCCCACCGAAAAAAAGAAAAAAAGTCTATACTCTGTATACTATGATATAATGCTAAAGTGTGTACCAATTGCTATTTCATACGCGGCTGATGTTATATATGAGAATTCGTTTGGTGATCATGATAGAATAAGGATAGGATAGGATATGAGCAGGATAAGCTCTTATCCTATATGATATTTGATATATATTAGATAATGATAGGATATGATATAAAATATCCATAAATGATAAAATTACTCTTATATCAAAATTACATATTTTTTTCAAAAACAAATTTTAATATTATGTGATTTTTTTATAAATTAAAAAATATTTGGTGATATATATTTTCGGCTTTTTAATTATACATTAGTCTATTTTTTAAATTATAAAAAATTAAATTTTTTTTACTTTTTATAAAAATTGCTAATTAAATCACATATTTTAATTAGTAATAATTTTGACTAATTAGGTTTGAAACCATAATTAAATAATAACAATATTAAGGATAAAAGATAAATAAGAAAACATTTTCTTATCCTATCTTGTTGGTTTTAACCCAGCTCCACTCTCAGGATAGAATTATAACTAAATAACAGGATATGATAAGCTAACAGGATAAGCTTATCCTATCCTGCTTGTTCACCAAACTACAAATTAAAATAAGACATGATAATTTATCTTATCATATCTCCCTTATCGTAACCACCAAACCCACCTCAATAACTAATAAAAAGCCATAAAGGCAATTGCTTGGCCGGAAAGACTTTGGCTCTCTGTTTAGCAACTTCAAAAAGTTACTTTATAATTTATTTTATAAGCTTGTTTGATGAAAATAGATATATTTTTAAACAAACTTATTTTAATAGCTTATAATTTTTTTCATCAGCTATTTTATGTGGCTTATAGTTTAAAGTTTTCTAACTTTCTCTTATTTTTTTCATTAGTATTTTGATGAAATTTGTACTTTACCTGAGTTCTATCTCATAAAATAATTTTTTGTATAAAAATTCATATAAATATGTCATTTTATTTATATTATTTACTAAAAATATTTACAAATAACTAAAAAAATAATATTATAATTTTTAAGATGATGATTTGAAAAAAATTAAACTATTAAAAGTATTAATAATTTTTATTCTGCATGTTATTTTTTATGACTTTAAGTGTTATGCATTGTCTTCCTTCAAAAAAAAAGTGTTATGTATTGTCAGTGTAAAGTTTTTTACACTCTCAATCAATCACAATGCATGGTATGAGTAACTTCTAAGGTAGTTAGGATATAAGACTCAAATCTTTTTAATTGTGTGACAATTTATGATTGGTTGACAATGTAAAAAAATCTTGAAATTGACAGTAGATATACCAACATGTGGTTGGTCCGAGTGATAACGTGCTTGGGCCCCTTAAGCAAGTGGTCAGGGGTTCGATCCATGACTTTTATATATTGAGAAAATCTGATTGAGAGAGATCAACCTAGGGATGGCAACGGGGCGGGGCGGGCACGGGTAGCACTCCCCCCGTCCCCGCACCCGCGGGGTGAAATCTGTATCCGTCCCCGTCCATTACCCGCGCGGGTATCTTGCGGGCGGGTATCCAGCGGGTTTCGCGGATATTCGCGGGTTTGCGGATATCCACGGATTATTTTTTTAGAAAAAAAATTTGTTAGTTTTGCTTGAAAAATTGTTGAAATATGCGTAATTTCTATTAAAATAATCGTGTTCATACAAATAGATGTTACGAAGCTACGAAAGCATTATCCAATTACAAAAGTTACTAACAAGAGTATTCAAATATATTTGTTTTCTCTAAAAAAAAAAGTTACAAAAGCTAGGATCCACTTAAAACACCCTTGAATTATGTTTTCTCCTAACTTAATAATAGCTCAACTTAATATAATTAATATTAGTAAGTACTTATTTTTCCATTAGTATTAGCTTTAGTAAGGAAGGATGGGAAATTAGGTTTAGCAATTAATAGATATATATAATAAAGAGTATTATAGTAATTGAAGTAACGGGTGCGGATATCCGCGGGCACGGGTAGCGTGATACCCGCCCCCGCCCCGTTTATAAGCGGGTATGGAAATTACCCGTTTATTTTATCCGCGGGCACCCATTTAACTACCCGCCCCGTACCCGTTGCGGATTTTATCCACGGGTATCCGCGGGTACGGGTAAAATTGCCATCCCTAGATCAACCCTTAAATGTCGTGCCGTACCTTGTGGGATTAGTCTTGAGTGTTGCGTACGGAGGATATCCTAAAAAACCGAAAATTGAGAGCGGATATCAATTAATTTTTTTATTATGCATGTTATAAATTGAAAGAACCTTAAAATTAAACTGATAATTCTTTATGTTATATTTTTATAACATTTATGCATATAAATTGATTACAAAAATTGGCATTTTAAAGATTATTCATTTGCACGACCACCTTAGTGATTATATATTAAACCTAAATTTATATTACTTAAGTTAATATTGAGCATTAGTAAAAAAAAAAAGTTAATATTGAGCATATGATTTTAATTTTTCAAATTTATATAAATTATTAATGAAATATTTCTAACATGTATAAAACATGTCATATATCTCATCATTAAAAATTATTAAATTAGCAATGTTATATATTTAAACTATTTTATAAATTAAAGTTACAGGTTATAAGATTATATATAAAAAATTATTAGATGAATACTACAAATATATATATCAACAACATGAGATCAACTTAATTTAATAATTAATTTTGAACCATTTTTATAATAGAAAATTAAGAAAAATTTATAAAGCTTTAATTTAAATTTAAAAATAATTTATATAAAAATCATATAAACATGCCTTTTTATGTCATTTTATAATTATAAGTTAGTTCAACAACTAATTTTATCAAACGTTTCAAATTTAATAAGCTAGTTTTTCAGATATTAACTATAAACTTTCAGCTAAATATCAACTTTTTAACTATAAGATAGCTTAGAAGCTATTTTTACACAATAGACCCTTTAGCAGGACATTTCTTAAGTTCTTGTTTTTTTTTTTTTCATAGGAACAATCTTGTTCACTAAACCAAAAGTTGGGGAATAAACCCCTAAATATTTATCAAGGTTCTATTTGAAAAAAATAGCTGATAGTTTAAAGCTGAAAAATTAGCCGATTGTTGAAAAACTAATTTTTAGTTGAAAGCTTATAACTGAAAAGCTTACTGATTGAATTTGAAGTATTTGATAAAATTAATTGTTCAACTAGCTTATAAATAAAAAATAACATAAAAGAACATATTTATATTATTTATATTAAGTTTTTCTAATTTTAATATTTTAATTTATTTTACATTATTTGTCATAAAAATGAGAATATTAACTTTTAATTTTATTTCTATTTTTAAATATTTTTATTAAATTAAATGATATGATATAAATGAATGACATGTTTAAATTTTAAGCAAAAAATGTTGGTCATTGTTTTTGTGGGGCAACTATGATTTTTCCTCTGTCTTATTAAAAATGCGTTGTATAGCACCAAAAAAAACATTGCGTTGTATACGTGTTGAAAGCTTTATCCAGCTAATAAAAGTTGTACCACACCTGAATGAATAATCTCAGATTAACAGTCTATTAATGGTTGTCAATGATAGATAAGCGGTTTCAGGTTCGAAAATAGAAAGTTGTTAGGGTTCAAAAGTTTTTCTTTTCTTTTATATTGTTATGAATTTTAAATATTTATTGACATTTTTAGGGCAATGTTTATTTTCTGATATTAGAGGTAAAAATAAAAGATTTCATTTTTGATATATTTTTACTGTAAAAAATTTATACTGTTAACTAATTATAAATCATCTTATATGTAATTTTTTAATATAATAATAAAAAGAATAAAATATTTTTAATGATGCTTTAAGAAAAAAAAAATTTTAGTAATATAATAATTTATGATTATTTAATAATATAAAAAAATATTTATACAGACTATATAACAATTAAATCTAAAATAAAAACGCTATTGGAAAGAAACTCTGCTTCAACCTCTCACCATATCTCGAAAGAGGAGAGATTCCTCTTTCACTTATAGGATGCACTAAACTAAAATCCAAAATAAAAAAAAAATAGATGCATAGAGTAAGACAAATAGTTTGTATCAAAAAGAAGACAAAATATAAATGACTTGGCGAAGAACCAAAATATAATTTCTTCTATTCATGCATGTGTAAATCAATTTTTATTTACATTCACTTTTATCGATCTTATTTTTATCTAACGGTCTATGATCAATGAATGAAGATAAATATAAGTAAAAAATGAGTAAATACTTAATTTGGTAACTGAAATTATAGGATCATATCAACTTAGTTTTTCATATTATCAATATTTCAAAATAATCCTTGAAATTATAAAATGTTAATCAGGTTCGTCCCTCTGTTGATATTTGTATGGACTATAATAACATTAAGTTGGTAATATCTATGATGCATTTGAAAAGCTTATTTAGAATATAACCAAACTCATAAATTTATAAGATTTAATTGATATACACTGTCAATATTCAGTATAAAGATTTCTTATACTGTCAATCAATCATAAATTATCACATCAGATAAAATGTTTGACTCTTATCCTAATTACCTTAAAAGTCACTCCATAATTTCTGATTGATTGCTAATATAAAAAAATTTACATTATCATTATATAACAATTAAATTCAAAATTATAATAGAATACATTCTTATTAAATCAATTCTACAAGACGATTGGTATATTTTTAAAAATGATTGAATATTATAATAATTATTTTAAAAGTTATAATAAGATGATTTATAATTAGTTGATAGTATAAAAAAATTTATAAGATTAATTTGTCTCATGTTAGATAATTCATTTTATAAGACTTACGGAAAGAAAATAGCAAGACTTGAGTATCCCTTATATTTTTAATTTTTTTTGTGGTGGGCAACATGCGAATATTAAATTCTTTCTTAAAATAGTTTGTAATCTTATTTGTTGTTTTCTCTATCCTCACCGGATTATTCCTATATAAGCATTTTTAGAGAGTTAAATCATTGATATTCTTGATTATATATTTTAGTAATAAATTAAATTTTCAATTCTAATCTTTTAAAAATATACTATTGATTAATAAGAAGTCACCATTTAAAAATTCATCCTCTGGTCTGATTAAGGGAACTCTCTTTCACCAAAGAAAAATTGTACAACTATGTTTACTGAATTATTACCAGCTGTCATACCAAAGAAAACAGGAAGAAAGAAGTGCGAACAATCTGCGAAGCATTGCGTACTTCTCGGTTCAGACGCGCAAAAGGGGAGGGAGAGAGAGAGAGAGAACAGGGTGCAAGTAAGTTCAACAAGTAGAAGAGTACATGTGCAGTTTTTCAGGCTATGCAACTCTAACGCTCACTATTCACTTCCAATAATAAACAAAGACAGACATCATATGTTGTAGTATGAGATGGAATGAAATGAAATGAAATGGGTCACAATCACCATAACACTTCTGATGGCGTTTCCCACCGAGTTAACAGCCCGCGTTTTTCGGGTCCCATGACTCGCCGAGCTCACTCCTTCAAACGCAGCACCAACAACAACAACAACAACAACAATGAGATTGAGCTCCAAATCAACTCCCCCAGATCCGAAATTGGCAGCAACTCGCTTCCCTCCGAAGGTTTGGAAACCGTTCCGGAAAGGACACACGTGATCCACAGAGTTCACGTGAAAGGCTTCCTCAAGAAACCGATCGAATCCATCGTTGTAGATTTGGGGTTGAGGGAGAAGAAAAAGCTTGGACATTGGATGTTCTTACTGTTCTGTGCAGCTTGCTTGTTTCTGGGTGTACTTAAGATATGTGCCACTGGCTGGCTCGGATCTGCTATAGAATCAGCTCAATCCAATCAGGTTCGCCACGTGTCAACTATATTCATTCAAACATTTCACTGATTTATATATAAGCTTTCGTTCCCCGTTATTCTTTGCTTCATCGATGTTTTTAGAAAGAGAAGAAGACACATGTAAATATTTCATTTTGCCGAGGAGTTAACTTAAGTTTTGTATTTATCAGTTTGTCGAAAGTGGATTATGCTTTATCCACAAAATTATGCTTATTATGCCTCTCTTTCCTTAATTACTTCCATCTGATCTACACGTATACTTGTTATTTTTCTTGTTGGATTTTGTGTGTTCTGTTCTGGAAAAGAAACCGTTAACCTTGTTTTTCAGCTGCAAAATATATATAATTTCTTAATACATATTACATAGAAGGCCTAACTTGCATATTGCAAAATCTATAATTTCTTATTCAGCTTTTAAGCATGCTAGTACGAATATTAATAATATGTTCTAAAAGTGGGGCTATTGTGCCTTTCATTTCCATCTTTTTGTGAGTGTTGGTAATTTATTTTGGTTGTGGGTGGAATGATCGGACTGGGCTGTTTGGGAATTGGGACAATAAATAGGAAATGCTTCACTTTCTGAACTATTGCAGATTATTGTATCATTTTTTTTATCCAATATATTTCGTACCAACTTAGGGGGTCGAGAACTCACAGTTGACACTTGAGAGTTTTTGTGTTTCATTTTTATGTAATGCCGTTTCCTGAAGCCAGACATATTGCACCCAATTGTGAAAATCCCCTTTGTTAGGGAGCTGGGGTGAGTTAAGAAGCAGATAGATCATGATGTGATTTGACGACTATTTGCACGTCTCCGTGTATTTTTTTTCTTGAGGGCGCGGGGGTGGGTGATCTTTGCATCTCTTATCTTACTAATTAAATTATCTTATCATTTTATCAGGAACTATCTAACTCCATTGCTAGTCTAAATCGAATGGAGCAAAGCTCCCTTCAATATGCATATAGGGAGGGAGCAGGTGATGTTGAACGAACTCTAAAGATGGTAGCAACAAGAGTAGTTGGCAGCCAGAGAGCCATGGCTGAAGTAAGTCTCAAATGTATATCTCAAGTTGTCACGTGTAGACGTAATTCTGTTTGATTCTCAAATAAAACAAGCGTGTATTTATAGGCCTATTCACAGATGTCTTTGCCTTCTCATTTATCAAAGTTTGCATTTTATTCAGGAATCAGGTATCTGGTCTAAACCCAACAGTGACAATTTCACCCAATGTATAGACCTGTCAAGAAACCATAAAAGTACGCAATTTCATTATCAAGTATACTCCTTTCTCCTATTATGAACTGGGTTATTCCAAGATTTGTCTCATCTCACCCTCTACTTTCTTTTGGCAGAGCTAGATTCAAAGACCAATGGCTACATTCTTGTGAATGCTAATGGTGGCCTGAATCAGATGAGATTTGGGGTCTGGCTATGTTGATTTTTGATGGTATATAATACAAAGTTTGGCAGTACGCATAGTCTAATGTCTCAATATATTTTTATTGCAGATATGTGATATGGTTGCTGTTGCTAGGATTATGAAGGCAACACTTGTTCTTCCTTCTCTTGATCATACCTCCTACTGGGCTGATGAGAGGTTGGTTTATTTTTTTGACTCTTACTATGGGACTAGAAAATTGGATCTCTTATCATGTGTATAATACCCTTCTTGCAAGCCCAAAACTTTATTCAGTTTCAATCAATGCTGATTATCTCTTTGATCTGATAAAATATTTGTAGTGTTAGACTAGTTCAAATCAAGGCATCACACAGAACTAGAGATGATTAAATACATGCAATAAATGTCGTAGGAATATAGCTTTACTCTGTTGGGACTTCTACAACATTTTTTTTGAAGTATATCATCAATTGCAGTTCTGACATCAAAATCTTTTTCGAGACAATCGTCATAACTTTTCCTGGAATGGAAAAAGTGCAGATGCCACCAGGATCTAACTCTCTCTTATATCTTCTTCCCTTTGCTATCATTTTTTAAATTATCACTGTTATCACAATTCTCTCATTGAATAGTTTCCGTGGCCTGCAACTTAATTTGTTTCATATTTTGCAGCGGCTTCAAGGATTTGTTTGACTGGAAGCATTTTATTAATACACTGAAGGATGATATCCACATAGTTGAGACATTACCACCTGACTATGCTGGAATTGAGCATTTCTCAAAAACTCCAGTATCTTGGTCTAAGGTCAACATAACTGTCTACTAAACTTCTTTCGCATTCTTGTTGAAATCAGTCATCCATCCATCTGGTCTTTTAGGTAGTGAGTTGAAGTTTTTAAGAAAATGAGAGTATCACTATTGAATCGTGGCCTTACATGTGTCAACATATTCATTTTGAGTCGCTTTGTGTCATAATGATTGAATTTTATGCACATCATATCATTGCATCCCTTTTTAACAATGTTTTCAATAACCTTCAATGAATATATATGCTTATTTACAGGTTAGTTATTACAAGACTGAAGTTCTTCCCCTCCTCAAGCAGCACAAAGTGATGTATTTCACTCATACTGATTCCCGGCTTGCTAACAATGGCCTTCCACCTTCCATACAAAAATTAAGATGCCGTGTAAATTACAGAGCATTAAAATATTCAGCTCCAATTGAAGAATTTGGAAACACATTGGTATCCAGAATGCGACAGAATGGAAATCCTTATCTTGCCCTTCATTTGAGGCAAGTTACAGTTTTAATATTTAATACAAATATTAACATTGGATCTTCTCCCCTCCCCTCTGTCCCTTCCTTTTTGTTCTTTTGCATGCTTGTGGATGTGTCTGAGTTAACGTAAGAGCTGGAAAATAGAAGGCAGAGGAGGCGGGGAGTTGGATATCATCATTTACTGATAAGAGCATATTGAACGATCTGTTATTTCCTTAGAAAGTGATGTCTCGCTTGAATCTACATGGATTTATAATAAGATCGAAATAAAATGACATGTTTCTTGGTGAAGAGCCATTGGCATGCAAGTTTTCCTCGTGTTGATTACTTGATATTGAAAATTTCGGACACTTCCAAATTGTGCCTAAGAATACAATTACTTGCATGTTGAATTTCTTTTTATTGGAAGTCCAAAAAATTTGGACCCTCCAGTACTTTTGCTGCTTTTTGGCTGTTTGATTAAATTGTCATCAATGTCCATTTCATCTGACATTTTTGCATACGTTATGCACTTGAAGTTTTAGAAACTGTCAGATTGAATCATATCCCATAAGTTGTCCCATGGAATAAAAGCCTGCAAGTATTACACTAGTTTCAGACTAAGTTTATCTCAAGTTCTCAACCAATAAAAAGTATTTGTGCTCCTGTCAAGAAGTTTAAATATTTCCCTACTAGTCTTCTTACTCTGTCCCCTATTTGTTATAGATATGAGAAGGATATGCTTGCATTTACAGGCTGCAGTCACAATTTGACTGCAGAAGAAGATGAAGAACTGAGACAGATGCGGTACGAAGTCAGTCACTGGAAGGAGAAAGAAATTAATGGTACTGAAAGGAGATTGCTTGGAGGTTGTCCGTTAACTCCAAGGGAAACTTCTCTATTACTTAGAGCAATGGGTTTTCCATCACACACCAGGATTTATCTGGTAGCTGGCGAAGCATATGGAAGAGGAAGTATGAAATATCTTGAGGATGATTTCCCCAACATTTTCTCTCATTCCTCTCTGTCTTCTTTAGAAGAGCTGGATCCTTTTAAGAATCACCAGAACCTGTTGGCTGGTATAGACTATGTTGTTGCCCTTCAGAGTGATGTATTTCTTTATACTTATGATGGAAATATGGCAAAGGCTGTACAAGGTCATAGGCGCTTTGAAAACTTCAAGAAGACCATCAGTCCAGACAAGTAATATATTCTTAACCCATTTCTTTTGTATTATTACTTCCAGCACGATGATTTGGTCATATGCATTTTAGATCCACATGAAACAGTTTTTCGTTCATTCTCAGTATAACTGATTACAATGGTTGATGCAGGATGAATTTTGTTAAACTTGTTGATCAGTTGGATGAAGGAAAAATTTCTTGGAAGAAGTTCAGCTCCATGGTAAAAAAACTTCACGCAGACCGAATTGGTGCTCCATGTCCAAGGGAGCCTGGAGAATTTCCAAAGCTAGAGGAAAGTTTTTATGCAAATCCTCTACCCGGATGTATTTGTGATACAAGATAGTAGTAGAGACTTGGCTGAATGTTGTCTTTCTTATGATGGCATGACAAGAACTGCAATCAAAGGGCATGTGGCTGTGCTGTGATATTTTTCAGTACTTCTGTCTTGAGGAGATGGCAATGTGAATGTTCAAAAGCTGGGTTATCTGGAAAGGTGCTATATATTGCCCTGGCTGTTAGAGATAAGATTACAAGGGGCCAAGGTGGGGTAAGAAACTGAGCTACGTAGCTGCTGCTCCTTTAAATTAAGGATCAACCACGGACAGGCCAAAGTCTACCACATTGAATACACGCAATAGAAATTAAACACCATACCTTGTTAAGCAAACCTCATCCCTAACCACACTTTTGAATGAAAAGTGTTTTTTTTAACAGACTTCTTTATTTATTTTATTCAATACTTGTATTAATATCAAGAAAAAGGGGTTGAGACTGAATAAGTTGTATTTGTTATTGCACAATCAGATTTTTTTTTTAAAAATATCTGGTTTTTTATGCATTTGAAATTCTTTTAAGCAGGTTTCCTTATGATACGTCATCCCTTATGCTTATTAATTAATTTTCATTCACTGCCCAGTCTACTAAACAGATATTTTACATCTCTAGGATTCTCATTGGATGGTATTGCTTCCGTTTTTGGATACTTTGTGAATCGTGGTGGGGTTCTAGAAACAACTTTGTCAGATATTCACTGATTTGCAAGCAATGTATGCCTGGCTGGATACATGTGAATTCTATAGTCTTGGATTTTTTTGAAAGAGCAGAAAAATTCAGATTAAACTTTATGAAGATTTTGTAATAAAAAAAGGTTTATGCAGATTTATAAAGGGAAATATGAGAGAGTTGTGCACGTATCATTATTTTGGTAGAATTTCACCCGGGAATAGCAAGAGGAATTCTTCAGTTAAATTTACTTGGAAACCATTTTAGAAATCTGGAAGGACGCGAGGGGAATAGAGAGGACGCAAGGTAGAAATAAGACGTTTCTATTACAAACTTTTCCTGATGCTTCATTGGTTATCAATATCATTAGTCCCTTACCATGAAAAATAGGAAGTAAAAAAGAGAAAATACAGAGCTGCGGCCTGCGGGCAATATACAGTAATGCTTAGACCAAAGAAATTAATTATTTTCAAATAAGGGAAATTTTCATAATAAAGGCATTACTTTATTATAAAATCTAATATTTGGAGACTCCAATTATCAAAATTCTAAAAACAAGAAACATTGCAATCAGAGGCGCGACACTTGTTCCTTAGTCCCACTTGCTTTGCTAAGGAAAGGGTAATCTGTGTAGCCAATAACAGGATCCTGTGTGTAAAAAGTCTTCCTATTATACTTAGTGAGAGGTGCATTAATCTTGAACCTTAGTACTAAGTCTGGATTGGAGATAAAAAGACGACCATAGGAAACCAAGTCAGCATCGCCTTGAGCCACAGCTTCCATTCCTAACTTCCTAGTGAATCCACCACTAGACATGAATGTTCCCTCATAAGCTTTTCTCATGGCCCGCACCAACTTGGCTTCCTCTTCTTCAGTACCAGGTCTACCTGACTCGTTTTGACCATAAGCTGTATATCGAGGTTGTGTAACATGTAGATATGTGAGTTTTCTTCCCAGCTCTTTCTGGAGATTGTTGAGTCTCTCAACCACTGCTAAGCCTAGCCCAACTGGATCAGAGTCACTGGCATCAAGGTGATCTATTGCTGGTGAAATTCTCACAGCAACTCGTTCTGCTCCAATAGCAGAAACAACAGCTTGAACCACCTGCATTAAGAACCTGCACCGGTTTGCAAGTGATCCACCATACTCATCCGTTCGATCATTGATCCCATCTTTCAAGAACTGATCAATGAGATACCCGTGTGCCCCATGAATCTCGATTCCATCAAAACCTGTATGTATGTAAAATTATATATCAGTGATCAGTGATATTTATAGAAAGGAAAGGAACTCCAAGACATGCATGCACGTTTATGTAATGACAAAAACGAAACCAAAGTGAAAAAATTGTATGACCTGCTCGAATTGCATTAATTGCTGATTGGCGATAATGCTCCAATATTTCTGGTATCTCAGAAATGTTGAGTGGTCGTGGCTCTGGATATACGCCATAGGACCCATCAGGCAACAGAATTCTCCACCTAGCTGATACGGGTTTGCTGGTGGAAGAAATGGGCGCAGCCCCACCAGGCTGATACACTGTTTCAAAATCAGTTAAGTACTCAAATAATGCCCAGTAACTGATCAACCATAACCAGACTCTTCCATGCAGTTAATGATGGAATTATCATGCATAGATATATATATATATATATATATATATATATATATATATATATATATATATATAGTTATGTTATATGGACTAATAAAGAATTAATAGAGCTCTATATGAACAACAAAATTTAATTGTAGTTGGAATATAGAGACATATTATTATTATTACCTGGATGAGAAGCACGGCCAACATGCCAGAGTTGACAAAAGAAAATGCTGCCTTTGGCATGCACCGCATCCACTACATTTCTCCATGCCTCCACTTGTTCTTCTGAATATATTCCAGGTACATGGGGAAACCTGCATCGTTTAATACGTAACACAATCATCACTCATCCTTCTCGTTTCAGTGATGAACTTTTACGCCTATAATTAAATCAACACAAAGCAGCCCCCTCCAATCTAATACAAAATCTTTAATATGTAAAATCAATATGGTACAGGCCTGCTTTTTTTTAGATCTGTTTGGTTTGAGTTTAATTTTAATATATCCTGATGTCAAAAGTTGTTAGTACCGTTAATTAATCTTAAATCATTATATACATGATTTTTAAGATAATTATAATAATAATAAAAACAAATTTAATGATAGAATAATTTATAATTAATTGACAATATAATATATATCAATTAAATCTATTTTTTGATTTAAGAAAAAAGAAAGTGCTATTATATTAACACTAATGCATCGGATCCCATTTACACGTGTTTAGATGAGAATAGTATTAGGATGATGACCTACTCGAAATCTGTGGTACTGCACCTTAAGAAGCTGTAACCCAAAAAAAAAAAAAAAGAAAAGAAACGGGCCTATATTTTATAAAGACGGCAATATGTGTTCAGTAGAAAAAATCTGTTCACCGCTTACCAAAAAAAAATCTGTAGAACGAAGAAGGAAAAGGTTGCAAAAATCTAACAGTCACCAATCAGTTTTTGACACGACCAGGCTGCCACCGACTAGTGGAATCTACGTGGTAATTTTTCCACCATAGGACGCATTGTTTGACCATTGAGTTTCGTCAAAGAAAATAATTTATGCACTAGTACAATACAAGCAGCTGGGTGTTGAGACTTAGGATGGAATTTCATATTTAAAGTGAGATGTGGAGTAACATTTTTTATTTTTAAATGTTAATTTTATAATAAAATTTAAAAAAAAAATGATATCCAATAAAATGTTATATAAATCAATCGTTCTGAATTAAAAAAAAATGGATGTGAAAGAAATGAACTGACCCAGGAGCAGTGGGAGAGATCAAGGTGCCTTCGCTGATGAGAAATCCACCTGGAGTTGATCTCTGAGAGTAGTACTCTGCAAGCGCTGCTTGTGGAATTCCCTTCAAAGCCCTGCACCTCGTCATCGGCGCTAGCACTACCCTGCACCCATCTCATCTCATCTCATCTCTTGTTAATTCATTCATTCATTCCTCTTAATTATTATTATTAATTAATATCAAACTATAATTATATATTTGCTTTTTCCATCATCTTCCCAACCAACCATGATCTCAGGGGATATTATTTATTTTGACCATTGATCGCTCATGCTTTGCGTGTATAGTAAACAACTTTAGGGAAAAGAAAACAAATAACAACTTGTAAAGTAAATAAAAGCATCGATAATTGAGGAAGCCGTTGAAAATTAAGTATAACTTGGTCAAACTGGTAAACGAGATAGTGTAAGAAATTTGCAGATTGTAAATGACGGTAGGTGAGACACAACACAAGACAGAGAAAAAAGTATTGACCTATGAGAAAGGTTGAAGTTTCCCATCTTGTAAGGAGAAAAGAGGGTGTTGCCTCCTTCTTCTTGTTTCTCTGCCATTGTTGATGCTGCCCGATAATCTCGAAGCTAAAAAAAACACAAATAAAAGATGAAGAGCTAGCTAGCACCTGTTGGCTGTTGAGTTCATGTTCTACTAGTATTATTAAAGGGGTCAATTCTATTATATGCTACTTGCGGCCTCACCCTAACCAAAGAGAGACTCTCTTTGACTGTTCCACATCCACGTGATAAATATTTTGGTCGGTTCACGCATGGTGGTGGGAGAATTAATTAATGAAGTGTTACACGTTTGACAATTTGTGACCGGCTTTGGACGGTGGCGATCATCTTATTTTGGATTGGGTAATGGGAATACTCCACTACTACACACACTCCACATTGACATGGTGGAGAGGAGCATCTTCCAAGGAGCCATCCATGATGTTCACGTGCTTTGTCGTCCCTTTCTTTCTACCCTTTTCAATATCATTCTCGATCAGCTCCTAAGTGGATTGGTGGTGCCCTTTCTCTTTTCTTTTCTTTTTATTTCTCCTTCCATTTTCTTTTGCCTTGATTAAGAAAAAACAAATGCTTTCTTTCAACCATCGTTATTATCCGGTGAATTTCATATAGACCCAATAAATCACACGAGTTCACTTTATCTTAAGTGAGTCTTCCATAAAAATTATCTAATAACAAAAAATGTGTTGAAAAAAGCAGTATCTAACAATTATCTTAAGGACATTCATTAAGAAAATAAGAAAAGAAATGTTTATTGATAGTTGATGCATTCAGTATTTTCAGATGTGATATACTTAGACTCTGTGTGATAAAAACTAGCGGATAAGGGATAAGCTAGCTAATAACAGATGAATTTATAACTGATAGCGGATAAGTTAGTTTACTGAATTTGAAGTATTTTATAAAATTAACGGTTCTGATAAATATAAAATGACATAAAAAGACATGTTTGTATATTTTTTAATATAAATTATATATAGTATTTATTAATAGTTATCACTTTTAATACTTTAAATTATTTTAAATTATTTGTAAATATTAAAATTAAAATAATATTTTTAAATTATTTTATTAAATAAATGCGAAAATATAAATAAAATGACATGTTGATATGATTTATTTTATATAATTTTTATCGTTTGTATAGATAATAATATATTCTCTATTGCTTTTTATTCTAAATATATATCTAGTTATTGCAATTAGTTCTTAACTATATATTTTATTAGCATGTTTTAAATTATTTAATAGAGGATATTTTATTTTATTTAACATAAGATAAAGGAGGAATTTAACTAAAACAGTAAGGATAAAAATGAGAAAAAAATAATAAATTATAAGTTCAAACGCTACTTTAAGTTATGCCTTGGAAAAACGTTATAAATTAATGAAAAAAATAGTGATAAAAATGTTTACCAAACATAACTACAAACCCATCCGCTATAAGTTATCTGCGATAGGCTAACAGTTTGGCTTTGTCAAACATAGCCTTAGTTTCCAAATAAATTTGTCTTTTAGATTCCTTAACTACTGTATTACCACACTGGCTATCATGACCCATGATATTTTTATTATTATATGTATATATATACACCTGTGTTCCCCTCTTAATTAATCTTCTTAACAATTTTATGAATTATTTATAATCATTGACTAACAAATATTCTTAAAGCACTAATTAAGAAAAGGGCTTTATTTAACACTTTATCTGTTACCCTAAACTAAAAGTAAAAATACTTTGATTTGACACCAAAAAAAAAAAAAAAAGTAAGGATGTTGCTAACATGTTTCTGAAATTGGTTAGGGAATAAAAAAAAATAGAAATTTTGTATTGAAATAATTTTAAACTTTTTATGTATTGAATACATCACTTCATAATACAAAATTTCTGTCTTTAATTCCTTAAACAGCGCGGCACTAGTTAGCATTTGCCAAAAAGTATTAGTTAAGAATTAGAATTAAAAAATGGATTTTGCTAACTAATGTCTTAACTAATAATGTCTTTACCCTAATAATGTATATAAATTAAATTGATAAGAATTTATCTCCATTTTATATTATTTTATTTTCATAATAGGGTGAAAGGTGGAGTGATGGTAGCAACCGCCGTGACCCATTTGTAATGGACAGCAGCTAGGGGTGGGAATAGGCTAGGCCGCTCGTCAGGGGCCTATGGCCTAGCCTATTTAAGGCCTACCTAGACCTAGCTTATTTAACAAAAATGTCAGGTCAAGGCTTTTTAAAAAGCCTATATAGCTAAAGAGGTCGGGCCAAAGCTTTAAAAAAAGTCTATTAAGCCTATCAGGCTGGCCTATTTAACACACACACATATATAATATATATAATTTAATATATAATACTATAATATATTATTTATAGTATTTATAACATTTGAAAGTAAAGACCTATTGGCTCATTTAAATGTGGAGATCTACTTGCATACTTATTTGTGAAGGTCTGACGACCTACTTATCAGTATAGGCCTACTAACCTTTTTATCATTAGAGGCTTACAAGCCTATTCACAAGTGAAGGCCTATGAATTATTTATAGGTGGATGCATATTTAAAGGTTTTGTTGAAAAGTAGGCTTTTAAATAGGCTTCCAGGTCAGGTTTTGAAGTAGGCCAGGCCAGACTTCAAAATTTGGCCTATATCAGGCTAATAGGTTATGCTCAGGTCTTGAGATTGGAACACAGGTCAGGCTCAGGTTTGTCAGGGCCTACCTCGACTTAGTCTTTTCCCACCCTTAGCAGCCAGCAGCAAATAGAGAAGATTGGAAAATTAAGAAAAAATATAAATAAAATATGTGATGAAATACGAAATTATGTATACAAATACGGTATCAAAATACGGACTCTTTATTATGCGGGTCAAATCATTCTTACATGTTTATTTTATATTTAACTCATTTTGGATCCGTTTCTGTAAACGACCTAATTAATCGCTTATTCGGGTCAAATCATTCTTACATGTTTACTTTATATTTAACTCGTTTTAGAGACTGTTTGGGTAAACGATTTAATTAAGCACTTATAATATAAACGTTTATATATAAGTTATTTCTATAATCAAAGAAAAAATATAATCAAACTATTTTCATATAAGTTATAAGTTGTTTTCATAAATTATTCTAAAGAACTTATCAAAATAAGGTCTTAAAAACATTCAAACAACTGCTTATCTAATAAATAAACTTAAATAAATAAGCTGTATGTAAGTTAAACCACACAGATCCTTACGCCTAAAGCGAATCTGGCTCGTAATCGTGGCTATATGACTATAATTGCTAAAGTGGGGAAATTTTGTGGAATTAACTCATTTGATGCTCAAGAAAAGTGCGATGAATTGACATTTATTGGCACATTTAAGTGCAAACTGGACCAGTCTGATCTGCTGGCATTTGATTTTTAAAAAAATATAATAAGTAGGCTTAGTTGGGCTTGGGTTACTGTTCGGACTGCAACCACTCATCAACCCAAATATTACAGAACGAGCTCAGTTTAGTTGGGGATTTTTCTGTTTTATTTTTTCACAGGTTCTTTTACTCTTATTTAGGGGTGATCACATCCAATTCACTCCAAAAAATATTTTCAATCAATCCAAATTAAAAAAATTGATCAAGATTAAATTTTATTGAATTATTTTGGATTGATTTTATACAAAAGGAGCAATTCAGTTCAATTTCCGATATAATTTTTTAAAACTGAACCAAACCACATAGTTACACTTATATATTCATTATACTCTGCAATTACACATTTAGTTCAATCTATGGTTTTTGTTGTATATCATCTTTAATTGAACTTTTTGTATTCCTTTCATTTGAGTATGTTATCTCTAAAATAGAACAACTTATCATATATTTGTTGCACGTAAAAGTATATTCGTACGATACTTTATGATATAAATTTAAGAAGTATCTATTTTTTTAAAAAAATTTTTTATCGGATTTATGTTTGGTTCATTTGGCAAAGGAATCAAAGTTGTCAATATTTGCGGGATGCCTCAATTAATGCTGTAAATAAATATCATCTTCTTGTTGACAATGTGTAGACATTTTTTTCTAAAAAAAAAAAAAGTTTTTATGAACATCGCATCATATATATATATATCATAGGTGCACCTATATAATAAGTTAATAACCGTGCTTCAGTTAAGAAGCTGAAGTGAAACCCTATACGTACGAGGGAAAGCGAGTGTCTGCCTAGCATCTGTTTGTCTGGGCTTGCAATTATGTTGGGCATCATCAGCTACGGAAGAAGGGAGTCCCCGTGGGCCCCGATGAACATCACGACTAAAAGGAAAAGTCCAACATAGTTTGGTCACTCCCATTATATTCATGCACTTATTTTTTTATATTATTATTACTTTTACATTTATATATAAATAAAAAAATATTTAAATTTTTTGGACTTAAATATAAATAAAATTCAATCAAATCAATCCTATTTAATATCACTGTGTCAAAAATATCCTTTGGTTAATTGATTTTTATTTTTTCAAGAGCATTATATAATCTCAAGACACAACTTCCAAGAGCATTATACACTCCCAATAAAGGATACTTTAGTAACTATAATTTATTTTTTTACACAAATCAAGCTAATTAAATTAATATAACTAACTTTCTTAATACATGCCAAGTTAGGTTTTTTTGCTTATATATAGGTCCGGAGGAAGTAGTTTGTAAGAAATATTTTTATGAATTTAATTTTAATATATTGTTAGTATAAAAGTTTTTATATCGTCAGTTAATAAAAAATTATCATATATGTAACATTTAAAATAATTATAATAAGAGTCAAATATTTTTAATAATATTATAATTTATGATTAGTTAATAGAGTAAAAAAAATTTAGTTCTATTTTTATAAATTTTTTAATATTTATGAGACAACATGCCATTAATTAGAGTGCAGAGGTGAATAGTCAAAGTATATACAAATTGGTTTAAACATCATTTAATTGCAAAATAAAAATTATTATTATTATTATTTAAAGTACGATCTTACCTATTTTAACTAGTCAATGATGAATATATTCTTATTTTCTTATTTTATATTTTTGCTCACTTTAAATGAATTTTTTTCTAATAATATGATAAGGATTTAATTGAATTTGGATCCTTTTCTTTCTCTTTCATTTTTTCTCCCATGTTATGAGAGAAAGAGATAAAAATAATTTTACTTTTATATATGGGTCTATTCAAATTTTCTTTTGTCTCTCTTCGATTTAATTATTATATATAGTTAATGTAAAGATTTTTTACACTAATAATCAATTATAAATTGATATATCATTAAAAATGAATGATTCTTATAAAATCTATCTTAAAAATTATACATAAAATGATGGGTGATGATTTGTTAAAAATGTAAATACTCTAACAATAACTTGAGATTCTCAATCTGTTAAAATTTAACTCTAATAAGAATAATTCAATGAAAATTAAATAAAAAATAAAAAAACGAGACATTTATTTGCGGAATCCTCAACGTTGAACAGATCTGGTGAGATGTGTGAGAGAGCATGCAAAGTCTCCCACTTAACATCGCCCAATGAACTACAACAAGTACTACCTTTGATTTTCCAAATTTATTTATTTTAATTAATAAAAGGTTGGGACCATGATTAAACGAACAGGGGCTTTGGCTTTTCCAATTTGACGCAAATAGCATTATCATTATCATTAATAATCATCTTTTGAGGATTTTAAAACAATAAAAAATCTCATCGTCTCATCTCCTTCCGTATAGTGCGTGCATTTTCACGCAAAGGGCCACCGCTTTCCCACTTGAGGAACGGCGTCCATCACTCATTGCCCACCGGTGGTCATGGATAGGGTATGAATAGGACATTATAATATTCATTTTTATATGTATTTTAAAAAAGTATTTATATCTGGATTTATATCCTTGTTGGTAATAACTTTAATATTCATATCCTTATCTTCTGGATATCTGAGTATCGGCACCTGCATCCGTTACCCGCATTTTAATATAAATTTTTTTAATTAAACAATAAAATGCCGAAACTCTTATAAACTCTTACGTTCCAAACTAAAAAATAAAATCTGTAGATCTAATAATCAATTTGTGAACATGAAATCCAAATGTTTTAAGATAAAATATTCAATAATCAATTCTCAAAACATCAAGTAAATATTATAATAAATTTTTAAGAACAATAATTCATAAACTTGGCGCTCTTAAGCTGTTGGCACTCTCCAAAATCTGCTAAAACAGATACATTACACTAATTAAGTGTAATTATAAAGATACTCAGTAATAACATATCGTAAAGTAAACAATTATACATTATCTCATCATCTGAATTAAAGTCTCCAAAAGACTTCAAATAATAATCTTTCAAAAGTAAATATTGTTTTGGTCCAACGAAGCCAATAGAAACTAGAACATAACATGAAAGTAAATGATTAGTCTAACTAATTAAAAGCAACAAACACAAATTTAATTAATGATCATAAGGTACACTGATGCTGAATTAGCGACGTCTTATATATATATATATATATATATATATATATATATATGGGATGGGATGGGTACTAAGGTATCCGTATCCGCATCCATGCCCATTAATTTTTGTGAATAATTATCCGTATCCAAACTCATATTCAATTAATAGGTAATTATCCTATCCATAATGAATAAATTTTGCGGGTATCCAGCAAATCCGGTATCATTGCCATTCCTATTGCTCACCATCACCGTAAGCTGATAAGTGATAATAATAATAATAATAATATATAATCGAGTTAAGTAATTGGCTGAATAAATACAAAATAAGCATAACAATAATATGAAATATCTCATCATGAAATAGGCATCATATAATCTATACTAAAAAGAAGAAAATAAAATAAAAGGAGGCGGGGGATTGATTGGGTGTTAGTTGTTAGCTAATACCAACCAAAGAGAAGAGAAGAGAAGAGAGTTTTTGATGTGTGGAGACTGGAGAGGAGAGGCGGTAAGCAGAAAGCATTAAGCAACACAGCAGCGGCCAAAACAAAACAAGGCATGCAAACTGCCCTTTCCATCCCTCTTCTCTTCTCTTCTCTTCTCTCTGCGTTTGTATTATTATTATTATTATTATTATTATTATTATTATTATTATTATTATTACGTTTCTTTCCGATGCGGACGACTACCCTCTTGTACAGTTCTACATAATTTCCCAAATTCTTCTGTTTTTCCGTTCCATCGATAATTTCCAATCTAAATTATATATTATATTATATATATTTCTTTCACTCGGAACCGAAAACTACCAGAACAAGTTGATCAATTAATTAAGCTTAAATTCTACCTCTATCCCTTCGCTAAACCCAACAGCTTTATCGCCTCAACTCTCTCTCTCTCTCTCTCTCTCTCTCTCTCTCTCTATATATATATATATATATATATATATACAATTTCTGTTTTTCCTTTTATTTTCCTATTTCAAGGTCAGGTTACTCTCCTTTCCTCTCACTCTCTCTAATTTAATTTTCTTGTATGTGAATTTTACCGGTTTCAATTTCAGCCGTCTATATGTTCAATTCAATTTGTATTTTTTAATATATATAAATAAGAATCAACTATCTATGTTTCTTTCATTGGGTGCTTGGATGATGCTTGGGGTACTACTTATTAGTATGGCGTGCTCCAATTCAATTGAAATGTTTTTTTTTTTTTTTGTGTTGTGTTTAATTCACTTGGTGGATCGTGTTATCTTCCTCGTTGTGTTTTTCTCAGCTCGTGTAACAGACTGAGCAGAAAGAAAATGAAACAAGACATACTTACTGATGCATCCTTTGAAGAAACTATGACACTGTAACATCGGATAGTATATGTTGGTTGAGCAAAAAAAGAAAATTTTTCTATACTTTGGCTTCTTAGTTGTGCGGAAGCTTTTACTGATTTAACCTTTACTTCTTTGGATGAGAGACATGGGAAAAATGGGAAATGAAATGACTTGATGTGGACCCACTATAGGCTAGGTCTAGGTTCTTTGTTTATTTGTTTTAGATATTCAGTTGGTGCATTTATTTACTAATACTAGTGATAGAATAGCTCGTTAATGGCACTTTGAATCACTTCAATATCAAGTCTTAAGAGTAGATTGATATGAATAACAAGTAAATTTGAAGTTCTACCGCAAAATGGCTTGCTCGTTAGCATATCATCATTTCTGCTTGAGAGTTTCAGTTTTTGGTGGCTTGTCAGTATGCTTTTCCTAGCCGTTATTATGCCCCGCTTTCATTGTTTGGAATGGATTTAAGATTTAATTAATGTAGCTTTAGTTCTGGCAGATACTTATTTGAATTGTTGTTGCCTACATGAAATTTATGTTTATCTGAATCGTCGTTTATCATGTTTAGGAAGGAACAAATGACTGGAATGGCAAAGGAGGAAGGTTCAGGTAGTCCAAGTTGGGGTCCTTCATTTTTTACGCAGACAACAGAGGATGTGGCTAAAGCGGTTGCTGCTGCCGTTAATTCTCCAAGGTCATCTGTGGTATATTCATCCAAAGATAATAATGGTGGTAGCCAACTTCAAAGGCTGCAGTATCGAGTTACAAAAATGATAAAAGGCTTTTCACGCCCTCCCGATGTTAATACAAATTACAATCCTGAAATCCTGACCAGTCTGAAGCGTCAATGGGCTGCAAACTTTCAGTTGCAGTACATGGTATGGTACATTATTGTGCTTCAATGTTCCAGTATTACATGTTCCTTCTAGTTCTTTGAGTATAAACTATAAAGAGAGGTTAAGCTACTTGTTGTTGTAGGATCTTTGGCACTTTGTTTTGATTGCTCCCTCTTTCTTGTATTTCCTGTAGAAGTTCAGACCTAACATGTATTACTTATTTGAACTTTCAGCTCTTTCCCTTTCAGTTTAAGCCATTGTATCTTTGCTCACATTTCTTCACTCTGCATGCCATTAACCGTTTTTATGATTTACACGTTTCCTTCTTGCCTAGTTGCACAAGTTCATAAACTAAACTGTCCCTTGATTGTTCTCATACACTCCCTCTTATTTGAGTTCACAGGACCATAAGTCTTGGAAGGAGCCCTCACGGCTGTTTGAGAGCATGGTGGTTGTTGGACTTCATCCTAATTGTGATGTTCAGGCACTGCAAAGGCAATATGTTGATAGAAAGTCTGAAGGCTCTGGCAAATTGAGAAGTACACTTGGTTATCAGAATCAATCCCGTGTAGAACCCAATATTGAACCTCAGGTTGTGATCTTTGGCAGCAAAGATTGAGTTATTATTATAATTGTTATTCTTTTATAGTAATGCTTTGCTAATTGTATTAACATTACAATTTTACTACTATGACCAATGGAACTTTTATTGATTACCCTCTTTAATACTAGTTTTGTCTTCAAACATATCAATATCATTAACACTGCATATTCAATTCTTTTCAGGTCTTATTTGTTTACCCTCCAGAAAAACGGTTGCCTATTAAATACAAGGATCTTCTTTCTTTCTGCTTCCCTGGAGGCTTGGAGGTTAGGTGTATGCTTAATGAATTTTTCTCCTCTTGCCATGTTTATATCAACAACAACATCATCATCATCATTATTAATATTAGTTAGATAGATGAAGATGAAAACAGAAATTATGTCAAGCATTGGGGATTTGTGTTGAAATTGGAAAACAAGATGCTAATGAGCTTGTAGCTCAACTGGCACCGAACCCATCTCTAAGGACTAGGGTGTGAGTTGAGATGATGTCGGAGATTCAATCTACTACTTGCTTGGGTATAGCATAAATGGCAATGGTGGGGTGGGGATAGGGTGAGCAAGAGAGCATCACTTGTGCAATGAATCAAAACACGCCCATTTACCTAGAGTAGGTACCCACTGTTTATAAGGTATACTAACTGAAAAATCAGAGTGATCAATAGTGACCATAGTACTTGTATTTAAATTCTTGACATCAAGAGACTCACCTACTTGTTTGTCTTGTCTTACATCTTTTTCTTTATTTTCATACGAGTAACTTATGTGGAGCTTTTAATTAGGTTTTAATTTTTCTTGGATGTAATTTTAGGTTCGTGCTGTCGAGAGAACCCCTTCCATGAGCGAGTTTAATGAAATTCTTTTGGGGCAGGTATATATTATACTTCCATTAATATTAATTTATGCAAATTATTTTCTTAATTAATATTTGATTGATGCATGATTATAGTTTTTGCCCTCATAAGTGAATGACCAAATATTAACAAACCTGCCAAATTGATATGTCCATCTTTGTCAATCTGTTTGCCCTGTATCTGCAACTTCATGTTTATACATCTGGTATAGTAATGTTGGGAACTTGGACAAGTGAATTTAGTTCTAGCACAGTGCTTTTTTCTGGAAGATGTTTAGATGACGATATATTTGAAACTAAAGACGGTATATAGTTTTCGTTGGTCTTTCAGATCCATGTTTATGCAGTATAGTTATCATCATGCTTTTAGTGGATTTCCTAGCTCACAGACACATGTTTTAGATTCTGATTCCTGAACCATTTACCTTCCATTCAGGAAAGGTTGTCTTTTGCAGGCTCCATAACTGTCTCTGTCAATGGATAACTAACAAATTGGGGTTGTTAGCATTTTTTTTTTAAAAAAGAAAATTTTATTAACTATCTTTGTCATAAAATTTCATTTACTTCTAAGTGATGGAAAACTTTTTATTTGATACACTTGGAGGGATATCTAAGTTGTTAAATTGGGGTCGTTTGTATATTGCAGGAACACCTCAAACAAAGAGATCTGTCATTTGTTTTCAGGTTACAGGTATCTTAAGCAATCTTACTGTTACTTTGTTGTCACTTTCTTACGTTTTCTTCTTTTGGCCATTGCATGTGCTTTGATGAGTTAGTTGTTTTTTTGGGGGTGGGGTGGGGTGGCGGGTTGAATTTGATGAATCTATATTGCTGTGTGGGCTTTTGCTATTTTTTCAATATCAAAACATTCTAGGGATGGTGATTGGAACACAGGCAACTGTTTCAAACTGTCTTAAAACTATATTTGGGAATATACTCTTCACATTACTTTCCAATTTCTCTCTCTCACATACATATCTTTCCTTATTAGCTATTACTATTATATTCTTATAAATACTGATTTATGAAAGTGAACCATCTGAAAAGGTTTTTGGCTGGACTGGTGTTTGTTTGGATTCTGTCATAGTTGTTATGGATTAAATGTGCATAGGAAGTCTAAGACCTAGTGTGGGGAGGTCTAGGGTATGCTAAAGTTCAGGTCAAGTAGCCTAGGGGGGTTCCCAACATCAACCACGCCCCGAAGGCACTTGTTGTCACTTGAGCTATGGTCTTGGGCTAAAGCCTAGTCTTTACTTCATATGCATCAACGATTTCCTTTATTTATTTATTTTCCAAATACACTCTACCGAACAATGCCTTATTTGATTTTTTTTTTTTTAAATTTTTTTTATTTTTATATTCTACTGGTTCCTGTGCTCACAATGTTTGTTACTTTTGTTTTTAATTTCATAGGGCGCTGACAACTCAGTACTTTATGGATGTTGTGTCTTAGTTGAAGAACTAGTGCACAAGCCCTCTGGATTGGTCTCTCTGGTTTCTGATAAGCAGCCGTCTTACTCTTCTTTGAGACATCATATATTAACCACACAAAGATCTTACTGCATTCTTTCAAGGCTTCCATTTTTTGAATTGCACTTTGGTGTATTAAATAGGTAGGTATTTGTAATCCAGAGTCATCTGATGGGAATTGGGACGTAGAAGATCTTTGCAATTCCTTTGTGCATTTAGTGTATTAAATTTTGAAAGGATGATCTCAAGTAATTATTTCTGATCTAGGAGGGTTTAATGGGATTAATCTGTAGTATTTTACGAAACCTTCTATATATGATAGTATTTGTGAAATTGAATTGTCAGTGTGATAAATTACACAGACTGATATGAAGATATTTCTGTTTGAAATGGAGACAGATAGAAGGAATATTTGTATATTCTTAAGTTGATGCATTATAAAACTAAGCTGCGGTTAAAAAGCGCAAAATAAGCAAATTTTAAAAGACAGTCAACTTAAGTACTTGCCTACCTGGGCAGAATAGACGTGCACATGCACAGTCACACACATAGCAACATAGGTTGCTGCAGGAAGAAATAATATAATGGTTGAAAGTAATTGAGTATGGTACAAGCATTCTGGGAGCTAAGATGTAGTTTGTTGTGACATAAATTTGATTCTGTGTAAAGGGGAGTCAACTTATAAACCGAGGAACTTTTTCTGTTGTTTTTCTTTCTTCTGCTCTTTAGTGTCAAATTTCAAATGCTCAAGATTGTTTTAGACTTTTTTGGGGCTTTCTCAGATGAAGTTTTTTACATTGGAACATAAAGTATACATTCTGGAAATTGAAGTGAAATATTTTTCTCATTTACTTTTTTGTTGTGGCTAACATGATGGCATGCTGCTTATCTGTCTATTTGGCTGAAATCATTTGAATTATGGATAATATATGCTCACACGTTGTATTTTTATGCATGAAACTTAGAATTGTTTACTTTCTAGCATGCCAGGGTATTTATGAATTTCTATGCTCATATTATTGTGTTAATATCTCTGTAGCATCTTCACACAAGAAAAGCTAGAGCGGTTGACAAAAAGTGCTGGAGATTTAAATCTAGAATTTGTTGAAGGTAACTATGAGGAAGAAAACTCAGAGGGCAATTCAGAGAGTGTGTTGGTGAGTGATGGACCAATAGAAGACGGATTGGATGGAAATCCAAGAATTTCTCAATCATGCTTAAGAAATTCAACGCCTGAAAACATTGTGGATGATGCTCACTCAGAGCACCAAATGGTTAATGGGGAGCTGCAGACATATAAAGAGAAAACCAATTATGACAATGTTGTTCCTACGGATCCTGAAACTGATAGGGCAACAGCCAAAGAAGAATCTAGCCCCACAAATTTTAAGGATAGTGATCAACATGGAGATGCTTTTGCAACCAACAAACAATCAGAAGATAGGCATTTACCCAATGCTATTTCACCTCTCCTGCGCTATTGCCAATATGAAAGCTCTGAATCTTCCTGCAGGTACATGGCCCTGAAGCTTAATCATTCTATTAAGAAATATATTATATATGTTGTTTTAATTCTGGCGTGTTTACTCTATTTTTTCTCTAGTAGGTAGTGTGTTTGATCTTTTTTTGGACTGAAATGCTCAAATTTTTAAGGTTAATATTTGAACCCAAGGCTTGCTTTCATGGCCTCTATTTTGTGTGTTTGTTTTCATGGCCTCTATGATAGATGTGCAGAGGGATTGGAGCAATCTCTTTGATTCCCTCTGGTTTTTATTTATTTTAGTTTTTCTATCATATGGTTGCTTTGTCTACAGAGATTAACTCATTCTCCTTTTTCCTTTGTATTCCTTATTTCTTTCTTTTAATTATGCTTCATTTTTCCAACAAAGTATGGTGTTTTCGTGTGTACTTATATTTTAGAGGACTATGTGTTGTCCTCAATTTAATGTTGTCCTTCTCTTCTAAGTGATGCATCTTAAACATATGATCTGCTTTATGCAGTTTCCAAGGCTCACCTTGTGAAGACAGAAATTTTAGGAGTGATGTTGATGATAATGAGACGGAAGATGCATCTTTCTCTGGCCAAGAGGATTTAAATGACTTACATGATATTCTTAAATGGGCTAAGGTTTGTAGTTTTAAATGCATTTAGAGCTGTTTTTATCTGGTCTTTTGTGATGATATTTTATTGCTTATGGTATTTTACCAATTCCCAGGAAAATAACCATGGACCACTACAGATTATAAGCGAGTATTATCGTTTAAATTGCCCTTCTAGGGGCTCAACACTTACATTTCGTCCTTTGGAGCACCTGCATCCCTTGGAATATCATAGACCAGCTGAGACAGTACCATGTCTAGCAGGTTCAACAGATTTGAAATCTTGCAGTACCGGCCTGGAATTTGCTGATGTATGCTGACATAGCTTTTGATTGGATGAACTTGCTTTTATTCCACTTTAGATTTAAGATTTTAGTCTTCTCGTAAGCCTTCTATTTGTTAGCCATATGGTAATGGCAAACACTGAACGTTATCCGTATTTGTTCCCCACAGGCACATAATGCCCTTCTGGCAGAAGAGGCAACTGCGTTATCTATATGGGCTGTAGCATGCATATGTGGCACCTTGAGACTTGAAAATGTATGTTCTATGCTTTGGACGTAGATTTTATAAACTCTGTTTTTTTTGCCCAATGTTTTTGATATCATGCTTGATCTTCCAAGCATATGGATTTTTTTTCTTTGAAAGATTTGGCTGAATTAGTGAAATATTTAGACATTGAGCTTATTCTGGAGGGTTTTTTAAGGGTGGATTGGGGGGGGGGGGGGAGATCTTCTGCTCCAGATGTAGCATAACTGCTGATTTGGGCATTTCTGATGTCTAAAAATGCTGAAAACTTGTACTTAGTTAGATCTGTTATTTGTGGAGACATCACTTTATTAATAGCTATAAACATCAAAGTCAGTATCTGATATTAAATCATTGATTTAGTCAGTTCAACTGTAGCCAAATTAGTGGGGGAAATTATGCATCATTGAAATGAGTTTAACATGGCAGTTTTCTCCTGAAGTTGAAATTCAATGATCCAAGTGAAACAGTTTCATAATGCCTGTGCAGGAGTTTTACAACTGTGGGATGGTTTAGCTGATTGTTTGTCCATTCTGCACCCTGCAGGTGTTAACATTCTTTGCAGGACTTCTGTTAGAGAAGCAGATAGTTGTTGTCTGTTCCAATTTGGTATGTCTTATACCTCAAATTAAGTTAGTAATTATCTTTTGATGATGACTAATCTACCCTGTTCTTTTATCAAAAACTAAAAATGATAATAATAGTTCTATTGTTATATTGCTGTTGTTATATTGCTGTGAAGTTATCTGAGCTGTTGGTGATATATTGTTTTGTCTGTTGGAAATATCATTGTTCCCTTATGGATAGGTCCCTGCTCTATTGGAGACAGTTATATTTGTATTTTGTTTTCTCTCATTGTTGTGTTAGCCCTGCTCATGTGCTTATGCATGTGTGATCAGTCATTTGTTGGTTGTTTTTAATGTACAAGTCATGTTCATTATTTGCATATCTTGCAACAGTATTGTTATCCCCTCGTTTTACAAATAAGTCACTTTCACAATGAAATATGGATGTCTATAATTATCTTGTTTAATAAGACAACTATGCTTCACACTCAATCTTTGGGAAAATGATTTGGTGAATTTAACCGCAAAAATATTTTATTATTTTATCTTTGTCCAAATTAGGAATAGATTTGCTGGCTTGGCTTTTTTATAAATATTTTTTTTTTTTAATGACCAGGGAATCCTATCTGCTTCAGTTTTATCAGTTATTCCGCTAATACGGCCTTACCAGTGGCAAAGCCTGCTAATGCCGGTTTGATGTCTTTCTCTTCTCACCATTAAAGTGAATATTAGATTTTACATGTTTTTAATTCCTATTTTCCTTTTTCCACCTTATGATATTTGATAAGAACATGATCTTCCAGGTTTTACCAAATGACATGCTTGAGTTTTTGGATGCGCCCGTCCCTTTCGTAGTGAGTATTCGGTTATTCTTGCTTTAACTATTAATAATTTTATCTGTCTGAAGTCAGGCCATGAGGTTGTTTTTGAATTTTGGATTCTTTTGTTCTTTCAAATACATGCTCACTACTTGCCCTTGCACATGTCGGATTGATAATGAATATATTTCGTTGGAGCTGGTAAAACATTTTATATCTTCATACATTGAAAGATAAAGTTTTATATTTGCTACTGGAATGTGTAGTTTTAAATTTGGTTTCAAGTTCAACTGTTTTTATCATAACCCTTAAATTGATAATACCGTTCATGATGTCTGTCTGTCTACAAAATTAATTCTCTAGGTTGGTATCAAGAACAAGACCAGCGATGTTCAGTCGAAGTTAACCAATGTTATTCTGGTTGATGCCAATAGAAACCAGGTATGTAATCTTTTCCTGCAATTTTTAATGCTAATAAAAAATGAACCCATTTCTCGAACAATTTACTGAGCATCAGTGTGCATAACCTTTCCTCCCCCCCTTATATAATTGAAAGGTTATGGCTTCAAATGAAGGAAAATATTATTCTACATATCATTGATATTTGTACTACTTGTATTGTTTTTCTTATTTGCTTGTGAAATACATTCAAGTTTCATATTTTTTATTATTCTGTTATCAAATTGACATCTCTATTAATGTTTTCTCCTTTTTGGTAAGGGTTCATTATATATTTTTTAGGTTTATAACTTCAGACTTAAGTTCGTGAATATTAATGTAGACTAAAAACATATTTTCCTTGTACTGTGTAGTCTTGTAGGTTGATGGGATTTGGTTGGGGCAATACTCAATTTTAGTAGTTCGATGATTTACATTTTAAGTTTGATTAATTAGTCAAATAATACCTCATATGCTAATTGCATAACATATTAGAGCAAAAGAATTAAGATTTTGGAGGGTAGGGTTAAAGCTTTAAGATGGATTAAGGTTAACTAATTGGATGGGTTAGAGATTAAATCTCCTAAATTCCTAATCATTTGTTGCAGGTTTGCAGAACACAGAAACGGCTCCTTTCTAATTGCTATGTTATGTGTTTCTAGATTCTGAGACTACTAGCCATTTATTTTTACACTGTACAGCTGTTAGATTGTTGTGGTATATTGTGGGCACATCAGAGCAGATGCACTTTTAATCCTTCCCAGAAAAGGAACGGGCTTAGCTCCTAGAATTATTTGCTTTTCATGTGGTTATCTGCTAATTTGTTGTTTGGGTGTCTCTCTATTGTATCTTCGAGTAGCAGGTAGACACACATGGTTTCTTATCAAACTGCTGTTTTGTTGCAATAGGTGAAGTCACCCACAATACCACAACTGCCAAGACAGAAAGAGCTAGTATCTTCTTTACGTCCTTATCATGCAACTCTTGTAGGGGAAAGTTACTTGGGTAGGAGAAGGCCGGTGTATGAATGCACCGAAGTGCAGGTGTGCCCTTCTTAATGATCTCATCACTATCCATTGCTCTCTCTGACTTTATCTTTATTTCTCGCTCTCATCCCCACTTCCGGTTATTTTTTGGTATCTTAATTATTATGTACGCCAGTCGTGCTTGTGTGTTTTATATCAAGTGATCAAGTGATTTAAGAGCCATTTTGTAAGAAGCATTTATTCAGTCTCCTAGAAGTTCATTATATTGTGCAACCTCAGTAAAATTCAAATAGCATTTCTGGTTTGTCACAGCTGTTTCCATGTCAATTGTTTTTTGCTATACCCATGTCAAAATTTTAACTAACATGTCTCCATGTTTTAGTCTGTTAACCTCATGTTTGTTATTTTGTCCTACAGATTGAAGCTGCAAAGGGTTTCCTTTCAGTGTTAAGATCTTACTTGGATTCTCTTTGCTTTAACATCCGTTCTCACACAATTACCAATGTACAATCCAACGATGATAAGGTCTCTATTTTTTTCTCTACAGCAAATTAAGTTACACATTTTGATCTTATACCCATTGCATTCTCTCCATTTACATATTCGGACCTAATTTTACCCCCCCTCTCAAAATATCAGTTATTTATTGTGTGGTTAATTCCTGTTATGGAGTGTGATATGTATCAGCAAAAATAACTAAAGCAGAGTAGGAAATTCACTGTATTATAATGGATCTCAAGCCTGTATCAAGATGACTGCAGAGCTTGGATATAGGGAAATGGAAGAAAGCAAAATACAGAGCAAGAAAGAAGATATTCTAGGCAGTTAAGAGTGTCTTGTCTCTCCCAAAAGTCCCAGCCAATTCCAGCCTAACCTCCCGTAATCCCCCACTCCCTCACCATCATATACCCTCCTTACAGATGAATTGCACATCCACTGCCCTCCCTATTTCCAACTCAGAAATTAGTTTGGATCCCCTCTCTCTTGGTTCTGATCAAGTGCATCGCATCCCCATGCGTCATCAAGTGCCACATTCTTTTTGGACCTTCTCCGTAAACTGTAGTGATTTTGGGCTTGGGCTTGGGCTTGGGCTTTGGGCAAGACTAGAAACGTCCACCGGGGTCCCATTGCTTGAGACCTGACGGTCTAATTTCCAATTCCTTGTAAATCTCTTGGAAGCATGATGATCCTGTAGCAATCTCCAACTTGTGGTTTCCAATAACTTCAGCTGGGAGAAGTTCTTCTGCCCTCTTAGGACAAGCTAACAATGTCTCCAACCCAGTAAACAAGGTCTTTCCTATCTTCATTCTTGGGAGGCAAGTGTCACAAGGACAATTAAAACTCAGCCACGCAGCCATACTAGGTAGTCTCTCATAATTGCAGTAAAAACATTGGGCATACGCAGGTTCATAAAATTCAACAGCCACATACCAGCGAAGAAAGCTTGCCACTTCAATATTGCGTAATGAACACTGGATGAGGAGATGAGAAAAGCCAGATTTGTTAGAGTGCTCAAACCAAAGATCCCGAACTGGTTGAAGCAAATAACACCGAGCCTCTTGAAGAACTTGAAGATCCACTCCTTCAAGAACACTAACAACATAGGCACGAACCTTTTCACTTTCAAAGACACAAGATAAAAGCATTTTGTCAGACAATAGCAGTCCATTCATCAATTTTACGGTCTTGCCAATCCCAAGAGACCTTCAGTTCACTTTTCTATAAGAAAAATGGCTTACCCAAGGCTCATCAATATGAAGAACAATTAAAACTACAGGTGCACCATTGAATGCATGAGATTGTTCATGAGAAACTAATTCATGGAGGCTAATTTTTTTTCGTGTAGCATCTATCAGGGGCAAACCACTGTAAAAATCAGTTGGAAAGGGAACTAGTTCATAGAGGCCATTTCTGTCTTCACAGAGTTGGCTCTGATTCCTAGAGTCCAGAAAACAGAGTCCCATATTGAAAGGGCAATGTTTCTGTCCGTCGAATTGGGTTGGGCCCATTAGATAGGAAAACTGACCTATTTTATGTAATTTCATCTCTCGCTCATCAGGTTCTCATTTGCAACTCCAATCCCTGCCTTTTCTCCCCTTTGTTTTTTAACTGTCGTCTTAATCTCAACCGTTTTTGCCTGGTCCATGAGGCCAAAAGTTTGACACAATTTCGTTAATGCCCATTCTGCCCTAGCTCCATTCTTTCTCCCACCTATGGTGGGTATCTCAGCGCAGGTAGCAGTAGCGGCTCGACCTAACCGTGGGACGTCCCAACCTCCTCCATGGGCACGTCCCGGTCCGCCAGCGGTAAGCGAAAGGTCGGCAGCTTTGGCGGTGGAAGCTGGGCTGTCATGCACGAGATCCTAAAATCAGTTACCATTGATGATCATATGCCCTTATGGATGAATATGGTTTCGTCGGTGGAAGCCTCATAGGTATTCTAGAAACCCAGAATCCCAGGGAAAACGCGAACTCCTCTGTTTTCCGCTCTCTCAACACAGGCTTCTCCCCGTTCTCGTATCTCTGGAAGATCACCAATGGTCTCTATTTCCTCTGCGACCTCTTCTCCCCCATGAGTAGTAATCTTCTGCTGGATTCTTCCTTCCTTCTCAGTCTCATTCAGAAAAATGCTCTCCAACATTGGCCTGTTCCTTCTTCTTCAGCTGCGTTATCAGCATCTCAAATTTCTCCCTATACTCCATATCGACCCGGTTTGTTTGATGCTCAGCAAAAAGGTCAATGGGTTCTGAACCAGCCTCGGTTGAAGTCAGCGGATCACCGCATTTTTGAATTCCTTGCAGTGGAGATTCACAATCTGTTCCTCCCACCATTGGTACTAATTCAGAGCTCAATCCTCCAAAGCAATCACCACTGCATCAAGCTTCTCCTCCTGCACCGAATTCAGGTTGAAATACCTCTCCACCCGAACAATCCATCCAAACACGTCCTCCCCCGTGAATACCAGAATCTCGAGTTTCCTTCCTCCCAAGTCGTAAGACGGAGGTCGACTTCCCTCCTTCGCCTGGATTGTGAGCGCGATCCACCTGTTTGGCTGGCATCGCTCCCATCATTCTCGTCGGAGTTATTCGACGTAGGGACCGACCTCAGCGCATTCGATCTCTCCCTTGCAAGAGCTGCCTGATCTCATTCATCTGTAACTGACTTCAATTCTCCATGCATGAAGACTGTGCTCCAAACTCTTTAACTCCGGATTCCATAGCTGTGCACGTAATGACCATTCAAGCTCCCTGAATCAAGAGCTTTGATACCAATTGATAGGTACCGGCGTACCAGGAAAAATAACTAAAACAGAGTAGGAAATTCACTATATTATAATAGATCTCAAGCCTGTATGACTGTATCAAGATGATATTAGAGCTTGCATATAGGGAAATGGAAGAAAGCAAAATACAGAGCAAGAAAGAAGACATTCTAGGCAGTTAGAGAGTGCCTAGTCTCTCCCAAAAGTCCCAACTAATTCCAGCCTAACCTCCCGCAATCCCCCACTCCCTCACCATATACCCCTTACGGCTGAATTGCAAATCGACCACCCTCCCTACTGCCAACTCAGCAGTTAGTTAGGATCCTCTCTCTCAGTTCTGATCATGTGCATCACACCCCCTGCGTCATCAGGTGCCACATTCTTTTTGGACCTTCTCCATAAACTTTAGTGATTTTGGCCTTGGCCTTTAGGTCCGCATCAGAGTAGTTAATTTGTAAATGTCATTTTTAAGTCAGTCCTCACTTATAATTCTTGCTCTGATCAAAGAAACAACATAGTCCTTTTGGAGTGAAATTGTTTCCAATAACCACCTTATTTGCAATAATTTTTTGTTGACTAATTTTTCAATTTCACTGATATGAATAACACAAGTCCTAGAATATCTCAAGGCAACTAGACAACGTTAGGTGTGCACCTTAGGTTATGCATTGTATGCTTAAGTTTAGACCTTTATGGAAATGATGCTAAGATGCTTAACTTTGCCTTTTGCATGTGATAATTAATGAGAAGCAGATGAGTCATGAGTATATCTTAAGTTCAGTAAGCAAAATTAAATAAATAAAAAGCCGTAGTTGAAACAAGATTATATATAATTTTAAAAAACTGTAACTGAGAGGCATGCATTAAAGTGTGTCATCATTTATAAACATTTACTTGCATTGCGAAGAGCATGTTTTGGTGAATATTATGATCTGAGATGATGGCTTGTACCTTCAGGTATCCTTGCTTTTGAAGGAGAGTTTCATTGACTCATTCCCTTCTCGTGATCGGGCTTTTATGAAGGTTTATTCCTTAAGCTTACATCATACGTTACGCTAACTATGCAAACAAAATTTTCTCACACTTGCTTGTAAGTTTTAAATGATCAGGATTGACTCGCAAACTTTTTCTGATTTCTAGTTATTGAATCCAACTCCAAAATCTGCTTTTAGTATGTGAATATGATTCAAACTTTCGGACCTTTATTTACTTGGATCACAACTATGGCACTATGTAAGCAGTTTCTTTTTTAATATTTGTCTGGCTAAATTGATCAGACACTACCTTTCAGGCAGAGAACAATGTGAAATTTGTTAAGGGAGTTTCACTGGAATAATCAATATAGGGACTGGCTTGGTCTCCCTAACCGGTTGTAGTATGTTATAAGGGCATGGGATCGTTGTTGTGCTTGTAATGTGGGGTCTGACTTTATTTTCAACTGTGGTCCCTGTTTGTTGGTTGATATTTCTTTTTATTTGTTTGTTTTTCTGCTGCTTGAAAACCATTAGCAAGTTTCATGTACTGGCGTCAAGCCAAGCTGGCACTTGAGGGTTTCTTCAAAACCTTTACTGTGAACTGTGGAGTTTGCTTCGTACACTTGAACTTTTGGCAAGGTTTTCTCAATTGCACTCCTTACAGCTTTTACTTGGGGATTGGCTTGTGCTAATCTCAAGCAATGACAAACTGCTTGTATCGTTCTTAAATGCATCAACCTATAAATACATGTGTGGTAACGCAAGTGAATGTGTTTAATGAGAAGCAATTTTTCCAAAGACAGTTGATCATATCCACAATCTTTTTGTTAATGGTAGCGCGATCAAATCATGTTAAGCTTGTTTGTCTTATTTGTGTTATTTAGATGGCAAACACTTCTACATTGACAGTTTTTTTATTTTTCTGCTCTGGTATTGTATTCTGACTACTAATGCAGATTTTTTCTTCTTTGTTGCCTTCTGCTAAACAGCTTTTCGTGGATACACAGCTCTTTTCTGTACATACAGATCTTGTTCTCTCTTTCTTCCAAAAGGAATAAGGCTGCCATGCAACACTTTTTGGGAATACAGTTGCCTTGTTTCAAGCTTGAACGCAAGTTCAGTGTAGTATAATTTTCCTCTAATGAGTTAAAATTTTCTTTCCTTGACATATTTATCCGAGTTGCCCCCGGCTCTTCTTTTTCTCCTTTAGGCTTTCTGCGGCACCTGTAAATAATCAGTCAAATGATATATTCAAGCTTAAAAGTGTTAATAGGTTTTTATTCTTTACAAGTGTTATAGGGTTTCATGGAAAATGTAAATATTGCAACCCTTATTTTATGCTCTTCAGATTGTATTAGAAAGCTACTACGACCTTTTATTATTATTGGAAGTGGCGTTGGGATCAAATTCGAGGATCGATAGTTTGTGTAAATGATATAATTTAATGCAGCTTGTTTTTGTAAGTTTATTCTAGATAAACCTCGTGTTTGTGCATTGAAACAGAAAATTCATAGCAGAAATGAAAGTACGTTTGGTTTTATAAGGCTAATCATGGTTTCTGTTGGTATTTGTATTATTGTATACATACCCAATGGGTACTTATGAATTACAAGTTCTATTTGATTTTGGTCTGAGGTAAGGATTGTAAATTTGTGATGGTTCGGAAAGGCGTGTTTATATAACTCAATGTAAATTAAATTACATCTGTTCATGGGATTATTGGAAATACACGTAAAAGGCAAGTCACATGGCAATGGTAAACCCTTTGGAGGATTTTCTTTTACTCTTAACATCTTGTCCGAGCCTCCAATTTACTGCGTTCTGTATGACAATCCTTGCAAATAATCATATAGCAAGGCAAATGAACAAATTCTACATTCAAATTTCATATTTTGAATTTGATAGTCCGCAAGTCCAGAGAAATTCAATATGCACTTGTCCAAATATTTTGGGGACTTAATATTTTGGGCCCCATTGGCATTACACAGATACAAAATTGGAGAGAATTTAATGTCTTGTCATTGCAATTGCAAGTTGGGGATGTGATCACTGTTCACTAAGCGTGAGTTGTGTGTACGTAAAACTGTGGTCCAAGTCAAAAGATGTGGCAGTTCTGCTTGATTCAAAACCAGAATGCTACAGCAAAGATGCCGGGATTTGCCCTCCTGGCTGTTACAATAATGGAAACATTTGGTATGCCCCTTCCTGCTTGGGACCTTTTACTTCTTAAATGTGCCACTGTTTTGAGTAACTTGGTAGTTTTGTGGAGCTTTCATTAAGCATTTGTACTTTAATTGATGATGACTATGAATGCCAAATATAAAGGTGCATAGCATGGTAAGAGACCACAGGCTCTTTGTTTTCATAAAGTGGAACAAATAATGGAAATAGTACAGATGTTGCTTGCGCCTTTTCTTATTCATAAACGATTTTAAAAAAAAAAATGGGAAAATTTTGTAAATCAATTGCTTCCTCTTTATTTGATATATACCAATAAAAATGGACCGAAATAAAGATAATACTCTTATATATCATACTGGAATAATATCTTAAAAATAAAACACGTAAGAATAAAGTAATAGAATCATGTAAACACAAGGTGTGGCTCAGTTAGAACCTGGTCTTCTATGTGAATGAACTCTACTTGCAATAAATAAAAAGTCGAAGAGAAAAAAAGACATGGAGATATATATTTTTTTTGGTTGGTTGAAGGATGTATTTGGGCAACTGGGTCTGCTACTGGTAGGGAGATAAAAACTGTGCTGAAGAACGCCAACCTGTACTAAAATTGCAAGAATAGCTCCGAAGTTTTTAATGCAACCAAACAGCATAAATAATCATGCCAGTCTATCCCTCTCATTTTACATATATGCCCCTTTTTGGTCCTGTCTATCCCTCTTATTTTACTAATATGCCCCTTTTTGGTTGTCCAGCTTTCATTTCTTCAAGAGAAAATTATCATTTTGGTCTCTGAAAATGTAAAGCGCTATCAGTTCAGTTCCTGAAAGTAGTTAAATTATAAAAAAGTCTCTCACTGTTAATTTTGATAGTTTAGTTAGTCCCTCAATATTAATTTCGTTAGTCAAGTTGATCCCTGATTGAGTTGCCGGCAACGACTAAATTGACTAACGGAATTAACATTGAGAGACTTTTTCACAATTTAACTATTTATAGAGACTGAACTGATAACGCCTCACGCTTTCAGGGACCAAAATGATGATTTACTCTTTCTTTAATTTAAACCTTCGGTTTGGACCCTATTTGTTTGGCAAAGACAATGGACATGGTTTTCCTTGCAATCTATTTTCTAGGGCAGGCAATGGACTGAGCTAAGCCAAGTTAACTAAGCTTATCTTAACCAAATGAATTAAAAAGCTTAATTAAAGGAAAATTTGTTTGGCTCACACGTAGTTCAATAAAAAAAAAAAAAACTCAATTTGATAGCTCAAACTCAGTTTGTTATGAGTTTATGAACATGTCGAGCTCAATGAGCCAACTCATGACATTAAGAAGGAAGATACTTATTTTTGTACTTACAGTGCATGCTATGGAAAATTATATAGGTCATAACAAATTCGTGTTTTAAGACCATTAATTGTCAATTGGTAATGAAAATTAAAAAAAACAAGCAAGACAGTAATTATTATATAATATAAATATTAATTGATAATTTTTTATACAGATATAAGCCATAAATGTAAAATAAAATTAAAAAAAGAGCTTTTATAACTCGGATTTCTCTCTCTCACTCCATATATATATATATATAATTATTAGTCTGTTTGATAGAAATTATTCTCATCACAAATGTGAGAAAAACAAATTCCCGAATCGATTATTTTGAATATCATGTGAGAGAAACTTTCTCTAACACATGATTTGCAATTGTGATTTTGATTTTGCAAAATCTAAAAGAAATTGAGGTTGTAGTGATTATGAAACTCAAACTAACCCGACATTTTCTCCTATCCTTCATAAAACAGAAAAAAGGTAGTATATTTAAGCATGTGAGAGCTGTTTCATTTTTAGTACGGATCAAGATAAAGTCTAATGTTTTTGTGTTTTTGTGGTCTTGTAGGAATGATCTTCAACCTCCAGGGTAAACGGAGGATCAAGTTCTAATAACAAGTCACTGAATAAAGGTCATAATAGTCTGAGCACTAACCACTGTAAGTACAACATCTGAATTAGTACATGGATTAGCTAAGTGGCCTTGCTTTTAACAGAATATCTAAATATCGGGATTTTTATCAAATTAGTATAATTTAGTTGTATAATTACGGAAGTAATGTAATTTTTTAAAAAATAATGTAATTGGGATAAGTCGTATTGTAGAACAACGACTTACTTATCAAAGTCGTATATATAAAAAACGACTAAATTTTATCCATTTTTTTAACACAAGTCGTATCTTCAAACTACGACTTTCTTTTTATTTATTTTTTTAAAAAAATTATTGTAGAAGTCGTAGGTTCAAGTTACAACTTTCCTTTTTATTTATTTTTTTTAAAACTTTTTGTAGAAATCGTTAGCATCATTTACAACTTTCTTCAACACTTTGATTTTTTTTTAAAAAAAAAATTAATAGGTAAGTGGTAGATCATGTATATTTTTTTTTAGAGTAAAGGTTCAAATTGGTACCCGATAAAAAATCATAGTGATATTTTGGTTCATGAAAAATGAAAAATATCAATTTGATTCTCAAAAATGTAAAATGTGGATCAAATTGATCCTTGTTAGGATAATTTTTAGGGACATTTGAGTCTCTGTCAGAGATTATTTTGATCCACATTTTATATTCTTAAGGATCAAATTGGTATTTTTTATTTTTCAGGGACCAAAATATCACCGTAATTTTTTGTCAGTGACCAATTTGAATCTTTACTTTTTTTAAAAAAATGAAAAAAACCAAAGTCGTGGACTATACCTACCACTTGGTCATAAGATTTTAAAAAAGAATGGTAGTCGTGTTTTAAACCTACGACTTACCTTTCTACGTTAAAAATAAAAATAAAAAACAGAAATCGTATCTTTGATTTACGACTTTTATGAAAATTTTATATTTTTTTAATTTAATGACGATAGAAGTAATTCGTTATTCGGATATACGACTTCTATAACTAAGTCGTTCATTTAAAATATGACTTATTTCATATGTGTAATTTTTTTTAAAGTTACACTTATTTCGTAATTGTGCAATAAAATTTAACTAGTTTGGTAAATATCCCTCTAAATATCTAACTTGTTCAATGGAACTAGCAAAACGACAATACAAAATAACCCCACCCAGTTAAATAAATATTCATGCATAAATGCAGTAAAAGAAAAAATATTTACATGAGCAAGATTCAGGTTTTATTATTTATTTATGAGACCCCAAACTTTAGAGTGCCCCTGGTGTGCATCTATCATTTTCTACATTTCCCAAATGGAAAAAAGGTCAAATTGTAAGTGGGGGGGTTCTGAGGTCTGAGGTAAAGGAACAGAAAAAGTAAATAGAGTTAGCAGCAGTAAAAGCTGAAACCGTACAATCTTCTGAGACAGGCATTGGCTTCAGACACCAACTCTTCAATAGTCTCATATACAATAATACCAATAATAACTATTTCCTCTTTTGTCTTTTGAGACCTTTTTCTTTCTCTCTCCTTTAGTTTATGGATTTCCGTAAAGATGTCAGAGACAAGAGCTGCCAGAGAGGTCAGTTGCAGAAAGAAGCAGTAGCAACTAGCAACAGAGAGGTGCAGGCACAACCGGAGCAGCAGGGATAGAGAGAGAGAGAGAGCTTTGGTATGCAGCTCACTCAGTAATCAGAACCATTAGTTTATCAATGTATCAGAAGATTCTGTTGCCCAATGGTCCCTGAAATAAATATACCTACTCCTCTCCTTCAAAGGGCTAAAGTAATAACCCAACCCAACCCATCATAATCACTCCCTCCACCCTCTTCCTTCACTGCACTGAGGTGTCTCTGAAGAAGTTCTGTTTCATTTGTTAGTATCACCCATCAGCTTTCTCTGCTCCTTGATCCCTTTTTTTTCTCTCCTTGTTTGTTTGATGATGAATGGAAGGAACAGGTTCCCTTTTACCCCATCCCAGTGGCAAGAGCTTGAACATCAAGCTCTTATCTACAAATACATGGCTTCAGGTATCTCCATCCCACCTGATCTCCTCTTCACCATCAAAAGGAGCTACTTGGACTCTCCTCTCTCTTCAAGGCTTTTGCATCACCAGCCTCCTCAACACTGTAAGTCACACTATTTGGGTTATTGATCTTGATTGAATGGTTGTTTGAGTGACAAAAAGGGGTGTTGGTTTTTTTGGGTGAGTGCAGTTGGGTGGAACTATTTGCAGATGGGTTTGGGAAGAAAAATAGACCCAGAGCCAGGTAGGTGCAGAAGAACTGATGGGAAAAAGTGGAGGTGCTCAAAAGAAGCTTACCCAGATTCAAAGTACTGTGAGAGGCACATGCACAGAGGCAAAAACCGTTCAAGAAAGCCTGTGGAAGTTTTGAAAACAACAAATACAAATACAAATACAAATACAAATAATGCTTCAACTTCAACACCCTCCTCAATCTTATCATCAATCACCAAAAACAGCACTGCGCTAACCCCAACCACTCATGACACCTACCATCACCCTCAACATTCTTCTTCCTATGCTCCCCATCTTCACCACTCTTTCCTCTACCATCCCCCACCTTCAAGGCCATTTCAAGACAACAATGCTCCCTTGTTTCTTGACACTTGTAATTCTTGCTCTCAAACTAACACTGACTGCAGGTAGGTACCACCTTATTAGTCATACACGTACACATAGTGCTTAAAATTTTTCTTTCTTTTTGTTGAAGTGTTTGTGAGTTTTTTCTCCTTAATTTTTTATTTCTTGAAAAAGGGACAGCAGGTACGTATATGGACTGAAAGAGGAGGTGGATGAGCATGCTTTCTTCACTGAACCTTCTGGGAGTATGAGAAGCTTCTCTGCTTCCTCCATGGATGATTCTTGGCACCTCACACCACTGACTATAAGCTCCTCATCCTCTTCAAAACAGAGGAGCTTCTCTGGCTTAACCAATGACAACGAGTACTCTTACTTGCAACTTCAGAGCAACTCAAAACAAACACATGAGCAAGATCAGGGTTGCTATAGTGATATCAAATGTGAACAATTCATGAAACTAATTGGTGAGAAAGAAGAGCCTCAGAAGACCGTTCATCGTTTCTTTGATGAATGGCCACCCAAGAGTAAAGGCTTGTGGCTTGATTTGGATGAAAAATCTTCCACAACCCAACTTTCAATCTCCATTCCCACAGCTTCTCATGATTTTACAACTTTCAGTTCCAGAAACCAACGAGGTAATTAATGATGCCGCTCCCTCTCCTTCCCTCTATTCATGTCAGTACGTTACTTTGATATATATTATTGCTTAATCCTATTCTTTGAACTCCTCCTTATTGTATCTTCATTTTGGCTAGCCATTTTTCTCTATAACTTTCATTTTATTTTGCAGATGGTTGAGTTTAGCTTTCAATAATGGGTTCCTGTACCTGAAATCAAGGCCTATAATAATGTACTAATTACATGGTGGAGTTTATAAGTTCATATTCTGTACTGTCCCCCCTTCAATTGCACCACTTTTTCCATCTGTTGTAAAACTACTTCTAGTGCTGTGTTTGTATTCTATTTGCTTTCTAAGTTCTGTTCTTTCTACCAAACCTAGTTTGAGCTAACATTAATTGGATGGGCACATCTGTATTAATTTGTTCATTCATCCTTCCCTGCTTCTGGTAATTACAGTATTGGGTGTTTAATGGCAACCAGGATTAGCTACTTTGTCACTTCTGAACCCCAAAATTAAAGTGGGGTAATCATTAAAGTCAAACCAAAGGGAAATTCGTTCATTAGTAATTACTAATAAGTATATATTAGGTGTTACTCCCTTCCCACCTTATTATAAACAAAAAAAAATTCAAGATTTTTGATCTAATATATAAATAAATTTTAACTACTTTCATCTTATTTAATAACATTGTTCCTAAAATATCCTTCATTTAATATCAATTTTATTTTTCAATAACTCAATGTGGGATACATTTAATAAAAATTGAAATTTTTTATGAAGGTTATTTTAGATAATATTCTTAATTTTTTAATAATATTAAATAAAATTAACTAATTTCTTTAATATATATATTTCATTTAAGTTTTGCTTATGATAGAAATACGAGTAATAAGTAATAAAAGGAAACACCCTCCCTTGTTTCCCTTGTTTAAGAAACAAGGTTTGTGGCCACAGTGATTTTCTCATCACTATTTTATTCATTTGATTTGATTACTATATTTTATCTCCACGATAGAACTGGCCGTTGATGATAAGGTCAGATGCATGTGCCTAAGTTTTCTTAGTACCATCGAAATGAAATAATAAAATAAAGTGGGTATTTCAACAACTATAATAAATTATTATATGCTGAGAATGTAAAATATTTTTATATAGATAATTAATTATCAATTATAATATGAATGACTTTTAAGATAATTATGATGAAAGTTAATTTTTTTATTAATATGATAACTTATGATTGGATAATTATATAAAATTATTTTACAGTGTCAATATATAACAGTTAAACTCATAATAATATAACATTTAGATGTATATCTATTATTGTGATAGCATTTAGTTACATTCATGTGGAACACGATCTTTCACACGGGTGTAATATTTATGCTTTCTATATAATAATATAACCCTTGTATAAATGTATAATTGGGACTGGCCGCGACCACGAGGTTCTCTGATAAATTAAAATCTTATGAGCGTAGCCCGTGAAAAACTACAATCTTAAGGAAAATTTGTTTGTGTCCCCTAAATCTAATGCTTGCCATATGTTCCAGTTTTCTCGAGTTAAAAGTGGAAAGCTGGATTGGATAACCCATTTACAAACAATCATATAGATGTTTTAATTAGTCTAAAAAAACTGACTATTTTTGTTTGCATCGAATGTGTTATGCTTTTAGAACACAATTCTTTTTGGGTTAAGTACACATGAATTTATATTGATTCAAAGATTATAGACTCTAGATCGAGTCTATACGATAAAAGTGTTAACTTTGAAATTTTAATTATCTTGAGTATTATATAAAAACTAATTTTTAAAGTGAAATGATAAAAATATTTTATACTATTTTAATTTTTTTTCACTATATATAAAACTAACATGTGAATTTATAGACAAATAAAAGGAAAACACTAAAATTGTAATACACGATAGTTATTTTTGCTTTAATAATTCTACCTCATCTATAATCTAAGTTAAACGTGCAATGAAAAACATCTAGAAAATGACATGACCTGAATTCAGTTCTTTGGATCAGTGCATTGCACCGTGCACTTTTAACTTGAGATGATTATGATATTAGTATTATACGTGACTTTTGATCTAATATCATAAGATCGAAATTGATGGAAAGAACTGACGTAAAAATAAAATATAACGTGTAGGACCAATTTGAAAAAAATAAAACTTATGAGATCGATACGAAAATTTAAATAAACGTATAGGACCAATCAATCTATTTTGTCAAAAAAAATATGTTATTTAAGTATTCAGAAATGATATTAAAATAATATCTTTTTCTATACCAAAAAAAATTAATATCTTTTTATATTTATATATGATATATTTATTTAATTTTAAAATATAGGATAATTTATTATCCACCTATGCTTATATATAACAGAATCTCACTACTTCTTTTTATTTTATTTATTAAATTTTAAAACGTTTTAATATTTAAAAAATTGTTAATACTCATTCTCATTAATAATTTACTTAATAATCTTATTGACTAATTAACTGTATGTAAACATATGTTGGCAAATGTTTCTATTATAATAATATTGATTGCAGATTAAAATGATATATTTTTAATTCATTTAACTATATGAAAATATGTATAACGTTTAAACGGATTTTTGTGAAATATTTATGTTGATATAAATGCTTACTAATTAAAATCTTTCTATAATTTTGAATTTATTTGTTTTGATTGGAAACTAAACACATTTTTAGAAACAAAACATTCCAAACTTTAATTGGAGCCAATTATAACTAAAATTATTATAAAAAAAACTTAGTTATACTTATAAGGGTCTTGCTAACAAGTGTCCTTAGTGTATTGGTTAAGGAATCCATAAAAAGCAAGTTTGTATTAGAAACTCATATAAATATACAACTTCTTAAAATATTAAATACATCACTTTCCCGTGCAAATTTTCTTCTTTTGATTCCTTAACAAATGCTCTTAGGGCACTCGTTAGCATTCTCCTACTTAAAATTATAGTTACAATAATTTTACAATCAATGCCATTAACTAAATAATTATCCTTGGTCTACACGTCCTGCTGTTGGAAAATTATTATCTCTCAAATATCAAGATAAGGGTGTATTTATATTTCAAAAATGTCTGTTCTCCACATTCACTTCGTTAATTCATTGCTTCTATTTGTCATGGAAATTAAGAACTTCGAAGCAGTCATTACAAACGAAAGATTCGTGATAAATTTAACAACTGAATAAATTTGGTTGCTCAATTCTAAACCTAATACTTTTTAGTAGGTCTGGACAAAATTACCAGTCCGACCCGAACCCGAGCAATTCGGTAGGGAAAATGAAGATGCAGTTGGATACGGGCGAGCTCGCGAGTCACAGTTCCCCAGCTTCAGTTCCATGCGGCTACATTCAGGCGGGCTCGATTATTGATTTTTTTCCCGCTACCGATCGAACCCGACCGAAAAGGCGAATGTTGATTTTTTGGAGTTAATACGCCGCCGTTTTGAGTACTCATGTCATGTATATTGAACGGGGCAAGGGGCTACCGAAACTTACCATCATTTGTGCATTCTCTCCAAAAACTCGAACCCTGGCGCCGCTCATGCCATTTGTGCTTTCTCTCCAAAAATTCGAACCCTAGCGCCATTGCCTTCTTCGGTCATCTTCCTCCATTGAAACCCTAGTGCCGCTCCTCCACTTCCTCTTTCGTCTCACATTCTCACTCTTCCTCCTTCGTCTCACTTTCTTCTTCGTCTCACCATTCAAACCTTCACCGTTTGGGAACAAAAGTCACGGCTGAGAAGAGTCTTGGAGAGCGACGGAGGTAAGGGTTTGTTCTTTTTTTATTTTTGGGTTTAGGTCTTCATTTTCGAAATATTTGACTAATATTTGCCTAAACCTTGCTTGTTCTTCTCAGTGTTTCAATTTCACAACTGTGATAGCAAAATCTCAAACACAATCTGTAACATTCGAGGTTAGGGTTCCTTATTTTTTTTATTTTTGGGTTTAGGTTTTCCAATATTCACAAGGTTTTTCAGTATTTCACAATATTCACAATGTTTCATTTTCACAACCGTGATAGTAGTACATCTGTTTCACAACTGGAACACATTTCTTTTCTTTACTTTAAGTTATTCATTATTCAATTACTCATCTCTTAATGGCTCTTTTGTGTATTTTATTTGATAGTCCTTGTTTGATACACCTTTGGACAGAGAGCAAACACCAAGGATCTTGAGCTTAAGGTAATGTGTAATTTGTATATTCTCTTGTAAATGTATGCTCTTGTATTGGGCCATTTAAAAAACTGTACATGTCTGATCTTTGATTTGTCTCCTAATCCTGTTTTGGAACACTAACACACACTATATATGCCTGATTTGTTAATTTGATAATGTAAATTGTATGTTTGAATGCATGCTTGAATGTACGCTTGAATCTGTTTTGGAAACACTAACACTCACCGTATATGGTTGAATCTGTTCTTTATACCCCATGCTTATGCCTTATTGATATGTATGCTTGAACGCCTTATTGATCTCTGAATGCATGTATGAATGTATGCTTATGCCTTATTGATATATGAATGCATGCTTGAATATATATGCTTGAATATATGCTCTTTTATGCTTGATTTTTGGGCTCCTCTTTACTGAGTTCTCTTGTATATTATTACTTGAATGATAATAAGCCACCCTTGATTTTTATGTTCAATTTTAAAACTTTATGAAAACTTGAATGAGAATAAGCAACCCCTAAGGGTTGGCAATTTTTAGGATGATGTGGTTGGCAATTCTTGACTATGACTTCTTCATTATTTCAGTAATGGAGCAGTCTAGTCAAAACTTGCCTCCTATCGTAACACAAATTGGGACTCAAGGGGTTCTAAATCCAGCCACTTCTGCACCAACAGCAGGAGGTAGTGCTGGAGTTCAGCCCACTGAGCAGGCAGCAGCTGCTACTGAGGTTGTTGGAACTGATCACAATCCTCCTTTAACAAAGAAGAGGAAACCAAATGCAAGGGGTCCTCGGCGAACTTCTGTTGTCTAGGAACACTTCATAAAATTACTAGAAAATGAAGCCAAAGAACCCAATGTAGCATGCAAATTTTTGGGTTAGTTATCATTTTCAAATTTGTATGACATTATCATTACTTTGTTTATTAAATTCATGTTTTCAGTGTTGTTTCTTTGTGCAGTAGCTTTGTGCATTTTTTTTATTGATTTGTTATAATTATGTGTAATATTTGGTAATTTTAATAATTTTATATTATACAAGATTTAAATGATGTCATGTCTGGTAAGTTTAAACTTTTTTCCTTATATAAAGGCTACATGATTTTTTTTTATAAATATGTTTTCACATAATAAAGTATGCTATAAAAAAAATGCTCTTCAATTTTATTATTTAGAGAATTAAATAAGGTTGTAAGGCATAAGATAAAGTATGCTATAAAAAAAATGCTCTTCAATTTTATTATTTAGAGAATTAAATAAGGTTGTAAGGCATAAGAAAAGGGTGGTCCATAACTGTCATACTCGCGTAATTTAAATAATTATGACTATGTCAATATATAGTATATTAAGTGTTAATTAATTTATTTAGTCAAAAAAAGTGGTAATTAATTTATTTTATAGTCACTAGTATTTTATTTATGATATTAAGATCTCAATAGGGTAATGCATAACTTAACATACCCTTAGCAAGTTAATTAAAATTTAACTAGTAAGTTAGTGTTAATTTTTTATCTTGCTTATAATACCTTTTTAGTGAAGGACATTATTGTCCATATGTCTTATGATTTTGTTTTTTTTAAAAGGGACTCACATTTCCCCCTTTCATTTCTTGCCAATTATAAAAAAGAAAGAAGAGGCTTAGGGTTTGACAAATGGAAGCTTGGGAGAGAAGATGAGACAAATGGAGGAGCATCCCTTTGTGGATCTTCTTCTTCCTTTCCTCATTTTTTTTTATTTTCTTGGAAGCTCAACCTAGAATCTACAAGAGGTGAGGGATTTAGGAGTCTTTGGGATGAATTTGTGAGATGTTCCATTTGATGTTAGTTTGCTGAGATTTTCGTTTTTATACTTGCTTTGAATTCTTGGCCTCTTGTTTCTTTTTTTAAATGACACTATCCCGTGGTTTGTGATTTTGTGCCAAAATGCTTTTGTTATTTTTTTTTTTATTTAGATGGTTCTGCAAAAAAAAAAATTGAGCTCATGCGCTTGGTAATAGTGCCAATGTATGCATATTTGTTGCCCTGTGATAAGCCATTAGTTTAGTTGGCTTACGCTGCCCCATTGACAAGTATTGTTATATATATAGTATAATCCATGGACAATTCTTCCAATTTGATGAAACCACTCGATGCAATCATGCATTTCTCAATTTGCTCTTTTTTAATTTAATTATTGTCATAACTTTTAAATGACAGCTTCCATATATTTAAGGCAAAGGACATGGGTCTGTTTTGCTACCTATTCATATTGCAAAAGATTTGGATCAACAAAATATATGATGATGTGCATAATAGAACTTAAGATATAACTTCTTACTTTATGTGTAGTTTAAACTTTATGCAGCACCTCATACAGTTATTGCTTAAAATGAAAATGTACCAACAAAATAAAAAGAAAGAAAGAAAATAGCAGTTAAAATTTGAGTAGTGTGATGATACTCACACACTTACACTTAAATTGTCTTTTATGTATACTTCATATTATTTGATTAGAAGTAGAAGTCTATTAAAGGGATAGTCTTTTTTTTTTTGCTTTATATACAAAATGATGATGGTCTATTGTAGCTAGATTCCTTTTGGTTCTCTCGTAGTGCAAAATTGAATCTTTGTTATGCTGGATAATTTTAACATTGTATGATGTTTATTGTTTATTTGCTAAAAATGCACATGTGACCTCCATCTAGTAGATTTTAATCCTCTTTAGTTGACTTGGGTAGTATCTATTGCATTTACTAACTAATTGAATGACGCTCACACAAAAAAACTAATTGTATGACAATGAAATATAAATATAGTGGGTTAAAATGTTTGGAGAGGGTATGGACTCTCTCATGATTACATTTGGAATATGTGATTGGTATTATGGAGTAATTTTTTTAAATAACTTATGATAGTTGGGATAATAAAAAGATGAATATATATATTGAATATGATTGGTATTGAAATGAGGATGATGCAAGTTTTTGTGAAGTATGTTTATTTATGTTGATGTTATTGGGATATTTATTTGTATGCTATGGTATATGGTTTAAAGCTATATGAATTTGGGAATGTGGATTCCTTCTATGTTGAACTTGGAAGAAAATGTTTATAGATTGAGTATATATAGTGATGTTGCTCATTTATGAGGTTTATGTGTACTTTATGGTGGTAAATGTTATTGTGAGTATATTGAGAATATTCTTGATGAGTATTGGTTTGCCTATGTGTGGTTGTGATTAAACTTTTCAAAATGGTACTTCGGGTTGTTATCGTTTTGATTTATGAATCTTTGGGAATCTGATCAGAAGGGGCGGTATATCCAGTATATAAGCTAAAACCGTTGAGGTTGGGGACCTTGGTGAGCAACCCAGAAGTTTGGAGTTGAGACGGGATGATGATGGTCGGAGGGGGAAGTATCTTCGGGATACGAGATCAAAACTGTCAAGGCAGGGGATCTTAGTGAGCAACCCCAATTGGAACCCCAAAGATTCAATATGAAAATGTTTATGTTATGTTTCCCCTTATGAACAGAAACTTGAGTCATGAAAATAAGATTTATGTGCAAGGCATTTCACAAGTACTCTTCAGATGGACAAGCTGTCCACATAGCACTTTGTTTGCTTCTAAAATTATTTGTATATGAATAAATGACTGTGACGTGTAACTTTGAAATGATTAATTATTTGTTTGATGCTAGAGCTTGCATGATTGTGTGAATTTATTTTCGCACTTCATTTCTGCGTGACTGCATGTGCCCGGGGGAAACTCCTTCACTGAATCAGTGGACTCACTCCACGTTTAACATTTCAATTGTAGGAATTTGTGGAGCCGTCGGAAGCCTCGGATGTCATATGGACAATTTTTTTTTATGGGTTCTACCCATAGTTTTAAATTGTATCTAGTTTAAGCAGGACTTTGTAAATTTTTTTTGCTTGTTTAGTTACTTTGATGTATTATATTCATTATTGTGCTATTAATAAATGTAATCGTTTGCTTTGGATGAGACGGAGTTATGTATGCTTGAGAGGCTGCGAAGGGGAAAGAAGTGTCATCCCCTTTCAGCCGGTTATGGCTACGAATTTCATGTCATGACATTATGTGATTTGTGCAACTGAACTTGAAACACTGATATGGACTCAATGGACTGGTTTGCCAAGGAAATGAGTAGTTAGATTATTTTTAATGAACCAGGTAGTGTATGTGTTTCTGATCAATTAGATTTATGATTATGCCTTATTGATCGTTGAATGTATGATTGAATGCTTCCTTTTATTTGCTATATCTTAATTTATTTTTCACTTGGCCGGCATGTCCAATTGTGGATAGAAATATCAACATTTAACTTGCATTGATGTTTGCAAGAATTTAATTTTGGATCAGTTTGTAACCTTTGCTATTTTTTTAGTTTGATTTTGATGTTGAATTAGGATAGTAGGATGATTTTGCATTTGAAACATGCAATTGGAAACAGGTTTGTTGAAAACATATAGGCCCAATAAAATGATGCAGAATCAACAATTGGAAACATTCATATAGGCCCAATTGAAAACCTGCAATTGTATTGTATATTACAGAATCAATATAATATAAGCTTGACAATAAGTAAAAAATGGCCCAATTTCCACTTTATTTAACTTTTTTGGGTAAAAAATTAAAAAGATATACGCAACAATTTATATTAAACCAATTAAAAAATATTTTTAGACAATTATTAATGATTTTGAACCAATTCAACTTTATATAAATTAAGGGTGATGCTGACTCACCATGCCCATGAGATGCAATGTAATCTATTATATATATATATATTAGTGTAATTTATATTAAAACAATGTTCTGCATGGAAATGTATCAGTTTTACAAATATTTTGGTTCCCGCCTAGCTTTAATGATCTCGATATGGAATTTTTTGGAACACACCATTATTATTGATGCTGATGTGCAATCTTCTAGAACACACCATTATTACTAATCATGATATGTAAATTTTTCTATGTTTTTCTCTGCAATTTATTTATTAATATTTTTGGTTATACGTTAGAGATAGTTATTGTTTGGGTATTCATGTGATAGGTGCGAAGTATCTAGCTCCTAATCAGAAATTTTTCATTCATAAGAGTCAAGATTCGAACCCTTGACCACTTGCTTAAGGGACTCAATCTTTTTCCACTTTGACCAACCTAAATTGGTATAGATAGTTATTATTTTATTAACTAAAAATGGATAGAAAAATATTTTACTAAAAATTTAAATCTAGTTTTATTAAATACCAGAGTTTTTTTACTAAAAAAATTTATTGATCTTGATATATTTCTTTAATTTTAAAAGATAGGATAATTAATTGTCCACATATGCTTATATTATCTCCGTTTTATTTTTATTTCTCACGTCACATCATATCAGATCATATATATTTTATATATATAAAATCAGTGTCTTTCCAACTAATTCTTTCCGGCTCAAAGCCTCTTAAAGCCCAAGTTCTTTGTTTGCCAATATTTCTAATCTATTTTTTATTTTTTATATTCTATCTATTCTACTGTATCTTACATGTGCCATGTATACAAGAGGCTTCTTTCCCAGTCAAGCTCAATAACCCACTTTCTTTTATAATAATAATAACTGACGTGACCCACTCTCTTTTCTATAATAAAAGTTCGTTCTTTTTATTCTACTCAAATAAAAAGAAGATGACAGAACGGTGTTTTTATTCAAAACAAAATATGGTTCTATCTCATGTTTCTCTCAGCTACGGTTTACCATGTATAGAAACCAAAATGCTTCAACCTTTTCTTTTTCATCCTATATTACAGAGTTAGATACCATTTCTGACAATGTTGATTCTTCCTTCTCCTTTATCTGCTTTTTCTGAAGGTTAAGCCCTGTTCATTTATTTAGTGTGTGTTTAGATGAACGTTTGATAAATATGATTTTGGATAGAATTGATTATGCAGAATTGATTTCAATATAATTGAGTTTAAAGTGAAGTGATTTATGTTTGGATATTTTTATTTTGAAAGCAAGTTTGATGTAAAACTTAGTATAAATTTTTCAATTCAACGCAGAAGCTATAAATTATAGCTTCTACTATAATCACGTTTAAAGGCAAAATCAATTTTATAAGACAGTAACCAAACACCTCTATTTTTATCAAAATCACGTTTGACAGGGACAGAAGCACTTCTGATATCTCCAGAAGTGAAACCAAACACACACTTAACCCATTTATACAATTCTTCATCTCAATTATTTGCAAGTTGTTTTTTTTAAAAAAAATTGATCTAATTTAAAAGCCCTATTTTTTTGGGTGTTTTAAATCGATAATCAATGAAGATGAATATGTTTAGTGTTCCATGGTCCGTGTCTTTTTTTGTTTTGATTCTCAAAACTGCGGTTTCAATTTTTGTTATGGGTTTCAATTTTCAATTCACATTTTCTTTTCGTTGTTAATATGGGTGTAATGTTTCAAGTTTGCAGGTTTAATTGCTCTTTAGCATACCGTGATTTGTTTGGATTATATGTTGATGAGTTAAACAACTTTTTTTCTTCTGCTGATACGGTATTATGATTCAGTTTGCAAGAGTCAAAATTCATAAAGATAAGTGTAAAATATTTTTGTTTATTTTTATACTTTTTGATTTAGTATTTAATTTTTAATTTATTCAATTACTTATTTCATTTGCAGGTAAAGTGATTTTGCAAAAATCTATGTATTCAATTAGAATATATTGGAATTGTGATTTATCCGACTTTGGAATATAAGACAAGTTTGCTACTTTGTTGCCTATTTTTAATTGTTATTTCATTTTGATTAAATGTCATTATTATTTTGTATTAGAAATTTATTTTCCATTTTTGTATTTGGATAAAGTTTTGAGTCAACTTCAATGTGTTGCCCAATATTTATTAGAGGATGATTTTCATTTGTTTCTTTCTCTAACTTTTGTCTTTCATAGTTGAAGGGCTAATTCAGGATTGTCTTTGGCACTGAGAAACATATTTTAGGTGGTTCTGATTGGTGGTATCAAGCTTGAAGATGCAAAAAAACTATTTATGCGGATTCACAAGAAATCCTATTCCTCCTTCAGCATTAACTTTAGGCATTTTTTGATTCATTAATATTCTTTTAACTAGATCTTGTACTCGTGCGATGCACGGATGTATCATGTTTTTATTTTATTTTTGTATATATTATTTTATTTAAAAATATAGAAACTAACTCATTAAAAGATCAAGAAATGCGTATTTGTGTAGTATTTGAAGGGTTCGAGACCCTTATTAACCACCTCAAAGTTATGGATAAATGTTGATGTCCAAAACCAGAGGAAGTGGTCTGTTCGAGTTATGAAAATAAAACCTTTAGGGAAATGGACTATAGTGAACAACTCTTAAGAGAACGTTATGGTTTGGTGTATATGTATATAAGATATACTTCTCCTCATGTGATTGGGACGTGATATTTGTGATAACAACTCTAAGGCATTCCAAAAGTAGCCTCTTGGTGGACTATACATCGTATTTGTTTGAATTTAGATGACCGGATCGAACATTGACTTAGATGTCAAAAATAATAAATTAAAATAACAACAAATAAGTATTAATGTAGTAGCTTAAGCACAAATAGATATATGAAAATTTTATAAGTTTCCTAATATTTGATTATAAATAAGTATTGTAAAAAATTTGGTTCTATTTTTTCATGATATATACACCAAAAGATGTGTTAAGTACTAAAATCCATTTATTATTAGGTATTGTATGAATGGGTTTGCCACTTCGCTTATAGAAAGTCACTCATTCTCAATAACTACTTCATAAGCCTTTCTTTCCACATGCAAAAAATAACTTTTAAAATTGCTATGACATGTTGCTTGATAGTAATTAAGCTATCTATACTATAGGCATCTTAAAATCGTCAAGGATGTACTGTAATCAATTATAAGGAAGCCCAAAAAAGTCTCTATATTCAAGTTGAATTTGTATAATATATAATATTGAAGTAAAGGGGGCCATGGTAAATTTGAAAAAAAAAAAAAACAAAACAAAAAACAAATAAAAATGAAATCTATAGTGATTTACTCCTCACCTTAAAGCTAATCAAGAGTTGTCTTTTCCATTTGCTGTCTTTATTTTTCTGCTTTTTTCAATACATTAGAGAAGATAAAAATAAAAAATACTAAATGTATATTCCTGCATAATGTTTGCCTACCCATCGTGAAAAACAACTAATAATTACAACACACTCCTAAAAAGAAATGATCGCTTATGCTTTTTCTTGGCATCATCAACCTAGGAATTAAGACAAACAATGTATATAGAGTCTTACAAAAATGAATACATAAGATTTGAGAATTTTATTTGATGCATTATAATTAATTATTATTTGAAATAAGTAGCAATTTCTTATTCCAGCTCATAAATCAAAACTCCAGCTCACTTGAAGGACTCTCCCTTAAAGGTTGGAAAACATTTTGTTGAACAAAGGAAACAGAATATCCATAGATGTATGAAGAAGAAAAATGAAAGAAATTTCAGCAACTAAAGAAGGCCCCTATATCAAGGGCAACATGAAACCAAAAGTAGCATGTTAGAGTGTAGTCACTCCTAACACAAACAACACAGTTGATACCATGGCAAAAGTATTCTGTTATAGCCACTAACACATCAGATAATAGTACCCACATAATAAATTTCCAAGAAAAAGGAACATACACAAAATAAAAAAAAATCATTTAGTTGAAAACTTGAAATTGTTCACGAGACACATTAGATACCACAAACACATGAGTCAATTAAATAAGAGCTCTATGCCTCCTCTAAATAATGTTTACATGGCATAAATTGCATTATAATTAATTCCTGGATATTAAGGAAAGCATGTTTCATTGCAGTTCCATGCATGTAGTCAATTAAGCTCAAGCATCCTATATCAACTATCTTTACTGACATTTTTATGAGAAGTTGAAATTTAAAAAAAATTTCTAAGGATAACAGAGGAATAGATATGAAATAATTTAATTGTTACAATTTGCAACTTGATAGTTCTCCTTAACAAAAATTTAAATTAATAAGCCATTTGGAATAATTGGACATAATTGTATCAATTGGGATTAAGTAGAATGATGATGAAGTAAAGCTTCAAGCTTCAATATTTCCTGTCTCATGATTCTTCCAGTAAAAATGCATGTTTAGAATTACCCCATCAAACACTCCTACGTCTCCCAACTGGAATATAATGCTTCTTTTTCTCACCAGTACACTTCACGTAATGCCTCTCCTTCTCAGTTAAAATTTCAGGATCAAATGTTTCTGTTGGAAATTTAGGCACATCAAATTTTCTTAGCTTCTCAATTAACCATATTTCCATTCGCTTGACCTGTAGAATTATACGTTAAAATAAAAGACGCTAAGTTAGAAAAGGACAAATTAAGGGAGGAAAGGAATATCAGAGGCATCATAACAAAAAGATATCTATTATCCAAGTGATGTATACTGTGTCTGTGATATTATACTAATTAGCAAGGTAACTGAGAAACTTTACATCCAAAGTAATAATGTCTTAATGATAAATATAACTTCACAGCAGAAACCTTCCCAAATATAAAATTATGTCCAACTGTTGTAACAGTTATGTAATGTTCAATTAAAAATATTTTCCATCCTAATGGGAAAAAAAACTTTGTGGAGGCATTTCAAATACAAATTCATACGTAGCAACATTAAGGTTATGTAGAATATAAAAAAAACATTCTACTTATATTCAATGCCCATACAACAAAGAGAAGTGGCAGCACTTTCAATTAGGGATTATCATAATTCAGAACAATGTCAATACATTTATCAGAAAACTGGAGAATCTCCAAAAGCATAGATGATAAAATCATAGAAGTAAACTATTAATCTTAGAATTTGGGCTTTAGACCTAACTTCAACCCCAAAAGCTAGATCAAAAGATAAGGATTGTCCAATCCTTATAAGGACTACTTTGGCCATATCTTTAGTCGATTCAAGATCTCAACAATTAATAACAACAATCAAGCAGCAGCTATAGGAAATAAAACTTTGAAGTAAAAATTACAGTAACGAAGAAATCCAACCTTTTGAAGCTTATATCTAATTCTAACTTCTGGATTTGGAGAGTTCATCTTCTTTTTGGCCTTCAAATGATAGAATCTGAGGTCATTCAGTTTAGCAGTTTTAGAAATTTTAGGCATGCATATGACACAATCATATGATTTCACTATTTTCCATGATGGGAACTCACAATAGATAGCAGAGGTAAAAACTAAAAACACAACATCCAATCCTATACTCACTTCAACTGTGATATGAATGCTTTTGAGAAACTCCAAAAGAAATCAGCATCTTGGACTTTGGAAGAATTACTTTTGGTTGATGAGAGTCCTTAACCATGAGTTTTTAAGGTTGGGAAATTGTAATTTGTCACGAAATAAGGGATCTGCCTCAATCAACTTTAAGAGCTCAACCAACATGATTACTCTTGCAGACTTCGTATCATCATACTTAGACAATTGTTCGTTTTCCCTATAATACCAGAAATTCATTGTCCGCATCTTACATAAGTTTTAAACTGAAAACTTAAAAAAAAATATTCCTACCTATAGTTCTCCAATGTCAAGAGCTGTGTGATTTCCATGAAGAGTTCTTCATTAAATGTCGCAAAGAAGAATACAAAAAAAAAGAAAAAAAAGACATCAACAATCAAACAAACATGCCCAGAAAGAAAAGCATTGTTCTATCCACATTAGTTCCAATATCCAATCCCGTCCATCCAATATTGACTAACCTCCCAAGAAAAAGCTACTACCTTGCTCAAGTTACTCAAGTTACTTGTTCTATCAAAACTGAAAAATGTTTTATTTCTATCCTTGATCAGAGTAAGACCTTAACATTCTCATCCAGTTTATCAAGTTAGTGCTAGGAACTACCTCTCGACCATTGCACAAAGTTGATCATGAACAACTTTGGCCTTAATCAAATCACCTTTTATTTGTAAACAGTTCAACCATGCAGGAACTACCAGAAAATAAAATAGGGAATTTAGCAAACCCTTTAACGAAACAAAGGCAAGCTAAAAAAGAAAATATTCAACCCCCACAAAGAACAGATCAAAACAGTGGAAGCATTGATTCAGAAGTAAAAGCACAATAGTGGTCATAAAGAGGACATAGTTGCAAAGACTCGGGCACAATCAATACTGTCACGATGAAAATATAGAAGTTTCGTTACCTGAAATTGTTCTCAATCTGCATCCGATTCGATTTAGATAATCGAACCCCCAACCGAGTTAACCTTCTACGGAAATCCCAAAAAAACGTAATCAAAATTAAAAAGAGAAATTGAGAGGGGATGTTATTTGAGAGATGAAAATAAAACAAAGTTAGCAGAGCCTTGCCTAGAAAAATGACTCGAGTACTCATAGCACCAAACAATAAAATGAATCAGAAACTGAACCCCTTAGTGCCATTTCTTCTATAAAAGAAAAACTATATCTGGAACATCAGATTCGTACAATTTAATATATCAAGACAGCAATTCGGAGTCAGAATCTTAAGCTGTGAAAGACAATTTCTCAGAAACACACAAATAAGTAAAACTAAAATTACGAATCAAAACCTCTCAGCCATGACACGGGTCCGTCTCCTCATCCCCCACCGCGAGAGATTCGCGGACTCTTCTCTCAACCGCGAATCGCAGTTTCGTGCGGGCGTCCGCCGTTGCAGTGGCCTCCGAGCCACTCCTCTCCCCTCTGCCGCTAATAGCCGCAAATCGTGGTTGTCCTCCCCCATCATGTGCGGCCTTCCTCCGTGGTGCTACACCGCTTGTGGCCATAAAACTGTATCAATGGAGCGATAAAAATGCCGCGTGCTTGTACATTGCATCATTATCAATTTCCAACGTTTGTAGCTGTAATAATAGACAAAAATTCTTATAAATAAATAAATAACACATGTATATTGAAGTTGAAGCTAGCCTCACCTTTAAGGTTATTTTCTTAATGTCTTCCTCCAACTTTGTTCTTATTTTGAAGAACAATATGGAGATTTTAAAGCTCTTTTTAATAAATAATAAACAGATAATGATGTTATTTATATAATCACTTCAAAATGTGACAGTGCAAGGTCATTACCTATTATTCTTACCTGTTACTATAGCCTTTTTTGACCAAATATAAAGGCAATATTCTTAAAACTTTAACTGTTGTATCCTCCAAATATTTTCTTTAAATACAGGCCAAATACTTTTTGCAGTGTTTTGATCGCTATTCCTGCAGAAAATAGACAAAAAGAAAAGCATATCACTGAATGAGGAAAATTCTTGCTTAAAAATGGGTGCAAAAGGCTGACATGATATGTATGAAAAATGCAAAGTAAGTGGTAACCTGAAATCGGTATCATCAAAGAGTTTCTGAAGTTTTCAGCGTTTGATCGGCCACGTGGACAGAACGACGTTAACGTATTTGGGGGCCCAGCTCTCAGCAAAGACATAGGTCATCCCCAAAGCTCGAGCCAAATAAGAGAAAGGTCTCCTGAGAAGGAATAGTGACCTTGAGTTGCTTCAAATTTAGAGCAGAGCATCTAAGCAAAAAAAAAAAAAATTGATCCGAAATTCAACTGCTATTAGAAAAAGAAACTAAAAATTTAGTTCATTCCACCACTCAGGTATTTCCTCAAACAGGTTGTATGCATATGTACCATAGTATAAATATCATCTAACAAATCCAATCCTCATTACAGGCAAAGCAAACCTCAAAGGGGGAGTATTATGTTCAACAAAGATGGAGCGAAGTCTTAGCAATGACACCGAGTGAGATGTACTGCTTAGCTCAACTTTAAAAAGCATAGGTATCTCTATACTGATAATGCAAGGGATTCCTCAGTAGCAGCTAACTTCACATTGACCTTTTTGCAAGTACAGTTGTAATGAGTGAACATAATTGTGGAGAAACACTTTATTATAAAGCACTCAAGAATTACCTTAGCGGGTGCATAACAATTTAAACAATCTTCACTAAAGCCAAGAGAAGCAACTGGATGTCATATATACTGAATCGCTTGTAGATGTTCAAGAGGGCAGATGTCAAATTGATTTCCTCGAGATGGAATAAGTTCAGCATGATATCTAAACACTATATGTAGCAAATCATTCTTATTCTCCTATCAATGGCATTCACGACAAGAAAACATTTGAAATACCAATCAAGCATCACCTCAGTTTAACCATGAAAACAATTAGAATGTAGAATATTAGCACACTTTTTGTAAGCAGCAAATCGGAGACCATGATGACACCAAAAAATAACAAAGTTACCATGAGAGAGTTCCAAGGCATGGTGGGGAAAGAGCTGATTGAACAAATTGGTGAAACTATAACTGTTGCAATCAACGATGGTCCGCAAAAGGATTAGGGAGAAGTATAAATAAAGATAAAACCAGTGATTCAATCATTCAAGGTAAAGGGGACGGACAACCGTTCGCCACTGACAGCCGCGTCACGCGGTTGTCCCTTTTTCTCCACACAACCGCGCCGCCATACGCGGCCGTTCGACGCTCATCTCTTCCAACCCCCCACCCACCCTTGAAAACACGGCCGTCTCTGCTCCACCGCGCGGCCTCCCCCCTCTCCTTCTTTCTCTCTCTCTATCCCTCTATTTTGTTCTCTTTCAGCCGCCTCTCCCTTTCCCCTCACTATTCTAAACTTTCTAACTTCTCATAAACTTGAATGCATCGGCCGATTAAAATTTATTGAGGTAGGAAGTGACCAAATTACCCCTTATTAGATGGTAATAATACTAAAATACTCCAGATTATACTATTTTATATATAAATATATTAAACTAAAAATCAAAAGTGAAATTACTATATTACCCCCAGCCACTACCTTCCTTTTATATATAAAGATGTTATAGTGATTATGTCCCTCAATCAACAATTAGGACTATTTTTTTGTTGTATCTAACTAGATCTATAATATTATTTCTTAAATTAGTTTCTTTTTTTATTTTGATTCCATAATCATATATTAATGCAAGAATAGTGTTATCTAATTTTTTACATCATTGATTTTGACATTTTAATGTCATTTTCATCGTTTGTTATCTTCTTTTTATTACAGATAGTGGTTATGAAGAGGCTTATACCAGATGGATGTAGTTTTGCATTGTTCGAAATCAGATTGTTGTTGTTTTTACATTTGTTTATAATATTAGTAAAAAAAATTGTTTCACGCTTTCATGTATTTTCAAAGGAACTTTACTTCATCCGCAGTTTGGAATAACTTTCTTTATGTTGAAGATGCTAATTGGAGAAAATTTCAATTTCATGTTTCAAAGTATTTTAGCTGAATCTATGAAATTTGAAAGATCAAATTTTTGTTTTTCGATTATAAGTTGCATAAGTTACGTATATTTTTGGATGTAATAATTTTTTAATTGGTAGTGATATTTTAATTTGGTTAAGAAACATCTTATTTATAAATTTTACTATTGAAGATAGATATTGTTTCCATTTATTCCAAGTGTTCGTTTTCAATAATCTTTTTCAATGCTTTATTTCATGGCAATATTTTTTAAGAAATTTTTTTTATTTTAATTTTCATATATCAAATGTATAAATCTATTAAATATATAAAATATATATTACACACCGTGTGGATGCACGGGTCACTGCACTAGTTACATATAAATAAGTGAAGAGGAGAATATTGTATTTTCTCTTTTCATTCCCATATCCCATTTTCCCTTCATCTCATTGTGTGATTTAGATTTCAATATTTTCATATGTTTTATATCGTTTCGGAGGTCGGCATTTCATTGACAGTGACCTTCAATTATGAAGATGGGGAGTATACCTGCAAAATGCATTTTGATGTCTAAGCCAGACGAACCAGACGGCTACTCGATATATGTATGAGTCTAAGAAAGAGATTATCCTACCTTGTCATATATATATATATATATATATATATATATATATATATATATATATATATATATAGATAGATAGATAGATAGATAGATAGATAGATAACGTCAAGGTAGCGGTTCCAATTAGAATAAGGATCATGTTAATGAGTGTTTTAATGACATTTGTTAAAAAAAAAATTTATATTGAAAAATTAAGTATATCAACTCCTTTAATATTAAATACATCAATTTTCAATGAAAAACTTCGTTTTTTACTTTTTTAACGAGTGCTCTTACCATTCTCTCCTAAGAATAATTAGAAGTTTTATGAATGTGATTGTTGAAATCAATTACAAAACTATTATGTCGTATTAATTGTCCATTATTAAAAGATGGATTACATGTCTGATTACTGATGTTGATAATAGCAATTTACTATCTCATTGAGTAAAACTTATCCTTTTGGACCGTTCTGCTGGTATATACACAGTACATGAGTTGAATAGCAGGTACATCTTTATCTTTTAATAATGTGATGGAAAGGAGAAGAAGGATATCGTTCTCTTCACTCTCAAATCTTACAGATGAAGAGAAAAATGGAATACTCCACTCTACAGCCATGTAGTTGTAAAGAAAGAGGCAAGGCTCTCATTAGTTAATGGACATTTTGACAAACATAATTTTGGATATAATTAATTTTTTAAAATTAATGTTAATAGAATTGAGTTTGAAGTAAAGTGATTTATATTTGGATATACTAACATAAAGTGGACTGAACAATAATTTTGAGACTAAAAACCACGTTTGAAGGTAAAAGTTTCAAATCCTAGCTTCAAGATAGAATTCATTCTAGAGATAAAATCAATTCTATTCAAGAACATCCAAACATATCAAAATCAATTTTTTTTTTTTAGAATCATTTTTATCTCTCACAAAAAGGAATTCAAACATGCAATTAGCGGGTCATAAAATGAAAGCAACCAAGAAGCCACACCTTTGGACTGCCCGAGTCAGCTTTAGCAAAAAAGAGTTCTGAATATGAAGCTGGGTGGTATGGTTAGTGTGTGGGACTATTGCTGTATTGGTCCAAAAAAAGGGTAACTAGTGCTTGCAGGATTCAGACTCTCTCAGGCTTGGAAGTACTTTAGCACGAAGTAATAGGGACAGAACCAAACGTACAGTTATAATCCTTTGCATTGAACCATCTGACTCCGTCAGTTACCAGTCACTACCCGACGTTCAAAGAATTTCTCTCTATAAATTGTATGATGGATCAATAAGAAAGATTATTATAAAGTAAGTTTCACTTCGAAATTAGTGTATTTATTTTTTATTAAATTTTAGTATATTATAATAGTATTTTTTTAAATTAAATTAATGATAAATATGTTTTGCTTCATGGATAAACTTACTTAGAATAACTTTTTTCTATTATAATTAGGGATGACAATGAGTATTAGATCCAATGGGTATCCGTAAAATTTATTTATGATGGATAAAATAATTATCTGCTTAATGGATATGAGTATAGGGGCGGGTAATACTAGCATATATATATTATAGAGGATCCATTGACATCACGTGTCAAACTTTTTTTTTACATCAAATTGTAATCGTTGATTTGGATTTAATCTAACGGCTAAGCTTATCATTTTTATTTAAAAGAGAAAATAATTAAGACTAACTTTAATATGAAGAGAAAAATAGAATATGTTTAATGAAGATAGATATTGAGTATCTTTTATTAAAATTATAATTCTTTTACTAAATATTTTTATATGTTTTATTTCTAGATATTTATTATTTATTATATAATTTATATTTAAAATTCTCTAATACGTATTAGTCAATTTTTAAAGTTTTATTATTTTGTGCTGAATTTAATATATTAAAAATATATATGTATCAATATTTATAAATAAAAAATTCTTAATATTTTTTTAATTTGAATTATAATTTTTAAAATATTAGAATTTATTGAAAAGTATAACAATAATAAAATTAACTATAATTTTGTCTACAAATATAATACAAATAAAATTAATTAAAATGTTTTACTAATAATCGAATAAATCTCTAATATGTATGTTAGTTTTTTATTAAATCTAATATATTCAAATATCTATTTATTAATATTTTCAAATTTAAATTAGAGTTTTCTAAAGTTTTTTATGAATTTAGCGTCATATAATTTAACGTCTTATAATTTTTTAAGTTTTTTTTTATGAATTTAACGTGATATAAGAATAACGTTTTATAAATATTCCTATTTACTTAAATCATTTTTGCTAGAAATTAAATTTACTTATCTTTAACGAAATTCTATTTGTAGAAAATTGAAAATGATTTTAATGTTATAATTTTTTAATTAAAAATTGAAGATAAATCCTTTATTGTTTCTATAACTTCAACAAAAAAATTTATCAATAAAATTAATTCTATGATTTTTGGTGATTAATTAATGTTCAGATTTTTTTTGTTCAAAAAATAGTGTAAAGTGTTAAAGTTATGTCTTTTTAATGTTTTTTTAGAATTTAAGCTATATAAGAATTATGTCTTTTAATTTTTTAGGTACTTTAAATTATAAGGCGTTAAATTAATAAAAAAACTTAAAAAATTTAAATTTTCAGAAATTAATACTTTAAGACATTAAGTACAATTTTTAAGTTTTGTAAAAAAATTAAAATTTTAGATTCATATAAATTCAACACAAAATAAGAAAACTTTAAAAATTGAGTAATACGCATAAACGAATTTTAAATATAAGTTATTTAATAACTAACAAATATCTAGAAACAAAAAATATAAAATATTTAATAAAAATGTTATAACTTTAATAAAAGATACTTGATATCTCTCTTCATTAAAAATATTCTATTTTTTCTCTCCATATTAAAGTTAGTTTTAATTATTTCTTTTTTTAACTGATAATGATAAGCTTAGCCGTTAGATCAAATCCAAATCAACGATCATAATTTGGTATTAAAGTAGAGTTTGACACCTGATATCAACGTATCCTCTTATATATATATATATATATATATAAAATTAAAAAATTAAAATGTAACATAGGTTAAGTGATTTAAATATTTATGTTCTTCTCTTTTGAGAGTACAAATTTCTTATCATGTTTTCAAGCACCTACAAATTTCTTGTATATGTATTTTGTTCCCCAACCATGTTGTTGTATATTTCTTTTATGGTTTGCCATTTTGATTTATCAAATGAGTTATGTTTTCTAGTTCTGCTTACTTTTACTTATCATAGATGAAAAATTCACGTGGAGTGACTAATGCAAAGGAATCTGAAAGCAGTTATTCTTCTATTGCCTCTATTGCTCCCGCACAACTTGAAAGTGTATTTAGTGATCGTGATAGTATTTTTAATCAAAGTTCTTCTTTCATTTATTGATTTTTCATAATTAATTAAAATGCTGGTAATAAATGCGCGTATGGATACTTAGGTACCTAGTGGGTAAAGATAAAGATATTAAAGTTGTTTGGGTATATATATATTTTTTAAACGTGGATATGGGACGTGTATTATAGTACCCTACCCAAATTCAGTCCATTGTCATCCTTAATTATAATTGTATTGTGTAATGAATATTGAATTAGCATGTTTATTGTGTACAGTAAAATTTATAAAATGGGTTGTAATTATATTTTTTAATAAATAATATTCTGTTTATATCATCATAATAATACTACTAATTTACACTGTTTAATTTATTTGAGACTCTAATTATTTGAATCGGCCGGTACCTGGTTCAACCCATTGCCGGTTCCTAGCATTTTCGAAGATGGTATTGGACCTGTTTGGATTGGCTTCTAAACAACTTATTTGAGCTTATCTACTGGTATAAGTGTTTGTCAGAGTGTTTGGGAGAGCCTATGGAAACAGCTTATGACATGTCCATAAGTTGTTTAAAGTTTATTTTGATAAGCTCTCCGGGATAGTTTATGAAAACAGCTTATAACTTATATGAAAACAGTTTGACTATAATTTCTCTTTGATTATAGAAATAGCTTATACATAAACGCTTATATGATAAGCGTTTATCCTATAAGCGCTTAATTAAGCTGTTTAGCCAAACAAGCCCATTGTCATTTTGAATTCTACTGTGCTATATTGATAATATTAAAAAATTGAGTTTTAAATTATTTTTATAATTATATATATATATATATATATATATATATATATATATATATATATATATATATATATATATATATTATTCCATACATATATTTATTTATTGTATAATTTATTTATTTATTTATTATTAGTTATTTTGTTCAACCATTAGTTGAACCGGCCGAATCAATTGAACCATGACCCGAAGGTCTCGCCGGTTCGATTCTTAAAACTTTGCTTCCTACCGCTATCGTACATTCCACTAGGATAAAATATCCCAAATTTAGCATTGATACCTTCAAAATTCTTTTATATTTGATTTATTTTTAAAAAGATAAATAAAAGTGTATTTTTTCTAAAATTATTTAATGGGTTGAAATATCAATACTAGTATATTTTAAAATGTTAATGAATAAATATACTCATGTTTACTAATTTTAAAAACAAGCTCACTCACTACAAATATTGAATTTAGGTAGTTTATGTGAAAAAATTGACTTATAATGACTAAATGTTTAAGGGTGTGTTTGAAGAAGGTATGTTTAACATAAAAATACACTTTTCAAGACCCAAATTCAAGCAGACATTTGAGTTCATTCCAATGTAAATCCAAATATATACTAAAAGTGATGAGTTCGTTGCCATCCGATTATCAGGCAACAGAAGAAATTATTGTTTAATACAAGAGTATTACACTATTCCATAAAAAATTGACAGATCCCACTATGTAAGCATACATTAAAATATTATTAAACTATTGAAGTTAATTTGTTGGTAATTTAAACAAATTGTAACCATGTAACCTAATGGCATTTGATTTGATTTGATTCGGCTTCATTCCATTCATCTTTATTGATCCAAAAATTGCCTCTAAGATTTTTTTACGTTAGTGGCCAAGAATTCTATTGTTTGAAATATGAATCTTGTTTTTTACACCACAAATATTTTTAATACTCCAACAATTTTTTTAAAAAATAATATCCCAAAAATACCCTTGTAGCCCTCCCCCATCATATTTCCCATTCCCCTTTCTTTATTCAATCTTCATCTTTTTTATACATCATTTTCGGTTCCCTCATCTTTCATTTCCTCTTCCATTCCATTTCCGGTTCCACCCAACACCTTTTTTTTACTCTTACTAGCAGTAGCAGTAGAGAAATACTCATTTACAAAACTAAACCGTAGGTGTTCCAAATTAGGTTGTTAACTTAACATTTCTCTACTAAAATATGCTTATCTACACCAGAGAAATAGTTATAGCTAACACCAAATTTGGAACACCTACGGTGATACCGTAGGTGTAAATGGTAAAATAGTAATAAAACAACTCAACAATCATCACTTTTAAGACACATAATTGCTTTCCCACTTATTTATTGTTTTCTTCTCTCTCATCATGTATTTCATCACTCCCAAGACACTCACCTGATATTTCTCTCATCTCAACACTCGTCTAACCTGATCTTCACCAGTCTGATGAAGATATATGACCCGTCTGACCGAGAAAGCTCACCCGTCTACTCTCACTTTCATCCGTCTGAAGCTGAAGATCTTCACCCGTCTGATGACTATCAGTGAAGAAATGCTCACCCGTCTGGTTCACCCGTCTGATGACTCTCAGACGGGTGAACATTTCTTTACTGATAGTGATCAGACGGGTGAAGATCTTTAGCTTCAGACGGGTGACACTGAGAGTCATCAGACGGATGATCATTTAAAAGGTTATTCACTGAGAGTTATCAGACGGGTGAATCAGATGGGTGAACATTTCCTCACTGAGAATTATCAGACGGGTGATTCAGACGGTTGAACATTTTTTCACTCAGAGTCATCAGACGGGTGAAGATCTTCAGCTTCATACGAGTGAAAGTGAGAGCAGACGGGTGAACTTTCTCGGTCAGACGGGTTATATATCTTCATCAGACGGGTGAAGATCAGCTCAGACGAGTGTTGAGATGAGAGAAATATCAGGTGAGTGTCTTGGGAGTGATGAAATACATGATGAGAGAGAAGAAAACAACAAAAAAGTGGGAAAGCAATTATGTATCTTAGGAGTGATGATTGTTGCGTTGTTTTATTACTATTTTGGCATTTACACATACGGTGTCCACCATATGTTGTCGATGTTGGGTGTCAACCGAACATTATTCGTTTTAGTATGTAAAAACATGGTAGGTGGAAGATAGGGAGGACAGTGAAAATGGAGTTTGATAGAACTTTTTTTAATCTTCACTTGTTTGGTAGTGGGTGCCAAATCTCTTTGAAGTTTGAACCCACTTTCATGCTGTGGTAGTAGGTATGGCAAAAGATCCCAAACCTGTGAGTATCCGTCTGAACCCGTCCCGATGTCGACAGGGAAAATCCATTTTGACTGGGGTTAGGGTCAGGGGAAACCCGCATTTCGAAGACGGGGTCGAGGTCGAGGGTGAGTATCCGTCTCGAACCCGTTGCGTTGATATGAAAATACAAAAATGCCTTATATGATGACATATGTTGCCTTACAAAAAATAAAAAAAAAAGATTAAATATGTTTTTAGTCTTTAGAAAATGAATGGATTTTGATTTTGGTCCCTGTAAAATTTTTTCTTTGGTTTTTATCCGTCTAAAATATGAAATTACTAATTTTAGTCCCTATAAAATAGGCAAATTTTGGTTTTTGATTCCTATAAGTTGTTTTTCTTTGATTTTCATCCCTCTAAAATTTAATATCACCGTTTTTAGTTCCTACCGTTCATTTTAGGGTATATAAATATTATTCATTTTAGGATTCAAGAAAAATTTCAGATGAATCGTATATTAACATGATACCGCAGATATCATTGAGTGTCACTTGGGATAACTATATGACCTTCTGTTAGACATATAAGTAGTTAATGGATGTTACATGACAGTAGAGACCAAAAATAGTTATTTGAAATTTTAGAGGGACAAAAACTAAAAAAAAAAAATATACAAGGACCAAAACCAAAATTATCTCATTTTACGGGATCAAAAACATATTAAATCCAAAAAAAAAAAATATTACTTCCTGTGTGGTTGACCTGACCTCTCCGTTTTTCTACTTTACGTTTCGTTTGTTTCAAGGGAAAGACAACGGAAAGAATGAGAGAGGATTGAAGAGGAGAGGAAAAGGGGAATTTTCCCCCGTTTGGTTATAGGATGAAAAGGGAAGGAAAGAAGAATTTTAGTGGGATCCACGTTCAAATACTTTTTTTCGCTAAATGAGAAGAAAACGAAGGGAACATCACAGTTTTGATTAAAAATACTATAATACCCTTGAAATTGAAACCCATTTCTGAATCTCCATCTCTTCCATCCAAAGCCACCTCCAATCTTGTTCACTGTTCCTCCACCGTAACCAAGCACCCTACTTCCTCCAAACTGTCGCCTTTCAAATCGTCGTCTGGACCCGTCGCTGCATCGCGTAGATTGTGCGCATTTTCCTCCACGTGTTGCCCGTCTGACCACTTCCCAGGCACCACCGTTCGCTGCCTTAACCACCGCTAACGGAATCTCTACCGAGCACCCCTCAGTCTGCCTTCCTCTACGCTGCCGAGCAACGCGCGACCTCTCCACCGCCATGCATGGCCATCCTCCGCAGCGCACCGCCGCTGGTGGTAAAGGGCTAACATCCCTCTTCCCTTCTCACGCCGTCATCTCTCCCATTCTATCCCTTTTTTCTTTTATTTCTCTTTCTCTATTTCAGCAGTCAACCCCCCTCCCCTCACCCTTCTAACTTCTAATCTGATTAGGCTATAGGGTAAAAAGAATTAACACTATTTCTTTTTTTATTTTAAAAAGCTAATATTGTATGTGTGTTTTTGTTAGTAATGGGTTCTGACCCACCCTATTTTTTCCTTCCTATTTTTTATCCTAATTTGGGCTTAGCCCATTATTATCATGCTTCCTTTTTTTATTTAGTAAATACTTAATTTGATTTTGAAATTGTAGGATCGTATCAATTTAGTTTCTCACATTATCAATATTTCAAAATGATCCCTGGGATTACAAAAAGTTAATCAGATTTATCCCTCCGTTGGTATTTGTATGGACTATAATGACATTAAGTTGGTAATGTTAGGGATGCGTTTGAAACTAAGTAAATAGTATTAGGGATGTATTTACCACATTTTATAATTTCAAGGATCATTTTGGAATATTGATAAAATAAGGGACTAAGTTGATACGACCCTATAATTTCAATGACCAAATTGGATATTTACTCTTTTCTTATTATTCTCCAATTAAATTAAAATAGAATGCTAAAATGGGGAGATTGATTGGACATGATGTTTTCTCAAGCTTAAGTTGTGACAACTTCGAAATCTCGAAATTCTCTTACGCACGAATAATTTCTTCATTATTTTGTTTTTTTTTTTTGCAAATAATCTATTTTTTGAAATTTATGGTGCTTCTTTATTTTTATTTTAAGAGCTAAATAAATTTTTTACAATTATTAATGTTTTTTTAATTTATCTTAGATTCTCACCGTGTTTATTTTTTCATTTTGAATGACTGATACTATATTTTGCATTATTCCTTTATTTATTAATATCCCTTTATACTAAAAGATGTTTTGGTCATTTCACAAATATATTTTTTTCCTCTCACTTTCTTTTCAACCAAACAAGAAGAGAGAAAACTTTTGGTTTTCTTTCCTCTCATTTTCTTTCCAACCAAACAACTAAACAATCCTCCATTTTCTACTTTTTTCTTTCCTTATCTTTTTTTTCCTCCCACTTTTTTTCTTCCCATTTTCTCTCCTACAACCAAACAGAGTGTTAGGCTTTACATAATTAGGTTTACATTTCCCTTTCAGTCTTTCAAAAACATTTTAGACAAAAAAAATCGCGGCGCCAAACTCGTGACCAGACCTCTCCGATTTCTCACCACCACAGCGCACTGCCCAACCACCGTCGCCGCTCTTCTTGGTCTTCTTCGACTCAGCCCCAACTCGTGCCGTTCAGAGCAACCGCCAACCACCGCGCTGGTATTTGGTCAACCGGCGACCACCACCAACCCCTCTCTTCTCTGTTCTCCTTTTCCCTTTTTTCTCAAATCAAATCTTGAATTTTTGATGCTTTATCCTTAAATTTATTAAGGAACACAAGACTTCTCCTTAATCCTTATCTGCTTCTTGCTTCTTTAGTTACTGAACACCAAGAATGTGAAAAGGTTGTAATTGTGAAAGTAATTTTTGTTGCCTCTTTCCCGTGCATTCACCGGTAAACAATTAGTTTTTTTTAGTGGTTTAAACATTTAAGTGAGTAAAGATAAAAAGAAATTAAATTAGCTTTAAACAATAAAGACACCAGGTGTGAATTTGGGAAGGTAAAGCAAGACTGAGGAAAAAATAATTAATTTGCGATGCATGGGTGTCCAGTTCTAATTTTATTTGTCATTATTATTTAAATCAATTCTGCATGTAAACAAAATTTAAGTTATATTACTAAATCAAGTGTTGTATACATGAGAGCTAGATTAAATAATTAAGCATTTGTGAGTAGGCCTCTTCCATGTAGTAAACATGTCATAGCTATTTAGCAACCAGATAAATAAAAGAACATATTTTAGGAGTAGATTCTTGTTGTCAGGTTACCTGGCAAATAACTTCTAGTGAATGTTGTTTTGCAAGATGGATGGAAGTCTGATATGCTATGATGGTTACATTCAAGGTGCGTGGGAATTGCAAGTGGCAATATGCCCTAAGGTGATTGGTATTGCCCTGAGTGTGGAATTGGTGCACAAAGGGATGTTGCCTTGAGTGAGCAATTAGAAAGCATTTGTGAAGAAAAACTATAGAAAATATTAGTAAATCAAAAGTAAGTTTAGGAGAATAGAAAAGATTAGTAAACCAAAAGTATGTTTAGGATTTGTCTTGGATCTCATTATTGTGTTCCTTAACTGTAATCCAAACATGCACATAGATATACCAACCAAAAGCAAAACTTGTAAGAGAATAGAAACTCAATTTGAGGAACAAACCAATGAGATCCACGCTGAGGAGTTAGGACCAACAACATTAGAAAATAAGTTGGAATTTTAAGCGCATATTCGGTGGAAAAGGTCCTTTAAAATAAATTTGTCTTTAAAGAGAGTAAGTAAGGATGTTTTCACCGTTGATTTAATAAAGTGGATTAATATCTCTATGCATTTTATTAAATCAAGGATGAAAACAATATTATTTATTCACTTTAGAGCGTAAATCACTTTAGACCACCACAATATTAGAAATAGAGCATAAAAACAAAACAAAGGATGGGTTGTGCAATTTTTTTTTATCGATATAAGAAGTAGCTTATGAATTGGGTGGCACATCCATGGATAGATAGCCTTACAACATAAGCATAATCAATAATCAACATTTAGGTAAAATATGAATAACGAAAGATAACAACTCACATCCACGCAGCCGCTGCTATTAGTCCACACAAGGAGTGTCCGGTTAAAATATAAGCACCACTGTGAATGTCTTGCTCTCGCAAAGAGAATATACATCATTATAGTTACGCCATGGAGAATAATAGATCTACCTTCGAGAAAGGCAAAGCTATATGACAGATAGTAAAACTAATAACATTAGAAAATTAAAAATGATCAAGGGATATTGTTTTCTATGAAATGATAAACTATTGAAACTTGGTTGTAAATTTGTAATGTTAATATATTGATCATAAAAATTGTAATGTTAATATTGGAAGTTTGATTCTTCACCAAGAGGAAAAATTGAAAACCAAAAAAAACAAAAGGAAGCTTTTATATAATCTAATAAAATACAATATCGGCTTGTATATAGTTTGGGTTTTTAATTTTTTATTTAACTCGATAAACAAAAATGTGGTAATTAAGATAGTTTTAGTTTAATTTTGATACCGTTAGTGTAGTTTTTTTATAGTGAATCTTTTTCCATAAAACATAAAATAAAGTGAGAGAATGGTCATATATATTTTTATTTATTTTGAAAAAAGAATATGAATTTCACTTTCTGTTGCTAAATGTACTTTTGTAACCTTAGGTTTTGCCGTTTAAGTAATGAACGATAACAGCCGCTTAGTTCCCTAGTCGTAGGCTGCTAAAACAAACTCAAACCTTGTCTGTGCTCTCTCCAATCAAAAACAAGTACAATCCCATTTATTAACCCTTTCTTCAATATCACTTCATCTATGCCTATATGTTTCTGTCATTCATATTTGTTTCTGTTTCATTTTGTCTCTTCCAAATATTTATTCTGTTTTATCCAACAAATCTATATAATACGTCAATCTTCAAACAAGATAATATAACGTCTGGTTCACATAGGGTTTTTTCTTTATGCTTTGATTAAATGATCTAACGTCTGAGCAACATTTTTTTTCTATCAGTTGTTGTTCTGCTTTTTAAGTTTTAGCAATATCTTATATACAATTTTTTTTCCTTGTTAGGATCAACATTAGACTAATATGGATTCAGAGTATTCGAAGGACACTGTTGGTGCCCGAAGGAAGGTTTGCTTTGATGCTGTTAAACACATTTGTCATTTATTATCAAATTATCAATACTACTAATACTTTTATCAAAAAAAAAATTAAATAATTTGTTCCACTGTTATTCTTTTGGCGAATAACCCGAGCCTTTGCAGGTAAAATTTGTACCAAGAGCTCCACCTCGTAGAGTGCCGAAACCAGAAGTTAAAACGTATACATCATTTGGTTTGACAACATTTCATCATGTAACACTGTTTAATTTAATGTTCCTCTGTTTTGTTCCACAACTTACCGTTCTGTTTCTGCAGTGAAGTGGTTGAGAATGATGATGCAGTCCACGCTAAGGATTTGCTGCGGCGTTTCCATGTATATTTGATTTCATTTTGATCGATATCCCTTATTCAACTTTTCTCTGACTTTAATATTCCCTTGTTGAGATTTTCTGGATTTATTGTAGGAGAGTGAGATGAAGGCAAAGCACAAGGTTGAGAAAAAAGGTTTAATTTGTTGCTCCTTTTGGTTTTTGGAATTCTTTGATCTAATTTTCTGTAACTTTTGTACCTTATGCATTGATTTTCTGTTTCTATTATCTTAAGCCGTGTCCGTATTTGATCATTTTGTTCTTGTTAACTTTATCATGAAAACGGATCCTACTTTTCTAGTAAATCTTCAAAAAGTGAAGGTTCACAAAAATGCTCCAGTCATTAGATTACAAAGTTGGAAAAAGTGGCCGATCTTCTTAGGAGCGGAGAGAGCCACGGCTCCCCCCAACTTTTTCTCTTAATCTTTTTATATAAAAAAATTATATAACACGCTCAAAATAATTTGTGCAACATGTATTATTCATGCAAAGTTCACAAACTATCATATATTTTATTTTTTGGAACGCTATTATTAGACCCTACTTCATTAAAAAATATTCAAATAACTGAACAAGTCCATTAAAATGAATATTATTTCCAACTCAACATAATTCGGGCTCACTACAAATAAGTTTTTTCTTCTTAGTTCATTTGCTGCAAACTTCTTAATGTCTCGTGTAAGATGAGTAATTACTAGATGGGATATCACATATTGAATGTTTACTCATTTTACATATTTGAGTGATAAAATTATACATGATTAATCGTAAATTTAAGTGAATTATTTTGATTAGTGTTTAGTGGCTCCCCAAAAAAATTTCTGAAGATCCGCCACTGGTTGGATATACTGATAAATAACCTACCCTGCATGTGGCATTGCATTACTTATTTTACATATTTGAGTGATAAAATTATGCATGATTAATTGTAAATTTAAGTGAATTATTTTGATTAGTGTTTAGTGGCTCCCCAAAAAAATTTCTCAAGATCCGCCACTGGTTGGATATACTGATAAATAACCTACCCTGCATGTGGCATTGCATTTGTTGACCAGGGAAGAGCAATTAAAGAATCAAAACAATTCTTTTATTTGGGGAATAGTTTCTGCCATTTTATATTAAGTCAACACATCCTACTTGATGTTCTGAAAGATAGCATTTACTATCTCCAGTGTTTGTGTCATTCATATGTTGGATGCCTATTCAAATTCCTCGCATTTCAATAATTTACATATCATCATTCTTTCTATTTTCTAAAATTGCATTGTTCATAATTATGGTTTTCAGTGTCAGCTTCACAAATTGCATTTGGTTATGGAGGGGAATCAACATCTATGAAATCATATGGTTTTTCCAGGGGTGGAAGCAATATCAACAACAGTGAGACTCCAGCATTCAATGGTATGCCACCATAAGTCATTTTAATTCAATAGAATGGTATCGGATATTTTGCTCTTTGCTGCATGTTACTTCAGCATATTCTGACTGTTCCTTTCATGTGATGCTTCTTTAACCACAGAGACAGAGAAAGAATACAGAGAACCATGGGTGAGTGATATAACCTGATTGATTTCTTGTTTTTATTTATCTTATATTATCTGTGTGTGAATTTGGAGATATAACTTGCATGCTCGTTTTACTCTGGATGATCGGTCATGGGACTTTGCTACAGGACTACCACAGTAATTACCCTATAACTCTTCCCTTAAGGAGGCCATATTCAGGAAACCCAGGTAAATTCCAGGAACCAAGAAAATAAAATAACAGCTGACGGAATTTTAATATCATGAGAATTAGGTAATAAACTAATGTAAAAGGACTTGTTCTGCCAATTCACAGAATTATGAGGTTTCAGTTACATTCATGTATATAGTATCTACTCCTTATACCGTTACATTTAAAATAAAATTTCCTTTATATTATGCAACATCAAGTGGCTTTACCTTCCCATATTCTGATAGAATTTCTTGATGAGGACGAATTTGGGGAGGCTGCTGAATCCAGAACTTATAATGAAAATTCATCAAATCCTGCAATGGAACTTGGCCTGTTGGTAAGCAAACTGAAATTTATAAAATCAGTTTTATTCAAGTTCAACTCCTTTCGATTATTATAATAGTGTTTTGGTCAAATTTTTATAGGAGGAAAATCCAGAGGCAAATATGTTCTTTATTCATTTACCAGCCACTTTCCCTATGATTAAACGATCAGCAGCTAATGATGGAGGCCAGGATGTTAATGATAATAACAACTCTAAACCTCGTACAGGAACAAAAAAAGTGGGAAAGCCATGTAAGTTGAAGGAATTACCACGTGGCATCATGGGTAAAATGCTTGTATACAAGAGTGGTGCAGTTAAGCTGAAGCTTGGCAATACCCTTTATGATGTAAGTACTGCATTTCCAAGATAAATTACAGGTCGCATATCTGAGTGTTATTTTGCCATTTCTTATTTTTTTTAAAATACTCAATACTATGAATTGTATAAGTGAAAGTACGTGAGTGACATACAAAACAAATTTTACTGGATCACTTGTTAGGAAAATCTCACCCTTTTAGATGAGCAAATGCAAAAGTTGATTGTAGTTTTGGTTTCTCATTAAGCTAATTTTTTGTGTTCTGCTTTTAAAAATTGTTGCAGGTTTCCCCGGGATTGAATTGTGGGTTTTCCCAAGATGTGGTTGCTATGAATACTGCTCAAAAGCATTGTTGCACAATTGGGGAGATCAGCAAGCATGCCACTATAACCCCGGATCTAGATGCCGTAATAGACAGTCTGGCTGATTTATGACAAATTAAATGCTTTTTTGTTTTAAAATAGTTTGCGTTATATTTATGAAAAATTTCAAATTATATGTCCTAAACAAAAAAAAATTAGAAGAGAAAGAAAATAGAATGAAGTCTCTGTTATCTGTTATCTTATTTCTCATTCTTGAGACTTGCTGTTTCTTCAGTTTACGCCAGAAATTTCTCGGGTATGGATTGGGTGACTTTTATAATTGATACCTTTGGTGTTTTTCTCTCTTTCTCTTTCATTTGACACACACTCTCTCATCTTATTTCATTTTTCTCTCTTATATTTCTCTCTTCAAAAATGCCTAAAGTCATTAAAGTCATCACAAATGAATGTCACTCAATCCATTTCCAAATTTCTCACCGTAAGTAGCCAGAGCAATTAGTGAATGAAAAATAGCTTTCATGGAATTATATTGTGAAGTTGATTTATCATAACTAGTTTGATATTCTTGAATTTATTCCCAAATTAATGAAACATAAGTATTGCTAGCATGCCTGATTGTTACATAAATATTACTACATTAGATAGTGCCTTCTCTGCGCAAAAAGTGCATTCTATTCTCTTATTATTGTTATTCTTACTATGAACTGGATAATCTAGACCATAGCATGATAAGGGAGGGAGTTACTTTTTGCATCCTCTTTCCATTTTTTAATTTATTTTTTTCAAAATCGAATGGATTCGATCTTATTCATATGTGAGGAAGGTAATAAAAAAAAAAGAAGATGAGTTCACATCACCTTTTTTTCTTAAACACACCACCCTCCCCCACTCCCCCTCCCTTGGCCTGCCGCCCATTCCCCCTCCCCTCCCTTCCCACTCCAACTTCCCCTCTCCTCCTCCCCTGGCCTGCTACCTTACTCCCCTCCCCTATGAATTTTGGAAAGTTAAATCTACATTAAGTTAAAAAAAAAAAATCAAAAATGAAGTCTAGAATTTAATCTCTAGAACACATATTTATACATTCGAGAATCAAATTTCTAGAATACATATACATGTGTTATGGAGATTAAATTCGAGAAAGTTAAAATCAAAAAAAAAATTCCAGAATTTAATTTCCGTAACACAAGTGGCATTCTAGAATCAAATTTTCGGATCCATATGCCTGTGTTTAGGAAATTAAGTTTTGGAAGGTTAAAAAAATTAAAAAAAATAGGAGAATGGAGTATGTGTTCGTAAAAGGGAGGGGAGGAAAGGTATCAACATGTGATTGATCTGAGTGGTAAGGGATTTGGACACCTTAAGCAAATAGTCAGGGGTTCGAATCCTGGTTCTTGTGTATGGAGAAAAACTGGTTGGGAAGGGAGAACCTATCTTGTGCGTCCAACAGGTTCCCCGACAGAGATTAGTCACTACTAACGGTGATGGATTTATTCTTAAATTATTTAATGGGTTGAAATTTCAATATATTTTACAAAATTAAAGAATAAATATACTCTCGTTTACTAATTTTAAAAACAAGCTAAGTACAAATATTGAATTTAGGTCTTTTATGTGAAAAAATTGACTTATAATGACTAAATGTTTAAGGTGTGTTTGGATTTATATATGTTTGAGAGTACGTTTAACGTAAAAATACATTTTTCAAGATACAAACTCAAATGGATATTTGAATTCATTCCAATATAAATGCAAACATACACTAAATGAAGTGAATTCGTTACCATCGGGTCATCAAGCAAGTGAAGAAATTATTGTCTAGTACAAGAGTATTACACTATTCCATAAAAAATTTGACAGATCCCACTATGTAAGCATTCATACAAATATGAGTTTAATTGTTATGTACTGTAAGTATAAAGTTTTTTACATTGACAACCAATCAGAAATCATGGTATTAGTGACTTTTAAGGTAATAAGGATAATAGTCAATCATTTTAGCTTATGTGATAATTTCTAATTGATTGACTGTGCAAAATATTTTTATACTGACAGTACATATCAATTAAATCCTTAAAATATTATTAAACTATTGAACTTAATTTGATCGTAATTTAAACAAATTGTAACCATGTAACCTAATATCATTTGATTTGATTGGATACCCGTCTTGAACCAGTCGCGCTGATACGAAAATACAAAAATGCCTTATATGATGACATATGCTGCCTTACAAAAAATTAAAAAAAAAAAATTTTACTTCCTATGTGTGTGACCTAACCTCTCCGTTTTTCTCCTTTAGGCTTTAGGTAATTAGGTTTACATTTCCCCCCGACCCGCCCCGTTCCATATGGTAGAGTGGCTGGGTTGGTGCGTAAGTGAGTTGCATCTTTCACTCCACTTTCAGCAATCCTACATTGTTGCTGTACCAAAAAAGTGAAGCAATTTGGCTTCAAAATTTCGGGAAGGTTACAAAATTTTCATAAAATTCCGGATTTTAAATTTCAGTATATAAAAGAGCACTATTCCGGAAAATAAATTCCGGAACGATAAATTTGCATAAACTTATTTATCGGATACGGGAAAGCAGAATGAGAGAAAGACATAAGTTATATAAGGAAGGAAGTTCTTGAAAGAGATTAAATGAAAAAAAGGGGAATAACCTATGAACATATGAAAGGGAAGTTATTCAATGGAGGGGAGAGAAGAGATGTATTTTTAAATGTATTTTATGTGATGTGTTAAGATAATTAGGGATATTTTGATAATATTAAATTTAAAAAAAAAAAATTTAGTGGTAAAAATAATTGTGGTGTAAAATACAATCCCCTTCTCTTCGTTCCCTACCCCCCTCACACCCTTTCAAGTTTCACCCCAAAGAGCCTCTGCCCCTTTTCTGTCTTCAAGCTTTGATGCTCCGTTCATCTCTAGGAACCTCCATGTCCCCTACATATGGAAAATTCCCAATCAAACCCCATCTCTTTTAAAAAGAAATAATCAGTAAAAAAAGAGAAAAAAGAAAAGAGAAGAGATGTATCAGAGAAGAAAAAGAAGAAAAGGAGAAGGGGGTGGAAACCCGCCGTCGCGCCCATCCTGGTACGCTCTGTTTGAAACGAACTGTGCTGACCACCAGGCTGACGATTGGGCTGTGTCCGATACTGGTTTTTCTGTGGCAGTCACCATAATACATCAATGAAGACCTCCATGTTTGCCAACATATTGTAACTTAAAGGTAATGATAGAGGTGTGAGAGATTTCAAAAGATGGGGTATGAATAGTTATAATTAAATTGGTAGCAGTGAGTAAGGGAGAGAGTGACAATATGGTACGAAACCCCCCTCGTCAAAGGCCCAAACCCATTAAGATGAACGAACCGACCCATTAATTAAGAGGAACAAACCGTTCCATGTTTGCGATTACGAAGGCCCAAACGGAGATGGCGCCCCTTATTATTATTATTGAATTGAATTCTTCTTTGTTGATGTGTAGGAGCGAGCAGCGGTACGAGGAGGGTATCGCAAACAAAAAAAACATCTTCTTCAGTCTTCACTAACTAACTCCCTTTTGCTTTGAATTATTATTGTTGCGAATCTCCGGCTTGAAACGCCAATTGAGCATGCCGATCAGATGGTATCGGCAAAATCAATCCCTGTTTTTTTTTTTTTTTTTTCCCACAGTTAAAGTTGTGATTTATTATTATATGGTTTTTGGTGGATAGGGTTCTGCACTGGCAACCCAACCAAGGAAGTGTGGCGAATAGCCAAATCCTGAATGAAGTTGCACAGTGCGTGGAGAGCATGAATGGCGTCAAAGGCGGAAGATGGAAAGCTACCCTCACTTTCTACAGACCCAATTTACGAGGTTGGTTAGTTAGTTAGTTAGTTAATCAAGAAACAAGAAACCCCCTTTTAATTAATTTTAATAATTGTTATTGTTATGGTAGCAGACCAGTCCATCGCTACCGATTTCCCGCGCGATTTTCTGGGGATATCGCTGCTGGATCAGCCCAACAAATACTACTTCATCATTCGCGGCAATAAGATTATTCTTGAGGCCGATTCTTCCATCTTAACCATCATGGAGAAACTCCAGTCCTACAAATCCAAAGTCGCTCTTCATTTCGAGGTCCAAACTTTATGCTATTTATACTTTGTCCTCATATTAATCAATCGTTGTTTTTTGTAATTGTTTATGGATGGTAATGTTGAATGCAGGGAGTGCAGTATAAAATGGGTGACTTTCAGGTCAGATTGATTAAAGTTGCTCCCAATCAAGCTGAAAGTCTCAGAGGAATTTTAATGGAGGTAACCACTTTTCAATTCTTGTTCCATTCCTGTTTTTGGATTCCTTTAGTTAGTTTAGGCTGATTTGCCTGATACATGTTTAGTACTCCTGTATGTAGTTAGGGTTTTTTTTGGTTTGAGAACAAGCTTTTTTACTCCTTTATGTAATCAAAGGAGTTGTATTTCATGTTTTTGTTGAATAAAAAACTTTTGACTGTAAATACCGTGCTCTTTGAAATCTTTACTTTTTAACTGAAATCCAGCTGATATTTTTCATTCGTTCCTTCACTCAGTCACTCAGTTCGTCCCCTCACATGTCATGAGAAAATGTGTTCTATCTAGTGTTGTTAATTCTGCCTTCAACATATTTATCGCTAATATTCACCACTTCGATTGGAATGGACGAATGGAGTGGTGCATCTTGACATTTTCTTTTGGTGATGGCGGGGTTCATAATATGCACCTTCTATGGTGTGCATGGTGCATTGTTAGGATTGCTACAATGGAAATTTACATGGTGCGAACAAAGAAAGAAGAAGAGACCTAAGCAATAGTTTGTCAATGCGATGCAATTAATTTTACCTTGTGTCTTAGACTGAGTGATAGTGATTGTTACATATGGACTAAAAAAGTTTAAAAGATTATGAACATACAGATATGGACATCAAATTTTTATGCAATGCCTTCTTTTTTTAAGGACAGAAAAAACTTATTTTGATTTAAGTATGTTTAGTTTAGTCTTAAAGATATCTCTTCCCTTAGAAGATCGGCTATTGTTCACTCCCTCATCTCCCATATAAAACTGACCGGCTTTGTTGTAGGGTGGGTGGAAATGGAATATCTTGCTATTGGTAAATTTATTAGTTTTGCTTTTGTTCGTTTTTTTTTTGGCTGCATTTAAATATTCAATACTCTGCTATATAAAAAAAATCAATACCCATTGTATGTTTGTCATAGTTAGTTTGAGAATAACTGTGCTTTAGTAGATATGTATGTGTTCAAGTTTGGTTGAAGTTTTTTGCAGGTTGAGTATCTCCCTATTTCTTCAGTTGAAAAATCCCGGAAAATTATGGAGGAGTTCTTTGATATATGGCGAGAACTCGTGTCTAAAAAATCATTACCAGGTCAGTTCATGCACGCGGATCCATGTTATGCAGAGTATGGGCTCTCGGACAATTATACTGCACAACATACAGCTATTCAATACGCTGCTGCTCTGGCCCAACTAATTGCATCAGTGCAGTCTATGAGGAGCTAGGAAGATTGAAGGGTTTCTGTTCTCATCTGTTACTTGAACGACTGCACCTTTCTCTTGAGATGAACAACCAACTCTCTAGGTTCAATCATTTGCGTTATTGCACCTCGATTGTATTTAGTTGTTTGAAGCCTAAATATCAACTTATAAGGGGAATTTTGGATCCATTTAGGTGGTGGGTGTAGGCTGGGGATTGTATTGATGCTCGTATTGCTTTCCAATTGTCAAAAGGCAACATCGATGTTCTGCTTCTTTGGTTACTGAACACCAAGAATGTGAAAAGATTGTAATTGTGAAAGTAATTTTAGTTGCCTCTTTCCCGTGCATTCGCCGGTAAACAATTAGTTTTGTTTAGTGGTTTAATCATTTAAGTGAGGAAAGATAAAAAGAAATTAAATTAGCTTTTAACAATACAGACACCAGGTGTGAATTTTGGAAGGTAAAGCAAGATGGAGGAAAAAATAATTAATTTGGGATGCACGGGTGTCCAGTTCTAATTTTATTTGTCATTATTTAAATCAATTCTGCATGTAAACAAAATTAAAGTTATATTACTAAATCAAGTGTTGCATACATGAGAGCTAGATTAAATAATTAAGCATTTGTGAGTAGGCCTCTTCCATGTAGTAAACATGTCATAGCTATTTATCAACCAGATAAATAAAAAGAATATATTTTGGGAGTAGATTCTTGTTGTCAGGTTACCTGGCAAATAACTTGTAGTGAATGTTGTTTTGCAAGATGGATGGTAGTCTGATATGCTATGATGGTTATATTCAAGGTGTGTGGGAATTGCGAGTGGCAATATACCCTAAGGTGATTGGTATTGCCCTGAGTGTGGAATTGGTGCACAAAGGGATATTGCCTTGAGTGAGCAATTAGAAAGCATTTGTGAAGAAAAACTATAGAAAAGACTAGTAAACCAAAAGTAAGTTTCACGTTTGGTTTATCGTTGTAAACGTACGTTTGGATCCAAAAGCACGTTTGCTCCAAAGAAACTCTATAGATACTTTATCTCAAACATACGTTTAAAATTTTTCAACATTAAACCAAATATGCACAAGATTAGTAAACCAAAAGTACGTTTAGGATTTATCTTGGATCTCATTAATGTGTTCCTCAACTGTAAATCAAACATGCACATACATATACCAACCAAAAGCAAAACTTGTAAGAGAATAGAAACTCAGTTTGAGGAACAAACCAATGAGATCCACGCTTAGGAGTTAGGACCAACAACATTAGAAAATACGGTGGAATTTTAAGCACATATTTTGGGGAAAAACTACTCTAAAATAAGTTTGTCTTTAAAGTGAGCAAATAAATATGTTTTCATCCTTGATTTAATAAAGTGGATTAATATCTTTATGCATTTTATTAAATCAAGGGTGAAAACACTATTATTTACACACGGTAGAGAGTAAATTACTTTAGGCCACCTCAATATTAGAAATTGCACATAAAAACAAAACAAAGGATGGCTTGTACAATTTTTTTTTATCGATATAAGAAGTAGCTTCTGAATTGGGTGGCACATCCCTGGATAGATAGTTACAACATAAGCATAGATGAATAACCAACATTTAGGTAAAAGATGAATAAAGAAAGATAACAACTATCCACGCAGCAGCTGCTATTAGTCGACACAAGGAGTGTGTGGTTAAAAATTAAGCACCAATGTGAATGTCTTGCTCTCGCAAAGAGAGTATACTTCGTTATAGTTACGCCATGGAGAATAATATATTTAGAGCCTGTTTGGTAAGGCACTCCATTGAGCTTATAACGGATGAGAAAGTAGTCCCGTTTGGTAAGCGTCTTTGTCATGAGCTTATAGCGTTTTTTCACGAGCTTATAATGTTTTTTCCAGACTCTACTTGAAGTAGCGTTTGAACTTATAGCTTATAGCGTTTCATTTTTCTTTCCACTTTTATCCTTATTATCTTCATTTAATTCTACCTTTATTTTCTTCTCTCTTTTTTTTATGTAAAATCATTAATGAAGATGTCCTTTTATGTTATTTTATATTTTTCAGCTAGTTCAACCGCTAGTTTTATCAAACACCTCCACAGAAAATAAGCTAGCTTATCCGCTATCAGCTACCTCATCCGCTATCTGCTATAAGCTATTCGCTATCAGCTAGCTTATCCGCTAACAACTAATTTTACCAAACAGGCTCTAGGGGACCGCATCATATTTGTTAAATAGAATGATCTCTCTGATGTCCTTTCCAAATATCATTATATCCTAATAATATGAAGACCAATTTTCTTGATCATGCGTGCATATAAATACATGTTTATATCCTATGAACTTTGTTCTGATATATGACAGATAGTAAAACTAATAACATTAGAAAATTAAAAATGATCAAAGGATATTGTTTTCTATGAAATGATAAAGTATTGAAACTTGGTTGTAAATTTGTAATGTTAATATACTGATAAAAAATTTTGTAAAGTTAATATTGGAAGTTTGATTCTTCACCAAGAGGAAAAATTGAAAATCAATAAAACAGAAGCTTTATATAATCTAATAAAATACAATATCGGCTTATATAGTTTGGGTTTTTAATTTTTTATTTAACTCGATAACACAAAAATGTTGTATTTAAGATAGTTTGAGTTTAATTTTGATACGGTTAGTATAAATTTTTTATATTTTCAACAAATTACAAATTATTTTATATGTGATTTTTAATATAATTATAATATGTGTGGGAAAAATTTAATGATGTGGTAATTATTAAATCTTACATATCTAACATTGAAAATTCTTTGATATAGTGAATCTTTTTCCATAAAACATAAAATAAAACGAGAGAATGCTCATATATATATATATATTTATTTATTTTAAAAAAAGAATATGAATTTCAGTTTCCGTTGCTAAATGTACTTTTGTAACCTTAGGTTTAGCCGTTTAAGTAATGAAGGATATATAGACAGCCGCTTAGTTCCCTGGCAACCACCTTTACTCGTAGGCTCAAACCTTGTCTGTGCTCTCTCCGATCAAAAACAAGTACGTCCGTTTATTAACCCTTTCTTCATTATCTTCAATATCACTTCATCTATGCCTATATGTTTCTGCCATTTATCCTTGCTTCCGTTTCATTCTGTCTCTTCCAATTTTTTTCCCCTGTTTTACGCAACAAATCTACAACATACGCCAATCTTCAAACAATATAACATATTCTGTTGCCAATAACTATGGTTCCAAGCCTGTGTTGCTTCAGCTTCATACATTGGTTTTTCTTTATGTTTTGATTCAATGATATAATGTCCGAGGAACATTTTTTTTCTATCAGTTGTTGTTGTTGTTCTGCTTTTGAAGTTTTAGCAATATCTTATATACATTTTTTTCCCCTTCTTAGGATAAACATTAGACTAATATGGATTCAGAGTATTCGAAGGACAGTGCTGGTGCCCGAAGGAAGGTTTGCTTTGATGCTGTTAAACATATTTGTTACTTATTATCAAATTATCAATACTACTACTACTACTACTTTTATCAACAAAAAAAAAAAAAAAAACTAAATAATTTGTTCCACTGTTATTCTTTTGGCGAATAACCTGAGCCTTTGCAGGTAAAATTTGTACCAAGAGCTCCACCTCGTAGAGTGCCGAAGCCAGAAGTTAAAACGTATATATCATTTGGTTTGACAATATTTCATCACGTAACATACACTGTTTAATTTAATGTTCCTCTGTTTTGTTCTACCTCTTACCGTTCTGTTTCTGCAGTGAAGTGGTTGAGAATGATGATGCAGTCCACGCTAAGGATTTGCTGCGGCGTTTCCATGTATATTTGATTTCATTTTGATCGATATCCCTTGTTCAACTTTTCTCTGATTTTAATATTCCCTTGTTGAAATTTTCTGGATTTATTGTAGGAGAGTGAGATGAAGGCAAAGCACAAGGCTGAGAAAAAAGGTTTAATTTGTTACTCCTTTTGGTTTTTGGAATTCTTTGATCTAATTTTCTGCAACTTTTGTACCTTATGCATTGATTTTATGTTTCTATTATCTTAAGCCGTGTCCGTGTTTGATCATTTTGTTCTTGTTAACTTCATCATGAAAATGGATCCTACTTTTCTAGTAAATCTTCAAAAAGTGAAGGTTCACAAAAATGCTCCAGTCATTAGATTAATGAAGTTGGCTATACTGATAAATAATCTACTCTGCATGTCACATAACATTGCCTTTGTTGTGCAGGGAAGAGCAATTAAAGAATCAAAACAATTCTTTTTTTTAGGGGAATAGTTTCTGCCTTTTTAAATTAAGTCAACACATCCTACTTGATTTTCTGAAAGATAGCATTTACTATCTCGTATGTTTGTGTCATTCATATGTTGGATGCCTATGCAAATTCCTCGCAATTCAATAATTTACATAATCCCGCTTCTCGCTAAAGCAGGAATATCATCATTCTTTCTATTTTCTAAAATTGCATTGTTCATAATTATGGTTTTCAGTGTCAGCTTCACAAATTGCATTTGGTTATGGAGGGGAATCAACATCTATGAAATCATATGGTTTTTCCAGGGGTGGAAGCAATATCAACAACAGTGAGACTCCAGCATTCAATGGTATGCCACCATAAGTCATCTTCATTCAATAGAATGGTATCGGATATTTTGCTCTTTGCTGCATGTTACTTCAGCATATTCTGACTGTTCCTTTCATGTGATGCTTCTTTAACCACAGAGACAGAGAAAGAATACAGAGAACCATGGGTGAGTGATATAACCTGATTGATTTCTTGTTTTTATTTATCTTATATTATCTGTGTGTGAATTTGGAGATATAACTTGCATGCTCGTTTTACTCTGGATGATCGGTCATGGGACTTTGCTACAGGACTACTACAGTAATTACCCTATAACTCTTCCCTTAAGGAGGCCATATTCAGGAAACCCAGGTAAATTCCAGGAACCAAGAAAATAAAATAACAGCTGACGGAATTTTAATATCATCAGAATTAGGTAATATCAACTAATGTAAAAGGACTTGTTCTGCCCATTCTCAGAATGATGATGAGGTTTCAGTTACATTCATGTATATAGTATCTACTCCTTATACCGTTACATTTAAAATAAAAATTCCTTTATATTATGCAACATCAAGTGGCTTTACCTTTCCATATTGTTCTGATAGAATTTCTTGATGAGGACGAATTTGGGGAGGCTGCTGAATCCAGAACTTATAATGAAAATTCATCAAATCCAGCAATGGAACTTGGCCTGTTGGTAAGCAAACTGAAATTTATAAAATCAGTTTTATTCAAGTTCAACTCCTTTCGATTATTATAATAGTGTTTTGGTCAAATTTTTGATAGGAGGAAAATCCAGAGGCAAATATGTTCTTTATTCATTTACCAGCCACTTTCCCTATGATTAAAGGATCAGCAGCTAATGATGGAGGCCAAGATGTTAATGATAATAACAACTCTAAACCTCGTACAGGAACAAAAAAAGTGGGAAAGCCATGTAAGTTGAAGGAATTACCACGTGGCATCATGGGTAAAATGCTTGTATACAAGAGTGGTGCAGTTAAGCTGAAGCTTGGCAATACCCTTTATGATGTAAGTACTGCATTTCCAAGATAAATTACAGGTCGCATATCTGAGTGTTATTTTGCCATTTCTTATTTTTTTTAAAATACTCAATACTATGAATTGTATAATAAGTGAAAGTACGTGAGTGACATACAAAACAAATTTTACTGGATCACTTGTTAGGAAAATCTCACCCTTTTAGATGAGCTAATGCAAAAGTTGATTGTAGTTTTGGTTTCTCATTTAGCTAATTTTTTGTGTTCTGCCTTTAAAAATGGTTGCAGGTTTCCCCTGGATTGAATTGTGGGTTTTCCCAAGATGTGGTTGCTATGAATACTGCTCAAAAGCATTGTTGCACAATTGGGGAGATCAGCAAGCATGCCACTATAACCCCGGATCTAGATGCCGTCATAGACAGTCTGGCTGATTTATGACAAATTAAATGCATTTTTGTTTTAAAATAGTTTGCATTATATTTATGAAAATTTTCAAATTATATGTCCTAAACAAAAAAAAATTAGAAAAGAAAGAAAATAGAGTGAAGTCTCTGTTACCTGTTATCTTATTTCTCATTCTTGAGACTTGCTGTTTCTTCGGTTTACGCCAGAAATTTCTCAGGGTAAAAAGCCAGAGCAATTAGTGAATGAAAAATAGCATCATGGAATTGTATTGTGAAATTGATTTATCATAATTAGTTTGATATTCTTGAATTTATTCCCAAATGAATGAAACATAAGTATTGCTAGCACGCCTGATTGTTATATAAATATTATTAGATAGTGCCTTCTCTACGCAAAAAGTGCATCCTATTCTCTTAATATCGTTATTCTTTAGCCTAAACACCTGCCATTACTATGAACTGGATAATCTAGACCATAGCATGATAATAAGGGAGTTACTTTTTCCACTTCATTTTTATTTTTTGCACACCTTCGTCATTTTTTAATTTGTTTTTCCAAAGTACTCCCTCTCTCACATCACCTTTCTTTCTGAAACACACCACCCTCCCCTGGCCTGCCCCCCACTCCCACTCTCCCTCTCCCCCTTCGTCTCCCCCTCCCCTGCCCCGTTGCCCCACTCCCCTCCCCTATGAATTCCAGAAAGTTAAATCTACGGAAAAATAAAAAATAAAATAAAAAAAATGAATTCTAGAATTTAATCTCCGAAACATAGATTTATGCCTTCGGAAGATTAAACTCCGAAAAGTTTAAAAAATCAAAAATGAATTGGGGAATTTAATTTCCGGACCAAAGTACATTTGTTCCCGCTAAAAGGTTAAAAAAAAAACAAAAAAACTAAGAGACTAGGGTATATGAACTAGGTAAATCAGAAACAATAATAGATGTATTACAAAAGTCTATCTTATGCTAGTGAATTGAGAGTGGATCCTTTTGTGAACAAGTGGAGGTCTCCTTATATAGTTTTTTTGGTGAACAAACGGACCCAATTTGATTTAGTGCATAAGGAATTGTGACTTGTTTAATTTTGGGAGGAACAATATGTTTTCCGTAGGAGGGAGAACATTTTGGGAAAACAAATTAAAAAACATAGATGGATGGTGTATTTAGCAAAAAGGGGTGCAAAAAGTAATCCCTTAATAAATTGTTACCCATTCCAGTAAAGCCCACTAGTGAGTTAGCTATGCCATAAAATAAAAAACATGAATTCCCTCGCAACGCAACGTGGCCAGATTTGTGTGAGAGAAAAAAGTAGGGAGGGAGGCATAGATCCTATATCTGTTTAAGCCGAAAAGGAGGGAGGGAGAATTGTGTGTCTACTTTATAATGCAATGCATTCAGTTAATTGGTTTTGATTGAATTAGTTCAGGTGAGAGAGATGAAAAACAAAAGAATTAGTGAAAATGAAGTTTGACAAAAAGAACACTTATTATTACGCTTGTAATTTGATGAGTGCAAGTGCGCAACTGCTGAATAAAAATTGTAAAGGAGAAAATGTTTAACACTTATTAGGGATGATTCTATTCCCGTTGTACTTCCTCTCTAATTGCTTATCGAACAAGCTATGCAGTCAATTTATTTAACTTCTCACATTCAGTCCTTTAGCTTTCATTTCTATCAAGCGCACCCTAGAAGTTAATAACCAACAAAATTTGCTTGCCCATTAACTTCTACAATAGTACACCAAGTCTTCTGTATAATAATTTACTTTGGGGAAGATAGGTTGAGTGGACAAAATTGAGGTGTGTTGTGTTGTTTTTAAAGTGCTTGTGATATTGTTTTTTATATGAATATAGTATGTGTAACATTTCATTAATAAAAAAATAATATGTTTAATAATTATTATACATGTCTTATTTATAATGAAATTATAGTACAACAGAATTCAAAGAATAACGTGTAAATTTTGTCCAGGTTGATATATGTAGAATTCCCTATATAACTAATATATAAAAAAGAGTAAACCATCATTTTAGTATTTGAAATTATAAATACCACTTATATTAATCCTTGACTTGAGGAAATTAGAATATTAGTCTCTAAAAACATTTATTATGTTAGTCTTTAAAATTGTTAAAAGTTATATATTCTAGAAATCTATTTAACTGACAAATTGTAATTTCAAGAACTAATATAACCATTACTTATAATTTCATAAACAAATATTTTTTTTTTTTAAATTAGGAACTAATATAACCCGTACTTATAATTTCATAATTTAAAATTATGCTTTACTCATATAAATAAACATGATCTAGTATTCGCAAGCGATATGATGAACCTAAATTAGAAAATTATCATATATTTGTGGGAAAATAAAACCATATTTAAGGTAAAAAGTAAAAACAGGAGCTGAGGTCAATGGCCTACCTTATGGACTTATGGCAACCATCATATTCTATATCTGGAGCATTAATAAAGTATTCACTTCTATAGCCACAATTCCCAGTAAAGCAATTTCCTTTAAATGTTGCATAATATACAAGAACTCCGGCCTATGCAACTGATTCCATTACGGCAGATTGCTATAAACTTTTGCCAAGTTGCATTTAAAGACGGAGGCCCACCAGTGTGTTTGTACCAATGTTGTTAAAGTTGGATCAGACAACAAATCCGAAAAGATTTCATTTCAGGTTCAACGGATTCCACCAGTTAGATCGAATAGTGTCACCCGATAACATCATATATAATTGCAATTATATATACATATATACACACACACCTATCAAACACATTTTTTTTTCTTATAAGTCAAAACATGTATTGTTAATAAAATTACTCATAATAAAATTAAAAAAACTTAAAGTCTTATTATAATCATAACTCAAAATCAAGTCTTGAATATAAGGTTTCAACTTACAATCATAATTCAAAAGACAATACTTATATTAAGTTCATTATCACAACCGACACCAATGACCTAATTGTAGGATTGTTCCAACCATGGCACAAACTTGAGTTTAATTCTCATTTGGTGCATTTTGGAAAAAATAAGGAATTTCAAAAGAAAACGGTCTAACTTGGTTTAAAACGGTCAAATCTGGTTGGTTTTGATCGATTTAATCCGATCCGATCATATAAACGGTTAAATGACTTAACAAAAACCAGATAGGAGGCCAATTCACAATTTTTCTAGTCCGGTCTGATTTTAACAATATTGATTTGTACTTTGGACAAATTGCTATTATTCTAAAATTTTCATTTATTATATTACATTTACTTGAGTTATACCAAAACTACAAGTTACTATAAATGATTATTTTCAATTGTATAGACTATAGACTGTATATTTTACTTTTTTTTTAAGTGGTTAAAAGGCCTACTGTATAACGTAACATTCATCTTCCTTTTTATGAAGTGCATTTTAAATGTTAAACCAAACAAGCTTATATATATTTGGCAGAAAGTAGACACAGAATTCTTCTTTTAGTATAAAATGTTCAGAGATATGCTAGTATTGATATAGGTACAACGACTTGCTCTCCCATGGAGTCATGGTCATTAAGGCTTAGTGTTAGGTTGCTATCCCACCATGTGATATTGTACCATGTGGTCCATCTTCATTATACAACCAACGATTTATATTTTACACTTGGATTTGACACTCTTCGGAATATTTGAGTGAGATTAAATATTATCATATATTATAAAAATAAATTACACTTTATCCTCACGTGGTTTGTCTAAAAAATACTTTGTTTTCCTGTACTATATAATTTGACACGACCCATACAGGATTTGACACAAAAACATTTTGCTTCTTGTATTATAAAATTTGACACTTTACTTAGACACAAAATCATTTTCGTCTCTATTAGAGATGAATTTTCAGATAGATTCAATTAATTCGATACAAAATGTTAATATTACTAATCAAATATGGGATTAATTAGAAATGAAATTTATCCATCACTCATACAATCCATTTTTAATTCCATATCTCCACTTGTTAACGTCTTCCTTTTAAAAAGCCAAAACTATTTAGGGACAAAAAAAATTCATCTCTAAATAAAAAATATCAATATTTCAATTGGAAACAAATTCATAAAAAAAAGTTCTATCTCAAAAGCATAAATAATAATTTTAAAATTAAAAAAAAAAGAGAGAGACATAGCTACTACACGAATTTTGTCATTAGCAACATCTAAAAGGCATCAATAATAGTAAAAAGCGGGCAGTGAAAAAGTTACCGCCAGCTATCGATAATCTCAAAACGGTGGATATTACATATGTGGGTGAATATTTAAATAATCAACTTTTTAAATAAGATTTTGATAAATATAGAAGACACTAATTATATTAGTGCCAGATAAGTTTTATCTATAATTAGGAAAATTAACATTCTGTGAATAATTACATTTTTAGTCTCTAATAAAGACAAATTTATAGACACAAGTAGTTCTATCTCCGAGTAAAATGCCAAAATTCTATAGTAAGGGGTGACAAAGTGTCAAATTTATAATAAATGAGGACAAAATGTTTTTGAGTTAAAGCACAAAGGGGTAAAGTGCAATTTATCATACAGCATATATATACAACTGAAATAGATATATATAATATGCTAATATAAATAACTTGTCATCTGGATATTGTATTTGAATATTTAAATAACAACTATTTTACACTGTATTTTTGAAATACATGTATACAAAAAAAATATGATTACACCATGAGGCAAGTATTCATAAAATATAAATAAGATAAACAATAGTAATATTTTTGTAGATCAAGTGTGTGACAACATTTGATGTCCCTATAATTTTTTTTATGTAAAATACATGTATACAAAATAAATAAAAAATAAGTGAGATGGATATAAATTTATAGGATATCAAATACAATATACAAAATTAATATTTAAATAAAAGACTCTTAAGATAAATATTTTTGCATGTGTTTAGTTACTAAGTGAAAAGTAAAGACTTATGCTTTTTATTAATTGGTTACGTACCCAGCAGAGTGGTAGTTAGCTTTACAGATGCATACAAGAACGTTGACAACGTCAAAGTACAAAAAGAAATATTTCTAAAGGGACAGGACGCGAACTTGGGGGGGAAAAACTCAAAAAAGGGACTAAATAAGTTAACTTAATTGGGGAATATACAAAATGGACACTTTTTAATTAAAGCCATTATCATTCTCTTCTTCATTCATAGCTGGAGTGTCACGAATTAACTGAAAGAACAAAGGTTGTTTGGCGCATTTATTTCACTACCAGAATTGCTTTGTGTCCAGTCCTTGAGAATTTCATCAGAGAACAGGGGGAGTTGGTCCGAACAAGGTGATAATAGATCCTCATTGTAACTGAAATCGCACATATAGTAGTTTGATAAATCTGAGTTGAGAAGATCAGATAAGCAAACATCCCCCGGTTTAAAATCTTTGAGCAAATCTGTTGAGATCAGTTCTTTTTCCTCTTCATTGATAAATGACAAAAACCCATTATTGTCACTGCCTTCCATATCATTATCTATTCGGTTACTTATTGAATTATTGGATACAGATGCATCCTCTGCCTTGGACTTGTTCTTCAATTGCATTGATGAGTGAGGGAGTGATGAGTTCTTCAATAATACCGTAGAGCACTTGGTGGCCTTTGTACGGACCACATGGGTATCTAACTTAGGAGGAGATGGTGAGGGTGAGGGAGTAGTGACCTTAACCTTTGGGGTCAGTTGGGAAGAAGTGGTGGTAATTTGGTGGCGATCTTTAACCTTTTTACCTAAATTGGTATTCCAGTAATTCTTTATTTCATTGTCTGTTCGCCCTGGTAGCCTTCCCGCTATTAGAGACCATCTGATCTATCACAAATTAAGAGTCACTAATTGCAAATAATTGTCAAACACCTTTAATTTGTGAATCATGTCACCCTAAAGAAAATAAAAAAAAAAAGAAAGAAAGATGGAGTGCGATGATGGAGACAGAGAGAATGGGCTAAAGCAAAGTACCTGTTCCCCAAGAGATTGTGAAGCCTGATGATAAGGTCTTCTTCGTCCGAGGATATATTGCCTCTCTTAATATCTGGTCGCAGATAATTCAACCATCGAAGTCTGCAACTTTTCCCACATCTTTTCAAACCTGCAACGACAACCACATAGTATGTACAAGCACTTAAGTCAATAATATATATATAATGATTTGAAGTTTTCATTAAAATAATGAGACGGCTAATAAAGTGACCACAAATGAGAATTTTCTTCTAACATAAAGAAAAGAACCTGCTTTTTTAGGAACGTTTCTCCATCTCCCTTCCCCATGCACCCTAATGTATTCTCTGAGGATTTTGTCTTCATGAGCTGTCCAAGTACCTCTATTCAACCCCTCCTTTGAACAACAAGGGCTTTTCCCCATCTCTGCCACTATTTCTCAACTCTCTCTCTCTCTCTCTCTCTCTCTCTCTCTCTATCTATCTATTGGCAGTGTGTGGGTTTCTCTCTCCTTTGATGTTGTGCCCAGGTTGTTGGCTTCCACCTCAATTAATTCTCTGCCGTGGAGGAGTGTTTAGCAGGATACTTATAGCTAGAGTTATATTATTGGTATAAAATTTTTAAATATCAATACCATATTTTTATATTTTAGCACACTTTTTTTTTATATTTTTTCTTTCATTCATCACATCCCATAGGCAAAACAATAAAAATAAAGACATCACAGACTTGTCCTCATGTAATGTCTTCATGATAATTGTATAAATCAACTTTCTCCTTATAGCTAGCTACTATACATCATAAAAGTTGGTGTGGTTACCTGATTGAAAGGCACTAAGATCAGTAAGATGAGTGAGTGGCGAAAGATTTAAATAAGAAAAAAAAAATAGTTTTTTTATACTCCTAGCAAGGACACTAAGAAAGGATACTGTATGACAAGATAAGCATGGTAAGAATTAAGGTATAATATATCTTAAGGTGAAATTAATGGACCGTATATGTGATAAAAATGCTAATTATATGTCATAATGATACTGTTTAAATAACTACACCATGTGTCGTCATATAACAATGTTAGAATCGGATCCGTATTTCCTTCATATCATTATTTAATTCCTTGAAATCATTAACCATGTATATTGAAAATTTAAGAGAGCTAGTCTGTCACTCTTTTGTAAGATGATAATACCATCTTTTATTAATTTTATGATTTTTTATTTCAGTTAAGAATATTATTAAAGAGGATGGGACTATTAGTAATCTAAATTTTCTATTAAAATTTATTATTAATCAATTATAATAATAAATACTTTTTATAAAATTATGAGAGAATATAGGAATATAAATATTTGAGAAGGCCGAGTATCACCTACTACTTATATTATGCTACTTCTAGTTGATGACTCAATTACATTAGATCAACCCAATAAATGTGGCTCGATGGATAGTACAGACTCGGCTTTGTGGAGAGGACCTCGGTTCGAATTCTACAAAACACATCTTTGAAAAGGGACGAAAAACTAAGCTTCTGAGAATACTCTATAAACCCACTAGGAATTCAAAAACCCTGATTACGAACGACAAGTGTCTAAATATCACTCTTGTTTGCAAAAAATGAAAAAGCTTTTTAGTGTCTAAATATCGCTTCTGTTATTTAAAATGCCAACCAACTTGCACGCTACTATAATTAACTGAACTTCCTGTGGACCACAAATAAGGTCTTCATAATTTTCTTGACGTGGTTAAACTTTTGCATCCCCCCGTTTTTAACCTCCTAGCAGGAATCAATTAACTGTTTCATGAGAATAAAAATGCAAGCATTAAACGTATATTATGATGGCTTTCTACTCTCCCTGTACCTAATTAGGTCTTGGAAATTGGTTGTCCACTGATACGTGAAGTGTGACCGCAGCCTTTTTTATCAAAATGGTACTTTTTTATAAACAATTTAACAGTTTGGTATACTTTCCAAACTATTTAACAAAATGGGATGGTTTTTGCCATCTTGAACTTTTTTTTCCGTGCTGACATGGAAGGCGCTATTCCACATGACCCATCTAGGTAATAACATCAAAATCATAAGCAATGCTTCAACCCAAAAGTGAATAGAGTGCCCTCTATTAATCTGACTTGAATAAAGACTAATCATACTACAGCAGCACAGCTGAAAAGTACATAACATGTATCTCAGCGGCAAAAGATCAGAAATAGTGCATGAGAGGTTTCAGTGTAAAATAAAGAAAAAAAAGAAGGTTAGTTCAAAGTTCAAAGAAATTAATGGCAAGCATCAACCTTATCAGATATCAGAAATTATTAAGGATATCTAGTTGAGACACCAGGATGACGAGCTTCTGGGAAAAGAAAACATCAGGCAAATGGACAAACCAAAAAATCATGGGCCTGTAAGCTAACATATGGGGAATGTGTAGACATATGGTATAAGTTAATGTTTTAGGGTGGATTTTGTGGGCTACTATACCCGAAGGAGATGTACATATACTGAGTATCCAGCCTTTAATGGTAGATAGAGGGTAAAAGCAGAGCACCCAAAGCAAGGCGTGGGAAGGACAGCTTCAAATAGCCAACACTGCACAGCCAAGGGCGTGGAGACCTATAAATTGGGAGATGCTCGATTTCTGGTGTATACACACTAGGCTTCCTCTTGCGGAGGAATGAATGAGCTCAAAGCCATATATTATTTTAAGGCTGCAGGGCATGTTCAAAGGTGATTTGGGATAGTACTGGTGGAGACTGAATTTGCCTGCCGAATGAAGAATGAGAGAGGCGATATTGGGATAGTCATGCCTGGTTGATGGAGAATGATGAGAGAAGTGTGAAATTAGGTAGTAAATTGTTTGAATTAATCTGGCTATAAAAACTAAGCAATATATCATTATGCTATTAGTATTTTCCACTGGATATTGACTTACAATTTAAGTAATAAATGAAAACTAATAGCAGTAGTTCACAAACACTTTTTAACCTTGGTGCTGTTTAATTACATGTATAGATGACTAGCCCCTTCTATTTGATTTGCTAAAATAAGTTTCATATAACTCCATATGCCATTCTGGCTTTAGGTTGAATCTACTAGTCACTAAAAATAAGTAGAACCACAGATGTATCCGCAACAAAAAAAACCAGACAACTAAATTTCAGTATAAAACTAATCACTACATGGACCAAGTTGACCCTCGGAATGAGATCCAAAGTTGGCCTCAAACCTAAACGGGTCAACGTACCCTTTACGAGGCTGAGGTCCATTAGGCCCAAGACTCTCCAACTCCCTGGCAACAGAAGACAACTCAAGGGCCACGGCAATAAGGCCACCGGCTCTGGTAACCTCGGCTCTACTACAGTAACGGACCAGAGGACGGTTACAACAGTTGACTATAAAGCGGGGCCAAGAAAGGGAGGGGTTGAAGACAGGCAATTTACAAGCAAAGAAAGACCATCACTTTGAGTACAGTAGAGAGATAATCAGCTCGGTACTTGTGTTCTTATAGAGAAGAAAAACAATGTAACAAATGGAGTGAATGAAAACCATCAAAATGACATCATTTACAGATTTGCCGCAGCTAGTAATATCCTCCAAACTAAATGTTCTTGTCCTTTTTTATCTTCCATTCTTGTAATTCTACTTAATCGCCCATAGAAACATGCTGCAGTACTTTCTCATATAATGGACACATTTGTAAGGGTTATGTATGAATATGATGAGCCAATGACAAAAATGTGAACAGGAAACAAGAAAGGAGACAAGACAAAAGTTGCAAAGTTTCAACTTTCAAAGCGGTTACCTTATTGTTCCACATTGCATCATAAAAGAGCATTTGAGGTTCATTAAATTGATTAAAGATCAAGGGTTACAAGGGTGAGCATATACAGGAATAACCTGATGATCAAAGACTTGCGGAGTGAGGAGGCGGTGGCGGCACCACATAATCAACCACCAAAACACTCTCCAGATGATCCCTAACCTTGTCCTTCTGATAATTCACTAACTCCTCATTCGAATCCACAGCCTCCATTTCGCTCGGTCCCGGAAAAACTGCGAGGGACGCAACGGAGAAACCCTTAGCTCTAGCCGGCGAGAAATTCTCGCCGTAACTGAGCTGACTGATCTCTTTGAAATTCTCAGGGATTCCTTTGATAACCCCTAACACCTCATCTCTAACCTGATCGCCCACATTCTCCTTCAATTTCAAGAAACTGACTCGAATCGCCGAACCCTGCGGCGGAACCAGGTCGCCGCGAAGATCCTGGGGGACCCAATCGACGGCCATGATGTCGTCGATGATGGGGAGCACGGATCCCTTGACCACGCTGACGTGGCTAGGGTGCGCAGAGTAGGCTTCGAGGTCCTGTTTGGAGTTGTAGCGACTGTGAAGCATGTGAGTGAAAGTGAGGGAGGAGGAACGGCTGCGTAGGAGGGGACCCACGCTGAGGTGGACCACCTCGTCTAGGGATATCAGGGAGCTAAGTCCGTTCACCATGGCACTCACCTTTGACGCCTCCGTGTCATCTTTCACCTTGAACAACACGATGTGCTCCACTGTTTGGGATGACGTCATCTTGATCGAAGATCTGGAGGGTGAAGAAAAATGATAATAGGGCTTGAATCGCTGATGGAGGTGTTTCGAAGGCGAGAAAGCCAAAGAAAATGAGGACGAGAACGAATATGACAGCTGCGACCTCAGACACAGCATCCTCTACACAGGAAGGAATGTGTGTTCTTACATTTGCCACAGGGAAGGGAATCTAGTTTAGTAGTTGGCGCTTGTGAATGACCCAAACAAGGGTTGAGAGCCCTTTCTATGGACCAGTCCAACATCTTGGGCTCCGACCCATGCTGACAATTCCAATGGCTCATCACCTCCACAGTACAAAAGAGGAGAAATTATGCTGCACAAGTTTAGCTTAATTATATTAATTAATCATTACTCTTATTTTAAGAATTACACACATTTTCTTTTATCAGGGATCCATGTATTTTCAGTTATTACCCTTCAAATAAATAAATAGAATAGTAATAATATTATAAATTCCAAAATAAATTGTTTCTGAAAAATGCTTGGGAATCCAAGCACTCTTAGGAACATTCTTCCAACTTAAGTACCAGTTAGAACTTGCTTTTCCCTACTCGTCTTATAAGCAAGGGATTCAACTATCTTGAATGGTTATCGATATTATTTATAGCTGGCGAGATTCTTGATAACTATTGAGAGGTTTTATGCCTTGACCGTCACACTTCTTGATAAAGGTACTTGTCAAAGGTTGCTAATGGTTATTCAAGAGTGGTACTTGATCGGCCTAAAGTTTGGCTTTGCTAGAGGCAAGTAAACCTACGTAATCTAAAGGTTGACTTTGGGTCTCAGAATATTGGGTTAGCTCAGGCCAATAAAGACCAAGAGCCCTTCAAGCTCTGAGCACTAACGAGCGAAAAAGTTTAAAGCAAAAAAGTGCAATACCAATGAAAATGGCTTTCTGGATATTAAGGAGATAAATGGGGGCACTGAAAAACGAAAATCTAGCCAAGAAATGTGTCTTGTTGACATTGTTGATTGTCTTTCATGGTGTCATTGTTTACTTTATCAGTAAATGAACTTAGAATTTCGCCTAACTCGTTTCTCCGAGGTTTGATCTCAATTTGGAGACTTTAACAAGTCATGCCGAAAGATGTCAAAAAGGTTATCGAGGATGTGTGGTAGTTGTTATAAGAGAAAGAGGCGAAGTAAGTTGGTATGATGTTATTCCCAATATTTTCAAGTGCTTTTAAGTCGACAAACAACAATATCTAAAATGAGCAAACAATGGAGTTTGAATGTGGGAGATGAATGAGCTAAGGGAGGAATGTGGCAACGTGCAAGAGGAGAAATGAGTTGTCTTTTTTTTAATATTATTTTAAAATAAATGTGTTGATTTTTTATGCCTTGTCACCTTATTATTGATTGTGCTCAACAATGAGGTATTGGATACGTGCATATCCAAGATTTACTCCTTGGGGATGATCTTTCAGAGTTTTCATATCAGAAGTTTGGATAAGTCTCTAATTAAATATTAGTTAGGCCTTTAATTAATTAATTAATTAATTACAGTACACTAATATTTCAACACACTTTAACAAATCAAAAATAATTAAACTCTTACTTAGTCACTTTACATTCAAAATTACTTCCAATGAACATTTTCCAAGAAATTATATATACAATTTTGGATTTGAGTGGTATGCACAATTAGTGTAAAGATTTTTTATACTGTCACATCATTCTAAATGTTTGATTCTTATCATAACCGTCTTAAAAGTCATACATATGGTGATTTGTGAATGGTCGACAATGTAAAAAACTTTACAATAATGGTATATCAAAATTAAACTTTTTTCATTGGTAGTATTGTGAGTGTACAACTTTTTTTACATTGACAATCAATCCTAAGTTGTCATATCATTGATAATGTTTGAATCTTATGATAAGTACCTTAAAAATCATACATATGAAGAATTGTGTTTGGTTGACAGTGTGAACAACTTTACACTGAAAGTGTATCAAAATTAAACTCTTTCGTTTCACATGTTTTTAATGCAATAAATTGAATATTATCAATTAGTTAAATATAATTATAGGATTTAATTGATATGCACCATCAATGTAAAGATTTTTTACACCGGCTACCACTCATATGATGATTTATAATTGATTTGCAGTGTAAAAAATCTTTTACAATGACAGTGTATTAAAATTAAGCTCATAATTATATATATAAATTTTAAAATCATTATTGTAAAATTTAAATAGTTTATTATTAGGATTTAATTGATATGCATTGTTAACGTAAAAATTTTATGAATTGTGGTTGATTTACAATATAAAAAACTTTACACTATTTACTAATTAAACTCATAATTTAAAGCAAAAAATTTTAATGTATAATATTTTCACCAATTTTAACTCCAACAAGTACATTTCAACCCCAAGTAGGCAGGAGGGTGTATTAGAGTTGTATGATCTATTTAAAAGAAGTATGGTAGGATGAAATATCGTATATGTTTTTTTTTCGTTTGATTTTGGTGCAATCTCGTCTATGGTAAGAAATAAATATTCACCCAATAAAGCTTTATTATATTTATGGTAATATTGAAGAAAAGCAATTATCATTACATTTTTTAATACAAAATTTATAAAAAAAAAATTTGAATTTTAATGTTTAAAATTTTTTATATGACTATATTTCGTGAAAATCTCATAAAAAATCTAGGGTTAAATACATTTTTGGTCCCAGCAAAATAGCGAGAATTCGTTTATAGTTTCTCATTTTAAAAAATCCATTTTTGGTCCCTTAATTTTCAAAATAACTCATTTTTGGTCCCTAAGGTTATCTCAATTTTCAAAATAGAGATCAAATATGATCTATTTTGAAAATTGAGGGACGAAAAAAAGACATTTTAAAAATTAGGGATTAAAAAAGAACGTTTTGAAAATGATGGACTAGAAACAAATTTTCAATATTTTACAGGGACCAAAAATATATTTAAATAGGTGAGACTATTTGATAAATGAGAAAACTTTATTTATAACATTATCCTTTGTAAATTTATTTGTAAATTTTTCATCCTTAATAAAATGTATTTATAATTATATTTTTTTAAATTAGTTTAAATTATTAAAAGAATAATTGACGATGATAATTTTTATGTCAAAAATTGACAATGATAATTTAAAAAATAATAATAAGACATTAAGGTGAGAAATCATTTTTTATAGTAGTATTGATGAATAATATCAATTCTCTCTATTGTGTTAAGTTTTATTGTTTGAATTTATGACACATTAAATTAAAAGAAATCTATCATTATAATTAGGATGTGATTTTTATATTAAAAATAATTATTATTATTATTATTCATTATAAATTAAGGTAGGTAGGAGTGATATCTAATAGATAATTAATTTAAATAAATTATTTAACAAAGAACATTAGAAAAAAGTTAGATGAAAAAGAATGATAATAAACATTCCAAAAAAACTGGAATTATCTTAAGATTTTAATTGTTATATACAAGATTCCATATTCTATGCCAATAGACTCGTGACATCCATGTACTGAGTCGTCAAATGAGCCACTAATCAAAATTCATGATATAGGTGACTTTTAAGATAGTTAGTATAACAGTCAAACGTTTTCATTTATGTGGCAATTTCTGATTGGTTGATTGTGTAAAAAATCTTTACACTGACGGTGCATATCAATTAAATCCTTATCTTAATCAAATAAATGTTCAAAAAAGTAATAATTGTGACTTATTACAATAAATAAAAATATATATATAATATATATGCAAATTTATTTTTTTATTAGTAAAAATTTAACAAATTTATGATATGCTTATTTAATTTAAAACCCAAACTATATAATAATTCCATTATATGATTATTTGTTATTCTCATAAAACAATTATTAGTTATATATCCTTTTGATTAAATTTGACAAAAAAAATTATTGAAGAAGAATATTATAAGTGTTAAATATGTTTTTAGTCCTTATAAATAGCTAAAATTCGTTTTTAGTGCTTTATTTTCAAAACGTTATTTTTTTATCCCTCAATTTTCAAAATAACTCACCTATGGTCCCTATTTTAAAAATTGAGCTAACGTTAGGGATCAAAAGTGAGCTATATTTAAAAATTGAGGGACCAAAAAAAAACTTTTAAAAAATGAGAATATAAAAACGAATTTTCATTATTTTACATGATAAAAAACATATATAACCCAAAAGTCAATTTCTCTACTTTGTCTCAACCCTTACGTGTCCCTCTGTCATTGGCCCCAAACAATTGTCCCGCAACATTTCTTTTTATCTGTACATCCATCGTTTATGTAAGGAAAAACAAAAGAAAAATCTTCATTTGTCGGAATTGCGTTCGAGTTGGCTCAAGTCCGGATCATCAACTTATTTGATATTTGGTTTTGAACTAAAATATCTATAAAGTGTTTTTTTGGGATAAACGTGTTTTTGGATCTAAACTTATATTTATAACAGTAAATCAAATATGCACGTACAATTTGAATTTCCACTATTCAACTAATACCATTCTTTGATACAATTTATACGGTATCTATCTATTTATCTATCTAATTAATTATTAGAGTAAAAGTTCAAACGGATTTCTAAAAACTTTCGGGGATCTATTTTTAGTCCCTGAAACAAATAAATTAACCATTTAGTCCATCAAATTTATAAATACATGACAGTTTAGTTCCTAAGTCCAGTTTCAACGTCCGTTCACATGCCTACGTGTCCTATTAACCATCCTACCTGACTCGTTAATGTTCCTACGTGGCATATGATAAATTTTCTATGTGAAAAACGAATAAAAATGAAAAATGTGCACAATTTTAAATCTCAAATATCTGAAAATTATGCATTCTTTTTTTTCATTTTTCATTAATTTTTTACGGCCGAAATTCGTTATAGGTCACACAGTACCACTAACGGGCCAATTAGGATGGTTAACGGCACAAGTGGGCAAGTAAATGCACGTTTGAACTAAATCTATGGATTAAAGTGTCTCGCATTTATAAATTTGAGAGGCTAAATGATTAATTATTTTTTTTTAAGAACTAAAAATGAGTCTTCGAAATTTTTTAGGACCAATTTGAGCTTTCACTCTGATTATTAATAAAATCACGTTTGTTTAAAGGAAACTTTTTATTATAAGTAAATTACACTTTTAGGAATCTTATTCTCACTAATATTTTTTTCATCTTTATATATGAGAATAGAGTTTTCAAGTTTGATTCACAAAATTTATTTATACTTTTGAACATCTTTTATGTTTATGAATGATTTTTTTTAGAGTTTAATGGAATGTAAATTAATTTTTCACCGACATCCAATAAGAACTCACCATATTAACATATTAGCCCGTTTTATAACTGAATTTTAAAATTAACTCCAGAATAGTGAATTCTCGTTAAATGTCATTGTAAAATTTGATTACATTCAGGATATATATCCCCTTTTCTCTTTCTTTTTATCTCTTATATCAAACATAAAAATTTTTTATTCTCAATCCACTTTCATAATAAATATAAGTGATAACAATCGTCGCTTACAGACCGTTTGATTTAGCAGAAAAGAGAGGGAAAGAAAATGCGAGGAAGGAAAAGAGAAGGAAAACTATGGATTTTGCCGTTTGGTTTGGAGATGAAAAGGGAGGGAATGAAAACTTTTAGCGGGTCCCACGCCAAAAAATTTTTCGTCCGAATTGGAAAGAAATCTGGTGAGGAAGCAACATTTTTGTGCGTAAAGACGAAATTAACCCTGGAAGGGCTCAGCTTCTATCTGAAACTTGTTTTTGTACTTCCATCATTAACCAACATCAGACAATTCTCTCCTCCCCCTCCCCCTGTTCTTCTTCTTCTTCTTAAAGATCTCCTCCTCCTCCTCCTTCTTCTTACCGTTTTTCGTAAATATTGCTAAAGAAAATGGAATAGAGCCACATGTGGTTAAAGAGGTGCTGCCATGTCTTTTAGGTGATTGAATGATTCTTTTTTTTTTTTTTTGAATGCTCCTTGTCTTCCAAATGCGGTGGTAGAGCGTATGATATACTTCACATAAATGATGGTCATAAACGTTAAGCATGGTTTACTTAATAAAAAAATATAAAATAGTTTTTTTTTTTTTTACAATTACGATATATAAAATAGTTTTGATATACTAAAATTACTAAAACATTATACCTGGACATAGTTTGATCTACTATTTTAGTCCCAACATGGGGAAAAATTGGAAGCCCAGAGTGCTAGTGAAGACAGTGGAGTGAAGAGAACATATAGTTTATTATAATTTATTTTTATTTAAGGGTATTTGTGTCATTTCACAAATATATATTTTCTTTCTTTTTACTTTCTCCTCAACCAAACAAAAGGAGAGAAAAGTTTTAGTTTTCTTTCCTTTCATTTTCTCTCCAATCAAACAACTGAAGAATCCTTTCATTTTTCATTCTTTTTCTTTCCTCTCACTTTCTTTCCTCTTATTTTCTTTCCTCTTATTTTTTCTCCTACAACCAAACAGAGTGTTAAAGTCAAGTTAAACATAAATATCTTACTAAACCCACGTCCCTGTCACCACCACCCACCGGATCAATAATTCAATTTCAGTGATTTCAACAAAAAGGGTGAATAAATTTAAAAAAAAATATTATATACACACTTGATTATGGTTAACTTTCATATTTTCGTGTCAAGGTTAGCAAACATCACATTTTATATTAAATAATATTTGATTTATGAAATATTTTATTTTCAGATAAATTATATTCAAGGCTACATTGCTAAAACCTAAGCAGAATGAAGATTTGATCAGTCTAGCAATGTCTCTATGAGTAGAAAAAGTTAGCTTAAAATAAACCAACTTACCAAGACCCAGAAGAATATAGTATGTCAAGCGAACCAAGTCTTAACTAAAATGAATATGTATCTGTTTTTCTTTTTCAAGTTATAACCTAATGTATTTTAATGGCTGCTTTTCATTTTTCTAAATGGAAAAGATGACAAGAATTAGAGAAGCTTTTTTGCTTGATGACCATTTTTTCCCTTTATTGGCATCTATCATTTATTGGCCTTTATTTAAGAGAATTTATCATTTTTATTTATCCATTTTTTCTGTACTGACAAAGGGAAAAAGATCCTTTCCATTTTTTTCCTCCATTTCTGTCCATTTCCAACGTTTTTTTTCAAATAAATGTGTATTAAACAAATGTATGTAGTATCTCCATGCATTTATTATCCCAAAACTTTAGTAATAGACATCTTCATTTCTTATGAGAAATGGAGAGGATCGCAACTCCTGACAAAGTTGTAGCATCAAGTTGTTTTTAATTGCCATTTTGATTGGACCTTTCTAATGAAATCGCCAAAATTTTTTGCAATATAAATTGACGAGATGGACTAAAATTGGTGACTGTGTAGACATAACAATTAATGTAGCTCATGTAATCTCCTTCCTTCATATGTATACAGGTATGTCCATAGAACTGAATTAATGTATCTAAGTGTATTGTTAGGGAAGGTTATTTGCAATATCTATTCAAATAACCATGTAAGTTTATTGTCTTTCGAAATGATAAATATTTATACTCTCTGCAAATTTTTGGTTCATGTATCGCACGGGTCCATCATATAAATAGGTCCGCATGATAAGTTAAATAAGCTATTTTAAAATCCCAAATCTTAAAGTTTAGGTTAAAGTAATATTTTGGTCTCTATAGGTGACACAGATTCTTTATTTAGTTCCTATACGTAAAAAGTTATTAAAAAGGTCCTCATACGTGCAATTGTTATCCATTTGATCCCTCCCGTTATGATGTCATCTCTAATGATTCGTTAACTACTACGTATAAGGATTAAATGAAGACTTTATGCCACGTATAGGGACCATATTATTACTTTAACCTAAATTATTGGGTCCCTATACTTGGCACAAATTCTTCATTTAGTCCCTATACGTAATAGTTAACGGGTCATTAGAGACGATAATATAACGAGAGGGACCAAATGGGTAATGATTGCACGTATGAGGACCTTTTTAATAACTTTTTACGTATAGGAACTAAATGAAGAATCAGTGTCATCTATAGGGATCAAAATATTACTTTAATCTAAAGTTTATATAATTAAAGAAGATTTTAAAATTTTAAAATGCTTAAATCTTAAATGTTTGTTACAGAAATTAAAGCTAGATAGGCCAAATATAAAATAGCCCTTGAACCTCGATAAAGTGTCTTTGTTGCCTTGCCATGAGTCTCTTAAATTGGTACTAGTCTAGAAAACCCAGACTACCCCTTTCACATTTCCATATCAAATGTCTATGCTCCAAAAAAAAAAAAAAGGAAAAATAAAAACTTCAAAACAAAATAGAATGAACACAGTAATTGACGATTGGGTAATAGGAACAATTTATAAATGTTTATGTAAGTTTTTAATCCCAGAAAAGTGAATAAGTTTTGGTTTTGATTCCTATATTTTTTTTACTTTGATTTTGGTCTCTATAAATGGCAAATCTTTGGTTTTGATCTTTGCCGTCATTATCCATCTGTTAAGTGTTGATGTGGCTAATGTTCTGCTGCGTTAGTATTGTCACTTAGGTTAATTTTATAATATTTAATGTCACGTAAAACTAAATATGTTGAATTCTTTGATACCCTAAGGGTAACTTTATCCTGCCTAGGTGGCTCAATCAGATGGTGAGAACCATTTGACTTGACTCACTAACATGACTTATTTAATTGAGGTTACATATTTTGGTTGGGCAGGATAACTTTTATCCCAAAATTATTGGGGGTATCGGAGAAGTCACCATTAAATATTATTTTTTATTATAATATTACCATGTAGAACTGTCACTTAGAAATTAGATATTGTAAAATTAGGCTAAGTAACAATAGGGATGGCAATTTGGACCATACCAGCTGGGTACCCACAAAAAATACTTATGATAGGTAAGGTAAATACCCGCTTTGTAGGTATGGGTGCGGGTCTGGATAATTACCCGCAAACAAGAGAGGATATGGGTGTGGGTACGGATACTCTAATACCCACCTCGCCTAGTACCCGCATATATATATATATATATATATATATATATATATATATATATATATATATATATATATAATTATATATCAAATTTTAAAAATAAAATCAATGTAACTTACGGTTTCTTAACTATTTTTTCTTTTCAAACTTAATCACTTACTGACCTAAGCACTAACAGCAGCCGTTGATGTTCTTTGTGTTATTTTTTCCCTTTTTCTTAGTTAAAGTGCGGGTAACGGTTACTTAGGTACCCAGAGGGTATGGATAAGGATAATTAAGTTGCTACCCACGCGGGTACGGGTATTTTTTTCAAACGCTGGTATGGGGATGATCATTATAATACCCTACACAGATCCTACCCATTGTCATCCCTACGTAACAATGTTGACATGTTTAAAAAATATAAAAATTAATATTTAATCCAATATATTATTAATTAAATATTATAAAATTAATCTACGTAGCAGTGCTGATGTAACGAACCGTTAACCACATTAGCACTTAACGTAAGAATAATAATGACAGGGACTAAAATCAAAGTTTTGAAACTTATAACGACCAAAACAAAAAAAAATATAAAAAACAAAACTAAAAATAATTCATTTTTCAGGAACTAAAAATTTAATTAAATCATCCATTACTCGAAGTTTTGTCTTAAGTTGGCATATTGATTTGACTGTGCCGTGCGAATTAATACCATGGAGCCATGAAGTTTCTACAAAAGCATACAAATATTTCCAAACGAACGAATGTAGTTTTTCCCACATAAAGACTTTGATTTTGTCAAGTTTAATCATTCTAACGAGCATGGAAATTAAGTGACAACGACATGATTTAAGATACTTGTAAATTGATTATGGTTGATACCAAGTTTCAACCGATTAGAATACTTAATGATATCCAAGAAAAACCCATTAGTTATAGTTATACAAAATGACCGGAAAAAAGAAAAACAATTTGATCAAGTATTATCTGATCTGAAGCCATAATAATTAGTGGTTAATAGTTTAAAAAGATGTTTACCAAAAAAAATAGTTTAAAAAGATAACGGCATTGTCAGGTGTCACATAATGAATCTTAAGCAGTTGGAGATGGATGACTAATAGTTTAAAAATTAAATACAGATAATGTCTTCAGAGTTCAGCCACTACCACGTTTTTTCCTAGTAATAATATTTAGCTAACTTTTGTGGGCAACGTCTTGACCGCAAGAAAACGTGTCCTGCAACTCTGCTGCACACAACACATTATTAACGGACAAGTCAGGCATTAATTTTGTTCATTAGTCTTTCTTGTTATTTATTTTCAGTTTGATAAGCTTTGTATATCTTATTCACAAATACTGTTAACTATAGCATGTTTACTTTCAAGGTGGGAATCTCCAAACCTCATTTGGTAATGGTCAAACGTGGTTTGATCAAATTTTTCTAATGTTTGGTTTCAACTATAAGAAGTGATTTTGATTCCAGAGTCAATTCTGAGCTGAAACAATTATTTGTAGCTTTCACATTGAGATAGAATCTATTCTAACTTTTTTTGTATTTTTTAGGTTTAATTGTACTTTTGATCTCTTAAATATCACGATTGTATAATTTTAGTCCCTCAGATTTTAATTACTCCAATTGGATCCCTCAGGTATCACAATTGTGAAATTTTGGTGTCCCAATATGACCATTGTACAATTTTTAACGTCAATAGCTTACGAAGTACATGTAGGTCTGATTTGACACTTAGTGAGGCCAGCTTGCCGACTTACATGTCATTTCTATCCCGCACTTAATGATGTGCATTTGACTATTAAAGTGTGTGAGATGTCACTGATGCTACATAAGAATGTCCCGTAAGCTGTCAAGTTGACCTCACTAAGTGCCAAATCAGTCCCACGTGGGGCACGTAGGCTACTTGCTTTAAAAATTGCATTACCGTGATATTTAGGGGACCAAAATTGCACAATCGTAATACCTGGAGGACCCAATTGACGCAATTGAAACCCGGGAACCAAAATTGCACAATCATAATACTTAGGGGACCCAATTGGCACAATTAGAACCTGAGGGACTAAAATTACATAATCATAATATCTGAGGGACCAAATGTGCAATTAAGCCTAAATGTACATGTTTAAACTCATTTTGATAATTATACACTCAAAAGCAATTTTGATCCAAAATATCCAAACAACATGAAGTGATAAAAATCACTTTTTTTGTGAATGTATCCAAACATAAATCACTTTATGTTCAACTCACTTTTAACCAAAATCAATTTTATAAATCAATTCATTCAAAATCAATTTCGTCCATGGTAAAACCAAACTCACATTAAGTATCTTAAGTAACATTATTGAGAAATTTAAAATGATAAATTTTTATTGAAAAGTGATATATTTAATAGATTAAATGAGTGTTTAGAAGAGCCTATAAAAAACTTATTTAGATTTATAAGAATATGTATAAAAGTGTATTATGATATTCTTATAAGTTTTTTTAAACTTATTTTAAAATAATTTATTAAATAAACGCTTAATAAAATTATTTATCCATACGCCCTAAAAAATGATATCATTTGGTAGAGCACAATAATGAAGGAAAGAAAAAAAAGGAAAGACAGAGCGAAAGAAAAGGGGGTGGGCCCGACTTGAAAATGTTATCCCCACTTTAAGATGATAATCAGATGAAATGAGTCACGATAGGTAAAAAGATTATACACCCCTGAACTATTAATTATATCTCATTTTTACTTTAGAGTATTTATATCATTTCATAAATATATTTTACTCTCCTCTAACTTTTTATACAATCAAACACGAGGAGAGAGGGGAGCCAACATGGATTGTCACATTTGGTTGAGTCTTCCGCTCACACTCACTGTAATTCTCAGATTTCTCATGTTGTAAGCGATGTGTAAATTTTACATTAAATCTTCACTAAAGTTGGTGATCTTCATTGAATTTATAAGGGGACACGTATTATCCTAATTTAGACTTCTATGTAAAAAGACAAAAGAATATAAAAGTTTTAGTTTTATTTATTTATTTTCTCTCTCACCTAACTTACTCCTTTTATCCTTTTTCTTCCTTCCACTTACTTTTCTTTCATTTTCTTTGGCAAACCAAAGTATTGATTTCTGGGTAAAACCTTTTTAGAGTATTCTTAACAAGATGCAAACTTATTTAATGACCGTTTGGTTTAAATTATTTTCAACGTAAATATGAAAATAATATTTTTGAGATAATTATTTTAAAAGCTATATGAAAGAAGCTTACTCCCAACATAATTTTCAAATGTGATTTTATATTTTTCACGACAAAAAAAACACAGGTTCTTGATAGTTTCGAAAAATAAGGGCCCACACCATGTTTTAAACTCATTCCATCTGCAATCATAAAATGTTTGATTCTCAAGATTAACGAAAGGATTGGTACATTGTTTGATGATAAAAAGCAAGGCCCGCTAAATCATGGTAATCTTGAAATCACGAACGGGCCACGTGGCACCTGAAGATAAAATATCTAGAAGCCATGCTTTGGAATCGGATATTGGTACAAGGGGAAAAAAAAATTCAAGACTGCCTTATGACTACGGGTTATGAAATCAATATATACAAAAAATTTATTGAAAATCAACCCTTTTTAATTTTTGATGTATTAAATATATTATTTTTTAATATAATTTTTTTATATTTATTTTCTTAATCAATGTATAAGAATACTGATTAATATTTTTCTTTTATTAATATACTATAATGATGATATTTTTTGATTTTTAAAGTATCTCACACTTAATTTTGGAGACTAATCTCACAAGGACGACACTGATGAATTAACATCTCTTAATCAAATTTTCTCTATAAATAAGAGTTAGGAATCGAACTTCTACCATTTATTTAAAGGATCCGAACTTATTATCATTCTAACCTACACATGTCCGTGTACACTGATGATATATGAATCATATAATCTATTATATCAACAGGTAAAGGTTAAAATATTAAATAATAATTCAAGTTAAATCATAATTGTTATTATTTAAAAATATATAAGAATTTATGAAGCAGAAGACCTCAATAACACTAGTTAAATATAATAATCTTTTTATAACATAGTACCTTTACGATTTGAAAGTCTAATAAAGTTCATCTGGGATGATAATCCACCCCTATCATAACCGGTCACTCTGATAACTGGGCGAAGGGGGCATATCTAAATTAATTAATATATATAAAAAAAGGAAAAAACAGGTGGATATTCATTATAGAATAGTGCTAAATATTAAGACCCAGGGGTCCGAGCGTGACTGTCAAATCTACATATTCTCTCTCTCTCTCTCTCTGAATTCACAGGACAGTCACTTTGCTCCGCAGATTCGATTCAATCCCCGATCTTTATTACTCGCTTCTCCTCGGGAATCCATCGTCTCCCTCTTTCAATCTCTGTCTCTTCTCTTCTTCCTCAATATAATGTTCCAGGTACGATTTTTCATTCATTCACATTAATAACTATATCATATTATTATTATTATATTTAATATTATTAATAAACCTTTCCAATCATTTATTATATTTATTTTTTACATGGATATTTGCATAACAACAATAAACATGGCATGGTTGGTTTCATAAAATGTGATTTTTGTTCTCTAGTCTTTGGAGTTCCCTCCACAGTTTCCTCATGGGTTTCTTAATCTCCATTTCACTTGGGACTTTGGTAATATCAGCTTCGTTTTTCTTGGATTTCAGTACTATCCTCCTTCTCCAATAAAATATTCTCAGGAGATCTCTGCAAATGTAATTTAGTGAATTCTGAGATGCGTTGGAATCGTCAACCGTAAATGGCTTCTTTTGTTTTTTTTCTTCGACCAATTTATATTTTCTACTGAAAGGAATTTATGCTGCTGCAAGTTTTCCAAGTACGGTTCGAACATTTCAATTCCTGATATTAATATGCTGTTTCGGATTTTCCTGAATTTTAAATAAATGCCATTTTGAGATTATTATAAATGGGTTTTTGGTTTTATTCAACGTCTGTATGTGTATGTATGTTCGCGGAATTTGGACAAAATCGTATGGAACATTTGGACGGCTATTTTTATTTTATTTTAATATTTTTGTTTTTTCGTAATTTTGCTTGAAAAGGGTTAATGATGCTGTCCCTGCAGTAGTTCCTTCCTTCGTAGCCTCATCTCCTTTGCTGCATCATTGACTGGTTTATTTTGGTCTTTGAGATTCTTCTTTGGAACTCTGTGCTTTAGGTAGGTATTTCCTCAGTACATTAAAAAAGGTTCCCTTTTATGGAAATGGCATCTGCTTTTTCCCATCTCATCATAATAAAAATTAATAATAATACAATCAATCACAACAACAACGACAAAGATAATAATAATAATAATAATAGCTACAGTAGTAATAATAGTAACAATTACAATAATAATTCATGCTTATTATCTGATTTCTCTGGAAAAGTTTTTTTTAACTCATGGTGGCTATGATTTCTAGTACAGAGCTTGTCTCATCTGCCCAATGCCTTAAACTATTCCAAAACTGCTTGTGTTTTGTCTCTCTGTTGTGGTTAGTGCGGGCAGCCGGGCAGGTACACATAGGAGGAGGATATGGTTATGGTTAAATTAGAAAGAAAATAAATGAAGTATATTAATTTTAAACACTTTTTTCAATTTACATCCTTTGTTGTTTATTCTCATCTCCTTCTTTTCTTTCATGATGCAGGGCTAGTTCTGACTTGATTTAAGCTTTTTTGATTCAGAAAGAATGGAGGGTGACACATTCTCTGGACTTGGCAATGGTACCCAGATTGACGGCAAGATCTTACAGACATTTCAAAAGAACTTTGGTCAAGTCCAGAATATCTTGGATCAGAACAGGGTACTCATCAATGAGATAAACCAGAATCATGAGTCTAAGGTCCCTGACAACCTCAGCAGGAATGTTGGTCTTATTAGGGAGCTAAACAACAACATCAGAAGAGTGGTTGACCTTTATGCGGATCTTTCAACCTCTTTCACCAAATCTGTGGAAATTTCTTCCGAGGGGGATTCCAGTGGTGCTGTGAAATCAGATGGAAAAGCCGGGCACAAGCGGCACAGGCCTGCTTAGGAAGAAGCTTTTTTTCTTTTTTTCTTTCTTTTTTTCTTTTTGCTTTTGGTGGAGAAGCACTACATCACAATTGTGTGCTGAGGTGTACAACAAGATTAGATTCTGTAGCTGAAGCTCTCTTGTATCAACAACTTTCACTAGCTCATCACTTATTCCTTACACTTCAAATAAGAATATGATTTTCCAGAATTCTTCTCATTATAACCTTGTAACTGTGGATCTAATAGAACAAGTATGTTTGTGTTGTGTTACCAATTTAATCATGCGGCTGTCGTTCTAAAGGTAAACGAGAATGCTGTTTCTTTCCCCCCTTTGAACATGTGATGGAATATAAAGTAATGGGCTTTTTCTCGTTTAAATGTTTTTTTTCCTATGATGAGATATATTGCATGACATAAGGGCTTTTAGCTTCCATAAACTTTTCTGAGTTTTTCCTTGTCAAAAGGGGCCAAGGGGTCTCCATAAATTTTTTGCCCCTAATTCTTTTTCTTGAGGACCATCTCCCATCTACTTTTGATGGGAGCTCTTCATGATACTTTTATTCCTTTGCAACTCCAACCCAAAATGTTGTCCCTAGTTCTCACTTTACCTAAGAACTGAAAGTGAGAAGGGGCAACAGGCACTGTTTTAGGCTTGTTCCCATGTAGCCAGCGCTTCTTTACCAAGAAAATTATACCTGGTTCTTCTTTTCATGTGTATCCCTGTGGTTGTGACAACTGAGAACTGAAAACTGCACACATATGTGTGAGGATGCTCTGAAACAGTTGGGAGAAAGCAACTTTAGAATTTAGATAAAATCTTTTTGGTTCCCGATCACACACCACCACAAGAACAGAATCTCAGATAAGAGATGATGATCTTTTGACTTAAGTTTTATATTTTCTTATACCCAATGACTAGTATTGGCCGGGAAATAAAAGTATTCTATATCAGCTTAAAACAAAGCACTACAGTCCCTAGAGGCAGATATGTGTAAATAGTGACCCCCAACAACATGACAAGGGACCCAAAGGTTCTCTTTTTGGGATGGAACTGAATTTATTCATGCTTATCCTTTCCTAAGGTTCTTTCTCTTTTACTTTCCAATTTCCCCCCTCCTTTTTATTCTCTTAATGCAATAGATGTCCTACGTGACAACCTTCCAGTTGATGACTCCCTGGCTTGTATTTCTCTCTCTCCCTGATTGCGCAGATGTCTTTGTTGGTGGACCCATTTTATGGCAGCCTAATTTCCTGATCTTAGGAGAGAGGCCCACATGAGTGATTGCTGACAATGGCCTGTTTCTGGTTTAGATTTTGCACACTGAAGGAGTGGACCTTTTCCTCCTTGTGGATTAATCCCTATGGCAATATTCTCCATTCATAATTAACTCACCCAGTACTCAGATCTACATATAATTGTTAGACCATCGTAATTAATTTTTTTTTGGGTGATAATTGTTAGACCATAAGTGTGTGCCTTGCGTTTAGATTTTCCACTTTTAGAATGATAGAATCTAATTTTTCTAAGTAAAACATGAAAGTTTTTTTATCCTACAGTGGCTTCAACGCGAGCTTCAATTAGTGAAACGCCTAAACAAACATTCGCTAAGTTGTCCATGATCTCAGGGCTTTTTTGGACTGCCACCTAGGAACCGAATAATTTTGTATTTACATATCATGCATATATTAATACAAGAATTTAATTGATATATACTGTCAGTATAAATATTTTTTATACTGTCAACAAATCAAAAATTATCACATAAGCGAAAATGTTTGACTCCTATTATAATTATCTTAAAAATCATTCTTATCATGATTTATGATTGGTTGATAGTATAACAAACTTTATACTGACAGTGCATAACAATTAAACTCTTAATACAATTATAAAGCTTTAATATACCCGATGCTATTGTCACTCAGGGAATACCAAAAATAGAATGTGACTTTTAAAGCTTAATTATTTTACAGAACAGAAGCCTTTGTAGAAAACATGACTGCAAGATTTACTTTCTTACAAACGTTCATCAAAGATGGGGAATTCTTATGTGAAGGTTTCAATTCGTGGACTAGCGGCTCACTTGTGTATAAAAGATGAGATGCCGGTATTCACAACAGAAATAACTCATTTCATGACCAAATGGGAGAGAACTCGACTAAATGAAAATAATATATTGCGTGACTCAAATTTGTTTAGCCTTATCAGCCGCCAATGAGGGGAGATGACGACGCTATACCAACCCAAATCTAATATATCCAACAACGGGAAAAATTCCTAGTACTTGTAGGGAGCAGTGTCAAATACCCAAGTATGCTATGTTTGAGGTAATAATCAAGGGCTAGAATATCACATATAAAAAAAATGGACTTGGTCCCTAACCAAGCCAAGACAAATTAGACATTGTGTAGTACATAACATGTGCGGTAGGAATCTGCTTTTGCCTCTCTTTCCCTCTGTTCCTTGCATTTCTAGCAAATAGGTTGGAGAGGAGCTCAACTCTAGTTTGCCCCATGAAAGCTATTTTTTTTATAATAATGGAACTCGTAGATACATCATTGGTTGGACCCAGTAACAGTAATCCAACTATAGTAATCCACGCCCCATGACGAAAATGTTTAATTACTTAGTTTTGTTATATTCATCACCAAAATGTTGAAATACAAGCACGAGCACACAGATAGAGAAAGATATTGAGAGGAAGAAAGATAGAAAAGAGATACACTAAAAATGAAAAATATTTATTTACTTCACTTATACACTACTCATCACAACACTAAGTCTATTTATAATGCACATTATAATAGTTATTGTTCACTAACAAACTAACTACCATTTAACCACTTCAGTTACTAACTCTATCAACACTAATTAATCTGAATTATTTCCAACACACAACCTTAATTTAGATTAGCTGAAAACACATTTTTCTGGATCCCATTATATACAAGATGTAGATTTTGTCTTTCCTCACTATTTTGGGTTATGACCCAATTTTCAAAGAATCATGATAAATTGGCCTTGCACAACCAACAACTTTTTTAAAAGATTGGCCCAAACACACATCAATTTTTCTAATACACCACTGACTCTTTTCATAGATTTGGGTCTGGCCCATTAGGTCAAATGTTGGAGTCACCTTGTAGCTCTCCTTCTCTCTCATGGTGGCTGTAAACACCAGAAACACATTTGCTTCAATACAAAAATGGAACCACCTTAGCTGAATGGTTTCTTCATCACCGCACATCAGCCTGGAATGGCCAGCAGCGCCACCAACAATGGTGCCTTTCTGTCCAGAACCTTCATCACCGTGAAATCGACCTCCCTCCGTGCATCCAGGCCTTGGCGTCACTACACGGCCGCCACCGGTTACCACCACTTTACGGTCGTTTTCGCGGCCTATTTCTCTATCATCATGATGAGCATTCATTAAGGCCAATTCCACCTCCAAAGTCCAAGCATCCTTCTTTGTTCGCTCCACCATCACACGTGAACCGTCAGTTGTCGTGAGACTTTTCAGCTCAGGTGGCATCATTTCCGACGACGGTTGTTCCTCCGGTACACCCTGGACCGCCGCAACACCTCCATAGAACGTGCAAAATCCACACATTGCTTGATGAGAAAGAGAGCTTTGGAGTCTCTCTTGTTGGTTACATTGTCAGCATCATCAAGAACACCATCATCCAAGATTTCAAGCACACCTTGAAACTTAAAGAGCACCCCATCCTTGCCCTCCACTGATTGATATTCTTGCTATCAAGAATTGGCAAGGAAACTGGAAGAAACTCATCAAGCCAAAGCACGACAGCCATAGACCGCTCACAGGTCCCTTGATCGAAAGCTCTAATACCATGTTGAAACATAAGCACAAGCACAGACAAAGAGAGAAATATTGAGAGGAAGAAAGATAGAAGAGAGATACACTAAAAATAAAAAACATTTATTTATTTCACTTGTACACTACTCATCACAACACTAAGTCTATTTATAATGCACACTATGATAGTTATTCTTCACTAACAAACTAACTACCGTCTAACCACTTCACTAACTAACTCTATCAATATTAACTAATCTGAATTATGTCCAACACAAAATTCTCCTAGCTACTAATTTTCTTAATATTAAATAAAAAAGTAATACATTCAATCCTCTGATATAAAAGCATTTAATATTTTTTTTGTTTAGTAAATAAGAGAATTATTAGAAGCATTGAATTAGAAAATTTCTTACCACTGAATCACACTTTATAATAATTTGAATATAATTTTTAGTATGTGATATCTCTACCAACATGTGGTTGGTTCGAGTGGTAAGGGACTCAGACACCTTAAGCAAGTGTCCAATAGGTTCTTCGATGAAAATTAATCACTGCTAATGATGATGAATATTTCGTACCTATATCATAGTTATAGAAAAAAAAAAAGTATTTGATCTCTCTCTAATAAAACTAAACTCCGTTTGGTTGAGGCTTTAGAAAGATAATATACCCACTCTCACACACGTACAGCCATGGAAACTGCATACTTCGAGAATACAATCAACTACACAATGTTGACCTCACTCCCATTAGGTGACCTGTAAACGTTGTTAAGTTGCGTTTCAGTGATTCTACATTGTATGGTTAGGTACACAGAGGTAATGTCTCATTGAAGTTTAACCTGACCTGCCAACATGTAACGAAAGTCATCTGTCGTTTAATTTTCCCTTCGGAAAAGTACATGACTATCCCATTGTTTGGGGGATTGCATGTGAAATTGTGAATGCTTACTCATATCATTTAGATTTTGAGCTAATTCAATCCCAAAAGTTAATTTCAGGAATTATATCATTGTTCAATGTGGGGAACTCCAACACACCTCTCTTATGTTCAGGATTGTAAATTTGGAGCGTGAAGTTTGTAGGACTAAACATCTGTGGATAGTCCAACAGATTTCGGATAGGTTCTAATACCAACTTAGAATTTGGGTTTGAATCTAACTTAATCCTAAAAGCTAGCTCATGGGGTGAGTATTGCTCCCCACTTATAAACATTATTCAAATCATATCACTATCCAACGTGGAATTCCAACACTTATTTACATCATCATAACCTAAACTACTAATTATAGTTCCAAGTTACACCATGTTAAGTTGCTATTAGTTTTCTGTTTTCGTAATTCCGATGACTAATGAATTAATCGGTATCTGGGTTGGTGAGAATGTGAGATCGTTAATTATAACGAGAAATAGCTGTGCCAACTCCCATTTCCTATTCTCCCCCTGTTGAACAGTTTCATTAATTAGTATATAAAAAATGCCATTTCTAAATAATCAGAGGAGTATATCACAATTATTTGAATAATGTTCTTCATTCATTTCGCCATTGACCACTGTATTAATGAAATGGTCTACGGGTTTTCTTTCTCCAATGCAATTCTGAATTGATTATTGAATACTTTTTTTTTCGTATATGTTAGTTATCCGTGATTTGTATTACAAAATGAAAATAATATTTAATTTTCTCTAATATTAGCATAAATATAATAAAGCTTTATTAGTATTTATTTCTTAACATATATAGACGAGACTGCACCAAAAACAAAAGAAAAAAAAACCTACCATACTTCTTTTAAATAGATCACACAAATCTAAGATAACTTCTTGCCTACTTGGTGTTGAAACCTACTTGTTGGAGTTAAAATTGGTAAAAATATTACACATTAAAAAAATTGGTTTAATTATTGGTGGAACAAGTTGACATTATTTTTAGGGTTTAATTGGTATATACTTTACCAATGTAGAAGAATCTACGTTACCAATCATTGATATTTTGACAAATTAGTTTCTTTAACTCTTTTTTCTGTTGCTGTCAAAAAAAAACTATTTTTTCTGTCAAATAAAATAAAAGTATAGGTGTTAAAATATATATATATATATATATATATATATATATATAAAATTTAGGTTAAACTCTTTATACTGATACTTTATATTATTTTAATTCTTATTTCCAACTCTTTAATTTAATAAATGATTAGTCCATATTACTTTAACTTATCCAACAAATACTATTGAATATGGAAGAACACTAACGTATTTAATTTCTATTGAATCTGGATGTATCGAGTTTATAGGCTTAATTTTTATGCGCAAACTTACTCTGTTAAATAATTGAGCCTATTTATACCAAAAAATAAATAATAATTGAGCATATAAAAGTGTGAAAAGAGCAGCTAACTTTGCTTTCATTTGTTTAGGTTTTAAAAAAGTAACTCTGCAAGCATAAAATAAAATAAAATCAAATAAAATATAATTCTGAGTATAAAAAAAAATAAAAGTATATAATTCTGCAAGAACGCTTTTTACATAAATGTGTTTGTGAGAAACGGAAAAATTCAGCTTATTCTACAAGTTGAATTTCAGCTTTTTTTCCAGGTAAATATTATTATGGTAAAAGCCCAATAAAACAGACATATGAACGTCATAAGTAATTTTTTTTTTAATAAAAAAAGTGAGTTTTTTAAGAATAAAATCCTAAACAAAGGGTTGATTGGATTCTGTATTTCTAAATTCTCTTAACCAAACTTCACTCTAATATTTTTAATCATTAAATAACAAAATGTTAAATATTTTTATATTTTTAATACATTACATATATTTACTAAGTATTAAGAGTATTTGTTAAGAAGATGAAACAAAACTCAATTGGGTTTAGGGGCCTTGCTCAACCACGCCGAACAGCTGAAAAATATTAGGCATTTGTTTTTCACATTCATTATTTACTATTCTTACCTCCTTTTTATTTTTCCCAATTAAATCTTAGAAATACACTTCTTACCTTTCCATCTTAGCCACCGCTATACTAACCTTTTTTTTACAATTAATTTTCCTACCTCTCATCAAATTCCTTCTCACCCCCTCCGTTTCTTTCTTTTCTTCTCTTCTCTCCCCATATTTTCTTCTCTTAGTCCCAACCCAACCCCATTATCACCTTCGATAAGATGCAGAGGGAGCACAGTGACGAGCCGCAAGTGGTAGCGAGCACAACAATGGTAAGGTGAGTTTTTCTGATTTTTTTTGTATGATTTATATCATGTGGTGCAAGGCATTCAAATTTAGAATACCTCACTAAATTTGAATACCCTACGAGAAGTATAGTTTCCATCATGCACCCAAATTTGAGTACATTATGGAAACTATAGTTTCCATAAGGTATTTCAAATTTGAATGCCCTGAGGAATTATAATTTTTGTAAAGTACTCAAATTTGGGTGTACTAATGTATTAAATTTACAATACTTTATAAAAATTATAGTTTCCGTAATATATTTAAATTTGTATGCATTACGGAAACTTTTCCGTATGATATTGTAATTTTGAATACTCTAAAATCAGAAAAAATGTTATATTATTAATTGCTAATTATAATAATTACAATGAACAGACTTAATTTTAATATTATTAATTTTTTCCGTAATGTAAAAAAATTGAACATTTTTTTTGGTAACCATGACATAGGTATGAAATATCCACCACCATTAACAATGACTAATCTTCGTCGCGGAATACCTGTTGGGCACACAAGCTGGGTTCTCCCCTTCCAACCAGGTTTTCTTCATACGCAAGAGTTAGGATTCGAACCCCTGACCACTTGCTTAAGGTGTCCGAGTCCCTTATCACTCGGATCAACCACATGTTACGAAAATTATATTTTCTGTGATGTATTAAATTTTTTATACCTTATGAAAATTATAATTTCTATATAAGGGGTGAGATGGGATAAGAGTATTTATGAAATTTAATTAAAGAAAATGGGGGAATGGGATAGGAAAAACAAATGCCAATACCTTACTTATTCTGCTCTTGATGAGGGGCAATATGCCCAGTGCCTTGTTCTATTTTCGGCCTTGACTTTGGGCCTTAGAGGCTGTTTGGCACGTTGCTTTTACGAGCTTATAGCGGATAGCTTATGGCGGATGAAAAAGTAATCCCGTTTGGTCAGCGTTTCGGTCACGAGCTTATAGCGTTTTTTCACGAGCTTATAACGTTTTTTTCAGACCCTACTTGAAGAAGCGTTTGAGCTTATAGCTTGTAGCGTTACATTTTTCTTTCCACTTTTATCCTTATTATCTTCATTTAATTCTACATTTATCCTCTTCTCTCTCTTTTATGTAAAATTATTAATAAAGATATCTTTTATGTCATTTTATATTTTTTAACTAATTCAATCGCTAATTTTATCAAACACTTCCACAGCAATATGAAGGGCACGTCTTGCAATTTGGGGTCGCCCAGTCTTGATGGAGGCCGCAGCGACTATACATCATAAAGCACACTACACATAAGTAAAAAAGTAATAATACTTGGGGCACAAACTCGAACCAGGAGAACGAGAACACTCGTGTATTATGTGATCCATCATTTAGCAATTGTAGGTCTTACCCCTTCAGTAATATGTTTCTAAGTATCATTTATGACATGTTTGAGCATCAATATTAATGAAATTAATTGAATTGTTTAAATTTAATCCTGTAATATTTTTAAGAGTGAAGTCAAAAATTGGTCCATAAAAAATTTTGAGGATCTACTTTTAGTCTTTGAAAAAAAAATTAATCATTTAATCTTTCAACTTTATAAACGTGAGACACATTGGTCCCTAGATCTAGTTTTGACGTCCATTTACTTGCCTACATGTTTCATCAACTATCCTACTTGGCCATTAGTGATTATGTGTGGCCTATGATGAATTTCTGTCGTAAAAAGTTAATGATAAGTGAAAAAAGTACATAATTTTAAAGTATTTGGATTTTAAAATTTTGCACATTTTTTCATCTTTTATTGGTTTTCCACAAAGGAAATTCATCATATGTCATGTATGACCACCAGCGAGTTAGATATGATGGTTCATGAGGCATATAGGCAAGTAAACAGACACTGGAACTGAACTAAGAACTAAAGTGTCCCACATTTTTAAATTTGAGAAATTAAATGATTAATTTATTTTTTCAGGAACCAAAAGTGAATCCCTCCAATTTTTTAGGGACCAATTTGGATTTCAATGTATTTTTAAAATTACATACGAGGATTTAAAAATAGGTAGTAATTAAATTCTAAAGTAAAGACCCAAATTAGTCTATCAAAATTTTTGGGGATCCACTTTTAGTCCCTAAAAAAATAAATTAATCATTTAGTCCCTCAAATTTCAAACACTGAACACATTAGTCCCTAGGTTTAGTTTCGACGTCTATTTATTTGTCTACGTGTCCCATTAACCATCCTACTTGGCCCGTTAGTGATCCTGCGTGGCCTATGACGAATTTTCATCTAAGAAAATGAATGAAAAGTGAAAAGGTGCATAATTTTTAGATATTTTGGATTTTAAATTGTGGATGCTTTTTTCACTTTTTATTCGTTTTTTACTTAGGAAATTGGTCATAGGTCATGCAGGACCACTAACAAGTCAGATAAGATGGTTAATAAGACACGTAGATAAGTAAATAGATATCGTAATTAAATCTAGAGACTAATATACTCTGCATTTATAAATTTGAGGTTATTAGTGGTTAGTTTATTTTTTGAGAATTTAAAGTGGGCGCCGGAAACCAATTTGGGCCTTCATAGGTTCGCTCTAAATTCTAAAAAATGTACAAAAAAAAATCCTAAAAAAATTGAACACGGTAATGAGTGGGGACATCAACCCGATTGAAAAAACAGTTGTTTATATAAGCATAATGTGTACAAAGCCTCACCTTGGAATTAGGGTTTGAAGAGGCACGTAAGTATCCACAGCCACAGCCACAGCCACAGCCAACGCCACCTCCGATCCATTGCTTCTCGTCCCTCGCTACCCTTTCGCGACAATGGCGACCCAGATGAGTAAGAAGAGAAAGGTTAGTCTCAACGTCCTCAATGATTTGCTTCACAAATCGAACTTCCCATCTTTAATTTTTTTAAAGAAAAATGTTGGTTCTCAATTTATGTTGTTATGGTTTCCGAGCATAAGATTTCTATTGCCTTTATACATGGTTGTGATTTTTTGTGTGGTTGCAGTTCGTAGCTGATGGTGTTTTCTTCGCTGAACTGAATGAGGTTCTTACCAGAGAGCTTGCTGAGGATGGATACTCCGGTGTTGAGGTTAGAGTTACCCCAATGCGCACTGAGATCATTATCAGAGCCACTCGAACCCAGGCCGTGCTCGGTGTGTGCTTCCATTGTTTCATTTTCGAAAATTCCCCATGATTTTCGGGGAATTTAATGCTGATTATACTGATTTTTTTGTTGTTGTGAAATATAGGTGAGAAGGGAAGAAGAATCAGGGAGCTGACGTCAGTGGTGCAGAAGAGATTCAAGTTTCCCGAGAACAGTGTGGAGCTATATGCTGAGAAGGTCAACAACAGGGGCCTTTGTGCTATTGCCCAAGCGGAGTCTCTTCGCTACAAGCTTCTTGGTGGTCTCGCTGTACGGAGGTATATGACTCAATTGTGTTGTTTACCTGTGTAGATTGAACCTTATGTAGTATGATCAAATTAGATTGCTTAGCATTTTGTTGTTAATAAGCTTCGTGCTTGTACCATTAATTTAGTTGGGGGTTGTCCTTGATATTCTTGTAGTTTAGATGCGTGAAAAGTGTAAATACATTACACATTTGTTTTTGTGTACCTGAAAGTGGAGTCCTATGATTTCTACGTGTAAGGACATGTGGATTTGTTTATCTTGTTGATTAGCATCTTTGGTCATCTATAAAGCAGGTTGGTGCTTCTGTACCAAGCTTGTGTCGGAAGATGACTACATTATTTTGTCCTCCATGTCATCAAAACTCATGAACTTCAATTGCATTCATGTTGTAACATTGGGGGATACATGTTTTATTGTATGGGTCTTATCCTGGTGCTTCTTTTGCTTCATTAGCATTCTCATTCTCTGTTTTGGATTGATCCTATGTTGCATATGAAGAGACCTTATGTTTTTTAATTTCCTGTCAGATTCAAACTTCTAAACTCACTTGTTCTGTTTTACATTGTGTTGTATGTATATTGTCTTTGAAATTTGTTAGGGGTTTGTGTTAGACTGTTAGGCATACGCGATGTTGTCAGCTTGGGTGTATACTTAATCAATTAATATTTCAAGATATTTACATGGTATGCCAAGAGTTATATATACTTAATCAGTTAATCTCTCAAGATATTAACATGGTATGTCAAAATTTATCTACTATGTGGAGCCATATCATATATTCATAACATAATGGCTGCTTGATTGTAATCTGTGTTTAATGTTTACCTTACACTGTAAGGTTGGAATTATGTTCCCTTGCTTCATCATGAAGGCTTTGCTGACTACTTGTAATTTATCTAGAATTTCTTTTTGTTTTTAAGTATGCTTGTGCAGGATGGAATAATTAAGTCTTCTCTTCCTGTTTAATGGATTGAAACTTTTAGGGTTTGTTTGGGAGTTGGGATGGGAAGGGAGGGGAGGGAAAGACATTTGAGAGTTTTTTAAGAGAAAAAAGGATATGATTTTTTTTTAAAAACCCTCCCCCTCGTTCATTTTTTTAATTCCCCCATTTTGGGGGATTTTGATTCTTTTGTTGAAAAACAAACCCCCATGTAAGGGGGAGGATTATCCTCCCTTCCCAACCCCTTTTCCCCATCACTTTCACCTCAAACCCCTTCCCTTCCTTCATCTCCGAACTCCCAAACAGACCCTTAGGTGATTTATTTATGGCCTCATCATCAGAGACTTGTCTCTAATGATATTTCTATGATTTACTTTTGATTCTTTGGCAATACTTATGATATACCGGGCTGGGAGCTTCTAATATGGTCCCCAGCATTTTATTTGTACCATTGAATGAATAGGTTTCTTCTATATGTTTGTGTTAATATGTAAACTCTATATCCAAAACTATTTTTCAGGGCCTGCTATGGTGTCTTGAGATTTGTCATGGAAAGTGGTGCCAAGGGTTGTGAGGTTTGGTCTAAAAGCAGCAGCATTGAACTCTATCTGTTGCTAGATTGCTTTATATAAATATAAATATAAATATATTGGTTGTAATTACTTTTTGATTTTTGAGTAGGTCATTGTTAGTGGTAAATTGAGGGCCCAGCGAGCCAAATCGATGAAGTTCAAGGATGGGTACATGATTTCCTCAGGGCAACCAGTTAAGGATTACATAGACTCTGCAGTAAGACATGTACTCCTAAGACAGGTCAGTTTATATTCCTAGATTGTAGATAGATTTTCTTTTGCCACTGGGACTTTTTAGTTGTTTGAGCATCTTGTTTTCTTAGTATGTAGTGATTGGGTTAATCAATTTTCTCCCTCACTTTCTTTTAGGGTGTTCTCGGTATCAAGGTCAAGATTATGCTTGATTGGGATCCTAAAGGGAAGCAAGGTCCTAAAACTCCCCTCCCTGATATTGTCACAATTCACTCTCCGAAGGATGAGGAAGAATACATCAGGCCTGCTGCTGTGCTGGCAACTGATATTGAGGTCCCTGTAGCTTGAAATGTTTTGACTCTCCTGGAGTAGTGGATCCCTGCGGGATTTTATATTATCTCGGTGCTTAGTTTTTCTTGTAAGCCAAAGACCGTGCCTTCAAAGTTGAGTTGACTGTTTTAGAATTTGTTATACACCATTCACTAGTTTTTAAGAATAAAAATTGTTCTAATATTTGTTTCTTTAGCAGTTTGAATTGCGTTTCTTTTTACCTGGGGCTTCTCGTTTTATTTCACAGAATGAATCAAATGCAGATACCATTTAATGTGTTTGGAAACATGGTGGAGATCCGGAAAATCACTTCACTGGGAAATTACTCACACTAGCTTTTGGCAAAAGCACTTCAAGGTTCTATCCAAGGGTTTCCAAACACATTAAACTTTTATTCTATAAAAAATGCCATCAAGTCCTACGCATGGCAATCTCATCCGTGGGTTTAATATTCTTTCAAAGTGAGTTTTTAAAGTGGAATAGCAAGATTGCATCTATTGTTAAATTTTAGTAGGTTAAAATGATGTATTTAAGAATATAGCCCTTTTGTACAAGCTAATTTTAAATAAACTTTTCCGCTATGCTTCAATTGCTTAAACACTATTGGTGCCTCCCTCGTAATTTTCATGCAGAAGATCTCAGCACATCTCAATGTATCGGTTGGACATAAATTATGCTAAAGTTACCCAAAAAAGCAGAGGTTTATTAAAGTAGTGAGGCTTTTTTGTAGATGATAAAATAATATAGACACATTTCTCAATACTGTCTTACTTTTTACCAAAACAAGTATATAGTAATGCAAGAAAAATATGGTGTTTGTTGAACATTTTCCATTATGAATTACACAACCTATGTTTTGTCTTTGGCACCCCCTTTCGTATCTGTTTTTGCGATTTTCTTTTGCCTTTGAAAATAGATTATTTTAACTGTTAAGCCCTTATGAATTTGACACTTACATGCTTTGAATTTGTAACAAGTAACAAAGCAGTTGTACAACTATAACAAGTAGGATTAACTTGATTGCAGTTGGTTATCACAATCTTACAACAAATTTTGGCGCTTAGTTCCTTAATCTGAAATGAGCGTTTGTGAGTTTGTCCAACAGAAAAAAAAAAGTTGGGGAAGTTGCTTTTTGCAACCATATTTTTTCTTATACACCTCTTTATTTTTTTTTAAATTTTTTTTTATCCTTGAAATACCCCAACCCTCTTCACACCACCCCCTCTATAACCCTCCACCCCTAGATGAATCAACGTACTCCTTTTTATCAAAACCATTGAAACCTAATCCATCTAAATCCTTTTCAACTTTAACTTCAGCACGCGAATAAAATTGAGAAGTTTTTAAACCATAGTTATCACTAATGACTATGCTATCTTCCACCAAACTCTTATTACCATCTTCAACAACGTCCATTTTGATTCCTGGACCCAATCCATTGAGTAGCTTCCTCTGGTTCAAGTTGCCAAACAGGGAACACTCCATTTTGGCACGAACCACTTGAAGATACTAGGATTTCGAGAATCTGGCGAAGATGAGTTTGGATCGTGGATTAAGTACTGTTTTGGGTTCAAAGATTTTAGCTTTTAGAAATTTTCAAAGTAGAGGCGTTGGTGACTCACTTGATGTTGGCACAGTGAAATTTGGGTAGTTGAAGCCTTCAAACATTTTCATGCATACGAAGGATTCAAATGCAAAGCATTGATGACTTGGTTTGGAAAGCATGTAACCATAGATATGATGATTATTTAAATATAATAATACACAATTATGAAAAATCAAATGCGCGAGGTTAAAGTTGAAGTGTTGAACAGAATGGAAGCACATGATACTGAAAGAGGTGGTTTCGGAAATAATAAGGGATGTAAGAGGGGTATTTTAGGGGGGGAAAGTTATAAAAAAAAGGGACGACGGTGTATAGGAGAAAGATTTTGCTTTTAATATCCCATTATTTTCTTCTAATATCCCGTAGGGTGTTCAAATTTAGTATAGAGGTGAGATTGTCAAAAGGATATTTCTGAAATTTAAATGAGAAAAAATGGGAAGGGGAGATAAAAATAGTAAATAACAGGGTATTAAAAAGAAGGGCGCAAAATGCAACCAAAAAAAAAAAAGCAAGGGCATAAAATGCAACCCCCAAAAGTTGGCCCTATAAGGTGCGGCCCAACCCGTCAAGTTATTGCCATTTCATTTCAAAAGCCCTGGCGGGTCCATAACTGCTTTCTCTGTCTCCGCCACTCCCTCCAAAATCTCTCTCTCTCTCTCTCTCTCTCTCTCTCTCTCTCTCACTCACTCACAGTTTCGGAATCGGAGGATGTCGGTGAATCTGACGCCGAACGCGATTCCGGCGATAAACGCCGGCGATATGAACTCGAAGCCTCTGGTGCAGGTTCTAGATATCAAGTTGATTTTGAATAGCAAGCAGCAGGAGGTACCGAGTTTTGCTTTCTGATGCGGTTTCCTCTCGGCACGCTATGCTCGCGACTCAGCTCAACGACCGAGTCTGAACCGGACGAGTTAAGAATGGTTCCGTTGTTCAGCGGATCGAGTATATTTGCTCTCTTGTTCAGAACCGCAAGTATGTCTCTACTTCCTACGCCTAATTTTGTATTTGATTAGATAAATCACTGCAATTATCGTTCAGTATATCAAATTATGTTTAAAGATTAATATCCAGGTTGATGATAATAATAATAATGATCTGATTAATACTGCTGTGGTAATGAAAATTGAATTTCTGATAATAATTAGGTTGGTGTTATTTTAATTGTAAGGTCTCTTCGATTCGAAGATTTTGGTATTATTTTGCATGACTCCGGTATATTTATAGAATGATTCATCTTCCTTCTCGAAGCAAAATTAGGCTTGGTTTTGTCTTTGGTAGGATAAGTAGGAGAAGGACATTTGAATATTGGCGAGAGTTCAAACTTTTCGGTGGAGATATTCCCAGTGAAGATGCATTCTTCACTGAAGACATTTAATGCACTGGTAATCCTTGAAAATTAAAAAAACGTCTCTTGGCTAAAAAGACACAATAATTTAAAAACCGATGTGACAAAATGATTTGCAGTTTTGCACTTAATTTTTCAGCATTCGTTTAGCTTCTTTTCTGATTTTTTTCATAATCATTAGTGTAAATTTGAGGAGCAGAGACAGTTCAGTTCATATGAGGGAGATAGACAGAAATTCAACCTCATTATAGATTAGCAAAACCTTAACATTGGCTGTTAAAGTGTTTGCTTAGATGCGAAAGGATCAAAAACATGTTACAGAAGGAACCTAGCCTCTTCAACAATAGGTTTTTCCTACAAAATAAATTTATATACTTAAATTGCTTGCTTTGATGATGGTCACTGTGGTGTGGAGTAAGACTTTATGCTTTTTATGCAGGATTGTCGTGGTACTCAACATGGAAACTATAATATCAGATTGTGAAATCATTGGAAATCCAACGTCATTTGTGGAATCTGATTTACTGACTAAGGAAGCATTACCTAATAACGATATGCAGAATTCGTCCAGGAGAAATAATTATCATCTGCCAGCTCAAAATGCAAGCAATAACATGCAGAATTTTCAGCCAACTGTTCAACCTCCTTACCAACTGCCTCCAGTTTACAAAGGCCATGATGCGATTGTAAAAAATGAGGCCCCAGCACGTATTATTCCTATATCTGCTTTAAATTCTTATCAAGGTTGGTGGTCCATCAAGGCAAGGGTAACTGCAAAAGGGGATTTGCGCCGCTATAATAATGCTCGGGGAGATGGAAAAGTGTTCTCATTTGATCTCCTTGATTCTGATGGAGGTGAAATACGAGTAACCTGCTTTAATGCTGTTGTTGATCGCTTCTATGATGTAATTGAGGTTGTTAGAGTTTACTTGATTTCCAAAGGTAGCTTGAAACCTGCACAGAAGAACTTCAACCATTTGAAGAATGAATGGGAAATTTTTTTGGATGGTACATCAATTGTTGAACTATGTCTTAACGAAGATGGTTCTGTACCTAGACAGCAGTTCTCCTTTAGGCCTATCAGTGATATTGAGAATATTGACAGTAACTCCATACTTGATGTTATTGGGGTTGTGACAGCTGTGAATCCATCAGTTGACGGAATGGAAACTCAGAGAAGAATTTTGAATTTAAAGGACTGGTCTGGCAGGAGTGTTGAGCTAACCCTTTGGGGTGAATTTTGCAACGGGGAAGGGCAAAAGTTGCAAGAGCTGGTCGATGCTGGGTTTTTCCCGATTCTGGCAGTCAAAGCTGGGAAGGTCAATGACTTTAGTGGGAAATCTATAGGGACTATTTCTGCTACCCACTTTTCGTAAATCCAGATTTCCCTGAGGCATATAGCTTAAGGGACTGGTTTGATCGAATGGGAAAGGATTCTACTTCCCTGTCCATATCCAAGGACATTATACCAGGAGGACCTAAGAATGATGTACGTAAAACTGTGTCTCAGATCGAGGATGAAGGTCTGGGGCGGTCAGATAAGCCAGATTGGATAACAGTGAGGGCAACCATATCTTTCATCAAGACAGATATGTTTTGTTACACAGCTTGCCCTTTGATGATTGGAGATCGACAGTGCAATAAGAAAGTGACTAGGTCAGGAAACACTAGATGGCAATGTGATAGATGCAACCAAGAGTTTGAGGAGTGTGATTACCAATATTTTCTTCAAGCTCAAATTCTGGGTCATATTGGAATAACCTGGGTAACTGCTTTCCAGGAATCAGGTGAAGAGATTTTGGGCTGCTCAGCAAAGGAGATGTACTTGAAGTATGAACAGCAGGATGATGAGAAGTTTGCAGGAATAATCAAGAGTAGACTCTTCAACCAGTTTGTCTTTAGGCTAAAAGTTAAAGAGGAACTATATGGTGATGAACAGAGGGTGAAGATTACAGTAATTAAGGCAGATAAGGTGAATTATTATTCGGAGAGTAGGTACATGCTTGATTTGATTTCTAAGTTTTCTAGGTAGTAATTGTAATTTGGTCTCCACATCTTTCTTCTTGCGATGAACCATATCTAATATTAGTGTACAATTTAACATTAGAATGGGTCATTAGTGGTTGTGAGTTACCGTGTCATTTGTATGCCCATTGCAAAACCTGTAGATATTAATCCGAGTTCTGAATTTTCCATGTTTCATATATTGGCGGATATGCTTTCATATCTCATATGAAGGTTTTGTAGTAATTCAAAATGATGAGAAATTTGCGATGTAAGCGCATGTATCCATTGCATGATTTTTCATTTCACTACAATAATTCTCTCTACTCTGATCCGTTCTAATTTTCTGACCTTCATGTTCATACCTCATATGCCAAAACTTTTCTCATAATTGGATAAAAAGTTATCTATCTTGGGTGTACTTGTTAATTTCGTTCCCATGCAATGTAACTAATATGTTTCTATGATACGCGAAAATGAAATTACATTGTAAGAATTGGAAAGCTCAGATGCTTAGCAAGAAGTTCTTGAGAGAAGGTGAAACAGCAGCCTCAGCCACATCCAGAACCATCATTGAAGCTGTCAATGCAGCTGCTGTCAGCCCCGTCACAACTTTCTCGTTCATGGTGGCCTTCACTTAAAACCTTCCATTGGGTTTTGATGCTGCCACAACCTTTGAAGGACGCAGAGGCAATGGTGCCTTGAAGAATGCCTTAGAGCCAGGCACTGTCCTCTTCTGGCTAGTGTTGGTTAGAGGCATAGCCATTGAAACTGCTAAAGTTGAAGCCATTCCTTTCTTCTGGTTCTGCTTCCCTTGCTAATTGCATACTTTACTTGAGAGAAGTTTCTTTGAAGAGTGAGGGAATAGATATGATGCTTAGTGTTTTTAGAGAGACGGTGCTGCTTGAGAATGAGAGGTGGAAATTTTTAGCATATTTGCTTATGTCCGACGTGACAGCTTCTTCATTGGAAATCGATGGATAAGGTTATCTTATTGGTCTAATCAGCATCTGTTCGGGCGCAAGTATAATCTGAGGTCTTCTTTGTTTGGGTTTCTATCGTTTGTTCCACTTTTTGGGCTGAAATTTGGGCGTCTGTTGTCTAGAAGAATTTTGGGCTAAGAAGTTCTTGAGAGAAGGATCAAAGTAGTTGCGTATTGAAATATTTTAGGATAAACTGATTTAATCAATAATTTAGTTACAGTTAACAATTAATTTGAATGCAAATGGTTTTTTTAAAAAAAAATAATGAATGCAAAAGGTTAACCAACGGTGAGTAAATTATTGTCTATACCAAAAATATTATTGTATGATTGAATTTCTTTTGCAATCCAAATTGGAAGTATTTTTAAGACGTCATTCCCTTTTAAAGTATTCTCCGACGGATTGTCATGCCTTGCCGTGCACTGGCAAAAGGATCAATAGTGATGAAGTAATTTTTTCTAATTGAAAAATGTAAAACATCTGTTTGGAACTGACCCAACCGAATCTTTTCCTTTCCTTTTGAAATAAATTGAATCCTAATTTTGAGGAAAAGAAAATTCGGTTACATTTTTTTAATGAAAAAAAGTTTAAGAGGATTCCAGTCCAACCTCCCACGCTGCCAAAATTCTCTAGCATCTGATATTGTCGAAAATAGAAACATTGTCTGTTGCATTTCCAATCATGTTATGATGTAGATAATAAAACACCTGCCGACTTCAGTTGTCTTTAGTAATTTTCATATTTTGAGTGCTCATTGGTGATATTAAATTTTGTATTAGAGGAGCCAATTTTCACACCTCAATCTGTTTGTTGCCTTCTCACTCTTCATTAAAAACGAAAAAAAGGAAGAAAGAAGAGAAAATTCTCTTCATATCAGCACGTCCCTACTGGAAAATAGACATTACAAGGAGGAAATCTTGTAAAATTGTAGACCGGTTCCCCAGTTACTAAAACAGTTCTTTTTTTTTTTGTACACTTAATAAAAGAAAAAACTCCTGAGTTAAGATCTTTATACAATTCATTAAATTAAGGATGAAAACACTCTTACTTACTCACTTTAGAGTTTTAAGAGACAAATTCAATTTACAGTAGATTTATATCTATTAATAAAAACAATTCTGCTTTCTTAATGAATAGTAGAAAACAGGTTTTAGGTATTAACTACCTAGTATTACCAAACCCGCAGGCAATCAAAAAGAATGTGCCAGAGGGACAACACACTTACCTAGAATTCTAGTCGTTCTCAATTTCTCACCCATCTTTGTTCACCATCTCTGTACTCACAATATTTCCTTTCTTTAACATATTTTTGTCTTCTCTCCTCTCTCATACAATAAATACTCCATCCACAAAATTTATGATAAATTGAAAAGAAAAAAAAAAAAAAAAGTCATATTCTTTTCTTCAATGACAACATAACCACCACGGCATTTAGATTAACTGCTTTACATTAATTTAATTTAATAAATAGATCAATGTCTAGAATTTTATCATGCTTGTACCTAATAGATAAGATTTGCTTTGATGTCTAGTTGTCTTGTCTACAACATATTCTCTATTTTCTCTGCTTATTTCACACCAAAATCCAAGAAATGGGTGATGTTAACCTAAGCCTCTTCGCAGTGTCACACCCTCCTGCTCCCTCTCCGAAAGATAAGTCCAGCATGTCCATGTTATACTACGGCCTAGCAGTGGTTGGAACTGCAGCCATAGCGTTAGTCCTATACAACTTCATCGTCATCAAAATGTGCAGCCGGCGCGGTATGCAATCATCACAGGCTGAAGGGCCAAATGGGATAATGGTTGAGGTGGTCACTGGAAGTAGCATGAGCTTTGAGAACTCACAAAGGAACTTGCTCTCAAGCTTCAAGTATAAGAAAGAAGTAGGAAAAGAAGGAGATGATTATGAATGCCCAATTTGCTTATCTGTTTATGAAGAAGGGGAAGAGGTGAGGAAGCTACCAAGGTGCAAGCACTCATTCCATGTTGAATGCATAGACATGTGGCTTTACTCTCACTTGGATTGCCCAGTTTGTAGAACACATGTTGGGCCTTTCTGTCACCGTTTCATGATGGAGAATTCACGTCATGAGGGGTTGCTGGAATCGGGTGGTAGCTCAGTTTGATACGTAGGGGGTGAGGGTGGGACCTGGCCTGTGTTCAAATTGGGATGAGTCTTTAACAACTTTCTCAACAAGGAACAGAGACATGAAGCAGCCACCTAACTTGTTTGTTTACTCCTTGGATGGGATACCTGCAGGCTTGATTGGGATGGGATGTTACGTTACAGTAGAAGATGAGTACTAATTAGTTTCAATATCTTTTTATAACATAAGATATATGTTAAACTAATTAACTTATATGTTGATTTTTATTCATCGTCATTATCAAAATATACTCTTATCTTGTTTTGGTAGTAAAAAAATTGTTGTAGTATGTATTTGGAACTTTTTTTTTTTTTTACGGAAGTATGTATTTGGGACTTAAAAGGGGTGAAGTTGATCTTTTTTTTTTTTTTTTTTTGGTATTTACCAAATTCATTGGTTGAATATAGGCCATTCATTTGGTTCAAGGTGTGTCTATATCTGTTTTTCTTTTTTTTCTTTCCGTTCTAGTTTTATGTATCGGCGTTTGCCCACTGATTCTGATTGGTATCAACACGACACCATGGTGTGTAGCTATTGAAATGCATTTTAGTTTTAGTTTAGACGGTCGCGTTTGTCCCTACAATTTGAGATGTGATAAAATCTGGGGGGCAAATGAGAAAAAAATGTTTGTTTTAGATTTTACAAAAGTAAAATCACATGGGGGGAAACTTCATTCACAAGCAGATGCAGATTTATATAAAAAAAATTGTAAATGGATGCAGCGGTTTTCCTAAAAAAAATTCTAAATAAAGTTGGGTATGCTTTTACTACTCCATTGCATGGTTTATAAATGTATTACGAATTTAATTGGTATATACTGTTAATATAAAGATTTTTTTATACAGACGATCAATCAGAATTTGTCACATAAGATAAAGTGTTTGACTCCTATCCTAACTACCTTAAAAGTCACATGCACAATGATTTCTAATTGATTATCAGTGTAAAAAAATTTTATACTAATGTTACATAACAATTATACTGGTGTATTAATTTTCTGAACACTACGTTGGTGGGTTTAATTACATATAGGACGAAAAGAAAGTATGCATTTGTTTGGTTCTGTAGACAAAAATAATAATCTAATAGCAGAATAAGCCAAGTGTCAATTTATTCTTGTGTATCGATATTTGTTTTTTATCCAAGAGTAGGGATAAAATTTTGAACAGCTCTAAATCTCCCTACATTACTAAGCATCCTAATTATTACATTAAGAAGGTATTGGATATTTTTAATATTCCGAAGATATTAGATATATTTACTTCTTCGTTTAATATTTTCTTTATTTAGTATTAGGATCATCTTGCAGGAGAATATAACAAACTTTCAAATTTTGTTTCGAATAGAATAATTGAAGAAAGGATATTGCTAAGAACATATCTAATTATGCATTTCATTGGAGTTGCTTAACTCATTTTTTTTATTCCCACCATATCACATTATCATTATTTTTTTTATACAACTTTAATCAAGAAAAAGTAAGTTTTTATTAGTAAACTAAAAATATAACATTTCAATATCGCAATCACTACAAGAATTCGCACTGATACCAACGGCTAAAAAGCCATAGGTAAGTTCGTCATTTCTGACGGCCTAGGGCGTCAGAACCATGTAACTGTACAACTGACCAGTTTTTCGATGGCCAAGGTCGTCGGTAACGTTACCTAGAGCGAAGCCGTCGGTAGATCCGTCGAAAATTTTGACGCAATTACGCGTGTATATTCTCTCTCTAACTTACCGACAGTTATGGTCGTCGGTAATGAATAAATACCCTTACCGTGACCGTCACTAAGCGTCATTTCTAATTTCGCGCACAAATAACTATTTTTAATGTTAGGTCGTCGTTAAGGAAAAAATACCCTTACCGACGTACGCACGCAAACCTCTCCCTCCACTTTCTTACTTTCACTCTCTGCCTCAGTCTCCCTCTCCCTCTCTGCCATCCTAAGCTCCGGCCACCACTGTCATCCCAAGCTCCGCTCACCATTGTCATCCAAGCTCCGGCCATCACCGTTCGTTCCTCTCTCCCGTCTTCACCGTCCGACCACCAACACTGTGACCACCATTGTCCGGCCACCCCAGCCGTTCCTGTCTTTGTCTCACCACCACCTCACTCTCTATCTCTGTCTCACCACCACCGCACCGGCGCACTCTCTCCTGTCTCACAGAACAAAAAGTTACAAGTTTGTGTTGAACTCTATTCCTCTTATTTGCACTTTCTCTTAATGGTTTTCTCTGAATGGTTTTATTTGCACTCTCTGCCTGATTTTGCTTTCCTCTATGGTGTGTAGAAATTATATGTAGCAAAAGTGTATCAATGCATTTCTATGGTGTATGGATAGTATGTGATACCTGATTTTCTCTAATTTGTGATGCCGTATTGTGTTGTTTGGTGTTGATATGATTTTTTGGGATGATTCTTATTTATGTTCTATATTGCGTTGTCCCCTTTAGTTCTTGTGATTGAAGTTGAAAAAAAACATTGCTTAATTATTAATTAATTAATCAAATATAAATATAAATTTTAAAAAAATAATTTAGAATTACCGACGATCTGGTGGTTACCGACGGGCGACGGGCCGTCGGTATGCATTACCGAGGAATTTCTTTTCGACTGATTTTTGGCTGTTGGCTTTTCGTCGGAAGAAGACCATTACCGACGACTGAGCTGTTTTCTTGTAGTATCTTTCCCATAAAAAATTAGGATATATTTACTTTGTTTTCAGTTTCCTGTTTTCATTTTATGTTTTCAATACAAACTCACAACAACTTTAATGCGATAAAAGGAGCAGAAACACAAACCACCATAACATACACAATTTAAAGATATGTTGAATATAAGTTTTGAATATCATATTTGACATTATACGTGTTTATCTTTTATCTCTTGTTTGTATTTTATATTTTTATTTTTTAGAGTAAATGTTCATTTTAGTCCCTAATAATGTTTGAGGTATCACTTTTTGTCCCTAAGAAAAAAAATCACCGAATAGTCCCTGACAGTGACAAAAGAGGGACACGTCGGTCCCTTCGTTTGTCTCCATCTTAAACATGTTAAAATGTTGATATATATATATATATATACCGTCGGTGTACCTAGGAGTCTATTAAACTCGTCCATATGACCTGTGTAGGTGTATCTGATTCATGTGGTGTGTTGCTTGTAACATGTAAGGACTAATTTGTCCCGCGATAGAAATTGTTAGGGACTAAATTGGGCTACTTAAATAACAGTTAGAGACTTTATTGGGTCAATGCATAATTATTTTTATGGTGTATTATGCATGTAGGGACTATTGTCTGGGCAACTGACATACTAACGATACACATCAACACTCTAATGGCGTGTTCCGAATGGAAACAAATGGAGGGACTAAAATGTCCCTCTTTTGTCATTCTCAAGGACTATTCAGAGAGTTTTTTTTCTTGAGAATAAAAAGTGGTACCTCAAAAATTGTTGGAAACTTAAATGGAGATTTACTCTATTTTTTATATACATATACTTCAAAAATATATCAAGAAAGTAAAGGAACCGTATAGTATCCCGATTTTAATGGTTCAAAACACAATTTCCATTTTATAATAATCAGCTACATTCATTTTAAACCCAGTATATGACAGCTTTTGATGTACTTAATGCATAATGAAAACCATCAGTTTAAATATGGCAATTCCCTATTTACTGCATACACATTGTTCAAATTCAAACGATGTACCATTTAAAGATTAGGTTGGGCAAATGGTGTATGGTGAAGAGTTTGAATAATTTTTTTAGGTCATAACAAAAAAATTTAAATTAATATTTTGGTCCTGTAACTTTACTTAATTTTTAAATAAGTTTCTATATTTTAAATATTTTTAGTTAAGCCCTAATACTTTTAAATTTTTTTATATAGATCCTTATATTCCAAATAAGATTTTAATTAAATCTTCACTAATTATTAAATTTTTGTAATTAAGTCCCCCCCCCCCCCAACTTGTGTCGTATGCATGATATTGAATCCTTTGCAGACCTGTTCTGGAGGATGCTGGCAGATATGGGGGGGCAGACAGATGTAACGGTGGTGCATGTTTCTTGGGAGCTTGTGGAGGAGTAGAAACACCAAACTTTGGGACAACAAAATGGAATCCGCATTTCAGGTTTCTGCTCGCGTTATTTCCTCAATGCACCAGTGGCTTTGGGCCAAAGATAGTGGTATGATTGATAATGCTGGTGTTATGTTGTCTGCAGACTGCAGATAGTCCCTCTTCGCTGAGATGGTGCTCACCTCCGCAAGGCATGGTTAAATGCAATATTGATGCCTCTTCTGTGCATCAATTGGGTGTGGGAATTGGTCTCTGTTTGAGGGACAGTGATGGCAACTTTATTAAAGCAAGTAACACATTTTTTCTCACCTCATCTCAGACCTCATGAAGGTGAAGCTATGGGCCTCCTTTACGCTCTTCAGTGGCTGATGGAGTTGGGTATTGATGCTGCTATTTTTGAGCTTGATGCCAAATATGTGGTGGACAATTTCAACAATATTAGGGAAGATATATCAGAATTTGATGCTATTTTATCCAATTGTAGGGACCTTTTTAATTCTTTTTTTAAAAATTCTTTGGTCGAGTTCACTAGAAGAAAAGCTAATGTGATTGCTCATACTCTAGCTAGGGTGGCTACATGCATAACCGACCCTCATGACTTTGATGATGTTCTCATTTGTATTGCTGATTTGGTTATTAATAATATGGCGTAAGTTTTGCTTTGTCAAAAAAAGACTATAGAAACCAATTTAAAAATGTAGTGAAACTGTAAGAACGGAAAGTAATTTTTTAAAAAAGAAGAAGAAGAAAGACACCGCTTAACATATCAACATTGACAGAACAGAGGGAATTTTATTTTTCAAAAGTTCCATTTTGTTCATAATCGTGAGTTCGCACAACTTACAAGTATACTACATGGTACATCTCCAGTTTTCCCAGTAAAAATGGAGTTCCTATATCAGAATGGAGATTACATTTTTCTTAAATTATCTAACCGTGCCTGTAAATCATTATCTATCCCGGCATCATCATTCCCTGTAGTTTCAGTCTGTGGCACCTTAGTCTTTGCAGATGGGGCAGCAACAGCTGCTGATGGTGCATTCACAAGCTGCGCATCAAATCAGAACTCGTTAGGCATTGTTTTAGTGACCAAGTCATTCACATTCAACAGAAATAAAAAAAAGTGGAACGGGCAAGAAGGGATTAATATACCTCTTGGTTTATGTCAATTCCAATCTCATCAAGAACCTGGTTCACTAGTTCTTCTGTTTCTTCTTCTTCCTCATCCCCTTCCAAAGCATCATCTATTGCATCTCCCATCACCTCAGTCATCAATTCCATCTTCTCATTCTGTCTCTCAAATTCTTGCATGATTTTCTGCAAAGATGGCAAGTTCATTTGCCTATTCATCTGCCCCATTGCCTTAGTCACGCCTTTCATTGCCTCGCCCATGGCTTGTGTTGATTTCAAAGTCTGAACCATTGTAATACAAATAAAACCAGCCTTTAGCAGTTAGCACTCACATGAGGTCAAGGTTTGAGTTTTGATGAAATTTTTGCAGGTATTTAACAACAACCAGCTAATCATTTTCCAAGAGAAATGAAATGCCAAAGCTTTCGGACAGAACTATTATTCTATAATGATCATATGTTACTACAAACCAACAGATATAATTCGACCAACAACATACTTGAATTCTGAGTGATACACCCTGGAGCTGTGATTTAAGCTTATAAAACTTTTCAATCTGATGCCTTGTTCTAACAAGATCTTTTGCCATCACTCTAACAGCTCCCTGGAAACATTACATGAAATAAAAAATTGGCGTCAGGAAAACATATACCACCCACCTTAACAGGTGAATCAAGAGTTAAACATAATAACCGACGAGCATATATATGGAATTATTGACACAATATGGTTCCTCGTAGAAATCTAAGTTCAATGGTAAAAAAAAAAAATGAAAGCAAACTACATTACTAGAATACAATGGTCTGCTTATATCTGACAAAGAAAAGAGAATACCCTTCGTCATGTGCAACCTAGTTTCAATTGGACTGATGCTGTAATAAAGTGACACTTTTATAAGTTGTTTTAATAAGTGAAAATTAAAAGCACAACATTTTTTATGATGAGAATGGAATTGAAGGGTCAAACACATTATAGACAACATAAATTTAATAACAGATGGATATTAATTCCACAGCAAGGTAAACTTAAACACTGCTTTCTTTCAGGCGGGATTGGAGGACTAAGAAAGTCACTAGTACAACAACAGTGATTCACAGATGTGATTTTGGAAAAATAAGTTGAGCCTGCAATACTAGGAAACATGAACGTGAATATATATCTTGGCTATTACAACATAAGGAGAACAATTTCCCCAACCACAAAAATTGATGGTGACATACACAGCAAAATACACGAAAATAGTAAGAATGTGATCAGTGGCATTAACTGAGCAGCCAAAAACAGCTAGCATAGCCGATGCTATAACCAAAAGCTAAAGTAAAAGAGGCAATTAATAATATTATCAAAACACAGTCACCATACCATCTGGCCTTGTTTGGCACTTTTCTTTATCTCCAAAATCAGTTTCTTCTCTTGTGATTGTAAACCTTGTCTCTCTCGTTCTATTTCTCTAATTGATTTGTCCAACATTCTCTTATTTTCCCGCAGAAGTTCTGAAAGTAACAACTTTACAATTACATACTAGTAGGAAATCAATAGACAGTATATCAGCTTGTAAATATTAAAGTGGATGCCACTCAGAAGGGTACGTGAATGCATGTGAAAAACTGGCCATCATTCTCAGACTGCCCATTTTCATAGAGTGGACAAGTTAATATGCCAAGTAGCAGTTCATTAAAATTCTGATTCTCGTAGCTACAAAAATTACAAAACAAACTCCACGATATGATTACCCCACACAGCCCCAGTGTCAAAAATAGTAGATTACACACCAAAATACGACTTAAACTGACGTGTAAACAGATATAGCTATCGTGATTTCTGCATAGATAGTGGCACAGGTTGTGATACTAAAAGTAATTAGGCAGAAGAAAATATTTGAAAAAGGAAGTTGAATCACATAACTCCACTGTCCAAATTGAGGAACTCGAATTAAGAAATTAGAGACGTGCAGAGTACAATAATACAATCCAATGCAAAACGCAGAAATTTGACATACAAAGATATGAGAGAATTGAGTTATGATGAAATGAAGAAACCTGCGGGTGTTTTTCTCTTTCCGAAGATAAAACTCATGGCGATCGAAGGAATCAACAACCAACCCCAGTCACCAGAAATCGAATAAAAACGTTAGTTTCCTCCGATCAATTTCAGATCAGAAGCTTCTTCTTTTTGGTATTTGATGGAATCGTCCAGCTTTGTTAATTAAGCTGTAATGTAAGCGTTCGCCAAAAAACACGGATCGTCAACGACCCATTCCAATTGCGAAATTTTATCGATGGGCCTGGGCCTCTTACCATCAGCAATATTTGGGCTCTGCATATCCATATAACGGAGAACACAGTTATCCTCTTTTGTGAATTAAATTAAATTTTCATATCTTACAAGTATATAAACTTATATTATAGTATTGTCATGTGATTAAAAAAATTGAATTCTTACGACAACTACATAAAAAATCACATTCTTGCTCAGTGCTAAGATTTAGTTTTATACATTTTAAATTTATATATGGGGGGAGGGGATAGAAAAGTAGCCGTTAGAATCACACGTCTACATGACGGATGATGGCTTCTCTTTAAAAAAAACTGTCAACCACAACATGGATCTAGATGGAGAAAGTGTGTCAGATCTGGAACCCTACCAAAACGACACTGTCGTCTACAAGGAGTGTCTCCATGGCTGAAATAATCTCGACGCGGCACTCCGCCGCATCCATGAAGGCGCCGCTGCCATAAAACAGACATGGGAAAGCTATGAGAACCCACCAAGATAAAACATGAGAGTTGCAGAAGAGCTTGAATTATGAGACGGTGCGGATCTCCTCGGTGATCTATATCTCGATTTCATCGTGAGAATAAGATGAAGATTTCAATGACGATTTTGGTAGCAGAAACTTTGCTCTTCCATTCGCTTTCTACACCAACCAAACAAAAAAAAGCACTGCCAACAAAGAGAAAGACAAACAATAGAGTGAAAAGAACCAAAAAACTCACTATCTTCTTCCTAGCCGGAGCATTTGACGATGAGGGCGAAGCCGAAGCCATCGTCATCGCCAATCTCACCGACGAAGTGGAAGGCTGCCGATGATTCTGCTCTATTGCTATTCCACCGTTGGAACTCCATCTCCCAATAGCATCACCACCGTCGCCCTAGAATAGATCTGAAACCAAATCTGGAATGAAGCAATTACTAAAAATCAAAAATGGACTTTTCTGTTTTCTCTTTCAAGCTTCCATTTTTCATTACTGTGAGATCTCCAGTGGTGTTGTCAGCTTGAGGGGGTGATGGTGGGGGGGAGGCGGTGGTGTGAGGGAGTAGTAGGGGCGATTAACCGATGGAGGAGAGAGTGGTGTATGAAAGAGAAGAGAATTGGGCAACTGTTGTAATTTTGACAATTAAGGGATCAAAAACTAATTCTTTTTTTTCTTCAAAAGAGGGCTTGCTCACAGTGAGAGACTTAATACCGTCTCTCACCGTAGAAGCCGCCAATCTTAAATTATAGAAAATAGTTTTTTTTCCAAGATTGAAAAATTACATAACACAGCTATCGTCTCTTGTGAATTAAAATTAATTCTTTTGTTAATAATTTAATTTGATTTCGATATCTTATAAGTATAAAATTATATTATAGGATTCTCATGTCATTAAAAAAAAAAATGAATTCTTACAGCAACAACATAAAAATCACATTTTTTCATTGAGCTGCTGGCCTGCTGCTCAGTGCTAAGATTTAATTTAATAGATTGTTAATTTCATAAAATACGAAGGAGAGGATAGAAAAGTAACAGTTAGAATCAAACGTCCAGGTGATTTGATGGCTTCTCTTTAAATAAAACTATCAATTGTGATGGTACTAGAAAGTTGGAAAGCCCCAATTAGCCACGTGTAACTCTGTCTTACATCACGTTGCAGTGTCGATTTACGAAAATGCCTACTACTCTCCTATGAAATGTTAATTGATTTAATATTTAATAATTAATTATAATTGAGGATATTTATTGACCATCTTTGACATAAGATTGTGAGTTGCGACACACTTTTAGGAGATAAAAGATAGGAGAATACTAACGAGTGTCCTTAGTGCATTATTGAAGGGGGGAAATTTTGTATGAAAAATGGTGTATTTAATAGTTGAAGAGTGTTATCAACACACTCTCTAACATTTTCTTTTCAACACACTCTTTTCTATCGGTTAAAATTCAAATGGGTCTCACTAATTCATGTGGGTCCCACTTGAATTCTGTATGACCCACATGAATTTTAACCAATATAGAATGTATGTTGGAAAAAGAGTGTTAGAGAATGTGTTGCTAGCATTTCTTTTAATAGATTGAAAAGTGTGTCACTTTATTTTTCGATACAAACTTTTCTTTTGTTGATTTCTTCAATAATACTCTTAAAACACTTGTTAACAAGACCCTAAAAGAGATTATCCCAACTTTTATATTGGACATCACATTACAGTGTGAACTCACATATCACATTTTCGAGGTTGTTATTTCATATAAAGGTTTTAGGCAAAAATACGTTTCTTGTCTCTTAAGTTAATTGTTTTGTTCAATTTAGTTCCTTAACTTTTTTGTAACAAATTAGTCCTTATGTTTACCAGCGTTAACAATATTGGTCTAAGTGCTACTCTTTATCAAACTATGTTAAACATGTCCGTTAACTCCACAACTGGACGTATTAAGTGGCTGTTGACCCGATTGTTACCATTAGAGGTGTAAGGGTTAACTTCCCCCCTTAAATGGTGACCAAGAGTTCATGGTTCCCAATCTTGTTCCCTATAGCCATGCCTGCAAAACTTGGTTTACATCTACCTTATTCAAATATTGATCTGAAGTCGTCTCAAGCCACTAAGCTAGCACCACGTCAGTATCATGTTAGATACTTAATGGACACATAAGACCGTTTGAGACAGTGTTTATCAATGTTTAGGCTAACGTTATTAATGTTTGTATACATAGGGACTTATTTATCACAAAAAAAAAAAGTTAAGAGATCAAAATAAAAAAAACAATTAAGATAAGAGACCAAAAGAATAATTTATTTGTTTAAAAAATCTTCGGATGCTTATTTTAATATTAAACAAAAAAATAAATTCATTTAATATTTTGGAATTTTGAAAATATTCACTGTTTTTTTTTTGTTTAGTGAACAGGAGGATATAACATTTTTTTTTTTGGGTATTTCTTTTGTTTTTTTTTTTAAACAAAACATTTCTTTTGTTACCATTATAATGTTTGGTAAATGCATTAGACTAAGACGGAACATAATATATATTTTGTATTTTATATTTGTTGAAGCATGATATGAAGTTAAAAAGTGAAAAAATTTCTGACTCCACTAAAAGGGATTAAATGAGAGGAAATAAAATGAAACCACTATATCGATATCATGCTTTTTTTTCAGTTTTATTATATTAATGTTATTTACGTAACCCGAAAGTAAAGTTATGTCAAAGGAGGATTGTAATTTTTTAAGGATTTAATTAGTATGCATTGATAGTGTAAAATTTTTTTATACTATCAATCAATCATAACTTATCACATCATTTACAGTGTTGGACTTTTATTCTAATCATTTTAAAAGAATAAAAATCATTCATATTATGATTTTTAATTGATTAATAATATATAAAACTTTACACTGATAATTTATAACAATTAAACTCATTTTTAATGCATTTTAACTTTTATTTAATATATGAGGTTAAAACTAAAATTATCTAAATTTACAATTTATTTTTGTTATAATGGAGGGATGACGCCAACAGACTACATTAAGCAAGATCATCAAGCCACCCCAACAGACTACTTTTATAATAATATGGGCTTTAGGAGCTAGGCAGTTTAAGCCCACGGTAGGACAGCCGATGTACTTGCTGTACCAACTAATTATTATTTTGTTTTTATGGCTAAATTCCTTTCACTTGGGTTGATCTTGCATAGTTGATCCGATACTCTTCCAATAATTTCACATGCCAAATCATATAATTTGTCCATCTTAATAATTGCACACCAAATAAAAATGAAAAGTTGCAAACGAGTCGTTTCACCGTATCTCATTTTGTTTGTCACACTTTCAGTTGATTAAATCAAAATTTTGTAATTTTCCAAATACGTGATTTTGATCTCTATTTCTGTAATTTTAATTGCTTAAATCAAGTCTTTATATTTTTAAAGTTGTCTAAAAATTTATCAGGTAAAAAATTATTATATTACAAATATTAATAAAAATAATATATTATTATAATATGTAACTAATAATATATAAAATTTCATCGCATAATTATTTTAATAAAAAGAGGAAACAACTACTCGGATAATTAATTATCTGCAAATTAAAAATATAAAATATGTATTAAATAAATTTATAATCTTAAATTTTAATTTTATATATATATATATATATTTATATATATATATATATATATATATATATATATATATTATCCGAATACTTATTTTCTACTCATTGCTAAAATAATTTATACGATAAAAATTTATATATTATTAGTTATATATAACGATAATATATTATTTTTATTAATGTTTTAAATATAAAAACTTATCTAATATATTTTTAGAAAATTTTGAAAGTATAAGTATTTGATTTAAGCAATTTAAACTATAAGGACTAAAATCGAGTTAATACTCAATTCTGGTCCCTAAAATTGTAGGATCGTATTAACTTAGTCCCCCACATTATCAATATTCCAAAATGATCATTGGAATTGCAAAATTTTAATCAGGTTCGTCTCTCCATTTGGATCTATTAGCAAATGCACCCCCTGACATTATTCACTTAGTTTTAAATGCATTCCCAACATTATCAACTTAATGTCATTATAGTCCATTCAAATATCAATGGAGGGACGAATCTAATTAACATTTTGTAATTCCAAGGATCATTTTGGAATATTGATAATGTGGGAGAGTAAGTTGCTACGACCTTACACTTTCAGGGATCAAATTGGGTATTTACTCTACTAAAATCACATATTGTGAAAATACAGGGACTTAATTTAAGCAAGTGGAACTACAAGGATCAAAATCGTGCATTTGTAAAGTACAGTGACTCGATTTGAAAATAATTGAAACTATAGAGACCAAAATCACACATTGATGATACTACAAGGACCAAAAGTGCAATTAAGCCTTTAAATAATTAGTGTAAAATTATTGGTTTAATTAAGTTTTTAGTCCCTGAAAAGTGAGTCAGTTTTGGTTTTGATCCCTGTACTTTTTTTGTCAGTTTTGGTGCCTGCAAGTTCCAAAACTTTGTTTTTGGTCCCTGCCATCACTATAACTTTCGTTAAGTGCTGACGTGGTTAACGGACTACTACGTCAGCACTGTCACATAGGCTAATTTTATAATATTTAATACCACATAGGATTAAATATTAATTTTTATATTCTTTTAACATATCAACACTACCACGTATGTTAATTTTATAATATTTAATGTTTAAGTGATGGGGCTACATGATAAAATTATAACAAAAAATTAATATTTAATCCTACGTGACATTAAATATTATAAAATTAGTCTACATGGTAATGCTGACACGGCGACCCGTTAGCCACTTCAACACTTAACAGATGGAGAGTGATAACAGGGACCAAAGCCACAGTTTTGGAATTTACAGGGATCAAAACCAACGAAAAAAATTATAGGGATTAAAACCAAAACTGACTCACTTTCCAGGGACTAAAAACTTAATTGAACCAAAAGAAATTTTGAAAAATTTCATTTTATTTTTTTTTACAAAATTATTACATATATATTTAAAATTATTTATTTAAAAATGTTTTAAGCATTTGATATAATGGTACCAAAATTATGGATTAAGATCCTCTACACCTAGCTATAAAAAACATAGATACTCTACACCTAAGAATAAGTCTTCTCATGTTAAATTTCATAAGGTCATATGAAGAGAAAGATAATACAAAGTAAAAAACCTTGACACAAAATCTCACAAATTTTAAGAACATTCCGCTATTTAACACTCTGGTGCATTTCTTATTATCAATATTTTTGTATGCGGTGACATATTTTTTATATTGAAGATTTCATGCAATTTTTATAAGACTGCAGACTTTCCTTTTCCAGAAATTATTTTTGACTAAATGTAACGACACAACTTTTCACATAAATACTTTTTAAACATGTCAAATAACTCAACCAAGAGTTCTGTTATTTGAACATCAAATTTTGGATATCGTATGAGACATAATATATATTTATTTTTATCTCTCACTTATTTTTTATCTTTTTTATATACACATTTTTCAAAAATACATCAAAACACAAAAGGGACACCGTATGGTGTCCCTTTCTAGATGTTCAAAAAACCTTTCTCCTCAACAAGTGACTAGAGGTGGGAATAGGACAGGCTGCTCGTCGGGGGCCTATGGCCAACCTATTTAACAAAAAAGTCAGGTCAAGGCTTTTTAAAAAGCCTATATAGCTAAAGAGATCAAGCCAGGACTTTAAAAAAAGCCTATTAGGCCTATCAGGCCGGCCTACTTAACACAGACCCATATAATATATATAATTTAATATATAATACTATAATATATTATTTATAATATTTATAACATTTGAAAGTAAAAGCATATTAGCTTATTTAAATGTAGAGATCTACTAATATATTTATTTGTGAAGGTCTAACAATCTACTTATCAGTATAGGTCTATCAAATTCTTTATCATTAGAGGCTTACTAGTCTATTCACAAGTGAATGCCTATGACTTATTTATAGGTGGAGATATATTTAAAGGTCTTGTTGAAAAATAGACTTTTAAATAGGCTTCCAGGTCAGGTCAGGTTTTGAAGTCAGTTAGACCAGACTTTAAAATTTGGCATATATCAGACTAATAGGTCAGGATCAGACCTTGAGATTGGAACAAATTAAGGTCAAACTCAGACTTATCAGGACCTACCTCGTCCTAACATATTCCGATTCCAACAAGTGACCGAATTATTTTTACGATTATGATACAGGATTCTCAAAAGATGATTTCAAACCTAAAATAAATTGAAACAAGCAATTAAATTCTATCCTTTTCCGAGTGCTATATTGATGCATTGGAAATATTACATGTATGTATGCCCGTGGCATGCAGTAGCCATGCATTGGCCTTCCATCATTTCGCACTGTGGCGATTATTAAAACCTTCAATGCCGTAAACATAATAATAATATTTTAAAAATATATAAAATTAAACCTTTCTGAATTTGGAGACCATGCATGCGTAGGCAAGTTGCTAAAGTGTGCATCCTTTCTTCGCTACAAAATGCCAAGGGAATCATATATGTGTATGAAGACCCGTAGCTGGTATGTGGTCCTTGGCTTCAGCGATAATGTGATGCAGCTCCCACATGAACTTGCAACGCATTTATAATTTATATCCTTCGTATAGTACATGCCACAGGTTGTGCATGGTTGGTAAGAAACATCCCTCATTGTGCTCACTGGCAATATGTGTTATCTAATTTTTGTTGGATGCAGTGTTTTAACTTGATTACTAACCTTCAATAGTCATGTTTTAAACAAATGATTTTTTTGCCTAAGCATTCAGAACTTTTTAATGCAGCTTTCACCATGCAACATTTATAAGGAATTTGGCAATCATGAATTCAATTCAAATGACTTCCAAGGATCCCTATATTAGTTCCCCTCCGTTTTCTCTCATTGCTGGCAGCAAATAAATCATGAAATTTTTTGTTGGTTTTTCATTTTTAATTTTTTACTTTAAAAGGATCATAGGGGATGGTGTTTAGGTCAACCATGGTGGCCACCGGTGTCTCATGTTATCATATGTGGAAAGAATTTGGCTCCTCTGAAGTGAGTGAAATTATAAAGTGAGAAAGTAAGGGATTATCCATCCTTTGATCATTTAGTGGGTTGAGATCTCTATGTAATCAATCAAATCAATGATAGTTAACCCCTTATTTTTTTTCACTTTAGAATTTCACTCATTTTAGAGGTGCTAAATCCACGTGAAAAATAGGTTTTATCACTGTCATATATTTTTCTCGTAAGTCCTAATCAAAGGCCCTACATGTATTGCATATCTGCAATGCATTTAATATTTCCTAAATCTGCTATGCATGTTTGATCTAATCAATTAGCTTCAATTTTGGCTTTACAACCAAGAATATCAGTTCAAATTCACACTGTAATTGAGATTTTCAACCGGGCAAAAAGTTATGAATTGTAATCATTTATTTAAATCTTCTATGACGTTAAAGTGGTCCTGATTTTTACTACGTCTCACCGAGGCCATGTGCTAAGCCAGTGAAAAAGCATAAGCTTTTTAAACTTTTCATGTCTCATCAGGTAGAGAAAAAAATTGGGTCTACTTTTCCTTTTTCTCTTTCAGCCGTTTGTATTAGTTTGCTTTGACAGCGTGTGCAGCTGAGGAAATTTTTTTTTTTTTGATATAAACAACTGAGTAATTTTTTTTTTTTTGATAATAAACAACTGAGTAATTTTTGGTTGGACAAAATCTATTACACACATTATTATTTGATATACATATATATAAGGTTGTAGAAACTAATATAGAATTACATCAATCTTTGAAAATATTTTTGTATGTGGTAAATAATAATAATTTAAGTGTTTAAAAGATAATGCAATTGATCGTGGCTTAATAAAAATATCTGTCTCACTTTTAGAACAGCAGAAATTTGTTCGTAAGTTAAGATAAGATTCCTACCTCAGCGCTTCTAGCTAGCTCTCTACCTTTCTCTAACACTAACACACAGTATCTAATTAATTCGACCCAAAATTTCTAAAGCATTTTAGCATGCACAAAACCTAATAATAATTCATGGTAGCTTAAAATAAATCTCCCTGAAGAAAGATCAACAATAAAAAAAAAAAAAAATTTGAATTGAGTTCCACAAACTACGGAAATAATAATTATAATGATGGTTTAATTTTTTGAAGGGTAGTAGACTACAATCGCAGACCATTCGCAATGGCCTTATTTGTTTCTAAATTGGTAGTTTCATAAACAGGAAGCTCTTCTTGGTACCTTGCAGCTCCAATAAGGTGATCCAGCTCAAACAAGTCAGAGCTTGAATAACTCATAGCATCATCTTCTTCTTCACCATTATCATAAAAACCTCCAAAATCAAACTTAACCTTACTAGAATTTTTGTAACCCTTACTAAAACCACGTGCTACTGCTTCAGCTCCATTCTCCTTTGCCACAACAGTGTTCTTTTTCTCCTCTATTGAAGAGTTTCTTGTCACCTTTCGAACAGTAGACAATGGCAACAACAAACTTGGGTCACTCTCATAAACAAAATTGTGGCTAGATGGTTGGTCAGAATCCTCACCAAGAATCACGCTAACCGGGTAGAATCTCACAGACCTTTTGATGCCATTGTTGGACTTCCCTTTTTCTGAAGATGGTGTTTTGCTCATACATGACCTCCTTGAATAGGACGAAGCTGTGGAAGAGAAACATGGAGACTTGGATTTATGCTCAAAAGTAACATCTTCTACGGCTCCGACGTAACACATTTTGGCTTTCTTAACATTCTCAGAGTTGAAGATAGAGCTAAGGAAGCTAGCTATTCTACTCCCTGGTGAAATGGGTTGCTTCATTTTTTGATTCAATTCATCATAAAATTTCAAAGCTCTCAACTTGGTCCTTGCAAAACCACCCTCTCGCTGTGGCTTCTGTTGTTGCCTCTTTGAATTCTTACGATCCGGGTTCACATGCTTCTTCTGGGGCCTCTCGGATTTGGGTATTGATCTTTGTTTGTTGTGGCTTGTATCTGTTTCTGAAGAGGAAAACAATCCCCCGGAGCTGCATTCTGAGGAGGAGGTTGAACTTGAATTCAACAACTGTGAGGTGTTAGCGCTTTGCTTCTCCATCCAATCTTCTATCATCACGGCTTCACGAAGATTCATTCTCTGTTTGCCACCTTTTTCAGAATGAACAGCATGGTTGCAGCTGAAACTGATGTGTTTGGAGGTGTGGGTGGTTTCGTTGTAGAGACCCAGTTGTTGATCCTCATCAAGATCGGTTTTTGATTCGTCGATAGAGTTGTAAATGGCGTCGAGAAGAGTGGAGGAGAAAGATGGGGTTCTTCTCCTTTGTGGGCACGACCCTTCTCTCATGGTCCTCATGGATGATCTCTCCCTGCTATGCATTTTGGTGCGTACACGGTTTCTGCTACAGGGAGCGCGGATTTATAGGGGGGAAATGATAACAGACAGAAGGTGGTGTTTGTTTGTTGTGTGGTGAAAGGAGAGAGGAGTGTAACTGTTTGAAGGGTTGTAAAGTGAAAAGGCTGCAATGTCCGTGCAAAGAATGTCAAAAGCTTCAAGGCTCGTAAAAAATAATGCAACTAGTTCGTGTGAAAAACAGAGAAAGATGCGTGTGATTTGAGGTTAGGGAGAGAGAGAGAGAGAGAGACAGACAAGGACAAGAAATACAGAATTAAACGGAGAATTTTAATGACAAGTGACAGGGTTGGTTGATCTTGTGTTCCTATGTGTTTGTACACAAGCATGTTTAGTTGTTTGCTGTAGTAGAGGGTAGGGCTGGACAATTTCTGTCAGGTAAAAAAACCCGAATCCGACCATAATCGAAGTGGCTAATATCTAGTTCACTTCCGTCTGATTGGGAGAACGGTTAAGGCAGGTGGCGGGTTAGGAGAGTCCGCGGGTGGTTTTGGACCAAACAATTTTTTTGTTTACAGAAATAATTTCAAGAAGAGAAATAAACCTTAACCAGCAATAAAGCAAACCCGAATCTAAATCCCAGAAACAAAAAGGATCTATCTTTCAAGTTTCAACAAAAAAAACATCAATCTTTAATAGTAGAGGATCTTTTACAGAAGAAGCATCATAAAGCAACAATCTTTTACAGAAATAGAGAAGAAAAAAAGATGAGTCTTTCATTGTTCTTAGAAAAAAAAGGAAAAAGATTCAATCTTTTACAAAAAGATTGAACCTTTCCTTGTCCCAGATCTAACTTGAGGAAGCTTGGTCGGAGATCTTCCATTTCTTGCGTCGTCAGCTTCACAGAGGCTTCACGGTGGTGCTATGTCTTCAGGGAGGTGCGATGGCTTCACGAAGGCGGTGGTGTGATGACTTCACAGAGGTGTGGTGCGAAGGGTTCATTCAAAGAGGCGGTGGTGAGGGAAACGAAATAGATGAGAATGAGAGAGGAAGAGATATTGGCAAAGTTGCGCTAGGGTTTGTGAAAGAGCAAGAATGAAAATGAAATGGGGGTTGGGTTTGGACATTTGGTAAGTGGTCCAAACCCAACCCCCAAAATGACATCACAAAGGAAACAAGTAAAAAAAATTAGAGCCACTTTAACAAACCCGCACCCGCCCGAGCCAACCCATGTATAATTGAGTAAGAAAACCCGCGACCCGTGAGAACGTTCCACCCCGCCTGTGAAGCTGTTGTTGCATCCGGGTAAATCGGGTCCCAGTCGGGTCGATAGGTTTGGTCCACCCCCAGTAGAGGGGAGCTAAGTATCTATCTTCTATTAGCCGTGAAAAGTTGATTATTTCAATAATTTATTATATATCAATTATTGTTATAATCGATTATAATATAATTAATTTCGTATTTAAATATATTTGCTAAAAACGATTTTAAGATAATTTATTTTGTTTATGTTGTGTTTAAAAATCACTTTTATATAATAAATTATAAAAAAAACTATGAAATTATTTGTACAATTTAATTATATTTATTTGGTAGTTAGTTTTACAAGTGTGAAATGAGAAGAATATTATTGATTTCAAAATAATCTAACAATTTTTTAAATAAATTTCAAACTTCTAGCTTCTTTAAAAACAATTATTTTGCAATTTAATCAATTTATCCAAACATGTCAGTTTTTGCTGAAAAATATTTTTTACCATGAAAAACAATTGTTTGGATAAAATTTATCGAAGGAAACAATTTTCATTTTGAAAAAAAAAGTTATTTTGAGTTTAATTTGATATATGTGACAAACCTGATTAAATTATAAAAAAAACTGACTTCATACGAATTAAATTTTAGATAAGTCAGAAGTTTCTAACTTGTTTAAAAAACTTTTAAATTATTTTGAAATCAATAACAATATTCTTATTTCACCTTTATAAAATTAACTACCAAATAAATATGAATCTGGATCTTCTGCGACCAAATTTTGTCTATCCTTTCTTCAGCCACAATCACAGTCGTTTGGATTAAAACAAACAACACACATCCTCTCTCCTTGGATTAATCCAAGGACTATGATTGTGGTGGGAGAGAATATGGACACAAATTGGTTGTAAAGGATAACTTCATATTTTTTTTGTATTTACTATATAAAAATGTTTTTTTTGCACGATCCAAACGAAATAAATTATCTTAAAATCGTTTTTCAACAAATACATCCAAACATAAAACTGATTGTATTATAACCAATTATAATAGCAATTGATTATACATATGATCGAATGCAAAAATATTCAAATTTTTGTAACTAATCCAAACACACATTAAGATACACCTTTTATAAGAAAGATGTATGATACACCTCAAATCACAATAATTAATTTATTGTTATAACAATTGAAGGGTACAAAAATGATTAACGATTTTGTCTTTCATGATATGTCTGATATGTCTATGTGGAAGTCCCACATAGAGTAACATGAAGAGAAGCAAAATGTATATAAGATGAGAGTGTTTTAGTCCAAAATGTCCGGACTTTTTGAACAATATGACAACTCCCATGCTTAAACAATAACCAGCTAGTCCATACACTCTCCACATCGGGCCCGCTCCACAAACTTCAACACGGTATCAAAGCCCAAAGACGTTACAGCCTGTATCGATCCAAGAAAAAAATTGGACCTCTAAGACTCAAGAAGCACAAGCCCATGCGATAAAAAGACAAGTACACCTAAGGCCTCCGAGGCTCACTTCAGTACAAGCCCAGGAAGAAGCGCCCTAGGCAAGAAAAAAGAAGAAAAAGAAAAGACCTTGCCTAAGGCTAAGATGGTACGCACGTCACAACTGGGCCAACAAAGAGACCAATCCAATTGGACTTGAGGGAGAGTGTTAGAAGTCCCCCATAGGGGGCGTTTGGTTGGGGATTATTTTTAGTTTCCTAGGAATCATAACTTGGGAATCCTAGTTTCCTACGTTTGGTATGTTTTTTTTAAAAAAACACTTTCCCGAGAAACTAACATTCCCATAAATGTTTTTTTGACTATTTTCCCCCCAAAAACATTCACATGAGGAGGGATGAGAATCTTAGTTTTCTCATGACCATGGAAACTTTGAATTATTTAAAAAAACCATTATGTCCCTAAAACATAATTTTACTATTCTTCCTCCTGCCTCTCTACTCTTGTCATTTCGTCGCCATTGTTGAACCATCCCTCAAGCTCCACCAATCTCCCTATCTCAGCTCATGGAACCAGATCGTCAAGGTGTCTTCTTTTGTAATGAGGAATAACATGTTTAGTGGAAGAAATGATGTGGCAATCGTTTGGGTTGAATGAATAACATTCATCCATTTTTGAATGAAGAACAAAGAATAACGTGTTTAGTGGAAGAATTTTGGAATAACGTTCACGTCGTTCAATGGTTTCGTCTTCTACATTTTCGTTCTCTCTCTCTCTCTTACTCTCGCCCTTAACTATAGGCAAAACAAAAAATTCTTAAAACTCTTCTTCCCTACAGTTTTCGGTTTCACTGATTGAGGCTAAGAGTTCATCCATGTCCATGTTGTGGTTGGAGTTGGAGTTGCTTCTGGAGAACATGAAGGCCAATCTAGAGTTGGAGTTTGAAAGAGGGAGGTCTTAGAGGTTGCTTCTGGTTGGAGTTCAATGACATAAGGGTATTTTTGAGAATTACACTGATATTCCAAGAAACTTGTATCCGAACCAAACATGGAATAAAATATTCTGAACTAAAATTCTCAGAAATGTTTAAGACCTACCAAACATATTTTTAACATTCCCAGTAATCATCATCATTCCCAGCAATCATCATTCGTGGGAATCATGATTCTCGGGAACACAACTCATGAGTGCTTCAGTCCAAAATATATGAACTTTTTGGACAATATGACAATTTCTGTGTGTGCTCCGCAAACTTCAACACACATCTCCGCCACTGATGGCTCCATCATTCTCCCAAAATCGCCTCACTCCCACACTTTCTCCGTTGACTAGTGGTGTTATAAGCTGTTAATGCAGTTCAGTGAGTTACATGTGTACTCATTTATCACATGTGTACTCATTAATTAAGTTTAACACATCATTAATCACAATTTTGAACTGCATTAACTATTGATGAATTGTTGTCCCAAAAGTTGTCCCAATTTGTTGTACAAATAGCACAACTGTTTTTTTTATTATCTTTCTGTGGTTTTTTCACTCATTTTAAAATCGAGTTTTTTTATTTTGTTTTTTTTTCATTTGCACCCATATTTTTATTTTTGTGCGTACCAGTTGTACTTTAATTAATAAATTAGGGCTTCTTTGTGTTAGTAATAATTTAACCATAAAGTCAAATAAAATGAATTATATTTGTTTTGGTTACAAAATTAATTATATTTTAATAATTGTTAAAGATCAAGGCAAATGATAACTAATCCCCTCTAGTTAAGAAATAAAATTTTATAAAATGATATATTTGACATATTAAAAAATATTTTACTTAATTTTTCAATAAAACTCATTTTTTTTCTCAACATTTATGAATGTCCGCCCATAAAGACTGCCAAAATAGTTTCTAAATTTGGTTAATTTTCCATTTCTAATATCCGACGTGTCGCAATAAACAGGGCAAAGTTATTAATGACCTAGAGAGAAAAGTTTAAAGATGGTTTATCTGATATCCCTAATAATTTTGGGATAAACTGGCCAATTAGATTATTAGAATGTGTCACCTCAATTAAGTGAGTCATGTCAAATGGTTCTCATCATTTGATTGAGCCATCTAGCTAGGATAAAAGTTATCCGGGGGTACTAAAGAATTTACCAAGTTTAAAACATAATAAGGTTGCATTTTGGGCCTTGGCATAAATAAAAAGAGAAATGATATGGATTTCTTTGTTTTGACTTATTTACATCTTACATTTCTTTTCCAGAAATTATACCAACCTTTCAAAGTTGTTGTAAAAATGGTAATATGTGTGCTGACCACTTGACAAAGATGGGTGCTAGGCTTGATGATTCACTTGTGATTTTGGATGTTGTCCTCCTGGGTTAACTACCCTCCTCCTAGCTGATGTGATGGGGGTGGGCTTCATAAGAAAGTAGGGTTTACTTTTGTTTTTTTCTTTTGGCTCTTTTCTCATTGTAACCAATTTTTTTTTTTTTTTGGGGTACATATGATAACAAAAAAATCTAAAGAAAATATAAACCTCAATGAATTAAACAAACATTTTCTCTTTTTTAACTAAAGTATGTGACTTTTCTTTTTGGATTTACCTTGACAAACTGCATAATAGATCATGGGCCGTTTGCACTCCTCTTTCGCAAAGGAATGGATTGTTAGCGAAAGGCCATTCATGGGCGGAAACTGCATAATGCTTGCAATTTGCTTTCACACGGAAAAACGCAACAAAGCAGTGTTATTGAAAAAAATAAGCTGCAAGAGACAGGCTTTGGTGGGCCTTTGTCATTGGATCAGTTTTCCATGATTCCATATTAAAGTCATACTGAGAGAAAATTATCAGTGAAAATACCAACGAACAAGATGGTATAGACCCTTTGTCGGATTGTCCTACCCAAACTAGCAAACTCATGCAACAGATGCATCATATCGACCTGCTCATGTTTTTTAAATTTTTTTGTGATCCTTCTCTACCGCATTTGTCCTCAATCACCCTAGTGGATATGTTGAACGTTCTAAAAATATTTATAATGTTAACATATCATAAATTATTATATCATTAAAAATATTTAACTCTTATCATAAATACCATAAAATTCACATAGGATGATTTGTGATTGGTTCAGTATAAAATATTTTATACTGATAATATATCAAAATTAAACTCATACAAAAATGAAAAACTGAAAATTGTAATAATATGGAAATGTAGTTGAAAACATCTCAATATTTTATTTTTTGTTAAATAATGGATAAAGGATATTTTAAACTATCCCTTCAGTGGGATTCAAAGAAGTAAGAGCGTATCCTATTGCAGATACTTGACACATACAACAACTTTGTTTGTGCATGACAACAGATATGCTTGCTGTAGAAGTGTAGGAAAAAAAAATAGAGGAAAGAAATGAGAGTAGATTCATTCTTTGTATCCAATTTGAATAGTCATAGAATTTACAACCACCAGACTTCTTTATGCTTTTAAGTAAACAATTGCTGCTCTTGATCCACCAATATCTTTAACTAATAGAAACTATATTTACCACCCATATCCAAGTGAATAACCTGAACCGGTCCCACAAAGAGATGAGAAGTTTGAGTAGAGATGTAAATAGCCCAAAACAAGCAGAGGTGCAAGCAGTTGCACCTCTTCTGACTTCTTCATCACCTATAACGATACTTCTTAGTATAGCAAAACAAATATGGAACAATTTAATAGGGAACACCACCTCCACACTAAAAGCCTCAGCAGCCCCCCTCCTCTTTAGTAAAATTTCACAAGTATTGTTCATGTATTCTGGCACGGTTCTCCTCCCACCATAATCTAGCATGCATCTCCCCAAATTTTTCTCGGCTGCACAACACATGGGGAAACACCCAGAAATAAATACCATAAAGTTTTACAGCAAAAGGCAACCACAAAAAACAAACACAAATCTATATCTCCATGCCTAGATTTACACCATCCAAATGAAATTTAGACTAAGATTTATGGGAGCCGAATGGCTGATAGTAATAGTCTAATAGACATAAGACATATCAAAATACATTGCAACCATTTGCGCAAGGCTTGTTTCTTAATTCTTAACTGAGGCCAATTAAACTGTGATGTGTTAAATCATTGTATATTTAACATAGCAATGAACTGCAAAAGGGCATTGTCCAGTCATGAAGTTGGCCACGCGTACCTGAACCTGACTCGTCTGAGCTCCCTTTTGCCACCTGGCAATGCTCTGATGGTAATGTAAACCCCAGGCTCATCCTGCTCAACCCATTCAGTCTCCAAGTCACTAGCATTGCTGATTGATAGATCACCCGAGCGATCAGCATCTCTGGATGAGCTACTTCTGATAGAAGCATCCATTGATGATATCTCTGTCTTGGCCGCACTAATGGTGGAGACTTTTGGGGTTGAGTTCATGCCATTCGAGTCCATGAAATGCCGGGAGTGCATTGATTGATGATCGAAGGAATCTGAGGATGAATATCCCATTCCCATCCCTGTTGGACGGTAGAAATTACGAGGTAACCGTTCCCTGGTTAGTGGAGGTGTAATAGGGCTGTCTTCTGCTGATTCAAGCTTTGAGCTCTGTTATCAACCCATATTAAAAATAACAAATTAAAAACAGTAAAAATAAAGAGAAAGCTTTTTTTCTTTCAAAAATGATATTTGTACATCTAGACATCAGACAACATGATTAATGGATCGTGATTAATGATGCCATGTGGGTATTTGACAAGTTGGTTAATGTTATCGAAATTGTGATTAATGATATACAAAACGTGATTGATGTTGTCAAAATTTATGTATACAAATAACATGACAGTATTTTTATGGCTCAGGGTTCGATAAGACTTAGATTCATCTAGTAAGTATGGCGGATATGGCAGATAGGTCTCTTACTCCGTGTTTGATTTCATTGAAAATAGAAGAAAAGAAAAAAGAGGGAGGAAAACTGTTTTCTCCAAATTTTGGAAGAAAAGACAAGGAAGAGACAAGATTTGGATAAAAAGATGTAAACATCCTTCACCTATTTATTACATCACATTTTATTTAACGGTATTTAAGTCATTACATGAATAAGATTTTCTTTCCTTTCACTTCCTACAGAATCAAACATGAGGAGAGAAAAATTGTAGTTTTCTTTTCTTTCATTTTCTCTTCTATCAAACAACTAAACAATCATTTCATTTTTTACACTTTTTTTTTTCTCTCATTCCCTTTTCTTTCCTAAACCAAACAAAGTGTTAGTGACTCCTTAAATGACTCTCTAATGAGACCAGTGAGTGGAGTTGAGGGATAGGAAAAGAGAAATTAACACGTACTAGTATACAGGAATCAAATCTTGCTACTCTCCTTACAAGTCAATTGAGCTACCAACACACACTGTCGTTTAACTATGTTGTGAGAAATGCAACTTTAAATGAGAGAAAAATGATTGGTGAAACATGTTTTTCTAGGCAAATGCTAGCACTATTTAAGAAATCAAAGATAGAAAGCTTATATTGAAAAGTCTTACAATTAACATATTAAAAATTCAAGAGTTGTAGTTTTTCATAAAATCTTTCTATTATTTTATTCTTTAACTAGTGACAAGATTTATTTTTAAAAGAAAAGCAAAATTATTAATGAGGCATTGAACAAAGGAGAATTGTTACAGTGAAGCACTGGACATTTTTAGGTATACTCGCTTATATTTAAGATAGGCAAACTTAAAGCTCTAGCCTTTAAATTTGTTGTGTTATGAAAAGTGATTCGCTCATATTTTTCTCTCACCCTTTTTACACCTATTTTTTAACCATCGATCAAAACACTTTTGTTTTGGAAACAATTATCAATAGTTAAAAAATAGGTGTAAAAAGGAGTGTCTAAAAAAAATGCAAGAAAAGCTGCCAATTGCTAAATTGTGCATGATTATATGTCTAGGAGCTACCTAAATTACCTCATCTTCAGACCTTGGTGGCGTTGGAAGAGGGAACGCTTGGCGGTTAAACCTTTGAACATTGTAAAGTTCCATGACCCTGTCATAGTTCTCTGCCCACCACCTCTGAGCTTGCCATTTGTTAAACATCTCACGACTACACATAGAAAATAAACCAAAATTCAATGCAGTACTCTTTACTCCTGATGTCAATATATGAACTACATATATGAGAACAGAGCACAATATAGCACCTGAATTTTGGAAAAGAGCAATGTAACCGTATTGCACTCTCCCCACCCCACCCTGTTTTCCTCTAATTTATTTTTTCTTTTCCTTATGTTGATGTTGGGTAGACTGGTGGAATAATAATCCTTTCTTAATATGTTGTTTATGAGTGGTCCGCGTGAATATAGCATGAAACCCTCAACTAATCCCAATTTGTTGCTGTTAATTATGTTATTTTGTTGACCAAATTGCTTTTTTAGATGAATTGTTAATTTTTTAGTGGTTTATGACACTGTAGTCAATTATGCTAAGTTACTCAACTGGATACTTTTTGACAAAGAAGGCTCAGATGAATAATTAAAAGCACAATCGGTCATTCGGTGCATGGAATAAAGTTGTTCTATAGCCAAATTTGACCTTACATTTGGGGTTGTCTAGGCAATCGAAAGCAGGTGGGTCCTAACTTAATTAGTGACAATTACATCACTAAACGCACCAAAACATGAATTGATTAAGATGGTTGAATAGGTTTCAACCATATAATTCTGTATCTTTCTTGGATGAAATTCAGGAAATTAAAAAATAAAAAAGAGAAAGAGAGAATCATTTATACATGACCCACCCACTAATACCATATTGGTTGGGATTGCACCACAAGTCACCAAGTAGGGCCAACATCATGCTTTTATCCTACTGTATATAAAAGAAAAACGAAAAAAAAAGGTGCTGAAAAGTATCTATGAGACCTTAAGTGCTTAACCTATATTATCTATCTTTAACTTTGTTTGGTGCCATCCTAGTAGAGGTTCACATTTTTGTCTTGTATATAGTTCCGGGGTGGACGACGTTTGGAGCATTCCCCAGCATATTGCAGATAAAAAGACAAAAAACTGGCATCAGACGAATAGAGAGTCAAGAAGAATCAGGCATGACATGACGAAATTTGTAAATAAAGGAAGCAGAAGAGTTTCCTCCGACAAGAAGACAAGACTCGGTTAAAAGGTTCCAACACAATCAACACTGACCCACCATGGCCACCACCACTTACAGGCCACAATAAGTTCTCCTTTTTGGAATACTTTTTGATTGCTTTTGGTAAGGCGTGAAATTTTACTGAGGTATGTGGGGCCCCAACCTACACTCTTTCATATCTGCAGAGGAGTATTCATGCTTCATTTATGGCAAGCATTGTGGGATTTGGACTTTGGATACTTAAAATGGGCATAGTGACAGGCGAGCATAATTGTGATCAGAAATAGCCGAAGCTCAAAGCTGTTAGCGCTTTTCTTACCCAAGTTCCATTTCTGACATAAAACAAAATATGAAATGCTACTGACACATTCTTCAATATACTTTTTACTGATGAATTTCCAGTGGAAACCATTAAGTCATATGGATTCATTCTTCATTAACTGAATCTCATATAAAATCTATCTAATATAATAAAAATTGTGTTAAAGAGAATGTGTTAAACTATGTGTTATTAACATTATTAACATGATGCGGCTTTTTGAACAGCCTGGTGTTTCAAAATTTGGGAACTCCAAAATTTGGGTTATTTTCTGGAAATGATAATTATAATTATCAATTATAGGATCATCACTCACTGCAATCAAAATCATGTATCCATTAGAAGCATATAACATAACTCGAAAGGAAATGGTGTGATCTAGATTCAGAATTGAATCCCTAACTATTCAGGGTTTTATATTTAGTGAATGGTGTTATTGCAATTTGCAAACTCCCAATTGTTTATTTATAATTTTATTAATTATTCATAATTTAATTTAATGAGACAAATATTAACCGATGTTCTATTAATTAGAAATTAAAAAAGAATTTTTTTATTAAAGGGTGATATATTTAGTATATTAAAAGAATTTAATTGGTATGCACTGACAGTATAAAACATTTTTACACAGATAACCAATCATCAATCATGATATGAATGACTTTTAAAGTAATTAGGATAAAAATCAAATTTTTTACTGATGTGATAATTTATGATCGGATGTCTGTGTAAAAATGTTTTACACTGTTAGTGTATAGCAATTAAACTCATATTAAAATGTGATATATAATATATTTAGTTTCTCAATAAAAATTTAAGTTTCAACTTAAATTGGTAGTGATTAGCAATACTCATTTAATAAAACAAACTAAAATTATCATTAAATAAAAAAAAATACAAACAAACAATTAGATGTGTCAATAACTTCATTTTTTTGTGTGCACAAAAGTATTCTCCGACAGATAGTTGGAGACTAATTCTTTTCGAGATGTAAAAATCACCGAAGTAAGTTTTGCTTCTCCCAACAAAACATTTTTCAAACACACACAAGAATCAAACCTCTAACATCATGCTTAAAAAATTCAAATATCTGCCATCTGTGCTGAACCTTGTTGATATCAATAACTTCGTTTTATTTGTCCAATATGGTTGCAAATATTGTGTTAGTCTATTTTAACTTTGCTATACATTTCCTCAAGAAAAAATCTTTGCTATACATTATTTTTTAAGTAGTGTTATCCATAAAATCAGAGTAACAAAACTTATAGTGGATAACTTATAGAAGATGAGTTTGTAGCTTTGTTTGGTAAACGTTTTTCTCACTAGCTTATATCATTTTTTTCCAAACGTTAATTGAAGTAGCTCTTGAACTTATAGCTTATAGCATTTTATTTTTTTCATTTTTATTCTTACTAATTTAAATAAATTCCTCTTTTATCCTCTATTAAATAAAAAATAAGATATTTTAATACTAAAATATCTCAGATCTTATTTTATTTAATAAAAATTAAAAAATTAATACTTTAATTTTTTAGATGATAAATAATTTAAAATAAATTAAAGAATTAAAAATGATAATTTTTTTAAAATAAATAAAACACACACACACACACACACACACATATATATATATATAGAATTTATATAGAAAATCATATAATAATATCTTTAATGTCATTTTATATTTATTATTTTATATTTATTAGCTAGTTCAAACACTAATTTTTTCAAAAACTTCAAATCAAATAAATTAGCTTATCCCCTATCAACTAACTAATATGTTATCAGCTATAAGTTCATCCGCTTCAGCTAACCCATCGGCGCTAGAGCTCGGGAATGCTTAGTGCCAGTGTTGTGAAACTAATTTGTTGCGATTAGAAGGTAGTTCTAAAGAGCACCAAAAAAATAAGGTAGTTTTAAATATATTTTTATACATAAATCTGTGAGTTGTATTTTCGTTTTTCTAAAATTAATTCTTTATTATTTGAGTTTAATTATTATACACTGTCAGTGTAAAATTTTTGACATAGTCAATCAATCAAAAATCACAATTTCAATGACTTTTAAGATAGTTAGAATAAAAATCAATCTTTTTTACTGATTTGACAATTTCTAATTAATTTACCGTCAGTGCATATCAATTAAATCCTTATTATTTCCCTATTTGTTACTAATATATGAAATGTAAGTAAACCTAAGAAGCTAAGCAGGTGAAAATGACCCAAATAGTAGTGAGGCGTGAGAAATTGACATTTACAGCATTACGCAAAAGGCACGCATTGTCATTGTCACCCGCTGGGTGGATCCAGATAGGGACCATCCAATCTTGACCCAACACTTTAGTGCAAATGCAGAGTCACCGTCCGATCAAAACTCAAACGGCAACGAAAGGAACGACATGACGGGCAGTGTCCCCCTGATTACAAACAAGAGCACGAGCGTACCTGAATCGTATACGCTTGAGATCGTTCCCGCCACGTGGAAGCGACACGAAGGTGATCAAAACGCCAGGCTCCACTTGCGCCACCCACTCCTTAGGTTCGTTCTCTTCCACGAACAGAACCACCGGCTCCACCCGCCGTCCACTGGCGGAGTTCGGCGTCCCTTCCCCGCTCGATATCCCTTTCAGCCTTGCTTCCATCTCTTTCCCCCACGTCCTCGTCGAGCTCGAGCTCCCTGTTCTCCGATACGACCATCGGAACCGATCCGACTCAGCATCCGACTCCGTGTTGCTCCTGAATCGACCCTCCGCCGGTGGACCCGTGCAAGGGGCGCAGTGCTTGTACGCCCCCGATGCCTTCAACGCCATATCCTTTATCTAAAATCACAATCCAACGTGTAAATTACATGTATAACTAAATCAAAACCAGATGAAGAGGTTTTCAAAATTCAAATTCCAGTACTACCTGAGAAGTGAGAGATTTCGTAGCTTGGTTTTTACCGGCGTTTGTTGCGCTGTTCGGATCGGATTCGTCTGGCTTACTCAGCGAGTCGTTCTCGGGTTTCTTCGGACGAGTTATGCATGTAAGCATTTTCCGTTCTGATCGATTCGCTAATCTCTGCAAAAAAAAAAAATAATAATAATATATAAGCGAATATGAGAATTCAGATTCGCATTTCAAAATCAGATTGAAGAAATTGAATTGAAATTGAAACAGAGTGTAAGAAGAGAATGCCACACTGCACCTGAGACTAGAGTGACGGTTGGTGCAGTGCAATTGGTAAGGGAAGGCAAAAGAGGAGCAGCAGCTACTTCGGTTGGTGCAGTGCAATTGGTGTACTCGCCATGCGCAAATTCAATTACGAAATTAGAGATTCTCTGGGGGAACAGGGGAAAATAAAAAGGAATGGAGGGAGAGCAATTTTGAAAATGAATGTTTGGAGAAAAATAAAAAAAATCAGAAAAAACGAAGAGGAACCATCTAGCCGGAGTTAATGGTGGATTACGGTGGCTGAATCGGAGAGGCCAGGGTTGGTGTATGTTTTCTTGTTTTGGTTTGCTCGCTAGTGGCTATAATGGTGGGAGAGGAGAGGGTTTCATTGCTGTTACTGTGGATTTCGCTTTTTGTCTCACGCTCTTACCTGTTACCGGATGGGCACGGGTCATGTTACCTTTCGCGCTTGCTGTGTTTTCAAGTTTTGCATACTTGTTTGCCCGGTGTCCAAGGAAGTCACTCCCCTCCCTTTCATGGTTTTGGGCTCCTCCGGCCCATATTCCTAGATAGCGCATCTTATGTACCCTGGGTAGTGAGGGCCCAACACAACCCAAACAAGAAAAAGGCCAGCTTCAAGTTAGTTGGGTTTAACTTGGTCGCATTGTAACAGCCCTGACAGCCCTGGCTAACGAATGAGGAATCTCTGAAAATGCCACTTCATTAGGCTCAAGTCATAAACATACAGTTACATACTATACCGGATAGCAATACCCAACGTCCTAGGATCCTATCCCAATGGACACTTAACAGACATGTTTACATGTTACTAACTGAGTTGGACAGAGAATAATATTTAGGTCAATGTTGTGAATGTTAATAAATATAATGGACTAGTTTAATATATAAAAAAGAAAAAAATTAAGGAATCAAATTGAATAAAACAATCAATTTAAGAAATCAAAAGAGTAGTCTTGCCTTAAAAATATAAGAGTATGATAAAACTTACATAAATGAAACATTCAACTAAGGTATTACCTTTTTTCTGACTAGCAATGAACAAAGCTTAGTTTGGTTGGGCTCCAGTTCAGCTCGATAAAAATTTACTCAACTTAACCTTAGCTCAATAAAAAAGACACATTTTGGTGGCTTGAGGTCAATTCACTCTGAGCTTACAAGCAGTTCGATCTCCATGAGCTAGCTCATACAATAAAATAAGATAGTCACTAGCTTTTTAACTTATGGGTGGTCATTATGCATATAATGGTTAACTTGTTATAGATTGTTTTATAAAAAAAAAGTAGTTGTAGATCGTAAAACATATCCAACCACATGGATTAACATGTTTAAGACGTCAAATTTAGTGGGTTGTGATGTAGTTTTTTTTTTTTTTTTGGTTGGGAAAATCGTGATGTAGTTTTTAACTCACCTTTTTTTTTTTTGACAGCATTTTAACTCACCATTTTAATTTTTAAGCATATCAATTTAATTCATCCCTGCATAACATATGGGTTAAGGCAAGGGCAAGGCAAGCCTCCATGACAGAATTTATTTTTTATTTATTATTAATTTTTTTTTTTTTTTTTTTTTGGTAGTGATTGACTTGCCTAACCTGATTTTGTTATTTACGCTTTAGGTATGTTAATTGCATGACCCATTAACTTGTGATAGACGGGGTGAGTTATCCACCCAACTTATATAACTAAAACGGGTCCATACCCCACTGTTTTGCCCTATTTTCAGCCAACTTGTGGCAGGTTGGGTTATGATTAGGGGTGTTCATCAACCGATCCAAATCAATTCAAACCGCAAAAATCGAACCGAAAAATCGAAAACCGAATAAACCGAAAACCGAAAAATCGAAAACCGAAAACCGAAAAAACCGCTTTTTTTTCATTGGATTGGATCGGATTTCGGATCCCCTAATGAAAACCAATCCAATCCAATCCAAACCGATCTACTATATATATATACTATTATTTTTTAAATTATAGTACTACTCATACTTAAGCATTGTTTTTCATACTTTTATGAATGAACACTCTCATTCTCTTTAATATTTTTGTTGGAATTGTCAAATACTAGATGTATTGGAATGTGCATAGTTATTCATGTACCTAGGAATCAATAGTTATTCATTTACTAGAAGATTTTATGCATGTACTTAGGAACTACATTAATTCTAGTATATATAGGTTTAATGTTGGTTTTCGACTTAATATAACTATATAACGATGTATCGGTAAAAACAGAATTATCCAATCCAATCTAAACCGCATTTGATTGGATTGGATTGGATCGGATTTTTTTAAGTAAGCAAACCGATCCAATCCAAACCGTAAGGTGTTTTCATCTTTGGGTCGGATGATTTTTTGGCTCAAAACCGATCCAATCCAATCCGCGAACACCCCTGATTATGATGATTTGTTTTGTCACCTCTATGATCAGTGGGTGTCCAGTTTTAAGTAATGTTATTAAAGTCGAATTAGACAATAAATCGGAAAAGGTTATAATCCACATTCAATCGGTTCAACTTGGATATATCGGATGATATCATATATATAATTATGATTATAATACATTTGAAAACAATTTTTTCTCTTAAATCATAACATGCATTATTAATAAAAAAAATCATAATAAAATATAAAAAAATAAAGTCTTATATACAAAACTCATATCATAAATCATCACACTAATAATTAAATTTCAAAGTAGGTGGTCAGGAACGAACTACCGAATTTTGAGTGAATTTAATTGTTACGCATTGATAATATAAAGTTTTTTATATTGTCAACCAATCAACAATCATGATATGAGTTACTTTTAATGTAGTTATGATAAGAGTAAAACATTTTGACTCATGTGACAACTATGATTGAATCTCTGTGTAAAAAAGTTATACACTACCAATATATAACAATTAAACTCTTTTTGAATACACCGTCATAATTCACAATCATAACTTACAAGTTAATAATATATTATATATGATCAATTTTTAAAGTTGTTTGTAATTTGTTATTGCAAATATTTTGCCTTTTGGGTTTGAATAATTTCGGTTCATTATTGGTTATTTAATACACACGGATTAGAACGGTGACATTTTAGGGAAATCCCGGTTCTAGGAAAGGAAAAAAAATAAAAAGTTGGAAAGCTAAACAAATAGCATAATAAATTTATTTAGTTAAGCCGTTATCACAACATGCATTAATGGTGTAGTGGTAGGATTATTCCTTACCAAGATGCCATGGCACAATCTCAGGTTTGACACCTATCCAATGTGTTTTGGGATCAATAATGAATTTTCAAAAAAAAAAACCCGACTAGATCTGGTTTAAAATGACCCAACTAGTTTTAGATCAATTTTATATGATTTGACAATACAAATAGTTAAATGACTTAACTAGGATGGTACAAGATGTCAAATAGTTATGATAAAAGTCAAATATATATATATATACACACCGTTAGTATACAATTTTTTTTACACTAGCTACTAATTAATAATTATCATATCATTAAAAATATTTGACTTTTATCATAACTACCTTAAAAGTCACACATAAGATAATTTATAATTATTCGACAATATAAAAAAACTTTATCCTAAAAGTATCTTGCCCATGATAACCTACAACAATTGAAAGATGTTTCTTTGCAATGAATTTTGTGAAGAATGTAAGGCGAAATCTTATGAAAGATGAATGATTGAATGATTTTGTGATTAAATACATAGAGAAAGATATTTTTGATAGTATTGAAAATGAAAAAGTCATACAACATTTTCAAAATATGAAAATGCATGGAAGACAATTGTAATTTGTGAAATTTTAGGTATCTTACTATCAGGGACCGAGGTAAAAAAGCTTAGGCATCTTGATTTTTTCTTGTAATATATGAGATTATGTATTTTGTAAAAGCTTATAATATTTTTCTTTTGTAAAGATATTTATAGATTATTTCTTTTCCTCCACTAAAAAAAAAATTTCTAGGCCACCACTATATGTATAATACCACATTCATAAGTTAATGGGTCAACTTCATAAAAACTAAACCCAACTTATCTATAAATAACCCAAAATTTCAAATTCAAACAACTCTATGCATGTAATTTACTACACTGCCAGGAAATCAAACGCATCTGACAAGTTAGCTTTAGTGTGTGTTTGGATTAAAATTTATAAACTTAAGTTTGGATCAATTTCATTTTGCAAACTTATGTTTGATTAAAAATGAGTTTAATGTAATGTGATTTATATTTAGATATTTTTTTCTTAAAAGTATGTTTGAAAAAATGAAATTTGTTTGGATAACACTAATTAAAAACATTGTTGAATGTGTAATTACTGAAAATAGGATGAATTATATATTGTAATATCATTATTTTTTTTATTTCCTTTCTTTATTTTTTAAGTTATGATGTGGTAATATATTTGTTAAAAAAAACAATAATTCTGCAACAAAATATTAAAATAATATTGTATCTTTTTTTAAAAATAATTAATAAGGTTGCACAAAAAATATAGGACTAATTAAGTTTTAGTTAAATACATAGTGAAAAATAACAATAATTAAGTTGCATATGCTCCAAATTAAAGTACATAATAACAATAAAATACATAGAAGTATTTGTGGAGTTTGTTTGTACTTTACTTTTTTTTTTTTAATTTGTGGATAGAACTTAGAAGTAACAAAACAAGTAGCAAAATAAAAAAAAAATAATGTAAACAACAAGCAAAACAGAGAGAAAATAAACAAAAAGGAGAGTAAAAAGCAATGGAAAGAGAAAATCTATGAATATGATGTGAGAATAAAATAAATAATGGAGCATTTCTATACCGGTAACTTTTAGGGACCACATTGGGTATAGATCGAATAACATATTAGAGAAGGGACCACTTGCTAGCTCGGAAAAGTGGCACGAGAAACACACAAGATAAATACTAAATGCAGCAGATATAGAAAGAGTTGTTGCCATTTAAGATTCCTTATAAATTATCCAACGACAAACGGAAGAACTAGAAGCAACGATGACATTGGTTTCGCATGTTAGAATCACGCGTGTTATAGGTAAGATTGTGTCTGAAACGTGAAAGCTACTCATATTAGCTTTGATTTGAGGGGAATCCAACGGCAAACCAATAATAGCCTAACCGCAACTACAATGATAAAGTATTAACTTTGATTTGTTTGTAACACTAAAAGTGTGATTGAACGTGACCGGCTCATTTGACAAAAAATGGATAGAAAAATGTTAGGCAAAATAGATTGGTTGGTCCTCTATATTTTTTTTACTTTTTATATCAGTCTTATAAGTTTTATTTTTTTCAAATTGGTCGTACATGTTATGTTTCGTTTCCATGTTAGTCAATTCTGTCAATTTCGACCTAACGCCGTCATTTTTGACCTGGCATGACTATCACGTTAGTCAGACACATGATTTTTGATCGGACATCATAAGGTCAAAATTAACAGAAAGGACTAACATGGAAACGGAACATAAAGTGTAGGACCAATTTGAAAAAAAATAAAACTTATAAAATCAATATAAAAAATAAAAAAAAACGTATAGAACCAATCAACCTATTTTGTCATAATGTTATTAACTTATTTTTTTATTATTGGGTCATATATAATACTTTTAAAAAATATAGTGTAAATATGTAAAAATAAATAGTGCCCTAATAAAAAATATTAAAAATAATGTCTAAAAAAGTATAAATAGATATTCCTGTTGTTGGGGTTAAAATCTCACGCATAAACAATCCAATTTGGGTTGTGGTTGTTGATACCTGCTCGAAACTGCCAGAACCTTTTTGGGTTGCAGTTCGAGGAAACAACCAGAAAGGCAGAAAGAAAACCCTTCCCCACAAAAGCCAAACATTATTTACGAACGCAATGCTGTGGTTGTTCGTATCTGATTGCGTCACCCCTCGCTTCCTCACCGTTGATTCACGCCCATTCCTCTAGTCGGCGAAACAGCGTCAACAATTCACGGCGCATCCAGAAGCTCACATATTTCTCGATAGCTCACGATCACGCCACGTGTCCTCCATTCTTCACTCTGGGACCCGCATTGGATTCGCAACTGCACTAGCCCACCTTAAACAAATACGACCCGCCACGACGGCCAATCAAATACGTCCACCTTTGCTCGGCGGCGATTATTCCTCTCCGGTAACCGACGGTTAGGGTTCCGAGGAGGATCCGTCGAAGGCTCTAGGCTCAAATTTCAGCTTGTCTGAGCAATTATTAAATCCGCCAGCTTAGAGCCTGATCCTCCATTTATGAAGCTCCCGAATTTTCAGAGCATTTAAGTTAAAGCTTCTTTTTCGTTCTTTCTCGAAATACGATGTCGTTTTTACGACGAAGAAAGGCGCCTGTGAATCCCGCGCCGCCGCAGGATTCAGATCACGACGAGGAGGAGAAGAAGAAGAGGGAGAAAAAGGAAGAGAAGGTTAAGACGAAGAGTGGAGAAGGAGAGAAAACGAAGAAATGGTCGTGTGTTGATAACTGTTGTTGGTTCGTAGGATTCATATGCTCCGTTTGGTGGTTCTTGCTATTTTTGTATAATGCGATGCCGGCGTCGTTCCCTCAGTATGTGGCGGAGGCAATTACCGGAGGGCCGTTGCCGGACCCTCCCGGCGTGAAATTGAGGAAGGAAGGGTTGACGGCGAACCACCCGGTGGTTTTCGTCCCCGGTATTGTCACCGGTGGATTGGAACTTTGGGAGGGTCGTCAGTGTGCCGATGGATTGTTCAGGAAGAGATTGTGGGGCGGCACCTTTGGGGAATTGTATAAAAGGTACTTTTTCTTTTTGAATTAGCTTCAGTTATGGTTTTGATGTTGGTTATTCATGGATTTGAATGTGTTTGAGCGACATGGTTGTATTTTGAACTTTTCACAATAACTTATAAAAGTAAATTTATATAAATAAATATCCAAAAAAAGAAAAAAGAGGAAAATAGTCTGTATGATATTTCTAAATAAGTTCTTTTTAGATTATTTTAATAAGTTTATTAGAGAAGTTTATCAAAATAAATTGTTTTTAGCTTATATAAAAAAAATTATTTCAATTAAGCCTTTTATCTAAACGCGCCTAATGGGAAAACCATTTGAAAATTGTCTTTCTTTATCAGGAAGTAAGCAAGAGGCGTTTGCAACAAGAGATAGATTTATGTTGTTAAATGAATTCAGTTAAATACCATCTATTGGCAAAACTGGGAATGGGATGGGGAAATTTGCATGGGGGACTAACATCTACTGAGTTCGAATGCAACTGACATGGTATCAACCGCCATATTTATAGCTCTTGAAAAGAACACTTCATCCATGACATGAGTGTAACTTCCTTTATTGTTACCGGATGTGTTTGTCGTTCTGCTTTCAACTGCCAATGCTTTTGTTAAGGGTAACTCAATAAGATATAGCAAAAATTAAATAGCGATATTATTTTTGAAACTTTCTTGTTTCTTCAGTAAAAACATACTGATTTTTATTAAGAAACATGATGGCATAAAATAACTTACAATCTACAGTTACCTGTTTGTTATGTTAGAATGACATTACTTAGCATTCCTTTAGGTTTGTAGTTTTCTTTAATATTATTGTAAATAATAATATGTTTATCATTTGCTAGAGTGAATGAATTTCCTGTCCTTATCATTGATTATTATTTATTAGGCAAAGTTCTATTTGTTATAAAAGTTGATTTTGAACTGATCCTTTTACTGGCACTAGTTGAAGTCCGTGCACCTTTTTGAAGTTCGATTCAAATGTTCAATGATTCATAGCCCTTCCAACATTTTTCTTGCTTTGTATTTAACTGTCCTTTTTTTTTACCTCATTGAAAATTACACTTCCATCATGTTCCTTTGTTTTTTTTTTTTTTTGCTGTTTAATGACTCCAATAGATGAATAGAATTTATCTATAATGGTACATTATGGTTGTTTCTTTTACCTTGTACAGACCATTATGCTGGATTGAGCACATGTCTCTAGATAATGAAACAGGACTAGACCGTCCAGGCATTAGAGTTAGGCCTGTATCTGGACTTGTAGCTGCTGATTATTTTGCACCTGGTTATTTTGTCTGGGCTGTTCTAATTGCTAATTTAGCTCGCATTGGATATGAAGAGAAAAACATGTATATGGCTGCATATGATTGGAGAATCTCATTTCAGAATACAGAGGTAGTCCACAGATAAATCTACTTTGCCAATTCAATTTCTGTTGATAGAATTATTTACCAAGTTTTATGATTTTCTCCACTCCCCTATACTTTTATTGTTGTATTGATTTATGGTACATCCTCAGATGGGCTTTTCATTTTCTGTTTCACTTGACCAGGTCAGAGATCGAACTTTGAGCAGGATTAAAAATAATATAGAACTCATGGTGGCTACAAATGGTGGTAAAAAGGTGGTTGTTATTCCACATTCAATGGGTGCTCTGTACTTTCTGCATTTTATGAAATGGGTTGAAGCACCAGCACCAATGGGTGGAGGGGGTGGGTCAGATTGGTGTGCCAAGCATATTAAAGCAGTGATGAACATTGGGGGACCTTTTCTTGGTGTTCCAAAATCTGTTGCTGGACTTTTCTCTATAGAAGCCAGGGATATTGCTGTTGCCAGGTTTTCGATTTAACTACTATGCGAATGCTTGGTCCTGTATATATATATTTTTTTTCTTTTTAACCAAAAATTTAATTTATTTCTCTCTTAACAAGTAGGTTTTGGATGATGTTTTGCAAATATTTAAATTATATATCTATACAAAATGCTTGTGTAATTTCTACTCTCCCTTTTGAAAGAAAGTATCTTTTTGAGTGTCTCTATTCTGTTGCCCCTTGAAAGATTTCAAGTTTTGATCAATATTCTTCGTGATAAGTCAATTATCTGTAAATTTTATACAAACATATTATGTTAGGCCCAGCCCAATTAGGAAATTAGGATTAATTGCAAAGTTAGTTAGTTAGTTAGTGAGAGGTTTCAACTGTATAAATAGGGGAAGAGAGAAGGGAAAGGGGATTCAGAATTGTTAGTTTGTAAAAACTGGGCAAAGGCTTAGTTGTGAAAGGGGGAACCCTTTGTGCAGGGGAAACCCTTGGAGGAGATCACTCTCCTATTCTTGTTCCTTTTCTGCTCAAGATTCAATAAAGATTCATTATTTTCCTTTACTTTTCCAATTCTTGAATATTTGAGGTTACTTTTGTTCCTCAAAAAATTAATTTATAATGGATGGTGACCAGTCTATACTATTTCTGAAATTATCTTTCCTTGACATAGACCGGAATTTTTTTCTCTTGCTGTTTATGTTAGAGCAGAAATTTCTGTAATTTTGATTCATGATATTTATATAATCATGAATATTTTAACTGTGAAAACATAAAGTATATATGAATAAAGTCCTTATCCATGAATCTCTAATCATTGTACAGGGCTTTCGCACCAGGTTTTTTGGATAAGGATGTTTTTGGTCTTCAAACTCTACAGCATCTAATGCGGATGACCCGAACATGGGATTCAACTATGTCAATGATACCAAAAGGCGGGGATACTATATGGGGTGGCCTTGATTGGTCACCTGAAGGATACTGTAACTGCAGTGCAAAGAAGCACAAGAACAATGATACTTACAGAGCATCTCAAAATGACAAAGAGAATCTTGAGTTCATGAAAAATGTGAATTATGGGAGATTCATATCATTTGGGAAAGATGTAGCTGAGTTACATTCCTCCAAGCTTGAGAGGTTGGATTTTAGGGTAATATTCCTAATATATACATTCAATATATATTTTTATGACTTTTTCCTTGTTTTTATGTTCAAATGATATAGTATTTGCAGTCAATCTGCTCATCTAGAGATAGGGCGGCCTAGTGCTTGAGGCTCTCACCTGGTGGGGTCCGGGGAGGGTAGATGTGCGCAGCATTATCCCTGCAAGCGGAGAGGCTGTTTCCAACTACTCATCTAGACATAAATAATAAATAAACAATATCCTGATTTGTCCTTTTGTATATCATGAAAGGAATTCAGATATATAATTTTTAGTATTTAGTTAAACAGTAGAGCTTTCGGTTTGTGTATCCAAATTCAAGCTTTTACAACTTTCCTTCATTTACTGATTTCTAATTTCTAAATTGCTCCCTCTTGCCTACAATAAGCTGACATTTCATTTGCTTCAAGTTTAAGTGAAACTTCATCCCTTTATCAATTGCGTTAAGCCGCCAATGGAAATTTCTCAGTATCTGCCTCCCAATATTCTCAAACTCTGGATGCTTTCTAACTGCATGCAGTTGTTATCAATTGCTTTTCTGATTGTTACGAGTTTCATGTTTCGTGTTCCTTGTTGTAATTGACAGGGTGCTCTTAAGGGTAGGAACCTTGAAAACACATCTAACTGTGATGTGTGGACAGAGTACCATGAAATGGGTGTTGAGGGAATCAAAGCTGTTATAGATTACAAAGCTTACACAGCTGATTCAGTTTTGGATCTGCTCCATTTTGTTGCCCCCAAGATGATGAAGCGTGGAGATGGTCATTTCTCTTATGGGATTGCTGACAATTTGGATGATGAGAAATACAAACATTACAAATATTGGTCTAACCCCTTAGAAACATCGTAAGATTCTCTACTTTAATTTTGTTCTTTTGATTAATTCCTTATAAAAGATGAAACTCAACTTGTTGCTATTTATGTATTCATCAAAAGCCATGTGAACATTTGTATAAGTTACAAGAAACAAGCCCACTGTTTGTAGCTTTAAGGTACTATGTAATTATTTTATTACCTCGATTGATGGCACTGATGGATTGTTGCTTTTGCTGTTGTCTATAATGTCCTATCCTGCAATGGTTTTAAAATCATTGTTTCTATTATTTCTGCTTGTGGTTTTAGTTTTAATTTTCTGTCTTGCTGCTTCAGGTTACCAGATGCTCCAGATATGGAGATTTACTCCATGTATGGGGTTGGGATCCCTACCGAAAGAGCCTATGTCTACAAGTTTACTCCTCATTCTGAATGCCACATTCCTTTTCAGATTGACACATCAGCAGATGGTGGAAATGACTCATGTCTAAAGGGTGGAGTTTATTCTGCGGATGGCGATGAGACTGTTCCTGTTTTAAGTGCCGGTTTCATGTGTGCAAAAGCTTGGCGGGGAAGAACCCGCTTTAATCCTTCAGGAATCCGTACATACGTAAGGGAGTATGATCATGCCCCTCCAGCTAATCTTCTAGAAGGCAGGGGAACCCAGAGTGGCGCTCATGTTGATATATTGGGGAACTTTGCATTAATTGAAGATATTATACGAGTAGCAGCAGGAGCCTCTGGTGAGGACTTAGGTGGGGATAGAGTATACTCTGATATTTTCAAATGGTCTGAAAAGATCAAATTAAAGCTCTAGATTCACATGGTAAGTTCACTCCTTGATCCTCGGGCATCAATTGTGGGCCTCGGCCTAAGTAAAGCATAACTTGGTCAACTGCTATGTCCTATCTTAAGTGAAATGATTCAGATCTTATAAATGTTAGAATCGGGATAATATTTTCATGCTTCTGATACTTCATTTACAAATCTTGTGTCCCATTGTATGTAGCTCGATTACTAATTAAAACTAACCAAGCTTTCAACATTTAAAGTTCTTTATACGCTGATTAATCCCTACTAGCTTTGGAGTCTTAAAAAAGGAGAGTCAATATTTTAGCTTTAACTGATGTTGTTGGCTATTTGGCCTATTGACTTGTTTTCAGTGGTTTCATATCTCTTAGAAACTATTTTCTGGATCCATGCTATATTGATGTACATGTTTCAGTTGCTATTTTTCTGACCCGATTATATCATTATTTCTGTAGGAGATCGTATCCTATCTGCGTCAATCATTGTGCTTTAAGATAGAGCTGATGGTATGAGCTATGGATCTGATCGACTCGTAGTGGTGACTGCGGCGGCAGCTTTCTTTTTACTCGTATTGTATCTGTAGAATTTCATCATTTTGGGAAGTGTTGAATCTGTTTACAGCCCCCACCCCCCAAACCAAAAAGAGAAGAGATTATATCAAGCTCTTAGTTTTAGGTGCATGCTTCATGCTTGATGAAAATTTTGTTGATTCCTTTAATTGATTTGATTATTGTCAAGTTTTTTAGTGTCTAGTAAGCTCCCTTTTTAACTTGACTAATTTTTTTCCGCGGCATGGACTACTTTGCTGGTCCATAGAATTTTGAGAAGATTATGAGCTCAAGCCTCAAAGTGCAACACTCGCTAGTTAGGTGATACTGTTTGTTAGATCCAGTTAAACCTTCCAATTTTCAGAATAACGTGTTTAAATACAGAGTTAAGATACGATGTGCATTTCAAAACATTGAAACAATACATGTATACAGATAAGGGTTTTGCTACATAGATCATCCCATTTTCTCATCCATCATCATATTTTTATTTTTATTTTTTTATTCCGAAAATATCTCTATCTGGAATACATCCCTTTCAGAATTTGTTTCGGCAATTAGTTTCTGGAATACAAAAAAATTATGTTTTAGCAATTAGTTGTTAGAATACATAAAAATTAATGTTCTGAAATTTTTCAAATTATTTGATCTACTGGCATTTAATTTTCGGAATCGGAATACAAAAAAAACATGTATGTATTCTAGCAATTGGAACATAAATTTTTTTGTATCTTGACAATTAATTATCGGAATACATTTATAAAGGGGTTTTTTGTTTTTTTACCTATAAAAATCAGTAAGTATGATGATGGATGTGTAGGTGAGATGATGTATATAACAATTTCCTACAGATAATGGACTGTTTTGCTATTATTTTACTGTTGCAGGAAAATATTACTATACATAGTTTAGTGGATAATATGCTCTGAAATTTTAAAAATAACATGGAACTTTACAACCCATAAAAGCAATCTCAAATCACCCGAAAGCTTTTTATTCTTTTTCTTTTGTTTTTTGGCCGTGATGGGTAAACCCGCTGGCCTTTCCATTATAACAATGTCATGTCACTCTTTCTCCAGTAATGACTGGCCAGGAATCAACTTCCAGTGGTGGATCAAGTATAGAAAGGACCACGTGTCTATTCTCTGATCTATCTCTTTTTAATGAATAGATACTTAATTTGATCATTGAATTTATAAGATCGAATTAGTTTAATTTTTGAAATTTTTGAAATTTCAAAAATATTTTTAAAATTATCAAATATTAATTAATTTAATCTCTTCCTCACGGATAATATTACAATTTGAGAGATGAAATTAAGGATTTTATTTTATTTTTTTAATACATCACTCTCTCTTTAGATATATGTGGTTTATATTTCTGGATTCTCTTTTGTCTATTCTATCCCTTGACTTCAAAAAGAACCCGTCAACTTTGCTTTTGCAATGAGAAAGAGTTTTGCTCACGACAATCATATTAAAATGAAAGTGATTCGCAATCTGTCTAATGTTTTTTAGTAGTCTCTAACGCACTCTTAAGATATTTTTTGGTGAATCGCCCTTATGACGTATTGCTCGTGTCTTGTTGATCTAAATTGTTTAATTCCATGCTACCGACATTCCAGTGATGGAGGATGGATTCTCTTTGTATATATGTGTCGTCTAAGACTAAGCCTATTTTTTTTTTTTTTAGATTTGTAAAAACAAAATTATATTTGAGGAAAATTTTTCTCACATATTTCGAGAAGTGTGATTTTTACGTGTACAACCCGTTATACACTACACAATTAAAGATAAATTGCCCATCTAAACTATTTTCTAAAGTGGAAGCTTATCCTCATCCAATTCCAATTAATCTATTTAGAAATTCAATAAGTAATGAAAGCGTGGAAAAGGTGATATTACCAAACGTTAATAAATTTATCTGCACGCAACCTTAGTTTTAGTTTATTTAATATATTAATATCATTATAATCGGATGAAGATGGACTTGATCAGACTAATGCATCATATCTGTAAGTAAAGTTAGTTTTAGCTTATTTAATAATAAATCTCATTATAATCGTATGAAGATAGACTTGATCAGACTAATGTAACATTTAATAATCCTTTTTAAGATATGATTAATGAATGCACCGTATATTAATAAATTACCATGTCCCTTTTGAGTTTGAACATTAAAAATGATAATTTACCATGCAGCATCCATAAATATCTCTTTCGATCATTAACCCCAAAATAAAGAGGTAAAAAGACCTGTTTGGGTCATGCCTAATTTAATTGCCTACGATTTTATCCGAGAATTTTTCTTTTGCCCAAGGATATTCCTATCGAAGTCAGAACTAATATATTTCAAGACATAAAAATCATTGTAGTAAGTTTTATCATTCTCAATAAAATTTTTCATATAATAATAAAAATCGAATATTTGATAACATGTTTAAATAACTCAATTATCCACTGATACAGACATGGTTGGTGATTTTATCTGAGAGATTTCAAGGCTTTTTGACCAAACTGACTCTGTTTTAGAAACTATTTATCAATATAACTTCACTTTTTAACTATTTACCAAACTAACTCATTTTTTACCAACAAGGCATTTTTTATTATTTTTTTCTGACACTACAGACGCTATTTTGACTAGCGTTTTTGAAAAATGCTAATCAAAGTAACGTTTTTAGCAGTAAGCAGACAGCCACTGCCCGAGGCCCCACATGGCACGCTCTGGACAAAGGCATTACTGCAAGTAGCGCCTCTGATCAAACGGGTGAACATTTCTTCAGTGATAGTCATTAGACGGGTGATCATTTAAAAGGTTCTTTACTGATAGTCATCAGACGGGTGAAAATCTTCAGCTTCAGACGGGTGACACCTCTCGAGTAGATGATCACACTTGTAGTCATCAGACGGGTGAACATTTAAAAGGTTTTTCACTGATATTCATCAGACGGGTGAACATTTTTTCACTGATAGTCATCAGACAGGTCAGAAATGATCAACCGTCTGATGACTATCAGTGAAGAAATGATCACCTGTCTGATGACTATCAGTGAAGAAATGTTCACCCGTCTGATGACAATCAGTGAAGAAACGTTCACCTGTCTGATGACTATCAGTGAAGAACCTTTTAAATGATCACCTATCTGATGACTATCAGTGAAGAAATGATCACCCGTCTGATGACTATCACAATGAAGAAATGTCAATCCGTCTAATGACTACAAGTGTGATCATCTACTCAAGAGGTGTCACCCGTCTGAAGCTGAAGATCTTCACCTGTCTGATGACAATCAGTGAAGAACCTTTTAAATGATCACCCGTCTGATGACTATCAGTGAAGAAATGTTCACCCATCTGATGACTATCAGTGAAGAAATGATCACTCGTCTGATGACTATGACAGTGAAGAAATGTTCACCCTTCTGATGACTACAAGGGTGACCATTAACCAGACGAGTAAGCTTTTCCAATCAGACGGGTGAGCTCCAGCTTAGACGAGTGTTGACTTAGTACAGACAAGTGAGATAACTAGTTTTTTGTTAAAAGTAAAAGAATAAATAACTAATCTACACAAGTGAGATACTAGCGTCGGCCATTTTGGCCGACGCTAAACGTAAAATTTTTATATTTTTTACAGCGAAGTAGTACAATCCGATAAAAACGTTACTGACAATAGTGTTTTTAAAAAAACACTAGTTAAAGTAGCGTTTTTCAGTGTCAGAAAAAAGTAATAAAATATGCCACGTGACTAAAAGTGAGTTAGTTTGGTAAATAGTTTCAAAACAAAATTATATTGATAAATAATTTTTAAAAGTGAGTCAGTTTGATCAAAAAATCAGATTCGAATGGGCTACCAAAATAAATTATAAAATAATGAAGAAAACGAGGAGCAATTTGGACTTTTGAAGATATCACTGTGCCAAATGTCACATGGACCGGGAACGTTGAGGGTGGCGAGAAATTTTGGAAATTAGGAGTCCTTTCCATAAAATTAGTTATTAATGGATAAGTTGACAGATAGCATATAATGGATGAGGTAGTTGATAATAAATAGAGGATAAACTAACTTATTTTTTATGGAAGTGTTTGATAAAACTAATGATTGAACTAGCTGAAAAATATAAAATGATATAAAATGATATTTTCATTAAAGATTTTCTATAAAAGAGAGAAGGGGATAAAATTAGAATTAAATTAAGATAATAAGGATAAAAGTGAAGAAAAAAATGAAACGCTAGAAGCTATAAGCTCAAACGCTACTTCAAGTAGCGTATGGGAAAAAAACTATAAACTCGTGAAAAAACGTTATAAGCTCATGATAGAGGCGCTTGTCAAACAGGACTAGTTTCTCATCCGCTATAAGCTATTCGTTATAAACTCGCAGAAGGGACGTACCAAACAGGCTCTAATTAGGTTACTTAATTGAAGGTAAGTAACTTATTTTGTATTTAAAAAAATTAATAATTAAAAATTGTATTTAATTGGATTTTGTTGATAAAATTATTGTAAATTTTTTTTACATTGTTAAACAATTATAAATTATCATATTATTAAAATATTTGACTTTTATCTTAATTATTTTAAGTTATTCGCACAGACGTATCATGATTTATGATTGGTTGCCGGTATAAAAGTTTTACATTGACACTGCATAGCAATAAACTCTTAAGAAATTTACGAGAGTTTTTAAAAAGATTTAATTGGTATGCACTGTCAATATAGAGATTTAATTGGGTCTGTTTGTTTTAGATTGTGATAAAATTGATTTTAGAAAATCGAGGTGAAAATAATTTATTTGTGTTTGGTAATGATATTTTAAAAGTAAGTGTAGAAGAATTATTTTTGTTTGGGTAGACCAATGTAGAATCACTTTTGAGGCGTAAATTACTGAAAAGGACATGTGTACTAGTTTGGACTTCCCACCTTTTGAAATGAGGAGGCTATCATAGTAAAAACTCAAAACCCGTTTGAAATGCAAATTGATAAGCTGACTCTTATCGCATTCCAATAAAATCAATTTTGAACACCTCTAAATACACTTTTATCCACCGTGTTTTTATTATAACAAAATTTTAAAAAGCAAACTTGATTATTATGAATGTAAATTGGATTTTGAAGGCTTAGAATCTTATCCAAACAAGCACAAAATTATTTAACTTTGATTGAAAAAAAAAATTGTATTGAAAAGAATGTATAAAATAGTGTGCTAGTAACCTTTTACCTAACTCGTGAGTATACAATGGAGTGTTGTTTAAATATTTTATTTTGGATTTTCACTGATTTTAAATATCTAAAAATAACACAAGCAAAGTAAAGGTGAAGGAGAGAGAAAGAAAGAAAGGTGGTAATGGTGGATTCTTGTGAGAGTATTTATGTACGGTGTGAGCTTTGAACAAAGCCACGGAGGTAGAGAGTTAGACAAAGAAGTAGCAATTTTATAGTAAGAAAGAGAGTGGAAACTTCATTGGGAGGGTTTCAAACAGATCAGAGGTATTCTCTTTCTTATTCTGCCTTATCCTGTCTCAACTTGCCACCTTTTCCACTGATTCCTCCTATCCTAACCTCCCTGTTTTGGAATTTATATGTTTTTGTGAGTGGATAAGGTTCAAGTTTGTTGTTCTCCTTTTGCATGTGGAGTTTGAGGTCAGTTGATGTTGTGTCTGCTTTTACTCTTCTGCTTGTTATCTCTTTCCAAGTTTTTTTTTTGATAATGAGCATTGTGGAAATGAAATATACAGGTTTTGCATTTTCTGGGTGGGTTTTACCAACTCCGGGAGGGTTGATCTAGTTTTTTATTTTAGCATGTTTGGCATGCTCATGTTTCCATCTTTCTTTTTTATTACTGGTATTCTCTGGATCATCATAATATATAAAATAATATAATTCAACTATGTCTGAGTTTCTTGTTAAACATGCCACTCCGGGTTTGTATATATGCCTCAGATTGTTTTGACGAGATGCTACCATATTAGCAAAATATTCTTTTCTGTTTATGCAAGGCATTTGCCTGATTTAGGTTCTACTATGGTATTCTATGATAAATGGCCTCTTGCCCAATGTTAATACTATTGCTAGATATATTTCATCCCAGAATACTATTTCTTTTGAATTAGCCTTTTTTATGAGTAGATCTTGCATCAAATACTCAGTAGTCATTAAAATAACAATTTTAAAAGATAACAAGGCCCATACTAAAACTATTTTAAAGCTATCTTAAGATTTTGATTGGGCTCATACAAGATTTATTCTTTTTATACAGTCTTATATGCATTGTAAAATACCTACTGTAGTCGTAATAATGTTGATAACTATGATTCAAGTGGCAGAAGGAAAAGTGTAGTTGGCAGTAGGAAAACTGTAGTACTGGCCATAGTTGCTTAGAGATGTCTGGTAGTGGCAGTGATGTCTGATGATAAGAAGATGAGGGTAAAATTGATATTTCATGAAAGATTAGTCGATTTTACCTTGGCATGCGAAAAATCCATGGTCCAAATGCAGAGAATAGAAACCGTAGGTGGTGCTTGGTTTGTTGGGCCTGTTTGGTTTGGCCATTTCCTGTTTTCATTTTCAGTGAAAATAGAAAATGAGCTTGAAAATGCGTTTGGTTAAGTTTAATGAAAATGTTTTCACCGAAAACATTTCATAAATTGTGTCTAAATCTGAAAACAAAAAAAGGTTGTTTTCAGTGTTTCCTTCCCAAATTTTTTAAAATAGAAAATAAAAATGGAAAACAGGTGATCAAAACAAACATGTTTTCAAAATTTTCAAAATTTGAAAATGAAAACAATTTTCAGAAAATAGAAACAGGAAATGAAAATGCAAACCAAACAGGCCCTAATATTTTCATTTTCAATTGATGTGTTTTCACTAATATTTACAAAAATGTCACCTTGTTTTCAAGCTTTTGTGAAGGCAATGATGGCATTTTGTAAATATTAGTGAAAATATATCAACTGAAGATGAAAACATAAAACAACCCAAACACCCCTATAGATCACCCACATGATACATTCTTCAGCAAATAAGAGTCTCCTAAATGTTTACATTGAAAGGGCTTTGATTTGGTTGAAATAGTGTGTTCCCCATTCGAATGATTAGTGGAAGTTCTGCCTGATAATTGAATATGGGAACATCAAGTTCTATGTTATTATATCTTATTTTCATTTGTATTCCTTGGTATTAGTAAAATATGAACATGTGGTGAACTGGTTACTCTATTCTTCTGTGTCTATGCTCTTGGTAACTTGCTTGAGTTTAAATATGTTATTAATTTTGGTGACTATCTATGATATGTTCTATAGGATATCCTGTTTTAGGAACATTATATCCCTCTCTTCCATCCTTTAAAATGCATGTTGTGTTGTTGTCCTGAGGAGTGTAAATAAGTACCTTCCCTGTGTTATTATTCCTTTATGTATCATGTATTACATTTAGACTTTCTTTTATAGGTAGTTAATATTCCTTGCCTTACTTCACCTCTGTGCCAGTGTGACATGAAACCTTTCTCTCAGGTCAAGAACTAAAAAATGGATATGTGGAGGGTTAAATGAAGTTGTTCCTCATGTTGAATCATACTGATACTGTGTTCAATTGTTCACAAGTTGATTATAGTGACTCAATGGTATGTGAAGCTGCAGTTTATGGATTTTCTGCTTGCTGCTTTAGCTATTAACTAGTTTTTGTCCTCCCATTTCAGGCTCATGCTCCTTATCCTTATGATGATCCTTGTTTGGGGGGTTCATTAGTTGCTTATGGACCACATGCTATTGTAAGTTCTGTCAAGTACATCTTGTTACGCTTGCTCTTCATATTTAGATGCACCTTATGATGCGTGCTATTGTTGATTTGAAATTTTAATTTACACTTTGATTTCCCCATATAATAATTAGTATGATGTCATTGTCTCTTTAAAATTTATTAGAATCAACCCCAAATGCTTCCCCAACTGTTGGGCCAGGGATTAGCATCCACCAGAATTGCATTACCGCTTGATCTTGCAGAATATGGGCCCATCTATGTCAATGCAAAACAATATCATGGTATATTGAGAAGGCGACAGTCGCGAGCAAAACTTGAGGCTCAAAACAAACTCATCAAAAGTCGTAAGGTATGCTCCATAAGTACGGATGTAAATGGGTATGGGTCACCTGTTTATCCCACATTCCCATTTCCCACCAAATTACCTTACTCATGTGTGGGCATGGATGAGAAAAAAATACTCTAACGGATATGAATGTGGGTATGGAGGAAGAGTTCTTCATTGCATATAAGCATGGGTATATTTCACCTGTTTACCTGGAAGTGTATAAATATAAAATGTACTAATAATAAATGCTTATACCATATTTTATATAAATTTATGGCATTTGGTTTTTGGTATTTGGTGCGGGTATGGGTATGTAACAGTTGTTTAGTTTTGGGTACGAGTGAGAAAAATTGCACCTAATAGATATAGAGGTGGGTATTAGAGTTTTGTTTTCTTTCTTAAGTGGTAGAGAATTAAATAGCCTTTACAGCAAACTATGTGTTACTTACTGGATAAAAGTTTTATTTTATCATTGCATGGGAGTGTTGGAGGAATCACCCTGAATATTGAAACAGAAGGTTTAGAGCTCATAAATGAAACTTTGACACAGTATAGTTACATTTGCATTATTCTGTAAACTTGTTATTATTCTATTATGTGGAATGTTAAATCATATATATAGCACAGCTGTAAAGAAATGTTGTTACTCTACTGATTTTCCTCCTTTTCTAATTGATTGCAGCCATATCTTCACGAGTCCCGCCACCGCCACGCTTTGAATAGGGTTCGGGGATCTGGCGGACGCTTTCTTAGCACCAAACAGCTGCAACGATCTAATGCAGAAGTTGTCACTGGTGCCCATTCAAGCTCAGATCCTGTGAACGTATATCAAAAGAAAGATGCATCAGAGGTGGAAAGTCATCCCTCAAGAAATGGAGAAAATGCATCTTCCATTACAGCATGCTCTGACCTAACAAGTTTGTCCAGTAACAGTGTCAATTTTAGGCAGCCTGAGCTCCATTTCTTTGGGAACTCCGCAAACAAGGGTGGAGGAGCATCACAATGCAGTGGGGGACTCACCTTTGATGGTGGAACCCAGTGCTCAAGTTACCGGGTGAGAGGCGGAAGCAAGCAAAATTTAGTTCATTGATCTGGCAAATCATCCTTGGCTTAGTCACTTTACTTTATGTGTTTCATAATCATGAGCTATAGAAATGTAGTAGAATGACAGACTCTGCATTACCACTCACACCTTTGCTAGTTCTTTGCCATGTATTTTATAGTTACTTCCATTGGTGTCTTAAACTGGATGAAAAAGTTTGTGCTTTAATGTTAACTTCTTATCCATTTAATGTCAAGTTGTGTGTAGTAATATGGAGATAACACCTTCACATAAAAAAAACAGAGATCATCTCTCTTTTTTTCCTGACATCAAACAAAAAGAGAGGCGGGAGTAATGTATTAACAGATTCGGATCCTCCCCATCTGGATTTCCTTCCATCCTAATGGATGACATTTGGTTGGAGAGAGAATGGGGGGAGGAATCCGGATAAAGATGATCTATTTTATGTATTAACTTGTCCACCAACCCTCCATCTATTTTATGCTACATCTATATTCCTGTTCTTAAAATTCATTTTTAGTTATTAAATAATAAATTATATCTACTTACAAGTCACACCTAACATATATACAAGTGCTTAATTGTAGTATGGCCAGGTCTCAAATCATTTGCCTCAAAATTCTCAGACATTAATCTATTCACAGTAAACTCTTAATAACTAATAAAATGTTATTAAAATATCATAATCGATAACAAATTGAATTAATTACTTAGTTCTGTATTTCTCCTAACCAAAGAACAAAGTATTCAAGTGCTTAGCAAAATCAGAAATATCTAACCCAGTCAATTACAAAAATGAAGAAAGGTATAATAAAAGTGACAAAAAAGAGGTTAGAAAAACATTGCCATACAATGTATTAATTTTTTAAAGGAAGATTATATGGTACCCACTAGGTACCGTATTCTTGTCTATGTGGACCAATCAGATGGTGAGAACTTAGCCATATGTGACATTGACATGACTTAATTAATTGAGGTGGCGCATTCTGGTTGGATATAGGGTATCAAACCCTCTACTTTCTAAGGGTACCATAACAACGCCCTTTTTTAAAACCCGTGAAGCATTATAAGTATGTATTTGGATTAGTTGGTAAAATTGATTATTCTAATAATCGATAATATGTATAATATATTATTGTTATAATCGATAATAATTGAATCAGTTTTATGTTTAGATGTATTTGTCAAAAAAATGATTTTAAGATAATCTATTTCGTTTGAGTTGGATAAATAATCACTTTTATATGATAAGTTATAATAAAAAAATGTAAAGTTATTTGTACTATTTAATAATATTTGTTTGGTAATTAATTTTAAGGGTTGAAATGAGAAAAATGTTATTGTTTTCAAAATAATCTAACAACTTTTTAAATAAGCTTCAAATTTTTAGATTCTCTAAAAATTGATTTTTTATCATAAAAACAATTTTTTTATAATTTAATCAGATTTGCTAAAACATATCACATTAGACTCAAAAACAATTTTACTTCAAATTAAAAGTTATTTTTTGGATTATAATCTTATCCAGCATTTAAAGTATGCATTTAAAGTTTTTTTAAGTTTTTTGGTTGAAACTCACTGTAATTAAGGTCATTGGCTCCCTAGTGGATGCAAGGAACCACGAGTTTAAATCATTTGGATCTGTTATGGAACTATCTCCCATCGGGATTAATATATTCTTATATTAAAATTATTTTAAATAGAAAGAATACAAGTTTATTTTGTCTAATATTAGAGCATCTCTTATTGAAGTTGCGCGAGGTTGCATATAGGGATGGCAATGGGTATCGGACCCAATGGGTACCCGCAAAAATTATCTATGACGGGTAGGGTAATTACCCGCTTAATGGGTATGGGCGTGAGTGCGGGTAATTACCCGCAAAAATTAATGGGGATAGGTGCGAGTACGGGTACTCTAGTACCCACCCCCCATACCCGCACTATATATATTTATTTATTTTTTTATATATTTATTTTCTATATACATAATTATAATATATTATAATAAATTTTTTTTAAAAAAACTAGAGCTTCATTGTTAATTCCAAAGCTTCATCGTCAGTTCCACTTAACTAGCTTCATCGTCATCTATACTTTATATGTTACTTCATCATGCCTTAATTATAATATATTACATTAAAAAAATAAAAAATAAAAACTAGAGCTTCATCATTAGTTTCACTTGGCTAGCTTCATTGTCGCCTATACTTTGTATGTTACTTCTTGATTAATATGATCAAATCACCTCCTATGGAAATGCCTAGGTTGCTATGTTTTCCTTCTCTATTTAGTATCTGAATATTTACAATAATCTCGACGTGCTTTTCTCTGTCTTGTGAACTAACCTGACAATAATGATAATCATCAAGCTTTGGCAAATAAAATAAAAAGGAGGCATTAATATTGTTTTTTCTGCAATTCAATAGCATTCCTTTTTTTTCCTAACACTCCTTTTAGTGTAATGTATCATTTTTTATCGCAATATTTAATTAATGTTTTGGAGATTGATTATTTGACGTTTTGTATTTGAACCTTTCCATTTCATACATTTCAGGTTCACAAATTAATTATTAAATCTACGGGTTACATTTGTAGTTTGGCATGCAAGACATTTACTATGTGGAACGTAACTTTATGTAAGTACAAAAATAAGTTATTTTATTGTTTAAAGTGAATAATATGAAAATTATATCAATCGAAAACCTTTGGGTATACCATATTTACTTATCTTATTTTCAAAATCCACAAATTTCTTATATAAAAAGTGCGGGTAATGGGTGTGGGTACGGATACTTAGGTACCCAGCGGGTGAGGGTACGGGTATCAAGGTTGCTACCCACGCGGATATGGGGACGGGGACGGGTACTTTTTTAAAACGCGGGTATGGGGACGGGTACTATAGTACCCTACCAATACCCTACCCATTGCCATCCCTAGTTGCATAGAACTAAATAATCGTTCGTTACACAGTTGCATCATTGGAGTGAGCTTAAGTGGATATGAGTTGCTTGTAAAAGTTGCTTTTATAAGCAACCGGTTCTTATATAAGAACCTCCAATAAAATAAGGAGATAAGAAAATAGAAATTGCATTGGTTACCTTCCTTCAAAAAATTGAAATAACAATAAATATGAATAAAGATGTGAGTAATTTGTGGGATCCATTAAGTAATAGTATAAAGTAAAAAATTATGAGATTACATAATAAGATCCATAAAAAAAGAAATTAAGTAACTTCAAAGAGTTACACTATTAAATATGCTTGTTAAATGTATAAATTGCTAACATTCTCATGTAAGAAAAGGTAAAAGGAGCATATTAGGATATGAGAGCACTTTTTTTTTTTTTGTCAAGATGTCTAAATTATTTTATATTTTATCAATAAAAGATCACAGATTTGAATATTGAGTGTAATAAATAAATAATAAAAGATCGAACCCCATTCCCATGGGGTTGGTGTTTCCCGAGAAAACAGCCCCAATTCCAAACCGACGCAACCAACACACATCAGTAGTATCACAATCCTCTGCTGCTGTGCTGTGCTGTGCTGTGCTGGGTGTGTTGAAAATCTGAGATCAGAAAAAGAAAAAAAGGAAAGAAGAATGGTTTCATATATGAACGTATTGATGTACGGAGTAGGAGGGTTGGCGGTGGCTGGGATGGCATTGTTGGTCGCGTTTCAGGAGAAGCTTGTCTACGTGCCCGTACTGCCCGGCCTGACCAAGTCCTATGCCATCACCCCCTCTCGCCTCGGGCTCCCCTACGAAGACATCTGGCTCAGATCTTCCGATGGGGTTCGCCTCCATGCCTGGTTCATCAAGTTCCTCCCTGATTCCCGAGGTTCCTTTCTTCATTCACTCAATTAGGGTTTCTATCTCTCTCCTTCGTACTTCGATTTCTTTTGCCCCTCCATTTTTAGGTTAATTTCCTTCCACTCTAGTGCCTCTGATTTGGTATTAGAGGATTACGACGTCAATTATTACTTGCTTTAACTTGATCTGAAAATTGTCGCTACCACTTTTGACAGACATATTCTCTTTTTATTTAGTGATTTTCTTAACTTGGATATTATTGTTCTAATGCACTTTTTTTTTTTCTTATGTTCCATTCTCAGGTCCGACCATTTTGTTTTTTCAAGAAAATGCTGGAAGTATCCTGGTGCTAGATATTAGGGTTAAATTATGGTTACTGTTTCATGTATCTCTCTCTACTTGATCAGGTTAAATATGATTTTGATGGCCTTGACTACTGACTTTTTAGATATTGCTCATCGTCTTGAAATGGTTCGCATAATGTTGCAGCAGTTAAAATGCAATGTTTTCATGCTTTCTTACCGAGGGTATGTCTCAGCTCTTGGTACCTTAATATTTCTGTATAGCTCTGTGTCAGCAGATTCATGTCGTTAACTTAAAAAAAACTCATTTCACCTTCTGACTTTGGCATTAATGTGTCATTCAATTATGCAGTTATGGAGCAAGCGATGGCTATCCTTCTCAGCATGGAATTATTAAGGATGCTCAGGTATGCTTTTCTATAAATACCCTTATTTTGGTCATCAATCTTTTTACTCAAAATTTTCCCAATTTTATTGCTTCTTTGTGCCCAGGCTGCATTGGATCATCTTTCTCAAAGGTCTGATATTGACACATCTAGAATAGTTGTATTTGGACGATCACTGGGTGGTGCAGTTGGCGCTGTACTAACAAAAAATAACCCTGAGAAGGTACCCTTTGTTAAACTTTGCATTTATCTTTATGGGTTGGTTTTAACTTTCATGATGTTCTTGGTGAAAACTGATAGTTTTTTATTTCAGTTGCCACCCTTGATTATGGCCAGTAAATAAATGTGTCTTTAAAATGTTAATACTATATGCATCATAGTCTGCTAGAGTCACAGGAGAAGGCATATAGTAACACTGTATAATGTAGCTCTTAAGTACTTTGCTAAAGTTTCTTTTGTCGTGGATAGATTCATAACTCATTTGATGATTATCAGCATTCTGTCAGAAAAGAATATTAAACTTGTGGAATCAATCTTATTTTAGATTCTTGAGCGCGCCAGTTCTATTGCTTGCCACCCTGCTATACACGCACACTGGTAAAAATTTTGTGCTGCTAATAGGATTGTAAATTCATGATTCTAGTAGTGCTTTCTGAATGCCTCTACAAAATCAATTCTTTCAAAAGGAGTATGGAAATTTTTTTGGTTTACATACAGAAAGCTTCTGTTTATTGCTATTACGTGTTGTGAAATGATCTAGGAATCCCTTCCTTTAGCATTTTTTCTTTGTTATGGAATATTTATCACGAAGTGTTTTACTAGCATTGTTCTCTTGGGGCTTCCATAAAGCATAATTAAGATTCTTTACAACAGGTTATAAGGGACCAGTTTTCAACGCTGATTTTAGAGAAGTATCCATTTTGAATAATTGAATTTTCGTTTTAGGAAAAAAAATATCAACCTTTGTTGTTTTATATACAGTCAAAAAGTTGCTAGTAAGTAAAATTAATGAGCTGTAAATATGGGCACTAAACCTTTTTCTTCCTTTCGAAGTAACTCTTAATATTTGAAATTTTTCATGTATGTATAAAGAATTTCACTTTTATTATTATGGTGTGTATTTAGTGAAGCAGGATTTCAAGCATAGGCTTTGCCTTGCAGCCTGTTATAGCTTTCTTCTTCCGACATTTCTTTTATGTAGAAATACTTGGAAGTAATTTTAGAGTGAGTAGTCTAAACATAGAGACTGATGCAATCTTTCTGTTCAGAATTTTAGTGAGGCATCTCCATGTTGTTATTCTCAGCAACAGTTTGCACCTTTAACCTACATTCTCCTTTGGACTTGTTTCTGCATTTAGATTGCTGCACTAATACTGGAAAATACTTTCACATCTATATTGGATATGGCTGGAGTTCTGTTACCTTTTTTGAAGTGGTTTATTGGAGGCAGCGGTTCAAAAGGTCCTAGACTACTCAATTTTCTCGTGCGTTCTCCATGGAGTACTATTGATGTTGTCGGCGAGGTGAGTGATGATGGAAATACAAGTTTTGCATTCCATTTTTTTGATCCATCTATCCATTTACAAGTAAAAGAATTAGGTCACTTAGCATAATGACTAGGTTTTTTTTTTATAATATGTTAGAATAATCGGGCCTAACTATACCTCAAAAACTAGCTCATGGGGAGAGGGTTGCCCATGTTATTATTATAAATGGTTTTGTTCATATACTCCATCGATGTGGGAGTTAACTCTTAACACACACCCCTCACGCCCATGATTGGATATCAGGAGTGTGAAGTTTGCAGGACTAGACATATTTATGTGGCCCAACATCAAGATAGGCTCTAATATCATGTTAAATTTGAGGGTTTTAGGTAATAAAGGATGAAAAGAGAGAATAGAGACTCAGAATAATATGTGATTGCTATTGATTTGATGTGATGATAACGTGATTATGATGTGATACAAAAGACAAACCCAACCTTCTTATTTATATTAATAGTAGACTCCTAATCCTAATTAAATAAGGAAACTAATCAGGGAATATAAATAGGAAATAAATCCTAAGAGACCATTAGGATACTCTTAAATATTCTACAGTATAATAAATATATTATGATATACTTTTCATATATCCTAACACTCCCCCTTACGTTAAAGTTTTCCAAGCTTGAGCTTGTTACAATTAAACACTCTAAAAGAAAATGAACTAAAAAATATAACGCGCCAAACAATGTGATAATGGCTGGAAACTGCTTCCGGGACATGGTGCCAATGCATCTGGAACAAAGAGCTGGGGTCATAGCATATGGGTTCTGGGAAGTGGGGTAGATATGGGCAGGACAAGTCACGGAGGATGGGACTGCCGGTACCACTTTGATACCATGTTGATTTGGAGGGTTTTAGGTGAGGAAGGAGGAAAAGAGAGAATAGAAACTCAGAGTAATATGACATTGATATTGATTTGATATGGTGATAGTGATGATATGATACAAAAGACAAACCCATATGTAATAGTGACTCCTAGTTCTAATTAAATAAATAAAAAAAATAAAGGAACATAAATAGAAAATAAATCCTAAGAGATCATTTAACATACTCTGGAATATTGTAAGATATAATAAAGTATTATGAGATATTTTCCATAGAATTCTAACATAATATATAGATAGTTGACTGGGTTTTATCCTTTGTAAAGCTATTAAGGAGGATGTTGATTTTTAACTTTTAGAATCTCTTTTTTCGTCTCTTGAAAGGAACATAGTAGCTTTTTGCTTCTTACCCATTCTTCTATTAATCTCTGGCTAGATTCCTGTGTTACATCACTTTTTTAATTACCATTTTAATTGCAGATCAAGCAGCCCATTCTTTTTCTCTCTGGATTGCAAGATGAGATGGTCCCACCATCACATATGCAAATGCTTTATGCTAAGGCAGCTGCTCGTAATAATCAGTGTCTCTTTGTGGAATTTCCTACTGGCATGCATATGGATACTTGGCTGGCTGGTGGTGATCACTACTGGAGAACAATTCAGCAGTTCCTTGAACAGCATGTTCCAGAGAAAAGGGAAGACACATCATCCCAAAATGAAAACGGTATTATATATATATATATATTTTGTCCATGCTGTTTTTCAAAACTGGGATGGGTTAAGAAAGTGGGATAGCTTTTGCTTAATTAATTGTATGAATTTTATCCCTCTTTTTTATTTTGAGATGTGGAAGCTTTCTTTCTTTTTTTGTCTTTTTCCGTTGTATAAGGCTCCACAATTTTCCCTTGTTGTGTTATCCCAAACTTTGAGTGTGAGCCTTGACGCAACGGTAAGGTTGGTGCTTTGTGATGGGTTTAAATCTTGAAAACAGCTTCTCCGTTTGCAGAGATAAGGCTGTGTACATATACCCTCCTCAGATCCCTCTGTGTGGGAGGGAGCCTTGTGCACTACGCCGCCCTTGTGTTATCCCAAACTTTACCTAGCCATTGTTGCAATCGTTTTTGGTCCCCTTTTAGCACTAACTTTTAGCAAGCTCCGTTCTTGCCCTTGCTCACTTCTTCATTGTTTTAATACTGCTGCCAGATATTGCGGCAAGGTGATTGGCTGGAATTAGACCATTTCACTGATACTAATTACTCCCTTTGGAGTTGCAGCCCTTAAGAGCTCTCTGTGAGAAGATGCTTACTACTGGGACATGCTGCACGACATCCAAATTCATTCGACAATTTTGGTTGGGTTGTGGTTTCCAGAACATGGAAGATGCTCAGACAATTTGTGATTCTCTTTTGATATACTGTACAGCATCTACATTCTGGATACCTGATCGTATTTGACTAATTACCTGTAGAATAAAAGTTGTATACCAAAGCTAATATATACATCTAGTTTATGTACTATACTTACCTATGTTATTCTTAATGAATGGGTTCATGTCTTTCATACGGATGCACGCTGAAGTGATATGCTTATCTTTCAGTTGATACTTGATTTCTTTGATGTTTATTTTTTATTGATTCTTTATTCTTTATATAGAACATTTGAATGTCCGATTTGATGCTCGATCTTTTCGCATGGAGGATTTGAGCTGCTAGGACATTGACATGTCTGAATTAGGATCATGTTAACTTCAGTAATAATTTCATACGAGTTTGAAGTTTGCTGATAAATACGGGTGAACTGAAGAGACGAGCTTTATCTAGAACCACAGAATTTCATGAGTTGATTATTTTGATGATCTTTGGACCTATGGTCAAGACGCTATTTAGGCATGGAGCCCATGCGGCATAAACGAAAAACCCATATAAGAGCGTCTGTAATAACATGTCTTTTACCGTCTAATGCGTCAGCAACCCAACATCCAACCTGTCTTCCAATACAGTTTTCTATAGCTTCTATTTGTTTGGCATCAATTTTCTTTGACATCTCTTGCTTTAGTTTTCGTATAACGCCATACTACCCACTCCTATTTTCTCACTTAAGTAAAAAATTTTAAAAACCTGTTGTTTGGAAGCTGGATTTGTGCAAAATCTGTAGATAATAAGGTTGGGCTTCTTCAAGTGAATGACCTTATTATCCGATTGTGGATTTTTCTCTGCTACGCGCTTCACATACTGTCCCGTAACAGAATCCACAATTAAATCATAAACAAGGAGAAATCGCTCTGTTTAAGGTTTTTTTCTTCTAATTTTTTATTTACTGTTTCAAGTTGCCACCTTAAATACGAGTTGAGTCGTTAGTGCTCTCTATACGATAGATATCATTATTTTTGTCTACACCAACGCATCTCTTTATACACATCTACTACTATCAGTTTTGACAAAAGTTTTTTCAACATTGGAAAAGGGGATACCATATGGTATTCCTCTGCTTTTGGGTGTATTTTTGAGAGCTATGTTTATCTAAGAAAATAGAAAGTAAGTGAAAAATAGAGATAAATATATATAATGTCATATACGATGTTCAAATTTTGATGTTCAAATAACACAACTGATCAGTTTTACCCCCTGCTTTCCTTTTGACGCTCTATCAGCAGCTCTTTCTGCTGCTCATTCAATCATGATTTTCATAAATGAAATGAAAGTAGATATAAAACAAAAGAATCACAACCCAGCCACAGTTCTAAAATGAGCGAAGGTGCGCATATTAGTACTATACGCACCCATGAATCTTTGGTTCAAATGAGGGGAGGGGAAGGGGAGGGAAGAGGAGGAGAGGGGGAGATTTTAATTAACTATTGTGTTTGGTTGAGAGGAGGGGAGGAGATGGATTTGAATGGAGGGGAGGAAAAGTAACACTATTTGTGTTTGTTTCACAACGGGAGGGGAGAGATTTTAAAACTAACTTACTTTTATACTCTTATAATTTTAGATTTTAAAAGGTTAAAGTAATAATTTGGTCCCTATACGTGACACAGATTCTTCATTTAGTCCTTAGAAGTAAAAAATTTGGAAATAAGTCCTCACATGTGTAAACATAAGCAAATTTGGTCCCTAAATGTGCAAACGTTATCAAATTTGTCCCTGCCGTTAGCAAATTAATCCTTATACGTGATACGAATTTTTGATTTGATCCCTAAACCAGAAAAAAAAAATGAAATCGGTCCTTATATGTGCAATCAATAATAATTTTGTCCCTGTCGTCTACCAAGGAGCTCAGACCTAACTAAAAATTCTTTTCGTATTGAATATTTTCTATATATTATATCAATCTATTTTTTCTATTGAGAGTAAAAATTGTATCATTTAGTCCGTAAATGGTTTTATATTATGAAATTATCCAAGTTGACTCTCAATAGAAGAAATATATTGATATAATATATAAAAAATAATCAATACGAAAAGAATCTTTAGTTGGATTTGAGCTCCTCGGCAGACGATAGGGACAAAATTATTATCGATTACACATATAGGGACCAATTTAGTTTTTTTTTCTTCAGGTTTAGGGACCAAATCAAAAATTTGTGTCACGTATAAAGACTAATTTGTTGACGACAGGGACGAATTTGCCAACATTTGCAAATGTAGGGACCGAATTTGCTAACGTTTACACATATAAGGACTCATTTCCAAATTTTTTATGTATAGGGACTAAATGAAGAGTGTGTGTCATGTATAGGGACCAAATTATTACTTTAACCATTTTAAAATACATAACTATGGATATTTTAGTCATTCCATTCAAAATATTTTAAATTCATTCTTCTCCAAAACTCCTCATTTTTGGGAGGAAGCCAAAATTGGTGAAAAAAAATTTTGCTTCCCTTCATTCCCATTCTAAAAAATGAACCAAATAATAAATATTTAAAAAAAATTATCCCCTTCCGCCCCTTCGTCTCCCATCAAAGTATCAAACCCTATGTAAATTCGAGACAGAAAGCAACAGACACTACAGGCTATAAGGTATACCTACTCTACTACTCTGAACCGTTGGCTAATCCTGCACAGCTCTTTCATGACAGTAAAAGCATGCCCTGGATTAAGGTAGCGCAACATCAAAGAGCCTATTTTAGATTCTGTAAATGTAAAGTAATATTTAAAAATCACCTTTGAAAATATGGTTTTCAAAATAATTGCATCTTAATCATATTTTTACATATACGTTAAGAATAATCCCAAACAAACAAACACAAAATCCGATGATCCAAAGCTGCTACTACTACTACTACTCCTGAGAGTGCTATTAATTTTAAGAATTACCACATTTTTTTTTCTTTTTAGAACCTGTTTGGTAAAATTAGTTGTTAGCGGATAAGCTAGCTGATAGCAGATAGCTTATAGCGAATAGCGGATGAGGTAGCTGATAGCGGATAAGCTAGCTTATTTTTTGTGAAAGTGTTTGGTAAAACTAGCGGTTGAACTAGCTGAAAAATATAAAAAGACATAAAAGGACATCTTCATTAATGATTTTATATAAAAGAGAGAGAAGAGAATAAAGGTAGAATTAAATGTAGATAATAAGGATAAAGTGGAAAGAAAAATGAAACGCTATAAGTTATAAGCTCAAACGCTACTTCAAGTAGCGTCTGAAAAAAACTCTATAAGCTCGTGATAGAAACGCTTACCAAACGGGACTACTTTCTAATCCGCTATAAGCTAGTAGAAGTGCTTTGTCAAACAGGCTCTTAGTAGTATTATTTCCATACATGTAAAATACTCAATCATTTTTTCCTCTTGTTACAATTGCTATAATGTGACATCAGAATTCAAAAAAAAAAATAGATTGACCTTCCTCAAGTTTAATTTAATTATATTTATTTCAAAACATTTATTATATTTTTTTAAAATTTTTGTTATTATTATATTTATCTTCAATAAAAAGATGGTAATAAAATTATACTTATTTCCTTAAAGAGAGATGAATATATCTTAAATCTTAAATACAAAAAATGCTAAGTATAATTAAATAAAATCTCAATTTTATTCTAGTATTCACTTAATATATGTAGTATTACATTGATAACTCAATAAGAGTTGAGAATATATATATATATATATATATATATATAGAGAGAGAGAGAGAGAGAGAGAGAGAGAGAGAGAGAGAGAGTAACCAAAAAAAAAAGAGAGAGAGAGAGAAAGAGAGAGGGAGTAATATGATTAAATTTCTGTAAATACTTTTTATTTAATTTTAATTTTTCTTTTATTTCCACTACTCTTTGAATCTTCTAGATAGGCTTAAAATCTCAATGTATAAACCCCTCACTTACTATATAAACCCCTTCCTTGAGTCACAGGGTGATCCTACGCCTTTAAAAAAATGAGTGTGTAAATAATTTATTGAAATCATGTTTAGTTACACAATATAGTATACAACTCTATATAAGAGATACGGACTTGAGCAGAACTTAAAAAATTGATTGTATTATAGCCATGTATCCTGCTTTATACTTTTATCTGTTCTGGACTCTGAAGAAGATACAATAGAGGTATTGTACTTGTCCTACACAGCCTGCAAAACACATATTTGAAAGGGGGTGGGGTGGGCCAAAAACCTTTATCGTTAAAAGTTTGAATGGAGATTAGTCTCATGATAGGTTGAAAGCATCAAGGCTCGCATCATCAAGGCTGTAACCATAAGTTCCAACAAAAAAAAAAAAAGCAATACTTCAAAAAAGAAAAAGAAAAAAAAACTCCCCATCATTAGTTAGATTATGAGATTGTGGTACCGTGCATCCATAATTAAATTGAGTTTTAATAAAAAATTATTTGAATTTAATAATGTATTTATGGACTGTGTGTGAATCGATTATTACCATATCCACACACTATTTGCTTTTTCCGTCTTCCCTCCCTCCCACCCACCGGAAATCGCTGTCTTCCCTGACAACTTGTCTATCTACGTCTCACTCCCTCTTCTTCGTTCTTCTCAAATTACCTCCACTCTCTCTCTCTCTCTCTCTCTCTCTCTCTCTGAGTTTGTTGCATTCTTCATTGTTGAAGGAGAAAGGTGTGAAGAAGGTGTGAGGTCATGGACGGTGGAGCGCAGTACAACCCTCGCACCGTGGACGAGGTTTTCAGGGACTTCAAAGGACGTAGGGCTGGCATGATCAAGGCCCTAACCACTGGTCTCTTTCTCACTCTTTCAAAACCTTCCACACACTCACTCACACTCGTTCTTCCAATTCTCTACACTCCCACTTTTAGGGTTTTCTACCAAATTACCTGTTTCTATACATTCTATAATTCAATTTCTTTTTTTTTTTTTTGGCAGATGTTGAAGAATTTTACCAGCAGTGCGATCCTGGTTAGGGTTTTTGTCTTTCCTCTCTCGTCCCCTATGTTCTCTGTTTTTGCGTGTGTTTGGTTTCATATTATAATTTATCGCTAAGTTTCTTTGCTTTGCATTATACGGTATTGTATAGTAAGGTAATTAATTATTATTTTATGCATTGGGCTCAATACTTTGACTTCAAACCATGTGTTTTGTTAAACAAGTTTGTTTGTTTGTTTGATTTTGAATTTTTTTTTTCCTGTTTGCTATGCTCAAATTATTGTATTAAGTCGTAAATGTCGTGCAGAGCAGAGCACGTTAATACAAGTGAACTACATTGTAATTGTAATCATATGTTGATGCTTTATTTGTTTAACTGTTGTGTACTAGAAAAGGATAATCTTTGTCTGTACGGGTTCCCCAATGAACAATGGGAAGTTAATTTACCTGCGGAAGAAGTTCCTCCTGAACTTCCCGAGCCTGCATTGGGCATAAACTTTGCCAGGGATGGGATGCAAGATAAGGACTGGTTGTCTTTGGTTGCCGTTCACAGTGATGCATGGTTACTTGCTGTGGCGTTCTTCTTCGGGGCAAGATTTGGTTTTGATAAAGCGGACAGGTATAAATTCTGTTTACAGTTTTCTATCCTTTGATTGTGTTGTGCTCCAAGCAATCGTTGTCTATGTTGGATGAGAACATGTTTTGGATGCCTGCAATTTTCTGTTACCTATGAACTTACGTCTTATTATGTGGCAATGCTGTTTTGATTTAGTTAATAGAAAAACATTACAATATGTCAGATGTTCCCCCCCTTTTGTCTTGGTACACAAGCAAAAGTGTTTGAAGAAGAAGATTGAGAGACTTTTTTTTCTTTCAGTTATTTGGATTTCTCTGATATATTTTATGTCTTTCGAGTATTTGTTTGACTTAAGTTATGATGCCTGGATAAGTATATTTTATATGGAAAAGATTTTAATAAAAAATTCACAACCTAATGTCTACCCCTGGCAGGTTAGAGTATTTTTTTTTTCTATGTTATGCAAAAGGGAAAACATGTGAAAAAAGCATAAGCAAGGCATTATTCTTATGCCGGTCTCCTTCCTTATTCTTCCTAGTCTTATGCTGGATTGTAATGTATTTTATGAACGATTAATTCAATTAATAGTTCAGTGTAACCCTACTTCTTTGTGTACTCATCAAGAAGGAAAGACCATAGTTACCATATTAACTCCCAACCCTATCATCCTGCAATCCAATTTGTGCATACCAGATTGCAGAACTTTCACAATTTGGATCACTCTGGTATGCTATCCAGCTTTCCAAAGGTGGTAATTGGTTCCCACGAAAGAAATGAACAAGATCCAACAAAGAAAATAGCAGAAAAAGTAAGGTTTAAGTTGTTGCCATGGGTTTTGCAAAGCAGAGATGAATCTCTGAAACTGTGGAAGAGGGAGGTGCTGGTTCTTACTGGAGAAGAAGACAAAGTGCAACTCTCCATTTCATGTTTTGATTTGTGTTTGAACTTTAAGATTAAATAAATATGACAAGAAATTAAATGAAACTCACAGTTTCAGTTATTAGGCAGAAAGAAAATGCTCATTACAACTAAAAACATGCAAAAGATTTTAATACAAGTTAAATTTTAAAAAAAAACTAACGGAAATATTTAGAAAATATAAGGCTACTATAAAAAAATTAATAATTTATCTAATTAAACAAAGTGTACCGAGGAAGTCTACCTGTAGCAAATTTTATTTGTTTCAAGTGATGTACTGCATACCCATCCCTATACCATGTACCAGAACATCCCAACTTCCGCATTTGAAGTAGCTATGGAAAGACGGTTTTATATGGAATTTGCATGTGGGATTCTAATGTTTTCTCTCTATGAGGAAAAAGGGGTTTGACCCTTTGCTGTGTGTGTGGATGAGTCTATGATGAGCTGTTAGCAATAAATTTCTATTTATATTAAACCAAAAAAAATCTTTATATTAAGTATCCATATTTTGGATTTGATTGACAAGTATAACTGTAAAAGTCTCTTGGTCATTGTTTGGTATGGTTTCTTGGTCTCTAGACAGTAACGATGAACAAGTTGGATGGAATGCCAAACTTATGTGATATAATAAATGTCACCGAAATTGGTGCATTCAAAGCAAAAGGTGAACTGTGGTACATGTTTTGGCAGATTTATACTTGTGATTTATATCCTGGTCTATAAAGAAGTGCAATTCTCTTTACAGAAAACGCCTGTTCACTATGATTAATGATCTACCTACAATATTTGAGGTTGTGACTGGAACTGCAAAGAAACAAACTAGGGAAAAGTCATCCATTTCAAACCTCACCAGCAACAAATCAAAGTCTGGTTCAAAAGGGGTAAAAATTCTTTTTACGCCCACTCTTCCTTGTATACTATTTTCTCTTCTCTGTATGATTTTTGTTTGTCATAACATAATTGCTCTATTAGAAAATGGTTGTACTCTATTAAAGCATCACCACTACCTTGTCACTATGTTGAATCCTGATTTTTTTTCTTCGTCATGCTTTTTAGTTAAACATGCTTGAGCTAAGTACCAATGCTGACTAGAATCGTGATGCTGCTTGCTAATTCATCTATTTCCTTCTTAACACGACACTACTACATTATTGTTTCCTCCTTCTCCTTCTTCATGCTTTATATGTAGAAAATGCTTGAACTAAGTAACTACATAATGCTGAACAGAGTTGATATCTGCTTACTACTTCATTTATTTCCTTCTTCACATCTCACTTATGCATTATTGTTTCTTTATTGGAGCAAATAGCAAGGATCTGAATCAGGGAAGTATTCAAAACAAGCAAAGGATGAGGATGAGGGATTGGATGAAGAAGAAGATGAGGAGCATGGGGAGACCTTGTGTGGCGCATGCGGGGAAAACTATGCATCTGATGAGTTTTGGATTTGTTGTGACATATGTGAGAAGTGGTTCCATGGCAAATGTGTGAAGATCACTCCTGCCAGGGCCGAGCACATCAAGCAGTATAAGTGCCCCTCGTGCAGCAATAAGAGAACACGGTCTTGATATCGATAGGATGTGGGTTAGTTCACCCCCTATAACTCTATCATGTTGGACTTCTAACCAGTTTGCAGCTTAGGCTTCTTTGTCGTGCCATGTTGGTGTGGCATATGTATTCAATACATTGGTCATGGGAACTTCTTATGTGGATATATTAAATATTTGATAGTTTGCAGGTTCTGAACATGTCTCCAACCTTCATCCTATACTGGCTGGGATATTTATGTTCCTAATATATGAGCATATTTGTTTGTATGTGCTCACATTTGTTTTTCATGTTTGCTAGCATGTTGCATTGGATTGATCAGATTTATGATCTGCCCTATGTAGCAGCATTAGCATCCATTCTAGCTTTGGAAAAACGACTGTTAGCTGAAGGTGCAAACATAACAGTCAAACGACCGTTTTATTTATTGTATGTAACTTCGATAAATCTGGGCTATTCCTAAAAGCTCTGCCGAGCCATTCGAACATGGAAAGATATTATGGTAGTGCTTTTGATATTATTCAAGTGGGGGTTGAGGGGAACACATGAGTTGGTAGAAGGATCAAATAATATGAATAGTCTGATGCTTTATGCTCTGGCCTAATGGAGTACATTTATTCTATTGTTATTGATGTGCTTTAATGATCTACTACTTGAAGTCGATAGTTTTCATTTATTCTATTGTATTCTCATCATTGTGGTAGGGGTTTCTGGGTGATAAATGTTCTTAAACGAATCATGGGCAAACTCCTCCAAGTGTCAATTCATCAGTGGACAGTGGTCATGAGGTCAGTGTTCTTTTCAAAGGAGGAGCAGGTGCGGGTTAAATTTGCAAGAAACTTACTGCTCTTGCAACGATATTCCATTCCACCTATTCGTCTACTGCCATACAATTTACCCGATGTGATATACAAACTCTAACATAAATAAGTACAACGGATGAAAAGTATATTACAAACGTGCTTTACAAAAGAGAAATGTGTCTACATTGAAATCCATCCCTTCGTTTTTTCCTCCATCTCATGCAACGTTTCATTTATTCAAGGGTAAGTCCTATTTGATTGATGCTCTGACAACCAAACAACCCCCAGACTGGGGTCCAGAGTCAATGGGAGTTCAGAATCAGATGGATCAATCAAGTAGTAACAACCCCAAAAAATGCCTCATAAGGATCCGCCCTTTCAAGAAAAAAAAATTGCGCATTCCACTCAACGGTCAACCTACTCTTATAGTTTCATTCGGTATAATGATATTGGGATTTCTTATATGCGGATTTAGTGCTGCCAATTCCTTCCATTTTATTCCAGTACCATAAATACGAGATGATATGCTCCACAACGTGTCACCAGGTTGCACCTTTGTGGTGACCAGAGCACTAGATTTACATGCAGCCTTTGACTTCATTAATGGATGCTTATTGCTCTTCCCCATTCCATTAGCAAGCAACCAACGGGAACCAGACTGTTGGTGGCTTGAAGTGCCCCACAGCTTCTTTTTGTTGGGCTCTGTCTTCAGACCTGCAACATGGACTTTAGTAATTCTGAACTGAGGAATGCCCTCCTCTTCAGAACTTTTCTCCTCTTTCTTGCTCTCCTTCATCTCCACCTTAGCTACTATTTCACACTCATCATCCTCGTCATTATTGTTCCTTACCTCAGACACATTCCTGTAAATTTTTTGCTTTGGTGGGACAAACACTCTCTCAACTTGTATAAGAGTAAGCATTGGTGTTCCAACAGGCTCATAATTTCTCATAGGATCACGAAGTTGCACCATTAATGCTACTGTGAAATTGTTTCCCAGCAAACCACATTTCCTGCCAGGGCCTTTACCTCGTTTCCTCTCTCCTTTTGAACTCCTACGAATTAAGTCAAAGGAGTTAGCATGATGGGCTGCAAGAAGTTTGGAAGTGTGCTCACTGATATTATCTATATCATCAATTTCACCAGAATCCAGCCTTGTCCATTCATCAAGAGTTAATGAAAGGCCGATTATCCCATCAACACCATAACTGCTGTCTTTTATATCCAACAACTGCACAGCAGCAGCTCCATCCAGGCCAAGGGACCCACTAATATTAACCCCCTTGCCCTGGACTTGGAGAGCTGAAATATCCCCAAAGGATTGTGCAATGATGTTTGATGGTGCATCCTCCTCCGACATCCCAGATTGTATTCTCAAACCCTCCATTGAAAGTGCTTCAATTTTATCCGTAGCCAATAGAGCAAGATCTTCCAATGAAACAAACTCTGAGCCTGTCTGGTTGCCAACTGCACTTGAACTAAACTTATTAGATTTTAGTTCAGATGATGTTCCTTTCGAGCCCCTTTGCACACAAGTAGTATCTTGCCCTGTTACCAAATCATGCTGCAAATGGCATTGGCTACATAAAGCAAAGCAAAATTAAATCAGTAAATTTTTTAAAGGAATGGTTATTAAAAACCTGACTCCAAGACCAGTGATTAAAAAAAAAAGGATAGACAAACCTCTCTGTTCCCTCTAAGACTGGCATAGCTTCCCATGCTATTTGTTGCATGCTCTTCCCTGTGATATCCTCTAGAGGCATTAACTTGTTTGCCTGTTTTGAAAGCTTTTCAATTCCCACTGAAGCTAAACGCTGCAAAATCTCCATTATCCCAGAACCCATTTCTGCAGGTACCACAACAGGGTTGGAAACCTGCATGATTAAGTTCCCCCCACTTTTAGTATTCCTGAAAAGTGAGGGATTCATAGACCGTAGAAACCCGCCATCTTTGGTTTGAAGAAAAGGGCCAAACCCCTCTGCCAGAGGGGGTAATATGAGAGGCTCTTCAGGCGTTAAATGAATTGGACTTCCAAAACCAACAATATCTTTTGGTGGAGAATGCTGAAAAGCCTTCTCATTCAAACCCCATTCACGCATTAAGGCTTCTGTTTCCAAGTCTTCTAACATATGTGCCTTCAATTTGCTCTTCACATCCTGAGACTCAATTAGATGCCCTTCCTGCAGATCTTGCAATGAGGATGTTGACTTAATACCCTTAGAGATCTTCCACTGCTCAAATCCAAAAGAAGAATCATGATGACCTTCTGCTTCACTATCATTGCCCATGTCAAAATCAAATAAAGAGAAGCCCTCAGACAGAGCATCCTTCTCAAATTGTCTTAAAAGGCGCTCTCTTGGAGACTCAGGCTCGCTTTCAGAACTCAAGCTCATTGGACTATGGTCTATGCCTAGCATACTTAAGAATTCACTGGCAACTGATTCTGTAACATCATCTAAACTATGTGACTTTCTCATCTTATATACAGATTTGCCTTCCATAATATTAGGAGAGTCAAGTGCCACTGTCTCCAAATCTGCGACACTATTTAAAGCTGATTCTAATTCTTGCAGGAGAAGTTCTTTCATGCATAAGTCATCCTCTTTGTAAGAAAGTTCATGTACCACAGCCCTTTCCTTTGAACTATCATTTATCTCATACTGGGAATCATGTTTATCACTATCTTCAAAAGATACTTGTATGCCAGCAGTTTCAACAGTACAGGTACTGTCAACTGTTTGAGCATCAACAAGAGCCTTTATGATTGATTCTTCTAGTTTAACATGTACATTTGATAAAAATTCTATGCCCTGATCAACAACAGAAAACCCATTACCTTCACACTCTTCACGATTTTCTTTTCCAGAATCAGGTGAAGGATAACCATCTGGCTTAACCGTCTCCACGTTTTCTTGAAACACATCAATTTCAGGTTTGTCATGCACTGGACTATATGTTTTTCCTTCATTACCTAGATGCTTTTCTGGTTTTTCTTTTCCAGTATCAGATGAAGAACAGGCATCTGGTTTGATCGGCTCAAGATTTTTTGTAAATGCATCAAATTCAGGTTTGTTTTGCCGATGACTACAGGTCTTTTCTTCATCAAATTTCTTATATCTGATGTCTATTGAGCTGGCTAATGCTGATTTTGATAATGGCAATACCTCATGGAGATCCTTTACATCATCTACATTTTGAGATGAATACTGACTGATAACGCTTGGAAAACTTCCAGTACGCCTCACACTCCTGTCAGACTGATTGGATTTTATATCTGGTTTCATCAAAGTCAGACCATTCTGCCCCGAAGTCAATTCATTAGGAGAAATAGTGTTGCCTCTGGTGGCACTGGTGTTATCACCAACCACCACATACCCAAAACTGACATTCATTGCGGCACCCCTAGCTGCTCCTGATAATCTAAAATTTGTAGTCCACTTCCCTGAGCTCTTCTCCTCTTCAAGCTCTTCCAGTGTGAGAGGAAGCAACCTTGTGAGATCCACCCGGTGCTTCCCTAAATCAAGTTCTGGCGCACCGAGCATAGAAGCATAGAGTACAAAATGCTTTGCTTCATATTTTGCAGGATCATGGGGTCTACTCCTACTTCCATAGATTGAGCAGGTGTAAGTTAACATCTCTTCAAACTCGGCCGTACATTGAGTCACCTTGGCCGGAGGGGTCACCAGAACCTCATCCCGCTTCTTCCAGTACACACAAAGGCTAGCATCATTGAAACTCAAAGGTAACCCTTCAATCAAATGGACTTGGAGAGAAAAACAACAATTAAACCTTCGATTGCGGGTGAGGGAAAGGGCCTTTAATGGCTTCCAATTCCATATGGACTTCTTATCCTTGACCGGTTTATCTTCTTTACTGGTTTTAGGCTTTGATTTGGGATCAGGTAACCGGGCTTTCTCGGTGGATTTGGATCGATAATTTGCAGTGGATGTTGAATTCCTTGAAGAGCTTTTGTCCGGGTACAGAGCTTCACTTATAGTTTCAACATCTTTTAATAATTTGTTCTCCTTATCATAACCTTCACCACTCTTCTTACCAGTTTCAACTTTGGACAACATCATCTTCTGTCCAGAAAAGAACAAAACTTTAACGTTAATTCAAATTAAACAGAACACAGCCCAGAAATAATAATAAAAAACAAATAAAAAAAAAAACAAATTGTAATACATAAAAAGAAAATCAAATAAAGCAGAATAATGAATTCTATAGCAAAAACAACCAAAAGAAGAAGGAAATAATGGATTACCAGGTGGCGTTGGAAAGGATTGAAACATCAGAAGGTGAGGCGAAAACCCTAGCTTACGGAATCCAAGCTTTCGCCACCCTCATTCTGAAATTCAAAATGGAAAATTTGTAACAAAAATAATAATAATAAATCCAAATTGCAGTGGAAAAGGTTGAGAGTTGAGAGAGATTAAGGGAAAGTAATAAAAGAGAAACATACGATACGAAGAGTTGGGATGTGATGTCAGCAGACAGCTTTCTTCTTCTTCTTCTTTCAATTGCTCGTTGCCTCTTTCAAAACGGAATAACGTATATAATAATATAATATTAACGGGCAATATTTGATTTTCAGTTCATGCCCTTGTCTTACCTCCATTCATTTTTTATTACTCCTTAATCCTTTCTATTTTTGTATACTATTATTATTATTATTATTACTAAAATAATTTCACGTATCTTTTCATTTTTGCCCTTTCAAAATTGCTGATTGTGGAGCCGGATTCATTCTCAAACCACACGGGTGTTTTTTTTTTTTTTTTTCCTTAAGGAGATTCACAAGATGCCTTATATGGGGAGGGGATAGTTGGGGAGAAGAGAATTGAAAAAGGGTGGAACGTTTGTTTGAACTCGCACACTCGTAATTTATGTTTCGTAACTTAATCAATTGAGTTGGATCGAGATAATTGCTCACGAGTGTTTTATTCAATGATCAATATTTTTTTTTAAATAACATAACTGAACATTTTTCAAATGGATTTATTTCCTCTATCAAGCTTGCCTATAAAGTGGTAAAGTAAAGATATAGCCCCACTTAAGTGAGATTTTTATATAATTTATCAAATCACATTTGACTTACTAGAAAAAACATATGAGAATACTAACCACTGTCCTAAGGAATTAAAAAAGGTAAATTAGTATTGAAAATGACCTACCGTAAAAGTCGAATGCTAGAGCAGAACATGTGACTAGCCCAATAAGGAATTGTCTCAAAGCACATGGTTGACCATAGTACATCGATATGCCGCAAAATGCGCTTATCCCCTGACTGGTCGATATGTGTAGACAAGCCTGAATCGCCATCTGACACTGCTACAACGGTGAGCGACTCTGACACGCACAGTACAAACCAATTGAACCAAAAGCACGCCACCCCAGCCTACATAAAGCAGCCTGTGTGCCTGCTTTTCCTAGTCCTTGTTCTCGCTTCGTCCAAACTGTGCAGGAGAGCTCATTCCTCTATAAATAATAAAGGAGAATCACAGTGAAGAGGATCTCCAAGTGAGAACTTTGCCCTCACTCCATATGCTCTCATATCCCTCAAGAGAACTATGTGGCTTTGTTTTCCCCCTGGGAATACATAGGAGCAGAGTCTTTACTATGTCGAGCCTAATCAATAAGGGATTCCCCCGTTGACTATTTTGGCAAGCTTTGGCCTCCATTGAACATACAACACGGTGGATGTGGGAGTAAGATAGCGAAGTTAAGAAAGACCATGAGTGGATCCAGACTGGTAGCCGACCAAAACTCCCCTTGGCTGACCAATCTTTTGTCCAACCTTCAACAACACTACCTACCCGACCTTCACACAGGAGCACTTCAGTCGATGGCTGGGCGTCATCTGGACTGTCCTTGTGGTTCATCTTCATAAACTTGATTTGTTTCTGGACCCTTGTTGTACTAGATCAGAACAAAAAGGTTACTGCAGTATAGACATCATAAAAATAATACCATTTGGTGTTTCTTTAAATATATAAATAAATATATTGAAGTATAAAATTACGATATTTCCTTACAAGTTTTTATCTGTATTATGTTCATATTTTGAATAAATATTTTATTAAATTTTGATAAACAAGTAAAAAGGTTAATAAATATCAACCATTAATTATTAAAACTTACTGTTACACTTCAAGTATTTTGGATTTGAGGAATGTTATTTGTATACCCAAAATGGGACACCTATAGCAGACACATCATTTTGACTGTAATTTTTTTTTTTTAACTTCAATTGTAAATTTAAAATATGTTCAAGTTGTACTCATTCAAAATAGGGTTTCTACTATAGGTATCCCATTTTAGGTGTACAAATAACATTCCTAGATTTGGATTTTGTATCTTTGTTTGAGCTGATAGTATATTTGAATCTTCAAAATCATTTACGTTAGTTAAATGCTAATCAGTATCCTAAAAACATTGGTTAAATAATCAAATATAGAAATTTTATATCAGGAAGGAAGCGATGTATTCAATACACAGAGTTTTATTTATTGATTTCTTAACCAATATCCTTAGAGTAACCCTTTAAATTATTACTCCTATCTTTTAAAAATTATAGTCATTGAATATAATGTATTAAATGTTATATTACTCATTAAATAATAGGCTAAATTACTCTTTTGATCCCTCATTTGTTTTAATTTATTCAATTTGGTCCCTCTATTTTAAAAATGTTCAAGTTGGTCCCTTACTTGTCAAACTTTAAGCAATTTGATCCTTTTCGTTAAGTTTCACCGTTAAGTTCTGATTAAATTACTCTTTTGGTCTCTCATTTGTTTTAGTTTATTCAACTTGGTCCCTATATTTTATTTAACTTGGTCCCTCATTTATTTTAATTTATTTAACTTGGTCCATTATTTGTTTTAATTTATTCAACTTAACGATGAAACATAACAAAAAGGACTAAATTGTTTAATGTTTAGCAAGTAAGAGACCAACTTGAACATTTTTAATATAGAGAGACCAAATTGAATAAATTAAAACAAATGAGAAATCAAAAGAGTAATTTAACCTTAAATAATAACACCACACTTTCTATTTATTTTTTGAATTAGACTCCTCTAAAGTGAGTGAAACTCTAAAATGAGAAAATAAAGGACTATCCACCATTGATTTCAATACGTATATAAAGATCTCCGTCCATTAAATAATCTAAAGATGAATTATCACTTACTTCCTCACTTTGTGATGGATGATGATAGGCATGTTTAAAATAAAATAAAATATCCATATAAATGATTAATGATTAACCAGAAAGTTCCGATTACTTTAAAATTGTGGAAGAAGAAGAAGAAGGATTCCGTGTTTTGATAATAATCTCCAATCCAATCATCTCTTTTGTCTCTCTCTCTCTCTCTCTGTCACGCGAGTAGACGAGTGTTTTAGTAAAAAAATGTCAGAGTACGAAGAGCATGCAGAGTATGCAGCAAATGGCGATTCGCCTCCAAAGGCAAAACACAGGTTCAGGGTTAGATCTAAGGTAACTTCAATTCACCCTCAATAACGATATTGATTTCCGTCTGTTTTTTATTTTGATTTTGATGATGTGGCTCTCTTCTCTTCTCTTCTCTTCTCATTTTGTCTCAAATCAAATGAAGGAGATGCTGTCCAAACAAGCTGTTCAGACGAAGCAAATGCTGTCCAAACAGGCCGTTAAGATCGCTAAACAAGCTGAAGAGCACGAAAGGTTCATCAACAAGGTCAGTCTTTTCCTTTTTCTCATTTTTATTTTTGTTAAAAATACTGAACAAGCTTCAATTTTTAATCATTCTTCTATTCTTCTATATATGTTCAGGTGACACATCTTTTGGGGGTCCTTGGCTTTGGTGGGTTTTGCTTCTTATTGGGGGCAAGTAAGTTAATAAGTATCACTGATTCAATGTAATTCTTTAAACAAATTCGTTGATTATTTATTTATTTTTCATTTTTTGTTTCCTACCAGGACCCCAAGACATTCCCTATGTTTATTTTTTGTTCTTCGTCATCTTTGTCCCTCTTCGTTGGATATACTATAGGTTCAAGAAATGGCATTATTATCTACTGGTAAGCTAACATATAGTATCAAATTCTGTTTTTGAAGTACACTGAACATGTATAATGAATTAAATCATTATTTGCTTCTGGCAGCTTATATTTGTTTGTAGGATGAGTTTGAGTTTCACTGGCTGGCAATACTTCTGTAATCTCATAGCATCGAGAAATTATTACATGCTCCTATAGCAGCAATAAATGCTTGCTCCAATAAGATCTTCAACTTTCATATTAGGCATAGACACATAAATTTAGGCACACCAACTTAAAATTAATGGTGAAGATTTTTCTGGAGCATGCATTTATTGCTGCTCCAACCTCTAGGAGCATGTTATAATTTCTATGCGTGTACATGCATTTTGTGACAAGAGACCACAATCAATAATCTGTAGCTGTCAAAACCAGAGGTGAAAACTGCAACCTCTGCTATTAAAGAGTGCATTTTTAAGGTTGAGGTAGTAGACATCTATTTAACTGAATCTGTAACTTCAGACAGAGGAGGAGACCATTGAGTATAGACATGTCAAAGCTATTCCAAAATAACTGAGATGAAGGATTGGTTGCATTCTAAATATTTGCTCGTCATTTTAATTCTGTCTTATGTAGAGGAAGTATACAGCAGTTGTCAATAAAAGTAAAACAATGGTGAATTGCGATGTGTGACAAAGCATTTAGAAAGATGAATTTTTAAAACATGAATCTGATCCGTGGGAGCTCTTATATCATGAAACTCTATAGTAAAGAAGAGGGCTCCTGTCCATTTCAATTTTGTTCCCATGCCTTTACTAATTAAAATCATTAAAACAGTGTTTCATGATTCCCATTAATCACTATCATAAGGATCTAGTTAATAATATTTTATGAGCTGCCTCCGTAGAAATATAAGCAATGGAAGTGTAGTATTACTTGATTATTTGTGTTTCAGGATTTTTGCTATTATGCCAATACAATCTTCTTGGTTGATCTTCTTTTTTATCCAAAGAATGAAAAGCTTTTCATGGTTTGCTTTTCTTTTGCCGAGGTAACAACATTATCCCTGGTAATTTGACTCCTTAGCAAAAGAATGGTTCATTTGTTGACTTTGTGACTTATTCAAGTGCTGTTGCAGGGGCCATTGGCATGGGCTTTGATTGTTTGGCGGTGCAGCTTGGTTTTCAGTTCCCTTGATAAAATTGTCAGTGTTCTTATCCATCTTTTACCTGGTAAATTAGACCTTCATTTCCACAGTTTTTTTTCCAGCAGATAGCAGATTTTTGGAAACTGTAGGCTTCTGCGATGATAATCTTTGACTTTTTTCCTTCAATGGTTGAATATTGGGTGTAAGGTGTATCTGTTTTTAATCCAAAAAAGTGTTCTGGGTTTATGTTGTATGCATTATGCATATCGTGTCCAAGTTTCCACAAGCTAGTACTTTGTGATGGAATATTTCTGGTTAAAAATATTCTAATAGCTTTTTGTTCAAGTTCTATATCTAGATGACTTTTTGATTAAAAGGTGAAAAGTTCTGGAGTAATAATTGACCTTGTTTTCATCAACCAGTTTTCTGTGTCTAGATCTCCATGTTAGAACTTAGAAGATAGAGGTTTTGAAGTAAAATACTGCTCAAGAGCTGCATCATAGATATGGAGATTGTGATCTTTGGTTGGGCGGGGGGGGGGGGGGGGATTCATAGTTCAACTTTTGTAAGTTTGTTCAGTGGTGACGGAAATGAGTATTCCTGACCTGACCAGAAACTTTGAAGTTGGACAATTTTGTGAAATATCTGTCTTAATGTTGCATGGAGTAACAACTCATGCTTGAAGTTCATAGGGGAAAACAAAGAAAAGCTTTAGAAGTTTAGATCCCAAAATAAGTGCTGATCAAGGATTTTTTTTACGTAGTGGATATGCAGAACGGATTTAGGTCTAAATGGCATCTTGGAATATTTGATTTATGATAGAACACAGTGGCACTGTTTGATCCATGTAACTGACCCCCATCTAGTGGGGAAAGGCTTTGATTGTTGTTTTTGTAGTGGATGTGCAAAATTTACCTTCAATTCCTATCATTTGCATTCGACTACATCATATAACAAAGCATAACTGTGTGGGTCTAGTTTCTGATGTTTATTGAGGCATAATATTCTCTTATTTTATCATTTCAGACAGTTTTGCTATTTTTGTCCCACCACCATCGTCATTGAGGCATTTGCCTTGACGTCCACCGCAGTAGATAATTCATGATATCGAGCATTTCCTACCTATGTTGGGGGTGTCTTCATTTCTTATCCTATGCTTCCATATCCACCTGAATTCTTCTCTTTATGCACTATATTTTTTACTGTATATTGTGAACATAAATGATTTTAAAATTGTTGACCCGTGGAACAGGGAACTTGTGATATTGTGATCGATATGCAAAATTTATGTTTCTTAGTGTATTCATTTTAGTTTTGTTATGCCTTTAACAGAATAGTTGTTTTGAACTTCTACATAGATATCACATTGTTGTATATATGCCGACTTTATGTTTGCTTGTTGTATCCATTTTTGTTTATTAAGACTTTAACGTAATAGTTCTTTTCAGGATTGGTTTTCTTTACCATTCGGTGGTGGAATCCTGCAACCTTAGAAGCCATGCATCCACAGGAAACTGCTCGAAGAGCTACATGGCCTTATGTTGAAGATAAATCCTATCTCTGGACATGGCTGTTTCTGGTACCTTTAGTAGTTTATTCTCTTTGGCAGGTTCTATACTTCCTCATTGTCAATGTCTTACGCCGACAAAGGCTTTTAAGAGATCCTGAAGTCATGACTTCCTATAGGTAATCAGCGAGCATTGTCACACTTCCCTACACCCTTTTTTAGTTCAATTTCTTTTCTCTAATTTCATTAAAATATGTTTGCTACTATCCAAATAGAAATTCTGATGAGGGTTGAAAGTTAATGCTTGAAATTTTAGGCTGTTTTTATATCTTTTAGTTTTGTAGGCTAGATCTGCCTTTCACCTTTCTCATTGCTTCATAGGGAACTCTCGAAAAAAGCTCAGAAGGCAAACAATATATGGTGGCGCTTGAGCGGGTTGCTTGGGGATCAAAATCGCTTCTTAATGTACATTTTTCTTCAAGGCATATTTACCGTGGCAACCATGGCACTGACTGTCCCCATATTCTTGTCATATGAATTGCATGTTGTTTTCCAAATACTCAAGGTTTCTGCCTCAGTATGGAATGGAGGAAGCTTTCTGTTAGAAGTAATGCCTAGGCAGGCAATTCTCAAGGAGAAAAAGAAATCAGAGATGCAACCTGTTCAAGATCAATCATCATCAATAGTGATGGAAAATGGTAGCATGTTCAACAATGATGTTGGGACATCTGAGTCCTGACTTACTCAACTAGTTGGTTATCCATGTGTTTTGTTGTTGAAGTTGTAGCTGTATTTGTTTTACTGATCCATGGTTTTGAAAACACGAATTTGAGTGGTATTCTCTTTTTGTGTTCTCATTCTACCTGCATTTCCGCAATTGGATTCTTTTGTAGTTTGCTCAACAAAGTGTCTATATGTGTCTGCTGTAGTTTTGTTTTGCCCCCGAGTTTCGTTTAGCCTAAATTTACATATGTCAAGAAACTAAACAAGATCTAAGCACCTTTATGCGGCTATGCTTTCATGTGTTTAACAGCAGAATCCAATTTGAAGGGTAAGAGAAGTGTTTAAAATCACATCGAAGGTGGTTAGGATGGACATGTGATGGTGAAGCTGATGTGGTGGCTTCCCGGTGGTCTTCTCTGGTAGTTGAGGATTGGGTCGCGACCTAGGTATGGTTTTGTCAGAGGTGATGAAGGAGAAGGGGGGAGGCGAGAGGCAAGGTGGGGGTGTCTGAATGATGACTAGATGAGGGAAGGAGTATCATGCATTCGAACTTTGGTTCCGTTTGGATAAACAGCTTATTTAAGTACTTCTATTAGAAGGGTTTATATGAAAAAATTTTATGCATTAAGCTTCTTTTAAATTAAGTTATTTAATGTTTGGATACATACTTGAAAAAGCGCTTTTAAATTCTATAAACTTGAGAGAGGAAGTTGGAAGAGTTCGTTTTGATGTCATTTCAAATTATGGGGATATAATTCTTCTATAAGCTTTCACACAAGATTTTTCAATAAGCTAAAACAATTGTCTTTTCAAAGGAAGTTAAAACAGCTTTTAGGGATTAATAAATTACTTATTTAAGTTTATCCAAATACTATTTTTTTTATATAAAAGCATTTACATCAGCGGAGAAGTTCTAATAATCTGTAAGTTGTGCTATCCAAATAGGGTTTTAATAGAGTGCATGATAGACGTCCCCAATGTTTTATATTAATCACGAGTTTAGGTTTGAAAATTCCACTCATACAAAATGTAACAATTTTTATCACAGCTTTTTTTTTGACAAGTTTATCACAGAAAGCTTGTTAACGTTATGTTAAGATCCGATTGAAAGGTGTTAAATCATCTTAATCTCTGAAGTTCTAAGTGCCATTTGTATTAGTCCTTGACTTTATAAAATTAATATATTAGACCCTGAAACTGTAATATGTCAATCAAATTATCCTTATGTGAAGACCAATTTGACTAAACAACAATTAACATGAGAATTTGATATGGTCCATGCCTACAATTTCAAGGGTAAATATGATAATTTTCTCAATTTAGGGAAATATGACCAATGAGAGCTCACTCCTTAAGTCCCACTTCATAAGTACAACTACAAGACTCCAGATGAGATTCATTTAATCTTGGACTTTTTCACTATAATGATCGACTTTTGCAGCATAGTTCTCCCAAGATTCATGACATATTATTCATTATTTATTAATACTCACTCAACTGAAGTTTACAAAATAAAAAAGGACAAGAATCTTCAACAGTTTGTGTAGTGCCAAATTATTTTGGTGCACACTTCCTTTAACATGAATAAAAACACCAAACTAATAAATAAATAAAAAACCATCTTTTCAAACACTACACAAGGCAAATGAAAAATACTCCTATAAAGTAAATAATTAAAAGAATATCCATATTTAATTTGATAAAATATATTGTGATTTCAACTCGTTAAATAATCTAAAAATTCATATACATTTACTTGCTCATCTTAAAAATAAACTCTCTAACAAAAACTTACACTTACTACATCTTGTTAGAATTTCCTTGCGGTCCGATTTCTGTTGGTGTATTTTGGTTTATTAAAATAGGGTAGCCTATTATTTTTCCTAGATTAAGTTTTAAGGCTGACCATATTTAACGTTTATTATTATTATTAGGCTTGGACTCAATGGTAAGCATGTTGGATTAGGATGGATTATAGTTTAAAAACTTGATGGGCCTAATGCCCATGATAGATGGACATATTAAGAGGACAAAATCCTTCCTCAATTCTTTTGTCTCACTGTGCACTAATCTATTAAACTAATAATAATTGTTAGCGAAAAGAAGTTAGCATAAAAAGCTTTCTTCCAATATAAGATCACTTCTTGACGATTGCTCTCGTGTTATTTTTTTCTCATGTTGAATCTCAATCTCTCATGTAATATGTTGAAGAAGAGAGAGAATATGTTTAAAAATGAGAGATAGGGGAATTGAATGATGGAGATTAAAAATATATCTCCCTTATATTTTTTTTTAACATACGAAAATTCACTCCCATATTTGATACAATTGGTCCAAAGAGAAGCAGACAAATGATAGGTGGGATTATTCAATTTAGCTTCTTTAAGCGATTTATAAGTCAACAACTTAATGAAAAAATTGTAAATTGAACTTTTCTTTTAATAGTCCATATAATGTTAGACCTAGGGATTGGGCGGGACGAGGGCGAGTAGTTCTTTTCCCACCTCATTCCCATCTCTCTCGCAGATATGCATTTTAAAGTTATCCTGGGAAGAGCGAGTATCATGACCATGGATATCCATATAGGTATATAATAATTTAGAACAAATTTTTAAAAATAAAAAACATCAATAAAATAGAGTTTAATTGCTATACACTATCACTGTAAAGTTTTTTACACTGACAACCAATTAGAAATCATGATGTGTGTGATTTTTAAGGTAGTTAGGATAAGAATCAAACACTTTAGCTTATGTGGCAATTTCTGATTGGTTGTTTATATAAAAAATCTTTACATTGACAATGTATACCAACTAAATTCAATAAAATAAGCTTTACTATCACATACTACACTATCTTGTCATGGTTCAAAGAATATCACAACTCACATACCAAGTTTCATTATATTTTGTATTATTCAATCTAAATAAATTATTATTATAAGAAGGCTTAATTGCACTTTTAATGCCCCTACTGTTGATTATGTGCGATTTTGGCCCCTAAAATTTTTTTGGTACACATTATTTGGTCCCTCTATTTTTTCAATGTTGCAAATTCAGTCCTTCCATCCAATGTCCATCAATTTTTCAATGATTAACATGGAGTAACAATTGCTCAACGCGGATAGAACCTCTGGTTGAGTTTCTATGATAAAGGATCTGTGGTGAAACTAAAAAAAGGTCTCGAAAAGGAGGGATAAAACCAGTAAATAGCATAAAAGAATCATTGAATCATGTTAAATTGGAGAGCCAAATGAGGGATAACTTCAACCAAATGTTCTGTGCGCTTAGAAGAATGGTTTCTTTACGTTGATCATTGAAAAAATTGATAGACATTGGATAGAAGGACCAAATTTCCAACATTTAAAAAATAAGGGGACAAAATATGCATCAAAAAACTATAGGGACCAAAATCACACATGATTAATAATAAGGGGACCAAAAGTGCAATTAAGCCTTATAAGAATAATATATATTTTTTAATTTTTTTTGTTATTATAGGTTCATTCATTACAAAAGTTCATTATAAAGATAAGAGTTTAATTTTAATCCACTAATATTTACACTATCAACCCCAATTAAGATAGTCACATTTGGGACTTTCAATTTTAAGTTAACCTTATTCTAAAAGTCAAATATTTTTAACGTGTCATGTATGATCGGTTGACAGTGTAAAAAAACTTTACACTGACAGTCCATCGCAATTAAATCCATAAAATATGTAAAAACATAAATGGTTAGTTAAACTTCAATTTTGATCTCTATGCATGAAAACATTCCCCATACTTGCAAACGTGAAATAGTCCTTATCGTCTAGAAACCTAAAATGTTTGATGATATGTCTAATGATCGTAGACATGGATGTTTAGAAGCTTCCTACTCCTACAGGGGAGAGTCTATTTCACTAGCATTTGCATGGATGAGGATTGTTTTAAATTTTTCTTTGGTATTGGGACCAAATTAAAAACTATTGTCACACATATGGATTAAAATTATAATTTAACCATTTATCTTATTTCCAAGTGAAAAGAAAAAAGTAATATATTAAATGATAACATATATTTAGCTAGTGATAAATTCTCTGGTACCATAAGAATAACTTTACCTTATCTTGGTGGCTCAATCAGATGGAAAGAACCATACTTGACTCACTAATATGACCTATTTAATTAAGACAACACATTCTAATTAGACAGGATAAATTTTATCCCAAAATTATTAGAGATATAAGAGAAGGCACCTTAACGAGTGTAGGATCCAGCTAGCGGTTATTATGCTAGTGATAAATTCTCTGGTATCATAAGAATAACTTTACCCTACCTTTGTGGCTCAATCAGATGGGAAGAACCATACTTGACTCACTAATATGACCTATTTAATTAAGATAACACATTCTAATTAGACAGGATAAATTTTATCCCAAAATTATTGGAGATATAAGAGAAGGCACCTTAACGAGTGTAGGGTCCAGCTAGCGGTTATTATGATCCCTACCAATCATTTTTAAATAGGTACCATTCCCTGCCCGTCACGAATAATCCCCACGACCACAATAGTCCTCAAGTAATTTTCCATATGATATTTCAAGGTGCAGTTAAAAAAAATGAAATGAAACTCAAGTAAACGATCTCACGTCTGTACAGGTGCACTGAGTCATCTGTCATATAAGTCAGTCGTTAAAAAAAATAAACCTAACTTATGTTTAAGTTTAAATAAAAAAAAAAAGAACATTGCACCAATTAAATGCAAATTACAACCACATAAAACAAAGATGCCCTATAACATACATCTAGAGTCACTAATTGCACCCACCTATAACACTAGAAAACCAACAATATGGAAAAAAAACCTTGGGCAGGTTTGCCAGCAGTGCCTGGATACCAGCCTCTCTACCTATGATCGCCATTTGTCACATCAATTGTGACATGGTTTCTTAACAAAACCCCTCGTGTTGATGAAACTTGAGGGTAAAAATGAATAAACCCAGGCAACAAACCAATATTAGAAGCCTGAGTTGGTGAAAATATACTATACACGTGACGACAATGAAATTATATGCACAGTTTTCAGCACCTGCAACTTTGTGCAGTGCCCCGGGGCAGTCACAAGATGGAGCATCAGAGGCAATAATTATTGATTATTAGCGTCACTCTGAGCGAGCTAGTAAGAACCCAAATCCTGAGTTCTCGCGCATCAACGGAGGAGGATCCACCTCAGCTACTTCTACTTCTTGCATTGATTTGGAAATGTCATCCACCGAAAATGGAATGCTGCATCCATATTCGAAGGTTTAAGAAAACATGCTACAGCTAAGCCGAAGACAAGCAATGAAATATTAAATTGTTTGCTGAAGTTTATACCATACCTCGAGTCATCATCTAATAGGAAAGAAGTGCTGACAGCATTATTAGAGTCCTCAGACATCATAGCTCTCATGCTTGTTATAACCTGTATGATCAGGAGAGTTTTGAGATTAATCATATCGCAGGCGTTCCACCTTTGGAATTTCACAAAAGATGTGTACATTGAACTAGTAAAAATATTACAAACAGATCAGTACCACTAAAATCAGCAATGTTAACTTACGTCTGTAGACACACTGTGTGTGCCGTATTTGTCATCCCAGTACATTGTACTAATCCTGTATAGCTGTTGTATACTGAGAACCTGTAGTACCAAAATATTATACTTAAGAAGCGAATCAGAGCTAAGTGTCATAAATAGTTAATAAAAAGAAAGCAGGCACCCACAGGGCATAGCTCCTTCGTTATTTCATTCAGGGACTTTTTGGGTTTTTGATGTATCACCTGACATAGAATGACAGTCAGTTGTCATCAATACTGAATTGAATTTGAATTTGAATTTGAGTTTGTATAAAAGTGACTCTTACCAGGAATCCAACAGCCTGCCTGATATGTTTCAGTTCCTCCCAAGCTGAGCCAGTATACTGTACATAGCAGATTGAGGTGAAGATTTTAAAAATGAAAAAAGTAAAAGGTCTGAAGTAGTTGCTTGGTGCTCACCTCCTCTGTTGCCTCGACGCACCACTGTTCTAATTCAGCCAAACCTGTCTTTACATACTCCCCATTGCTGAATGAACAACACTCACGACGCAACAGAAGACTGCAGTAATGATCAGATTAAGTCCATTAAGAAGTCTTCATTCTGCCATATAACATGCAATGCAAAGGGGGGAGAGAGAGATTACCTGTTGAATAGTTGAACATTGATGAATGAGAATATTTGAGTGAACACTTTACGGACCAAGAAAGGGGGCGCCTGTTAAACCAGACCTTATTAGATTAAGATCATATTCAGACAAACAATGGAAATGTAGACATTCAAAGTGAACTCACATAGTTTGCTTTCATTATCTTTAGATAATTGTTTAAGATCTTCACAATACTTTGCCAGTGAGCAATTAAAGCTTGCTGAGCAACTGCATTAGCATGTGAGCGTCCTTTTACTAAACTTTGACGCGAGGTCCTAGGAGCCTGCAATTGTTTGATAAATAAACAAATAAATACACCCAGAGAATAAAGCTTGTAATTTACTGGGTAGCCTAACCCTCATGTGACTCCTTGCATATAGACGACATGCACATGAACCCACTAGTGATTAATGGATTAACTGTAAACAATATTTTATTAACATAAGAAAAGAAGATAGTCTAGGTGCAATTAGCAGACAGAAAACTTTTCATATCTATTCTGATTCATCACGTAGAGAGGAAAAATGTTTTCTTTTCTAGTTATCAATCTTCAGCAGTCACTACAAGCATAGTGCCTTCTTCCTGTATATCCTGCATGTCTGATATCCTATAATTTTTATTTTGTCAAATTTGCGTTAAATATTGGTTACGATTTTTGTAGAATTAACATAAATAACAGATCATATTCAATTAAAACCCACACATGACTCGTCAATTGCTAAAGCCCCTTAACCAATGACAAATACTCAATTTTGATTGCCAATTCCCAAAAAAAAAGTAAGATATTTACCTGTATACACAGTCCAAGTAATGGAGATATCTCCTTCTTTAGGTTGTCTCTTATCATTCCATATATTTTTTCAAGGAAGGCAGTAAGCTGTTGCTTAAACAGCAGTGCAGGATATTTTGCTTCCACTTGCCGTAAATCATCCAGTCTACTAAGACCTCGACCATTTAGAAATGACAATCCAGCACTTTGGGGAGATGCCCTTAGACCCTAGAATCACAGAAGGCAACCAAAATTGTAGGAAGATAAACAAAATCTAAATATAAACTGATAAAATTTTCATCAGAAATGATGTGCAGTTGCTCCATACTTGAGACATTCTTCCAAATAGAGAAGATGATGCTGTTCTCCGCCTTTGTGGTGTTAAGCTAGCAGCTCCACTTGCTTTGAGAGTGCGTTGGAGTAGCAACAACAAAGTAGATGTATTAGACAACCAATAGGCTAATACATCAGTATTATCCTGGGCCTTCAATGGTGCAGAAGTCACTGTTAGTAAAATATTTTTGGCATTTTAGAAATTGACACAAGTACTTTTAAATGCAAAAGCACTGCATTATGAATGATATATACAGGTAACCCGAAAAAGGTGAGTTACCTCTACGGCTGAAGCTATTGTTTGAATGATACGGTCAAAGACACTTGTTCTTTCAACTTCAAATGACCTCCAGTGAAGAAGGCATTTATATATGACACATGCAGCAACAGGTTTGCCGCCAGAAAATCCCAAATCCTGTGATATGCACTTGATCAACAAATCCTGGTTTTCCTGAATCAGAAAGTGAATTTTTTTAAGAGGAATGGACAAGCAAACAAGGGAAAAAAGATTTAAATTGAGATGGTGGTTTGAAGTATCTATCACAGATTCGGACTGTTCAGCGCATCTATGTAGCCACTCACTTGCTGCTTCTCATTGAGAGATTTTTGTGGTTTTCCCTCAGATTCAGGCTCACGTACATTTGATACAGCAAGAGTCATATCCTAAAACGGATAGAAGGTAAGACTTTAACAAATTAAACAAAACCTTCCATTACCAAAATTAATTGCTGATATATATTCATCAAAGACCACAATGAACTCTTACTGGTCCAATTTTTGCTTCACCATTTGGAGCATTCCCATTTTCTGGTATCCTCTGCATATCAAATTTCATTGTAAATCTCCAACTCCATAAACTATAATACTGAGTGATGACCTCGTGTTTGTTTTCTTACCTGAATAATCACTGTCCTTGGTCTTGCAGACAGAGCTTTTCCAGTTGGTGATACAGCCAGTGCTTGCTGGCGAAGAACTTGATTTTCTGACTCGGAATTGGAAATTTTATCCTCCAATCTGCATCATAGGGAATTGTTTTTTAAAAAAAAATTATTTATATTAAGGCAGGTATAGATGGTTATTAATGGGGGAAGGAGAGACATAGAAGTGTATTATGCATACAAAAGGCACACAAAAAAGTGCACATATGAAGAACATATGTAAGAGAATTGTTGATAACAGTTGAAAGACAAACTATAATAGGATTAATTCTTGGATGGATTGTAGGGTTTGGGGATAGAAAAATCAAATTACTAAGTAATATATGAATTTCGATACATTTGCAGTGTCATCAGAATCTGAAAATCGTTCATGCATCCTGACGTAATAATGTAAACTGCATATAAACACTATGGAACTAGTATTCACTAACTATGTAGATCTTTTTTCCCTCATGCTTTATACTAACCTCTGAACCGATTCCTGGAGTTGTTCCACTTTGCGGTCTGAATCTTCAACTTTTTTAAGCAACTCTTTATTCCTAGCTTCTGCCTCTGCCTGAGATTTCCTGGCCTCTTCTTTAGCCTCTCTTTCCAATAGCAGTGATTCCTGTATGATTAATCCGGATATTAAATAAGGGGACTCAATAAGTGCTCAGCTGTTCATTGCAAATAAATTTTTAGCACCCCCAAAACAACTAATCTTTTAATTTTTCCTCCTTTCTACATGTAAAAAGCGGTTGAGATATACATCTAATATCATTACTATCTAATCCAATTATCAATGAGTGTATGCACAAAGAAGCCAGCTAACTCCAAATTTATTAGTTGAACTGGGATTGCAGGATGATCTGTCAGCATCTAATCACGTAATTGTAGTTACTTTCATCAATATCTTTGGAAAGATGAATGAACTCCAAGGATTCCTTGGAGATTAATTTGAGAGAATCAATCAGAAACAAAGTTAAAGGTTAAACAAAAGTTGAAGCAACCATGTAATGTCAATTAATAGTTAGCTGTCTTGGTTAAAGAAAGCATCCATTTGCCTTTTCAAACTTTTTTCACAAGAAACCACCAAATAACTCGTGTCAGAAAATGCTATGAATTATTAAATTAATGGCGCATCATCTATATAATCAGAGATTGACTACCTTCAAACTGTTGATTTCAGCCATTAAAGAATTAATCTTTTCAGTATCTTGAATTATAACAGGAGTCTCCTTAATAACTGGAGGTGCTTCTTCAATGGCTTTTTGGGCCGCCTCACGCTCTTTGATGACCCTGGCATTTGCTTCTTCTACTTGTATTTGCATTGTAAGCAAAGTATCCTGTAACTTAGCGATTTCTAGTGTCTTTTCCTCTTCCAAATCAGCCTGTAATCAGTTAAACAAAAAGGTTGCAGTATGAAAAAAAAGCAATATTCATATCAGCAATTAAAATCGCAATTTTATATATATGTATGATAATGAAATTACTCTCAGACGCTTCTCAATTTGCAAACGCCATGTAAGTTCTTCAACACGCTTTTCTAGTTTGTCTTTTGCTTCTTTAAGGGCCCCTGTTTCTCTTGCAGCCTGAATGCAATTACACAAATTATTACTTCCGAAGTAAGGACTTATAAACCAAGACTTTGTGCAACAAATTAGACAAATATCATAAAAGGAAAAGTATCATTCAAACCATCTTAAGCTTTCTGAGTTCCCTCCTAGCAATCCTTCCCCTCCAACCACACTGAGTAACAACTGCAGCCTTTTGCAATCTTTTATAATATGAGTATGCAATTTGCCGACGCAAATGAGCCTGAAGAGATTAACACAAAAGATCATTTCAGCAAGGCAAATAAAATGGTTGCATGGTTTCATTTTCTCAACTAACATTATATAAACTATGAAGAAGATCGACAAGAGAACCTGGATATGAATTGCAGCCTGTGTTTGCTTTCTAAATCTAAATTCATCACGAGCCTTCATAGCCCTTAAACCTGTCTGTAATATTATTGCAGATGATCGTGCTGTTAAGTAAGACTTCCTGGCAATGTATCCTTTGAAGTTCTTCTCTATCTTCACAGCCGCGGCTTCACGTCGCAACTGCTCATAGAGCTTCCGGGCCAGTATTCCTATTTGATATTGAAAAGCACCATAAGAATCGATAGCATCAGGTTAAGATAAGCAGTTTACGTAGACCAAACCATAAGGAGAAAGAAACCTACTTTAGGCGAACAAACCAACTGTTTTAATGCAGCATACTAGAATGCCATGAAAACTATACCAACAAAGGGGTTTGATGAGCTTAATGAGGAAGGAAACAAGATAAGACTTAATTGTTCACAGTTCCTTTCAGTCCCGAACTTCTTTATTTTAAAGCAATATATGGGTAATTTTCACATTTGGTGGATTTGCTCTTTGTAGAAAGACCTGTGGGTCTTTTTACTACCATTCAGTATCACTACACCTTTGGTAGTTTGCAATGTTAGTAGCTCAAGTCTTTCTGTCAATGGAGGAATAATTTTAGAGAATATCATCAGCAGCTACAGCCTACAGCTATTAATATTAGCTGCTGCTACAGCTTAAATTGAGTTTCAGCAAACAATGTTCCTGACTTCACTTATTTACATACATAAACCCTTATTTTGCGAACCCACAAATCCCTTCATCACTAATTCATCATCAAGCCTCCAAAACAGCACAAAGTTGTGAAAACCACTCACAAGCCCAGTACAGGCCTAAATGTCTAATTTTGGACCACAAGGATCGCAACTCCATGTTTTTTGCAAACCCGCCTTTCAATCATGAGACTTTTGACCCTTTTGCTTCCATATAAATCTAATGCTAACTTCGAAAAATCTAGTTCCAATGATGCCACCATATTTCCTACGATCAAATGATATACTTCATCTGTTACATACACTTTAATGTCACAAGTACAAATCAGAGGCTTTTAATGCCCCATTATCGTGCTTCCCTGACTACTCCTTCAAATATGTGCGTATTCAATGACCATAATATACACAAATGGATACACCAAGTAGTATGTGTCCTAGGATTCTAATTAGGATTGATATGTTTGATTTGCACCATGAAGGTTCTATTCTTTATGAAGATTTGGATGTTACAAAACTTGAGAAGGTTGCCAATCTACCATCAATACTGAAAGATAAATGAACCAAGAAAGTAGACACATTTACATAATACACACCAAGACAAGGGAGCTTGTACATACAGGAGACTGAGGAAGCAACAAAAATCAAAGCAAGCATATTGAGAGACAACTAAGGATACCTCGCAAAATAGATTGCAGATGAATTGCAGCTTGACGCAATTCAATGAATTCCTTGCGTGCAATATGGGTACGTATTTGCCTCTGGATGATTCTAGCTGCATTTCCAAGAACCTCTGCTCTTCTTGCATCCAACTCAGCCATCTGGCCAGCTCTTAGGAAAACCTTTGTCTTGCCTATCTGTTAAACCATCATAAATCTTGTATGAGTTTCTAAGTTACAAAATCCACTCTTCTGGATAAACTCCCCCATAGTCTGATAAATTACTAGATGCAAAAGGTAATACTAATGACATTAAAATAAAGCTAAATTTCAATTCAGAAGTTCGGGAGTCACTGGAAGTTATAGAGAAATTGTGGAGAGGTTTATAGAACCAATACTTTCAATGACATGGATCAAACAAGCAGAACTGCATTATTATGCTAATAAGCTTATACTTATATTTGGTTGTTCTATAAAATTTTCTCTGAGATAATCTACATGAAATACAGAAATAAGTCTACATGAATAATAAGGTTGTTTTAGAGGCTCCGTAAGCCTCTTAAGACATTTGGGTACTCTTAATGCCTCAACATCATAACCCTATTCTTCACTAATCAGAATAAACCATTTAGCTGCAGGTGCTTGGCACTTAGGCAGTGGATTGACTACCATGTATGAGTTATGTTGGTATACATATGCAGGGTGCCAACTATTTAGGAAAATAATTGGGCTGGGCTTGCTAAACCTCGTTTCTAAAACTGACCCTCCCATGCACCATCATCAACATATCAAGTTATAAGGAGTACTAATCACCTGATAGCCTTTCATACCCATTTTATCCAGGATCATTTGACATGCAACCTTGTCATCACAGCTGAAAGGAACAAGAAGAAACAATTATGAAATAAAGGGAGACAAAATGCAAGCAAGAAAGAGAGGCCAAGAGTTAAGTCATAGATAAAGAGTACAGTAACTGCCCTGAAAATCATAGACATACAAGACAAAAAAGTTTTGCATGAAAAACAGAAAAGCCATTGTCCAATTAAAAGATAAAAATAGCCCAAAAAGGAGATGAGCTTTACTTTCCATCCAGAACTTCAGGTGCAAGAACACCAAATCGGTTAAGAAATTCATAAAAGGTCCGTCTGGTAGGATATCCAGCACAGCTGATTCTAATTGCCTCAAGAACACCCTAAAGCAAATAGAAATGAGACAACCAATCATAAAGTGTAAACGGGAGCCAAAGATAATGGTTTCTTCATAAAGCCAATGAAGACAAAGAAAGACCATGATATACTCACACCACAGCGCAATTGTTGGATAATATTGAGATTTTCAAATATAGCAGGCTTGAGAACATTATTTGGCTTCACACATCTGATATAGTGAGGTTCTGTTGAACTTAGGGTCTCCATCAAAGATTGAAGTTGCAACTGCAATTTTCAGAAAAGTGTCATTTACTTATAAAATATAAATACAAATGTCAAAGAATGTATGCTTATGATGTATAATAGAGCTCAGAAACAGAGTGATGAAAACTAATAATACCTTAAAGCGAGATCCAATTGAAGAGAACTTGGATGATTTTGAAGACTCCTCTGGAGAGCGGGGGAATAGACCTGCCACAAAAGAGCATTTTGAGGCTGTCAGTAGATCCTGATGTTCTGCGACCACATAATCCTTGTTTTTGTCAAGGAACATATCAGCCAGATATGTCACCTGCACAAAGAAATAATAGTCAAAAAGAAGGAAAGCAAATTATTCAAGCAACAGTTAAATAAAACAAAAAAGTCATAAAAGGGAACATGTAATAAAAAAGACCAAATATATTTACCTCCCCTGCATAATGAGATATGGTAAAACTAGTCCGAGAAAGTTTAGGTTTGATAAAGCGCTTGTTGTTTTTGAATGTCTGGTACAACTTCTGAGCAAATGTTTCATGCGTAGACTTAGGAAACATACTGTTCACACAAGCAGGCTATTATGAGTCCAATCAAGCAGCAAAATTCAGGCAATGCCTGATACAAGTCTAATACCGAAACTATGATAGTAAAATAAAGTAACTTCAGAAAAGGTATAAGCATCTAGCTTCTATCTAACTTAAAAGCAATGTCAGATTAACAATGAATTCGCTTCAGCTGCATACCAGGCTTCATCAAGAAGTGAAATTATTCCTCCAGGTTTCTGCAAAAGATTGAATATTAAAACCATCATTAGCTAAAATTGTTGTGTAGGAAAACCAAGAAAGTGTTTATATAATTAAAGAATATATTACACTTCAACAACATCTGATAGGCTATGCATTAAAACACATGCACGCACGCGCACACACATTTTGAACTTATAATTTGTCATAATCAAATCACATACTTCAGAAAGGACAAAAGAGATTAATAATGCAGAAAGCAACAGTAATATACCTTCTCAATTAGATCCAAAACATCTTGGTTGTCAACAAATTCAATGTAACTCCAATCGATCACTTCTTTAGTGTATTCTTCTTGTTCCATTTTAAAGACATGCTGCAACCATTCAGTTAAAAAAAACCTCAATTATCAGGGGGAAAAAAGAATTCTAGAATACGGTCATATGGATATCACAAATTATCCCAGAAATTACTGAACCTGATTAAAATGTTGTTGCAGCTTCTCATTTGTAAAGTTAATACAGAACTGCTCAAAACTAAGAAAAAGAAATTTATCAGAAACAAGGCTGAATACTAAACCAAAAATGGCAGATGAAGTCACTAGCTTACCTATTGAACTTAAAACTTTCAAACCCATAGATATCAAGAACTCCAATGATGGATCTAGAATTTGGATCTTGCCCAATTGAAATGTTAATCTTCTCCACAAGCCTGAAAGCAATAACGAGAAATTGTGAGAATATGAAACCTAAGAAGAAAGGAAATCTAGCACAATTATTGGTCCAATCAAACTTGTTTTTCCTGGAGACTACTGATAACAACAAATAATTCAGCATGTTACTGAGTGGTTGTTTCAACTATAAATGTGAATACCATATTTCTAAAGTAATATAAATATTTATAACTGATAAATGAAATTCACAATTGATAGCCAAATTTAAATGTGAATATACAGCCCTTTAGTAAGAATAAATTGTTTAGGTCCTTCTATACAATAACATTTGAATCTTAGCCTTTTCAATAGTTCTACCTTTCCTTGAACACATTGATGCAAGAGAGTATCTATGTAGGACTAGGCAATATTGTACATAGAAGTAGTGCCAAAGGTTCATTACCAATCAAACAAACGCGAGTAAATGGTTTTAGCTAATGCATCCCTGCTACCAAGAGCTGCAACAGGATCAAGGGTTCTTGTAATAACCTCTTCAGGTGTTACCATCACACGTTTGATCAGTGCATCTTCCAAGCTCATAGCATTGCACCTACAATAATTTCATACGTTAAAATGTACAGAATATCAACGAAATCACAATACAGCAATGCATATGAAATGCATAAAAGGATTATGTAGGGGCATACATAAGAAGTTCAGCAGTCACATCAAGATGGAACCTAGACTTCTCATCCTTGATGACTGAAGAGTCAATCTCCTCTCCTTTTGCAAATTCAATATTTCCAAGGTGCAAAATTGCAGCAACAACCCTAAAAATTGCCTCCTGAAATATATTGCTATATCATTAAAGAAACTTTCCAAAATTTCGATTGGTATTAATAAATAGGATTCAGGGAGACTGACCTGCTCCCCCTCACTGATTCCAACAACATCCATTGCCCTTCGAGTGGCAAGATATTCATGTGCATCATCCACTCCATCAAGCTCATAGCATTTGGATTGATTTAAGTAATGGAAGGAGCTAGGACTTCCCAGCTTATACTTCTCTTTTTCCTTCAAAATAGAGTTGTAATGATTAAATATGACATATATTAACATAGGACCCAATCTTTGTAAGAAAGATAGGGGTGATTTCAATATCAGGAAAGAATATTTTTACCTCAGCTGGTGCTGCACAAAGAAGGTAAAAACAATGGTAATTTCTTTCAGGATCTGAAAGTTGACAAACACGGGACCTCTCAAGCAAATAAGTCCTTATAGCTGCCCCAGAGATCCTTCCCTTGTTGTCAAATTGTATCTCAACAAATTTACCAAAACGACTGCATCTCAAATTCAGGAGGAACATGACAAGGACATGTTATATCAAGTTTGAACAAGAAAACATATGGAACATTTTTAAATATTCTTGTATTGTTTACTGAATAGTACACCATACTAATAGCAAACAGAACCCCAAAATTCTAAGAATTAATAGATTTTAGCCATTGACGAACTGAACTGTACATCGCAGTTTCTTCTCACCCTCTCTCTATGAAGTAACATAGTCACTATCACTTTGCCTAGCCATTTTGTGACAATTTTTGACTTATTTGAAATTCCTTGCAGCTGTCGATACTCACCTTGAATTATTGTTTCTAACTGTTTTGGCATTGCCAAATGCTTCAAGAACTGGATTGGACTGCAAAGTAATCAATACAGAAGCAATAATGAGGAAACAACTTCCAACTTCCATACTTTTTAACACCCTACATATCTAACAAAATATGGAATATAACGAAATAATATAAAGGAACCAAGAGTTATAAACATATGCTAAAAAATAGTGGGGTATCCAAGAACAAAAATTGCAGCTCCATCATACTTCTAGAACTTGTTGTTCAACTGTCCTTCCTTCTACTCCAGAACGGCCCCCAAGGTGTGCAAGATATCGCATGAGCATTTTTGTTGTCTCTGTCTTACCAGCCCCACTCTCACCGCTAACCAGGATTGAGTTGCTTTTTCCCTCATTGATCATCGCCCTAACAAATATAAAGATGGACATAAATGAACCAAACAAAAAGAATATGTAAAGCAAATGACATTGACATCTATCAGTCACCTGTATGCAACATCTGCAATCGCAAAAACATGGGGACTCAACTCTCCAAATGCAGCTCCTTTGTACTGTTCCATCATGTGAGTATCGTATAGATGCGGTAACCTTTGAAATGGGTTTATTGCAATCAGAATATTTCCGGTATATGTCTGCAATGATGTTGCAGGATAGTATGATTGTATTATTCACAAGTTTCTACAGTAATTCAACTCAAACAATCTTAGCATTAAATGGAAAAGGAAATAAATTTTTAGTATCTTACATAGATTTCATTTAGCTCATATCTAGTTGCCAAGTTGTTCAGAACTCCTGGTTCATGCAAGTATGACAGTTTTGTCATGTCATCTACACCTCCAGGAGGAGCTTCATTATCCTTAGGAAAAACCTTTGAGATATTTGTGACAACCTGCAACCAGATGTTCAGACTGTTAAAATCATAATTATCAGCCCTAGTCACTCTTGTTTAACTACTGGTCAAATAAAAACAATACAAATAATAAAGAAAGAATAAAGCTGGAATTTATGTAACTAAAGATATAAAATAAACATATAAGGCACAATTTAATAGGATTACATTGTATATGAAAAAATTATATAATTCCTAAAAGTGATTTAACCCAGGTAGAATCTCAGAGGAGTACTAGAAATACAGTTGCAATAAGCCAAAACAATATATAGCACAGAGAATCTATGCAAACAATTTCTCACACACACCAGTACAGACAGTTAGACTCACTGTTTTCCCGTTTGTGGTGCGAACGTGGACTTCTTCACCATTGATTTTAGATACTTCTCCACCAATCCATGCTTGTGCCGGATCCTCAACCCAGACATGAGAACCTACAATAATGTTCACTGGTGCAGACTGCAAAGACAAACATATTGGATATTCAAAGCAAACATGTTAGTTCAGAGAAACGGTACAGCCATTCCACAGTGTCAACCACAAACAATATATCGATTTTCAAATAAATAAACATTTTATAAAAATAGGTATTTAAAAAATATCTCATTTGCTAAAACATGTAAATTCACATTAAGGCTAATATTCCCAAAAGACATACACAAAATGGAAGATAAAATAATTTTCTACAGTAACTACAGCTAATACAACCCTACAGTAACAAGAGGAAATGAATGCTCCTGGCCATTTATGGTATTGTCAACAACCCTATAGATTCAGTTTACAAGAGTATGCACCCGGCACACCACATTTAACCATTTTCAATTTAACAGCAAGGAAAATAATTAATGAAACAAAAGATAGAACAAAAACAAAGGAATATTTAAATCAACCAACAAAAAGATAAAGTAACAAATGTTGGATCCATAAATAAATAATGGCAAATGATCATCTTGAAAGCAATCACATAATTTTCGGAAGATTATGCACAAATTACTATCTCACATTTGTGGTCTGGCTTTGCCATTCTATCTAGATGATCAAAATGTTAGTTGTCATAGATTGTGTTGTTAAGTATGATTTCAAAATTCAGCAGTGTTAATGTCATTTTCTTTTAATTTTGTCAACAACTATATCCAAAGACAAGCAACAGAGTTGGCATTCAGTAAAATCATTGTCATGTAACTGAACCACCATGCAGCATTGACCTAGCATTGACAATCATTGACAGTCAAACAACATTCAAGTGTCATAGAAATGCCATATGACCTAACCAAATTCTAAAAGTTTCGCCAGTATGTTTAGTTTCAAACAACACCATGACTGAACAATTTCATACAAATAATCTATTCAGAATTTCTATTTTCTAGTAAAAGACTGTAAATCAAATTTCTTTTACTTAAGAAGGATGAATTCATTCCTGTCATTCTTCCCTTGATACCAAATCATCCATGCTAAGTTATGTGATAAAAAAAATTCTATTCCATGGCATTTGCAGTAAGAGAATCCTCCCTTGATAATGTAGTTCAAAACACTTTCTAAAAAATTTTGAAAATAAAATTCACCAAAAAAAATTGAACATACCAAAATCTCTTACCAGACCTTCTTACTACAATATTAGCTCCCAATCCCATTTTAACCAGACATTCAAACCATATGGCCTTTGCCACGCGGACAGAACAGGATCGAACAAGATGTCATGTTACGTTCTCTTTGATTCTATCCCTTTTAGTGGAACCAAAATGTTCCACTCTTTAATCTCATGTACTGTTATAAAACACACCAAACATAGAATAGAACTCATGTTTTGTTTTGTCCAGTTCAGACACGTCTACCAAAGGTTTCCGTAATTACCATTAAGAACATGACCATGCAAGCATATTTGTAGGCAACTATGCCAAATAATGAATACTTTTATTTTTCTTAATATTCAACATTTCCTCGAATGACTAATCTATACTGTAAGAGACAATAATTAAACCCATCATGTAGTATTTTTGGGCTTCTATGTTATCAAATATCAAATTATATACACTACCAACCCAAAATTACCTTAATCTTATTTATCATCCATTCATATTCATCAAATTCCATTTCACACGATCCTCTTTTAGTAATGCATGGATCGACTATTATAAATTTCACCTCGAAAATTGAAAAATTCATCAAAAAATCCAATCGCCAAAAACTAACTAGTTCAAGAACACAATAATAATAATAATAATAACAACAATCGAAGTCCAACAGATTCAACGAAGTAGCTCCAAGAGTCAAAGGAAAAAGCAAGGAATCAAGCACGAGAATTATGGAAGTGTTTCATCCGCAGTTACCATGGCTATTAATGCGGAGCGATCTTGCGAGCTAACTCATCCGAGTAGCAGAGGGAAAGGGAACTCAGTGAGTCAGATCGGACAGCAGAAAGCGGTAGGTTTCAAGTTTCAACGACAATTTTGAGACTGAGAGAGAAGAGGCTAAAATTTGAAGCTGGAGAAAACGATAAACAACAACAAAACAAAGCTATCGACTCGAATTTTGGTTTTTTTTTTTAAATTTCTATTTCTCTTCGCAAAAATCTTTTTAAAGAAAGGAGAGGTAGGTACTGTAGAGGATTATTCGTTATATACGCATACGGAAAGCAAGTTTGAGCTTCTCTTTCTCTCTGGAGAGAGTTGCTGCGTCCTTCTCTCTCTTTGTCTTTATTTTATTTTCTAAAATTAAAAAAAGGAAATTTTAAAAAAAGAGGTTTCGTGTTTGCTGAGTGGGGAGGTGGGGTCATTGAGAAGGAGAGGAATGGCATTGGCTGGCGCTGCACATTATCGTGGTGTCCACAACATTGCCGGTTTTGGGTTGGCTCTAAAACCAATATTGCTTGAAATCTTCCTTCATGAATAAAAATATGGACGACAAAATTAAGAATTACATTTTCCCTCCTGCACCTTTGGACACATATTTCATGTTATTTACCATACCACCACCATCCGTTATCTTTTCTTTTGTAGATTCTAATTTTGAGTTTACTGGAAACATTGTTTTGGTTTGGGTTCAACGGTAACATTGGCTCAATTTATTTTCCAAAATGCTTTTTAAAATAGGGTTGTGTTTTTTAAAATATTTTAAAAAAAATATGGAATTTTTTCACTATCAATTAATGATAAATTATAACTTCATTAAAAAAAATTGACACTTATGATAACTACATATATGATGATCTATGATTAATTGATAATATAAAAATATTTACATCGACAATATATCAAAATTAAACTCACTCATTTATTTTTTACAATCATGTGATGGACTATGTAAATTCCTCATTGTTTGGTACAGCTCGCTATTTTTGTGTTTTTGTTTTCTTCGGTAAAAATGTATGAGTAAATACTCAATCTGATCCCTAAAATTGTAGGATCGTATCAACTTAGTCTCGTATATTATCAATATTCCAAAATGATCCCTAGAATTGCAGAAAGTTAATCAGATTCATCCCTCCGTTGGTATTTGCATAGACTATAATGACATTAAGTTGATAATATCAGAGATGCATTTGAAACTAAATGAATAATGTCAAGGATGCATTTGCTAACGGATCCAAATGGAGGGGCAAACCTGATTAACATTTTGCAATTCCAAAGATCATTTTGGAATATTGATAATGTGGGGGACTGAGTTGATACGACCCTACAATTTTAGGGACTAGAATGAGTATTTACTCAAAAATGTATATTTTGACCCGAGTGTAATTTTGATACATTATCGGTGTAAAGTTTTTTACACTATCAACTACTCACAAATCATCTTATATATGACTTTTAAGGTAATTATGGTAAAAGTCAAACAATTTTATTGGTGTGCCAATTTATGATTGGTTGACTGTATAAAAAATATTTACATTAACGGTGCATACCAAATATACCCTTTTGATAAGAGTTTAATTTTGATACATTGATGATATAAAGTTTTTTACACTGCAAAACAATCACAAGCCATTTTATGTATGACTTTTAAGGTAGCTATGCTAAGAGTGAAATAAATTTTAATGATATGATAATTTATGATTAATTGATGGTATAAAAAAATCTTTACACTACCAGAACATACCGATTAAATCATTTTGATATTTAAACATATTTCTTGCTTACTTATCTTTCCATTTGATTGTTTTTCTTTTTCAAACAAATATTTCTAATTATTGTAATTGCTATAATCATATTAATTATTATAATCTCATCAATTATTTGCTACAAATATAAAGTCAGCTTACTTATTTTTTGTATTTAATTATTTTCCATTTTAAAAAAATATTTATAATAATGACTTATACTAATTTTAATATTATGTAGCAATTGTTTTTTTTTTTTGACTAAAATTATGTACCAATTGTTTAATACTAATATTAATATTTTTTATTACGAATCAACTACTATTTATTAAGTTACAGTCCTTACCCATAAAAGTGAATCATTTTCGATAATCATTATCAAGCAATATTTTAATAATATTTTTATTTATTTTAAATTTGCTAATTAATTATTATAATTTTTTTGACTGAATACTTATTATAATTATTAAATCTTTCCTTATTTTTTCATTTAATTCTTTTAATTTTCAGTACAAATATTTATAATGACCAATACTAATTTATGGATTATTTATATTGTTGCTTTTTTAAAGTTAATTCAAATACTAATTATTTATTATCATATCTTATTCAAATTATTATCTTTATAAAATTAATATTTTAAATTTTATACATTTTCATATAAAAATAAATATTAACAAATCAAAAGCTGGGACCCTGTCTGATTTTGTTGGGTACCCAAGAACCTACCTTGTTTATGACCCTTGAAGTATATAGAATGAGTTCTAATGAGCAATTCAAACGTAAAAAGCAACTAGTAATCATCCAACCTCTCAAGGAAATTTCGTGAACTAAAAGCTTTGGTGAACTTACCAATTACCAAATAGTATACATATAGGTACGAATGACGATAACATCCAAGTATACTAACAAGTAATATCCGAAATTCAGCTGCATGTCTTTTTGAGTTTTTGTAGTACAATAAACTTTTAAGATAAATACTTCATCCTATATTACACAAAAAAAAAAGGGCAAGTTGGTGTTATAAAGACATTTATCTTCAAATATTCACCCAAAAAAAAACAGATGTCCGCCTATTTTTCTCTGGCGCCTAAATATTTTAATAGCTGAATATTCGGGATGAGAGGGAAGTTTCTTGTACAGTCGTTAATACGGTAGTAATGGATACAAGTACCTGTGACGTGGCAATCATGTTCAAACGGAAATCCGTAACTGCCAAATAAAAGATAGACGTAATTGTAATTTTGATCATTTAAATATAACGATAGTGTAATTTAGTCCATCGGATTCTAATTGTGTTAATTGGATCCCTCAAATATTATAATTGTGCAATTTTGGTTCTCTAGATTTCAATTATATCAATTGGGTCCTTCAAATATCACGATTGTGCAATTTTGATATCCTTAGTATCACGATTATGCAATTTTTAATGTCAATAGCCTATGAAATATAATTGGGACTGATTTGGCATTTAGTGAGATCAGCTTGGAAGCTTACATGTCATTCTTATGTGACACTTAGTGGTGTGCATTTTTTATCATTAAAGTGTAAGATGTCAATGATGTCATATAAGAATGTCTCGTAAGTTGCGAAGTTAACCTCATTAAGTGTCAAATAAGTCTCGCGTAAGCCATGTAGGCTATTGAAGTTAAAAATTACATTATCATGATACTTGGGGATCAAAATTGCACAATTGTGATACTTGAGAGATCCAATTTACACAATCCTGATACTTGGAGGATCAAATTGACGCAATTAAAATTTGAGAAGCTAAAATTATATAATCATAATATCTGAGAAACCAAAATCGCAATTAAGCCTAAAAGATAATAACGTAATTTTGTTTCCAACTCCAAAATTAGGACTCGTGGAACTCCGAGCAAGAGAGTCTAATTTGATTATTTCAGAAGTGGTGATGTGACGAAAAGAGATAAATATTAAACAAAATTATTACTGAATTTAGTTAAGATTTTTGAAATTTTATGCCATTTTTAAGTAATTATATGTCCTTTAAGTAATTTATATTGTATGTTTGACATTTATGTATATAATATTGAGGCGGATATAAGTGGGGTTGGGTGAGTTTTGGAGTGATTTTGAACTCAACACTCGTAATAATATTGTGATAAGATGAGGTTAGTTGAGTCTAGAAACTTTTTTTTTGATCTCTCCTTCCATTTAATCCATTTATATGTGGATTGAGTGGAGTTGAAGTTTAACATAAAAAAAAGCGCTTTTTAAAATAAAAGTAAAAATTCATCTGGGATATATAGTTTAAAATGAAATGAAATAATAATCAATAAATCTCAAATGAATTATCAATAAATATAGAAAAAAAGTTAATTAACCTTGAGTCACTATTGAAATAAACATAACAGGTAAAGTGATGGACATATTGGTTGTGTTTAGCAAGATAACAAAGTAATTTGTATTTATTAATTAGTTAATTAGTTTGTTTTTGACAAAAAAACATTAGTATAGCTGTTTGGTAAGAAAGTTTATTTTGAGAAAAAATAAACTCTTGTTAGATAAGTTAGTAGAAGTAACTTAGAAAGATAAGCTCATGCTACACGGATTTTTTTTCTCCAATTTTTTCTCATAGTTTCAAAAAATGGCATCCTTTTATCAGTCTGATTATTACTTTTATTTTTAATATTTATGTCAAATAATTCCGAAAGAAACGCATCCATCTTTTCTCTAAACAACAATAATAATATATTTATATATTTTTAATTATTATCATTATTTATTTAATATATATATATAAGTATGTCATTTTATGTTATGTTACAAGTATCAGCCAGTTGATCGACTAATTTTGTTAAAACATTTATAATTCAATCAGTTAGCTTATTAACTTTTAGCGTGGAGCTATCATTTAGCTCGCCAACTTTTCAATTAGATGTGCCAAAAACACAACCATCATAAAACTTTGCAGTGTCATTGCATTCGTGCTCGTGGTGGGGAATCAATTTTTCATTCTAAATTTAAAAATGATCCCATCTTAGATAAATATATAATTTAAAGATTTATAAATTTTATTGGGATAGATAAAACTCACTTCGATAATCTCTACGTCTCAAAAGAGATCAGCCTCCGACTATTGGTTGGAAAAACAAGAATATCTTTGTGCACAAAATAATAATCGAATATCACATCATATTTTATAGGTTAAAGTAATAATTTGATCCCTATACGTGACACAGATTCTTCATTTAGATCTTATACGTACAAAATTTGGAAATGAGTCCCTACATTTGTAAACGTTAGTAAATTTGGTCCCTATATGTGCAAAGATTAGGAAATTCATCAATGCCATCAGCAAATTGGTCATTATACATGACACAAATTTTTGATTTGATCCTTAAACCTGAAAAAAAATATTTAAGCTGGTCCTTATATATGCAATCGATAATAATTTTGTCTCTACCGTCTACCAAAGAGCTCGAACCCAACTAAAGATTCTTTTCGTATTAAATATTTTCTATATATTATATTAATCTATTTCGTCTATTGAGACTAAAAATTGTATAATTTGATCGTAAATGGTTTTATATTAGGAAAGTTATCCAAGTTGACTCTCAATAGAAGAAATAAATTGATATAATAATATACAAAACATAATCAATACGAAAAAAATCTTTAGTTGAGGTCTGAGCTCCTTGACAGACGATAGGGACAAAATTATTATCGATTGCACATATAGGGACCAATTTAAAATTTTTTTTTAGGTTTAGGAACCCAAATCAAAAATTTGTGCCACGTATAAAGACTAATTTACTGATGTCAGGAATGATTTTTCTAACCCTTACACGTATAGGGACCGAATTTACTAACGTATACACATAGAATGACTCATTTTCAAATTTTTTAAGTTTAGGGATTAAATGAAGAATCTGTATCACATATAGGGATCAAATTATTATTATAACCTATTTTCTATATACACATTCTATTTTATTATTATTTTCTCTTTCCTCCTTTTTCACATAAATCACAAACAACAAAAAGAGACTCTTATACAGTGTACTTGATTGGGTCAGACTTTGAGGAAACATTATTCTAGAATTTAAAAACAATTAACACCAAAGATTCAAAATTAATATTTTTCTTATTATGGATATTGAATTAGGTTGGTCTTGGGTTTTTAAATTTAAATTTAAATATATATATATATATATATATATATATATATATATATATTTTGATGTTTGGACTTGTGTTTAATTTATTTTATACATTTAAATTTGTGTATTTAAAACATATTTAATTATCAATGTAATATTATCTATCGATCAAAGTTGGTTTGGAGGGGACATCCCATCTTGAATGCCCTCAAATCTCGAAGGAGATTAATATCAATGATTAGAAATACTCTCATGAAGAAAAAAAAACTAAAATTGTCTTTGCAAGAAAAACATAAAACAACAAATTAGAATAGGGTAGATTGATTGTTTTGTGTTTAGAATCAATAATGAATTTGTAAATGCTGCCAGTGGTGGGTGAAGACTTCGTCACGGTACTGGTGCATTGAAGAATTGATATAGAGATGGGGATAGAGTTACTCACGCTAACAAGTGTCATTAGACACTCCCACCGTATATTAATATATATATATATATATATATATATATATATATATATATATATATATATTATTTGATTAAATTACACCGTTTAAAAAAAGATAATAAATAAAAGAATAAGAGTGATAATTTTATCAAATTAATCTTATTAACTATTGATGTATTAACTATTATCATAAATACAAAATGGAATATTTAAAAGTATAATTGATAAAAATCATTTAATATTATATTGAAAATAAAAAATGACATATATTTTGAAATAATTTTTTTTTATAAATATGACATATATAATGAGACGAAAGAAATATTATTTAAAAAATTTAAAGATAAAAATATTTTATTAAAAAATATAATTTATGAGTATTCAAAATATTAAAGACATCATTTTCAATCCAAATTTCTTATCGTTGATACCCTGATCAATGTCGTTTCTAACTCTATTTGCAGATAATATCGTTATTATTAGTTATGTCATTAAACAGGGCACAAGAAAAACATGGCGTTATCAAGAGCACGTGTATGTATCGGTTTCATTGTCTTGACTTTTGACCCCCCGTTGATCCTGAATGAATTGATCCAAAAAATAAAGAAAATCCATAGCCTCTCTTCCCCTATAAGATAAATAATAACATAGCCATCCATCCATCCATCCATCACTACCCGCTCTCCCCTTTGATTCTTCATCTTCCTGTTTCAAACAAAAAAAAAAAGAAAAATGCTGTCTTCGTTGTTCAACCCCTCCTTCTCCACTCTCACCCCCAAACCCAAACCAATTCATCAATCAAATAACCGCTCTTCCCCCATCATAGTAACATGCACCTCCTCCACATCCGATCCTGCCTCTCTTTCTCCCAACACCATTCACCACCACCGCCACGACAACATCAAGGACGAGGCCCGTCGCCACCGTCCCGCCTCCTCCGACCGCCACAACTTCACCGCCAAATACGTCCCCTTCAATGCCGGATTCCACTCCCCTGAATCCTACTCCCTCGACGAAATCGTATACCGTAGCCGCTCCGGCGGCCTCCTCGACGTCCAGCACGACATTGAAGCCCTCAAGAAATTCGACGGCGCGTACTGGAGAACCCTCTTCGACTCGCGCGTGGGGAAGACAACATGGCCCTACGGGTCAGGCGTGTGGAGCAAGAAGGAGTGGGTCCTACCCGAGATCGACCCGGACGACATCGTAAGCGCCTTCGAAGGTAACTCAAACCTCTTCTGGGCCGAGCGTTACGGCAAACAGTTCGTAGGCATGAACGATTTGTGGGTCAAACACTGCGGAATCAGCCACACGGGAAGTTTCAAGGATCTAGGCATGACCGTTCTCGTCAGCCAGGTGAACCGGTTACGGAAAATGAACCGGCCCGTCGTTGGAGTTGGTTGTGCTTCCACCGGTGACACGTCAGCGGCTCTTTCTGCCTATTGCGCTTCCGCGGGGATCCCTTCGATCGTGTTCCTTCCCGCGAATAAGATATCAACCGCGCAATTGGTTCAGCCAATTGCGAACGGGGCTTTGGTTTTGAGCATCGACACTGATTTCGATGGTTGCATGAAGCTGATTAGGGAGATAACTTCTGAATTGCCTATTTATTTGGCGAATTCGTTGAATAGTTTGAGACTCGAAGGACAGAAAACTGCAGCTATTGAAATTTTGCAGCAGTTTGATTGGGAGGTACCTGATTGGGTGATAATTCCAGGTGGTAACCTTGGGAATATTTATGCATTTTACAAAGGGTTCAAAATGTGTCATGAATTAGGGCTTGTGGATAGGATTCCGAGGCTTGTTTGTGCTCAGGCTGCAAATGCAAACCCATTGTATTTGCATTATAAGTCAGGGTGGAAAGAGTTTAAAGCTGTGAAGGCTAATTCTACTTTTGCATCTGCTATACAGATTGGTGACCCTGTTTCTATTGATAGGGCTGTGTTTGCTTTGCAGAATTCGAATGGGATTGTTGAGGAGGCAACAGAGGAGGAATTAATGGATGCAATGGCACAAGCTGATTCTACAGGGATGTTTATATGTCCACATACTGGGGTGGCTTTCACTGCTCTAATTAAGCTTAGGAATTCTGGGGTTATAGGACCTAATGATAAGACTGTGGTGGTAAGCACTGCACATGGATTGAAGTTTACTCAGAGTAAGACTGATTATCATTCTGGGGATATTCCTGGAATGGGTCGGTTTGCCAACCCGCCCGTTTCGGTCAAACCGGATTTTGGATCCGTCATGGATGTGCTAAAGGATTTCTTGTTGAGTAAGGCCCCAAAGTACAAGTAACTTCACCATTTGTGCTCTTTTATGCTTTTTTTTTTTATCTCAAGTTTTGTACAATAAGTATTCGAGGGTTTGAAAAATCTATACTATACTATAGTTGTGGATTACGGGCCTCTTGGGGGTGCTAACATACTACCTACGTCACCTCCTATTGACAATGGAACTTAATGAAGGCTTTCTAAGTTTCTAACAAATGAACTTGTCGTGTTTATAGCAGTTGCTGGTTACGTGCGGAACAGATTTCACATGTTTTATTCCACCAATCTCAAATGAACCTTGAAAATATTGTTACATCTTAGGGTGGCATGAAATGAGACATTGTGTCAATGATACCGTTTTTTACTGAACAAAATTTTATTTTGGACATCAACTCACAACCCTTGATTGTGTATCAGTCACAGTCAGGCATATTCTTCTGTACGATGTAACATGATTTGATATCCAAATGTATAGTTAAATTATATTTCTCGATCTTGTGTTTTGTTTTCATTTTATAGGAAGGAAATGGAATTAAGTTAGATGATGTGGAATGCTTTTTGAGTCCAAGTTACCCACCCTGGGTAGTGGGTATTTCTTTTTCTATTTTACTGGAAACAGACCTTTCTTCTATGGCTGGACATAATCATGTTATGGTTAGACCGTAAACATTTTGTACGATAATGATTTGAGGAAGAAAATGGATAGTACTAACTAAAACGTTAAGATAAAGTTATCGCTTGCGCTTACGGCAATCACAGGCCCAATCACTATTGTCACTCCTTGGACATTTTATGCTTTTCCCATACGGCTATATAACTAACACCGAAACAAAGAAAAAAAATATAATACTATATATTGTTACAACGCGCTGTCAACTCATAATTCTGCTGTGCACGCTAACATTAGTAACCTGCAGGCGTCATCTTCCAAGTCAAATGTTTGTAAACACACGGATTTGAACGGTTTTGTTCAAATTAGTAATCGATTGCCCAATATAATACCATCCTAATTCCTACGGGTTTGCAGACTGATTTCGTTTCAAGATAAACTTGGTCGAGAGTCTTGCAGGATCACGTCTATTTCGGCGGTCATGTCCAACATTGGTAACTGGCAATAAAAATTTATCTCGAACGCAATGGCTAAGAATAAATCGTGAAAAAAAGGATACCCAATCAAAATACGGATACATCATGTACAACCAACCATTTTCTTCAAATCAATTCTTAAAGAAAGCATTAGCAAGTTAATAAAGTTCAACAAAAAGTACAAGTACAAATACAGTGTGTCCTCATTCTGCATACCTTATAAATCAGGAATAATCATACAGTGATATACTCTTATCATCCGATACACTAGCAAGCCGACCACTTCGCACATCATTCCCTCCAGGTGGTCTAAATGCCACTCCCCATACCTGGTCCGTGTGGTTGCCCATTGTCTGCACAGACGCCCTCATGTTAAGATCCCACAGCCTTACAGTTCTATCACTTGAACCTGTGGCAAGGGCCGCCCCATCTGGGCTCACATCCACACATAATACCCAACTAGCATGACCTGACATGGTCCCAATTAAAGCTTTCCCATCAGCATCATACATGTGGACATTACCGTCATCTGAAGCTGAAAACAGTATCCTTGGATCATAAGGAGAATAAACAAGAGACCGAACAGGCATGAAGTGGCCTTCAAGGTGATGTAAAAATTTGGCACGTAGGGCATCAAAAACTGAAATGGTGCCATCCATCGACCCACAAGCAAGTCGTTTTCCATCAGGGCTCCATGCGACTGATAGGACAAATTTCTTGCTGCCACTTTTGTCCGTGGGTTTGGGTCCTTCTGGACGAGGAATTGATAGAGTGGCAACAAGTTCCCATGTTGTAGTGTCCCAAAGCTTGACCGAAGCACTACCTCCTCCAGCAACTGCCAGAATGGCACCCTGAAGGTATATAGAACTTTTGCTGATTAAATAACTACAATGAGTATATAGTCAAAAGTGTAAAATTATAGATTCTGGACTAAATGCTCAATTTTACTATTATCACAAGGCATCAAAGCAAGAATGATTTCTGTTATGCTCTTGTGCAAATACATAGTGGAACAGGTACAGAAAGGGCACATATTAACGGCGAGTCAACAGAACAAGGTATTAAATAGTTCTAGAAGCTTGGAGTGCAAGAATTGAAGAATTCCCTGTATGCATGAATGGGCTATTCTAAGAGTGAAAGTTTTCAATGCTCATAATCAGTTTGTGTACATCCTTAAAAATGTGGGTGAAAAATTCATGGATGAGTTTTTTGACTTTTTTCATACAATTTTTGACATAAAACTCATCCCTAAAAATTTCCCCCCAATTTTAAGGTGTATCAAATGACCCTAGGCAAAGGAGAAGGAAAAAGAAATGACATGCTAAACTGTTAAATAGCAAGTATATGAATGAATAGAATATTAGATACTCGAAGTATCAGGAGCAGCAGGAAAAGACATACCTTGAAGAATGTTTTGCATGACCACATATAATTAAACATTTGCAAACTTCAGAAATCAAAATAATCGTAGATTGCTCAGTTATAGATACTTTGCATCATTGAATACGACAGTTGACTTAGACAGAAGATGTAATCATATATGTGCAGAAAAGAAACACTGTACAAACTCAAAATCAATCAAGATAATAATAGGCAAAATAAGGAAATCTTAAAAATTAACCAATCAAGTACATGTAATGTAGGTTTTCAACAAGTAAGATTGTCAATGCACCAGGACATTTTAAAAAAAAAAACACACGAAAAAGAAATACAATAAACACATATGCTACAATTGTGAAACCATGGCTCTCACAAGATAAATTGATAGTGAAAGGACTAGGATATATTGCCAACATGGAAGAATACCAAAAACAAAGAGTTATCTAATCCTTGGTGAGAAAATAAAAAATGTTTTCATTTCATGTAAGGGCAGTTGACAAATATTAAAGTTCTACTTGTTTTTGTCTTATAAAACCCATCCCCATAAAAGATGTCAAAAAGTGGCATATAGGAAGCAAAACCCTTTCTCTGAAAAAAAAAAGAAGATGAATTTATGTAAGGATGCAAATATAAATATTATCTGTTGATGAGGAATTTACACGTTTATTGTTTTAAGAATCAACGGCAACAAGTGTGCTACAAATCAATTCAACAAGCATTTGGGTTGTCAATCAGTTGATTCATGATTTAGCATATGGGTCTTTCCCTTAAGCTATGTTTGGATGGATGGAGTGGAGTGGTAAAAAGATTTTAATCCATTGTTTGGAAGTTTTTTAAGTAATTGAGTGGGATGATTAAGGATGAGAACCCAAAATAATCCATACCACTCAAGCCCTCAAATTTTCATACCCTCCAATTGGGGGGTTGGGATGGAATGGAGTGTAAACCACTTCATATCCTTTGTAATTCACTTCATTCCATTAATTACCATTGTACTCCCAAAAAATGGAGCGAGGTCTCCCTCCATTCCCTCGTTAAAACTTACAACCATTGGAATGGTATACTTTTAACTTTCCACTCCACTCCATTCTAAACTACTCAATTACTGACCACTTCACTCCATCTTCTTCAAAACTCCCAAAACGTAGCCTTAGGGTTCACAAAGGACTAGTAACGGACATCTCATCTATCTAAAAAAAGTAAAGAAAAGAATGCAAGACCATCGGTAGTTCTCTGCAATTTTTGACATTGGAATTGATCACTTCCACAACAAGAATTGCAAGCTTTAGTCTTTTGGTTAGTTCAGAATGTAAACCAGCGAGGGCAGTGAGCATAACCACAATCAGCCATGGTGTATTTATAAATCAAAAGCCTGTGTTTTCATACATATCAAGTTTAAACAGTCACCAAATAGAGCTCCCATTCAGGTTGCCTTCTTGGTTGATTAATACATGAATTTTCAGTGTTTTAGGTTTTAACACCAAGTAAACAGCATTGCCAAGAATGAGGCATAATAAAAGGAAATTGAGTCTACCGAGCACGCAACGCAACCACAATATCATTTTGTCTTTTTGTATTTTCATCATCAAGGACATGTATTTGAAAATATGACTTCAAACCTTACAACTAAGTGACCTAAATTCAGAAATTATCTCAAATTTCAAAACCATGGCATGTTTAATTTTTATCTAAAAAAGAAACAAGCAAAGGCGAGATCACCTACCTTAGGATCGAAACGCATTTGCCAGACTTCAGAAGGAGGAGCCTCGAGGGTGGCGACGGTGGCGTTGGAATCGACATCGAAGACGCGAACGAAGCTGTCGAGGGAAGAGGAAGCGGCGATTGATCCGAGAGGGTGAGCCGCGACGGAAGCCACGCCGAGGCAGTGACCAGTGTTGGTGCGCTCCAGGACTAGTTCGTCGGACCTCCACAGCCTGACGGTCTCATCCAGTGAACCGGTGAGGAGCAACGGAGGTCGGGTAGCGGTTGCGGGTACCCATGTCACCGACCACACCGAATCGTCGTGCGCGTTCTCAACCGATTTGATTCCGGCGAGTTTCATTGCAATGCTAAGTGCTCTGCCACTTCTCCAACCAACTACACAAAAGAAAAAGAGGTTTTGAACTCTGGTTGACTCTGGGCCTTTCTCTTTTGGGTGCCTAGGCCCATTCTCGTCATTCGGTTCCCTACTTCTCTTCTCATTACCATTCCAAATTATACTTTTAAAAAAAAAAAAATCGAGAAAATAAATTATGTCAAAAGCCTTCATGGTTCTTTTTAGGCCCTGACAGCTATATAACATGCTTCGAAAATTGAAGCCTCTTTCTCATTCTTTACTATAAAAAAATGTATGCAAATTATAAAGTAAAGTTACCATTGAAAATGAACACAAAACAGAAACAAGTATTAAGAGATCAATCCAGCTACCTTATTATATCCAATTCCAATAGCATTGGTGCATAATTGGTGCATAAAACACCTTTTCCAAATGACTAGGAATAAACGATTAAGTATGTGTTTATTTAAACGGTAAGAAATCACCTTTAGCATAAAATCACATCCAAAATAGCATTTTTGTAAAAAAAATCACCCAAAACGTGAAAGTTGTCTATTGTAGCTTCTGCGTCGCATCTTCAAACAGATGTTAAGCTTATTTGCATTTAAGGTGTTGCAGAAACGTTAATTAAATTCTATCTCATTCGAATGCCAAACCCTGAACTCCTTTCTCCTCTCTCATTCCTCTCTAAACATTTTTCTAGAAAAAAAGTCTATGCAACCCAAACCCAAATTCCAAATTCATTATCAAATTTGGAAAGAAAAATGTTTATATGGACAAGTTTTGGCCTTTCCAAATTCTAAATCCAAACTCAGGACCATATCTACTTTCACAATCCCCCTCCACGACCGGATCACGTCATCCCTTCCTTGTAGTTTTGAATCTGGGTCTAAAAAAAGTTTTGGCCATTTCCTTCCCACATTCCACTTGCCTCTCCCGCCCTTTACTATTTAGGTAAAATATATACATGAACTATTCACGAGCTATTAATATAAAAAAGATTTAGTTTATTTGTTTACCTAAACAAACGTTTTTAATCAAGTATTTAATGAGTCGAACTCAAATAATTCATGAATAACTCAATTCATTTATACCCCTACCCATATTCAAATCGATCATGGAATGCATATTATAGTCAAAGACTCTTACACTTTATTTTCTTGGCTGGTCAACAATTTATAAGTTGTTACCACTTAGCCCTCATTGGTAATGGGCCTGGTCCTGGGCCTGAAATTGTTTTTTTTGCTCCTTGATGGAGTTAAGCTTTGAGGCGAGCAGTGAAAGTTGCAGCCTTGTCAGGGACAAAAGGGTTTTAGCCCAAAAGGAAAAGAAAAAAACAAAGAGTGCTTGCGTTGGCCGCGCTACATGGTAAATTGACTCGACCATAATGAAAACCCTAGCCGGCAGCCCCCCCTTAACTAACCCCCAAATCGTAACGTCAGTCTCTTTTACCTTCTTGTCGTAGACATGGTTTGGTTCCAATGCGAAGATTGTGGAGACAATCTCAAAAAACCCAAGTTGCCCGGTCACTTTCGAACTTGCTCCGCTTACAAGGTTCTTACTTCTTATTCAATCCCACTTATAATTAATTTCCGTTCACAATATTAAATTCATTTGCATTGTCCAATTTCATGGAGACTATTTGTGTATGAAGTTGATGCGATGCATATATATTTTTTTCTGTTGATTTTATGTTATGCAGTTGTCGTGCATTGACTGTGGACAAATATTTGGGCAAGACACCGTTCAGAATCACACTCAGTGTATTACAGAAGCGGTGCGTCTTTCATTCGCTTCTATTCATTTTGAATGATGCATTGGTTGTACACTCTGAACCTTTTCCTATTTTCTGCAAATAACAATCTTTTGCAACCATTTCCAACTGTTGATTAGTATGACTAAATTGTATTTGTCTGATTTACCCTTTACCTTTGCAACCTTATTGAATTTTCATAAGTTTTAAAAATATTTAATAATCTTATTTCCCCTGCCTCCTAATTTTAATTTTGATTTCCAGGAAAAGTATGGTCCGAAAGGCCAAGGCAAAACTTTGAGCGTTACAACTCCCAAGCCTAACAAGGATAACAAGCAAAAGCCTGAAGTTGATATCAATGTGGGGCTAACTGAACGGCCTCCATGGTTTTGTAGGTATGCCCCTATTGGATGCACTTTCTAATAAAATGGTAGTCACTAGTCATTGTTTTCACATTACTGTGTATATGTCAATCAAGATGCTTTATTAGATGTTTTAAAGGTTATAAGAGAGAACCATATTTATTATGCTCTACATATCCTCGTACATGGATGGGAATTAGACTTCATATCCCTACTCCTTGCATCCGAGTCATCAAATTATTACTTATGGTTCATGGCATCACCGAGCTCATAGTTTAAACCTTTGTCTTTTCATGATGTAAATTGAGGATGTAAAATTTGACTGAACCACTTCTAGAAAGTTCAAGGACACTAAGTTGAATTTGCAGGATATGCCTTTTGTTACTCTTGGAGGTAGGTTTCATATATAAGTTTAGGGCTTGTTTGGTGGTCAGGATAAGGGAGGCAGGATAGGATAAGCTTATCCTGTTAGCTTATCATGTCCTACTATTTAGTTATAATTATATCCTGAGGGAGGGGCTGGGTTAGAACCAACAGGATAGGATAAGAAAGTGTTTTCTCTTTATCCCTTACCGTTAATATTGTTATTATTTAATTATGGTTCCAAACCTAATTAGTCAACCTTATTACTAATTAAAATATGTGGCTTAATTAGCAATTTTTAAAAAAAGTGAAAAAATATCACAAATTAATTTTTTTATAATTTAAAAAATGGACTAATGTATAATAGCCAAAAATATATACTATCAAATATTTTATATATTTTCTAATTTAAATGTATAAAAAAAACCAAATAATATTAAAATTTATTTTTGAAAAAAAATGTAATTTTGATATAAGGTAATTTTATCATTTGTGGATATTTTATATCATATCCTATCATTATCTGATGCGTATCAAACATCAGATAGGATAAGAGCTTATCATGCTCATATCCTATCCTATCCTTATCCAGCTCTCATATCATATTCATCGTTATCCTATCCTAACCACCAAACAAGTCCTTAATGTAACTGTGGGGCAGGTTTCATATATAAGTTTAATGTAAAATCAAATAGATCCTTGAGGTATAATTCTCTCTAATGAGACTTTCAGCTGCTAACTATAATCTATAATAATGTTAACTGAGTTATAGCCTGCATCTGCAAGTCTCTTTTGACTCAAGGCAGACTTATTTGAGAGAAGACATCTTTATTGGAATTTGGAGATAAATCCTGTGAAGTGCATGCTAGCGAAGCTCGGAAAATCTTTGTTTTATTGGTTTCATCTACTTTGTGTGAACATGGTTAGCGGCACATTGCATAGTCTTTTTTTTTATTTAAAACTTCTAGATTGCGAGCTTATAAAATTATTAGTGTCAACTGGTATCAAGAGCTTTTTATCTGAGACACACTTAAAGCATATGTTTTATTAAAAGTGGGAGATGAACTGAGCTTGATCTTGGTGCCCAGAATCTTCATGAGAAAAAAAATTCTTAGATTTTGTGTCAATTTATGTTTGTGTCCGATTTATTACTCTCTACCTATTTGTGGCTTTGCAGTCTTTGCAATACGAAAGCTACAAGTCAGCAAGCACTTCTTCTACATGCTGATGGAAAGAAACACAGGACGAAAGCCAGAGCATTCCATGCTTCAAAGCAAGAACCAGTCAAGTCAGACAAATCTACCCTCGATGCAAAGATTTCAATGGAGACTGCTACTAATGGTGAGATGAGAAACGACCAAAATGCAGAGCTGGCAAAATTGCAGGAATCTTCTAAACAAAATAACTTGAAACCAGAGAATGAAATTTCTTCAGCAAAGAAAAAGAGGAAACTTGATGTGTTGGAGGGCGATCTTATTAAAAAAAGCAGGAATGGCACTTCAGTTGACATGGGAAATGGGGAAGTAATTCAAGGTGAAAGAGCAGAAGCAGCAACAGGAGATAGCAATTTGAAGAAAGAAGGGACAGTAGAATCTCATTGTACAAGTGCTATCAAAAATAAAATAAAGTGGAAGAAGTTTATCAAATCAGCGTTGAAATCTGTATGTCTTTCGAATTTCGGAATGACTCCCTTTATTGTTTTGTGCTTGATTTATCTGATGTTGTACTGATCTTAGGGTAGTTATTGCGTAAATCTAAAGCACTGTCGAGTATATTAGGTAAATCACATCATTATCTAATAACTACTATAGTTAATTAATATTTAATTATCATAGTTTATCATAATTAATTATGTTATTGGTTTAGTACACCCAACTTTGTGCTCTAGGTTTATGCAAGAATTTCTCCTGATCTTATCTGTATATTGAGAGCACAGGATGGTCATATAGAATTAACGACTTTAGGATGGACCTGACTAAAGCCTTCTAAAATGGCATCTGTATTGAGCTTGGTCATAATTTGTATTTTTTGTTATTAGTGTGTACATCTACTTTTCCTACTTTACTGAAATGTGTTTTTTTTGTTTTTTGGGGGCGCTTGTGGCAGCATCCTGATGGAATTTTGAAGATAAAGAAACTGAGGAAAGTTGTCCACAAAGCACTGCAGGAATCTGACATTGTAGTGGATGAATCTGAATTGAGAGAGGCACTTCAGCAGAAGGTAAGCCCATCTAATGGATTGTGTTTCTGTTAATTCCCGCTCCCTTTCTTTTTTCAAAAAACGAATATGGGTTTTCTTATGAAATTTTGTGTGCTGACAGATCAATTCCAGCTCCAAATTTGCAGTTGAGAACAAGTATGTGCGATTAGTGGCCAAAGATTGAACACATTAGTTATCACTTGGAGTCCATGGAATTTTTTGATAATCTCTTGCTGCTTGGAATTGTGATGAGGCATTCCTCTTGTTTGGAAGCAGGGGGACTGTGGGAGAAGGAGAAGTGGAGCTTGTATTCATCCCCTTCCCCCTCCGCTCCAAAATTTCTTCTTCCAGAAAATTTTTGCGATCAAATACTTTATTATTGCTTTGGCCAATTATTCAATTTTACTTAGAAAAACAAAAGAGAATATCAAGACAGAGACATTCTTTTGGTTAGTATGGGTTTTGTTAATCAAGGAATACTTTTTAACCGAGGGAAGTCAGTTTCAGTTAAATAGAATTACTATATTTGCCACAGCTCTTTTGCTAGCATCTATTCACAATCATTAGTGGGGAATAATACAAAAACAAACCAGTCTTATTTTCTTACTAAGATAATTGTACAACAAAAAGTATATTTATTCAAATTTAGTTTTTAAGGGTGACATTTCATGAAATCTTACTTGGTTTATGTTCAGTTTAACAAGAAAATGAACTTGTTTTGGTGGTTCAAGTTTAACACATCTGACTTCGAAAATTATTGTCTATTGATAATACCACTAGTTATCACTTGACCGATAAGGCAACAACTATAAAATAATATAAAAATTAATTAATAAAAATATCTTCATGTGTAAATTTCGACCATAAACTTGAAATAATAAAGAGAAAAAGAAGGGTTTTAAGTTTAACTTGTAAGTATGTTTATAAATTGAGTTGGCTCATGAACTAATAAATTGATTATGAAAGTTTAAATTCAGTTTATTTGTTAAACAAGCCGAAAGCTCAAGCTCATCTTATGAGTCTAGCTTATTGAGCTGTTAACAAATTGAGCTCGCGAGGCAGCTGGATCCATTACAAACCCTACTCCTGATGCCAGCACAGTATTCCCTCTGGATCTATATATAAGTAAAAAGTATCTAAATTTTTTGGACTCAAATATAAGCAAAAGTCAATCAAATCAACTTTATTTAATGTCACTGTGTCAAAAATATCCTTTGATTAATTGTTTTTTTATTTTTTTAAGAGTATTATACACTCCCAAGAGCATTATGCACTCCCAAAAAAGATTAATTTAGTAACTATAATTTATTTTTTACACAAATCAAGACAATTAAACTAATATAACTAACTTTCTTAATACGTGTGAAGTTAGATTTTTTTTGATTATATATAGGTCCAAAAGGAGTATGTGATATGTCCCGGTTTGGTCCTGTGATGAACGGAAGGTTCCAAAACTTCTATACTTTCCGGTGCACATGTGATATGTCCTTCTGTTTCAAATCAGCGTTTGAATGATTATTCGAAAGTTCGGTTTATTTTTTTATCACAAGATTTCTTTTGAGTATAAGTATAAACCATTCACAAAATAATCAAATAAGGGATATGACGTATCATCTTTCTCTCAACTTGTTGTACAGCCGACAGATTTCTTGTTGTGAATTACTTCACTAACAATATGCAAGCAAGCCTTTTTTTTTATCACGTATATTTTGAAGTTCTCATATACATATGTTCAATTGTTTCTGATAGCCTGTCAGAATTGCTTCTGAATGTTTTTGCTTCTCATTTTTCACCTTCCCGCCTGGATTAGAATTGGAGGGACTGCCATCTTAACAGACGAATGGCTGCTATTATCAGCAACGTCACAGAGCATACTAATGCCTGCAAGTTGATCAGCATGCCAATTTAGACGATGATGAAGCAAAGCAAAGTGAAACACAATACTACGTAATATCTGCAGTGAAATAAATGAACTTGGATGGCAAGAATAACTATGACCAAGTTGAAAAGCAATCCTCACTATCTATAGCTGTTCAAGCTCATTCTGCTAGATCAGGTTGGCTTGTTTACTTAGACGATTCGTGTTCGTAAAAAGTATGTTTTCAAGAGGTTTCTAGTTTCTTTTAGCTTGATACAAGCTGAGCTAGCTAGGAAGTACTAGATTTCACTCAAAGCAATCCTATCTGACAGCTGAACTTATTCTAATGCACAAGGTTAACATTTGCAAATGCATGCATATGCAAACAAATGCACACAGACAGACAAATAGACAGGGAAAGTGCAGAGAGATTACAGCAATTGCAGAGGCTCCCAGCCCTGCCCGTTCCCTAGGATCCTTCCTATAGTGATTTCCAAAATAGAGAATTGTTGCATAGTACCACATAGGTGGGCACAGAAATCCAAAAAGAAATCTGCAATTTAACAAACAAAGCCATGAGACAAGACAAATAAATTGCGGAAGAGTCAATTAAAGTTACTTACGAGAACCATCCAATTCCACAGCCAAAACATGGAAGGGGTTTATCATAAATTCCTATTTGGAAGTCCTCTGGATCTCTAATTAAGGCATACTTTCCCTTTTCATGGTCTGCAGCATCTATTGCTTGACCTGCTATGGCCATAAAAATTGTCAGCATCTCAGAAAAAAAGGCATTGAAACAATTAGTGATGAATATGAAAGAGACACATTTGCTTTAAGAAAAAGAAAATTGAATTTGTGCTGTTGTTCATGTTTTTAATAAGTTTCCCGCACATTATCACTGAACTTGTTATTTAACCGTGTTCTGGACGTTGTTTTCAAGGATGAGGAGCTGCTAGGCCAAAATTTACTAGCATATTTGTCATAGTACATATTACTTAGTAGAGTAAGTTCATTAACCTCTAGTAAGGGGGATTCTGGGCCCTGAGATCGAACTCAAAGGAAAAAGGGTAAGACTATGAAGGGATTTGTCCAAATCCATATTTTATTAACAGAATAGAAATTAAATGCCACTGAAAAAGCCATATAGAATGCAGAAAGTTGCCTTCATCGATTATACAAAGAAGAATTCGTTCCTTATGATGCAAGCAACACAATCAGAAAAATAACTGCCAAATTTGATACATTTTGAATAATTAGATGTACAATAGTAAGATAAAGGGGAAATTACACCAATCTCCCTTGAGATTTGGTTTAATTACACTCGACACACCCCTCTTGTTTCAAAAGCTACACTCACCTCCCTTGAAATTACACCGACCTCCCCTTAGGGGAGGTGAGTGTAGCTTTTGAAACAAGAGGGATGCTGAGTGTAATTAAGATAAACCTAAAGGAGGTCGGTGTAATTTCCCCTAAGATAAATTATTCAGTAATGTATATATATCCCTTGCTGCCTCCCTCCCTTAATGAAAAAGAAAAGGAGGATGATCCAAGTCTATTGGAGGCTTGGAGCCATCAGCATACTAATCCTTGCTTTCCAACAGATCTAATTTCATATAAAGTTTTGATAACAGCAAATCATGGAAGTAAATTATAAGTGAACACTAGGAAACAAACAGCAAAATCATTAGAAACATATTTTTCATCCCAGGTATATTGACACATTAATATTGTTACCTCTAGAATTTCGAATAGATGGCCTTAAAAGGTCAAGATGCTTATCAGAGACTGCTCTGACCAACTCCATACTGTTTCTCAAATAAACATTCTCTTCCACCCTAGCATCTGCAACACCAAAGGAAATCCCATTTCATGGCAATTAAGTGCATTTGGTTGCATTGTTTCTTCTTGAGTTTCAAATGGCCCTATTTATATAATGAGTGCAGATATATCGTCATAGCAGAAAGTCTACATGCATATCAACCTGCCAAGTAGAAGTGACAAAGCTTGTTCCCATAGAAAACCATGCTTTCCCTGATAATTTAATTTATGTTGGTGCATGTATATTATAGCCTGATGACAGGATAAAGTATCCCTGTTCTATGCAACCTTATTAGATTAAGGATTAATCATCACAATTTCGCCATAAGGAAAAAATTATATCATGAAACTTTTCTATGCTTTTGGCAGTTTGTTCTTAGCTTATCAAATGTCAACCATAGTAGTAATAATCTTATTTTAACTGAAACATTTAAATAAAACCTAATAGTCCAAACTATCTTAACAATCATAAACTATGTGATAAGGCTGGAAAGCGTGTAGACCAGATGCTGTTCAAAATCCAAATTTCTCCTACATGCCACACCGGAGCTAACCAACATATTAATCAATTGATAATGTTTGAATAAATTCTAGTGCTGACTTATATTCGAAGGATCAAGATCTGTGTCAGAATAGACAATACATGGCAGGATGGTGTGTATGGATATTGGAAAGAAGAGACAGATAATCAATTACCATTTACAATCTAACAAGTACATGCAATTGTTATATCCACAGGAATTAGGTGATTAATAATAATAAAAACGTTTGAGCACCTTTGTCCATGGATTGTGGAGTAAGTTTACGCGCTCAAGCCTCCAGCTGTCCAAATAACACTCGAAATCTCTGGTTTGCAAAATCCAACATGTGAGATAAAAAGAAGATTTGTGAAACCAGCATGTTTCCACTTAGAAGCAGAAAACTGAAAAGAACATGTAACTCTTGCAAGATATGGGCATATTAATTTGACTACTTTGAAGCTCAGCAAGTCTTCAGAATATATTGGTTTAGAAGAAAAATATGCAATGCATAAATAATTTTCATTACTAAACTTACACAAGTAAGTTAATCTTTGAGTTGTTATGAGGAATTGGGAAATTCTACTTATCCTTCAGATCACATCAGAAACAACCCTTGTTTTTCGCTCCTGATAGAAGCAGGAACGTTGATTGTAAGGTTTTATAAGTATAAGACCTAAGCATTTGAAGCAACAAAACTTTTCTCGTTTTAAACTCCAAACTGTTTAATTAAGATAATAATCGTGTATTGTACTGCTGATTCAGAAGCTGCACAGCATGAAGCTAATAAGAACATCTCCCAATTCAGAATTTCAGCTCACATAAAACCTACTGAAATTCTATTACATGCAAGTATGCAACTAGGATTGGATTGGACAATACATGTAAGAACATACCAAACAAAGTAACGGGCAACAACCAAAACAACTAAAATTTCTGAATCTACGGCAATCATCAAGAAAGAAATATCTTAGATATGTCGAAGGAAAAAAAAATCGAAACTTTTTTCTGCATCGCAGGGAAAAATTAGAGTAACCATTAAGAGAATTAAAGAAACAGCAGAAAATAGAAAGGATTAAAGAGATACTGACCCACTGATCGGAAGGAAGAAAGGAACTGAGAATAATTAAAAAACAGAGAGGCTCTTTGAATTTGATAAACAATTGCTGCTTGCTTTCTAATTCAATTCGCGCAACACCCTCCTTCCACGTTATACAATTCAAAGCTGAATACAATTGACTACGTTACTTTGTCTGTCCTCAAAGTTTTAATAACAAGTTATTTTAACATAAATTTTGGACATCGTATATAAATATTTTATCTATTACTTTTTTTTATACATCACATTTTAAAAATATAAAAAAAAAAAAGATATTATATTGTTGTCCATATTTTCATGTTCAATAAACATTCTCTCACAAGTTTATATGAATAGTAATATAAAATAAAGAGTTTAATTATTATGCACTGTCAGTATAAAGTTTTTTACACTGATAATCAATCAGAAATTATGATGTGTGTGACTTTTGATGTAATTAGGATAAGAGTCAAACATTTTAGCTTATGTGATAATTTCTGATTGATTGTCTGTGTAAAATATATTTATACTGAAAGTGTATACCAATTAAATCCTAAAATAAATTGAAAAGAAGTGTATTTACAATTTATAATTATAATAGTAAATATTTCAATTTCCTCAAATGATGACATTTCAGTTATTTAAGCAAATTCCTTGGCTGCTTTCACATGTTATTTGGTCTTTGTCTTGTGTCCAAATTCTTAAACCTTAATAAATGGTACGCAAAAAAAAGAAAAAGAAATATCATTAGACACAAATTATTATTAAGATTTAATTTAATTGGTATATATTATCAATTTAAAGATTTTTTATATGGACAATCAATCAAAAATTATTACATAAATTAAAATATTTAAATTTTATCTTAACTACCTTAAAAGTTATACGTATAATTTTGATTGATTGTCAATATAAATCGGGCATAACAATTTAACTATTATTATGGTGGACCCTAATCTATTATAAGCCCCCTGGTTTGACTCACAGCATAATAATCTCTTACGATTGGACTCCGGCCGCCGAGTGAGTGCTTGATGGTTGGGAAATCATTTTTATTCACTTTCCACGAGTAATGAGTATCTTAAAGATATTAGTTAATAAATTTATAAAAAGCAAGATTTTATTGGAAAGTTAAGATCCCATTTACTTTCGTCCTTTCCTAATTTTATTTCTAAAATAAATAATGAATATAAAAAAATATGTTTATTTAATGGTTTTCCTTCTCAATTTCAAAAAACAAAATCAGTATTTTTGAAAATTTTGAAAATACTAACCAGTTGTTTTCACTGTTTTCAATAATGTTATTGCTGCCTGCATCACTAATCTTCACTTTAGATATCATCTCATTGGCTATGTGTGTAATAGTCTATGTATTATATAATAAAAAACTAAAAAGCAGAAAATGAAAATTTGGAAACGTAATAAATAGATCCTAAGTATACAACTTCTCAAAATATTAAATATATCATTTCTCATGCAAAATTTCTTATTTTAATTCATTAATTAATATCTTTAAGGTATTAGTTAGTATTGTCCATGATTTTAATATCTTAACAAATAATAATATAATATTTCTTGAAAAATAAAAAATAAAAAATAACAATGGCCGATTGTCGCCGGCAATAACTGCATTTGGGCAAAGACAATATGGCCAAAGCCCAAAAGGAATTATGGGAATGTCAAAACGAAAGTTTTTTCCCCCTATCTAGTACCCTATAGCTATTTGCCTGTTAATATCACACATAATAAATACTTACTCTACGTTTTTTTTTGGGTGAAATACTTACTCTACTTTAGTTATCAACAAGTGTGTTATTAATTTATTGAAATATTAAATGAGGTGATTGTGAAATATTTTTACGTCATGAATGCATTACGAAACAAATGAGCTATGCCAAGAGAAATAATTGGAACCCATTTAAGAATAGAGAAATGATAAATATCACATGAAAGACATTTCGTGAAATGATCCACGAAGCATCACTTTGTGTTATAAAGCACAACTATTTCGTTTTTTGATTTTTCCACCTATTTGAGGTGAGTTTAATTGTTATATATTGATAATGTAAAATATTTTTACACAGACATCCAATCATAAATTGTCACATCAATAAAAAAAATTGACTTTTATCCTAACTAACTTAAAAGTCATTCATACCATAATTCGTGATTGATTATCTGTGTAAAAATATTTTACACTGTTAGTGCATAGAAATTAAACTTTTTTATCTGATGTTATATATATATATATATATATATATATATATATATATAGTTATTTCTAGTAAAAAAAAACATGATTGTTATTTCACACGAAATATTTTATACGAAGCACTTTATGAAATTTATATGAAATTTATAACCTATAAATTATAAAATATTTCGTGTGAAATAATAATCATGTTTTTTTTTTAACTAGAAATAACAAAATATATATATATATATATATATATATAACATCAGATAAAATATATAAATTAGGATGATGTAATACGCCATCCGTTTTATCAGATAAAATATATAAATGTCTGCATCTTCATTAAGGATATTGTGAAAATAATTTAGTAAAGTAGGTGTGGTAGGGCCTCGACATGCTTAATTTATAAAACAACCTAACGAACATAATAGGAGGATAACTCAACACGCGCATCTAACTAATTTCCCTGCATTTTTTGATGTAAATTAAATCTTATAAGTATATTGAACAAAATGATTTTTTTTTAGTCTCAAACATATGCATGATAGCTGAAAAATACTAATATGCTATTTACCGATGACCGTGTAATCTGAAGCAAGTTTGAAACCGGTTTTCTGTTCTATTATTCTAACTTCTTTTTTTAATTTTGGTTTCGAATAAGAAAACAAAAAAGTAGTTAACTAGGAACACATAAACGGGCGAGGTGTTAGGTTGGTGGTTGCTTTATCAGGCTTAAACATTATTATCTTGAGGCTATTGGAGGCAAAAGGAGGCTCATAATATGAATATTTAACAATTGAGTAAATCTTTAATTTGATTCTCAAATTGTAAGGTCATATCAACTTAATCTTTGATATTTTTAAAATTCTAAAAACATCCCTGAAGTTGTCAAACGTTAATCAATCAAATCCTTCCGTCAGGGACCAAGTTGATACGAACCTTACAATTTTAGGGACCAAATTGGTAGGAGGATCAAACTGTCACCAAATTGGTACGAATACCAAATTGATACGATCTTATAATTTTTAGGGATCAAATTAGGGATTTACTCTTTAACGATTTCAACTCATGACTCCATCAATCATAGTTGGGATGAAAGGGTGAGAGCATTGGTACAAAAAAATTAAAAGGAGAAGGCTAACAAGAGCTTAGAGAATTAAGAATAATACTCTCTCTCGTTCTTAATATAAAAGACAAAAGAGTCTTTTTTTTTTTCCTTTCAATATATAAGGAAAAGTGATCAATTTTTATGCTAAATTTCATTTATACTCTTATTTATTGTAGGCTTAATTGTATTTTTGGTCCCTCAGGTATCATGATTGTGCAATTTTGGTCCCCCGGATTTTAATTGCGCCAATTGGGTCCTTCAAGTATCACGATTGTACAATTTTGGTCCCCCAAGTTTCAATTACGCCAATTGGGTTTCCCACGTATTACGATTGTGCAATTTTGGTCTCCCAGGTAGCATGATTGTGCAATTTTGGTCCTTCAAGTATCATGATTGTGCAACTTTTAACATCAATAACCTACGAAGAACATGTGCGATTGATTTGGCACTTAATGAGACTAGTTTGGCAGCTTACGTGTCATTCTTATGTGACACTTAATGATGTGTATTTGACCATTAAATTGTGTGAGATGTCAATGATGTCTTATACGAATGTCCCGTAAATTGTCAAGTTGACTTCACTAAGTGTCAAATCAGTCTCACGTGTCCTACGTAGGCTACTGACGTTAAAATTACACTATTGTGATACTTGGGAGACCAAAATTAAACAATCGTGATACCTAGGGGACCCAATTGACTCAATTGAAAACTAGGGACCAAAATTGATACTTGGGGATCCAATTAGCGCAATTAAAACTTGAGAGACTAAAATTGCACAATCATTATACCTGGGGGACCAAAAGTGCAATTAAGCCTTATTATAAAATTCATATTAAAGAGATTCAACAATTCCCCATGCAAGTGCTTTGGTTTTGCTTTACTCATTGGTCAGATATCAGTGTTTGGGCTTAGTAATAAATAAGTTAGTTGAATTAGAAGTAATTAAATAGGGGTATTTGTGGAATAAAATTTAAAATGAATTTATTTCAATAATTTTCCTTGATCTTGATGAATTAGGGTTTTATCTCTTATATTATAGACCAAAGATAGTATTATTTTTTTATTGAAAAATGACGTATTTCATATATTATAATTTTTTATTAACTTTTTTATTATAAAAAATATTTTTTATTAAAAAGTGATGCATTTAATATATGAATTTAATTAGTATGCACTGTCAGTATAAATATTTGTTTTACATAGTCAACAATTAGAAATTGTCATATAAACTAAAACGTTTGACTCTTATCTTAATCACTTTAAAAGTCATTAATATCATGATTTCTGATTGGTTGACAGTGTAAAAAACTATACACTTACAATGCATAACAATTAAACTCTTAATATATTTAAATATATATTTGATTTTTTAATATAAATTTATCGTTTGTTTACCCTTAGTACAAATTGGGCAATTATTCTTAATAAAATAAGGGGCAATAGTTTTTTTTTTTTTTTTTTAATAATAAAAAGGGGCAATAGTTAGTTACCGTGTATGACTAGCCAATATATTGAAGTATGCCAAGTATTCGTGCCAACTGGCTGTAAACCATTGTGCATTGTTGATATTTATGCTTTTTATAGCAAAAGTTAATAAGATTGAGGCAAAGCAAATTTGTAAACAAATTAAGCCCCCGTTTTCCATCGATTATGGTTTAATTTGATATTTTGATATATTGTTAAGATAAAATATGTATGGGTGCATGAGTAGCAGACTCACTCATCATATATGCACGTAAACGGTAGGGAAGTGTGATCATACAAGCCCATTTTGATGAATTGTGCCACTATGACGGCTACCTGTGTTTGGGGTTAAATCTCGTGTCGGTTAAAGGTGATAAGGCATGCATTCGCTTGGGCAATATAACTTTGGGTCCGATCAAATCCGAGTCAAATCAACGGGATGAAAGCCCAAATATTCGACATAGAACAATATCGATTTCAGAACATATCAATTTCTTAAAATAGTTTTAGATTGTGCAATCATATAATAGAATTAGTGTGCAAATAACCTAGCCAATTTATTTGAATTTAAAATTGATGCATCGCAATGTAAATTTTTTTACACTAATATTCAAAGATTTGTTAGCACACTAGTAATGTTCCTACATGGGCCGAGTATAACCCCCAGAATCTAATGGGGACCTCAACCCACTCATGAAAACGACAGTTGGGCCCAAATCCAGCTGGGCCTTCTCGAGGGTCATCCTAAACCCAGCAAAAGGAATATTCCCCCCTGCTATACCAATCCCGGGATACTCGGGATTGGGGACAGATCGCGTCCTATGCGGAGCCAAAACGGCCGAAGGAGGAGACAAGCACGGCAGGACAGGCTGTCACCCATAAAGGGCCTTTAATGGAGAGAGCGTGTGGGGGGCCTATAAAGAGAGCGACCCCAGGTTGTCAGAGGACACAGACAAATAGATATTCAGTAACACATACCCGAGAGTAAGGTTTCAGCTCCTTCTCGGGATTTAGATTAGAAGAGAACAATTGGCGCCCACCGTGGGGCCCGGTAAAACTTTTCCTTCGCTTTGTTCATGGTTCGAACACGAAGTACCAATATACCGGGCCATTTAGAAGATCATCGAGTGCCTCCCATGGATCACCAGATTGATCCGGCAGCCTTCCAGCTCCTAATAACGACGGTCGAAAGGCTGAATCAGGAAAACGAGCACATGAAGCAGGAGATGGAAGCACTCAGACACAAGGAGCATCAGACCGACCAATCGGACGCTCATACCAGACAACGCAGCAGATCACCACGAAGGGAGGGTGGAAAACCTACCCATAGTGGCCATCCATTCACTGAAGACATCGTTAACTCTCCCTTCCCTGAAAGTTTCAAGGGTTTAACCATAACCTATGATGGGAGCACCGATCCCGACGAATACCTCTCTATCTTTAACACGCAAATGTTGGTCACCACTCCTTCCGACGCGGTCAAATGCAGGGTTTTCCCGACTACTTTTCGGGGACCCGTGATGGTATGGTTTTCACGTTTACCATTAAATTCAATTTCAAGTTTCGTTGACTTTGCTTCCAAATTTTCCATTCAATTCTCTACAAGTCGGGTCCATCAAAAGACCTCGGCAAGTTTGGTTAATTTTAGACAGGGTCAACGCGAAACCTTGCGACAGTTTATGGCTAGATTCGCTCAGGAGACTCTGATGATCGGCGACCTCAGCCCAGCGGTAGCTCTGCATGCCATTCTGACCGGGCTCAAAGAGGGTCCTTTTGCTGACTCCCTAGCCAGGAAGCCTCCGGCTGACATAGACGAGCTCCGCGGACGAGCAACCGGTTATATGACCATGGAGGAAGTAGCCCTCGCCAGAAAAAACATTTTTCTCGCATCGGAGGACAATTCCCGACGACGAGAAGAGGGTGGACGGCAAAGACGTGATCCCGAGAGGCATGATCCTAAATGGTACAAAGGCGAGAAGCAACCAAAATTCGACAGCTATGCCCCTCTCAACGCAAGTAGGGCAGAAATCCTCAAAGAGGTCTTCCGGGCCGATCTCATTCAGCTACCACCTCCGGGGTCGACTCCAAAGGGAGCCGACACGCGCAAACACTGTGAGTATCACAGGAACTTCGGCCTCTCTACTGAAGATTGTCGCAATTTGAAGGATGCTATTGAAAGGCTGATAAGAAGAGGGCATCTCCAACAATATACGAGAAAGGATGGAAGAAGGGGACAGGACAGGGAGAGGGCAGAGACGAACCTTCAAGAGGCAGGGCCCCCTCCCAACCAACCTAAAGAGGAGGAGAATAAGCAGATTGACTCACAAAGTTCCCGTCCTGATGGTCCAGCACGAACCAGGGGAGTAATCAACACTATCGCGGGTGGTTTCGCAGGTGGAGGTGAAACAAGCTCGGCCAGAAAGCGGCACTTGCGAGCCATACACACAGTATATGCCATCACAGCTGTACCACACAACACAGGACCTTCCATAACTTTCTCAGCAGACGATCTAAGGGGCATAGCGCCCAACCAGGATGACCCGGTCGTAATAACTGTGGAGTTAGCAAACTACACGGTCAGAAGGGTCCTCATCGACCAAGGCAGCTCTGCCGATATTTTATACTGGACCACATTTGAAAAGCTTGGGCTCACCCCTGACATGCTCAAACCATACCAAGGTGTTCTAGTAGGATTCTCTGGTGAACACGTTCAGGTAAAAGGATATGTTGAATTACTAACAACTTTTGGTGAACAATCTTCCTGTCGTACCATTCCTATTAAATTTCTGGTAATTGATGCTAACACCTCGTATAATATCTTGATTGGTCGGACCGCTCTCAATGCGCTGGGCGCGGTGGTCTCCACCCCGCACCTAGCAATGAAATTTCCGACACTTTCAGGGGAGGTGGTGACGATCAGGGCAGATCAGAAACTGGCAAGACAGTGCTATGTCGACAGCCTGAGTATCGCAAAACGAATACCCGAGGACGACATGACACCCGGATCTTCGAGCACGGTGAACTTAGTCGACTTGGATCCCAGGGAGGACACTTCCGCAGAGCACCCACAGCCTGTCGACCCCCTGGTGAGGATACAACTTGGTCACACACCCGAGAAGCATACCCAGGTGGGAGCGAACATCCCAAGGACAGTACAGGATCAAATAGGGCAGTTGCTGAAAGAAAACGCCGACCTTTTTGCATGGACGGCAGCTGATATGCCGGGTATCGATCCAGAAGTCATCTGTCATCGGTTGGCAGTATGTCCGGAAGCCAGACCAGTGGCCCAGAAAAAAAGAAGAATGGGCGGTGACAAAAAAGAAGCAGTAATCGCAGAAACCCAGAAGCTAGTCGAGGCAGGTTTTGTCCGGGACATCGAGTACACAACCTGGTTAGCTAACGTGGTTATGGTCAGAAAGCCCAGTGGGAGATGGAGAATGTGTACGGACTATACTGACCTCAATAAAGCATGTCCGAAGGATTCGTACCCTTTACCGAGTATTGATCGACTGGTGGATGGCGCATCCGGCCATGGGTTGCTAAGTTTTTTAGATGCCTACTCAGGATATAACCAGATCAGGATGCACCCATCAGATGAAGAAAAAACTGCTTTCATGTCCGACAAAGCCAATTTCTGTTACAGGGTTATGCCTTTCGGCCTGAAGAATGCTGGGGCCACCTATCAACGCCTTATGGACAAAGTGTTCGCAGCACAGATTGGAAGAAACATTGAGGTGTATGTGGATGACATGGTCGTCAAATCATCAACCGAGGAAGCCCACATCGACGACCTTCGAGAAATACTCGGTCAGGTACGAAAGTATAATATGCGTTTAAATCCCGAGAAATGTATCTTTGGTGTCCAGGGGGGAAAGTTCTTAGGCTTCATGCTGACGCACAGAGGAATAGAGGCAAACCCGGATAAATGTCGGGCAATATTAGACATGCCTAGTCCGAAGACAATTAAAGATGTCCAAAGACTGTCGGGTAGAGTAGCCGCTTTGCAAAGATTCCTACCTCGATCTGCCGACAGGGCTTATCCATTCTTCAACACGCTGAAGAAACCAACAAATTTCAAGTGGACAGATGAATGCGAAGACGCTTTTCAAAAGTTGAAGCATTTCCTCTCGGCTCCCCCCATCCTAACGAAGCCAGGACTAGGTAAGGCTTTACTTCTGTATTTATCTGTTACTGACGTGTCCATCAGTGCAGTCCTCATACAGGAAGAAGACAAGCAGCAAAAGCCAGTTTACTACATCAGCCGAGTGCTGCAGGGGGCTGAAACACGATACCAACTCGTGGAAAAACTTGTGTTGGCTTTGATAACGGCAGCTCGCCGATTGAGACCTTATTTTCAGGCACACCAGATCGTGGTCAAGACCGATCACCCGGTTCGGCAAATCTTGCAAAAACCAGAAATAGCTGGAAGGATGATGGCATGGGCAGTTGAGCTCTCGGAATTCGGCATTAGATATGAGGTCCGGGGGCCCATAAAGGCTCAGTGTTTGGCAGACTTCGTTGCCGAATTAACCCCAGCTCTCGAGTCCGAACATGCTCTTGTTTGGAATCTATATGTAGATGGCTCTTCCAATGCAAAGGGAAGCGGCGCTGGCATAATTTTACAGGAACCATCAGGAGTAACTTTGGAGCAAGCCGTAAAGTTTAATTTCCCTACAAGTAATAATCAGGCCGAGTACGAGGCTTTAATCGCTGGCATCAGCTTAGCTATAGAAGTCGGTGCTAAACAGCTCCGGGTGTGCAGCGATTCCCAGTTGGTTACAGCTCAAGTCAAGGAAGATTTCCAGGCCAAAGACCCTCAGATGACCAGGTACATGAATAAGGTTAAGAGCTTAATTGCTGTTTTTGATGATTTTACAATTGAACATATCAGGCGGGAAGAGAATGTTAGGGCCGATCTGTTGTCCAAACTAGCAAGTACCAAAAAAACGGGGCAAAACCGTTCGGTTCTCCAGGAAACCTTGCACACCCCAAGCGTGGAGCAGGAAGACGTTCCGAGTGATCCACTCGTCATGACTTGTTCGGTCCTCGGAACAACTTGGATGGAGCCCATATGGAAATACCTGACAAGCGAAGAATTACCAGAGGATCCCTCAGCGGCCAAGAAACTGAAAAGACAAGCCACCTTCTACGTCATTGATAACGGACAGTTATACCGACGAGGTTTCTCGACCCCCATGTTAAAATGCCTACGGGAAGATCAATCCGAGTATGTAATGCAGGAATTTCACGAAGGAATCTGCGGAATGCACATGGGTGGGCAGACATTGGCAATAAAAATCCTGAAGGCTGGGTACTACTGGCCCACGCTGAGAGCGGATTGTGCAAAGCGAGTCCAGCGATGTGATAGTTGCCAACGTTTCTCCCCAGTTCAGCACAAGCCTGTAGAGGCGTTGCATAACATCACATCCCCATGGCCGTTCAATACCTGGGGTATGGACATTCTCGGTCCTCTACCAATGGCAAAGGGTCAGGTAAAATTCCTTCTTGTTAGCATTGATTATTTCACAAAGTGGATTGAGGCGGAACCACTAGCCACGATTTCCACAAAACACATTGTGAAATTTACTTGGAAAAACCTAGTTTGTAGACATGGAGTCCCACACACAATAATAACTGATAATGGCACACAATTTACTGATAAGAAGTTTCAGGAATTTTGCACACAGTTAGGAATTCAACACAGGTTCACCTCGGTAGAACACCCGCAAACCAACGGACAGGCTGAAGCCGCTAACAAGATTCTCCTGAATGAATTCCGTAAACGAGTAACCGTTGCTGGGGGACTATGGGTCGAAGAGCTCCCTAGCATCTTATGGGCCTACCATGTAACGCCGCACTCGGCAACGAAGGAATCCCCTTTCCGCCTAACATACGGCGCAGATGCAATGATCCCTGTTGAAATCGGAGAATCTACCTGGCGTCGTGTTCATTTTGTCGCTGATCAGGACGATGAAGCACGTCGAGCCGAGCTGGACACCTTGGAGGAGATCAGACAGATGGCACACATCAGAAACGCCGCCGCACAGGCCAAAGCAGCTCGCAAATACAACTCCAGACTCAAACCGAGGAAGTTGAAGTGCGGCGACCTGGTGCTAAGATTGTGCCAAGGGCCGAGGAAGAAGACTGAGGACGGAAAGTTCGCGGCCAGATGGGAGGGGCCTTTTCGAATCAAAGAAGAGCTTGGAAAAGGAGCATATAAGTTAGAAAGCCTAGCACAGAAGGAGATTCCGAGGACTTGGAACTCCACACACCTGAAATTCTATTACAACTGATGTATTCGGACGGTGTACTCTTTTTCCTTTTGGTTTTTTTCCCCAAGGGGGGTTTTGGCCAATAAGGTTTTAACGAGGCACGTCCACGAATAATAAATAAAGTATTCTTACAAAGATATGACTTTTCCACGTGTGATATAGGAAATAATTTGGAAATACACCGAAGCCTGGTACAAGTAAATAACTTGAAACCGGGAAGGGGGAAAAACCGAGAAACACTCGGACTTAATTATTTTCAGATATATAATACACCGAAGCCTGGTACAAGTAAATAACTTGAAACCGGGAAGACGGAAAAACCGAGAAACACTCGGACTTAATGACTCTCAAATATATAATATGGAAATACACCGAAGCCTGGTACAAGTAAATAACTTGAAACCGGGAAGACGGAAAAACCGAGAAACATTCGGACTTAATGACTCTCAAATATATAATTTGGAAATACGCCGAAGCCTGATACAAGTAAATAACTTGAAACCGGGAAGACGGAAAAACCGAGAAACACTCGGACTTAATGACTCTCAAATATATAATTTGGAAATACGCCGAAACTTGGTACAAGTAAATAACTTGAAGCCGGGAAGGGGGAAAAACCGAGAAACACTTGCACAATTCCGCTTTTCTATTTTAAATGGGCCATAACCAACCCTGATGTAGCAGTATCCGCCAGAGATACAAAAATGTTCTTTCGGGTGCCACACGGCCCGTTACAAAAAAAAAAAAAAAAATTTTATTACTATCCTTCGCCTGCCCCGGCGTCGCCGTTTGGATTGACCCCACTGGTATGTTCATCCCCATGTGCCTCCTCGACACCTCTATCTACCTCCTCCTCCTCATCATCAGGAAGATCCACCAACTCTCCATCTCTGACCTCCTTCAACAGTCCCGTTTGGCTGAAGTCATAATCCGGGGTAAGGCACGCCACTTGCTTCATGGCCTGATTGAAGCCCTCCGCATACTGTTTCACCATAGCCATCTTCAACTCCTCAATCTCCCGCAACAGTTGGCTTTCTTTCTCTCTAGCGGTTTTCTCGGCACGCTCCGATTTTTCCTCAGCCGTTTTCAGCTCGGCCGTCAACTTCCCGACCAGGTCATTAAGTTTGGCCTCCTCCTCGATTGCCTGCTCCAGCTGACTTCGCGCCTTTGACAACTCCAGTTCCAACTGATCAACGGCATTAACTCGATTCAGGTCAGCAATGATTTTGCTGTTTAAGCGGCTTACTTCAGCCTCGAGCTCTGCTCTCTTCTTCTCAACCGCTACCATCTCCATCTCCATATATCAGCCCATAGCGGCCATCCTCAACCCATAGGCTTGCATCGTACGGCCAGACTGTTGCCCCCCAAGCTTGTGGTACAGCCGAAGATCGGCATTGTGCAGCACGTGGTTGTCCACAATAGTTTCCGGTTGGAACGTCTGGTTCCATAGGGACTGCACTTCCGGGGGAACTACTGGATTCCCGGACATTAGGGCCGACAGAGTATCCTCGGTCCCAACCGTTGCCGGAACCACCTCACCCACCGCTTTCTGCTTCTTCTTCGTCGTCTCAGCCGCGGAGGTACCCGCCTTTCTCCTTTGCCTCCTCACCAGTCCCGATTCCACATCTTTCTCGGCTAAGTCCCCAGCTGGAATCGACGACGACTCCCCGGGTACCGCTGCGCTTTGGCTCTGTTGGTTCAAAGCCAGGAATTTCTCAAAGTCCTTCTTGTTCAATCTCGGGGCCATAGTCTCTGCACACACAAAAAAAAAACAAAACAAAAAAACCGAGCGTCAAACAACCAGCCAAATATATATATCTATATGCCTATATGTATCTAAATCTCTCACCCATTAGGGCAGCGAGTCCGACCGAGTTATCTTCTACAGTTATTAATCCTCGGCTACGCAACAACGGAAACTTTTCAAGATAATCTACTTCCTTTTTCTCGAGGGGGGTGAGAGAACGATACTCGTACCCCGAAATGTAGTTCGGATTCGAAGTCCAATATAATGGAAATTTGGGCTGACCTCTCTCGTCGAGAAAAAAGGAAGCATGGTTGGCCCGAGCCTGTACCTTGAAAAAACCCTCTTTGAAACCCTTACAAGAGGAAGTAAAAATATCCAATATACCCCGACGAGGAATACTGTTAAGAGAAAGCCAACCCACCTTGCCTCTCGACCTCACTTCAAAAAAGGAAAATAGTTTCCCGACCGTCGGCCGAAAACCTAGAAAGGAACACAGAACCTCAAAAGATTTGACAAAGGCCCAACTATTTGGGTGCAATTGGCTAGGAGCCACATTCAAGCATCGAAGAACCGAGCATTGGAAGTCCGAGAAGGGAAGACGGAGTTTCACCTCGGAAAAAAGGTAGTGATACATGAAAAAGAAATCATGGGGGAGATGAGAGCCAGACATGCATATTCGGTCATCTTTGTCACATGGAGAGATGATGATGCCACTGGCTTCCCTCGAGTCAGAAATCTCGTTTTGAACTTTTTCCAGTGACCTAACGGTTTGAAACTTAGAAACCCAGGTAAGGGCACTAGGGTCGACCCAATCATAAGACCCCACAAACACAGGCTGACCAGGAACTGGGGAAGGAGTTCCAGAAGAAAAGCTAGGACTGTTTACAAAGGGAGCAGTTTGCAACGCCTCTGAAGAACTAGAGGAAGGTGATATTGGAGAACTAGACGCCATGGGATGAACTATAGGAAAGGAGGAGGGAGTCCAGGAACCCAAAATACAAATGTGCAGGATGCAGAGGTTCAGAGAAAATTTGGGCGTACCTGGTAAACGGAAAGCTTGAAAGCCTCGAGCGGGAAGACGAAGGGGAAACTAGCGCAGGAACTGTGTTTTCAAACAAGGGGGAATGAAAAGGAAACCATTTAAGAGAACTATTAAGAACCCATTCGAAAAAGGAAGCCCAAACAACAAATTAAAAGTTTCACATCCAACGGCGCCTGATGCTTAGATCTAACGGACCAAAAGAGGGGAAGACGAAGGGCCAGGCGGTACGACAGATGGAAAGCCAGGAGTCAGCGAGTGAAGAGACGCGCCCTGACGTATCCACGCGGCCCTAGGCAGGCGTGACAAGGTCACCTCGAGACAACCATAATGAGGAGACGTAGTAGGTGACAGGTATCTCTGACACGGATGACAAGACCTGCACCGCAAGACACGGAACGTCCCGAGATGCCCCAGGGAGGGGAGTCCCTCGGAGTCCCGGGAACACCGCACATATACTCGGCCAAGATTTGAATCGTCGGGCCAAAATTATGAATCCTTCTCGCTGCAAGCAACTCGAGGTTTGGGGGACTTCTGTTCCTACATGGGCCGAATATAACCCCCAGAATCTAATGGGGACCTCAACCCACTCATGAAAATGACAGTTGGGCCCAAATCCAGCTGGGCCTTCTCGAGGGTCATCCTAAACCCAGCAAAAGGAATATTCCCCCCTGCTATACCAATCCCGGGATACTCGGGATTGGGGACAGATCGCGTCCTATGCGGAGCCAAAACGGCCGAAGGAGGAGACAAGCACGGCAGGACAGGCTGTCACCCATAAAGGGCCTTTAATGGAGAGAGCGTGTGGGGGGCCTATAAAGAGAGCGACCCCAGGTTGTCAGAGGACACAGACAAATAGATATTCAGTAACACATACCTGAGAGTAAGGTTTCAGCTCCTTCTCGGGATTTAGATTAGAAGAGAACAAGTAGAAATTTTAATTTTTCTAATTAGGGTTATAATAATCATACTTTTTGATGATTCGTCAATATATAATTAGAAAGTAACACGAGGAACTTTACATTCCAATGAATTAAAATCAAATGAGTAACACTAAAACTTTTCAGTTCATAATCATCTCAAATAGTGCAGATTAAAAGAGTCACTTTGACATTTATTAAAACAATACAACTGGTCCATCGCTGATTCATGCATAGGTTACATGGTGAGGTCATAGGGATAGGGGTGTAAATAAGACCCTTTGTGTGTTCGGAATTTCTCCTGTCACGCTACAGTACTCTTTCTATATATATTTCACGTAGTTTGCAGAGATCCGTTGTAGTCTAGTTGGTCAGGATACTCGGCTCTCACCCGAGAGACCCGGGTTCAAGTCCCGGCAACGGAAATTGTTTTTCATTTTTGTTTTAAATTATTATTTTAATGATTAACAGGTATTTGATCGGTTGTTTCTTGCAGCCATTCTTTGTATCACACTTTTGCTGATCGTGTTTCCAGGATGAAATCCAAGTTCTTTTTTTTTTTTTTTCCTTTTATTATTCTTTTTAATCTATTTACACGTTTGTTACCCTTTTGTTTTTGTTTTAACTTTTGCTACATTAGCTACGCCGCTCATGGAATCGGAACTTGCGTGGAAGCGGTCATTCTGGTTAGTTACCCCTTCACTCACCATAATTCTTTCTTGCATTAGCATACTTTTTTTGTTTCAAATATGTTGACAATACAAAATAGAAATCCCCCAATTTTAATTTTATTATATAGTCTGTTTTGAAGTAGGAGAGGCATTTGATTTGATGATTTACTTGAGTACTAGTTCCTTGCAAGTATTAACTTGTCAAGCTAATAAAAGATTACAAGAATATGTTTTACTTGTAAGCTGGCCAAGGACACTCATTTAGTTGCTACTTTAAAAATTTCATATAATATGTGATTTAGCAGCTCAAGCTGTTGCTTTCTTTTCATCCTGCCCCTGAGAAGGGACTTGGGGGAGGGGGGGAGAAGAACTATCTATGAGAGTATAGTGGATATAGAGAATGCAATGACTGAAGGATGGTGTTGATCTCCTGCACTTATCTCAAAACAACTAATCAAGGTTGCTACAGGGGCTATCCCCAAACATAACTTAGCGTGTATTTGGATGAGCGTTTGACAATTATGATTTTGGATAGAATTGATTTCAATATAATTGAATTTCAAGTGAAGTGATTTATGTTTGGATGCTTTTATTTTGAAAGTAAGTTTGATGTAAAATTTAGTGTAATTTTTCCATCCAAAAGCAAAAGCTACTCCAAGCTGCTTCTGGTAGAATCAATTTTGTATGTAAAATTGCTTCCCCAAACTTGTAACCAAACACCTATTTTTATACCAGAATTACATTTGACAGATGCAGAAACAATTCTGGTGCTTCCCACCGTAATACCAAACACACGCTTACACTGTAAATCTCTCAGTTCCCTTCCCTGTTACAATTCTGCACTTCCTAAAATTCCTCGGATCTAGGTGATGTGGCATTACAAGCTCATCTGTGATCACATTGTTGTGGCACTAAGTGGGTACCCCCACTGTTTGTCTTCCCCCAACTAGAATGTGGGTGCCATTGGTAGAAGTATGCATGATGTCCTTGTGAGGTGGGATTGTATATTTTGTAATACTTTTCGGCTCTCTTTCAGTATCATCTTCGGTTACCTCTTCAGGTCTATTGTCTCTTTCGAACTTCCTTTTGCATGTAAAACAAATGCGACATGACATTTCATCTTGAAGTTTAAGGTTGTAAAAGGCATGGAAGACTGAACTTTGTTGAAGTTTCTATAATTAATCTTCATCCTGGTTATTGTATTTGGTTTCGTCGCTAAAGAGCTTGATATTCTATGGTAATGAGTCTTGCAATATGATTCTGTACTGAGAGAAAGTAACTGTTGTTGCCTTGTTGGGTCAGGTTGAGTTGTTTAAACATCCACATTTGCTGCTATTGCAAGTTAGAAACTCCATCTTTAAACTGCCTGGTGACCGCTTAAGACCAGGTGAATCAGATAGCGTACGAATCTGCCAAAGATTGAAATGGAAAGGTAAGTCCTTATTTGGGAATATTCCCTTTGTTTTTTTACTGAAGCCGGGATTCTATGATTTTCTGGATATTGATGGATTGAAGCATAAGCTGGCAAGGAAGCCTTCTGTTGGTGAAGATGAGGATGGGACTGAATGAGAGGTATTAAACTTTTCTTTTTTTTACATCATAACCTCACCACATACAGATAATCTGAACTGTAATATATTTGATTTGATCTAGGAGGGTGAATGTCTTGGAATGTGGTGGAGGCCTGACTTTGAAACATTATTGTATCCCTACCTGCCACCTAATGTGGAATGACCTAAGGTACATAATTCATTTTTTTTTTTTTTTTTTTGAATTTAGTGGAAGCCCTTGTCACTTAGTCTGGCATGCTTCTTGGTGTAGGAGTGTACAAAACTCTTCCTTGTGAAACTACCAAAGAGTCCAAAGTTCATCGTGCCAAGTAATCTAAGCTTGCTTGTAGTTAGTTCCATTGTGTCAAATTCATGAAAATTAGAAGATATGAACTCCCATCGGTCTTGGAAAAAGTTAAAACAATGGTTTAACTTTTTAAGGATAACCTGACCAAAAAGAATTTATTAATCGATAAAAACTGCCTTTGCTCATTATGGTGATTGTGGTTATGGCTTCACATTCTGGTAAATGTTTTATTTTCCTGAATGCTATATAGGGAATTTTTGAGCTGATTTATTTCCCATGAGGAGTTACTGGAGCTTTGAGCTGATTACTGGATCGAGGCATTTTTGTACGCGTTATCTACTCTGCTTATTTCAACTGTGATGTGTGAAATAATGATCTAGTGAGCAGCGCTATTTTGGGGGTGGACTGTGATTCGATCAGGGCATGGGGAATAGGATGCTATTTCTATAATCATGTTGCTTGAGCTGAGTAGAGTCATGATGACATCGTATTATCAGTGGAGTTGCTGGATTGAGAGGAATGACGTTTTGCCTTTGCTGAAGGTAGTACTTTTGATTGGAGGGACTGGTAATAACTGTTCACATGCTTTTAAAATGTTTGTTTTGATCTTTCTTTTTCCTTTATGACATTGCTTAATTACTTTTGCAAACTACAAGATTTCCCTCCATTTGAGAGGTCTCCAATATGGCATTTATGTAATGACTTCACTAGGTAAAAATAAAATAAGAAGAAAAAGTAGTACCTTGAAAGGGGCAAGAGGTATATGCTGATTGAGCATCTATTAGTTTCTTTTTGGAATTTAGCATCCATTGTTTTGATGTTTTAACATTAAATGAAGTCTTCTAAGGGGCAGGAGAAAGAGAAGAATCAGCAGAAAGATTGAGCCAGACTGAAAGCAAGGTTATCGTCAAAACTATGGTTATAAAAAATTTCTATTGCAAACTTTAGTTTTCATGGATTGTTATTTCAACATGTTATCACTTTGGCTTTTATGGTGATACTTATAATACAAATCACCAAATTCCCTTTTAAGAGTTGTAGTAAGAAAAGGAGATATCATATACTAGGGATGTGCTCATGCATTTTGTAGCAGGAATCTACTTATATTGGTTACAAGTCTAATTTCTTGGTGGTAGCAAAATGACAAGTGAGACCATCCCGGTATTTTTAAAAAATATATCCCAAAGACACTTAACTTCAGCCATAACGTGATCTATTATATTATGGATTTGTTTTGTTAAATAAACCACCTTTGTGCAATACTCTCCAGTTTCTAACGTTGAGTTTTTTTATTAAAGGAACCCATTTGATCTATTCAGAGTTTGAGAGAACCAGCTGAACATGGAATGGTGCTGCACCAGTATCCTTTCTTTTTAGTAGAAAGTAAAATTAATTGAACCTTACAATTTTTCTGTACATTTCCTATTAGTTACATTTCATTGACCTCTAACCTCTCAATATTGTCTCAAATCTTTTTTTTTTTTTTTTTGTGTAAAATTTTATTGTCTCATATGAAGTCTCAAGTCTCAATATTTGGTTAAAGTTGTGCAAAAATATCTGCATGTCTTCATTTAATCTTATATTTTGTTGGGATATTTATTATTTATTTGTTGAATCTAAGAATTTATTCATGGGTTGGTTTTTTTCACCTTCATACTAATTCGAGTTTTCGAAAAATGATGTTTAGATGATAGTTAGCCATATCTCACGCACGGGCTTCAATAGTATTAGTTTTTAAAGATATGTGAAGTATTTGTCACGGGTAGGTAACTATTTTGAAGTGTATGTAATTCCTAGTTATACTCTTCTGAACAACTACCAAATAGGTGAACTTCATAAACAATTAAACATCCAGAAGCTTTTTGTTAGTATAAGGAGGGATTCTTGTTCTTTAGTCTGTTTGGTATTGAGTTGGGTTGAGGCTTGTGGACCCACCCCGTGGAGTGGAGCGAGCTGGTTTGTGGAGTTGCACTTACGAGGGACCGTTGCTAGGCCACCAGAAAATGTGGCTACTGATATAATACCGTGGGGACCTTTTGGATCCAGTTGCAGAGATATTATTATCAACAGACTATTTCTAACTTTTAATAGCATGATATGTTCATTCATTAATTGATGTATCCCAACACTAGTAGGTCCATCCCCAGTAGCAGCAACGATAATGATTGAACGGAGAAATGAAGTCTTTCAAATAATAATTCAGTCGTCATTCCTTTTTCTATTTTTTTTTTCTAACCACGTGTTTTTCAGTAGTCATTACCTCTCTTCGAATGTTTTTTTGTGGTCATTGTGGTACCAAGAAATTTGAACACACACACACACACACAGACGACTAATAAAACTTGCTCCTTTTATAAGATTCTTGACTGGACAACAAGTCAGATTGAAGCACAAGTGTGAACGAAGAACATGTGTGAACATGTTTCTTTTCCGGGAGTCAATCATAACAATCTCAACTTCTTTTGGCTGGAGTATTCATAATATATTATCCTAATAATTTCGTTATGTTTTTGTGATACAAGTTAACAAGGCATGCATTGAATACAATGCCATTCAACATTGAGAACTTGAAAATTGATGAAAGTACAACATTTATTTAATAATTAGATAAACTTGTAAACATCTGAGTGTCACCCCTTGTCTTTGTGCCACAAGAGAAAAAGAGAAATCAAGCTAACCTACTCATCTCGCTAATGTCAATTCAGTAGGTTGCTTTCTTGTAAATGTAAAAAATAGCTAAACCCCGACAAGGATTAAGTGTAGTTGCATTCTCAACGACGAGTTTAAAATTCATACTTTGGAAGAGATAATTATTGAGAAAATGTTTTAGTTGCAATAATATTTGCGAATTAATTTCATAATAATTAATTTCATAATAATGTGTACAAGAATATTTGCTTAAAGACAAAAAAAAAAAAGCTAAAACATCTAAAATACAAGAAAAATTGAAAATTTAAAGAAGAATGACTGTATAATAGATAAAGGATTAGGCAGCTGCTATCAACCAAAAAATTGGCAGCAATACGTCGTCCATTATCTTAAGAACCATTCTATTGCCATTGCACATTCACATACAACTCCATAAATACCGGTTATAACTCAATCGATTATCTGAGACTTTTTTTTCCAATTTCTTCATCAATTTAATTAGTATATATTATTAGTATAAATTTTTTTCATATAAACAACCAATCAGAAATTCACATATAAGTTAAAGTATTTGATTCTTATCATAACTATCTTAAAAGTCATACATATCATAATTTCTGATTGATTCTCAATGTAAAAAATTTTACACTTAAAATACATAACAATTAAACACTTTTTTTGTGTGGCAAAATTAGTGTTTTAGTCCCTTTAAGTTAATTTAATTTTTCAAATTGGTTTCTTAAGTTTTTTTTGTGACAACCAGATCTTTTAAGTTTATTTTGTGACAAACAATTCCCTTAAGGTTTTTTATGACATCATAATTCATTGATTTAATAATAAAATTATATACTGTCATAATAACTTAAGAAACTTGTTTATTACAAAAAAAAATCTTAAGAAAGTAATTTAAAAAATTAAATTAATTTAAGAAATCAAATCACTAATTTTTTTTTTTCATTTAATAGCATTGAAATACTTGTATATAAGCACCATGTGTTAAGTTCAAATGTAGCTGTCATGATGCCATAAATAATAAATTAGTATCTGCATGCGTCGTCACATATAAAGCAGGAAAAACAACAAAAGATGAAGGGCGGGAGTGGGACCTGCTGGGCAAATAGGGCGGAAAGTCTGAAAAGTCAAAAACAGTCTCTATCTTCAAAGGTTCTATCCTCAGTTCGTCAATAGTGACTGCTCTCTTTACCAACCAATCACAAATTTACCTCCATCTTCCAATCCAATAATAATAATATTAGCATTAGACTATGTTTTGATTATATTATAAGGTTTTAAATTTAATTGATATATGCACTCACAAGATTAATTATAAATTATAATATCATTAAAATATTTCATTCTTATTTTTTTTTATTTTCAATATTTGATTTTTATTTTAATTATCTTATAACCCATAACAATTAAATAATCTCCAATTAAAATCAAAGTGATACTATAAATAGAGTGTTCAAAATGTGAAGTTTTTCTTCCTTTCAAAAGCAAGTGATAGTCTGTGGCAGAGGCATAATCATGAAGAAAGGAAACATGGGCCTCAGTCTGAAACTATCTGTTCCTGCATCTGATCAGGCTTCTTTTGCCAAGTTCCTGTGAGTCTCTCTCTCTCTCTCTCTCTCTCTCTTTGTGTGTGAATGTGCATAATTGGTTTTATTTATTGACTAATTGGAATTGTGGGTATGTGTTGTTGTTGTAGGACTGAAAGTGGGACTTTTAAGGATGGGGATCTGCTTGTTAACAGGGATGGAGTTCGAGTTGTTTCTCAGAGTGAAGTCGAAGCTGTATGTGTTGTATCATATTCCCCTCAATTTCTTTTTTTAAATTCTTTTTCATCCATTCTTATCCTTGCTGCTGTTTATGTCTGTTTTATTCTTTATATATATATATATATGACATATCTAATCGGATTGTTCAATTGTTTCTTTTGTTGTGTTTGATCTTTTGGATCTAATGAAATGCCTTCTGTGTGATATGATATGGATCCTGATTTTTCTGTATTTTCCTTATTTTGAGGTTTCCAAACCCTAATAACGCATTATTTGTTGACTTTTGGCTTATGTAACTACATATTTGATAACGAATTTTAATGTCTCATATAATTTCTTCTCTTACTTGTGTTGTATTTTTAAAAAATAAATAAACGGAGAATAAGCTTCAAGCTTATGAAGTAAAATTGTGCTCAGCGGAAGTCATTCACTTCATGAACCAGTAAGCAAATTGAGTCTTTAAATTCATTTCAATTCCATCTGAGAAATTAAAAATGTTGAGTAAACAAATTTTATAGCATAAAATGGTTTGCAGTCTGTCTTAATGTTGGATGCTCTTCTTCCTCCCCCACCTTTTTTATCTTTTCTTTGGCAGGGGCTCCGGGAGGCTGCTAAAGATAGCAAAGTAATGATCTCGAGAAATTCTTGTATAGATAAAATTATAGTTATAGTTAGTTAATAGGTCAATCACAACATTAATTAATAGATAACATTATAGTTGATTAATAATTAGTTACCATAATCTACCATAATTAATGGTGTGATTGGCCTAGTGCACCCAATTTGGGTGCTCCAGGTTTATGCAAGAATTTCTCAATGAACCCTGTGTTTCTTCCGGAATCCTGTGTCCTTGTGTGATTTGCCAGAATCAATTGAAAATACCTCCATTGATTCAACGCTTTTATCAGTTTCTGATGTACTAAACTGTCAATCATCTTTATAAAACACCAATCTAACTAATTATATTGGAAATTTTCCTATGCATACTTTTATATGGTCAATACATTTTAGAAAATAGAATAAGTTGATAGTAAATTACATGGCCATGTTAAGTGCGGATCCAGAATTAATTCCTCTTCATACTTTTATGAATGACTCAATGTAATTTTTTTCGTATTAAACTCTATAATCAACTGTAACTCCCAACCATTGTGGTATTTGGTGTAATGATAGCAAGGAGGCTTGAACGTTGGATTTCCTGCATTTTTTAAAAAAAATTGCTCACCGTACACATTGTTGCCTGAATTCTTGCTATATGTTATATATGGGTTTAATATCTATGTTATGTTTTCAGCCACCCCCAATCAAGGCAACAGACAACCAGTTAAGTTTGGAGGACATAGACGTAATCAAAGTGGTTGGAAAGGGAAATGGAGGGGTAGTGCAATTGGTGCAACACAAATGGACCAGTCAGTTTTTTGCATTAAAGGTATTCTTGCTGCATATTGCATACCTTGCTTTGAGTTTGCTTCTTCTGATCTCTCATTTATCTTGTTAATTTATCTTTCTGTATTGGCATTGTCTACCCACACTCCATACTTTTAAATGTAATGTCATTCCATTCTCCAATTATATCCTTTTCATTGAGCACAGATCTTTAAAACTTATATTCTCCATGCAATTTCTGTCACTGAGAGTTTCGGAAAATGTTTTTTCAGTTAGTGCTTGATGATCTAATTTCACTAGGAGTTAGACAACTTGAAAATTTTGTTCAAGTAGTAATTTAGTTAAAAATGTATTTGTATTGTTTTTTTTTGTTGTAGGTGGTTTCTTGTTCATTATGGCAGAGCATCATGTTTTTGGTCACCCAACTTGGACCTTTTAATTGCATTGCACACAATTGAGATGTGGGTCTCTTCCCTAGGAACTTGAATATTTTAATCAAGCATTGAATGAAACAAATTTAAGTTATGGTCTAAACTCAGATGACATCTAGGCAAATGTCTTCAATCCCCCCTCCCCACACACACACACACACACTCAACATTTCTTCTTTTGCCATTCCTTTTATTTTTTTTCCTACTACTTATTGGAGAGGAATTATGAGGTAACACGTCCCATATTGGACCCCCCCTGATTTTATCATATTTAAATTTCAGTTGTGTTTATATGTATGCCTGTTTGTTTAACAGTCTAGTTTATTAGTTTGAAAGGCTGCTGCTTCTATATCATAATTTCCCTAAACTAGGTACTTGAACTTATGAACTACTTCCTTTTATCTGAGAGATATTCACAACCTTAATGCTATCATATACATCCTTTCCACTTTGTACTTTTGTCACTTATGTATGCATTCTTCACAATTCAGGTAATTCAAATGAATATTGAGGAGTCTATGCGCAAGCAGATAGCACAAGAGCTGAAAATTAATCAATCAGCACAATGTCCTTATGTAGTTGTCTGCTACCAGTCATTTTATGAAAATGGTGTCATATCCATCATCTTAGAGTACATGGATGGAGGGTCCTTAGCAGATCTTCTGAAGAAAGTTAAAACAATTCCGGAGCCATATCTTGCTGCCATCTGTAAGCAGGTAGGAGTAAGAAATTGTACTTCAATCTTACAAGCATAATTATTTTCTATGAATCCCAAACAAGATCTGTTCCCTTACATTCATTTCTTTTTATGGTGTAGGTGCTGAAAGGTTTAATATATCTTCACCATGAAAGGCATATCATCCACAGAGACTTAAAACCTTCTAATTTGTTGATAAATCATAGAGGCGAAGTAAAGATTACTGACTTTGGTGTCAGTGCAATTATGGAAAGCACATCTGGTCAAGCAAATACTTTCATTGGCACATACAACTATATGTCTGTGAGTAAACTATTCAAGTGTATTTATCATTTTTCTCTGACCACCAAACTGTTGCCTGGAATGTAACATCTTCCCTGCTAATTTTACAGCCAGAAAGAATCAATGGAAGCCAGCGTGGCTACAACTACAAAAGTGATATATGGAGTTTGGGACTAATATTGCTCGAGTGTGCTTTGGGGAAGTTTCCATATACACCACCAGATCAAAGTGAAAGATGGGAAAGTATTTTTGAGCTTATTGAAACCATTGTCGATCAACCTCCTCCTAGTGCTCCATCGGAACAATTTTCAACAGAATTTTGCTCATTTATCTCAGCATGGTAATTGTTAAGTGTGCTTCAGTAGCTAGTTGTGTACAGTCTCAAGAATCTTAACCCACCAAAAGAAACTTTTAAATAATGCTAGCAGTTTATTAGAGGTCATCCTAAAATCAGTTTTGATGCTTGAGGGTAGAATTCTATGCAGACAATAGTAGTGAAAATGTGAGGGACATGCTGGACATACCTGTATGAAGCCTTATTTTGATATATTATCGTAATTTTTAAGATATCTTTCATAATTTCACGGAACGAGCCTCTATCTGTGTTTAAACAAATCTTAAAGCCGGTATCATCCATAACTATTCAGTTGGCTATGTCTGCTTTTGATGAGGCTTCTGATCCTCCCTTTTCAATCTTCTCTTTGTTTAGTTTACAGAAAGACCCAGGGGATAGACTGTCAGCTCAGGAACTTATGGTATGTATGTATGTATGTATAAATCTTGTTTATATACATATACCATGTTCAATAGTCTTTCTGATGATATATATCTGATTGAAACTTCAGAGATATCCTTTTATCAGCATGTATGAGGACTTGGATGTGGATCTTTCAGCCTACTTCTCGAATGCAGGATCTCCACTTGCAACCTTATATAGTTGGTATGTTCCACTACTGGACTTATACTAAATTTAAGTAAAAGGTTATTCCTTAATGCTTTATTTACCAATTTATGAGGTGCTCTTGAATGTAACTATATAAATAAAAGTATTGATCTGTCACAAGTAGAAGCACTTTATGTTTTATATTGAGGAAGCAGTTTTTTTGTTCAGTAAACAAACGATGAGGATGGAAATGTTTTGGAGCTCATGTTTTCAATGAAAATGATCTTTTGTGATGAAAGCCTGTACTAGTTTGCTTAGGAGACCGAACCATTCTTTTCAAAGGCAATATCTCCTTTTACAGATTTGGTTACCTGAATTACTAATGATGGGATGTGCCCTCTTGCATTCCGATTTCAGATACCGAATTGATATTTCTGTTTAATCTGAGTACCTCCTTTTTTTAAAAGCTGATATTTCTGAACAGTTGGTGTTATAGTATTCCATGGCATCGGCCAGGACAAATGCCACCTGATATTAACTGCAGTTATTATTCCTTTTCTTTTTTTGTAGAGCACCACTTGCATATGGCCAGCGTTTGCAGATGAATCAAAGAAACCAGCTCCTAGAATTATGTCAAAGAATCTGTATTTTGTTGTTGAGTGATTGAAGTTCAAGTGTTTGTTGAGAGGCTATTATACATGCAAGGGCCATAAAATGGCAATTATTGGCAGTTCATTAAGAATTTTAATGCTGAGATTAAGTATCAGGGGTCACTTGCAACTAAACGTATCACTAGGATTTGCCTAAGATGCAGTTAATATGATCAAATGTACAAACTTATAAAAGTTGTCAGGCTGTCCCAAAGGAACGTAGACATTTATGCTTAAGGTTTTGAATTCATAATGCCTCTAATGAATTATTCTTTAAAAAGCTCCGCTTCTGCGCTTCTGACTATACGTTTCCTCAAGTTATATCTGAGACTTTTTTATTTGGCTTAAAGCTAGTCAAATTGCCTAATTGATTTTGCGGTTTTCATTGCTTGGAAGAAACTAATAATCGAATTCAAGTGTGGTTCCAAGGCATAATATACTAGGACGACTATGTTTTGATCATTTGAGCAGCTAACTCAAAAAATTTACTCTCTGGAAGAAATAACTTTTAAGCTTTTCTGATGCTCGGAAAGCTCTCAGTCACCATGATAACTCATCCAATCTGAAGATATACGTGTACACTGCGAATTTTAGCATACATAAATTACATAGCCCTGCTGAAAAATTGAGGAGCTAGATGTGATAATGGCTTTGAAAAATAACTATAAATCAATAGTATATATGAAGATATTCCAGATGTTAAACGTATGCTAAAAGCATGTTATTTTATGCCTATGCCTTTCTCTTAAATTTTCTTTGAGCCTTCAAGTCTATCACAATTACAGAAATGTTATCTTGGCTCCCCCTTTGGAGGGCAAGTCTAGAAAGATACTCTGCAGCATGCTGAGCTGCAGGATCAACTCCTTCACCTTGTCTTGTTGATCCATCGTTGCCATACTTCTTGTGCCAAAGAAGGATTCGCTTCCGTGCAACTTCACATACTTCTTCATTTGTCATTACATCCCATAAACCATCGCTAGCTAGAATAAGGCACTCATCGTTTTTCTCTCGATGCACAAGCATGACTTCAGGTTCTGGAATTATGCATGGTTTCAAGTATCTATCACCTGTTGGACAAGAAGGAAAATTAGACAATAACAAATATTATTGGAAAAAGGATGGAAAATTAACCTCAATTACTAACACAGAGATCTGAAAACAGTTTTTAATTTGGCACAGAAAGTTTTATAGTATCACATTCATTTTAATATGGTAAAATATTTTTTTTTTAAATTCCTCACCTCAAACCAAATGCTATATTTATATAGCAAAAAAAATTTATGATTTAGTATCCTATCCAAAGTCTGAAATCACATTGAAGGAAGTGTTTAAAGTCGTTTTCTGCTCCAAAATCTTGGGTCCTTGGGACACAGAATAAAGGGAACTTACTAGGATGCACCAATAAAAAAAACACTTGTACACAAAAAATAGTTCTTTTTCTTTCTTTCTTAGGTCAAAACAAAAATGCATTAATGACATGCAGAAAACAATGTTAGTCCTCCTATACGACTTCACTTTAGCACAAAACTCATGATAAATAACATTAAAATAGCAGTAGAAATATAGAAATGAGAAATAACAAACATTTGATTCATACTAATTTTATGTTATTATCCTGTTTACAGTAAATATCAAATTGCAAGAAAATCAATCATGTTGAGATGCCAAAAGGTATTTTCATATTTGATACTTGATCCTCAAAGACACATACCTATGGACCTTGACATTGCCAAAACACCAAGAACTCGGTATCCTTTCCAATTTATGACTCTTCCTCCTGCAGCTTCTATCCTTGCCCACTCATCCTCTCGATTGGGCTGCAAATGGGAAGCAAAGTTTCCTCTGTCAGACAATTTCAGCTTCTAATGTAAACTCACAAAAAATATTATGAAACTAGAATGACATGCCTTACTTTGTGGTCAACAGATAATGGCATGGCTTCTTTTCCACGATACAAGACAGCCCTTGAATCCCCACAATTTGCAACTATTATGTGGTTTTGACTTAAAATGGCAACCACAGCAGTGGAGCCAGCAGTGTCAGGAGCAAGAGGTTCAATATTAGACTCAGATCCACCACTATTACCTGCACTGATTCCTCCAACCTCATCATCTACTTTTTGAAAACAATTGGAGAATGCTTTCTTCCAATGATCCTGCCAATCATGTCTCCCTTTTGTTTCAGCCAAACTTGATTGTGCAGCTTCTATCTCCTCAATCAACACTGAATGAAGACGTTCCCGGCAGTAATTGGCAACCTATGAAAACAACACTCTTTAAGTGAAATGAATCAACTTCAACAATACAACTTGTATAATTGATAAAGTGATTTTTAATGCTAACCTGAAAGCCCCCATGTCCATCATAGACACCAAAAAAGTGGGCTGGTGAGTGTTTTCTGTTTTCATCATGGCCATCCATTAGCATCTGTGAAGAGACTTGAAAGAGGTGAGGCTTAACAGCAATAGCATCTTCCATTTCCTCTCTCTTTCCACAAATTGATGAGAAACCCCAGAGAGGGCCACTACTTGATTCCAAAGCATTCTGGTAGTTTGTTCTCCATGTTTTCTTCTCCTCTGGCAACTGATCAAGAAGCACAGCAGATGGTTTAAGATCAGACCCACAAGGACTCCTTTTTTCATTATGTAGACACTGAAAATCCATAGCTAAAATGAACTCATCTTCCTTTCTTGTTTGGTTATGGCTTTCAGTTAAGACCCAATTACTGTCACATTCGATAACCATTTCTGAGACAAGGGCAGCTCCAACTTGATTCTCCTTTACCTCTGCAGATACTGTAATTTGGTGTTGTAGACTAACCTCAGCATGGTTTTCACTTGCAACAGAATAGGATGATTGACAACCCTCTACAGCAGGATTTAATATTAAAGCTGCTGCTGTATTTGCCATAAGCTTTATCCCAGTTATCTCCATGTGGGTGGTCATTGCAGACTCCTTGTGAATCAGATTCCCAAGTGTATATGGTACTGCAACAGCGGAAGATATTTCCTCCATTGGTTTACTTTGCCTTGTAGCAATAGCTTTATCCTCTAGAGTATCCTATAAGCTGCTAGCTTTTAACCACTTTTTTTTCCTGGCTTTTGCCTTAAGCCTCTTTTCTATATTTAACTATATATTGGTTCAATTTCAATTGGCACCAAAACACCAACAGGGCTCCTAAGGCAAGAAATTCAAGGAGTTTAGAATCAACGAGGCCTCCTAAGAAGCAGTCAGATACATTGTAACAAAATTCAAATATTTCATTGGGAATCAAAATCCAAAGGCTATATTATTTAAGCAGTAAAGGTAGACGCTTTTATGAGCTCACCTGTTTTGTATATTTAATCCTATCAGCCAACAAGAAACAAGTGATGACCCAAAACAGGCGAATGATCCCTGAGAAAAACAGACAACAGATTATTATACAAGAAAATGATATCCCTAGATCTGAGGCAACTCACTTCTGTTCCTTTCATGTGTCAACTACAACAAGGCCACATATCGAATATATTGGTGATGTCAACACTTTGTGACTTGGCTATATATCTATGGTGAACTATACATATATATATATATATATATATATATATGCCTAGCTAGATTTCATCTCTAAGATTCATCTCTAGAAACAGTGAAAGCACACAACATTTAGTAATCTGAGTTGCTTACCTTCGCAGAATGAAAACACTGCATGTAAAGTGAGGGAAGGGAATGAAAGAGGAACAGAAACCTCAGCAAGTGTATGCAGTTCTTGGTTATTTATCTCAGACAATGAACCACCAATAGTTTCTTCAGGAATTTTTATCTTTGAATTGAAAATAAATTAATAGGCAACAGGTGACCCCTTTTTTCGGAAATTTCCAAATTTTCTATACAAAGAAAAAGAAAAAGAAAAAAGTAAATGTATCATGTAGCAGAGACTTTCCATTTCTTCCCTTGCAGGATGATGCAAGAATTTGACACATAGCCCTTTGTTTTCTTAAAAAAATATTTAATCGTTCGGTTGAGTTTGGTTGCATCATTTCCTAAGGAACCAATACAAGATTTAGACGTGGAAGCCATTCTAATCTCAATCTCTCTCATCCATTATGGACTTGAGTATCTTTTGCAAATCTCTTCTTATTTACTAGTATAACATTATTATTATTATTATTATTATTATTATTATATAGTTAACAAATATTTGATTTCTGATGCACATCCTCATATTTCACATATCTCATATTTATATAGGCATTAATTAAAAGAATTTAGAATATATATTAGTATGTAAATAATATAATATGATACTAGTATGTAGTAGTTATATATAAATAAGATTATTTAATAATGAAATGTTCCATTCAACAATCAACAACATTTCATTGTTTAACTACACTGCAGAAGGCAAGTACGAGGAAGACACGTGGGCGTGAGAAACGAGACGGGAGGGAGATGTACGAATGGAAAAGTAATAACAGAATGATGAAATGAATAGAAATGGGGGAATGGAAAAAGGAACACAACACAACACTACTTGGTTGCTGTATTAATAATTATTAATATATTAATATGTAGATAGATAGATAAATGGAAAAGAAAGATGCATGAACGGAACGTGACAGAGACAACAAATTCAATAACAAAGGAAAGCCGTGACAGTTGACGCGCACTGTACAACATGAGGGAGGGAGGATGCTCCAAAAGAGAAAGATATCATGTCAAGAAGTGAGAGATTCTGTTTCTCTTTGTTGCATTTAGTTTTGTGCCGAAAGCCTTTCAACTCCTTCCATTTCTCTCCACGTGTTCTCCATCTAGGGTGCGTGCTCACCAACCTACCATCTCATCATCTTTACTCCTCCCTTCATTTCTCTCTCTTTATGCCTTATTCCATACGAAAGTTAAGGCAAAAAACACAGAATTTAGAAAAGTAAAATGTTAACCAATTATATTAGGACATTTGGTATGGAAGTATAAAAAGAAAATTTTTATTAAGAGTTGATATATTTAATATTTAAAAAATTGATATATTAGATTTTCAAAAAAAACTTGTTTTCTTAATATCTTTTAATTAGTATTCTTAGGACACTAGTTAGATAATCCTTTAGATAGGGTTGTCTTAAACATTTTGGGAATCTGGTTCTAATTTAAAAAATTGGATCCCTAATAAAAAAAAAAGACACTTTTAATAATTAAATATTATTTCAAAAAAAGAAAAATCTTAAATATTATTTCAAAAAGAGCAATTGTTCTAATCTTAAACACTCACTTCAAGACAATAAATGCAAATAAGGTTATTAAAATCCTACCAATATAACTTCAAACTAATATCAACCTTCTAGCTACTTAAAAAGAGCCATCCTTCTCACACTTTTTGAAACAAATTCATCAACTAAGTCTTCATATTGTATTGTTTCCAAAAGATCATTCTCAATTGCTATCAAAATTTGGAGGCCAAATTGGAGGCCCTATGCTGTTGCACTGCTTACACAGTCATATAACCGGCCCTACCTTTAAAAAATTAACCGGCCCTACCTTTAAAAAATTATTGTTAGTATTGTAAATACTCAATCTTGTCAATATTTTTAAAGAAATTTGACTAAATGATTTAAAAAATAATAATAAACAAAATTATGACCTAAACCAATCTTGCCTAGACCTAATTGAATACCAAAGATTTTAAAAAATCCACTAACTTGTCTTAGAGTGTACTTAGCTCAGCCCAGTTCACCCTCCCACCTGGATCCGTCACCGCCCCCTCTCTTCCATAGGTTAATGCTTATAATAAACATTGATTTTTACTGCATTTTGGTAGATCAGTTGACTTTGCCATTTTTGGTTTCATAGAGTTTCCTCTCACACAATTGATGATGACTATTCTTTCGGATATAGTCAGATGTCTAAGCGCGAGGAGCCCTTCCAATAATGTTTTTTTTATATATATGAATCCAGAATTAAAATCTAGTATCATATATTAAGGGATTCAAACTTCTTCCATTTGGACCAACACATATAGGCAGTTTGTGACTTCGGCGTTTAACATGTTAACATGTGTGTCTCAGTGATCAGTAATCTATTTAGATTGCAGTTAATCTATATGACAAAGTGTTTGAGATGTTGTGAACACGAAATGGCCGTGTGATGCACTAATATGACGGAGTTTTTACATGATTTTGTTAATGCTATCCGGCCAAGGTACTAGATATATATATCTATATATATATATATATATATATATATATATATATATATTATTGGTTTGAAATCTTTGATGGGGATCTCAGGTGTTGCATCTCACGTTCTATCTCATTTTTCTGTCACATTTTTTTGTCTCTAATTAATAATAATTTGTCATTTAATAAAATAAAATTATAATTTATTAACACTTATGCATATCTTTAGCCTTTAATTGATAAGGACATCGCGATATCATTTTTTAGGATAGTAGAGTTTTGTTCGTTTTTTAGTGCTGTGCTTTTATTGGGCATTATGCGTTGTTAGTGCTCTCATTATGATGCTTTAATCGTGTGAACTCTGGGCCATTTCGTTTCTTTTCTTTTCAACTTTATATCTCATTTCACATATATTTCACATATAAGCTGGTGTTTTATCATGATAATAATAAGAAAGCAAATCTAACACGCTTGTTGCTTTAAGGTAAATAAAATAATTTTGGATAAGTTTTAATAATTGCATTAAGTGGCTTCAGGCAGGCAGCTATATATGCTCCGTCTAACTTTAAGAATTGCTATGTGGTTCAACTCCGTACTCCACCTCATTTACAACTTGCAAAGAAAAAAGAAAAGAAAAGAATTTCGTGTCTTCAATTGAATTAAGGATTAATATCAGGCTGCCACATCCTGTTAGTCATGCAACAATTATTAAATCGTCTGAGCTGTGATTGTTTGACCACTTAAGTTTTTAAGTTAAACCAAAAAAATTATATAAACATTTTCCTTATAATTTAGTCAATTTAGTCTGGTCAAAATGTGAGTGGGGAGACAAAGAAGAGGCAGGAATTGGAGACCACGATATTCTTTTCCAATTCATCCTTATTTTCAAGAGGTAAAATGAATATTTTAAATTGAGTTAATACCCTACCTGATCCTTAAAATTGTAGGGTCGTATCAACTTAGTCTTTCATATTATCAATATTTCAAAATGATCCCTGAAATTACAGAAAGTTAATCAGATTCATCCCTATGTTGGTATTTGCATGGACTATAATGATATTAAGTTGGTAATGTTAGGGATGTATTTGAAACTAAGGGAATAATGTCAGGGATGTATTTGCTAACGAATCTAAATGGATGGACGAACCTGATTAACATTTTGTAATTTCAATGATCATTTTAAAATATTGATAATGTGAGGGATTAAGTTGATAGGATCCTATAATTTTTGGATCAATCTACTCATTTTAAATTATATTTGTAGTTTACGCAATAAACTTGGAGTAACGTTTTAGGTCTAAAGCAGCAGCAAATCAGTAAAGATTTGTTTTGGTAGAAAGCAAATCAGTAAAGTTAAGTCTCCACATTTTCTATATATAATTAGATTTTTTTAATCCAACTTTGTAATGTAGACAATTTTTTTAAAAGTTTTAAATTTTTCTTAATTAAAATAAAACTTGTGACTATTCTTTATTGAGTCATGCTAACGAGTGTCCTAAGGGCACTCTTTAAGGAAATCAAAAAAGCAACTTTACATTGAAAAATTAAATATATCATCTCTTCAAATATTAAATACATCGATTTTCAATGAAAAACTTCTTTTCTTACTTTCTTAACGAATGCCTTTAACATTCTCCTTCTTGATTTTCTAAAATGAAATTTTATCCTCTTGTCTTTATGCTGCATTCCCGGTCATAGCAAGTATCATTTCAGTAAGTAAGTTGATATCTCTTAAATTTTAATTACATTGCACTGATTTTTGGTTTAATTTAAAAAACTACAGTTATTTATCTTGCTCTTAAGTTTTACCATTTTTTTCAAACCCTTCACATCCTCTGTAAAGTTTTAGGCAATATTGTTAAAGGCAGGTCAGAAAATAAATCGAAAAGGATTTCGGTTCGGGTTCAACCGGTTCAACTGAATGATCTGATCGTAAGATGAATAATATAAATTTTTTTCATAAGTTATAACATGCAATATTAATGAAATATTATAATGATTAAAAGTTAAAACAAGAAATTGAAAATTGAACTTACCATCTATATAATATAGTAATATTTTTATAAAGTTTATTTTAATGTTTAAGTAACTTTGTGAGGATTGAGGAGTCTCTCTCTATTCTCAATTTCTCACTATTTTGCAACTCAACTACTAAAGTCAAGTGCGTGAACACCGAGGAGGTGAGCGACTACGCGCAAATGAATCAATGAAGACCGTGAACGACTGTGCAAGGATGGACACGAGGGAATGAGACAAAGTGCTGGGCAGACTGTAGTAAGGACGAAATTGAACGAAGATTAACGAATGGAACAGACGATCGAATGGAGCAAGAACTTCAATTGTTCTGGACCGCGACAGTTACGAAGGAAGGAATACTGAATTTGGAATAAAGGATTATCCAGTCGATTAAGTTTTTTCTTTTTCGTTTACTTTTTTACTTTTTTGTTATTTTTTCATTATTTAAATATTAAATGTTTTTTTTCTAGAAAACCGATCAAATCCGATTTAATTCGGCCTAACCCAATTTTGATCGATTTTGACTAGTTTAAAGTGATTTGACCATAGCAACGGTGTTTGACCCCTAACCAGGACCGGCCAAGAAGTCGGTTCCCGATCCGACCTTCCGATCCAATCCGGTTTTCATAACCTTGGTTTTACGTACAAAGAAAAAGATATTGAGAGGATAAGCGCAATTTCAATATTATTTATATTTTAATTCTGTGTATATTAAAGTTTGGTTGATTTTTGAGTGAAATTTTTAATATAATTTTAAATATTTTAATTAATAATTTTAGATTAATCCATTTCGATGCGTAGAAATCATCAAAATGAGTTTTACCTCTTCCAATAAAGTTTTTTTATACACATAACAAGAATCGAATCCCTAACAACATGCTTAAGGAATCCAGCTATTTATCAGTTGTGCTTGACCTTGTTGGTGGATAACTTATCATATTAGAGAAGTGAATTATTAAAAGTGCACGCAAGTTAACTCACCTCACTTAACCACAATAGTTAAAAAAAAGGCTTTGACGTGCTAACCATTAAAATTGGTTTCTAATTCAACTTAAATAAAATCAATTTCATTTAACAAAATATAATTAATTTTATAAGCTGATAATGTGAAGAAATTGCACTATCGGTGGTGCACTTGTTTAGGAAACTGTTAAAAGATTTTATTAGAGGCAGTTGGCATATAATCATTCTGATTTCCCTTACATTTAAAAAATTATGCTATAAAAAATATATATTATGTTGAGGTTTTTGATGTATGTAAAAAATCAACATCCCAATTAATCATGTCAGCCACATGCTGTTAATTATCCCTGGAGAGCATGCAAGTTATTTGAGCGTTTTACGTCCTAACAAAATTTTACTACAAGATCATAGCACCGTTCAACAACATAAATATCAGAACTTAAATAGGGAGGTTGGAGTCAGAAAGGCCAGCAAGGATTCAAAGCTTACCTCCCAATATAAAGGGAAGGCTATTGCTAACAACATTCCTATATTTAAACATCCACTCACTACTTTTTTCGTTTTTAAAGGTGAAAAGACAAAAAAATCTCTTCCAAATTATTTCGACAATTAATTATTGGATTATGTTCCGACAATTAGTTGCTGGAACACAATTTTTTTGTATTCCGGAAACTAAATGCCGGTAGGTTAAAAAACTTGAAAAATTTCGGAACACAAATTTTTTGTATTCCGGCAAATTGCCGACAACTAATTGTCTGAATACAATTTTTTTTTTTTATTTCAAAAACAAAATGTCGTTAGGTCAACAAACTTGAAAAATTTCGGAACACAATTTTTTTTTATTCCGGCAACTAATTATCGAAATATATTTTCTTTTTTGTATTCCGGAAACTAAATGCCGGTAGGTCAAAAAACTTGACAAATTTCGGAACACAATTTTTTTGTATTCCGGAAACTAATTGCCTTCCGGAATACATTTTTTTTGTATTCCGGAAACTAATAGCCGAAACACATTTGAAGAGGCGTGTATTCCAGATAGGGATATCTTGGGAATAAAAAATTAAAAAAAAATGTGATGGTTGATGAGTAAATGGTGGGGTGTATGTAGCAAAAGCCTAAAAGGAACTGCAGCTCAATTTTATCAGGGAAGAAAAATTCTTTGCCTATTAATTTCTCAAAAAGGTGGGGATGGAGATTACTTGCAAAAAAGATGCCCCTTCAATTTTCAAAGGTTGTAATTCACCCAATTATGGAATCCCTGAAGTCAAAATCAACTAGAAGGAAACTAACAATTCTCAATTCCTTGGTACGATTTTTTATGCATAGATTCACATCCAAAACCTTGTTTGGACAAAAGAAAAGAGAAGAAAAAGAGAGAGGGAAAGCTTTTGCAGCTAATAGATCTGACATCAGATAGCCAGAGCAATGATACCCAGAATCTGCTTCATATACCCATTACCCAAAGTAACATAAGCAGGAAAGCAACTGGATTATCGCATGAAACAAAGATCAGTTGATTGCATTCACATGAGTCGTCGGTTTTTCCCTGAAAACCTCGTACGAAAATCTGAGCAGCACCCAGATGAAGCTACTGCAGTAAACCACTTGAACTGCATCACATTGAAGAAATGTATATCTGCAAAACGTAAAATACCTAAAGAAAACCCATGCAGGAGGGGGGGAGGGAGAGATAAACAGAGTAGCCAATCCGGTTTCATTTCAGCAAATGAAAAGTAGATTTTATTAGAAATATTAAATGTATGTACAAGAGGCCTAGTTCTCTGATTTGTAGGAGCTACAACCAGGAGTGTTTGCTAACATATAATCACTAGGAATACTAACTTGTACCTTGAACAAAAAGATCTTTACAGCGGAAGTCACAAACTATAACTCGAGCAAAAACCGGAACAGCTGGGAAGGTCACTCAAAAACAACTTGGAGAGAATAAGCCTACCAAAGAATCTATATAACCTAATTGTGGAGTGGATTAGCCATAAGACCATCCTATGTAACTAGTCATTCCTTAGAAGTACTATGTTTCCTTTGTTATTGGTATAATGAACAGGACTATACAAAGAAAGCCGCTTCAAACTATCATATTCAAGTCTGAAAGGTCATCCATGGGAATTTCAAGGCCCATAAAGTCTTGATCTTGTAATCCATCATCATCAATATTCAACCATGAACCAAGATCCTGACCTTGGTCAGCAAGATCACCGGGAACACCAAGTACATCCATTCCAGGTAGCTGCAGGTTGGACAAATCAATAGGCTCGTGTTCATCCAATCCACCCCTCCCAAACTCATGCTTCTCATTAGCATTGCAATTAGAAGACATTTCATTAGACTTTGAAACAGAAGGCAATGCTGGTTTTGGTTGCTCTGACAGCTTGCCAACGAGGCCATTTACAGAAACAGAATGCTGAGTTGCTTTCTGCTTAGGCTTTGCTTTGGATTTTCTTTCTCCCTTAGCACTGGATGATGCTGGCCTACCAATTTTGGTAGTTCCATTTCTGGATAGAACCTCTCTGTTGTTCCCCTTTCCATCTCTGTCCCTCTCACTCCTCTTTCCTTTTGCACTGCTTGCTAGAGAACTTCCGATGCCTGAAGCACTTGAAGTACCTAGAGTACCACCAACATCATCAAGGGACAATTCCCTCTTCTTCACCCTGTTTGACCAGAGATCTTCCTTCCTACTAGTTTGTTCAGATGAATGATTTATGGCAGGAAGCATATCTGATGAATTAAGGTCATGATTATCCATATTCTGACTAAATTGTGAAGGACTCTGCTGTGAACCCATGGAAGCTGCAGAAAGAAACACAAATAAATTAAAATATCAAAATCTGGCTTCTGCTGAAAGGAGCAAAAGGAAAAACAAGATGACATGACATAAAAGATCAGAAAAAATAAGATGGCATATACAATTAAAATGGTCACGCTGAACACAACTGAGATAGAAGAAACTCAAAATAGATTATAGCATTTATGTCAGAAGGTAATGAAGAAGACACCTGTTCTTGCTTCCAGACAAAGGGAAGAAGAAGCATATGGTTTTGAGGATTCAGCCTCCATTCCATCTAATTGTCGAACAATACTAAGCTGGGAAGAAGCAGCAAGGAACGGATCCTTGAATAAAGGTTCATTGAAGCAGCTCTTGCCTGTATCTTCAAATTGATGGCATCGTTCCAATGTCCGTTTAACAAATCCCAATGCAGCTTGCTTGGCCATTTTGTTGCTTGAATTTTTCCCACCCGAGGGACTAGGACCCCAACAAGCCTGTCAATCAATCATTTGTCAATTCACTCTGCCATATGACCTAATTATACAGTAGATGGCATTTTGAGGGTGAGCCTTGCCACAACATTAAGATTGCTACCATGTGATCTGGTGTCACTGGTTCTTGTCACAGGAACAGCCTCTTCACTCAAAGGTAATAATGCATACATCTTATACCCTCCCTAGATCCCCAAAGGTGGGACCCTTGTGCATGGGCCATCTTTTTATTGCCTCTACTAGCATATGAAGGGTTTAACTCCTTTTCCAAGACAACTTAAATTATTTTAAACAATACCAAAATGAGAATTTTGGTTTTGCTTATAAAAGCTAAGAATAGGTCAAATATATCACGTTTGAATTTAAATAGTAGAGTAAGGATTTCTTGAGATTTACCCTTTCCAGAGTTAAATGGAAGGATTTAAAAAATCTTAAACCCATACAAGTCTTGTGGTTACACAAGATCAACTACAGTTATGGGTACACACTGCACAACATATGGTCCTTGTACACTTCGATGTGTCACTTCTTCTATCTCCACCCCTCCCCCCCCCCAAAAAAAAAAAAAAAAAATATGCGAGGACAATCGTATAGAGTGTAGGCCATGCCCTCACCCTGTATCCATTACCCATTGGTGCAATATAAAGATCCCCAGCCTTTTCAACAACTATTGTAACACAACTCTAGATCTTCATGGTACATAACTAAGTTATCATACAAAAGTTTTATTCTAATACTGAAAACCAGAGTCTATATATAAAAAGTAATATTCAATGTTAAGAAGATTACCATGTATTTCTCATAAGCCATCACAACAAGTTTTTCAAGAGCACGTTGTTCAAAATCCCTGTTAAACAGAAGTTTACAGTTCCATTCAGAATAATGAAGGCACAAAAGGTTAAACTCCGCAAATAATCCAGGTATAAATGGCAGTGCAATTACTTCTCTTTAAGTTCTTTTGTCACTAATGCAGATTTCAACAATCCATCAAGCAAGCGTTTCTTCTTGGAAATCTACAATACACAAGAAAATAAAATAATAAAGTGAATTACTTAATAAAAATAAAAATGTTCCTATCAAAAAATAAACTAACATATCAAATGTCTCTGGCTCTACAACTGATCGATATATTTACATAAACTTGGAAAGCAACATATAAATATTTAATGTGGGAGATATTACATAACAAAACATATTTAAGGGGGGGGAATTTTTGACAGTCAGCACATTATAACTTGGCTTCAGCATAAGTCAATACCTGTCCTTGGTAATGCTCCTCTAACCTAGCAATATCCTCCGATATTCCTTCATCATCTGCTTGCAACATTTCAGGCTTGAAAAAGAAAATTAAAATCAGTAGCCATCATACTACCTACTAAAGATTTAACAATAAAGGCCAAAACATCTTGAAGTAAATCCATTAGTCCATTAGTTAAAGAAGAAATTTAAATCCATTAGAGTAGGCAAGTAAGCTTACCAGTGGTTCTGGGGCTATTCCAATGCTTTGAAGCTCCAAGAGAAGCTTATCATTTATATCCAAGCTATTGAATTGCAACTCTGAACAGGTCAAGCTAGACATGAATGCTTTATCAGGAAGTAAACCATTTACACAGTTACCAAAGCTTGAATTCAACCCAGTTGACGGAGCACCAACTATATCACTTTCAAATTCATCATGTTCTGGCTTCCCAGTAATCCTATAACCATTATAAGCAGAATCACAAGCAAGCTGAAAGTTAGCTCGTGAGTGGTGATCCAAACTGCTCAATTCCAACTCCCCATCAGGCTCAAATTCAGTATCATATGCATCAAACTTGAAATCTTCACTTCCATTGCTACAATCCTCCTCTGAGATTAAAGCAGCTATAAGCCTTTGACAGAGGGGAATTACATTATGATCTCCCTTAGAGAGTTGTAACTGTTCTGTAACAATTCCAGCACTCTTTTGAGCATCAGGTCCAGCATCTCCTTCGCGGCTAATTAACCCAAATCCATTAACAGTAATTTCGCAACCATTTATATTTGAAGGAATTGGAGTTGGCGTCTGTGTGCTTGATTCAAGATTTTCCTAAAGGGCAAGCGAAGTATTAATTTTTTTTGAATAATTTGTTCCTATTACAGGTTTTTCTCAGAAATTCCAACTTTTCAAATCAATTATATTATGCATTAATCAATCATAAATAAAATAAAAATTAATTTAAAAAACTTGGGAGGGGAATTTTTTATATATCAAACTATAACCGAACAGATATAAGAAACAAATATAATGTAACAAATGATGGTCATAATTTCATGCTGCTTAGCACATAAGAAACATTTACACTAAAAAAAACAATAGCACTCTAACTCCAAAATAATCAAAGGTCATACCAATGATATATTATTAAGGAAATTTGTTGCTTGAAATTACTAACAACCAACTCTCATACTATTAAAGATGGAAATTAAAACACAATCACCACTTTCCCAGATATAAGCCAATTATGATGAGCTTTTTTAGAGTCTGCCTTAGCAAGAGCTAGCACACATTGTGCCATCTTAGTCCATATAGTTATCAAATGGCCTCGGATGCATATAGAACTAATCCGTATCAATGTCATATCCAACTAAAGCAGTCCATGCTTGTGCTGCATTTCATCTGCTACTTTATATTTATAACAAAAATGTCTAAACCAAAAGGCAACATTGCATGTATCTTCTAGTTGACAATTATTCTCAATAATAATAGTGGTGCAGACCAGGAACTTCATCGCATACAATAAAACTAAGGTTAATTAAATTAGCAGGTTCCTAAACTATTTGGGAATTTTCAAATAGGTCCCTATACTTTAAAAGTTTGTAATTGAGTCCCTGAACACATAGAATATTTGTAATTGGGTCCCTCATACACTTTTTCGTTAGGGTTTCGTTAAGTATCCGTTAAGTGATCCATTCACTCGTCATCTGTGGGTCCCTGAACTGTTTGGAAAAATTCAAATCCTATACTTTTTAAGAAATTTCAAATAGGTCCCTGTACTTAACGAAACCCTAACGGAAGTGTATGAGGTCCCAATTACAAATTTTCTATGTGTTCAGAACCCAAATTACAAACTTTTAAAATATGGGGACCTATTTGAAAATTCTCAAATAATTCTGGGACCTCCATATTAGTTAAACCTAAAACTAACAAAAAGATCTAAGATAAAATAAACCGACAAGTAGAAGCATAACACACCAGTACCCTCTTCCTCGTTAATAACTACTTACACATAATATATTTAAGTACCGGGTACTTTATGAGGAATTAATATATTATGGGCACCATCACAAAAAAGACCAAGTGTGAAAAAAGAGTCATGCTGACTGCTAATCCAACACAAACTTAAAACAGAAAAAGCAGTAACAATTATCGTTTGTAATAATTGAAAAGGTAAAGATCAGTCAGTACCTTTTGCTTCCAGTAAGTAATATCTTCCTCAGATATCAAACTGAAGAAAGGCTCCATCTGCTTCCAGAATGGGCTGGAAAATGCACCGGCTGCAGTAATAAGAAAATACAAAATAACTCCATTAGAGGAAAATTTAAGGCTGCAAATATAGATAGTATTTAATAAGATCCATACCAGAGTTGATAACACCCTTTACAGCAGCCAATAGTTCTTCATGTCCATCTTCTGATCCAACTAAACCATAAAAACCAAAAGTGAATAATGATATACTTGTATCGCATGCAAAAATTGAGTTCATTAATTTTTTATAGAAGCTTGAACTAGTACCAAGAAAATCTGCTGCTGTATTAATAGCAGTAGGCTTTTGACGTGCATAGGCCTTACGATCAGAAAGTTTCCTGGTTGGTGGACGACCTGCCTTGCTGCACGGATTTCATAAAACCATAAAACTTCAATCCATGTGGCCAAACAAATTGTCAAACAACTTTAACAGTATACTTAGAAGGATTTTAACCTTTCATTCTTCTCCAATCCTAGTCTTGCACTTCTAAGTTGTTTTGCAGTTCCTATATTTCCAAGCTTCTCAGATGTCATAGGCATCAGTGACCTTGTCGCATTAAAACCGCGTCCTGTCCTCCCTTGCCTCCGAACACCATCTCCATGTTCTTCCCCAGAAACAAGCTTATTCCTTCTTGTTGGCAAGACCAAGTTAGACACCTTTTGAACATTTTGTCCAGCTTTTTGATCTATCTCTTCTGGTTTCCTGCCCTTGTCTCTTGGCTTAACCTCAGCCATCCCTGACTCTTCACTTTCTGATAAGGCAGCTGAAGATGAAAGATCACCTTTTAATTTAATTTGCTGAGGAGAACTGCCAGCTAAGCGTCTGGCAAATCCTAACCCAATATCATTACCAGCCACATCAGTGACAGAATCCAAAGCAGGAGCTTCATCATTATTTGAAACAATGGGCATGAAATTTGTTCTTCTGGCAGTGCGAGAGCTCTTTTGCGGCCTCTGCCAGTGGACAACAGGTGGAGAAGATGACCGTGCTGATGCCACACGTTTGCGATTGTTAGTACCAACACCAGCAGGGGGCTTTGTGGTGCAATGAGACAGCTCCCAATCATTAGGAACAACTGCTCTATGGACAACTGGTGACAACTTGGGGGCAACTCCTGAACCTGATCGTGGAGCCCGAATAGAGGCATTCATTTTTGTACTTGAGGTAGGGCTAGCTGAAGTAAATTCATCACGGACAGTTGCTCTGGGCATAGAACAAAATGTAGAGACTGAATCAATTAGAGAATATATATCACAACGATGAAGAGATATTTGAACACTAATCACAAGGATCCATAGCACATGGAAATGGAACAACTGAAAACACCAAAACAAGAAAATAAGGAGAAATCAACATGGAAAAAAGTAGCTGCCAAGGACAATTTTTCCCCCCGATAGTACAAAATCGTAAAAAGGAGAAGAAATGGGCTCCAGGGTTCGTGCTTACTTGTTAACAGGTCTGAAGTTTACCCTTTCCTTGTCTGTACTAACAGGACGACCTCGCCTATCATTGACAAGGGAATTATTATCTTGGTCATTTCTAGGGGTAGAGGCATGTATGCCCAACCCAGCCTGTTGAGAGATACCATCTGATTTTCCAGGTCCAACAGTTCCATTAGAAACCCCCGGCCTATACAATAGGAATTGAATAATTAAAAAAGTAAAAAAGATAGATAGAGAGAAAGAGAGAGAGATGTTTTTTTGTTACATGATATCTTCCATCATAGAGTTTCAAGCCATGATCCTTAAAATCAGAAAGGACCTAACAATATCCTTCACAACAATATTTACACTATATATGGAGGGAACCCCACAAACAGTTTTCTCCTATAATTTATTTTCGTTCTACCATTATTATTGGATTATAACCATATAAGAGGCAGAAAATTGGACAAATTACCATTCGTAGAAAAGGGGGGTCACACCTATCTTAACACATAACGGGAAAATTCTTATTATGCCAAGTGTCAACTACTTTTGCTACTTGGGCTGTTAAAATCTAGCAACAGAAGAACATAGCACTTGTGAAAAATTGCTGATGCTTCATAAATAATGGCAATGGAAAAGGATGTAATTTAAATTTGCATTTGCATTTGCAAAACACAACGCAAATTCACAGTAAAGGCATTGTTGTACACTGTTACATGGAGTATAACCATTACTGGATCTTCATTATGATATAGGGCAACCCTGGCTCCCCCAAAGATTTAAAAAATTATTAATTTCATATGATAAGAAAAAATAAAATTTTGAATGTAAGACAAAAATTGTGGGTCTTTAATTTTTTGATTTATTTTTCATTTTTTTTAGTGTTAGTGCAATTTTTTAAAACTAGTCAATTAAGAGTTTAAGACCTCAATTTATATGTCTCTGATTATAGGAATGCTATTTGCACACTTATGCACACTATTTTTACTTGTACACAACTACACATGATAAAGTTTAAGTTACACTAAATATGCCTAAAGCTTAACTGAACTCGCATAAATTGTGTACGGCACTAATTTCCACACATCACTTACTGTATACCAAGTAGAGCTGGGTATGCGGACCGGTCCGGTCCGCATTAGTCCGCGCATACACGGACCGGGCTTGAATAGTCCGCAAAATAAATGGACTTGTATTTATCAAGTCCGCATCCAGTCCACATAGTCCGCGGGTTAAATGGACTGGTCCACGGACTCAAAAAAATAGATGAGCAAATTTTGTAGGCCAATTCTAAATTTTATTTAAATATGACTTGCTTTAATAGCTTACACCATTTTCATGCAATTTTGTCTAAAAATTCTCCAAAGCAAGTAATATTTGACTCAAGTACATCAAACATAAGTACATCAAACACAATCCAAAGCAATAATATCTTAAACACAATCCATACTGAACGCTAATCAAAGATAACCCAACAATGCTCTAACACAAACAAGTACATCAAACATAATCCAACAATACTCCAACACAAACAAGTACATAGTGTACATAGTGTCAAGATTTATTGTGTAAGTCCGCGGACTAGTCCGCGAGTCCGCGGACCAAGTCCGTTTAGTCTACGGGTTAAACGGACTAGACTTAAATATCCCGCATTTAAATGGACCTGAAATTTGTCTAGTCCAGGCTCGCACGGGCTGCGGTTTAAACGGACTGTCCGCGGACCCAGGTCCATATACCAAGTGATCTGCAAAAGTATTTTCCTTACATTAAATCACTTTTGCTTCTTCTTAGAAAGAAAGAGCATGATTTGATATTTTTGATAATTTATTTTAAATTTTAAATGTATAATATTCTCTGTCATTGTCAATTGATTTAGATGTTAAACCTTCATTTTGGCTTCCTCAATTTTTTCATTCAAGCTCAGAAGCTCTACCATCGAGTATAACCACATTCAATAGCAGAGCTTAGTTAGGGCAGGGGATGACAGCTCCACCCCCCTTCCCCCAAAAAAAGTTTTTTGAGCTTATACTCTTCACCTAGCCTGTCTTTGTTTAACTATAATGTTGCTCTGTTTCTCAAGTAAAAGAATAGAGTAATCTCACCCAAAAACTTTATATTTGAATGAACACACAACTATTTGTATCATCAGTAAAGCTTAGCAGCAAACTCAAGTTTATAGGCAGTGTTCAAGCTCTGCCACTGACCACATCCACAATCATTTTACTAAAATTTTTGATGTAAACTGCTTCAATAACTATGCACCATGACACATGGATACTTACCTAATACTCAAAGGAGTTCTACTTCAAAACACAAAGTGTTGTTGCTAAATTGTTTGATTTGAAACTAAATGAAACATATTACTACTTTACTCCCTACAAATCACCTTCATTATACATTTTTACTTACTTGAAATAATTTATGGAGTTTTGTTGAAACCTTGTAGTTAGAACATTTTGAAAATTGTATTTATCTAATGATTTCATTACTTTATTATTTATGTTTTATATTTATATATGATGTACCTTGTACCAGGACCCGTATCGGTACCAGTACTCGTATCCATGCAAGGCATTAGATGAATACGACATGAAAAACAAACCTTTAATTCATAATTAGATTTGGGTACTGCATCTTCTACACTACTAATAAAGGGATTCTCTTGATTTGGTCACATTTGAGTTACCCGGTTTTACCCCAAATTATATAAAAAGGATAAAGTTTATAAATATGTTTCAGTATATATTTTTCCTTCTTTGATATCTAAATTTTGTTTTTATAAAACTACCATTATTAATTACTCACTTGAAGATTTAAAGATAAATAAAAAACGATAAAATTATAAATACACCTCATTACTCATTTAAGAATTTAAAGATAAATATAAAAAGGATAAAGATGTAAATACTTCTTACTCTTCAATCACAATTAGCTTCAAACACTTCGCACCTTCTCACTATATAATTATAGTTCACTTCAAAAACTATTTAATATTATTTATTTTTATCTTAATAAAAAAATGCAAATTGACAAGCACATAGTGCCGGTCAATACTTGAGTCTGCCTTGCAATTTATTTAGCCATGAACACTTCAAACCTGAACACAAAGCCACAGAGTGTTTTCCTTAGGACTAAAGTTACAAAATAAAAAATAATCTATACAAGGTTAATACAGCATACTGCTCCATAACAAATAAAAAATAATACAAACGCATTTCCCGTATATGTGTTTTATTATACAGCATACTGTTTTCTTCTCTTTTAAGGAGGATTTTCTTATTTTCCCGCAAAGAAGTACATTCTCTACTATCTTTCTATTAACATAATTATTGAAAAATGAATATGATCGCCAAAATAGCACTGATGTACTCAACATATTCATACCTGAAAGAATGAGAATCATTACTCAATTTTGAACGAGCATCAGTAACAAGTCTTTGTTGCATTCCCTGTTTAGCTTCCTGGAAGGCGTTAACAGGTTTACTAATCGTTGTACTTGGAGAACCATCTAGTTTGATGCAGGATCGCTTCTTCTTCATTTTTGACTTTTCCCAACCATCACCTCCAATAGGTAAGGTTCGTTCCTCACCCTGGACTGCACCACTATTGGCAATCCGTACCATTTCCTTATCTCTATCAGCTGTCCCAGATGGCCTGACAAGAGAATTAGTCCGCACATCCATCTATAATTTATCAAAACCCAAGTCAGTATAGCTCAGCAGGTTTTAAAGCAAGCCATGTTAATCTGAAAGGTGACTCTCCATATAAAGGAAAGAACAAAGTTATAAAGCCGCAAGACACTCCTTATTAGAACAGAAAAGCTGAAAAAGCAGAATATTCTATATTTCACCACTTTCAGAAAATAAATGAGAAAGGCATAAATCAGCTTAAAGCTCATGAAATACATACATACAAGCTTAAGGATGGAACACACAATGTATACTATAAATCTATATACAATATATGTATGTATGTATATAGAGAGAGAGAGGGGGGGGGAGAATTCTTTACAAAAGGTGATATCCACCAGAACACCAATGGCAAAATGTTCTAGTAGCAACTTTTGCAAAGGCAGACTTTAACTAAAGTAGGTTTCTTTCCATGTAAAACAGAAATGTGGAGAATAGATGTTTTAGAATATACTACTTAATAGGACATATGTACTATTTATAATCATGCATTATTTACTTTAAAACAGTGAATAAGCAACAAAAGGAGGCAGTAAAAGAAGAGTCAAATCATGCCAAGTGTTAAACTTAATGCTAGCAAACAAACATGGGAAAAAAATCAAAAGAAACATACCCTTACATCAACCATAGAAGTTCGAGTGCGCTTGTTTGGAACAAGATTTTTGGTCCGTCCTTCCAACTTTTGCTGCTCAAGTTCAAAAGCACCTGTGACAGGATGACCTTGAATTCCAACCTTACCTGTGCTTGGCCCCAAGGCTGACCGATCACATAACATGACACTAGAACGGTCATTAGAAAAACCTTCACCTCGAGATCTCTTCTTTGAGGTTATACTTGGGAAAACTTTGTGGAATACGGATAAGGCTTCATTGAACATTTTGACACGCTCCCTGTTGAATAATGCAATGTTATTACTTAATTACTACACATATATAACTATAGCACAAGCAACAAAACCTACAAAGAACTACCTCGCCTTCACATGGCTTGCGTACAAACCATCCTTGAGTCGTTTGATGTCTTCTGGTACTGGGGATGGCAGTAACTTGCCTTTTGAAGAACTAGGAGGAGATTCATCAGGCGAAATTCCAAGAGCAGCACAGACATGTCGTTTGTAATCTGTTTGACGATTAGACTTATGCTCTGGCACCACCAACTTTGGATCAAAATGCACGTAACTAAAGAAGCTAGCCACATCCCCATGTGTTGCTGAAGAACAGCTTCTCGACATGCTAGGAAGAGAAGACAAAATTGGATTTTCCATGCTTTCACGAAAGCTACCAGATCTATCTAATGAAGCAGCTAAGTGGGGTCCACGCTGCCCAGTGTACAATGGTCTATCTGGACTACTGGAAGATGGATCAAACTTGCTAGATGTTGCCATTGCACTAGTTCCCACACATCCTTAGAGTAAAAAATGTAGAACAGAGAGTGGTGCATGACAAAGATGTGGCACTATAGCACATCAAGGGCACACCTAAATTACAAGGGAACAATTGGACAAAGCACCTGACAGGATTGAAATAATCACATAGAAAAATCAAACACAATAAGCCAAGATATGGAAATATTTATGTGCACACCAAAGGTATGGCTTGAGATTGCAAATAAGGACTCATGTTAAAAAGCACCACAAATTCATAAAATGAACAAAAAAAATCTTTCAAACTTACTAAAAGCTAAGGGGTTTGTAACACAGCATTTAGAGCTTATCTGAATGGTTCAATTTATATCACCATTCACCTAATCCCAATCCCACTGCTCCATAGTAAAAAAAACATAATATATTTGACATATATAATAATTATTTCCAAAGATGATGAAAACAAGAAATCTCAAAATTTAAAGGTCAATAAATCTATCAGCACCAGCACCTTATAAAAAGCTACTTAAAATGGAAACTCCAAAAAATATCATTATAAAATATATCCTTAACACCAATCTACTTGACATCTCATAAAAATTGAATTAAATTACATGATATATATCATCCGTTCTGCTATTTATATAGGACTAGGTCTTCATTCTAATATCACAAATTTATCATCTCTCTATAAAGTATACCACCTCAACAAAAAAAAAAAAAATCAAATTTAATCTCCCGAACTAAATCTCATTTTAATAAAATATAAATGTAAGACTGATGACAACAAGTCCTCATAACACATAACCCTTCTTCTAAATCATTTTAACTACCTCACTTACAGTTGAATGAAGAAAGACTAAGGTAAAATATTATTTTCAGGTAAAAAGTTCGTTAGATGTAATACACTTACCTTTAGTCTTAATAGAAATTATCTTCCACCAGGCACTCTTTTGTTTAAATGTGGTATCTTTTGAAGCTGCAGATTATTGAATGGAGAAAACTTAATGTTAGCAGGCACACCCATGTGAAAATGGAAAAAGAGGAACTATATAACCATGCATAAGAATTTTCCGATTCTGCATAAGTCAACATTGCCGAGAAGCAAGCTCGTCTAAGCAGATTGATTGTAACCATAGAATAGATGAACAAATTCATCACATGCAAGTCAGATTGAATGCACCTTACCAAGCTCAGGATCATTTACATGAATATGATTGAACAGAAATAAATGCTCAATGGCATCACGCTGAAATCTACATCATTATGACAAATTCTATAAAGTTTTGTTAACAATATGCAATATGCAAACCAATTACAACAACCATTTTATGCTTACTAGACTTCAAACAGCTATCTTAGCCCATTAATTAGACTTAAATAATCATATTCATAAGACAAATAGAAGGTCAAACTTAACAAATAATCAGCCAATTGTTGACCCCACAAAAGCAGTTAAATTCCGCCTTCTGAATGTCCCAGACAGTAACATCATATGCACACTATTATTTACAAATTTTCCTTAATAAACTCGCACCGTCCTCTCTAGCTCTTAATTATTTAACTTTACTTCCTCAGTCCAATACATTATTTATCTAGTAACATATTAGCCAATGACGGCGCATTAAAAATTACTATGCAGACTGAACTCAAAGAAAAAAAATATATATGATATATAATATAAAAATATAACTCTAGTATATTATTGTCCTCAAGAGATATTCTGATGAAGAAAACAATAAAAAAATGTGTATCTATCAACAACATAACTTGAGTAGCAATTACATGCAAGCATATAACCCTTCTCCCCTATTGTCTCAATCTACATTTGTTCGAAAGCACAATTTTTTTTTTTTATAAACAAGGACACGGGCAGAGAAGTAGGAAGATGAAACCCTAGGAGTTGAATCAACAGAAAACGAGAAAGGGGTAAATAACGAACTGCCTTCATAACCCAGTAAAAGCATAACAAATTGCAAAAACCAAAACCCTACAAGTTGAATCACAGTAATAATGATTAAAATTAAAAATTATAGCAAAATTAAGAGATGAACACCTTGAATCATGCAATGAGGGGAGAGTGGTATTGGATTAATTGGTGAGGAGAGAGAATTGCGTGATTGAGAGAATCCTAGGTTGGGTTGGAATTGGAATTGGAATTGGATATTAATAATGTTGTATTGTGAGTTGCCTGAGTTGGAGCTCCAATTTCGTACGACGCGAAGCCATGGAGGACGATGAGTCCGGTGTTTTGATCGGCAACAATAGGACCAACTTCAAATTACCATTCTACCCATCCCTTGTGTTTTTTTTGAAAACTGTGATAGCAATTTCAGCAGGGGCTTTTACGGAATATCAATGCTTAATACGGTGTTAAATGGCAACGAGTTACCCACATGTGATGTGATTATTATGGTATCATATAATGTAATGTACTCCATTATTATAGATAATGTACAATGAAGCATGTGAAGGAATATAGAACAATGTACAATAATACCCTTAGGCCGCGCAAAAACCTAACATGGTTAGTCCACGGTTTAGTGAATAAGAGTGTTTTTGGATTGGAAAAAAAATTATTTCTCGAATATTATAATTAATTATAATAATTGTTTCAAAGATAATAATTTTATATTAGGATGTATTTATCAATAAATGATGTTGATATAATATGTCTTTTTTTTACTGAATATGTTTTTTTGTTACGTAAAAAAGTTACTTTATTAACGTAGAAAATAATATAAATTATTTGTTTATATTAACAATATTTGTTAAAGAATTAGTTCCGCAGCAATAAAATAATAAAAATATGATTGATTTTAAAATAATTTAATAATTTTTTCAAATAAACTTAAAATTTTTACCTTATTTAAAAATCACTTTTTCATAATTAGATTGACAAACATCAGATTAAAGTTACGGCCATTACTCTTTCTACTCTACTGTGTGTAATTGTTGTGGGAGCATACAAACTAGGGGCACGAGAATGAGGTTCGTCTGGTTGTGAACGTCTCTTCTTTACTTCTGTTTGTTCGTAGTTACAGTTGGAAATAGATTAGACGGTTCGTCTTGATCTATGATCATACCTTATCTGATCAGTTTAATCAAAACTTTTTATAAAGTTCATATAACTAAAGAAGTCTAAGGCTTTAAAAAAACTTACTAGGTCTATCAGATTTAAAGGTAGAGACCTACATGGTTATTTATTTGTGAAGACCTGGTGACCTATTTAGGGTCAGCTTGTTATAACTTATGAAAAAATAATTTTTATATAAAATAATTTAGAGATTATATGAAAATCATTTTTTTATAATTCGTATCAAACATATATTTTCTCTTCTCTATAGAATCAGATTTTAGTGAGAAGTTAAATGGAATAGCTTCGCATTTTAGCCATAAAAATGATTTTTTTTAAATGATTTCCTAAAAAATCTTACACAAACACAATTAAAACCACAAAAAATGATTTTTAACTTAAAATAATGATTTTTATCATCAAATAATCTTAAACAAATGCACTCTTATTAGTATAGGTCTATCAACCTTTTTATCTTGAGAAATGTTAGCAACACAATCTTTAACACTCTCTTTCCAACACACTCGCTTCTATTGATCGAAATTCATATGGGTTGTACAAAATTCAAGTGGGAACCACATAAATTTCAACTAATAGGAAAGAGTGTGTTGGAAGAAGAGTATTAGAGAATGCGTTCCTAGTACTCCTCTTTTATCTTTATAGGCCTCCAAACCTATTTACAAGTAAAGATACGTGACATATTGAATCGGTTTGAGTCGGATTTTTGGGATTATCGAACTGAGTCGCCCCATGAACATGTGGCCGAAGTAGCAGCTCGGAAATTTTTAATTTTTCTATGACTTTTTTTTTCATTTTTCTTTGTTATATATTATGACTTTCTTTTATTTTATTTTTTCTATGTTTTTCATTTTTAAAAAATTTATGTGTTTCAACTTTCAATCCACCAATATACTTGGGTTAAGTGAAGTTGGTCAAAATTTTAAGTTACCATTTAAACATCCAACTTCACTCGCTTTATAACAACTCACTTTAAAAGATTAAGCTCATTTGTTTAAACTTTTTTCTCAAAAAAGTGTTTTTAAATCTCTCATGTGGTGCAACTTATTAAGCTCTTCCACCTTCTTAAATCTCATTCTCCAATCCATATTCCGACGAACATCCCTAGCCTATTTTCACCCCTAATTACAATATTTTATATCTAATTATGCATAAATCACGTGAAAGTATAGAAGTGGTATAAGTTTTTTATCTTAAAAACTAAAAAGTTGCTTCTAAGTTGACGAAATCCACCTTATTCACTAAGAGTAATAGTACAAACGTTTTGTTTGTATTAACATGTCTTGATGGACTTCCATGATATCTTAAAATTTGTATATCTTGTATGATCCATATACAAATGTACTAATGAAAATTATTTCTATTATCATGTCTTTGACTTCCATAATCATATATTTAGGTGTACCAACATCATATATTCAAATCATATAACTTATCCACTTGAAAACTTAAAAAAAAAATGTTTATCTACAACAGTGCTTCATTGGGAGTTAGTCTCACATCTCTCAAAGTTTACATGTGAAATAGACCAACATTCTAGAAATAAAGACCAAGTTTTATCTTTTCTAAAATAATCTTAGTTTGATTAAAAAGCCTATTATTATTTTGTTAAAAAATTAATATTATAAACTATATATATTTTACATATTCTGTTAAAAAAATAATATTATCTCTCGAAGTTTATATGTGAAGTAGACCACATTCTATAAATAATGACCAAATTTTATCTTTTCTAAAATAATCTTAGTTTGGTTAAAAAGCCTATTATTATTTTGTTAAAAAATTAAAATTATAAACAATATATATTTTATATATTCTTTAAAAAATAATATTATATATTATATTATTATTTTTTTTTTGACAAACTTATTATTATATTTATATATATATATTATATTTTATATAATTATATGTATTTATAAATGGGTCAGCCTATCAGGCTTAAAAGGCTTTTTTATAAGCCTAAGTCTGACCTATTTAATTAAAAAGGCTTTTTGAAAAGTCTAGACCTGACTTTTTTATTAAACAGGTCAGCCAAGTCAGGCCTTAAACAGGTCAAGTCATAGGTCCTTGAGGACTGGGCTCGACTATTCCCACCCCTATATTAAGAACAGGAGTTCATTGTATCTGTCGTTTAGTGTTGTTGGTTGCCATGACAGTAGACATAAGCCGCATAGGCTCACCCGTTCAAAGCTCATAGGCAAAGGCATAAACGACATAATCCTAGAATTTGGAAAGTGCAGCCAAAGCACGAGGTGTCTGACTTCAGCACACAAGTATAAACCAGATGTGGATATAAGACAATGAGTCAACAATAAATCAGAATCAGTACAAAGTTGGCGATGACCCCACATGCTTTTGTTATATTAGCATTCCATTGTCGTACTAAATAGTCAACAACCAGAATAACATCATAGATTGTTTGTTGGAAGCAAAGGTTGTTTGCTGTTCTGCACACCAAAGACAAACTCTCCATACGTTAATTGTTTCCCATAAAGGCAATTAATAGCTTGCTAGAGTACAAAAAATGTACGTTGAGGGAAGATGGATCAGAATGTGCCACATGTGATAGCATGACATGTTTCTTTGACAACCTGGGTATTGGCGATCATGTCCCAGTTACAAGTTTACAAACATCTACTTGCCTTCAAAATTTTCACATATATGTCTACTATCAGTCTATAACCCAATCCTCAACGTATGCTCATACATATCCCTGTACACTTAAGTTCAGCACAATGTGGCTGCCAATTCGGTTAACCTTGAAAGTAAAGCAAACCTGGCTGAAAAATAAGCAGGCCTACCCACCCATCATCATATAGAAGGTCAAATCCATTTGTTACACAAGAAAGTCAAAAATACATGGCAAAGAGTAGGGTCGCCATTCAATGTGAAAAAGCATTTCCAAGGATGCAATCGTCTATATTTTCGCGCTGTGGATTGAGTATCAGGACCAATAGTCTATTCCAGAATCACCTAGAAGCTGGAAGGGAATGTGGTTATTAGAATATTTTAACAAAATATATTAAAGAGTAGTAGTCAAAGTTAGATCCATTACTGTGTGCGAATCAACTCATGAACTTCTTGGTGACATGCCCTCCTTTTCTGTAACAGTTGAATAATGGTAGTAGAAGGTTCATTAGCTATAAGCTTAGAAAGAAAAATAAGTATGAAACGAAATAACCATCAGGTATTTAAAAATCTCATCAAATTATTATGCCACTTTATTTCCATGAATTGCTGTTGGAGTTGTCCTTCTTAGTTCTTACTCAATCTGCAACTATTCACTTGAGATCACTCGTGCAATCATTACAGCTCATATTGAATATGCCCCTAAAAGCACTGAGAATTTCTTTTAAACTAAAAATTGTTTGCCTCTTGTTTAACTGGTTGAGATTCAGAGGCTCTAGCACGTCTCACCTCAGGGTAATGCTAACGAGAAACAATCACTATGAGAAATCATATGGAAACAAATGAAGCCTCAAGTTCTTACTAGTGCCAAATTTTATTGAGCAGAGGTTAAGCAGATTGCCACCCATTTGAGGCTGACTTGGTTATATATGTTTGCAATTGTTCTTTGATTTAAGTATGCAAGTATTTTACTAGACTTGTAGTGCATATCTATTCTTGTGCAGATAACATTATTGGCTGATTTCATTAAAAAGAAAAAGAAAACAGAAAATCCCAACAAAGAGTTGAACTTCCGCATTATAAGTTTGGTTAAAATATCAATCGGTATGAAAAGATTGAGAGCTAATACGGGAGATGGATCAGTAAAACATTTGCATACCAGTAGAACTATGCTTCCCCTTGACTGCAGCAAAATTTTTGTATGTATAGCCAACAAAATTTAGATCTTGAGGGGTCATCTGTGGACAAGTGATGAAATTAACAGAGGTGAGAAAGAGCAGGAGCTGAGGAATTAATGGAAAGCCACATAAAGCAGATGGATTATTATCTTTTTTCTAAAGCACCATCAAGTGTTGTAACATAAGAATCTGAACAAAATTTTCATGATTGAATTGGAACTGAAAGTTATAAAAGATTAAGTTCCATAGAGACATATTCATTCATCCAGATAATTTAACAAACCACTCGGAATGAGGGCTTACGTATTTAAAGGTCTGAAGATGGATCAAGGATTATTATGATGGTATATTCTAAAGGACATTGGAATTTTCCCCTGTGAATTGAATGTTGTATAAAAGCAAACAACCAAGGCAAGTCAATTGGCTATTGCCCGAAAAATCTTGTTCCTCCTTCAAGTAAATAGAGAGTATACCTTCTTGTACAAAAAAAAATGCATACCTTTCTGAAGGCTCCAGATCCAGTTCTAGTTGGTTTTGATTGTTCAACCTATTGACACAATTACAATCATGTCACAAATCCAGCTACTAAAATGTAATCAGAAGTGGTAAAAGCAAAACTGAAGTGACAGAAACTGAGATAAATTTGCATCTGTCTGAATGAAGAAGATACAAAATTAACAGTTCTTGAATGAATGATATGTGAGACATTAAGTGCCAACCGCATGGGCTTTAATGGCACCTACTTTTCTTGATAAGAACAACCAGGCAGGGCCAATACTGAGTCACATAGTCATGGATATGAAACCTACCAGGGATGCAGGCAAAGAGGACACCAATCAAAAAAGCATTCATAAATCATATCTTGCCTCATCAAATTTCATAAAATTTTGAGTGTCAAGCTCCCCATTGACTTGTGGTTTAAATGCCGCATCCATTCCATAGAGATTGTCCCATATGACATCTTTGAACCAAGGATGAGCCTGGCCAATTAAGTACCAATAACATTATTAGCAAATATTGTGATTCAATTGTAAAGCTTTACAGTAAAAATCACATTTTACCCACTTTAATTTCATCTGCTCCTCTGGTACCAAGCCTATGCTCAACATCACAAAGCAAACTACATATTAGATCCTTTGCTTCAGGCGTCAGCCTGACCTCCTCTGGAAATTTTAAGTGATTTTTCCAATACACGATCTGAAGTCATTCATCACCAAGACAAGAAAGAGGACATAATTTAAACCATAACTGTTAGTGCTGTTGATAAAAATAAGGCACTAAATAAACGCTAATAAATACTTCAAGGAGCATAGACTTGCGGAATGAACAAGTTGACCAATAACTGAGAGATAACAGAATAAACAATCATTTAAACAAATGCATTCTACGTAAATACATAATATCAAATGAGTAAGAATGATGGGCATGAGACCTAACAGTAATTCAGATGATGTCCAAAAATAAAGCATGAAAAGCTTAAGTACCCTACCCATTGAATAGTGTTTATGTTTTGAATTAGAGTCCATTGAAATGTTCAATCATTAAATCACATATGCAAAGGATATAAGAAGAGAAACATGTTTTTCATACGTCCACACTAATTACTCAATTAGTGTTTATGTTGTAAAGTAATACATCTCTGACGGATCAAAATCCATGAATATAGAAATTCTATGAACTCATTCATGCGAAATCTTTTAATTAGTTAAGCAGTCATGGTATTATTAGCTAGATCCAAAAAACAAGTACCAAACTAGATGCATGAGAGGTAATAAGCATTTTTAATGGTGAGGACAATTGGATCCCCAAATAAAGTAACAAACGAAAGCAATCTCTATTAAACAAACTTATGCTTTTGGAAAATAGTAGTTTGAAAAAAATTGTGTAATAATTTATTTTCAGAGGGGTGGGGGGGAGGGGGGGGTAGCATTATGACTTATAAAGGAGATTATTCTTTCCTGTTGAACTAAATTGATGCCCAAAGGAGAGAATGGGGGAGAAGAACTGGAAAAAAAGACAGAAGATAAAGGAGAGATTAAAACCTTTCTGCATGTTGTTAGTGGATCATCAGAGTAAAATGGGGGATAACCAACAAGCATCTCATACATTATAGCACCAAGAGACCACCTGTAGATAGAAAGAAGTCATATCAGCAGCAAGGAAGCAATTTCACTTCAAGAAAGACATTGCTGTTAGTTTTCAAGCAAAAGATATATTTCATGGGACAAAAACAGCATTTTTAAAGGTAAAAGCAACTATAAAGAAGAATAATCTATGCCAGATACTAGTAAGCATTTTTAAGAATAATGAAAAATCTTATGTGTGATGCTAATTGTCATCTGAGACACAGGGCTATAATATTACAGGTCTGTCATGATGAATATGAAGATTATAAGGACATATTTTCATCCATGTTCATTATGAACACTTTTTTTTTTTTTTTCATTTTTCAATATGATTCTTGTTCCCTTATTTAATTTTGTTCCAGTTCTCTTAATTTAGACCTCACATTATATCTTCTTCATAAGGATCACCAAATACAAATCTATTGTAATCAGAATTGTAGTTCATCAATAAAATTGGCCACTTATTTAAATAAAATGATTATAGTCTCAAATAAACTTTTTTAATGCAACAGACATGTAAGAATAGCTAAGCAACCAAATTCATGTGTTTTTCTTTCACCGTTCACTTTATGTAGGATTGAAGCATGCAAATAATATACAACAGGACAGGTCATGACAAAAACATTATTAAAAACTCTACAGAACAGTTCCTTTTCCATAGAATTTTAACTTTTAGCTTTATTTTTTGAAGAAAATAACTGACAGTAAGATAATTTCTATTCTCAAATGTTAGCCCACACATATTGTAAGGTGCTTCACTGATTAAACTTCGCTTAAATTTCTTCCTTGTGTATTTAACGCTACTTAGCATAAAAGCTGTAGCATTTGAACAGCCGCATGCTATTCCAAACAAGGCATTTTATGGACTCAAATTTGGATTGATAGACATGCATCGCATTCAACTGCTGCATCATAGACTAAGTTCATCTGCAATAATTTTGAAATTTGAGTTTATTCTTCTACTCTTAGCCAGTGAAGCCAAATAAAAAGGCATTACAAAGTTATTATGGACAAAACTCGTAAAGCAGATAATAATGAACACAAGCAACTCAAACAACAACAACCACAAAGAGAATGTCAACAGACCAGTCACACTCCACACCATATCCCTTTTTCAGCAATACTTCAGGAGCAATGTAGTCTGGAGTTCCAACTGTGGAAAATGCCTGCCAGAAAATTAATAGATAAGTTGGAGAAGGATATGCATCCAAGAATCTAAAGACAAGATCTGTTGAAACTTGAAAGCGATACAATAAAAGTCAAAATGAACATATCATGTATAATGAGACATCCGGGGCTTACAATGATTATCAACAAATTTAGTGACCAACACAATTTATAACTGAATGAGGAAAGAAGAAAAAGGCAATTCTATGTAGTCATGAACATAGGTTTTTACCATTGTTATGTCCAATATCTGAGAGTAAAATAAACAACTATAAAGCTATCATTCTTTGCTTTGACCCATCTTTCCTTATAGACTGAATTGCCCAAGAATGATGTTAGCATGTGCATCAGATGGCACATGTATAAGTACCTCTAAGATAAATATGCTATTATTTTCAGCAAAGGTCTATTACACATTGCCATTATGCATTTGTAAGCAATCAGAAATAATAACACAGCAAGCATAGAATGCCATTTCTTAATGAAGACAGAAGGCAATTACCAGCTTCCTCCTGTTCCTTTGCCAATGTTGAAGTTGTTCGAGGGGGCTTTCCCAGCACCTTCCATTTCTAACATCCATGGTATCATTCAAGTTTTCATCATCCAGGAATTCATTTTCATTTATAGATGACAAATATGAGTTGTCAAGAGGTTTGCAAAGACCAAAATCAGAGAGCTTCGTATGACCATTTCGGTCCAATAGAAGGTTGTCAGGTTTTATATCTCTATGGAGAAAAAGAGGAAATTATAACTGCAAATTATGTTTTAAAAAGAATAAGACCATAATGCGGTTCAAGATGTAACAGTACTAACCGGTGAATGTAGTTGTGTTTATGAATAGACTCTATGGCCAAAACGCTTTGTGCAATGTAAAATCTAGCTACGGTTTCAGTTAAAGTTTCTTCCCTCATCAGCAAAGTCATTATATCCCCACCAGGTAAATACTCCATTATCAGATATAAGTGTTCAGCATCCTGAAAAGAGTAATAGAGCTTCACAATGCAATCACTAGCAACTTCTGCAAGCAAGTTCCTTTCCGCTCTAACATGCTCAACCTGTGTTGGACATCTACCAGTGAATTAAAAAATATTCAATACTACTCAATGTAGCATTAAACAATGAAATTTTAAAAATAATAACAGAAAGAACATACTCTTTTTAATAACGAATTTCCGAATGAAAAGATGTTGGAATAATTCGGCCTAACTCCCCTTCAAAAGCTAGCTAATAAAGGTAGGGTTGTCCAATTTATTATAAACCGTATAGTTCTTTTCTAATATTCTCAACCGATGTGAAACTTTTGACACTTAACACATCCCCTCACGTCCAAAAATGAACATCTAGAGTGTGAAGTTTGCAGGAATGAAATTGATACCGTGTTAGAATAATTGGGCCTAACTCACCTCCAAAAGCTAGCTCATAGAGGGACGGTTACACAATTTATTGTAAATGGTATGGTTCTTTGCTAATATACTTAATCAATGTGGGACTTTTGACACATAACAAAAGAACAAAATTTTATAAAAGTGATGATGATATGAAAAATCACCTGTCCCCTGCTGAGCATTTCAGACTTCTTCAACTTTTTCATGGCATATATGTTACCTGATTTCTTCTCCCGACAGAGTCTTACCTGTGAAATGATGAGTATAGAAAAAGAAAAGCAAAATGAGTATCCAAAAGTAAAACCATGCAGCAAAAAGGTATATCATGTGTATGTGTACCTCTCCAAAAGCACCCCTGCCGATAATGGTTAGAAGGTCAAAATCATCAACACATATTTTATGTCTTTTTAACCTTATATATTCAGTCTCCTCGCGCTCTAAATCCTTTAGTAGATTCATTTGTTGCTCTTCTGGAACACGAGAAGATGCTAACTTCTTTTCTAGCACGGAACGCCTGCAAATAATAAAATCATCTTCAATATCAATATCCTATCCCCCCCCCCCCCCACCCCCCAACCAAATGAAAATTTATAATACATATGCATTAGAAAAAGTGCATGTGGTGTTATATGAATACACCACCTCTCTTTGCGGTCTCGGATGTGCTTCATTTGAGACCTGTAATGGTTCTCAATGAATTTCTTAGCCGCAGCCACCCTCTCCATTGTCAAGCTCGAACCTGCATCCCCTTCCTCCTCCTCGCATTCCAACGCTTGTTCTTCCCCCTCCTCCTTCTTCGCACCCTTTTCATTCTCCATCTCCATAACCAAAAACGTCTATTTCAGGTTATTGGGATTAATCATGTGTCACTAATAATCATGAAACCTTGATACTACGAGTATGCATACATGATACATCATGCAACCTGGATTTGATGAATGTGTTGTTCACATTAGCAATACCCAGATTTAGATATATGTTTCTTCTATTCATTTCAGAAAGCATTTTTTTCTATTCTAGTTCCTAAAAAGGAAAAAGGCGTTGTGTATTTTTAAACAGCCTTTCTTTGGAGCTACTAAACTAAGATAAGGTCAAATATATTCATTGTATTTATTATTATGCTCTGCTCCATGCTCATACATAAGTACGTATACATACATTATGTTCTCTTTGGCTATACCCTTTATAAAGCACAATATTTAAATTCCTTTCATTTCCTGTTATGTCAGCTTCCACTTCTCAAACATGGTATTGAAGAAGTTGAAGGAATACAGGCGATCCAATTAATGTGTCAATAAGGGTGAAAGTTGGGTAAACACACTCATTTACAGCTCACCATTCCAAATTATACATCTACACCACGGGTCAAATTCATTTCTTTAGGCATGTTCCGGTAACTATCTCACCCATTCATTTCAAACTCACTTAAATTTTAAGTTTTCAATTTAAAATTGAATTTAATTGTTATGTACTATCAATGTAAAATTTTGTGCTCTGTCAACCAATCATGATATGGATGACTTTTAAGGTAGTTAGAATAAGAGTCAAACATTTTAGCTTATGTGAGAATTTTTGATTGATTGATTGTGTAAAAAATCTTTACACTAACAGTGCATATCAATTAAATCCTTTAAAATTAGCGGTAGACATTTCTTTTAGAGGATATATTTATTGTATTTCAAAATTATGTCATTTTTTTTTTATTTTTAGGATGAACATCATCATCTCACATCTAACATAAGTGATAGAATGAAGATATAGGCAACAGACATACAAAAAATAGTTGAGATTAACTTTAATTAATTAAAAAAAACTTACAAAATAAGATGATGTATATCTAGTCTAAGTTTGTATGAGAAGTAGTATTTGTTCCAACTACAAAGCTACAGCCAAAAGATTTCAATGTTATTCTGTAAAACGTCAATCTGGGTTCTAAGAAGATAGAGACATCAGCCTTTGGTCAAAGTAGCCACCATGAATCACGGGTGTTAGGATTATTGGGCTACAAAGCTTCCTTGCATGTAGAAAACAAAAACGCACCAAAAAGAATGCAAAACAACAAGAACAAAGAACAATCGAAATAAAGAACAAAACAGTAAAGAATGATGAACACCGGATTTTACGTGGTTCGGTCAATGCGACCTACGTCTACGGGAGAGAGCAATGATTCCATTATGATCATCAACAAAAGGTTACATCAAGTCTTTCCAATAGAAACCTTCCCCAATTTTCCATCCTTGTACACTCCATGTGCTTCCCACATGCCTCCAAGAATCTACCCAAGACTGTAGTTTTTAAGTCTATGCACTTTCTACCCTCTTGTTACAATCACTCCATGAATTTGTTCAAGATTACAATAAAGAATCCTTGGAACTTATTACATCATGTCTCATCCCAAGATGAACATACAACAATTCCCCAAGTATATTTTCACTCTCCAATTGCCTCTATCTTACAAACCCAAATTTTTCATCTCTCTCTCACTTAAGCCATTAAGCCCTTCAAAGTCCCTCTCAAGTCTCTCTCATTCCTATTACATGATATGTTTATATAGACCTATATACAACAATCACTAATAGGTTATAGATGAGTCATCAATCCGTGTTAAAGCCTTTGATCCTTATGAAATTCCAATCCGTGTGAATCTTGAAGTTCTCCAACTAATTTCTAATAGTCTTGGTCGAATCTGTTATAGAAGGTATTCGCTCACGAGCGTGCTGATTCGCCCTACGAACCAGAGAACTGAATTTCCTGATGCTTACATTGCCTCGCGAATCGAACAGATCTTATACTCACAAAAGAATAGGCCCCACGAAGATCAATTCGCCCGACGAATTATATCAGAACAGAATTAGATTTTGAGTCATTCTTCAGAATAGGCAAGCAAACTCAGGTTTCGAATTCCTTACGATTAAAAAGGAAAAAAATAAAAATTAATCAACTTCAAACATATTGTTGAGTGATTCCCTTGCTCCCAACAAGACTGAGTAGACAAAAGTCAAACTAAAAAGCACATCTATAATAATCTTTCTAGATTGGAAGAAGCAGATTCAAACATTGTGGGAGGGACACATCAGAGCAACATATATTATGGCATTAAACATGGAAAAGAAAACGCGGTAGTATCAAACTTTGTAATTGAGCATAAGTTTAAAATTAATCCAGCAACTTATTAATGCGTGAATGCGTGATTTTTTCACAACTTGAAATCCGGATTTCAAAAGGAACTGGACAGAAAAAATCCCTGTAACGGAACGGACAAGGTCCCAGGCCTACTGTAAACAAAATTCAAGTATCCATTTTTTTTTTTTTGACAAAAAATCTCTATACATATTGATAATATACTCATCAGTAATCAATATAATATTAAAACATTATTCCCTAATGTGACTATAATGAGCCATAGCCAAAAGAATCAGAGTACTCAAGAGATGTGTGTGATCTCTAGCCTGCACGGCCATGGTGTAACAAATCGTGAGCTATATGATCTCTAGCTTGCACTGCACTAGCAGACCGTATACTATTTTCAGCTACCATCTCATCATCAAATATATCAAACTTCCACTCAGGATCCATTGGCTCATTCCTCATCTCACAAATATTATGCAAAACACAACAAGCGCCAAGAAGCACAGGCAAATCCTCAAGCTTCACCTCAGTCCTCTTCTGCAAGCAAGACCACCTACCTTTCAATCTACCAAATGCCTCCTTAGAAATCTTCTGCATATCCCCAATCTTCTCATTAAAAGCATGTTGAGACCAAGTAAGGTTCTGATGAGTATAAGGAACCAAAGTCCAATCCATAAGAGGGTAACCAGAGTTACCAACAATCCAAACATCCTTCAAATTTCCCCTGCTAGCTCTCTCATACAAGGCAGATTTCTCCAACACCTTATCATCAGACATGGAACCAGGCCAACCAATACACACATCAGTGAACACCCCTTTAGGATCAACCACCCCTTGAACAGTAACCGAGTAAGAACTCTTCTGGTTCCTCTCAGTGTGTCGTTTATTGAAATAATGTGCAACGTTTTGCTTAGGTGCAATAATTGGAACATGGGTGGTGTACATTGAACCCCCAACATTGGGAATCCCATAAAGGGATTCAAACTCGTCCTTGATACTCTTAATGGTAGACCCATCAGGCCAAGATAGAAACTTTGGCATGAGAACGGTTCTAATTGCGGTGCAAACTTCGAGAATGAGTTTGTGGCATGTGGATATGCCTAAACCGAAAAGCTTAGAGACTAAGCGAAGAGGGTCACCGGTGGCGAGCCTCCAAATGCAAACGGCGACACGCTGGCGAACGGGGATGGCGTCGCGGAGCATGGTGTTTTTCTTTGTTACGGCGGAGTTGAGGTGGTTGCAGATTAGGTCGAAGGTGGATTTGCTCATTCGGAAGGATCGCCGGAATTCTTGTTCCGGGAAGTCAGGGTGGCTGCACCGTTCCCACCAGTCTTTGGAACGGTCCTTCACCCATAAACGACGGTGCGTTTGGACTACGGAACCGGACCCTGCACTCGGCTGCACCGGATTGTGATCCGATGGTGGTGCAGCAGAGCGACGAGGCTTCTTGGTTGGTGAATGATCGAAGTGGAAGTAATCGTCGTTGGTGGTGGGTTGAGGAGGATTGAAGGTTGAATCCATTGTGAGTTGCTGTTGTTGTTGCTTAGTATCGAAGTGAAGAAGAGAAGAGAGTATATCGTTGAATGTGGAGGTGTTGAATTCTTCGTCGATTTTCGACGGTTCTTCCTTGTCATTTCTATGACGTTTATTGGTGTTCACACACAAATTGGGATAATCTTCGAGGGCAAAGAATGGGAAAGACCCGATTTCCATGTTGAAAAATAGAAAGATAGATGGAAGAGAGGGTAGGTGTTTGATGGAATGTGTGAATGGGAGGAGGAGTGTGAACGCTCGAGAATTGTAAGAGAGTGAAGGAGGATTGGGTGATTTTATACATAGCATAAGAGCAGAACAGAGCAGAGAATAAGGAGACAAAAAAAAAAAAAAAAAAAGGAAAAAGAAGCGTGTTGTGCAATGTGAACGCGGTGCTTTGACCCACGCCATGACCATGACTCTTTTAGTTTACTCGTGTTTCAAAAATTAAAACACGTTGGAAAAATAAAACAAAAGAAAGTTGTCAGAAGTTTCGATCAAAAGCAAGGAATTTCAGTAGGCGAAGGAGTTGGGATATTACTACTTTTTGTTATGCCACGTGTTTATTATTCTTATGGGAAAGGATAAAGACATCGTATGTCCAATATTGCCTTTTTAAGTCTTCATAGATGTATATATGCATGCCAATAATGTTTATTCGTAACAATAATGATACTTGCCTCGAAATTTCTATCCAGTTTTATTCTCTTTTTATAAAATTAAATATATAAATATATTATCTTTCCCTCGGTATTTTCACATTGTCAAACCGAGGTTAAAATTCACAAAGAGAAGTCGTTTTTATACTTACCCCATATTTGGTCGATGAGTTATTTTATTTTTTTGAACAAAAGTCGATGAGTTATTAGCATTATGTGAATGGTAAAATATTTGAATACTTTTCATAAAAAGAAAATAAAATATATAAAATATGAATTTAATTAACAGTTATGATATATTGTTAAAATAAAATATATTGTTAATGTAAAAGTTATGATATTAACAACCAGTTATATATTTTGAGATTGTATGGTTTGTCAGAAAGAAAATAAAAGGAAAGAAAGTAGTAGAGAAAAATAGTATAAAGTGAAATGATTATTTAATTTTTCTTATATGAGAGAAAATAAAAGGAAAAAATACTAAAAAAAATTCTCTCCTATTGTTTGTTTGTGTAAAAAGTGTGAGGAAAAAATATATTTATGGAATGACGTCAATACCTTAAGTAAAAATGAGATGTAATAAGGTTATAAGTGTTTACGACTTTTCACACTTTTCTCTCTTCTCTCTCCCATTTTCTTCCCAATTATGGAGGAAAACTTTCTTGACATGAGACCCACAATTTTTTTCTTTGCTTCCCTTTTCCTTGATTCACCAAACAAGGGAAAATGTCTTTTGCTTCTTCTCTTTTTCTTTCATTCTCTTTTCTCTCAAACTGTACACAACATTTATGTCTTTAAAAATGTTTGACTCTTATACTAATTATTTTAAAAGTCACAAGTGATGTGATATATGATTGATTGACAGTGTAGAAAATTTTACATCGATAATATATTATGATAAACTCATACAATATTATGTTCTCGTAAGGTACACCTTGTGTTTTTTTTTTCTTGATTGAGCGTGGAGGAGATTGGGGTTATTTGCACAAAATAATTCAACACCCAAGTGTCTGTTTGTTTTAGATTCCCTATCATAGAATCACATTTTAAAATTACGTTGGCCAAAAACTTCTCTCACATAGCTTTTGAAAAAAGAGTCTCGAGACATATTTTTTCACTTTTGCAGTGAGAATAATCTCAACCAAACATCTTCCAAGTTAGTTTGTCAAGAGGAGATAAAAATGTTTTAAGTTATAAAGGAGAACTTGGCAATTACACAAAGGAGAAAATTTAAGTGCATTTTCATATATGCTTTAGGTGATGTTTTCCAATACTAACATAACATGTGTAATAGTTGTTACATATGTCATATTTCTATTGGAAAACAACACCTAAGTTTTCTCCTAAAGTAAATGCTACCATGTGGCTTCTTTTTTTTGTTAGGAGAATTCTTTTGAAACCTGAGTCTTCAGTTGCTGGTTCGAGACGGGGGATCGAGCACGAAAACCTGTGTTGTGAGGTTGGTAAGGGGCTCTAAGGCTGGTTGTGGGATACTAAGGTGGGAGGAATCGCTTAAAGCTTGAGGGGGGTGCTTGGAGCCCGGGGGTCATCCTTCAATTAGGGATGGACAACGGTCGGATTCAGGCAAAAAAATCTCAATCCGACCAAAATCGAATAGGATAATATACATCATGTTTTCATCCGTTAGGGAACAGTTAGGTACGGTGGCAGGTAATAGGAGAGTTAGGCGGTTTTCATCAAACAAATAAATGTAAAAAGAAATATGCCAAACCCATAAACATAATACATCAAACTTTCAACAAAATCCCCCAAAAAAATTCAAAAACAACAACACACAAATGCAGAAAAGCTTCAAACTTGAAAAAGAAAAGGAAGCAGAGAAGCTCCCACTAGAACAAAAGGAAAAGAAAAAAAGAAAAAAATCCCAAGGCGGACCGGATCTGAGAGCATGACCAGAACGAAGGAGACCGAACCAGATCTTCTTCTTCTTCTTGTTATGCAACACAAACCAAATCTTCTTCTTCGTTCAAGCAAAACCAGATCGGAGATAAATATTGAGGCTGACCAGAACGAGGGAGACCAAGGGAGAGAGGTCAGAAGAGGTGCAGAGACACGACAGAGATGGGGGTTCCACGGCGGCGCCGATATGCCATCAAATCCGAGTTCTGGGTCGGCGCGCATCGTGGATGTTGTTTCTCGCACGGTGGAGCTGAACGGCGGCGGCACAACGGCATACTCTGGACCATGGGTCTTTCATCTTTGTTGTGACAGAAGAGAAGAACTAAGAATGTTGTAAATGTGATTAGGGTTTCAACCTTTCAGGTGTGTACCTTTTGTTGTTTTCCATTGGAGCATGGTTAGGGATTGTGATTGAATCATATTGCGTTTTAGGCCAACAAAATGGTTTTTTTTATAACCTTCCATTTTCGGTTGGGCTAGCTCAGGTTCCGATGAAAAAAATTACGGCACTCGAATCCGCCCGCCTGAACCCAAACGAAACTAAACCTCTCACCCGCCGACCCAACCCACCATCCACCTGATATTTTATTTTTATTTTTCAGTTTTTTTGGATTCGGGCCGGGCCTCGGGTCTTTATCCATCCCTACCTTCAATATCAAGTCACATATCTCAAGGTCAGGAGGAGCACATAGACATAGGATGTGTCACGGCTTGGCTAATTATCTTTTCATGCTATGTTTTGTATTACATTGAATTATGCATTATAATCACGGTAAAAAAAAGTATGGGAGAGCACTGGTAAAAGAATCTATAAAAAAAACAAGTTTTTATTGAAAAGCTAAATATACAACTTGTCAAAATATTAAATACATCATTTTTTTATGAAATTTTTATTTTTTTGATTTCTTAACTAATGTTTATAGCGCACTCCTTAGCATTAAGTATATATTATAATCTCAAACCAGAATTCTATTTTAATAGAGGTCCGTAAGAGATAAATATAATTTGCACTGACCCAATTTAAGACGAACTAATGATGAACAAGTTGAATTGGAAACATTTTGCATTTTAAAAATCCAGCAAACAAAATATATGCCCATGTCTGCTTTAGTGAGCTTTTGGGCTAGCTCCTAACTCATAACTATTTTTTTTTTAATTTTAAATGGTAAAAAATAGTTTATAATACTTTTTTTTATCAAATTTTATTTCTTTGTCAAAATCAGCTCTAAAATGCTACTTTCATTAACTAAATTATGAAACTCAACAATAAAATTGGTGAATTGTCTGATACCCATAAAATATAAGGGTCAAAGTTACTCTGTCTAATTAGAATATGTCACCTCAATTACATGAATCAAGCCAATGGCTTATATCAAATAATTCTCACCATCTGATTGAGTCATCTAAGTAGGATAAATTTTTACTCTTTCGTTTTCTGAGTACCAGATAATTCACTATTAAAATAAGTCATACTTATACTAGTTTTTTTAAAAATAAATTAAATGTTAAGCATGTAACTATCCTTTAATCTCGAGTTAAACATACTGATCTTGTAAGCCTACACCTTTAAATAAATGTGCAAAGTGCCTAATAAGCAATTGCATGGATTGGTATTTAATTTCTTTTTCTTATATAAAGTTTCAATCTTTAACTATGAGCTCAATGAACAACCATTAAAATTCGAGATTCTTACATACTTAATAAGTATTAATTAAATGAGTGCTTAATTAACTAAATTTAATCCCAACTCCCAATTTTTCAAGATGACATTTTTTTTTGGGAAACCTGAGAGAGGTCGTTGACCTTATTTATCCAATTAAACAAGATCACGAGAAGAGTCTTCAAACTAACGGTAGAAAGTGAACTAACTGTGTTACTGTCACTTTGCTGGTTCATTAGAGTTGTTATTTATGCTTTGTATATGGAGAGAGAAAATAAAAAGAGAATCTACGTAAAAAGTAAATAATAAGAAAACGAATAAATTTTAAATATAACGTAAAATAAAAATAAAGAATATAAGTTTTTTCAATAAACAATTATATCATCGTTAATAATAATAATAATAATTTTAAATAAATGTGACATTTCATTTCTCATTTCTAATTTCTTCCCGTAGAAAAAGAATTTGATATTTTTCTCTCCTTTTTTTATGAGAGAAAAGTGAAATTGTAAGGTTAATCAATCCCTAAAATTTAGAAGTTGTCAAATATTAATCAATCAAGTCCCTCTGTCAGGAAATAAGTTAATACAAATCTTAAATTTTAGGGATTAAATTAATTCAAGAATCAAATTGATACGAGTTTACAATTTCAAATATGAAAGTGGAGATTTGTTCCTCTCAAAATCAACATTCTTACAAATTGTGAATATACCCCTACTCTATCATATTTATAGACCAATCTCTATATGTTCAGAATTTATGATAGTGCCCCATTCCCAAATTAGTGGCCATTGTTCGCTGTTCAGTGTTTACTCGGAAATTTATGAGCCCCAGAGAAGGGAGGGTGCTGTGTCCACTCATCACATCACTGAATAATATATACACAATAGTGGCTTGTGGTTTTGGGGTTCATAAAACATAGTACGAAACCCATATGTTCTGCTTCTCTGCCATGGCGTCCCTTCCCATAGCACCTTCTTTCATCTCCCCTCTTCAGCAAAAGGTGATTTTGAAATTCATGATGTTTACCAATCTCATGATACACCCTTCTGGGGTTTTGCATCATGCTTACAAGCTTGAAAATTGGTTGTCTAATAATCATCACGAGGGGTTTTAATTTTAATTTGTGTTTCTACTATGGGGATAGGAGACTTGGGTGCATGTGTTTGTTTTTAACTTCTTATTCGTAATCAAGAAATTGGTGGATTGGATTGTCTGTCAATTCTTCAGCTGCTAAATAATTAGCTCAGGAAGCATATTTTTATTTTTTTATTTTGGTGTTAGGGGAGGCTCATAAGATATCTTAGATGAGGGAGGGGGAGATGGGAGATGGAAGAAGGGAATGAGAAACGAGCAGAGTGGGTTGCGGGGGTTTTGAATTTGCACACTCATAATTGTGTCTTATAACTTAATCAACTGAGTTGACAGACTCAAGGGGACACATTTTTTATTTTAGTTTTTTACTGAATAACCTCAGTAAGCAATTTTACAAGTTGCAAATCCGATGGTTTCCAACGCATAAGCTACTCATGTTTTTGAGCTGTTTTAATTTAATATCCTAGCTTACTAGGATTTTTAAAAAATGCTCAGGAAATAAATTGCTATGTCATCACCACTCAGTGGTTCTGATAATTGTGCTTTACTACTTGTATGTGTTTCATGGTTTATGGAAATGCCATAATGGAAACTTGTTGCTAAGTGTGATGATATATTCTCCTTAGGCCCTCCTCTCCCTTACACCTTGATGGTCTTTTTGTTATGTTTCATTGTTTTGTATCTCTTGTCCTCTCTGTTCTTGGTGGTAAACATGATCATTGATCCATTGTCATTTGAAGAACAAGGAGGGAAAAAGGTGAAATTTCTTTGGCATTTGATGCCTTTCAGATAGATTGGTAAAAGTTCATCACCAAATGGGATATTGGGAACACCTAAACTCCCTTTACCCCTGATGGTTTGGTATGTTTTTGTTTCTTATGTCCTTTTCGTTCGTCGGAGGTAAATACACTCAATTGTCTGCCAAGAAAAAAAAGCATAAAGCACCCCAATTTTTTTTGCTTGGCATTTCCCAATCAGAATGACAAAAAAAAAAAGGCATCAGTAAGTGGATCTTCGAAGCATAACTCTCAAGCAGTTCAGAACTGAGTTTCAGCAATTTCTTAGCAGTGGGTCTGGTTAATTGACACTTTGACAGTATGTCATATAATATGCTTTATCATTTCTGAATTCTGATGCCCATTCTTAATTATCTTGTTCATTGTCCCTCTTTTCTTGTAGTTGAATTATGTCAGCTTTTCAGCCATGGCCACAAACAAGCCAGCCAAATATTATAATGCTGGTGTAAGAAATGGAAGATGGCATGTTCCCAACATGACAATAAAAGCTCAGGTGGCTGTTGAAGGTGATGTACTTGACAAAGAATCAGTCTCTATCAACGAAGAAAGTGGTATGTTATTGGTTATTGTTCATTTTCTGCTTTATCCATGTGTTTCATAGTTGCTTTTGCTAATCCATCCTTTTTTTTCTGTAATAATTTTTATTTTGCTGCTATTTTTCAGATTATGGTGTTGTTAGTGTTCACCATGTTGGAATTTTATGTGAAAACCTAGAAAGATCACTTGACTTTTATCAAAACATTCTAGGTATGGCGTGACTAATATTTGCTGTGTTCACTGTGTTTAAAGAGAAGGAAGTATTTGAATAACTAAATTCAATGAAATTTAGGCCTCAAGATAAATGAAGCAAGGCCGAATGATAAGCTTCCATATAGGGGTGCTTGGTTGTGGGTAGGCTCTGAGATGATTCATTTGATGGAGCTTCCAAATCCAGACCCTTTAACTGGACGACCTCAACATGGGGGTCGAGATCGTCATACTTGTATTGCAATCCGTGATGTTTCAAAGCTGAAAGCAATCCTTGATAAAGCTGGTACCCCTTCTTCCCTTCTTTAAATAACATACCACGTAGTAGTGCACCATGATTTGCTATGCAACCTTTCAAATGGTAGGTTTTCCAAACGAGATATTTTCTGTGTTTTTCTACTTTGTAGGTATCCCCTACACACTTAGCCGTTCTGGAAGACCGGCAATCTTTACACGTGATCCTGATGCAAATGCTCTAGAGTTTACACAAATAGATGACTGATGGTTTTGGATATTATTTACATGGCCACGCCTTTGGCGTCTACAAGTCACCAGAAGGCAGAAATAGATGTATCATGTACAGATGATTGATTGCATATATGTAAAGGCTGAAGGGATTGTAGCTAGAAAGCCGTAGCCTGCTATGCAGATGCAGTGGCACTAGCAGCAGCAGTGTACTGGCTCATCTAGTTTTTCTTAATGCCAACTTAGAAGATGCTATTGGCTTACACAATATCTGTAAGGCTAAGTTTGAACATGGATAATCAGAAATATGGTGAAAGAAACAAGATTATGTAAAGTGATTTTTCACTAGAAGCTTCTACCAGCTCTGTAAAAGTGGAACATGGAACATAAAAGTACCGCATAAAATATAAGATTATAAGTAACTTAAACTATCACTAGAATATATTATTATATTATAAATGTCATCATAAATTACAAAATGTTCCCAGTAATAATGTATTAATTTCATTACATAAAGCAAATAAAAGTCCATCATATTGTGATTCCAATTGTGTTAAGTGTCAATACTACCATTAGGGATGGCAATGGGTACTGGACCCGTTGGATACTCGCAAAATTTATCCGCTATGGGTAGAGTAATTACCCGCTAATTGGGTATGGGTTCGGGTACGGGTAATTATCCGTAAAAATTAATAGGGATGGGTGCGGGTACGGGTACTTTAATGCCCATCCCGCCCTATATATATATATATTTTATATATAGATAATCTGAATATCTAATATAATATATAATATTTTGATATTAATTTTAAAAAAAATTTTAAGGAAAGTAAGAGACCTAACCTATTTCACTCTCACTCTCCTAATCTCATTGTGACCAACGTCGCTGATTCAGTATCACTGCAAATTTGTGTTTGTTACTTTTAATTAGTTAGACTAATCATTTACTTTCTTGTTATGTTCTAACTTCTATCGGCATCTTTGGACCAAAATAATATTTACATTTACAAGATAAGCATTTGCAGTCTTTTGGGGACTCTGATTCAGATGATGAGGTAATTTATCATTGTTTACTTTACAATGTGTTATTAATGGGTATCTTTACAATTACACTTAATTAGTGTAATGTATCTTTTTTAGTAGATTTTGGAGAGTGCCAGTAGCTCAAGAGCGCCAAGTTTATGAATTATTGTTCTTAGATTGTAATATTTACTTGATATTTTGAAGATTGATTATTTGTATTAGAACCTTTAGATTTCATGTTCACAAATTGATTATTAGATCCACATATTTCATTTTTTAGTTTGGAATGCAAGAGTTTACAAGAATTTAGGCTTTTTATTGTTTAATTAAAATTTCTTATATTAAAGTGTGGGTAACGGATGCGGGTACGGATACTAAGGTATCCAAAGGGTAAGGGTATGGGTTTTGAATTTACTATCCACGAGAGTATGGATCCGGATACGGGTATTTTTTCAAAACGCAGGTACGAAAACGGATACTATAATACCCTACCCATATCCTATCCATTGCCATCCCTAACTACCATAGTGGAACAATGCCTCACTGTACATGAATATCATAACTGTTATTATTTCATCTATAATAAACTTACACTCTTGTCCAGCACATCTCTTTTCTTTTTGGGTAAAGTGTCCAACACAACTCTGTAATTGGGTTAAATACAATTTCAACAACCACTTAAAAAAAAGTTCATTTACACCTTTTGTTTTTCTGTGTGTTTTTTTTAAGAGCTGTGATATTTGGAAATCCAACACCGTATTTATACGGTACAACACTTGTTTATTATTTTATCCTCTTTATCCCTCTAATCCATTACTTCAAAACATCACCCAAGGTAAGGTGTTCCATATTTGTTGTCATATTTTGATGTCAAAATATCATTTCTGTTTTTTAATGTCTTTTTAGACAGATGCTTTACCTAAATTCCCAAAATTGTTTTGCAAACCTATTTGCAATTCAAGTTCTGACAGTTTGTAGCTTGCTTGAGTTGCAGGCAATATAATAATCTCTCAAATGTTTGCTAATCAAATAAGGTGACTCCTGACTTCCACTCCTGAATGGCAGAACGTAAAGTATGGTTTGGTGTCAACATAGAATGCTGGAATTTGAGCTTTGTCACGGGTGACACATTGTGTTTGCTGAGCCATGCCTTGATTGCTCTGTATTCATAAGTAAAACCATCCGCAGCAATATGTGGATCATCCATTATTTCCTGTATTACTCACAAGTCAGCCAAGAATTAAAAAATAAATCTGAAAATGATGTGTATCACAAAGATATCAAAACACACTAATCATATCATATGTTCATCAGGTAAGTGCAGGTTTTTACCTGAAGAATTGGACAATAATACTGGCTAGGCGTGCCTATACTATTTCTTCCTATCCTTGCACTAGCATTTGCCACATCAGAAAGTCTTTTGAGCACTGGAAGAACTTCAGTGTCAAGTTCTGGTCTATCTCTGCATCTAAGTTCAACACATTTAAGGGCAATTTGGGCTAATTCCACTGTCTCTTCCAGTGGCCAATCTCCAGCTGATTTATCTAAAATATCACGGAAGGAACCATTTCTAACAGCATCTTCAACAGTTAAAATGAGTCCTCGTGCATGGCGAGCAGTTATCAATTGGAGAGTTATAATTCCAAAAGCATATACATCTGATTTTGGTCGGACGGTGCCGGTTCTCTGATACTCTGGATCCATGTAGTGCAGAGTACCAGCAAGCAGTGATTCTCTGTACTCCGTGACATTGTCAGGCACAACATCTAAAAGGAGTTTTGCCAGCCCAACATCTGCAATTTTGCTCACATAATTTCTGTCTAACAAGATATTGCCAGGTTTCATATCCCGATGAACAATAGGCTCTGGCTTTGAATTATGCAAGAATGAGAGCCCGCAAGCCATTTCAAAAGCTATCTGGAATCGAACAAACCAAGGAAGTGGTGGTTTTCCCTTTCTATTGAAAAGATAGTCTTCTAGACTTCCATTTTCGAGGTATTCATAAACAAGACAACCGTTCTCAGGACATCCTCCAAGTAACAAAACCATATTTGGATGGTGCAGCTGACTAAGAATCTCAACCTGCAAGAAACGGAAGAGAACAGGAAGGAATGCTTTCTCTTGTTATTGCAGCATTCAAATAATTCATTCATCTAAGATATTTGAAAAACACTTGTCATTAGAAACCAATGAAAGTAATGAGAGGTAAAGGAGCATGACTTTGAAACTTTAATTCACTTTTAAATCACCAAAGTTTCAGATGAGGGCTGCTGCAGCCCACAGAAGTCAAATAACAAACAACAAATCATGATGAAGCTAGACCAGTTAAGGATCAGATGATTAGAAACTTTTTATGAATCAAACTTTTCTGTTGGGGTAGTGAGATAGTCACTTTTAAAAATTTCCAAGGGATTTGGATCTTGATGTTGCATCTGTAAGGTTTATGAGACAGTTCATGCTTTAGAACTTAAATATATATGCCATCAGATAGACATGACAATTTAAAAAGTTCAATTGGTCTCAGAAACTTTCACTCTCGTATAAACATCTTCAAAAGGAAGAAGAAACAAAGCACAAGGAAAACCTCTGTCAGAAACTCCTCTTTCTTGTTGAATGCTTCCTGATGCAGAATCTTTACAGCTACTGGCGTGTGATCAAGAGTGCACTTGTAAACTTTCCCATACCCTCCTTCACCAATTATCAAGTCCTCAGAGAAGAAATTTGTCGCTATCTTGATTTCATCCATAGTGTACTTTCTGTATCTCCTGTCATTTGAGAGCAATTTATCAACTATTCTTCGTTTTTCTATGGATTCTTTAACGACATTAAGTTCTGCCAACTGTCTTTCATATGACTCTTTGGAAAGCATTTCTTTTGCCTCCTCGAGTTCCTTCATGACCTTTAAATACTTTGTATTCTCTTCAGCAGCAATCTTTCTCAAAGTCTCCTCTCTTTTCAGGGCATCATTTACTCTATTAGCGTCTTCAAGAGATTCAGAAGAAAGTAAACGGGCCTGCAAGTAAAGACATGGATGTAAAAAAAGCCAGGTCATGTCTTAAAGGCATAAATTACTCTGATTGGGGCATAAGTAATGTGTATTACCAAGCTCTAAATTATAGATTTAGCTCCAATTTTAGCAACTGCGCCACAATGAAGCAGACATGACTATGGCTTTCAAATAACTAATTTTTGAATCATAGACTTACTGAAATTTTTAGAGGGCATGAGCTTTATGTCTGAATAAGAAGATAAAAACCAATTTATTTTTCTTCTTCTTTTTATTTATTTACTGAATTTTGAAGAGTTTAAGATTCTTGACCAGATTTTAGTTATCCAAAATTTAAACATAAAAAACTTAAGAAGCAGTAGAATATGTTCTTAGGACAAACCATTTGCAATTTCTTTCAACATTTTATTTTCAGTGATACCTTTTTTAAGCATCAACTTAGGCGTTGAAAAAAAAATAGTTTAACTGAATTAGATACCCAGGCATGTATTCCCTTCTATGAACAAAAGAGAAACCAAATATTATCAAACTCTCACCTTGCTTTGAGCATGAACCAGGTCTTCACAAACTTGTTTGTGCATGGCCATAGTATTCTGCAACTCCAGCTGCAGCCGTTCCACTTCTTCTTGCATGTCTAACTGCATAAGTACACATCATATGAACACCACTGCCATGCCTAAAAAGAGAGAAAGGAAGGAAACTACCTGTTCACGTTGCGCAGAAGCTATGGAATCAAATGAGTGGAGGCTAATAGTTTCAACGTCATCTCCACAGTTTTCTGGATTTTCTTCCTCATTTTTGATAGAATTTTCAAAAGAATTCCTACGACTAGATACTTGCAGACCAATGTAACTACGCTCTGATATTGATAAAAATCTGAAATTTTTGAGACTTTTAGGTTCTGTCGAGGATGAATTAATTCCAGACATTTCTCTACCAATGCGACCACCATTGTCTCCTTTATTCACTTGAGTAGACACGGAATACTGTGAGCTACTCTCTGTTGGAGGAAAATTAAGAAAATCAGAAAGTTGACAAGTTCTTCTACAAAGATTTTATTTAGGACCCTATTTCTATGAAAAGAATGATAAGAAACAAATAAGATGGCCACTGAATAAGGACTCAGCTGCAGATACAACAACTTCAACCATACCATGAGAAGCTGAAGATGAGGAATCAGCTAACTTCGATATAATTCCATCTCGAGCTACAAGGTATACATCACAGCTGTCAGGTGCACATCTTAGAACAGTTGTTGGTATCCCTGGTCCTTTTAGCTTCCTGGAAAAATTTAAAACTTAAATTTAGGAGAAGCTACCAAAAGAGGCATTGTTCTAAATAGCTTCACGATCTGTTCTCTTTCTTTGATGAATTGTGGGTGAAAAATAATTTCATTATACTTCCAACTAAAGTTTATGGTTGTAGCAACAGAATGACCATGCAAGTGCCAAACTCCTGAATGCAAGACATTTATAATTTCCCTTGTAGTAAATTAAGGTTTAATGAAGTTTTTAGTCCCTGAAAATATAGAATTTTTTTATTTTAGTCTCTATCTTTTGTTTGCTTTGCTTTTGATATCTGTAACTTTAAAATTTTTTTTTTGGAGGGATTAATAACAAAAAAATGGAAACATGTATGCTTTAATGAAATGAATATTTAGAAAAACATACCTTGTAATAAAATTTGAGGAATCAGAGCCCATCACTAATATTTGGATCCCAGACTCCGAGATAAAGCTAACAAGTGCATTAGCAGGATTGTCATCTTCTAGCAGCAAGGTTTCCACCTATAACATTTCCAGATTAATTTCATTCCCTCACCTACCACCTTTTCAATCTCTAGTTGAAACTAGGGCAGACAAGAAAACAAAGAAACTCACAGTGTTTGTTTCGCAGAGTTCCTTGTATGGAAGAAAGATTTGTTCAGACTTTTGTTTCACATCCTGCACATAAGCTGATAAGACATCGGAATCTGCTTCCGAAATAGTAAAAGACTCTCCATCTGTGAATTAGAAATCCCAAAACACCAACAATGCATTTCAGTTATCAAACTCAGTCTGTGATCATCTGCAATTAATAACACGTATATTGTACCAAAAAAAGGTGTGAATCAGGAATTAATTTGTCTCCTTAATTGTATTTAATAGCTTTCCTAGAATATGCTAGACAAATCAGGAATTGATTTGTTCTCCTTAATTGTGTATAATAGCATTCCTAAAATAGGCTAGACAAATCAGGCAATAGGATATTTGGCATAATGAGTTGTAATTACCTGTAAATGCTCCTACCATTACTTATAGAAGGAATAGCAATGTAGAAAGGAATCAAGCCATTTCTCCTGACAAAAGGTTCTAATATTCTATTTACACACAACCATTAAAAATTGAGTGCCCAGTTATGCAAGTTTTTAAATTTCTAATTGACAGTAATAAAAAAAAACCCTTAGTTTTTCTTCTGCATCCGCCATTACAAAATTAAATTAAAAATAATAATAATTTAGTTTAGAAATTTGTAGTTTGTATTAGCTCAGCTGCAGAGACAGAAGAATAGTAGCACTAGTTAAGGATTGAATGCAAAGTGGAAAAGAGTAAGATACTTGAGGTTGGAATTGAAGTGATTGTGGGGATGACGTGAACTAAGATGAACCTATCAGCTTGAGGCACGAGATTCTCGACAGCCCACTGGACGGCTCGCCGGCTACCCCTGGCGACGCCGGAGCCGCCAGTGACGGCCACAGCAAGTGATCTGAGTCCGCCGTCGGCGACAGGGAAGGTGGACATACTGTAGCTGTTTGAGAAGAGGCAAGTGGTGTGGTGTGGTGTGGTAATGGTGTATCTTGGTCAACGAGACCTTGCTTCGCTGGCTCACTTCCTTTTACTTGGTCCTTCGTACCTTTGAATTTACAGTTTTCTGTTATGTTCATACCGTTCGCAGTTCTACTAAAACAATAATAAAACAAACAAAAACCAGCTGTGGTTTTGAGCATGATTGAGGTGGGTAATCGTTTGGGGTTCTATTTTTTTAGATATCGGATAAGAGGTAAAATTTTACTTAGTAAATATAAATATTAAATAATATTTTTATATAATTATTCTTTTATCAATAAAAATTAATTATTTTAAAAATTTTAATAATAAAGTGATAGAAAATAATATGATAAGTGTATCTGTGTATATTAAAATATCTTTTTAATTTAATATATTTTAAAATTGATTATACTTCTAATTTATTTACTATTTAGACTTTTCATTTTCCTTAATTCTCTCCTTCTCTTTTTCTCTCTCTATTTAAATAGAGTTTGTTGTTTTTGCTATAAGCTATTTGGTACAATTGATAAAACAAATCACTTAGCAAATGAAGGTTTTAATGATTGGAAACATCTTTTTAAAAGGCTCAAAAAACATGAATCAAGTGGTGCACACATGATTTTTATGAGTAAATGGATTGACTTACAAACCAGTTTTCAGAAAAACATAACAATTGATGAACATCTTCAAGCTTATAAGAAAACAAAAAGAATATTGGAGGATGTTTTAGTTAGGATAATTTCTGTTGTTAGATATCTTGGTGAACAAATTTAGCTTATCATGGAAAAAACAAGAGCATTAATGTAGAAAACAATGAGAACTTTTTCCTTTGTTGAGATGATTGTTGAGATAATTTTTGTTGTTAGATATCTTGGTGAACAAAGTTTAGCTTATCATGGGAAAAATAAGAGCATTAATCTAGAAAACAATGAGAACTTTTTCCCTTGTTAAGATGATTGTTGAATGGGATCCTGTCATGCAATAGCATTTTGATCGCATCAAGCATAATGTGAAAGAGATAATGTATTTACACAGTGTTTTCTCATTCCACAAAGCGTCGAAAAACTTTAAGAGATAATGTGAAAGGTTTAACTATTAAACCATTGTCACAAACACATTGGAAAGTCATTTGAATAGTGTATATGCAATTAGCTGAGAGAAGTTTTTCTAAATTTAAATTGTTAAAATCTACTATGTCACAAGATAAATTAAATAGTATTGTTTTGATTTCTAGCGAAAATAATTTTTTAAAGAACCTTGATTATGAACAGATTGTTAATAATTTTGCAACAAAAAATAAAAGGAGGACAATCTTCAAATGATTACGAGGGCACCATTTTCTCAGTTCGCACAGGACACCCAAAATCTCTGGACCAGTCCTGACAAAACCAAACGGGGTCATTCTCCGATCTTTATTTTTGAATACGCAGTCCAATTCAATTTGTTATTGGTTTTTTATATTTTAATCAGAAGTACTATCTTGTTTGAGATATCATATTTCATCCCGGAGAAAAAAAAACTCATTGAATAGTCTCTGACAATAACAAAAGAGAGACACATTAGTCCTTCTATTTGTCTTCATCCTAAACATATCGTTAGTGTTGATATATACCATTAGTGTATCCAGGTGTCTATTAAACTCGTCCATGTGACCTGTGTTGGTGCATCTGGTGTGGTGCATCTGGTGCATGTGGTGGATTGCTTATAACATGTAGGGACTAATGTGTCCCACGATAGAAATTGTCAAGGACTAAATTGGGTTACTTAAATAATAGTTCGGGACTTTATTGGGTCAATGCATAATTATTCTCATGGTCTATTATGCATGTAGAGACTATTGCCTTGGCACCTAACATACTAACGATATATATCAATACTCTAATGACGTGTTCATGATGGAAACAAATGGAAGGACTAAAATGTCCCTCTTTTGTCATTCTCGGGGACTATTCGGTGAACTCTTTTTTCTCAGGGACGAAAAGTGATAGTTCAAAAATTGTTGGGGATTTAAATGGGTTTTTACTCTCTCTTTTTTGTGCAAGAATATCTCCAAGCCCATAATCAGAGATTAATCCCTTTCGTGACGTAGAGATCACCGTGATAGGTTTTGCATCTCCAAACAAAACATTTTTCTTACATACGGTCGAACCCTTGATAACATGGTTAAAGAACTCAAATATCTACCAACTATGTTGGACCTTGTTAGTATCTCGTTTATATTATAATCAACAGTTTTTACTACCAATTGTATATTAATTGTTTATTACTAATCAGCTCCTCTATATTAAGAGCTTTTTTGGCACGTCCATTTTGCGAGCTTATAGCGGATGGAAAAGTAATCCCGTTTGGAAAGCGCCTCTATCACGAGCTTATAACGTTTTTTCATGAGCTTATAACGTTTTTTTCTGGACTCTACTTCAAGTAGTGTTTGAGCTTATAGTATTTCATTTTTTCCCCTCTTTTATCCTTATTTTTTATTATCAATAATATTGGTGATTTATTATTTTTACTATTTTTATATAATTTAAATTTTTTTATTATAATTATTTCATCATTTATTTGATAATATATTATATATATAATAATATATTTTTATATGATAATATAATTTGTATAATTTTTTTATTTTTTTATATATAAAAAGGTATGGACATTTATAATATTAACATATATATTACTTTTTTTAATATATAAACAATATTTATATAATAAGGTATAAACACATGTCCTTTTGTGGTATTTTATATTTTTCAACTAGCCCAACCGCTAATTTTATCAAATACTTCCACACAAAATAATCTAACTTATTCGCTATCCGCTGTCAGATATTTCATTTGTTATCCTCTATCAGTTAGCTTATCCGCTAACAGCTAATTTTACTCTAAATTAGAATACATATTCTTAAATTTCAGTGATTCTCCATAATCTTTCTCATCCTCAATGAGATGTGCCGAGTCACTTTTTATATGATAATATAATTTGTAGAATTTTTTTATTTTTTTATATATAAAAAGGTATGGACATTTATAATATTAACATATATATATATAAATTTTTTTAATATATAAACAATATTTATATAATAAGGTATAAACACATGTCCTTTTATGGTATTTTATATTTTTCAACTAGCTCAACCGCTAATTTTATCAAATACTTCCACACAAAATAATCTAACTTATTCGCTATCCGCTGTCAGATATTTCATTTGTTATCCTCTATCAGTTAGCTTATCCGCTAACAGCTAATTTTACTCTAAATTAGAATACATATTCTTAAATTTGAGTGATTCTCCATAATCTTTCTCATCCTCAATGAGATGTGCCGAGTCACTGAAATTTAGGATTTTTTTAATATATTTTCAAATTTACCAATCAATAGTTATTATTATCAAATTTGCATATAATGTTCTTCTTTCTATTTAATTTTTTTTATTATTTATTTTCAAAATTACTAATTAATAAGTATGACTATCAAATCCGCTAATCATTAATTTTTTCCTTTAAATTCTTTTCCTTTGGAGGACAAAGATTTCTACAAGAAAAAAAAAAATATATATATATATATATATATATATATATATAATTAAATTATACTCTCCTAAAAATGATTATTCTCATTTATAGAATGACAATGTCATTCTTAATTTCTCCTTTTTAATATTTAAAATTAAAGTTTAAAATTTATTATGTATAACTTCTTTTTAGTTTTAAATATTATCACTTTTAAATTATGCTTTTTAGATTCAATTTGAATATCATTTATAATTATTTTTAAATTATTTTATTTTATTTAAATATTATAAAAAATTCAAATTGTTATTGTAGTTGTTGTAGTAGTATTAGTAAATATTCAAGTAAATTATTATTATCATCATCATCATCATCATTTATTATTGTTGTTCTTGCTGCTACAAAAATCTCACTAGATACGGTTTCATATTGGTCTATAAGGGTTTGTTTGGAAGTTTGGAGGAAAAGAAAGGGAGGGGTTTGAGGTGAAAGTGATGTGAAAAGGGGTTGGGAAAGGAGGAACCTTGCATGAGGTTTATTTTTTAACAAAAAAACCAAAATCTTTAAAATGGAGAAATTAAAAAAATGAACTAAAGAGAGGATTTTGATGGATTTTGGAGGGTTTTTAAAAGTTTTTCTCTTCTTTTTTCTTTTAAAAAATCTCTAATGTCTTCCTCTCCCCTCCCAACTCTCAAACAAGTCCTAAGGGATTGGCATGTTCTGATGCATTTTGAGCTAGCTTTTCTTATTGCTGCATCTTCTTTAGCCCTCCTTGCACATCATGAAGGCCTATATGGTCTAACAGGTGTTAGGGATCTAACTGATTGTGCGCCCACTGCTACAAATGGAATGAATGGTGGTGTGATGAATGTCGATGGCTTAGAAGCAGATCACCTCACTAGAACAAAATGAAAACAAATGAACCGTTAAATAAAGGCAAAACTAAACTACACTAAAGACCAAACCAATAAACCAAAACCAATGTGGAAATAGTAAAAACATGACTTTTAAGTCAATAAACATGTATATACCTTGTTGTTGTGGGTTAAATTAAATCTCTTTCAATACTCATTTGCTTTGCGAAATCAGAAGAGAAACACAAAGTTGAGTGAGAAGATCTTAAAAACATACAACAAAATAGAAAGGATTAGAGAGGGATTGGGAAAAACTCGAGTTAATTTCAATTAAGGATCATAGAGGGAATAGAAAAGTGAAGATGTTAAGGTTTACTTTCAGTTTGAGAAAAAGTTTGGACATGAAATTCATCATCTTTTTCTCTTTTTTTCTTTTTCTTACTTCCCTCCCTAATCCAAAACGACAGGCTTTGAAGGAAGGAAATGTTTTCTTCAATTATTTTCCATGATGGATAAATAGCTTGTGCCAACTAATAGAATTAACATATCATATAGGAAGAAACATTAACTTAAATATATTCGAAGAGATAGAAGAAGACAAAAGGAAAGATTAATATGTCTTGTATTTAGGAGTGATAAGGTGACTTAGTGATTTAGGAGACGGATATAAAGTTTGAAGTGATAAGGAATTCATGGGTTCAACTTCTCCAATAACATAACAAATACTAACAAATTAATATTTGTCTATAAAAAAATATGTCATATTTAAAATTTTGATTTTTTTTTTTTAAATGAAAAAAAATAAGATACATCCATTTTTGATTTGATAAATAATTAAAGACGTTAATCCACTCAAAATAATTTATCCTCAAGATATCCAAATATACATATACTTAGGGATATCCCTTGTTTTTTATTTTTTTTGTACGGACCAAAAGTATCCCTTATCTCTTAAGGATATTTTATTGGTTGAGAAAAAAAACCCGGAAATAAAGTGATAAATAAACAAACCCCTTCACTCAGCCACTCACTTCACTTGGACGTAACTTCTGCGCTTCACTCTGCTTCTTCATTCAATTTCTAGGTGCTCTGCTTCTTCTTCGCTTAACACCTCTGTTACTGGTGTATGAAATTGTTGAATTTCTAGTTGGTTCCGTTTGTTAACGGAGATATTTTCCATTATTTAAATTCTGAGAAACCATTGGAGTGGATTGTTAATTTCGTATCTATTTGTTGCAGGAAAGCAGAGCTCGAAAATGGTGGTCAAGATTCGATTAGCGAGGCTTGGGTGCAGGAACCATCCATTCTATCGGGTCATTGTTACTGATAGCACAACAAGAAGAGATGGCAAGCACCTTGAAAATTTAGGTTTCTACAATCCTATATTAGGTTCGCTTCTCATCAGATCGCTAACCTTTTATACAACGCCTTCCTGACGTTCTCTATTTGCTTTTTGTTACGGTTAACTAAGTAACTAATCTTACCTATATAAGAGTTGTTGGAAAGTATATAGGATCAATATCATGAATGAACATCAATCGTAGAGATATTGGGACATATTGAAACTTCAAGAGACAGATTGGTATTCCTTGAAAGAAAATTGGTATGCACAGTTAGTGTTTATCCTAACTACCTTTAAAGTCATTCATATCATAATTTGTGATTGGTTAATAGTTGACAGTGCATAGAAATTAAACTCTGTTTGAAATTGGTGTGAATTGATATGTGATCAAGCCTCGGTAATCTCTTGTTTGTGGTATTGCTTGTTATTTTATATTATTTTAATTTAATTATTTTAATACACTCCTGAAACAAGAAAAAAAAAAAAAAAACTAGCTGCAAATGTTATGAAGTTTGTTAGTTACTGTTATATGTATCACTTTTGGACTGACAAAAAGGACGGAGGATGGTTCAAGTTGATGCTAATTAATCCTTTTTAACTTGTGTTACTTCTCTACAGGCAAAGATGACGAGAAAAGAATGGCTCTCAAATATGAAAGATTGAAGTAAGTATCTTTCTGTAATTCTAAGAGATATTTAAGGGGACCAGGCCTCATGATTGCTATGAACTTCGGGAGAACCACACCACAAAAGCTAGCCGCTGTGGTTGGAGTGCCCAAGGCCATAAAACCCACATCGTAATCCCATACTTCTAATGTGGGACTCAAGTCTCATACCTTACAATTGGATCCTAACAATGATTTGCTTTGCATATTAATTTTCTTGTAAAACCTTGCATGTTACTGTAAACATATCTGAATTCTTGTACACTTGTTGCAGTCTCCATGAAACATATGTGAAATACCGAAAAAAATTGCATATAGTTCTTGTCACAACACGAAAAAAAGAATCCAAACCGTGACCGGCGCACAGGCTTACACTCCTAGCCAGCAGGCCTATTAATTTCACAACATACTTGACAGAAAACTAGAATTTTTCTGAAATTTCGACAAAGTCTCCCCTAAAATTTTAACATATAAAAATGATAAATACCTGATAACGCCATATATATATATACACATATCACCAAAATCCATCAACCAAAGTTTTCCATATAGTTTCAAAAGAAGAGCAGATATACAATTTAACATGTCACTTCTATCGAACCATATACAACCCAAAAGACAGGGAATTCCTATCCCTCTAGCTGTCTGAAAAGATCTGCAAAATTGAGATGTGAATTGAGGTCCTCTATCTGATATTATAGACTATGTCACACCATGCAAGGACGCTATCTTCTCTATGTAAAGCTTAGCATATTGAGCTGCTGTATAGGTAGTTTTCACACGCAAGAAGTGTGCAAACTTTGTCAGTTGGTCTACAATTACTCAACCTGAGTCATAACCTCTTGAGGTTCTAGATAACCCTGTCACAAAGTCCATAGTGATTCTCTCCCATTTCCACTCAGTTATATTGACTCTTTGAAACAAGCCTGCGGGCTTTTGATGCTCAACCTTAACTTGTTGTCATACCAAACACTTAGACACAAATTCGGCTACATCTTTCTTCATCCTTTCCTACCAGTAAATTTCCTTCAAGTCTTGGTACATCTTAATGGAACCTGGATGAATGGTGTAAGAGGAATGGTGAGCTTCCTCTAGGATCTTTTTCCTCAAATTCTCTACATCCAGAACACATAAGCGAGTGCCAAAACGCAAGACATCCTTAGAATCCACTTTAAAATAAAAAAAAAATGTCCTTCTCGAGCATCCTCCATAATCTTTCTCAAGTGAGGATCTTTATTTTGAGTTCCGTTAATATGGTTGACCAAAGAAATTTAGGGGAGACTATCGAAATTCCAGAAATATTCTAGTTTTCTATATGTTGTGAAATTAATAAGCTTGTCAGGCTAGGAGTGTAAGCCTCTATGCCGGTCACGGCTTGAATTTTTTTTTTTTTTGAGGGTCGTGACAGTTCTCATCACCGTCACCTGAATATTCGTAGCACCAAATCTTCATATTTGGTTTCTACTTTCTCCAACAATTTCTTAATAAGTTAAAATTGTGCCTACAATCATATTTTTTTTTTATTTTTTTGCCAAATTACTTGGCAGAAGTTTCATGTGCAGAAGCCTTTGCTAGGTGTATGACATTTAATGAGATATAGTGTAGTTGCATTTCATATATTTCTATGATTCTAAGGTTAGGGTTAAATTAAGTATGTCCGTCGTCTCTAAGAAATAAAAGCTAATGTTTCTGGTTGCTCAACTATCAAGCCCAAGATCCATCTTTATGAATTCAATAGGACATATATATCCATCGTATTTCCCTTATCTTCTTTAGGTATTGGCTTTCCGTTGGAGCTCAACCTTCAGAGCCTGTAGAGCGTCTTCTATTCCGAGCAGGATTACAGGTGGCAATGGGAGACAAAGTTGGACCACATGATCCACACACTGTTGATGCTTTAACAGGAGGTACGCTAAACCAAGAGCAGCCAGCCAATGCCAACCACAATGAAGATGATGGTGAACTTGACACCCCTGCTCCTTGATACCTCTTTAATGCTGTTTTTAAGATGCATTTTGCTGATTTCATTGACCATTTATTCTAGGTATATCTCCCGAAGCTATATTTTCAATCGGCTTACAAGTTAACTAAAGAGAATAACTGCCATATGTTTGGAGAAGGTGAGTGGTTTTGTGGGCATATCATTCAAAGCAAGGGCAAGACTTTGATCAAAATTTGTGCTGTATCAAATACTACGTGGAAATGAACTAATAGGTTATGTTGCTGTTGAAATACCTTTGTTTTCGCTTTCTACTATTTTTGCATTTGCAAGTTGCTCGGAAAATAGCAAAGTAGCTCATTTGATTATGGATCTATTCCTCTATCCCCGTAATGGATGCATTTCTGGCATGGCTGTCTATTCTTTTAGAAGATTTCTGTTTCTGCATTGCTTCCTGATTCTGGGGATTCGTTGAGATATTATCTTGCTGTAAATGCATTTGCTGATTGATCAATTTTTATTTTCCTAACGCCATCATGGGGTAATATTTGTTATTTTGCTAATTCAAATGACAATAATCTGAAGTTTGGATCTGGAATAATATGCCAATTTTACTAATTTTTTAATGATAAATTGAATCATTCAATATATTGTAAACTTAATCAGCCATTGCTACCTCGTTTCGGGTATGTATGAAATGCTTGTATCTTTTGTTCTATGTTTCCATTTTGGCATGACAGGTTATATGGGAATGAATCATTAATTTCATGTGAATTTTTCACATAACAAGTTCTTGTGAAGAGAGATAGACACAACATAAAGACCTTGAAGAGTTTGGCCCTCTTAAAATTTTTGGGACCCTGTGTTAGGGTCTTTGTGTCTATCTTTCTCTTCACAGGTTATAGCTACCCCGTTATTTTTATACCAGTAAGATTGAGATTCAGTCAATCGTATCTTGCTGGTTAGCTGTGGCACTCACTGGATTTAATTTGGTTTTGTATATCTCACCTCTTTGACTATAAAAAATAAATACTCCTTCGGTACCCTATGTAATAGTAATGCACACTTTTTTTATTGATTAAGAATATTATTCTTTCTATTTCTTCTCTATCTCGAGTTATTTTTTATTATTTACATCATATTATCAGCCCGAGTATCGTGCTTCTACCATTTGAGTTGGGACCTGATAAACTTGGGGATTCAAGTTGGAGGTTTTATCAAAGTAGGGACATCTTATTTTCACTGTTTTATTACGAAATATCTTGTGTTTTCTTCAAAAGTATTCTAACAACATATTTCGTAACACTTTCTTTTCAATATACGTTTTTTTTTATTGGTTGAAATTTATGTTGGTTCTATAAAATTCAAATGAGATTTACATGAATTAGTAGGATTTATATGAATTTCAATTAATAGGAAAAAATATTAAAAAAAGTGTTAAAGAGTATGTTGTTAGTATTTTTCTTTTAATATTATGGATTAACCCATTTCATCTTCTATTAAATTTGTTGTGCTTGATAAATAATAGAAAATTACTTATTGTCGTTTGTTAATTTTGAAATTGCACAAAAGAATAAAGTCAAGCATTCCATGATTGCGCAAAATCAATATTTTGCTTTGGTCAATTCATCTTTAGACCAAGATTGAAGTACATAAAGTTCCAGTGGATCTAGATTTTTTTTTTTTTACTTCTTATGCCTTGGATGGGTTCCTACGGTAACAATATGTGTCAGTATATTGGATGGTGCCAGCAGATAGGGTTTCTTCGTCCCATGACTGCACGCGGTTAAACTAGCTGCTGGCGTTACGTGGCTTAATCAGAGCAATTTGCAATGTAATTATGTCATGGTAATTTGAAATAGATAGCTAATTCACAGGTTTTATTTTGTGATATATCATGTACCCTATGCATCGTCGGGTGGGTACTATTATACTACTGATGCATTAACATAAAGCATATATATTGGGATCAGTATTCTCTATTTCTCATTCAATATTCACGCAGAACTAATTTAAGAGGCAACATAATTGGAAGAAGACGTGAGCATTAGAATTTTAGAAGTTTCAAATTTTCATACTCATTTTTACAATAACAAATTTATTTCATGTCAATCCAAATGAGTTCAGCAATACAAGTTGGAATATAATAAAAAATCTGGTGACTAGCATAAAATCGTGACGCTCTAACTAAGAAATGAACGATATGATTGACTTGTCTCCTAATAAAACTAACCTTATAGTTTTGGTAAAAATTCAATCTTGTTTTGCATTTAGAAAGAATGTCCCCTACCCACATGTGATTGGTCCAAGTGGTAAGTGACTCGAACATATTAAGCAAGTGGTCATAGGTTTGAATCTTGATTCTTGTGTATGAAAAAAACCTGATTGAAAGAGGAGAATTCATTTATGTGCCCAACAAGTTCTGACGGAGATTAGTCACTATTGACAATGATAGATACTTCGTACTATAACATGTTACCAAAAAAAGAAAGACTGTCCCCATACTAACTCACTACTTTTATGATCCGTTGTTAATGATCCTCAGTTTGGTAAACCTAATCACGACTGATACAAATTTAGAAAAGAAGAAAGAGATCGAGGAAAAACACGCTGGAATTCAAATCAACTAGCACACATGGACCCATTTATTCTCGCTTAATCGTAGCTGCGGGTGCCTTCTATTTTGGGTCACAACAAGATCACATCAATTAAAATAATGTCAATTTATTCCCGATTTGGTTGCAATTATGAGATTTTGTAATTCAGCCGCAAGTTTTAAGAGGCTTATTTTGGGCCACGTTTTCATCTTTTGTCCTGAAGCGAAAAGCCACTAACCACGGTTCATGTGTGTGCCACGTTAATACCTAATCAAGCCTGGCCCAAAATTATTAAGGCAGCAATTTATCTACTGTCTATCCTTCTAATTATAATCACCAATTCATCATTCAGTGAAACGACATTCCCCTTACGTCGTTGCATGTGACTGCAACCACCGTTTCTCTTTCATGTTTTTTGGTGCGATCGGCACCGAGCTCAGCCACAATTACGAGGTATCTTGTACTTATCCAAGTGAAGTGAGGTTAGCATAAATTCGTCCAAGCCAAACATCATGATAGCACTGAATAATTTCTTTGGTAAGAGGAGTACATTAGCCAAACTCGATTAAAGCTGTTTTATTAAACGGTACAATCGGCTGTGACACTTGGCGTCCATGCAGATCATGGTACCAACAACACTGACGCCAGTAACCGTATGACCGTATCATAAAAATATTCAACGAGAAGTGATATTTCAACGTCATTTTGTAACACCATATGAGGAGAGAGAAAAAATGATAAGTAAGTGTATGACGTATAAAAAATTAATTGGCGTATCATATATAATATATAAATATACAAAAAATTTAAGTATATTAATACGTGTTGATTTTTTTTGGTTCTCGATCAGGAATATTTTGTCTGAAGTGGGGACTAATCTCCTATGTGGGAGTAAATGACACCTAAAAGCGGGAAACTCCCTCCTAATGGAAGTTCGTTTCATACGCAAGAGTTGGACTCAAACCTCCAGTCACTTAATTAAGGGATATAAGTCTATCACCACTTATACCAACCTCCATTGATATACGTGTTAGATTAAGTAGAAGATGTTTGGATTTCATAAATATATGGTCCTGTATTCAAATCATGAATCCATGTATATAAAAAAAACATTTTTGAGAAGTCCGGAAATTACTCTCTTACTTTGAGAGGGAGAATATTTTGAAAAATCCAAAATTAATTTAAAAGTATTATATTCTACACATTTAATAATAAAAATGAAATCTTATCTATATGCCATTAAATAAGGAAAAATTAGTAAAGTATTTCCTTCGGATTTAATTATAAGCAAAAATACCTATTTGCATACTGATTAAGAATAGTAATAAAGTGCATTTAATTTTCTTGATTTCATGTAAAAAAGTAAATACATTTACTAAACTATCATCAATCATAATGATGCTCATAATATTAATGAATTAATAACTTAAGGGTGTTTTTGGAAAAACCAACATTAAATATAGGTAGATTAGTTGACATTTGCTTATATTTAATTCCATCATATTTGATTATTTTTTTGCTTCTAATTGAGTCCGGAGGAAGTACGGATAAAAATGACTGAAAATATCTTTTATCCCAAAAATTGCAAGAGAAAAGATGCTGAATGCTTGCTTCATCTGCAAAGAACACCTACCTCCGCATATTATTAAGGGATTTAAAAAATTGAGTTTGAGGAGTCCAAATTTAATTTTAAATGTTTTCAATATATTTGTTATTTTTAAAGATTAATTAGTTGCTATTTGATTTGGACTCTAAATTTTACTTGAATAAAATGTAAAAAATTATATTTATACTTTTGTGAAAATTCAATTTCTAAAATGCACTTTTTGTCTTTCTAATTTTTCATTTTGGCGAAATTTGTCATTACCCTAGTTTTTTTAAGTGATTTTAGTCTCCGCATTTTTTAACATTGCAATATTCGTCCCTCTATCTAATTCCCGTTAGAAAACTAACAGACCGTGCCTACGTGGCAAACGTTTTGCCACGTGACTTGTCCAGGTGACACCAAAAAGTTGGCTAAAATGAACTTTTCTCTCTCTAGTTTTCCACTTTAGCGAAATTCGTCCCCACAGTTTTTTTAGCGATTTTAGTCCTCACATTTTTCTAATATTAAGCTTGTTCGATACGCAAAATGCATCCTCTTTGGAGCGTCAACTCTGTCTTCGTCAATGGAGATTCATCGGTGGAAATAACCATGAGTTGGCTATCCATGAATGTATAATTGGTGGTTTTTTACTACATTTACCTCAACATGTGATCACTTGTGAAGGAGTTCAATGGAAGAAGATGGATAGTGAATCTGCATATATACATTTTTTTAAAATTTATAACAAAATTAAAATAAATTATTGTTATATTATTTTAGATAGTCACATGGTAATATGTTTGCCACAAAGGCATATCTCGCTACAAAAATTAGGCGGCGAATTTCACCAAAATGAAAACTAGAACAACGAACATTACAATGTTAGAAAAATGTGAGGAATAAAATCGCTAAAAAAATAAGGGGACGAATTTCGGCAAAGTGGAAAAGTAAAGGGATGGAAAATGCATTTTAGCCCATTTGTTGGTGTCAGCTGGACAAGCCACGTGACAACACTTTTATCATGTAGGCACGTTCCGTTAGTTTTTTGACAGGATGAAGGGACAAAAATTGCAATATTAGAAAAATGCAGGGACTAAAATTGCTCAAAAAAACTAAGGGGCCAAATTTGGCCAAAATGAAAAACTAGAGGGACGAACAATGCATTTTAGCCTTAATTTTATCATAATATTCTTAAAAAGACATTAATTCTCATCGCTTGCAAATTTGTGTTGTATTGTAATTGATATTCCTTGTGTTATACTCCCTCCGGTCCCTATTATAAGCAAAAAAGTCCCAAAATTTTTGGTCAAATATATAAGCAAATTTCAACTACTTTCATCCTGTTTAATGACATTGTTTCTAAAATACCTTTCATTTAATACCAATTTTGTTTTCTAATAACTCAATGTGGGATGCATTTAATAAAAATTGAAGTTTTTTATGAAGGTTACTTTAGGTAAGACACTTAATTTTTTACAACATTAAATGAGATTAACTAACTTCCTTAATATGTGTGTTCCATTTAAGTTTTGCTTATAATAGAGGTCGGAGGGAGTACTTTTTATTTAAAATTTAATTAAACAAATTTACCAAAAAAAAATTTAATTAAACACTTAATATCTAGAAGTGATGCTAATTTAAGATTTTGTATAACATATTTAATTGTAACCCTATTAACTTAACTACTCATTTTATTCCGAAGTTATACTGTTTAATTTAATAAATTTTCTAATTTTTTCAGAAATTGCTACATTAATATTTGTTTCATGTGTTTCTAATAAATTGTTTCATAGTTGGCATGGTCAGTCATATACATACTGAGCTGGTTTAGATCAATCCAAACTTGATGACTATGAATTACTTAAATTCTATTAATAGAATTATTTCTTATATATCCGACCGTGGTTGGTCACAGTAGAAGTGGACTGCGATCCTAGGTGACCTTCACCTGCAATGTCACGGGATTTAAATTCTGGAGTCGTGATGCTGAGGAGGGCTTTACCTAACCATCACTCTCGATCCGACGGTTAATCGCACAACTTGTCTGTGGAGATATCCGATCAAAGGAAAAAAATAACTATTCAAAGTATGAATCGTTATTGATTTGATATTTGATATATCAATAACAAAAGTCGTTTCACTACAGTGAGATATGTATATACGCATCCTCAATTGAAAATTCGTTAATCTATCCTGTTTCCTCTATATTATAGTTCCAATGGCGTACACAAATATTATGAATTTAGTTCCTCTATAGCGAATGAACCTCTAAAGTGGAAAAGTATGGGGCTATTCACCCTTAGGTCATTTAGTGAGTTGAAATCTCTATATAGTTAATCAAATCAATGTTGGATAGCTTCTTACTTTCTCACTTTAGAGTTTCTCTCACTTTATAGGAGCCAAATCCAAATATTATATATGTAATTTTATTTTTATTATAATTTTTAATCAATTCCAGATTTAAAAATATTCTATAAAAAATTATTTCAAATATTATTATAAATATTATATACATTGGATATAATTTTTTATATTCTACTATATATACGAATTAATCGTAAATTATCAATACTAAACCCCAAAATTCTTCTTGGATTTGAACAAGATTAGTTCGAATAGGTATGTATATTGTTTTACTTGAAAAATGTTAACAACCCTTTTTAATACAGATTCTTTAATACATTATTCATTATAAATGGACTTCATGTGGATCCATTGAATCACCTTGACTCAATTTCTATTAAGTGGATTTTACATAAAATTCATTTAATAATAATAAAGATAATGACAAAGGTATATGATAAAAAAGTATGCTGCTAAGGCTTTCACAATTTTGATATGTATTTTATTATGATAAGATTGACGCTTTAGAGCGCTATTATATTAAATAGAGATAGTAATACTAAATATAATTTAAAATCAATTTAATGGTTACACATTTAAAAATCACTTTGATTAACATAATCCAAACAATAAATTTTCTGACAAATTTATTTCAATAAAAATATCTAAATATAAATCAATTATTAGAAAATCATTTTTAATTAAAATTAGGTTTATAAAACTTAATTATTATCAAATTCAAAACTCAATTTTTCAAAGGAGTTGCAAAACGGATGATTTCATTTTTAGGACAGGTGGCGCTTGGATGTTGCTTATGCACCAATACCATAACTTAAGAAATGGATTGAGTGACTTTTATTTATGGTGACTTTGATGACTTTAGGTATTTTTTAGAAAGAGAAAAATGAACTAAAATGAAAGAATATGTGTCAAATGAGAGAAAAAGCAAGAAAGGCACCAAATATATCAATTATGAAAGTCACTCAATCTATATCAGATAGCTCACGTGACCGACAGAGGAAGGGAATCCAAGGGCTCTATGGTCCCTATCAGGTGTAATAAAGCAAGAATAAGCGAATGATTCGCTGGAAAGGTAGGTCCCACGTATTTAAGAAGTGTTTGTAAAGGAAAAAATTTAGGTCTCGTTTCGTAGCTATTTTTAATGATGAGTTATTACGCTGAGGGGTGAGAATAGGCTACTAAGTCGAATTAGGTCCTGATAAGTCTGAGCCTGATTTTTGTTCTAATCTTAAGGTCTGAGCCTGATCTATTAGCCTGATATATGCCAAATTTTAAAGTCTGATCTGGCCTACTTCAAAACTTGACATGACCTGAAAGCCTATTTAAAAGTCTCCTTTTCAATAAAACATTTAAATATGTCTTCATATATAAATAGGTCATATACCTTCCCTTGTGAGTAGGCTTGTAAGCTTCTAATGATAAAGAGGTTGGCAGGTCTATATTGATGAATATAGGTCATTATCATTCACAAATAAATATGTAAGTAGATATTTACATTTAAATGTGACAATAGACCTTTACTTTCAAATATTATAAATATTATAAATAATATATTATAGTAATATATATTAAATTTTATATATTATATATGTGTGCATTAAATAGGCCGGCCTGATAGGCTTAATAGACTTTTTTTAAAGCCTTGGCTGGCCTTTTTAGTTATATAGGCTTTTTAAAAAGCCTTAATTTGACCTTTTTGTTAAATAGGCTAGGCCTTAAATAGGTTAGGTCATAAGCCCCTGACGAAGGGCCTGACCTATTCCCATCCCTAATTACACCTCATATTTTCATAAGCACTTATGAGATTGTATCTAAATTTTTTTCATTTCTAAGTTGGTTAATGGATTTACAAATTTACAAATATGGTTGGACACATTTAATAAATAGTTGAGTTTTTTAAATATGTAACCAGAAATTCAATTATTGTCATGTGTATGAAAAAAACTTTGTTGAAATAAGTAAATCTATTTTTTAATAATTTCTATACTTTAAATGAGATTAATCTTCTACTGGTAGAGAAACACCCTTACACATACCAATAGAATAGTTATTGAATTTAATTGTTCTACATTAAGTAAGGATTTATTACATCACAACCAATCACAAATAATGGTAGTTAGTAATGTAAAAACACTAATAATGCATACCAATCAAACACATAATAATTTAGTAATATGTGAAGGTTATATTTTTAAGCTTAATTGCATTTTTTGTCCCCATATAATTAGACATGTATGATTTTGGTCCTTTTTTTTTTTAGTATATTTGATCATCTTATTTCTTCAATGTTGCAAATTCAATCCTTAAGTTCGATGTCCGTCAACTTTTCAATGATTAGTAGATAGAAATAACTGCTTTAAGCACATAAAACTTTTTGTTGAGTTTATGTGATTAAGGATCATGTGATAGAACTAAAAAAAGGTCTCATAAAGGAGGAACGAATCCGATAAATGACATAGAGAAAAACATTGAATTATGTTGAAACGAAGAGGCAGAGGAGAGAAGCTCAATCAGATGTTCTATACACTTAAAACAATGATTTCTCTTTATTGATCATTGAAAAATTGACGGACATCAGATTGAATAATCGAATTTACAACATTGAAAAAAAAAAGGAATCAAATGTTCTAAAATTCGATAGTGACCAAAATCGCTCATTACAAATAATAGGGAATGAAAAGTATCATTAAACTTATATTTTATAATTAAATATAGATAGATATAGAGTTGTTTTTTACATATTCGGCAAGAGATAATTGAGAAGGGAGGGAAGGAGGGTCCACGAGATTGCAACAAATGGCAAGAGATTGAAAAAAGGCATGAAAACGTGGCTACTGGTGACTTTCCTTAAGTAGACAGGCACGCAGGTACGCTATTTTCCCTCGGTGTCGGTCTATTTTCTTTTGTTTCTTTAACAAAGAAAAAATGGAATGAAAATTAAAATGAGTAGGAATTTGCAGATTTATTTATTTATTTATTTATTTATCATCTATAAATAAAGCAGAGCGTATCATGTATGTCCAAGTAACACACACACACACGCATATCTGACTTCTTCAACACTGAACTGTAATAAAGAAAATGGTTGTTGGTCACGGTGGTGGTAGTGGAACGTCGACGCTGATGTCAGAAGGAGAAGTAGGGAGAGTGAAATTAGAGCAAGTCACGTTTTTGGACGACAATAAATGTGGCGGTTCATCCTCATCCTCTTCCTCCGAAGAAGAAGAGGAAGAAGAAATTGTCAGCGAAAGTAAGAACTCGGGAGTGACAGAAGAAGAAGCGGTTGGTATCAAAGAAGAGGTTATTGATGATGTTGTTGGTGTAATTAATAATGGGTCGTCGTCGTTGTCGATGATGATGGATCAGTTTCCAAAACCTATGGAAGGGTTGCACGAGGTGGGTCCACCACCTTTCCTCAAGAAGACCTTCGAAATGGTGGAGGATCCAGAGACTGACTCGATTGTGTCTTGGAGCGAATCTCGTGATAGCTTCATCGTTTTCGACTCTCATGAATTCTCAAAAGTCCTTCTACCCAAGTACTTCAAGCACAGCAATTTCTCCAGCTTCATCCGCCAGCTCAACACCTATGTTTGTCAATTTTCTCTCTTTCTTTCTCTTTCTTCAATATATGTATTTAAATATGTTTAGTGTATTCAATGTTATGTTCTATGCCTTTTCACGTGCCATTAATTTTCTGTAAGTTTATTTCTCTTGTGAGGTGTGGGAGTAAATCTTGTATGGACAAGTAACTAATCAAAATCTTGATACTTTTTAGTAAGAATTTTATGTTTTTTTTTTCTTTTGAATGGTTAATTTAGTGACTATGGGGTAGTTCAACTAGTTTGAGCTAAGGATATGAGGACAAAGGAAAAAAAATCTAACATAACATTTAACATACTAACATTTACCTATCCAAAAAAAAAAAACAAAAATTCAGTGACTATTAAACATTGATTATGCCTAATAGGCACTCTTCCCATAGAAGAACTTCTCCAAAGTCATTAGCTTCCCAACCAAAAATTACTGTAATTTCCAAGCTTGTATTCATGTTTGTTTTCTTTTTGGTATATGGGCACAGGGCTTTAGGAAGGTTGATTCAGACCGATGGGAGTTTGCAAATGAAGGATTCCAGGGAGGGAAGAAGCATCTGCTGAAGAATATTAGGAGGAGAAGTAAGTATAACAAACAGCATCAAGGAGCATTCAATTCATTGAAGCCTGGCCTGGAGGCTGAAGTTGAGAAACTCAAGAAGGACCACAACCTATTGAAACTTGAAATCCTGAAGCTGAGACAGCAGCAGGAGAATTCACATATGCAACTCACAAATGTTCAGGAGCGAATTCGGTGTGCAGAAACGAAGCAGTATCAGATGATATTTTTCCTCACAAGAATGTGTAGAAAGCCAATGTTTGTTGATCAGTTAATCCACAAGATTAAGAGAAAAAGAGAGCTTGATGGGAGTGACATGGCTAAGAGACGCAGATTGCTTGGAGCACAGTGCCCTATGAGCTTCCCTAAGGCCATGGAGACAACCTCTAATGTTGATTATAGAGACCAATTAGGTCATGAACAATTCCCTACATTGCAATCTGACCTCACTGGACTCTTGTCTGAAAGTGTGAACACCAGCAGCATGGCCATGGAAGATGAATTATGCAGCCCTGTGCAAGGCTTAAGGGCCTGTGGTTCCAGAACAAGTGGACAGGATGTATCTTCTGCTTATCATGTTGTGTCAGAGAAACTAATGAGGGAAAATTCTCTTCTTGGTGAAGAAGAATTAGATGTGAATGACTCAAATATCTATCTTGAATTAGAGGATTTGATAAGTAAGCCAGCTGATTGGGTTGGATCAGCAAGTGGATTGGTGGGGCAAACCAGTTGAATGGATCTCATTAACCTTGCTAGGGTAAATTAAACTTGCTCTCTCCAACTTCATCAATCTTTTAGTTTTGAATAATATGTTATCTGACTTAAAAGTGCAGTTTGCATTTGCAGGTTGCAAGAGTGTGTTTGTTCAGATACTCAGCTGCAACACAAGAATATGAAGACTCAAGAGCAGAATATTATTAGACTCTTCTTCTATTACCATCTTCAAAAGTGCAGGACCCAGATGCTGGCACCAATTTTATATGATCAAGCAGGTTTTCTGTGTTTCAATTTGTCTGCGTCCAAATTGTTTATATGTTGTCTAGCCCCACCTCTCCTTGTATTTCGTTCTTTTTTTTTTTCGGGTTTAAATCAGTTTTTAATCCATGTAAATATAACTTATTTTTGGGTTTAGTCTAATGAGAGATAAAAATGAATAAAATTCAAATAGAGATTAAACCCAAAAATCCTCGTATTTACATGAATCAAAAACTTATTTTAAGTTTTACACACCTTGTATAAAGTCCAAGTAGTATAAAATAAAAAAAAAGGTCCCAGTAGTTTCTATGTCAGTTTGTAATATGAAAAATAGGTAACACTGCTCTTCTTAAACTTACATTTGGCAGTTATTAATTATCTCATAAAAAAAAATAAGATTTGGTTCAAAGTGAGTGAAACTTTAAAGTAAGAAAGAAAATAGTTATACATCCTTAGATCATTTAGTAGATTAACATCTTTATATACTTAATCAAATCAAGGGTAGATAATTATTTACTTTTTTAGAGGAGTCAAATTCAAAAAAATATAGCCCTCCCCTAGCCATCAATTTTTAAAGAATATAGCCCTCCCCTAGCCATCAATTTTTAAAGAGAGCCGCAAAGATTCTTTTCAGATTTTGCAGTCATCATAAAAATAGTAAAAGTGGATAGAAAAAAACTGATATGATCAATGAAATTGGTTTTGTGTCGAAGTTCTAAGAATTCTTTCCATGTCTTTTTATTTTGTGCTCTGGAAACAAAGCAACAAACTAAACAGAAACTGAAGCTAAACTATGAGCAATAAGTAGAGGCTGCACAAACTAAACTTGTGCAGGAGGAACTATGAATTCCTTCAAATGATTGTCAAGAAACACCTTTCTTTTTTTCCAGAAGAGAGAGGATGAATTAATTAAGGCAAATATTGTCATGATGTACAAAAATTCAACCCCTCCTAAAAAAATATAGCTACACAAAATTTAACCATTGAAATTTGAAATTAATGATAATGTTACAAAAGAATGCATCTCAGACTCAGCATTTGCCTCCATGATCCATTATTATCAATTTCTCATATAGCCCTTCATGGGTTGCCTACAATGGTGGATAGGCATGGTATGTCTTCTAAGTTTAGTCATAGGATATATAAAAAATAAGGTAAAGGGTAGATATTGAATAATAGCAGCATGTTAAATTGGTTGATTAATATTCCTTCCTTTTCATATCTTTAGTCTCTTTAGCAATTTGTTATTGCTTTAAAACAATTGGTGTTTTATAAACTCAAGGTATAATTTTTTCATTTTTTCATATATACCCTCAATTGATTTTATGTCTTTCGAGGTTATGCTTCTTGATTGAATACTTCATTTAATTCTTCATTAGATATTTTGATACATTTATACATAAATTAATAATTTCTTAATTTATGTGTAGGATACTAAAAAAACTAAAGAAATGGAACCGACGGAGTAAAATTTTATCTGACTAAAATTTAACTTAGAGCATTAGCTCATGACTAAAATGTTGCGATATTGTTACGACCCATTGGCCCATCATCTGAAATTTAGGATTTTTTTGTCCACTATAATTTGAGTTTTTGAGTACATTCATTAATCAATTTGCTGCTGTAGCCCAAATAAATTCAGATATTGGGCCATGGCCCGTTGGCCCATCCAAACATATGGATGTTAAGATGTTACGTAGTTGAGTTTCCATAGGTTATGTGGAATTTTCTGGTCAGTATCCATCTTATATTGTGATCCTCATTTTTTTTTTCTAAATATTTGAAATAATTACTCGCAAAACAACGAAAGATGAACAAAAATCCTTAATTATGATAAAATTGCACACCATTTTGTACGGAAAGAAAAAAGAATAGCACACCATTTAGTTTGTGTGCTGTGTTAAAACTCCTATATAATTGATTTCATAGATACTACATAACATGGGGATTAATCTTCCATTGACATGATGACATGATCACTGACATGGACCTTAATATGTTACTAATTTAATCCAATTTTTACAAAAAATATCCATAAAAATAGATAAACTTAATATAATGAGAAAACTCAATATATCTGCCGCTGACTTTTAAGCCCTTATTAATTTATTATGTTTGACGGTAGTTGTAGCTGCAGCAGATTAATCAGAATTATGATAGTGGATATATTATATACTGCTTTAAGGGCTCGTTTGGTGGTCAGCATAGGATAAGAATGGATAGGATATGAGAGCTGGATAAGGATAGGATAGGATATGTGAATGATAAGCTCTTATCCTGTTCAATGTTTGATGTGCATCAGATAATGACAGGATATGATATAAAATATCTACAAATGATAAAATTATCCTTATATCAAAATTACTTTTTTTTTTCAAAAATAAATTTTAATATTACGTGGTTGTTTTATACATTTAAATTAAAAAATATTTAATAATATATATTTTCGGCTTTTTAATTATAAATTAGTTCATTTTTTTAAATTATAAAAAAGTAACTTTTTTTTCACTTTTTATAAAAATTGTTAATTAAACCACATATTTTAATTAGTAATAAGGTTGACTAATTAGGTTTGAAACCATAATTAAATAATAACAATATTAAAGGTAAGAGATAAAAGAAAACATTTTCTTATCCTATCCTGTTGGTTCTAACCCAGCTCCACCCTTAGGATAGAATTATAACTAAGTAACAGGATAGGATAAGCTAACAGAATAAGCTTATCCTATCCTGCTGGTTCACCAAACTATAGATTAAAATAGGACAGGATAGCTTATCCTATCCTGCCTCTCTTATCCTGACCACCAAACGAGCCCTAAAGGTTCTGACGTCTGATGCTGAGGCTGAGGCGGCTAGTAGTAACAGGCACTATTGCTGAGCTTGCGAAGCAGTTTCCATGAATTTTCAGTAACAGGTTTAATTTTGATGTTCATGTTATTTATAGGACTTGTTTTCTTGCAGTCTTTTGGTCTTATATTTGAATTGGGTAAGCTTCTAAAACCGACGGATACACAGAGAGAAACTAATAATTTTTTTTGTTTAAGCAAGAAAAATATATTGCCATAAAAGAAAAATTACGTGTTTACGAGGGATATATTCTAAGAAGAAGCTACGAAAAAAAACTATGTACTATTGTCAGAGAACACGATTATATATACAGAAGGCAAACTACATTCAGTCTAACAAAAATATAGACATGCAAGTCCAAGTCCAAGTCCAAGAACAAAACAAAACTAACTGATTCTTCATCCGAGGGTAATTACATGTTTGTATCGTTTTTTTCTCTCAGAGATTCTAAGAACTAACACAACCCTACATTAGGGCCACATTGTTCAAATTGATAAATTTTTTCATCTTGGACGATTTCTAGTATTTAGAACTATGAGAAAATTTCTTATTCTTGTACGATTGTTATTTTTGGCCAGAAAATAAAAGAAAAAAAAATCATATTAGGGACACAAGGTTAAAATTGTCAAATTCTTTCTTCTGGTGTGATTTTTAGTACTAGGAGGTGAGGTAATTTCCTGCCCCTGTCTTGCTCTGAAATTTGGCCTAGAAAATAGAAAAAAATAGTTTAAATAAGTTTTTGGTCCCCGCAAAGTTCAACAATTTTGGTTTTAGTCCTTATAAATTTTGTCTTAGAATTTTGTTTCTGTATTTTTAACATTTTTGGAAATAAACCTTGCTAACGTGGGAAATGGAACGTCATGTCAGTGCCACATGGATGACATGACATGACTGACGTGATATTCCGTTTATCATATCAGCAGTTAACGAAAAGAAATGACGGTAGATACTATTTCCGAAATTTTTGAAATTATAGCAACGAAATCCTTAAAAAAAAAAAATTAAAAGGACTGAAACTAAAATTGATAACCTTTGCGGGACCAAAAATTTATTTAAACATAACAAGGTTAATTTTGATGTTCATGTTATTTATAGGACTTATTTTCTTACGGTCTTTTTTGGTCTTATATTTGAATTTGGTAAGCTTCTAAAACTGACGGATAGACCGACAGAAACTAATAATTTTCTTTTTTTTCTTTTTGTTTTTGGTCGCAAGAATAATATATTACCAAAAGAGAAAAATTAAGAAAAATTAAGTCCAAGAACAAAACAAAACTAACTGGTTCTTGACTAGAGGCTAATTACATATTTGTATATCTTTTATTTTTTTCTCTCAATGAGACTCTAAGAACTAGCACAACCGTTCTTCGCGTCAACTTTACCAAATATGCATTTTCAATAAATAAAAAGTTAGCATGATCCACGCATGCACAAAGCTTGTGCCGCCTCAAAAACCTTTAGGTAAAAGATATTCATATGGTAATATAACATGTGTCTCTTTCAATATGTACCAGCGGACAAGGCTGGCCATTCCGTTGTACTGTTAGCTAGGGTCCATATCCCTTCCATGGGTGTTCATGTGATGACTTTAGCATCCAATATCAAATATTATGTTAGAATTATTTGCTTATATTCGAATTCGATCTGACCTTGACTCAATAGGGTCGATCAGGCGGGTGAAAAGGCTGTACAAGCTGTGCAATTATACAGGATCTTGTCCAATCTAAAATTTTAAGGGCTTCAAAATTTATTTTATTTTATTTATTTTATTTTGCTATAAAAAAAACAGAAAAGTGGGAAATGGAAAACGAAAAGCTGACTCTCCAAAGTGGTCCAATTTAGGGACCCAATTTTATTATATATTTTAGGATTAAATATATTTTAATCCCTATAAAATCACGACTTTTCAAGTTTAGTCCTTATAAAAATTTAATACCTTTTTTAGTTCCTAGATTTTCAAAAATGTATGCTTTTTAGTCCATTTGTAGGATTAAAAAACGTGCAGTTTTGTAAAAGTTGAGACTAAAAAATGTATTAAATTTTTATAGGGGCTAAAATTGAATGTGATGTATTTTATAGGGACTAAAAACATATTTAATTTTATATTTTATTATATATATTTTATTTTGCACTTTCTTTTTATTAGGGGCCTAATTTTTATGATTAGAACAGGACCCCCAAAATGTTTAAGACGGTCCTGAGGTTGATGCACTAACATAATGTTTAAATTTAAATATTATGTATAGTTAATCTATAAAATATAATTTTAAAAAGATTATGAGACTCCGAGCCGAGTTAAAATGACCTATAAAGTATAAATCGAACTCGACCCAAAAATATATTGGACATAATTTTTGAAACCGAACCTGCCGAAATTAACTGAATTGGGAAGGGATGGGTCTTGAACACCCCTCTCTTCTATTATCTACCTACCTCATTTTCGGCCCAAGTTAAGTTCAAGAGTGAAACAAAATCAACTAGCACTCAAATGGGAATATGGGTCCATTTCCCCCGTCGATTCTATATCGTGCAAATTCATTTCGCATTTCACATTAATAGTATGTTTGTCAATTTATTTTTAGTCAACAAGGACTGACACATCTGATAAAGTCTTTTGATCGCACTCGTTGTGGCTATTGGGTTCGATTCGTAGATTTTTCCTATTTATAAACAATATGTAAATTCCATTACAAATTCTCGCTAAGGTTGGTTGACTTCACTGGTCTTGCAAGGAGACGTGTCTTCCTCTAATATAAATTTTTATGTATCAAAAAAAGTCTTCTTTTTTAAAAAAAGCTTACACATAATTTTTTAATATAAATTGTTTTGAAAATAAAAAATATTAATCCACCACCCATGGGCAGCAAATTGAAAAAGGATCCTTGCTCAAACTGGTGGACTTCATTGGTTTTGTAAGGAGACTTGTCTTCGTCTAATCTAAATTTTTATATATAAAAAAAAATTATTTTAAAAAAAAAATCTTCCAGGCAATTTTTTAATATAAATTGTTTTGAAAATAAAATAAATTAATCCCCCACCCTAGGGTAGCAAATTGAAAAATGATTGGGAAACTATATTTATTTGCATTAACCTCTTTTTTTTTTTTTTTTGATAGAAAAAAGTTTAGATTAGAGGAAGGCACGTCCCTGTGCAAGGTCAGGGAAGACCACCAACTTCTATAAAAATTTACAGTGGAACTTACATATTACCTTCCAACAGGGGAGATCCGAGAATCGAACCCAAGTCATAGCGAGTGTGGGCGGAAGACTCGACCAGATGTGCCAACCCCTGTTGGCAAAGGTGGTGAGGTGCAACATGAGGACTTCCCAGGAGGTCACCCATCCTAGTACTACTCTCGCCCAAGCATGCTTAGCTGCCTAGTTCTGATAGGATCTGGTGCATTAGTGCTCGTATGATCGCACATGCATTAACCTCTCTTTGTTGCTATAGAGTAAATAGCCAATTTGGTCCCTGAAAATATAAGGCAATATCAATTTTGTCCCTGAATTTAAAGAAATAGCAAAAACGTCCCTGAAGTTGTAAAACGTTAATCAACTTGGTCCCTCCGTCAACCCCAGTACCTGTTGGCACCGTTGCCACTAGTTAGATGGTGTCCACATGGTCAGGGACCAATTTGAAACTCTGAACCAGAGACTAAATTGATACTCGCATATATTAAACTTCCAACGGTCTTCTTCTTCTTCTTCTTTAAATTTCCCCTTTCTCTCTCTGCTGTCTCTCTCTTTGCTTCCTCTGTTTCGCACTCTCTCTCTAACCACCCGTCCATAGACGGGTGATTATAGATGGGTATAGACGGGTGGTTAGTGAGAGAACGCTAGACAAAGGACGCAAAGAGAGAGAGCAGAGACAGGAAGGGGAAATATAAAGACAGAGTTTCAAATTGGTCACTGATCACGTGGACACCGCCTAACCAGTGCCAATAGAGCACTTAACGTTCCACATCAGTGCCATTAACGGCGTCAGCTAACTGGGGTTGACAGAGGGACTAAGTTGATACCGTCTTATACTTTCAGGGACCAAATTGTCTATTTACTCGTTGCTATATTAGTTTGTAACTTCATCAAAAAATACTATTATTAGTCTGTATTATAATTAAGCTTTGACCAAAAAAGGGGGTAATGGAGGCAAATTGCGGAAAAAATGTTAAACTACAGGTAATAAGATAACCAAACACACGTATGTGTTTCCCATGGGTCAACTAGCTTGACATTTTGAAGTCGATATTGAGGTTACAATCTATGGATCAGTTTGCTTAACTCCCACCAATCAATATATAAAAGCAATCTGAGAAATCAAGGGCATATAATGTACAAGAAAATAAGTAACAAGTTGCAGAAAAATTTTAAAACATTGGTAGTAGGTTGCTCCAATCTATCAATATAATAAAAAGAAGATATCAATCAGGTCTAAAAATAAAATAGGCAAGTTCCATCTCCAAGCATCCTCAAGTTGGAGTATATGAAAATTTGAGAATTCGAGTGTCACGAAGTGTTTGGATTCTCATCATTAATAATTTCAATCCATTACATAAAAAACTTTCAAATAATGAGTTAAGATCCTTTTATCATTCAACATCATTACTAATCACTTCATTTCATACATTCAAACATAGCTTAGTCTCTCTATATATCTATCGTCACCATCGCGTGTGGCCGACCGGCCATCGTTCCCCTCGATTTTAACAAGGCATTGTCCCAATCATTTATTGTTGGAATAATGGTGACAATTAAACATTAAAATTGATATATTTTTTTTATTAACTTTAAAAGCTTTAAAATTTGAATACAATTTATCTAATATAAAATCAATGAAATATGCAAAATTGCACCTATCCCCAATTTCCTGTCTCACACCCTGTACTACCAATAGCATGTTGCCAACTCAATCAAAATGCCACATTATATTTCACACTTATAATTGAAAAAGACTCTTTTCTCCTTTTCACCACTATCTTTTCTTTTAATCTTAATATTAAAATTGAAAAGATTTTCTAATGTCCTGTTGCTACTTCCTCTGCACAAAGCCTGTTGCGTCGTTGTCCTCTGCGCAAAGCTTCAATTGTTATCATCAATTAAATTATCAAGGCTGCGAAGAAAGTTGCACAAGCAAATATATTGTAAGTTAACTAAAAGACATTAATTTAGTTTGTTTTCCTCATATGTTTCAATTTTCTTTATTTTGACCTACAACAAAAAGGTTCATATTCTCTTTATTTGAACAAAATCAAATTTCATAAGGATCAAAAACATATATAACCCTTAAAAATACATGCACAAACGATATGAAGTATATATATAAAAAAAAAAATCAACGTTGAGACCATGCAAAAAATCAAGAGTTGATAGGAGAGTTACAAAAATGCAGGCAAGGGAGATATATCTCGTCTACCTTCTTTTCCTACGAAGTATAGCATCCTTGAAGGGCTTGTCTCTCTAAAGGATGAGCCTACGTCCGTGAAGTAGCGGAATAATGGGTCTTGGGCGAGAGTCAGAGGCGTCCAAATATACTCTAACGATGAATTTGGTGTTAAGGAAGTGGAGGAGAAGCCTGGGTTGAAATTGTGAGTGTAATAAGCAAATATGTTTATAATTTTGACTTTTGATCACTTTTGACACTAATTTGTTTACGTTCTTGTTGTCGGCTATGGAAAAAATGTCGAGCTCCTCCAAATAGAGTTTGTTCGTCACAACAAATCTTGAGTTCGATCTTCACCTCACTACTTCGTTGATAACTTCGAGCTATGCTCTAGAGTTTGAGAGAAGCACTTTTGGCTGGTATAGAATCCCTATAGCAGGCATGACGGTCAGAAAGGCAATACCAAAAAATGTTGTAGTGCATGAAAAGACTCTGTGACGATATTAAAACACAAATGAACTTCGAGAGAGGCCATGTGACTCCTTTTCCACCTCAGAAGCGCTTATCCCAAAGTTTACATGAGTCCTTTTCTCTAAAAAAAATTCGGCATTTATTTCCACGTTCATGTCAAGTAGTGAAACTTCTTTTTTTTTTTTTTTGTTGAACAAAATGGGCAAAATCTCCCAAACAAAGAGAAAAAGTACTAAATCAAATTGGTAATATCAGGTATGAAACCCCATAGAGCTCAAGGAGGCCATGTGTCTAAACGTGAAACCCATGTTCACCAATAAAAGTTTCAGCTTCTTCATCCTATTGTCACTCCAAGTCTTTAATTTTGTTGCAATGTGCAAATAACACAGTGAATCTAACAAATTCCACTCATGCGAAAGCATGAGTCGAGAACTTCCCACCAAAACACGTCATTCTTGAAACTACTAAATCCTTAAATATATAAAAAAAAGTTTAAATATGTTTTTGATCCTTATAAAATTAGTAAAATTTGATGTTGATCCCTATAAAAATTTTATTAGTTTTTATTTCCTAGAAAATACAAAAATTATGTGTTTTTAATCCTTGATGAGGGACTAAAAACATACTACTTTTATTAAACGTAGACCAAAATCAAATTTTATAATTTAATAAGGATCAAAAACATATTTATATCTTAAAAATACATGCACAAATGTTATGAAGTATGAAAATAAAATTACATAAACATACTTATATATAAATACTAATTATATATGAGTTATGTGCTAGGCTATGCTGTTGTGCAAAGCGGGAGGGTGGGCGTTGTCTTCAATCCTCTAGTATAAATCTGGAGGATGCAAACTTTTTCATCCCAGACGTTGATGTAATAATATAATAAACTAAGGAAGAGGATAAATTGGTAATTTACTCTCTCTTCTTCCTTGTACATCTCCATGCTGACGAACTGCTTCTCGAACTGGTCCATCGTTTCAAACATCAACGTCGTGTATGCGCGCACAGCCTCCACCACCTCAAGCTTTTCTGCGAGCTCCGCTGCAAAACAAACGTAAGCCACCTCTTAGGCGCGAGCATAGACGTGTTGCCGTCTCAACCGTTGTGGTTCAACCCCTGTCACCAAAACGATGTGACGTCGTCCTCTTCCTGCCTCAACCGAACGACAAGATCCGCGCAGCACTCCAGCCGACGCTCCAAGCCACGACCACCATCAGCCTAAGACCCGTCATGTCACCATCACCTCCCGCCCAATTTCACAATAGTTCTTATTAGATTTGGGCCTAACTCAACCCCAAAAGCTAGCTCAAGAGGTGATGATTGCCCAAACTTTATAAGCTCTTATTAGGCATTGTTTCTTATCAATGTGAGACTTGGGTTTTTCCCAGTAGACTCCCTCACGCCCAGCATTATCGGCTTGGTGCGTGGATAATATAGTGGGTGATCCAATGGAACTAGAATAGCTTTGATACCATATTAGATTTGGGTCTAACTCAACCCCAAAAGCTAATTCAAGAAGTGAGGAATGCCCACGCTTTATAAGCTGTTGTTAGACATTATTTCTAATCAATGGGGGACTTGGGTTTTTCCCAATAGTTCTCAAACACTACCAAGCTCATCCATGACCTGTAACCAAGTTCAATCACTTTGTCTCTTCCAAGCACAATCACTATCCAACATTCAAGTATTGAGAAAACAGCCTGGAACTGCCGTGTCACGCCACCATCGTCGCCCGCTACGATACCCCCTGCGAACCACCGGATTCACCCACGACAACTGTCGTCATCACGAACCAAATCCCCCATCACGCTAGAGTCCCTACACCGCACCAACAGTCACAACAGAGCTACCGTCTTTCCCCCTTCACCAGACTAGATGCCCAGCCGCCACCGCCTCAAGCTCCGCTGCAGAACCACCGTAAGCCACCTCTGGCACCGACAGAGAGGAGGGGGAGGGGCGAGGAAGGGCATGCTTCGAACTTTTGCAAGAATGACGATGGCTCCCATTTTGTTTTTTTGTTTTTTAGTGTTATACCTATTATATCCCTTGAACAACCCAAACTCACCCATTCTAACGTCTCCTACGTTAGGACTTGGGGGACTGAAAAATTTGGTAGGGGAGAGGTTATGCTGCTCAGAGAAGATCAAAGTTATAAGAAAAACACTATGAGCTCGCGGGCTAGTCCATAAATCCGTAGTCCATAAACCCGTGATCCGTAAACCCGTGATCTTAAGTGGTGTAGATATACTGGATACATAAATATATGCTGGAGTTCTTAAGGTTCGTTTAAGACTTTATGTTGCAAAATAAAATCGCACCAGCCTGTTTAATTGGGATCGGTTGTGGACCGATGGATGCCATATATATACCAACTCAAGTACTCACCTCTCCTCCATACAGCTGAGATGTGGTGGGAAGTGGGAATAACGTCAAAGACTGCCATTTAATGTGGCTTAACAAAAATGTGACAACAAGTAGTAAAAAATATATTGGTTAATAATTATTTAACACATTTTATATGTAAGATATTAATTTTTAATTACTTTTAAATAGTTAAGTTCTTTTACTTTCTAAATTACTAAATAATCATACTATTTAAAAATACTTTATATTTTACACCAGACATGTAACTAAATGGTTAATTGGATGAGAGAATTAATGATTACTTTAAAAATTTTAAGAATCAAGTTTCTTGTATGTAAATTTTTTAAAAATAAATACTTTAGCTTGGCCTGAGGCTCTAATGGAGAGAAGAGTAAAAACAGAGGGCGAAACATATTATGGAGATATAAAATAATATAAAAGAGATATCACCAAAAATATATATATAAAAGAGTTAAATCCTAATTTTATGGAATTAGGCTCAAAATTAGAATTTCAATTTTAATATAAATTCCAAATAAGATAAATGAAATTAAAAGATTTGATTTCAAGTCCAAAATATAATTGGAAACTTACTCATGTAGTAAGTGGCGCCATGTGTTTTTATTTTTTTATTTTTAATTTTCAAAGAGCATAAAAGAGTTGTCACTTGTTACTATTTCTTATATGGTTTCTATTTGAAGTAAGTCATACCCTAGTCAAAGACAAGATCATATTCGTTCGTTAAAAAACAAGAGACAAGACCATATTCAAGTTACAGGTTGTGTAAGGATGACCATATTGTTTTCATTTTTTTTTATTCGGAACTCACTATAATTAGGATCTTTGTCTCCCCAATGGATCTATCTAGGTGTTCTTACAGTTTCGGTCATTTGGACTGGCTATTGGACTAATTCTCAATTCGGCAGCGACGGACGTCCGATTTTTTATATATGAGATTAGATTGTCTCCCAACTGGACGACTCTAAAAATCAAACTTACATCATTTTCCTTAAAGTAGTCACATTATCAATTCTCCCAACACCAGATTGATATGACCATATTGTTTTCAAGTACTGCCATCCTATTTATTTTCTTTAACGAAAATTGCTAGGTGTGCGTACATCTCATGTGTGGAAACTAATCCTTGATTTAGCATGGAATCCACCTATACATAGAGCTCAGTTTAACTTAGCCCCTGAATGGTGTGGAAACTAATCCTTAATTTAGCAGTCACAAATGTGTTTTCAAGTACATTTATGGTTAATGGAATCCACCTATACATAGAGCTCAGTTTAACTTAGCCATTGAATGGTGTGGAAACTAATCCTTGATTTAGCAGTCACAAAGGTGTTTTCAAGTACATTTATGGTTAATGAAATCCACCTATACGATGAGCTCAGTTTAACTTAGCCATTGAATAAACTACCACCTTATTCATATTCATATTTCTTTTTGTACGTTATTTGTATATGAATTTAAATTTTTAATGGTGAATTTATTTAATTATTTTTTATACTCTATATGCAAGGAATATCCATCAACCAGTTCTTTTATATAATATAAAGAATACCAACATATAGTTGGTCCGAATAATAAAGGACTCAAACATCTTAAGCAAGTGGTCAGAGATTCGAATCCTGACTCTTGTGTACGTAGAAAACATGGTTAGGAGGAAAGAGTCGATAGTGTCCCCAACAGATTCCCCGACGGAGATTAGTCAGTGCTAACGGTGGTGAATATTTCGTAATCCTATAACATGATTATAAAAAAAATATAGTATAAAGAATAAGTTGAAAGAAAGATTAAATCAAACTATCACGTACTTATAATGTTTCTTCAATTTGCCATTTGTCCATATAAACCCTTTTTATTAGTTCTATCCTTCCATCAATTTAGTGATAAATTTGGGTATGTGTTTTTTATAACGTTAGGTGCGGGTTGAGAGTCACATGCTATTTATATCTTAATTAGTACTCCCTCCGGACCTATATAAAAGCAAAAAAAACTAATTTCACACATATTAAGAAAGTTAGTTATATTAGTTTAATTATTTTGATTTGTGTAAAAAATAATTATAGTTACTAAACTACCCTTTCTTGGTAGTATATAATATTCTTGAAAGTTGTGTCTTGAGAGTATATAGTGCTATTGAAAAAATAAAAAAAGAATTAATCAAAGGGTATTTTTGAAACACTAGCATTAAATAAGGTTGATTTAATTGACTTTTGCTTATATTTGAGTCCAAAAAATTTAGATACTTTTTTGCTTATATATAAATCCAAATGGAGTATAGTATAATTATGGTATCATTAATTTCTTTATTTTTGTTTCAACCAATAAAATATAATATTAATATAATTCAAATGTAATAATAATACAACTAACAGTTGAATTAGATATTATATTATAATAATATATTTTGAAGGAAAATTTATCCGTCCGTAACGCACGGATTCTAAATGCTAGTATATTAAACTAATATAAAAAATTAACAACATATTAAAATAAAATATTTAATTACAATTTATCATTAATATAATTTTTGAACCCTACCAACCAAATATAGTATTACTATAATATATTATAAACATTTGATTATTATAATAATTATTTTAAAAAGTCACAAATATAGTAATTTATAATTAATTATTAATATAAAAAATATACACGAACAGTACATCAAAATTAAATTTAATAATAAAACTATGGGTCTTGTTTTGTTTGGCCATTTTTGCCCTCCTATTTGACTACAAAAAATTATGAATCTTGCTAACGAGTATTCTAAGGACATTTATTAAGAAATCAATAAAAGGAAAGTTTGAATTTGGAAATTAAGTGTAACACTTTTTCAATATATTAAAGAGTAAAGGCCCAAATTAGGCCTTGATGAAACAACACAGTGATATTTTGATTCCTGAGAAATAAAAATATCAATTTGGTCTTGAGTAAATACTCACTTTGGTCCCTGAAATTATAAGGTCGTATCAACTGAGTTCCTCACATTATCAATATTCCAACATGATCCCTGGAATTGCAGAAAGTTAATCAGATTCGTCCATCACGTGATATTTGCATGGACTATAATGACATTATGTTGATAATGTAAGGGATGCATTTGAAACTAAGTGAAGAATGTCAGGGATGCATTTGAAACTAAGTGAAGAATGTCAGGGATGCATTTGCTACATTTTGCAATTCCAATGATCATTTTGTAATATTAGTACTGTGGGGGACTAAGTTGATATGATCCTAGAATTTCAGGGACTAAATTGGGTATTTACTCATTTGATCTTCAAGAATGTAAAATGCGGGTCTAATTGATCATTTTTAGGATAATTTTTAGGGATATTTTAGTTCATGTCAGAGACTATTTTGACCCGAATTTTACATTCTATAGGACTAAATTGGTATCTTTCAATTCTCAATGACCAAAACGTCACCACGATTTTTTATCGACCAATTTCGGTCTTTACTCTATATTAAATACATCACTTTTTCATACCAAGTTTCATTTTTTGATTCCTTATTAAACAAAGTTTTAAGGGCGCTAGTTAGCATTCTCATAAAACTATTTAGGTTTAAATAAGTTTTTGGTCGTTGAAAACTTCACCAATTTTGATTTTAGTCTCTGTACAAAATTTCCTTAGGATTTCTTTCCTGTAATTTCAAACTTTTTGGAAATAGTCCCTACCATCATCTTTTTCCGTTGACTACTGATGTGGCAAACGGAATGTCACGTCATCCATGTGGCACTAACATGACGTTCCGTTTGCCACGTCAGAATGGACTATTTCCCAAAATTTTGAACATATAAGGACGAAATCCTAAGACAAAATTTATAGGGACTAAAATCAAAATTGGAGAACTTTGCAAAGATAAAAAACTTTTTTAAACTAATTTTTTTTCCTATTTTCTAGGCCAAATTTCAGAGTTAGCCGAACAGGGACAAGAAATTACCTCTATACCTCGTAGTACTAGAAATCATACCAGAAGAAGGAATTTAACAATTTTAACCCTATGTCCCTAATGTGATTTTTTTCTTCTATTTTCTGGCTAAATCTCTGAGCAATTGTACATGAACAAGAAATTACCTCAATAGCCCTGAGTTCTAGAAATCATATCAGATGAAGAATTTGTCAATTTTAACCTTGTGGCCCATAATGTATGATTTTCTTCTACTTCACAGCCAAAATTTAGAGCAATCAGAGCAGGACGGATGAGAACACGAAGTTATCGCTGGTACCCCTAGGTGCCGAAAATCATATCAGTTGAAGGAATTGAAGTCATACATTAGGAGACACATGATTAAAATTGTCAAATTTCATCATCTCGTATGATTTCTAGTACTGATAATCCGTTAGCTTATCATGTTTTATCTAGTATTTTAGAATGGATTTCAATAATTAAGTTGAGTTTAATGCCTGATTTTGTCCAAATTTGACTTTGTTAGTCTATTTTAGTGTTTTGATTTAATTTTTCTATTTTACCACTTTATTTTGATTCTTATGAGTGTTTCCTTATATTTTGTATTTTGTGTTATTTTTAGGAAATTATCAAGGAGAAGAAGAAAATATTGAAATTGAAAAGAAGATAAGTAGTTAGAATTCAATTTATAATTGAATTGAAATTGAAAAGAAGATAAGCAACTTGAATTAGAGATTCATGGAAATAAGGTGGCTTCAATTGGTTTCAATCAAATAAGGCAAATTCAATTAGAGATAGAGAGGAGATAACAAATCAGTTTGCACACTGCTTATAAGAAATGCCACAGTACCGCACAAGAGATAATTCACCATTCTGAGAACTCTTCACAATTTTATTTTATTTTTCTTCTTCTTCTTTCTTTTCTTTTATGATGAACTAAAACCCTTTTTCTAGGGTGACGATGTAACCGCGCCATGACGGCTTGATAATTTTATTTCAGTTTTCTTAATTTATTCTTCTCTTCTATTTGTGTTTAATTTATTTCTGTTCTTAATGCTTCTAATTGTTTGATCACCAATTAGATGATAAGCTAATCATAATGAGACCGAGAGAAGATTTATGTGTCAAGGGTATTGAGATAAAACCATAAGGTAACTTGAGACCGAGAGGAAATAGGAGCCATATGCAACTGCTATAGAGAATCATAGATCTTAATAAATTCTTTGATAAATAATCATCATAGAGATATAGTTGACTAGATATCAAGAGGTAAATTTTACTGTGCTCTAACCCAGACATTAAAATAAATTAGGATTATTGGTTGACATTAGAAGTTGATTAAGAGATCAGGAAGAATTGATATAATTGAACCAAACTAAGTGGGATTAGGATTCCTTGTCTATAAGGAATCTATATTCACAGTGTTGGTGAAATCGGATCTCTAAAGTTTTCTTTATTTGATTGTTCATCATTTTATTTTATTTTTCTAATTAATTAATTAAAAAAAACTCAAAATATTTATTTTCTTTAATGTTTCTTTATTTTCCTTTCAAACCAATTTATTGAAGTCTAAATAGTTGTTGATTTCGCAAAGTGGTATTTGGTCTCCCAATCGCTGAGTTCGATACTCGGTTTCTCACCGTTTTATTATTATTTGCTACGATCCGTTACACTTGCTGAAGCCCATCAAGTACTCAGGAGGTACCAAGTTAATTTTCTTTTCCCGTCCGACTTGCTATGAAATTTGGCAAGAAAATAAAAACAAAATCATACATTATTGATCGGAGGGTTAAAATTGCTAAATTCCTTCATTTTATATGATGTCTAGTACTCTAGGGGTACCGATGTAATTTCTTTTTTCTTTCCGACTTGCTATGAAGAATGACAAAAAAATAGAAACAAAATCATACATTATGGACCATATGGTTAAAATTGTATGATTTCCAAGACTTACGGGTATCGAGATAAGTTCTTATTACTATCTGATTGATATGAGATTTGGCTAGAAAATAGAAGAAAAAGTTATACAGTAAGGACATGGAGATAAAATTGTCAAATTCATTCTTCTAGTATAATTTCTAGTACTCGGGGATACCAAGGTAATTTTCTGTACCTGTGTGGCTGACCCTAAAATTTGATCAAAAAATATAAACAATTTGGTTTAAATAAGTTTTTGATTTCTACAAAGTTTACCAATTTTTGTTTTAATCCCTATAAATTTGTTTTAGGATTTCGTCTTTGTATTTTTCAAAATTTTGGAAATAGTCCTGCTGTCATGGCAAACGGACCGTCACGTGTATGACGTGACATGATTGACTTGACATTCCGTTTGTCACATCGTGATTAATGAAAAAAGGTGATGCTAAGGACTATTTCTAAAAATTTTAAAATTATAGAAGCCAAATCCTTAGAATTTTTTTTAAAGAGACTAAAATCAAAATTGATGAACTATACGAAGCAAAAACTTACTTAAATCAAGTGTTTATATTCATATTGTTACCCCTATACATTTGTCGTTGAATTTCCTAACATTTCTGAATTCTTCTTGGTCTCCCAAGAATTCTGAATCTGCTAGACTACAACACGACGGAATGGAAGAACAGTTAACCATTTCAAAGATAAGAGACACTATTGAATGATATTGATTTTTTACCATTTAGATTTTAAGTAGGGATCCTCTTTATTCCTCACAAGAAATAGAGATATTCATTATTAAAATTTTAGGATAATAAATGCATAAAGAAAGTATACATATATGTATAAAAAAAAACTTTAGAAATGAACAGAAACGAAAAGATAAATAATTGGGAGGATCTTTTTCCTTTCACTTGACCCTCATGTTACATATCCCGAAAACAAATTTGGTAATATTAATAATTAATTAATTAATAATTAATTAATTATCATCTATTTATCTTGCAGCGGGAGGGAGCACATGTGAAAATATTTTTTCAACATGGCCCACAAAATAATGTGATTCTTCTTTTTTTTTTTTTTTTTTTTATCTTTCAAAATAAGGTGTTTCTTATCCAAATGGGATTCGTCTGGTGAAAGCATGATAGATCCATAAGTAGGATGAATGTATATAAAGATACTTTTCAATAAAAGGTCTCTTGTTCGATATTCACATTATGCAAAATAAATCCCTTGAGAGGAATCCCTCCCATATTGCTCGGGGTTCCAAAGTAATAAATCTACTCCTATCATTTTTTTCATAAAAAAAAAAAATAATGTGATTCTTGTCATGTGTTTCATCTCCTACTTTTGTAAAAGGGTGCTTCTTTTTTTCCACACGAAAATGTCGGATAGTATTTTAATTTTATTGATTTTGACATTAAAATACTTTGGACATGTAATTAGATTACAAATATTAAAATTATAATGACGGAATAAATGTTCTTATCATTACTTGTTTATCAAGATGCAAAACTAGGATCACCCAAGACAACCAAAATCTCATATTATAACCCTATCTTTCATTAAAATTTTAATCAGCAGTCGGAAATGTGAATAAAAGTTGTTGTGAAACTGGAAACGATCCAAGTAATAGCCACAGCTTATTAGCACCGGGGTATTAAAGAAATAACATAATATATATAATTAAAAATAATATTTAAATATGAATAATAAATTTTAGTATATTTTTTAAAATGCAATTTCATTTAGTATATAATTAAAAATTTGAAATTTCGTAGCGTCTGAAATAAAATAAATTTTAACAAATGTTATTGAGAGAAAAAAAAGAGATATTAATAAGGATTTAATTAATATATATTATTAATATAAAGATTTTTTAACTATTAATCAATCAGAAATTATCAAATTACATAAAAATTAAAGTTTATTAATGAACCATGTATCAAAATAGAATTACAAATAATAAAATGTCAAAGGTGAAGAGACAACTCGGTTTGTGTGATACATAACAATGCAAGTGGTGCTGCACAATCAGGAAACGCGGGTGGTGACCTCGGCCCTTTACACCGTGAGAAAGAGCTGGTTGACTATTGACTATTAAAATTGAAACACGAAATCCCAATTTGACCAATAGTAAGACCATCTACCAATTGATTGTAGTAGTTTAACTTTATTTTTATGAATCTTGTTATATTATCTCATCCCTTTTATTTTACACTATTTTAAGTAAATCCATACACCAATAATATAACTCTAACTACAAGTTATCTTACATATTTATTTATATTTATTTTTTTTTCAATTTAAAATATTAATTCATTTGTTATTGGATTGTTAAATATTATTGTTCTCTTTCTCTCTTTTTTTCTATTGATGGTCCTTATATAAGCCACTAACCAATAAGGTCAGTTAGGTTCCTTAAACATGATGTTAGGGATTCAATTCATGTCGTGTGTATGAAAAAAACTTTGTTGGGAGAGGCAAAATTCACTCCAGTGATTTTTACGCCTTTAAGATATTAAATATATTACTTTTTCATTGGATTTTTTTTATGAGTTTAATTCTTATGCGTTGTCAGGGTAAAGTTTTTTATATTGTCAACCAATCAGAAATCATGGTGTGATTGATTTTTAAGGTAGTTAGGATAAGAATCAAACACCTTAGCTTATGTGACAATTTATGATTGGTTATCAAAGTAAAAAAATCTTTACACGGATAATGTATACAAATTAAATCTTTTTTTTTTATTTAGGGTGCGTTTAGGTAAACAACTTAATTAAACGCTTATTCAATAAGCTCTTTTTCAAATAAGTTAAAACCAACTTATTTTCATAAGCTTCTCTGACAAACTTATGGAAATAAGCTAAGCTTATGAAAATAAGTTAAAAAGAGCTTATGGAAATGACATAAACTATTTTCATAAACTATTTGTATAAGTTTAATTTTATAAGCTATTTTCATAGGATGAAAATCTTTTGTCCTAATTTCTTGTCAGCTTCTCTGTCGTCCACCACCACTAACAATTTGACAATTAAGAAAACAAGATCATGACTCATTAATATTTATGTTCATTCCTAACATTTGATTGTTGGGGGACACAAAGACACCATTTTTTGGAACAGCAGATTTCTATCCATTCTCATAAGCTCTCCATAAGTTCTTCCAAACTCACCATTAGTAGTAAAAGAATTGAGTAAATAACCAATTTGTCCTTGAAAGTATAAGGCGATATCAACTTAGTCCCTGAATTTAACTAAATAGCAAAAACGTCCCTGAAATTGTAAAACGTTAATCAACTTGATCCATCCATCAACCCCAGTTAGCTGACGTCGTTAACGGCGCTGATGTGGCACGTTAAGCACCGTTGTCATTGGTTAGGCGGTGTCCACGTGGTCAAAGATCAATTTGAAACTCTGAACCAGGGACTAAATTGATACTCGCAAAGGTCTTCTTCTTCTTATTCTTCTTCTTCTTCTTTATATTTCCCCTTCTCTCTCTGCTCTCTCTCTCTTTGCTTCCTCTGTCTCACCCTCTCTCTAACCATCCGTCTATAGAACCACCGTGGTTAGAGAGAGAGTGTGCACACGAGAGAGAGAGCAGAGAGAAAGGGAAAATATAAAGAAGAAGAAGACTATTGCGAATATCAATTTAGTTCCTGGTTCAGAGTTGCAAGTATCAATTTAGTCCCTGATTCAGAGTTTCAAATTGGTCCCTGACCACGTGGACACCACCTAACCAATGACAACGGTGCCAACAGAACACTTAACGTGCCACATCAGCACCGTTAAAGGCGTTAGCTAACTGAGGTTGACGGAGTGATCAAGTTGATTAACGTTTTACAACTTTGGAGACGTTTTTGCTATTTCGTTAAATTCAGGGACTAAATTGATATCACCTTACACTTTCAAGGACCAAATTGATTATTTACTCTAAAAGAGTTAAATAGAGAATTTGGAGGAAGATATAACAAACTGTGAAAGTAATCCGTGTTTCTTCATGGAACCTCGCATAAGCTTACTTTCTTTGACCGCCAGCTGTGCGTGTGGTTGTTGCTCTTATTTATGCTATATATTGCTCCCTCAACAAAATATTACTACAAACAAACACAACCCTTTATAAAGGGACTTACCCGCAAAACTCAACACTCAAAAATATTCAAACCACCAACTAAGCTTTGAATTTATCAAACAACTCGTGAGTCACGGCTACGACCTTGGAAAACTAAAAAAAAGTAACCTTGTGGAACTTTATATTCATCTACCTATATTTTCCAATTTGAAAGTGTGCCGGTAGATTCATAGTAGGAATTGAAAGACTGCTCATTTCTCTCATTTTACAATCTTTGACACGATTTTGAAGGCACGCACTGGAATAGTATTTATCATCATTATCCCAAGAGGCTATATATAAGCAAATTGGGTGTTTGTTTTGGGAATCAGACTTCAATATATATTCAGCGAGAATAAGATACCAGAGAGATATCTGGATACGCCATACAACAAAGGTAAATCATTCATGGTGGATTTTCATATCTGTTCTTTGAAGTTGTTTGCTATATATTCATGGTGCCCTTCTAAACCAGACCTGTACATTATTCACTGGGGTTCAATAATTTGAGAATAAGCACTTTGTAGGGATGGGGTTATTATAGTTATATATATATATATATATATATATATATATATATGCATTATCTATTTCATTTATTTGATTTGAAGTTTGAACAAATTATTTTAAGGCCTTAAGTTTCTCTCCCCTAGGGCCTAGGCTCCTTGCTCTTTCAAAAGAGACTTCAAAGTTGAAACACGAACCATAACCCGTGGGTTCTGCAAAGCAGATTTCAGATTTTATTGGTCAAACCAGACTGCGAGTTTTATGTAATATTTGAATATATATTCTATTCAGTTACTTATTGCTTGGCTGACATATGTATATTATATACATTTGTGCAGACATAAAAAGTGAGAGTTTTGTTCAAACAAATTGAAGTGTGGGGATATCTGCATCTCTATGGGATTATCACTTTCCTTACTCCAATCAGCCTGGGAAGAAATTGTCAGACACTCACTCTTTGATCTCCCTCTAAACATCAGTTTAGCTTCCAAAGATGGGGCTTTGAGTTTAAGAGCAGCAAGCTTCAACAAAAATGAATCAGAAACTGCTACTGTTTTGTCAAATGGGTCCCATATTAACAATAGTAGTTCGAGCAGGTTGAGGGATTGCAGACCCGAACACGTGATCCTTGAAAGATATCTTTCATTTGTTCAAGATGAAGAGAACATGGATTTGGATTCTCTTGCAATTAGCAAAAGTGAATTCAACAATAAACCAGTGCCTTTGCTTTCTTTGCCCGGAGCAGTGGTTTTCTCCTCTCCCAGACCTGTCAGTGAGCTTGATGCAGCTGCAACTAAACTTCAAAAAGTCTACAAAAGTTACCGTACCCGAAGAAACCTTGCAGATTGTGCAGTGGTGGTGGAGGAGCTATGGTCAGTCTCAATAAAAACCAATGTTTGTTTTAGTAGTTTATTTGCTTAAACTTGTAGCTAATATGTTATTGATTGGTGTGTTTTCTAATGATGTAGGTGGAAGGCATTAGACTTTGCTGCTCTCAAAAGGAGCTCCGTCTCATTCTTTGATGTCCAGAAACCAGAAACCGCCGTGTCACGGTGGGCAAGGGCAAGGACAAGAGCAGCTAAGGTACATCCTGTTCGTTTTAGATTTTGCCATCACATTTGCAAATCATGTTACGGGAAAATTTTCCACACATAGATTCCAAAATAATTATCTCGGAAGATGTTATTTTCATGTTTGTGTTGAGAATAATCTCAACCAAATATGTACTTAATAATCTTCTGCTTTCTCCAAGTTGAAGCAACTTGAGTCATTTTTTTATATATATTTTTTTGGAGTCTAGTTGGTGCTCACTATTAACATTTCGCATACAGGTTGGAAAGGGGTTGTCCAAGGATGACAAGGCACAAAAACTAGCACTGCAACATTGGCTTGAAGCTGTAAGTAGTCCTTGAACCTGAGACTTTTTTAGCAATTATTCCATTAAGTTTAGCACGGTCAATTCATTCTTGTTTGTTGTATTTCTACAGATTGACCCACGTCATCGCTATGGACACAATCTGCACATGTATTATGATATTTGGTTTGATAGCCAAAGCACTCAACCATTTTTCTATTGGTAAACTCTTGTTTGATCTGAGATATCTATTTCTTCCTGACTGTAATTATCGATCAAGAGAAGCTAATAAGGATTTGGATGGTTAACTGATCTGTGTTTTATAATATATATGTAGGTTGGATATTGGAGATGGCAAAGAACTAAATCTTGAGAAATGCCCAAGGAGCACTCTACAACGCCAATGCATTAAATATCTTGGACCAGTAAGTTATCTCTGAACAATAGTACTTTTGGACATCCCAATTCACAAGCCTATCTCATATCTAATAAATTTTTTTTTTTTTTTTACCTTTGTTAATTGTTATCTTTTTACTATTGCAGAAAGAAAGGGAAGAATATGAAGTAATTGTTGAAAATGGAAAGCTGGTGCACAGACAGGATGGGAGGCTTGTGGATACTGATGACAAGTCCAAATGGATATTTGTTCTTAGCACCACGAGGGCCTTGTATGTGGGACGGAAGCAGAAGGGTACATTTCAACACTCAAGCTTTCTAGCTGGAGGTGCAACCACAGCAGCTGGCAGATTAGTGGCCCATCAGGGTGTCCTTGAGGTACGGATTTAATAAATTGCTTTTCATACAATTAATAATCATAATCAAAGTCATTAGTATTATATTTATCTTGCATTTGACTCCGGTAAAGTGAGAGGAAAAGATGAGGTATAACCAGCATTATGATATAATAATATAATATATCCTCATGCATAAGAACAGTTAATGTTCTCATAAGCAAAATTGTTTACTAAGTGTTGCTATATTTACATTCTTGCAGGCTATTTGGCCATATAGTGGTCACTACCACCCAACAGAAGAGAACTTCAAAGAATTTATAAGCTTTCTTGAGGAGCACAACGTAGACCTCTCCAATGTGAAGGTAAAACTTTGGTTCTTAAGTAGTAGTACTTAATAAAGCAAATTATACTTACCTGAATGATTTTTGCGAACAAAAAATTTGATAAAATTACCTGACTGTTATTTTGCTTGTTTGTTGCAGAGATGTGCCATAGATGATGATACTCCTTCACTTATTGAGACCACCAATTCATTTATTGCCACTAATAATGAATCACAACAAATTACGGGTCCTACTCTAACTTCGCAGTCAGGCCCGGCAACTGCAATTGATGTGAATGATAGCAATGTGGTAACAGTTCATAAAGAGAGTGACGGCAAGAAGGTTGATGCCCCACCAGCATTTAACCTGCCCAAGAGGTTATCTTACAACAATTGGTCCACTGGGGCTGGACCACGTATTGGGTGTGTCCGTGACTATCCTGAACACCTCCAATCAAGAGCGTTGGAGCAAGTCAATTTGTCTCCTAGGCCCACTTCTGCACGCCTCACTAACTACGGCCCAATTCCTTCACCCAGGCCCAGCCCAACAGTTAGAATGTCCCCCAGGCTTGCATACATGGGATTACCCAGTCCAAGAAACCCAATTCCAGCTGCAAGTTAAGGGTACCAGAAGTGGGTCAGCCCCCGACTATTAATGTCTATTGTGGCAGTAGAGGACACTTCTTGTGACGGCAACAAGTAAATGATGAGATCAGAGGACTAAACCAGATTTTTTATCTTTTTTTTTTATTTGGATTTCTTAGGATTCAGACTCAAGTGTGACACATTCATAAATAACTTCACTCATTTTTGCCTTTTTTCTTTTTTGGGAAGGCCAAGAGATTCAATTAATTTAATTCTTTATTACTGTATATAGAGTGCATAATAATATATATATATATATATATATATATATATATATATATATATATATATATATATATATAAAAGCTCATTTATCATAAATACAGTACCTTTTATATTATGTACTGAAAATAGCATGGTTATCACAAGATTGACAACCACTGTATACATTATTATTATTATTATTATTATCAGCAGCATACCTGAATGCTGAATGTGCCAGTGGTGTAGCCAGCCAGTACGCTGTCATTGTAGCTACCAATACTAGATGGCAGCCGGCTAAGGAAGTATGGATAATAAAGTCCATCTACGTACCAGCATCGTCAGAGTTAAAAAACAACTCTATTCTTATCTTAGATGGCGAACGAGTTTCGTTCCCCTACCTATATATGTACAGTACCCACAAAATAAAGTAGTACGTAAATAGCAGCAGTTTTTGACTGCGACTGAATGACTAGTTGCATGCCCTGGTGCAGACGTTGGGAAACGCTTGAAAACCACGCATTAATGACCTACTACTATTTTCGTATACCTTTGACCCCATTCTATGCGGTTACACGTGTTTTTTCTTTACCCGAAAATTCTGCCGCTCAAATTTCGTGTGCAGAGGAATTGGTTAATGCTAGAGTTGTAAAGGTCAATAAGATTATAAGGATATGATGATTCATGCGAACAATGCTAAAATGGGACGAACAATATTTAGTCGGAATGACATGACATGACTTTCTTTTTAAACCCATTGGTGGGTGATTGCAAAGTGCAAACTTCCACGCTTCATGGTGGATCGTGAATTTAAAATTACAAACCTTCCTAATACAATTAGTGTGCGGTTGGTTTGACGTCTGAATATATGAGAAATATTTCTGTCATTTTGATAAAAATAAAGATATTTAATTATTATCTGATAAAATTAATTTTATCTTTCAACGTGATTTTAGTAGAAGTTATAATTTGTAACTTCTGAGTTGAATTGAAAAATTTACACTGAATTTTACATCAAACTTGCTTTCAAAATAAAAATATCCAAACATAAATCAATTCACTTCAAACTCAATTATACTTAAATCAATTCTACATAATCAATTCTATCCAAAATCATATTTATCAAACACTCATCCAAACACACAGCATGATACTGTACAGATTACCATTTCTGCATTCATACACTGTCAAAATAGCAGCACTTCAGGTACAACAGCACAATTATTTCTTTTCAGGAAAAAAAAAAACTGCATACACACGTTATGTCAAGATTTATTTAAGAAATTCAATAGGATACGGATCTTACGCAGCTTTTCTTAAAACAGCATTAAATCGTATATGTAATTTTTTGTTATTGTAATGTAAAATATTGGTAGCTAGACAACAAGTTTCAATTGTGAGATTCAAAACTGCACTCTCTACAATATTTTAAAGTTTGAGAGGAAAATATAGTGATATACCTTTAATGCTATAATTAAGATCTAAAACTTCATATATAGGACCTTAATTCAATGGATGGGAGGCCGAGTGCCTTCATTGTGGATAGAGGCTGACTCTTTGTGTGCATTGCAGTTTGTGAAACGGCTGCAGTTCGTCTTGATCATCCTTGTTCCACTATATAGTGAAATCCATTCGTCTCTTGTTAGATCGATGAGAGAGGCAGGCATAGTTTTATTAGTTTTAGAGAAGGAAATAAAATAGCTGCTAATTATTCACATATAGTTTAAGTTTATTGCTGGCTCTACATGTTTTTGAAAGACCGCCTAGGACTAGGAGCTGCTGTAGGTTTTTGCTTGATCCCTTAATTTGTTAAAGTCTATTTGGTAAAATTAGCTGTTAGCGGATAAACTAGCTGATAACGGATAACTTATAATGGATAGCGGATTAGGTAACGAATAGAGAATAACGGATAGCGGATAAGCTAGCTTATTTTCTGTGAAAGTGTTTGATAAAACTAGCTGTTGAACTAGCTGAAAATATAAAATGATATAAAAGAACATCTTCATTAATGATTTTACATAAAAGAGAGAAAAGATGATAAAGGTATAATTAAATGAAGATAATAAGGATAAAAGTGAAAAGAAAAATGAAACGTTATAAGCTATAAGCTCAAACACTACTTCAAGTAGCGTCCGAAAAAAACGCTATAAGATCGTCTTGTCAAATGAGACTATTTTCTCATCCGCTATAAGCTTTCAGAAGGGGCGTGCCAAAGAGACTCTCAGTCTCTTTAACCAGAAATGTTATTGTTTCTTATTAACCTCCTCATTAATTGCCAAAATAAAATAAAATAAAAGGAGATGTTAATAATTTTAAGTGAGAACGATATCTCATATTCTAATTTTTAATACAGTCATGTTGTTTTGCACAGCAATTTGTCAAGTGAGTACCAACCATTTTTATTGAACAATTGTTTCCACTTTCCACCTTTGACTTTTCAACCGTCCATGATTTTTGTCAACCTCTCTATTTCATGGGCGTCAATTAAATTTGGATGTTTTTTTTCGGTATTTTTAATAATTTTGGGATAAAAATTATCTTGTTCAATCAGAATGCATCACCTCAATAAATGAGTCATATTAATGGGTTAACTCAAATGACTATCACCATTTGATTGTATCACCTAAACATGATAAATTACATTTGAGATATCAGAGAATTTATCTTAAATTTGTATTGATTTGTGCAAAAAAAAAAAAAAAAAAAAAACCTCATACCGACATAATGCTTGGTGAATATAACGTACTAGTAAGTACTAATATCAAGTATATTATTTTATATATCTGTGTTAAGGTGTTAGAATCAAAGCGTGAATATAAAAACAAGGTGCAATAAAAACGGTTTTTTGATCAAACTAATGTTATTTTGGAAACTATTTATCAAAATAAGATTGTTTAGAATTTTTTACATTTAGCGTCGGTCCCACGCTAGAGGTGTCACCCGTCTGCTGTGACCCGTCTGTTGAGACTCGTTTGAATCACCCGTCTATCACCCATCTGATGGTAATCAGATGGATGAATCATCCGTCTGATGGTCATCAGACGGGTGAATTCAGATGGGTGATTCATCCGTCTGATGAGCTTCAGACGGGTGACACCTCTAGCGTTGGCCTTTAACGTGGGCCTTGGCCGAAGCTAAACGTAAAAAATTCCAAACAACCCTATTTTGGTAAATTGTTACAAAATAACCCCATTTTGATAAATAATTTCTAAAATAACACTTGTTTGGTCAAAAAGTCCAATAAAAACTTAGCACCAAAAAAAAAAAACAGGGATTATAATTTAATGATAAAAAAGTACAATAAATGATATCATGAATTTTGTGTCTAAGTTTTGTATAGAATAATAAATAATAAATTACAAACATGTACACAAAAAAAAAAAAAATACAAACAATTTCATTATTATTTTTTGGTGCGGAGCAAGAAAAAAAACAAAAGCATTAATAAATTCAAAATTTAAACAGAATTCATAATTTTTTTTAAATATTTAATATATTAAATATTCTACCGTCATTTTCTATTTTAGATTGTTAACTCTTTTTGGTGCAATTTGATTTATAGTTTATCAATCAATTTATATTATTTGTGTCAAAAAACTTTTAAATTATTTATAGAGTTTAATTGGTATGCATTGTCAGTGTAAAGTTTTTTACACTGACAACCAATTAGAAATCATAGTGTGTGTGACTTTTAAGGTTGTTAGGATAAGAGTCAAACATTTTAGCTTATATGGCAATTTCTGATTGGTTGTCTGTGTAAAAAATCTTTACATTGATAATGTATACCAATTAAATCCTTATTTATATGTGGTGAAGTGTTTGCCCCGTGAGTTAAATGATGAAGTGATGATATTGAGATGATAATTAAAAGTGTTATATTTGGAAGATCAAAAGTGTAATTAAACATATAAAATATTGAAGGTTAAACTGACCATTTTATCTTTATATGTAATACTGATTTTGAATTTAGTTCCTACACTTAATTTTTTTTGAAATCGACCCGTGTATGTACTATTATTTTTAATTTTTAATTTTGTTCTCGTCATTTATTAGTATTATAATACTATTTGTTAAAGTTAAAGTATATAGATCAAATTGAAAATGATTATCACACATAAAGATCAAATTGAAAATGATTATCAAATATAAGGATCAAAAATATTTTGTCATTATATATGATAATCATTTTCAATTTGATCTGTATACTTTAACTCCAACAAACGGTGTTATAACTAATAAATGAGGAAGACCAAATTAAAAATAGAGTAAAGACCCAAATTGGTCCTTGGCAAAAAAAACTGTGACATTTTGGTCCATGAAAAATGAAAATATAAATTTTGTCCTCAAGAATGTAAAATGCGGATCAAATCAATCTTTTTTAAGGTAATTTTTAGGGATATTTTAATTACAGTCCAGGACTATTTCAACTCACATTTTATATTGTTGAGGATCAAAATTGGTATTTTTCATATATGAGAAACCAAAATATCATCATGAATTTTTGTCCAGAATCAATTTAAATCTTTACTCGTAAAAATAATGGTATATCCTAGAATCCATTTAAAAAAGTTTCATTTATAAGAAGGAAATTCAAAATGATGAATTTAACCAATAATAAAATAATTGAGTCACGTGGTAATTACGCTCGATCACAATGGATGATGGATAAAGTCACGTGATGTGGGCCCCAGTTATTGAGATCGGGGCGAAAAGCTTCAGTGTCCCACATTGGAGCGATGGCAAGGATGCTGCGGCACGCGTAAACAACACGCGTGGACATTCTGCTTCTCGCTTTCCAGAAAAAAAAAAATAACACCAAAATAACGGACGGTTGCAAGAACGGCGTATTATAATGCACGCGAGAGGGAGATAGAGAGAGAGAGAGAGCACCATTCCATTCACCATCACTCACTCTTCACGCTTTCTTTTTCTTCCATTTTCTCTCTATCCAACCCAACCCAACCCAACCCAACCCATTTTCTTAACCTAACCCCAACAATTATCACACCCAATATCCAAATCAACAATCAAAATTTTACCTATAATTCTTCATTTCTTTATCCTAGATTTCACACCCAATTATTCCTTCTTTTTTTCACCCTCACTTGTATCATCTCATTCCTTTTTCATATTCTTCCGCTACAGCTATTTTTTTTCTTCCGGATTCAAGAATATCACCAGTTCTGGGTGCTGACTTTTACGGCAATTAATATTTTCCTTTTTCAGAATTAAGGGTTGTGATTAGCTTAGGGTTCCAAAGTTTATCTATTCATCTCTCTCTCTCTTCGATCCTTTTGAATGGAACCTCGTGTTGGTAATAAGTTTCGGCTGGGCCGGAAGATTGGTAGCGGTTCATTCGGGGAGATCTATTTAGGTTGGTTTGTTTTCTTACGTCATTTCCCCACATATTCATCATTTTGCTGTGTTTTCATGAGTTATTTTGTTCTGCAGGTACTAATATTCAAACTAACGAAGAAGTTGCAATTAAGCTTGTAAGTGTTGTTCATCAATTCGGTTTCAGATTTGATTCCATTTTCAGTCTCCTTTATTTTGTTTGCTTCATTTCTGTCATGAATATTCTGAAATGGGTTTTGGGTAAGATTGTTTCCTGTGAAATTAGTCCCTGTTCTGAATTATGTGCAAGGAGCTGTGAAAATTGGTTTTGATTGTATCTTTATCTGGCATTCTTAATGACATTGGTGTATGCTTGTATTCTAAATGTCAAGTGTCTTCACTTACCTTATTCTGGCTTCCTATTTTTTGGGAGGGTGACTGAGTGCTCTCTTAAGTGGGTGTTTGTGAAAGACATTTGACTGTCTAGAAACCACTCCTTGCCTTAGATAAACATTCAGGAACCAAAATTGGAAATGGGATATAATTGTGCTCACGGTAGGCTGGTACCCTCAAGTAACTACACTGCTCAAGTTCAGTGTTAAATGAGCAAGAGGTGGATGCTATTAAAGTAGTTAGTTTTTTTTTCCTGGGCGGGGGGGGATGGGATAGAATGGAAACATGCCTTCTTTATTCCATCAAATCTCCTCACTAATCAGGAAAATATTTGCATTTACCTGCCTATTCAAGACTGTGATACTTTATTTTGAAGATCTTTGGTTGGGGACTGGATAGGGAGCAATGACATACTAATATGCCTTAACATTACGAGTATTGGAAAATTTTCTTTCAGTAACTCATTATGCTGGTGCCTCAATTTGAAATTTGCTGCTCATTTTCAATTCGTTTATATTAAGTAATTACAGGATTCTCGATATCTACAATTGCATAGAGCTGATTTTTCTTGTTCTTTCTTTCTGTTTCTTGCTGCTCTTTTAAATTAGGAAAATGTCAAGACAAAGCATCCTCAGTTGCTTTACGAGTCAAAGTTGTACAGAATTCTCCAGGGAGGAAGTAATGACTACCCTCAATTTTTTCCTAATCTTTCGTTTGTTTGCATTTTCTGCAAGGAGAATAAGAGTACTTTTTTTTCCGCCCCTCTCCCCGTTTTAGTAAATTTGTCTCATTTATAATTCATAATTAGCTCTAACTCAAGTTTGGTCTTGGCAGCTGGAATTCCAAATGTTAGATGGTTTGGAGTGGAGGGAGATTACAATGTTCTAGTGATGGATCTGCTTGGACCTAGTCTTGAAGATCTATTTAACTTCTGTACTAGGAAACTATCACTAAAGACAGTCCTCATGCTTGCTGATCAAATGGTAGGCCCTTGTTGACTTTTTAAAATTCTGTATCAATTATGTATTTTCTGTTGCTCTGAAATTTAAAGTACTTTTGCTCCTGTCCTTGTTTTTTTTTTTCCAGATCAACCGTGTTGAGTTTATTCATTCTAAATCCTTTCTACATCGGGATATCAAACCAGATAATTTTTTGATGGGATTAGGAAGGCGTGCAAACCAGGTGGCTAATCTTGTTGACACATGTACTTTTGTTGTATTGTATGTTCATATATAGAAGTATTTAATGCATATTGATGTGCATGTAGGTTTATGCCATTGATTTTGGTTTGGCTAAGAAATACAGAGACAGTTCAACCCATCAACACATTCCTTACAGGTACGAAGATTCAGTTTGTGCATTAAATGTGGCATTTATCTAGGTATTTGATGTTGTTAGGCCTTGATGGCATAGTGCAATTGAGATACCTAATATTAACAATATTTATCCAATTGCGGTAGTAAATTGTCAAATTATCATATACTGTACTGCTGCCATATGCAAAAAGAATAAAGATTATGGAGGGTGTGTGTCATTATGGTTTTTGTTTTTTTGAGAATATACTATCAAACAAACTTGCATTAGCAAACCTTGGTGGCAAACATAACACAAATTAGATATACTGACACTCATTTTGATGCTATTTTTGGACATTCACGCCTCATCTGTCTTTAGCTATTATGATGAAGCTCTAAATGTCAATGTATCCATGATTCCACATACTGTACTCTAGCTGGATTTCGTGATTTCTGGGCAGCAGCAAAACTGGGGATTTGGGGTTACATGGAAACACGTCCAGAGTTGTTTAAGTTTAATTTATTGTCACAAAGCTGTCTATTTTGTGTAGAATTTAGTATTAAACTAGCTTTACACCAGATATTGTTTGGTAAACATTGTTTAGTGCCGGAAACCAAACTAAAATTGTGTTTTTGACTACTGTATTGCTCTAAACAGTAACTAAGAAATAAGAATGAAGGAAAAGCTGGAGGATGGGGGGGGATTAAAGAAGATAGAATATTAACTGTAAGTTTTTAAGGATAAAGTTCTTGTGAACTCACCTCAAAAGACTCCACCCTGAATTTGCTTGATAACTTGATTGTGAATTTGTATATTTTTGGAGGGCTTCTATCTCTGACACGCAAGATTAGTGCCATTCTTTCTGCTAAGACCTAAGACTAGGACCAATAAGTCTCATATGGAAACGAATATCAAACTTGTTTCAAATACTTTGTTGATCCTGCCCCTGCATGTAAATCCTCCAAGCTTCCAAAACTTGGATTTTTTATACACTATGTGACCCTATTCTTCCTGCACCATTAATAATTTGTAGACAATTCATTTTGCATTGATGCCAGTGTTTCATTCTTTTCAGAAGTAATTCATTAACCTGATAGATTGGTGGTGAGATTTGTATTAATTATAATGCATAGACTTTTTTATGCTTTCATTTATTTAAGTTTCTGGTTTTTAGCTACAATGCATAGGTACGGGTACGATACCCGGTACAGATACCGGTATGGGATACATTTTTAAAAAAACTAAGGTACATGTACGTCAATATAAATTTAAAATATATAAATTTAAATACACACACACACACACACATATGTATATATATGTAAAAGAAATTAAAATGGTATATGATTAAAATCATAAAATTGTATAAAAGATAAGAAAAATAAATAAATTTATGCATATCATACGACATGAAATGAGCTTAAATTGTTCACATGACAATATAACATCTTACAATACGAAACTATACTTGTTCAACAATACAAGATTTAAGAATGACTATGAAAATCATACTAACAGTCTCAATCTCATTATTTCCTTGCCCATCATCATTAAAAAGAACAGCCTCCAAATCTCTTTCGTCAAGAGAAAGACTAGCAACTTCAAGAATCTCAGCCCCATCAAATAGATCCCATTCATCTCCACCAATATCCTTCATTTTTGCCTCATTATAATTCATGCTCCTCCTTGAGAGGAGACGAAGATTTGTATGAACAAAAACTAAATCTTCAACTCTCTAATTGGGATTGAGCCTATTTCTTTTCAAAGAGTGGATAAAGCAATATGTGCTCTGATGTTGTACCTGTGCCGTTCCGAGCCATACCCAAGCTAAAAAAAGTAAAATAAAGTTTGGTACGTATTGGGTATGTCCACGCGTATCCAACACGTACCCTTACCCGGTACAGGTACTCTATTTTTCGAGTACCCATACTTCAGAGGTTTTTAGGATCAGCTGGTGATTCTTATCAGTAACAGCACATCAATATTTCAGCAAGGATTTTATAGTGTTGACTTGGCTGCTGCTCTTTGGATAAGAATTTTTATTTTGCGATGTGTAATTATTCAATCATTAATGCTGCAGGGAAAACAAGAATCTGACTGGAACTGCAAGATATGCTAGCATGAATACTCACCTTGGCATTGGTATGTGTTATTTCATGGGTCTTCACTGACATTTTTATGATGAAGGGTAAAGTTTTTTTATCTAATAGATCCATATTGCTTGTACTTATCTGGTGATTGATGCATAGAGCAAAGCCGAAGAGATGATTTAGAGTCTCTTGGATATGTTTTGATGTACTTCCTGAGAGGAAGGTGATTATTTCTGCCTACCCGACTTTGGTGTTTGCCAGTACTGTATACTTTTGTCTGATTTACATTTTCTTTATAGTCTTCCTTGGCAGGGACTTAAAGCAGGAACCAAGAAACAGAAGTATGAGAAAATCAGTGAAAAAAAGGTTTCTACTTCGATTGAAGTAAGTTGGTCTCCTTCAATGCATATCTTATGTACTTCATGAATTACACTGAAAATTATTGTTTATTCCAGGCCTTGTGTCGAGGTTATCCAACAGAATTTGCATCGTACTTCCATTACTGCCGCTCATTAAGGTTTGATGATAAGCCAGACTATGCTTACCTCAAAAGGATATTTCGCGATCTGTTTATTCGTGAAGGTTTGAAATTATTCTCATACAGAAAGGATCCCTTTTGTCTCACTTCTGAACTTTACCATTTGTATACACTCTTCCGCATATGGTTTGCATCTCAATTTGTGGGACCATGGTTTGAATTGTCTTTTCTTGTCAAATTGGCATTTGAACAGGATTCCAGTTTGATTATGTGTTTGACTGGACCATCTTGAAGTATCAGCAATCACAGTTAGCCACTCCTCCAACACGGGCTATTGTAAGTGCTTTTCTCCCCCCTCCCCCTTGGGATCTTCTTTGTAATTTCCAATGGATGGAACTCCAAAATGTTTGTTTTTATTTAGGGTCCTAGTGCTGGAACCAGTTCCGGAATGCCACCAGCTGTTACTAATGCTGATAGACAGACTGGTAGGTCTTTTCAAGCTCTTGTGTAGACTAATAGTCCTTCATTTTATTTATTTCTTTAATTATTTTTATCCGTATGATTCTTTATCAGATTCTAGTTCAGTAAATGTAATTTTGAAGTGTATGATTTCTTTTATATTTAAGTCTAACTAAGCTCTGGCTAGCTGTCAGATGTGATCAATCTTTTCTTTATCTTATTTTCTTAATTTAAATATTATTTATTTTTATTTATTTCACAGAAATTATTGGTTTTTAGCTATCTCCTACTCCTCGCAGTTGCTTTAATACTGTCAGTTTATTTTTCAACGACCCTTTGATGCATGTTTTGCAATAGCTTGTCTGTCTTTTTTTATCGAAGTTTAAATGTATTTATTTAGCTTTTGATCTGCCTGGTTTTTTATGTTTGTTTTCTGTTTATCACAGGAGGGGAAGAAGGGCGACCTCCTGGTTTGGTTTCGATGGATTCCTCGAGGCGAAGAATGTCGGGGCCCATTCTAAATTCTGTAAGTTTCTCTAATCAGAAAAGTACAGTCACCAATAATTTTGCTGTTATTAGGGCCCATTTTATGTTGTTTGTTACAGATCTTAACTTAAATGATTCTGACTGTGAAGTTTCGTCCTGCAAACTCAATAATTACTTCATCTATGATCATGCAGTTATCAAGTACCAATATCTTGGGCCAGTCTAGTGGATCATCAAGGCGAGTTGCTGCTTCTAGTAGCCGTGATGCATTTGTTGGTGCTGAGTCAGATGTTCGTACTCGTACTGCTGATGCTAGCCCTGGAGCAGCACAAAGAATTTTGAGTGGGCAAAGAAGTTCACCGATTGGATCTTCTGATCCCAAGAGAGTAGTATCAGCTGGGAGAAATGCTGGTCATGTCAAGAATTATGACACTGCACTCAGGGGCATTGAGAGTTTGCAGTTAGAGAATGATGAGAAGGCCCATTATTAATTTCTCACCTTCTGATCTAGTAAATTTGTGTGTTGATAGGCACTGCAAAAGTTGCTTGTGTCACTAAGTTGAGCTGTAAGGAAATTCCGATCTGAACTTTGGAATTGTGGGTTTATATTGTTTACTCATCTGCTCATACTGATGAAGCTGAGAAGCAGAAATAATTTGAGCTAAACCTGGGATTCTGGTTGCTGTAAAGCTCAGGTTTAATTGGCACTTCGCTTCTGGCAGGAACTCTTAAATTTTATAACCTCTTCCTGTGAGTTTTTGTATTCGACCGCAAAGAAATACCAACAAAAATGTAATTAGCCATTGTACTCTTGTTGGATAAGACTCCCAAAGTTTCCAACGATGTGTCCGTGGATATTACTCATGCATTAGGCACATTTACGGTACTTGGAATTTTCTACCTTGTGACATCCCTTTCAAAGCTTAAATCACTGTATCTCTAGTGTTTCCTAGTTTTCTCTGTCACAATAAACTAGTATGTGATTTTATTTGGATTTGTGAAAATATTTTCATTAAATTGGATTGACCGGTGTACTCATTTTGTCTGGGTATTCCTGTACTCCTCCCAGTTGCTTTCTGATGGAACAAGACTTGCCTACCCTATTCATTTTCCTAATTTGTGCAGTTCTGCATTCCTATCCTAAATATGATATCTGATTTGAAATCTGGTTGTCCGAAGTTATTATCATCATGATAGTCATTTCCAGCAGGATCAACTCTGTATGACATGTTATCTACCAATATATCGTAGCTTTACTTGTAGTTTCAATGGCTAATTTTGAGTTTCGCAAACGCGTATGCCCAACTCATAACTTGCGTTCATCTAAGTTATAACGTGCGGCTCCTACCTACCTGTAATTAAAATTTGATGTTATGGGGAAAAACAAGGGATACGAATACTTTTTGAAGTAATCTTTTAGATCATTTTGAGAGGTCATCTTTATGCTACTATTGTTGAACTTATCTGCCTTTTTTAAATGTGAATCGCTATGCCCTAAACTTCAAATTTGGGCTTAATGGTGACTTCAAAAGTCAAACATAAATTAGCTTGGTATTTTGTCACCTAGAAATATCTCTTGCTTCCTGCATAGTGCCCCTCGGCTCTGAATTTGTTAACACTTCAACTCAGAATTGTAGAAATAAACCAAATATGGCTTATCTTCTAAGTTCAAATTCGAGAAACAAAGATTCTTGGTCATCATGAATGTGATTGTGGTCTCTTGTAGAAATGCAGGTATGCAAATATAAGGAGCAGAGAACCATCCTAAACTGACTTTGTTAATAATATCTCCTGGCGCAAAATACATATTTGATCCTCTTGCGGCTTGGAGTTTTTCGGATATTGATAGTGAGGGGAACATTCTCGCGGTGAGCATGTTGAATTTCTACCTAATATGTCGATGGAAAATTCAGAGTAATAAATCTTTGTTGTATAGGTTTACTCATGATTGAAGCTTCCATTTTTGCTGCTGAGATGGCTTTGTGATATGATTTTAGTAGGGATTTCCAACCACTAACCAGTAGGACTTAATTTTCATTGGTGAAAATCCTAAGAACCTTAGATACCCAAATACGGTTAATCTGACCCTCAGAAAGAAAGAAAGAAAGAAAGAAAGAAAGAAAGAAAGTAGCATACATACGAAATAGTCCTTTACTTAAATTGTGTTGTGCAAATTACCGAAGGAACACTCAAGAATTTGATAAGGAAAATTATTTTTTTTAGGAAGTGTAATATAAGACTCCAATGGTAGTATATACACACCAATCACTTTTATACCAAATGGAATTCACTGCTCAAAAATTCCCTCCAGATTATATCTGTCATATCCTACTTTCTAAGTCACCTACATGTTTATGAGCATACTGATACTACTATTCCAAATCCAATTACTTCTTCAATATGCCTTTCAAATCAAACATTCAACACTAACTAGCATTTCTTTACCCCTACTGAAGACTTGTTGGAGAAGTCTTCAGAAAATGTTACCTCAAACGGTAACATATAGTATCCCAGATGTTTCTGGCCGAGCCATATCATATTATCATGCAGAAAAGTAAAAAGATATCCTTGTGGACCTCGGAACTCTAGCAATTCAAACAGAAACTACTACATCAAAGAAGGCTCCTAGCAGTCAAAACTTTATCAATTTTCAATAAAAGAATATTAAGTCACATTTATTAGACATTTATTAGTTAAATCATGACACGAGAAACGGAATAAAAACACACCGATTGGCATTAATGAAAATATCACAATGCATGCACTAATTTTGTCAAGATAATAAATAAATTAATATTAAAATATCAGTCTGGAAGGAAATGAAACTCCACACCACAACCACCAGAGTTTGAAGAAAAGGAAATGGCATTTATGTCTTTCCAATGAGTATGCAAGCAAGCAAGATGGTTACACACTTGACCTTCACAGAAACCAAAATGAACACCTGAATCACAATTTCCCTTCCATATTACTCCTCCTTAATTATGTGTACTTCTTTCCAGCCATGGAAATAAACATTAAGCAGATAGATAATAAACAAAGACAAATAATTATTCATGAATTAACATACAAGATAGATACCCAAGTGAAAGATGATATCAAAGACAGACAATACCGAAATTAGAGGCCTTTAAGTAAGAATTGAAACTACTACTACTACTACTACTACCAGCCATAGACAACTCTGTTGCACCTGTCCTTAAGCCACTTGAAACTCTTCCTGAGAGACCCTTTAAGTCTACCTTCAACAGCATAAACCTTGTAACTAGCAACCCTTTTCTTCCTCTGCAACTCAGGATCAGTAAAACTCCAGCTTTTTGAGGTTGACCCATTTGTGGACTTACCTTTCTTGAACTTCACATCGTTTCCAATTCCACCCATCTGGGTTTGGGTTTGGGTTTGGGTTTGGGTTGGGTGAACAGAAGAGGCATAGGAGGCGCTGTAACAACGGAGATCTTGCATGCCATGGACGCCGCCACCTCCTCCAGTGTAGGTCTCAATTTGCATCCTTCCATCGCCGTACGATTTGGATCTGAAATCTTCCATCTTTACAATTGCAAAAGAAAACACAGAATTAAAAAGGAACACCCCAAAAATACCCAGTGTCTAAAGATTGAACCTTTTTCCAAAAAAGGGTTTTGTTTCTGTGTGGCTTAACAGCAACCTATGCTTTTTGTTGTTTATTATTATGACATGTTTTTCACCCATTAATTTCTCTTAATCGACAATATATGACTGTGTCTTCGAGGGCGCTGACTACTATGATTTTGCGTCGGTGGTAATTAGTTTTGCAAATAATATAATATAAAGATTTTGCGAACGGGTGCCTATTTAAGAAATCAATTCAAGAAAAAATTTTATTGAAAAATTAAATATAATATTTTTTAAAATATTAAATCACATTTTATTCATATAAAATTTGATTTTTTTGATTCCTTAATCAATATCTTAAATATATTCATTAGCATTCTTCATAATATAATAGAGGATCTTGATAAGGGTGTATTTAGTCATCAAACACTTGTTAAGGAATAAAAAGAGATAATATTTTATGAGTTTAATTGCTATACATCGTCAGTGTAAGGTTTTTTTTATACTGACAACCAATCAGAAATCATGGTGTGTGTGACTTTTAAGATAGTTAGGATAAGAGTCAAACACTTTAGCTTATGTGACAAATTCTGATTGATTGTCTGTGTAAAAAATCTTTACACTGACATTATATATAAACTAAAAACTTCACTTCAAAATATATTGATTACATCATTTTCATATAAAGATGGTGAACTTGTCTTTAAAATATGTAAGTAAAAGTGTTTTCACCATTAATTTAATATAATAATTTAAAATTTTTATACACTTTATTTAATTACAGGAAAAAACACTCTTACCTATTTGCTTTAGATATATTCACCTTAAAAAAAGTTTTATCCCATTTTTAATTTTCCTATAATAAATAGGGTTTTATTAAGCATGGATGAATTCACCAATGAAAACGGGGCATGTACAACGATCACGTGAGAAGTACGGCATTATCAAAATGGACACTTCGACTTGGTCATGGAATTGGATCATGTGCTCCTGTAGGTTGATTCGGTACCCCATTTTTTCAAGTTGAATAATGTATGGTTATTATCACTCACACCGGGAAAAACTCACATTGAATTAAATGGATCTTGTCGTTTGGTTTTTTATCTCATCATACAAATGAGAATTAAATATAAAAAATATAAGTGGGTTCATTAGATATTTATAAATTATTTTATAATTTCGGTCTATCTCTCTTTTACATACACTATTAATATAGTAAAAATATAAAAAGTAATGTTGAAACTTTTTTTTATTGCTTCTACACCATTTTGTAACTAATCCACTTCCTTGGTTCGGTCAAAAATAAACTATTTACACAAAACTAAAAAATTTATAGAAATATCTCTTGTTGTCTGGAAAGATGCATCAATATGTATGTTTCACTGGAATGTATATTTTAAATACAAATCTATATATGAATTTTTTTTGACATTCTTGTATCCTCACATTTCTCACATTCTCCAATTACCACCACTACTGTCTACTGGTATGTCTGGGTATGTAAATTGGGTTTCATCCCCAAATAACATACTTGACCGAATTAGAGTTGAGTTGTATTTAAACATTATTTTAGGTTTTAAATCATGACTTAAATGAAAGTAAGAAAAAAGTTGCTTTCGATTGAGTCAATCATTTATAAACTATAATCCAAAGATGCTCTCCCATTACCACCATTTTTGCTGGCATGTCTGGGGCATGTAAATTGAGATTCATCAGCAAACAATATATTTGGCAAAATTAGGGTTGATTTATATTGTTTTTTATAGGCAAATGTTACTTTATTAATATTTATTATGTTAGTGGAAGAAATTGAATCCATAACCTCCTTATCATTTTAAACCCTATGTCCCTCCCCCTTAAACCATCAAACTTGAATTAAACATTATATTAGGTTTTAAATCGTGAATTAAATGAAAGTAGAAAAAAAAAAAAGTTACTGTCCATTGAGTCCACGATTTACAAACTATAATCTAGAGATGCTTCGGCTTCCTCCCCTCTTTCTCTTATCATCCATAAACAACACTACCCATGATTGGAGGACCAGAGAATACGTCATTAACGTTGTTGGAGAATAAATATCCCACATCGGACAAAATAAAGACAATTATAATATATATAAGTTAGGAAGTTTGAGTCCAAATTGTCTAGATATTTTGGACAACAAAGTAACTCCCAAACTTATTATACAAATCAATTCACTTCCTCAATTGGGCTCAATCTTATATGCTAATATGGTATCAGAGCCCATTAAAAAAAAGTGAGACCTCTGACTCAAAAAAAAAAAAATGGCACAAGTCCAGGCAACAAAAAGAATGGACCTGAGGCCTCTGAGACTAAAAAAAATAAATACAAGATCAGAAACAAAAAAAAAAAAAATCAAAAATCATATTTAGAAAGTCATAATTGGACCTTCAGTTGGACTTGAGGATGAGTGTTGGAGAATAAAAGTTCTACATAAGATAAAATAAAGACAATTGTAATGTATATAAGTTCGGAAGCTTGAGTCCAAATTGTCTAGACTTTTTGGACACCAAAATAACTTTCAAACTTATTATACAAATCAATTCACTCTCCCAATTGAACCTAATCTTAAAGGAAATAGATCCCCAGCAGTCACTTTTTGACTGTAGGGAGATATTGACCATTGATTAAATTTGTGTAAAATAAATATTTTAATGTAAAAATGAGTGTATGAAATCCTGATCATAAATTAAGATGAATGCGTGAATTTGATGAAGGCAAAGGATCCAGATTCAATCTTAAATGCTAATAAATGTATGCTAATAAAAGTTACCCCAAGGGAAATGAAGAAAGTAGGACCATAACCTCTAACAACGGTCACTTTTTCAATTAAGAAATTAGAACAACAAAAACCCACTAAAGTAGAAAGAAATCTCAACCCAATAAATAATTTAAGAGTAGATAGTCCCTTACTTTCTCCCTTTAAAGCTCCACTCACTTTAAAAGGGCCAAATTTTCTGCTACAAGCATTACGTAAGCAAGGTACTCCCTCCGGACCTATATATAAGAAAAAAAAACTAACTTCACACGTATTAAGAAAGTTAGTTATATTAGTTTAATTGTCTTGATTTGTGTAAAAAAATAAGTTATAGTTACTAAACTAGCCTTTCTTGGGATTGTATAATATTCTTGAAAGTTGTGTCTTGTGAGTGTATAATACTCTTGAAAAAATAAAAAAAACAATTAATCAAAAGGTATTTTTGAAACAGTGGCATTAAATAGGATTAATTTGTTTTACTTTTACTTATATCTGAGTTCAAAAAATTTAGGTACTTTTTTGCTTATATATAGGTCCAGATGGAGTATTCTTTTTCACCTTTTCAAGCACCCCTCATTTATGAAGTTTAACATGGAAGTGCAGTAACGTAAAATTTTCATTTTACAAGATATCATCATTCATCTTGAAACTCGCAGATTAGAAAGAAATAAATTTATTGAACTTAACATTTACAACATTACCTCTGATAATTAACAGAAACCAGTTACGCTGACAATATTACTTGTCAGCTATCGTTGCCTGTGTACTGCTTCCAAAATTGTTTGCATATTGATACAACTGCCAGAGGATTTCTGAGTTCATGAGCACATATATAAAGATGAATTAGCCTCAAGATGTGGCGAAACGTAAACCCAGCGTAACCACCATCATGGTAGATGACTGTACCCGTAATTGAGCAACATATCTAACGTCAGTTTTACTCACTGAAAACTGAGAAGCTCATTCGCATGCACGGTTGATGTAATGCTAGCTTAGCCAACTTTGCCTTTCCTATTCATCAAGTCATGATAGTATAGTAGCACGCACATAGGTTGACCAAGAATACTGAAAATGAACCAGAAAATCATATTTCCGACCTGGCATGAAGATAACAATTTAAAAAAAAATCAATGAATCAACTAGAAGATATTGAAGTTATAAACGATACACTATGATATACCAATATTCTTAAATAGCACACATACCATTGGATTTCTGAATTTCTTTTGCAGATAATTAGTGATGAAGACCACAGGAACCTAGAGAAAAGACATTCATTATCATGTCAAGCGAACCAAAAATATGGATGATAATATGATATCAAATTATCAACTATTCCAAAGATATCACAAATTCATTACTCTAGGGAACATTTTATTTCATTTGGCAATAGAAGAACACAAACAAGATCACTTCATTTTCGTTTCTCTTTGTGGGCTGGTCAAACCTTCTTCGCGGGAAGAGGGGAGTTAGTATCTTAGAAAATTTGTGCTAATTTTACACTACAAGAATACTGACGTTTAATAATAGCAGAATTATACGGGTAAACAGATGTGGAATATAGCAATATGATTTTTACCTGAAACATAATTCCAATAAAAGCCCACAACTTAAACATGTGGGAAGGAACGGCAATGCACAGCTGCACTCAGATGAAAGAAAAATTATGAGAAAAATTACGAAACTAGGTTGTCTTTGACTTTGTTAATAACATTGACAAGTTATTCATATTTGCTTATGTGCTTTTATTAGGAGGAAAAGATGGCAGGATTAATTGAAAACATAATTACAATATGCACACAATAATGACCAACGGCTAAAGAATGTCCTGGAGTGAATCTAGGGAAATTTTGCTGCCAAAATTAATTTTAAGGCAACACAGGTAAAAACTAGAAAATATAATCCTGTTAAAATTGCCATGTCAGGATCCATCTTTAAGATATCAGCAACGGTATCATCTACCCAAGCCAAGCTACAGGCTTTGAGGTACTTAAAGTTTTGGTAGAAACCCCATGGCTAGGTTCCTGAGGCCTCGTGAGGTTTTAGACAGTTCAAAGACAGGTAAGGTCTTTCAGTCATTTATCTTTGTATCTAACTTTCTATTCTCTTCCCCATGGTCCCGCAACTGGTAAACGGAAAGGGGGAAAGAATACTCCAGGAGTAAATTATTATGCAAGCTTCTCCCCAACTTTGATCAATGCAGCATGCAGACAAGCACTCAAGAAGAACAGCCATTATGACACAATACCAAAAGAGGAGAGAGAAGGATATATAGAAAGAGACGAACCGCACACCTCATGGAACAAAGCAGAAACCAGGAAGGCTATTAAAATAGCAACACCCTGTACAATATGATGAAAAATCACAATCATAAATATATGTAGAACTCAGAAAAATAACATAAAAAATATTTGACAAAAGAAGAGCCTGACCAAATTTCAGCAAATAAATAAGAGACAACTATGCTAATAAGAAATGGCTAAAAACAAAGACCAAAGGGGGAAAAAGACAACAAGGTTGTAGAACATGAGAAGAAGAAATTAATATACTTCCTCTACTATTTTTGTTACATGCACATCCATGTTTATGCATTTCAAAGTCAATATCTGAAACGACAAAACAAAAGATGGCAACTTCCAAATCCACACCTAAAACGTGTTTAGATTACATATTTTCAAGGCCTATTTAGTAAAACAGGAGAATGCTTGATTACCTTGGGTATACCATTCCTTAAACATGGAAAATACAGGTGGCGGATCATCCATTTGTGAACAGGCTGCAATGTGAAATAATCTTCAGTTGTATAATAATGGATTAGAGCTACACTTGAAAGTAATAAACAATCACGGATGTGTTCTGAATATGGTTTTAAACCATTTATTCTGTAACATACGGAAAAATAAGCCAGAAAGTAACAGATGGAAAAATAAGCCAGAAAGTAACAGATGGAAAAATTTGGAACTTCTCTTTTTTCTTTTGTTAAAATGGCCTCACATAGAGTTGTCAACCATATACCCTGGTGGCATAGTTATATCAAAAATATATATGTCCATAAAATTTTATCAACCATATACCCTGGTGGCATAGTTATATCAAAAATATATATGTCCATAAAATTTTATCCTAACAAGAAACTAGCAAATCATTTTGCAGATAACAGAAAAAAGTATGCATTCAACTTGATCATCAAAATTAAGTCTGAAAAAGAAACATACCATATTCCACATTCTCCAATACTGATGGTGGCGGCAGCAGCAGCACAAAACATCCAACAAAGACAAACAAATCACAAATTCTCTTCATGAAAGATTGAAAGTATTGTAAATAAACAACCTAAGAATGTGCCAGGACAAAGAACCTACTTCTCCAACACTTTTGGCATTCCACCAATCCTTGTAGAATTCGCGATCACCAAAACGAAGAAGCTCTGCAAGTATATTTAACCTACACAGCGACAGTGGCCCCGAGGATAAAATGCCTAAAATACTAATCAAATCTAAAAAAAATCAAAGGTGAGCCTTACTTCTAATATCCACAAATAAGACACAGATCAGCACTTGTGCGTGCACACACACAACTAAATTTTTTTATAAAAGAAGAATTTTATCAAATAGAATAAAAGAGTGTAAATAAAGAGAAGGATATGATATCCTCAATGCCAGAGCAAAAACATACAAATTCATCTCCCTGGTGTATCTTTCCACTCAAATTAACCACGGGTGGTGCACCAAAGAGGGGCTATCAAATTAATTTTATATCTTAAGGAGCATATACTTCAGACATCAGTAGTCTCTATGTGCACACACCTTTAAACCAGCTAGATCTTCCCATAAATGATGCAGTTACACAGATCAGTCAATCACAAACAGATACATAACAGCATCATCATCAGAAAATTACCAGGGAACAGAAGTCGAGCATTAAACACAAGGAACTTGAACTACAATTCTTCAACTTATAAGCGAAGATAATTTCATACTAATATTTTATAAGTAAACAAACACCTCCACACACACATATATGTTGAACTAAAACAGAGATGGACTACACACCAGAGGTGAAAAAAGCAGTAGAACATGCAGAGCCATACATATAAATTTGGAACAGAAAGCTTCAGAACCCTCTCGATGGCATATAGAAGGTTTCCCTTCAAAGGATGCTGTGAATTTTGGACAATAGGATTAATATACTGCAAAATCACATGATCATAACAATGTCAGAGTACCCGTAGAATTAGTGAAAATAAAAATCAAGAAAAAATGTACCGAAAAAAGGGTAGAAATGAACACAACTTATCAACAGGTACTGCTTACTTGTTCTATTATAAATCCCATAACTCCTGTAAATATTATCAGCTTGACAAGTTGACGTAACAACCAACCCTTTCGAATAGAAGGTGTGCGAGGATAGCTTGGCTATAACAACAAGTCATAAAACAGTAGATAGATGAGTGTAAAATACATGTGAGTGAAAATAGTATCAGAAATTTGGCTCTCAGTAAAAATTCAATTAACAAATGCAATCCACGCATACATTTATGTAGGAAAGTGCAAAAAAAAAAATGAACTGCAGAAACTTACTAAAAGGAAATCTCAAGTGAAAATTCTGCAACTTAGGATAAACACTAAAGATAACAGAAGATACCAACCCAATCCACACCCTTAGCTCTTAAACTTTAACTAAATATATATAACAGTGAGAAAACTACCACCAGGATAGAACATAACCAGGTCAGCTGGTCCTCCCCTGGTCCCACCCCCTCCTTCAAAGTGATCGTGAGATCGAGAAAGACATGACTAACAGAATTTGGGCTAGAAACTAGCCGATTGCAATGGAAAGTATGTTGGGAATTTTGTATGAATGGAAAATACAAGGGAAGCTAAATAAAGAGTTTTGGGAGCCTTCCTATAGATTTTGTTACACAATATTTGATGCTACAAAATGTTTGGCAGTCTAAAGGCATGTGATTAAAAAAAATAAAAAAGATATTGAATGTGAAATGAATGGGTCAACATTTGATGATGAATAGGTCAAAAGATATTTGTTAGATGTAGCATGCATTGAAGACACTTTAATTGTACCAATCAAGTATCACACAGCAAACTAAAACATTCTGGATCAATAATGATTGCTAGATGACAGTTTAATTGCTAGCTGTGTAACTATCCGTGCTTGGCACATTCTGACTAGACCTCTAACTAAAAACCTCAGACATTCCACATGACACTCCAATGAGAGAAAAATGTATGCAAATGTCTTAAGATAGGAGAATCTTAATGAGGCAACGACGACAAATAAAAGAAAATTGCACCAAAAATTACAGAAACAAAACACTTGAAAGTTCTGCTACCTGGTAACATAATGTAGGAGCAACCATGAAGTATGCCAAGCTCTTGAAGCTCACATCGTAAGGATAGTCCATATTTAGAGTATTGGGCAGTGCTTCTCCCTAGAACACAGGGAACATGATTGAATAAGGAGGAAACAGACCTTTTATCTATCACACATTCACTCATCAGAAGTGATTATAATAAGGAAGGATTGAAGGGGAACCAAGATTGATGTAATTCTAATGAAGATGAGATAAAATTGTTCCTTTGCACATGATGAAGTTTTAACAGAACATGATCCATAGGCTACAGTTTAGTCAAGCAGGATGTTCCAGTTTAAAACCTAATCGTCACATGGATTTTACAGCATAACTTGTCAGGAAGTGGAAATGACATTCTGTGATTATCTACAAACTTACAAGTGGTACTTAAATACTACCTTTTCAGCTGATTTGGTAATTGCTCTCATATCATAGTTCGTATGTGCATAAGACACCAATTTTAACCACACAATGCAAGCAAACAGCATTAGTGTGACACCAGATAGAAAAGCAGAATCACACCTGCAAAGAAATACTACAGATCAGCAAGTATCTTTGCTGTATCCTTATCTGTGAAATGACCAAGCATCTACAACTGTATAGTTAATGTATCCTTCGAGTAGTCATCTTCACTATCCTCATATCACATGTCCACGAACTGGCTACACGTATCATATTAGTAACAATAAGGAAGCCACATACATGTTTCCAATTTTCCTTTATTGATTTATCCTTTTGCCTTTCCATTTTCCAATAATAATTTGCAAGATAATTCAAGTTCAACATCATATGAACCAAACATTAAACTAAGGTTCACCAAGGGTTTTAAATATCTTCTCAAATAAAAGAAAATGCATTTAAATTTCCTGTGCAGAATAATGACAAAGTTTATTTTAATTATAACACCATTATTAACTTAATTTGAAACGCACCGTCCCATTAACCAAAGAAAAAAGAAAGAAAGAAAATAATTCGAAAACCCCACACCACCCACATATAACCTAAAGCAGAGGAAGAGAAAATAAAGTTGAGTTGTTCTCCTTCCTATTTAACCCCTCTCTCTCTCTCTCACACACACACACACAGCCTTCATTTTTCTTCCCCATTCTCACTCCTTTATGATCCCTCAACAAAGGTACCAATCTCACCCATTAAACATAAAATCTTGAGGAAATTGAAGCTTCAAGTACTACATTTCTCCTTTCTCTTGCAAGTTGCTCTTGGGTTGATTTTCTTAAGTTAGGGTTTGTGCTTTAAGGCGAGGAGGATGCTACCCACTATTTGAAACTTGTCTATTTGGCTCGTTGAGGTAAACCCATAACCCAAAACTTTGGATTTGAACCTCTAGAATCAATTTTGAAGAATATATGAAAGAACTACACTGACCTGAGGATTACTAAAACTGGATATAAAATTGCAGCTGTTGTAATGATTATATGAAGTAGAACAACAACCTGCAATATTAAAGTCAATATTCCCATGTATTTAAGTAAATATGGAAGATTACATGATTAAAAATATCACGCCACAATTGGCCAGAACATCATGAAATCTTGACCCGATCACTTACTGGTTCAGAAATATACTTTTGTTGTGCCAACTTTTCCACTATAAAGGCAGCGAGAGGAAAGATTGCAAGACTAAGACTGCAAGGCAAGCAGAATCACTTACTGTGAAATTACATACTAAGAAATAATGGTAAAAAAGGGAATTCATTACGGTCACAGACAACTCATTACCAACACATGAAGAGGGGCCAATCTCTCAATGATTTTGAACTAAACCAAAAGCCAGGCTCAATCAACCAACCATACTGCAAAAATCAAGTGTGAAAAAGAAAAAGGGAGAAAAACAAACGGTGGAGGTGAATGGACAATAATTATAAAGGGAAGAGAGAAACCTTCATTAAATTCTCAATGATAAGTCGGCTGTTGACTGCAACAAGCACAACTATACAGAGGTTGAAGAGGCCCGCGTGACTCTGCAACTGATTGAAGAATTTAGTGAAGGATTTATAAAGACAGTAATGAGTAGTAGTAGTAGTAGTAGTAGTAGGTAGGAAAATAAAACCTGATTCTCCTCCCATTCATTCAATTCAATTCAATTCAATCAATTAAAAATTCGAAACATACATTGATATCAAGTACATATATAATAACTAGCATGAATAAAGAAGCAAGTACTAGCATCTCATGAATGCAATTAGGTGAGAAATGAAGGTTTGAAGAACCTGGCGGAAAATGTTGTCAGAGGTAAGGGGGCTATCCTTGACTCTCCGATGAGCAGGGAAGGAAGGACGGCAGGAGAAGTTGACGGAGGGGAGTTGTTCTCTTTCTCCTTCACCATTCACAAAGATATTGCTATTGCTATTGCTATTGCTGTTGCTGTTGATGTTGATGGAGTCGTCGGAAGCAGAATCCGTGACTACCTCTTCCGCCGAAGTATCATGGTCTTCAAAGGAGGAATTGAACAAGCCACTCCGCCTGCGCCGCACACAAGATTGCTTGAGATCTGAGTCGCTTTGCACAGAGGCGGCGGCGATGGTGGTGCCTACTACACTTTCAGGCTGTTCGGAAATCGCCATCCAAGTAACCGGCAAGTGACGTGAGCTGCCTTTAATGTGTGTGATTCGAGATATCAAGTTTGTTTTTGCTTATCTTTTCCTCTTTTATTATTAATTATTAATTTTGTTACATTGCCTGTTCGTTGGGTTATTTAAAAATACTAGAGTAGCAAACCTTCGAAAGGCGAAGATGGTGAAAGCAAAGCAATCGCAGGCAGGGGGTTGGACTTGGACTTGGAAGGATGGACTATCGAGGAAGCGGAAGCCACGCCCTATCCTTCGTACTTGACACGTACCCGCGCCCTCTTTTTTTTTTTTTTTTAATTAATAATAATCTAATCATTAATCACTATTCACTACAGCCTCGTATTACGTGACCTACCACGTCTTCATATAAGCTCAGGCTACCGACTTCCCTTCTTACACCCTTTTTTTTTTATGTAAAGAAGTCATTTAGTGTAAAACCGACTTCTCTTCATTTTTTTAATCCAATTTTTTTTTATTAATATAACAAATAAAAAAAAGTTACTTCCCCTAACATGGAAAAAAAGTATATAGCTTAAGTATTAATGGGGAAGTGTGCGTTTTGAGAAATAATAATATTTTAATCATTTTACATATATATATATATATAATATATATATATATATATATGAAACAAATTTTGCCCTTATATGCCTGTCTCTGTCTAATTTAGGTTCTCTTTCTTAAGTCTCATTCACTGACTTATAGTGAATGAGTTCATAGTCCTATTTAATAAGTATATTTATCATGAATTTATAATATTTTTTCACGAGCTTATAGTGTTTTTTTCATACGCTACTTCAAGTAACGTTTGAACTTATAGCTTATAACATATCATTTTTTCTTTTTTTATCCTTACAATTTTAGTTTAATTCCATCGTTATCCTTTTTAATAAAATAAAATATTATAATCTTTAAAATAGCACATATAATTTAACATAGCATATAAACAATAAGCAATTGAGAAATAATTTAAAATAAATTCAATTATTAAAAGTGATAATTATTATAAAATAAATAATGTGTGTGTGTGTATATGTATATATATATATATATATATATATATATAAACAACATTTATATAAAAAGGTATAAGAACATTCCCTTTTATGTCATTTTATCTTTTTCAGACAGTTTAACCGCTACTTTTACCAAACACTTCCGCACCAATAAGCTAGCTCATCCACTATCAGCTACCTCATCTGCTATCCATTATAAGCTCGTCGGCTATAAGTTAGCTTATCTGTCATCCGCTAGTTTTACCAAACAAAGCCTTAATTAAGTTTAAATATTGAACGTTTTCTCCACTTGTTTTTTGAGAAATTACATATATTCCCCCACAAAAAATTACAAAATATTTATACTTTAAGGAGGGTTTCATTTATATTTGCATAAATAAATTTTCACTTACATTTACTTTCAAACGTTTGTCTTATTTTTATCCAATGCTATAAATTATTACTAAAGTTAAAATGACATCACACCGTTGAATAAAATATATCAAAGACTTAAAGTGAGTATAAGTAAGAAATGATTTATACTTATGTAACGGATAAAATGGTATGGACTTTAAATAATAATAATAATAATAATATAGAAAAATGTGTAATAAAATGTTTATTTTTTCTTGTTTTATTATTTACCACTACTTGTTTTGTTTGGAGTCATGCTCGAAATAAGATTCCTTATTGTCATCAACATTTGTTGGTCGCTTCCTCCTCATGGCTAGTTCAAGATTAATAATCTTGATGGTTTTCTTGTTCGGTCCTAGGAGGCCTTATAAAGAGAGAGGGAAAAATTGGAGTCATTATGGTCGACCCGGTCTGCATACTCACCTATAACGATAACATTGTGCTTCGAAGTTCAAGGAGTTCATCTTCGTCACCCAATGTGGCTTCTTTTAGCTAGAACTCATGGTTGATTCAAGGAGGACGAGGATTTTGAAAGTTTGCTTAAATCTCAATTTATTTTCTAGAACGATTTCAATTTTGATTAATTTTGTAATTATTGCAGTTGAATATCTGAATAAATTCAATGTTATGGATATGATTTTTGTGATGTCAGATGAGATGGTTCGAATTGTTGTTTGCCTCATTTTTGGTTTATGGTTTTGGTTTGTACGTGTAGGGGTGTGTGTATCTTTCTTATAAAGGAAATAGCATCTCTTGGTGGAATCAAGACTCAAATATCTCTAGGCTGTAAGGCGTTTGAAAGTGCGGAAGATTCAGATGAGGAAGGAGCATACCTTGAACATGTACTATTATGTTTAGTACCTTACCTGTTTGAGACTTTGAGCTTGAATTCTATTATCTGTTAATTACATGTGATTTTTATCTATAATTTATTTATTTATTAGTCATCCGATTCAAGTGTTAGTTAAACCAATTGAACATCCATAGGCCTTGCCAATTGGATGTATGATTCTTGAAACATTGCTCAAACCACTAGAGGAAAATACCCTTTTTAGTCCGGGGTCTAACATCGATTAATGCTAAACAGATGTTAAAAATGGACGCGATAATAAACTTATAAACAAATTGTGCATAGAACACACTTTTAACATCGATTTCCCAACTACTGATGGCAAAAGTGAAGATGCAGTGACAAACATGTAAATAACTGATGGAGGAGAAAAACTTTTAACATTGGTTACCTACAAACCGATGTCAAAAGTATAACAACTGATGTTAAAAAACTTTTAATCTCAGTTCTTGTCTTAATCAATGTTAAAAATGTTGACAACTTTTAACATTCTCTAAATTAAAGTCGTATTTTTAATCGATATTAAAAATCCTTTTTATTCGATATTAAAATTGCATTATGCGTTAGTAATTTATTTATGAAGGTATAGTATGCCACAGCCTGCACAACTGCACATGTAAGTATTCTTGGCAAAGTTGAATTGACGGATTCCTTTTGCAAACTGAGTAATGCCATGTAAAAACAATAATCAGAATTTTGAGGAATACAATTACAGTTGTTAAATGAAAGAAAATGATCATAAAAGATCACTAACTTGTTTAATAGCCAACAAACGTGTCATGTTATTCCGACAATAAAACTGACTACAATTATATCTAACAATTTTTTTGCTAAATTTATTCATCAAGATCCCCCATTTTTGCTTTGTTAATAGTGCATCTAATCGCCTGGCTGCCACCAGCTCCGTAAACAAGTACAGTAAATTGGACGTCAAGTCTGTCAACTTTGTTATGAATACATTTGTTTCCTGTTTTTGTACGTTCAGGTGACATCTCAACCATCCTAAAGCGCTGCACATTAATTAATTCATTTTCCTAAGAATTGGGCAATTGGCATTAACCACTCAGATTTTATGATTAAATCATAATTTATGGTTTTATAAACTAATTAATCCACTGGTTAAGCGTGCACATTAACCACTCAGATTTTATTAAAAAAAATGGTTAATTAGTAAAAAAATGTAAATAAACAATTCAACGTGTTAATAGCCTCACTGAAATTAATCTTCTTACATTAATACTGTACCTACTTTCTCCGGACCTATATATAAACAAAAAAAAACTAACTTCACACGTATTAAGAAAATTAGTTATATTAGTTTAATTATCTTGATTTGTATAAAAAATAAGTTATAGTTACTAAACTACCCTTTTTTAGGAGTGTATAATGTTCTAGTAAATTGTGTCTTGGGAGTGTATAATGCTCTTGAAAAAATAAAAATAATAATTAATCAAAGGGTATTTTTGAAACACTAGCGTTAAATAGGGTTGATTTGATTGACTTTTATTTATATTTGAGTCCAAAAAATATAAATACTTTTTTGCTTATTTATAGATACAGACTTAATATGACATCAATTAAGCTACACAAGCACGTAGTCTACTTACTGTATTTTATATAATTAAACACATTGGTCCTTATGGTTGCTGTATTATTTTGTGATGACACGTAAAATAATAAGAAAACATCTATTTAGTTAATGGTGAGTGGTGACTGTATGTTATTATTAGTTTGTTTTTAATTGGTTTTTCCTTTTTAGTGGATTTTTATTTAAAACCATCAGGAGAGAATATGCCCGTACCACTAGAAAAATGATGTTATTTAATTTTCAAACTTCTTTATATTTGTGGTCACTCTGTTGTTTTTTCGGTTAGATTTTTCACTTCCACGACTAAGATGGAACCTTAAAAAACACAACCCACCTACATACTTGGATGTAAATTTCATGCGGTGACCTATTTTTATCTTTTTCTACTTATATTTTTTTGGACAAAACAAATTAAGGAATGAGAATATGAGAGAAGCAAATTTAATGATTGTAAATTACCCAACAACAACAAATGCGTGAATTTATTATTATATGCAATACGGCTAAGAGAGACTTCCTTACAATATTACAAGTAACATAACAAGGTATACCAACCTAATTAATACAATATAGTACGCAGATAGAGCTGATCTTAAGCTTATTTCATATTTTGCAATGCTTATGCATATCACTATGAATTTATCACCCTGCAGTTATTCCTAATCTCTCCAACAGACCCAGTCTTTGGATTTATATTGCCCATCTTGATCATAGAATTGGCAAAGTCTCCAAAGAAAAGTCTACCATCGTTGCTATAGCTTTGGACTAAAGGATTAGTCGTTGAATTAGCCTGGTCCCTAGAAAATAGAATCTGGTCAGAACTGAGAAGGCCCTTTCCAATGAGCAAGTTCTTAAAGTAGTGGTTGTCAAATAGATCCGATGAGTTCCTGTCAAGAACAGCAGTTGTGTTTCCATCTCCATTTTGAGGACACAAATTTTGCAGGTCGGTGAGCATAGTAGTGTCTAGTGTACTGTCTGGTACTCCTGTTCCTGAGAAGTTGAACAATCTATTGCTAAACAGTGCACACCTTGAACGGCCAATAGTATGTGCACCTTCAGAAATAATCAAACCAATAATTTAGTTAACATGTATATATATATTCAAGCAGAGCAATTAAGCAAATTTGACACGTCTAAAGATTAGCAGAAATGATGAAGTTCACTATATTATTACCTGATAAAGAAACAACGTCTGTGAGATTAAGGCCTACATTAGCAAACTTTGAAGTGATAGTATCCAATGGATCACGTGGAGAAGGAAGCACCGCATTTGCCAGCGTTCCATTTGAGACTGTTCCATCTCTTCGTCCAAGCAGAACATTCCATGAAGGACCACCACTCTACACAACATTAATTATGGATGATATAAACAAAATTTCGTCACATGAGGAAAAAATTTTAATAAAAAAATATTCTTATAGTTTTAAAGGCATTGAGATTCATTATTGTCGCGTTCATTGTAAAGAAATTATATCATTCTAGTTATATAATTAATGATTACTATGAGATCTAGCTAGTTAGTATATGTACCTTTAGTTCTATATGGTTTTCTTTCTAGTTACTAGCTACCATTGGTAATACGATTCAATATTAATATTAAAAACAAAAGAATATATTAAAAGGAGTGTAAGGGTTACTTTAACCTATATACACTATAATAGTGTGCAAAAACACATTGTTGGAATATTCTTTATTTAATTATATTCCAATGTCATAATGTGGGCAGATATCGTCAATTAATTATATTAGCTATTTATCAATTAGAAGCCTTAATTGATATGTAATCAAATTAAGTGATAAGGCTAACTAAATTTCTGATTTGATAATAAATTAGTTAATTGATATGGGATAATATGAGTGGATGTCATTGATGGCCCATTTCGAAATAATGAGAACCCTAATTGGCCATAACCCTATATATAGGCTATGGTCCCCAATACACTAGACATCATCGCATACCACCTCTTCTCCTGATCTGAAGAGCTACTAAGGCAATAAGGAGTCCCGGTTGAGAAGCTAACGGGTGTTTATTACCTGTCTCTGCGTTTCAGGATTGCCGTCTTCCGTTTGCGAAGGTTGGTGATCAAGTTCATTCTTTGAAGAACGCTTAGTTCAGGAATCGTTATGGATCCAGGTATATTCATAAATAAGGAATCCTAGTAATCTGGCATGATGTTGATCATATGCTATGTGGTAAATGTACTCTATGATGTATGTCTATAGAATTAAAGCTTCCACATAAAGAATAAATAATCAATAAAGAAAATATCTAACACACATCACAAAGGAGAATGTCATCCCAACTATATTAATATCATATACCCTCACAATTATTTGCACCACACCACAAAAAGTACCCAGAATCACATAATACTCTATATCTAAAAGAAAACACAACTGCTAGTACTGATTGAAAAACCATCACCAACGGTGATGCCCGACGTATTTGTAGCGCCCCTCCTAACAACGCAACACCCGTCCAATTAAATACCATAATCCCAAGTCAACATCCACAAAAACCAAGCTATAGAAAACTGTAGGATTTGTGGGTTGTGTTGAGACGTGAATGAAATAGGTAAATATAATAAAGAAAATAATATATAGAGAATAGTGGGATTTGAACATAATTACTAGGAAAACAGAATCTCTGGCAGCTATAGCTAATATATCGGCACAGGAGACAACCCCGCTACAAGCACTCTCCACGGAACTTTTGATTGTATCCACAACATCAAAGCCCCTGGCAGAATTCACGTTAGGACCAGCAGACTTTTCACCATCACCACCACCATCTAGTAGTATTGATGCATCACAACCCTGATGATCAAAGAAAAATTTTAAGATATATATAAATTAATTAAAACAAGGTGTGAATTACATTTCAGTTTCAGTGACTACTCAATGGTTGATTACTTTATATGAAAATCGAACTTAATTAAGATCTCTATCCCAACCCTACAGCTAATATACCCTAATCACTATATATATATATATATATATATATATATATATATATATATATATATATATATGCCCTGCTTGCGGGGCTTATTAGTGACTACTTTATTAAGCATTCTATGTCAAATAATCAATTGGAATACTAATGACAAAACTATTCGATTAGATTATCAATTTTCTTTGATTAAATTTCATAAAATTCCTTCAACTTTCACTCTTTGTTCACTTTACTCACAAAACTTACTGCTGAATATACATTAACTCTATCTAAGCATGCAGTTTGCCCGTAAATTGCACCAACAAAAAAGTTTGAGGATAATAATTTGCGACCTTTTTTGACAATTTTATTCGGAAGTCTCGATTTGCAATAGAAAGAACTTAAAAGTACAATAGGTACGTACTAATAAAAGATTTTAGGATAAATAACACTGGATAAAATTAAAGGGATTGTTTGTTTAAAAGAAACAGTATCCTATAGAATACATGAGTATGACCACTTCAAGAGAAAGAGTCCATCAGGATGAGAATGATAATTAATATCCCTAGCAATATAAAATGAAGTATGGATGGATATAATAAATCAAACTACCGTATTCTCACTTAAACTTACATTCACAAAGCAATCATGAAAGTGGAGACGAAGCAAAGAAGCTCCCATTCGCATCTCATTCATTAAAGCTTTTTGAACCTCTCTCCTTACAATTTTGGAAAGGTTAGGACATGATGACTTATAAAAATCTGTTGTCAGTTGGGACCTTACTGCCAAAAACAACAGGAACAGAGTGATTAGGCAAAAGTAATTGTATCCGCTCGAGCTACTTGACCTCTTCATTGTTACTGCATGTGCATGCAAGGTCTAAGACAAGCAAAGATGCAAATTATACAAGAGGCCAGACCACGATGGATGTGGAAACCTAGCTAAAGGCTTAATTTATAGACAAATGATAGGAGAGACACTACTATTTTATATTCCCATTAAAACACCACTTGATTTAATTTGCTTCTTAGTGCTGGTGGCCTCGTACGTGTTTGACTGAATTCAACACTTCAATAAATTTATATATCCGTTAAGATTAAAAGTCAATCCTAAAGAAATTTTTAGGGCACACACTTAAGTTGGATGGCGTATTTAGTGAAATTAATTCTCTTATGTACTAGTCTAAACTTCAAACTCGAGGAATAAGGGAGGAATACACCTCTCCTAAACCACCAATTCCCTCGTAATGGTGTAATGCATAATGAGAGTTGTTATATACTACGAAACGAAATTCATTTCTTTATAGAAAGCGATAAAGAGAGAGAAAGATAATATATTTGGATGAGAAATTTATGATTAACCAAAAAGCATTTGTCCAATCAGAAGGTTTCGTAGAAACTTACGAAATATCTACTCATACTAATGAGCATTGGTGATATAAATCGTGTTAATTAAATTGAGGGAGATTCGATTTTTGTTAGAATTTCGTTATTAGTTAGTCATTTGTACTTATCTTTATAAGTGTTCCTTAAATTTGAAAATCTATCCTAACTTTGAGATTGAGCAGCAGAGCAATTAATATGGATCCCCTACAACCAAAAATTGTTCGTCATCTTTGCAATCACAATCATAGCCGTTGGATTAATTTTTCTTTTAATCCAACAGTTGTGATTGGGGCCAAAGAGATGATGGACAATTTTTTACTGCAGATTGGGAGTAGAGCTATCTTTGACCCTACAATTTGTGAGATTTTCAAGTTGCACATGCACGACCTAAGATCCACAATAGTATTTTAATGACCATCAGTAATTTGCTTAATATGTATTATATCCTCATGCATGGCGCTTAGTCATGAGATTCCATTATAGTATAACTTAATATCACAGTAGCCAATCAGAGTTCTTCCTGATGGGCTGACACAGTGGATGACAATTAGATTCATTCCTCATTCCTCAAGATCACATCACGGCATATATGTTAGAAGCATTATGCGGGAAACTTGTCTTTATTATCAATAGTCAGTGGCCATTCCCTCCCCCATTTGGCATACCCACTTTCAGAAGAAGATCACTTTTCTACGACTACCTGTGTGTTCCAGTTAATTAATTAAGTTGATTAATTAATTAGCAGGTTGAAGGCAAATAGGAGTTCCATTAAGAATATTGATATATATTTTATACAATATGCACGGTTTTGAACTTGCGAATTTGCAATTACCTATAGCCGTATAGGTAAAAGTTGCGTCCATGTTCAGCTTGCACTTTCAGACTTGAAAAGAAAGTATATAGTCTTGACAGGTGCCAGCCCAGAATGACGAGTTTGTGGTGAGAAGAAGTACACCAAAAAGTTTTAAGAGTACTGCTTTTAAGTCCCTAGAGTATGAGTTGACTTACATCAATTCTGTTTGCAATGCCAGTGGCATACATTATATGCCAAGCAAATGACGTCATTAAGTTGCATTATCCAAGCCCTGTATACATACTCTGTACAATTGCAACCATCATTATCTTGATCCCCTTTTAGCTTTGTTTTCTCCTAGCCAATCCCATTATGGTTCAACCTTGTAACTGGGTATAAGTCCTGTAAATCTCAGATTCTCCTTTGAAAGGAGAATGTCAGACATCAACACTATAATAATAATAATAATAATAATAATAATGATATTGCTTGTAAAAGTTGCTGAGCTTTCCTGGTGCTTGTATTTGGCAAAAATTACTTTTTGAATACTACTTAAATTCTTTCCCACTAATAATGCATTTGGATAAACATCTTATTTAATAAGCTAAAAACAGTTTAATTATATAAATTTCTCTGTTAAGTTTATGAAAATAAACTTAAAAAAACTTATAAAAAAATCATAAACTATTTTTATAAATTTATTTTTATAAGTTATTTTTATTATAAACTCAAATAAATTGTCTATAAACTCTTCCAAACGTATTCTAAATGCAATACTAAAACACGATTAGAAGAGTCAAGACTCAAGAGACTGGTTTCTTTGATGGTTTGAGCTTTTTATGAAAATTGAAAACCAAATTCTTATCCATACCTGAATTGAGTGAAGATATAATTAATATGCTCCATTCTCAAGGTATGGCATGAGCCAAACACACTGCATGTCAAAGTTTCCGTTGGAGGAAAACATGATACACTGTTTTTGGGTGTTTCTTGCAACACTGATAGTATGTATATTTGAATATTATGATACTGCTGGAGGCCTGGAGCATTGAACTAATGAATGAATAAAAGCTCCCCTTAAATTATTAATTACTTCTAAGTGAACGTAATATATTAACTATTAAGCGTACAGGCACTAGCTATTTGATTCCAGAGCAAAAGCCAAGTTAAATGAAATTGATCAGTTGTATATATGCTCAACTTATTGTTTTGACGTGGAGGTCATCATGTTTAAGAAAATTCAGAATTCCAGTATATCCTTGGTAAGACACATGGCATGGCTGGTAAACCCATATAAATGGCCTGGTGCACACAATCTTCTACCCTCTCCCAAACTGATCTGATGTATTGTGCCCTTTTTTGTTGTTTGTCACTCCACTTACGTACACTATAAGAGCCATGGGGAAATTAGATCCACCAAACCACAATCCGCCATCACATCCTGGAACTGAAGTGTTTGTACTTTGTACTCAACTTTTCAACTTTCTTCCTCTAAGTAAGAATTTATATAAATTGAAACTTATTCAATCCCACCCATGCATGAATACGGCAGTGGAGATGCAGATTCTATAACAAATGACAATTTTAAAAGTTCTTCACTTGTGCACAACTTCTTAATGGCAACTCTAAGTTCACTAGTGCAAAATATGGATTCTACAACAGGTTTCTAGATCGGTTGAAAAGGAACCGATTTAAAAAAAGAGGCGGTGGCAATTTTGAAAATAAGTTCAAAATTATTTACATCGGTTCATAAAGAAACCGATGTATAAAACATTTAACATCGGTTAAATATTTCAACCGATGAATACAATTTAAATAAAAAACTATTTATTTATTCCCGCCAAGTATATACATCGGTTATTACACAACCGATCTCATTAGTAAACTTTCAAACTCGGTTATTTTACAACCGATCTCATTATTAAACTTTCAACATCGGTTCTATTAACTAACCGATTTCAAATCTTCATTAAACCCATTTCTCCAACGTTAATCTTTCATATCTTTCCCTCCTCACTGTTTGCCCTCTCTCTCGTTTGCTCCTTCTCCTTCATCCTTCACCACCGTAACCTAGCACCATCCTTCATCCTTCTCCTTCTCCTCACATTTCGTTGCTGCTCCTTCATCGCTGATACACTGCCCACGGCTCCTTCATCCTTCATCCTTCATCACCTCTCTCTCGTTTGCTCCTTCTCCTTCATCCTTCACCCTCTCCTCTGAACCTTTGTACCAAACTTTGCCCACGGCTTCACCTCTGAGGTGAGTTTGTTTACATTTATTTTTTCGTTTTTGGCTTTAGGTTTTATGATATTATAGTTTATTCGTAATGGCTTTATTTTTTCATTTCGTTTTTGGCTTATAGTTTATTTTCAATTCTACTTAGGACAAGGCAGCACCTGTTGCTACTCCAGAAAAGCCACCTGAAGAAGATCTGAATCCATTCTTGATATTCCCTAACCTGAGGAAAATTTGAAGGTACGTATCTAATATCCTTATTTTGATTATTAATTGCTTCCCCATTCTATTCTGTTGAACCCAATGCTTCACTCTGTTAGTGTGCTCATGTCATATGGAGTCGTTTCCAGTCTTGCTCATGACATTTATATGAGTGTTTCCATGCAGTGGTCTGCTTAGTAAACTGAGTGAAACTTCCATACAGTTCTCTTTCTTTCTCTCTACATTTTTGTTGTTGTCTGCTACCTGTTACTTTGGTTTTGCTATGTAACTTGATTAGTTTTACAGTATGCATATGGCATGTAACTTGATTAGTTTTACAATATCGCATGTAACTTGGCAGGAAATCCATACGTGACATTCTAATGAAGAAAAACACTTCTCCTTCTGATTAGATTTTCTTATGAAATTAAAGGGAGAAAGGAAGAGAAAAAGTATTAATGTATTAGTTTTACTATTTGTTGCTTTAACTTAGGGATTAATTGGACTGTTGGATTATCTTTTAGTGTTAATAAATTAGCAAAACCTTAGTTTCCCGTTTGAGATTCAATATTAATGAGCATATGTGTACTTTATTAAGGTACTACTCATTGTATTGAATCTTGAATTGTCCAAGTTGGACAGTTTGGGGAAAAACTTATTCTTCATTTGGTTAATACTTATTCCTTAATTCTCATATCTTATACTTGAAGAAATTTCTGTCTGCTGCATTTCCTTTTGTTCTCCGGGTGCACACTTTGTCGCGGTGGATGTCACCGCGGTCAAGTCGTGTACGTCGGAGACCAATGGGAAATGCTGCCGAAATTTCGTTAAGTATGGGCATGAAAGTTAAGGACTAATTGTTAACTGAGTGTTGAAGAAGTTTCTTCTCGAATGGGATAGGGCCATACCCTGTGATAAAAAGGAGTTGAAGATCTTGGACTAAGTGAAGTTGGTGTTGTTGTAGTTATGGATCGTAATTGGATCGATGCTAGACGCACAAGTCATGAGTATGAGAATGGAGTGGAAGAGTTTTTAGAATTTGCTAAAAGAAATGTTCCCGATAGTAATGGAAGGTTTTATTGTCCTTGTGTTAATTGTTTGAATGAGAGACGACTGGAAGCTGAGAAAATACGAGAGCATCTTATTTGTGAAGGGATATGTAAGAGTTATACAAGATGGATATGGCATGGTGAATTGTTAGACAAACCAAGTGTGTCCCAAAGAGAGGAGGTTGATGACGTAGATATGGACGATCGACTAGAGGACATGATCCGCGATATTGGACAAGAGTCATTTCAACGAGCAAATGTGTATGATACTTTGTGCAGTGATGCAGATAAGCCTTTGTATCCTGGGTGCTCTAATTTCACACGGTTGTCAGCGGTGTTAAGATTGGTAGTTGTGAAGGCGAGAAATGGGTGGAGTGATAAAAGCTTCACCGAATTGCTTGAGTTGTTGAAAGAGATGCTTCCAGAAGGTAACACATTGCCGAACCGTAACTATGAGGCGAAGAAGATATTGTGTCCGATGGGTATGGAGTATAAGAAAATACATGCATGTCCTAATGATTGCATATTGTATAGGAATGACTTTGAAAAGATGCACGAGTGTCCAAGGTGTGGGGTATCACGCTACAAAGTGAACGATGGTGATTCAAATTGTGATGTGATCACAAAGGGTCCTCCTGCGAAGGTGTTATGGTATCTTCCATGCATTCCAAGGTTCAAGCGATTGTTCGCTAATGTAAATGACGCAAAAAACATTAGGTGGCATGCAGATGAGAGAAAATGTGATGGACAGCTTCGCCATCCGGCTGATTCTTTGCAATGGAAGAGAATTGATAGTTTATTTCCGGATTTCACCAATGAGAAAAGAAACCTTAGGCTTGGACTTGCTACCGATGGCATGAATCCGTATGGCACCTTAAGTAGTATTCATAGTTCATGGCCTGTTCTCCTGGTAATTTATAACCTACCTCCTTGGTTGTGCATGAAGCGCAAATACATTATGTTATCTATGATGATTTCGGGCCCAAAACAACCAGGAAATGACTTAGATGTTTATCTAAGTCCCTTGATTAAAGACTTGAGAAAGCTGTGGGTGGAAGGCGTTGATCTGTTTGACGGGTATTGCAATGAGACTTTCAAGATGCGTGCCATGTTATTTTGCACCATCAATGACTTTCCAGCATACGGGAACTTGTCCGGATATAGTGTTAAGGGCCATAAAGCATGCCCTGTATGTGAAGAAGGCACATGCTACCATCAACTACAACATGGAAGGAAGACAGTTTACCTTGGGCATCGAAGATTTCTCACACCTGATCACCCGTATCGTAGATTGAGAAAAGCTTTTAATGGATGCCAGGAGAATGAAATTGCTCCGACGGCCTTAACAGGATGATCAAGTTTATCAACGGGTTAAGGACATGGATATTATCTTTGGAAAGACCCATAAGAAGGCTACTGAGAAAAACATATGGAAGAAGCGGTCGATCTTCTTTGATCTTCCATACTGGTGCAAACTTGATGTAAGACATTGTATTGATGTGATGCATGTGGAGAAAAATGTGTGTGATAGTGTAGTCGGGACGCTTCTTAACATTCAAGGCAAGACAAAGGATGGTGTCAATGCTCGTTTAGATCAAGTTGCGATGGGCATACGAGAGCAGTTAGCTCCACAATCAGTAGGGGTTAAGCGGACTTATTTGCCCCCAGCATGTCATACTTTATCAAAAAAAGAGAAAAAAAGTTTTTGTGAGTGTCTGCGGGGCGTCAAAGTGCCACAGGGTTACTCTTCAAATCACTACAAGAAAATGTGTTTTTAGCGACCGAATTTGGCGACCGAAATAAATCGGTCGCCATTAGCTACCGAATTAGCTACCGATCCTGATTTATTAAAAAAATGGTTTCGGATTTCATTTAGCTACCGAATTAGAGACCGAAATTATTGGTAGCAACAAATCGGTAGCTATTCCCGTCGCTAAATACATAATTTTGAAAGTCATACTTGTTGACCATTTAGCTACCGAATCTGCGACCAACTGGGTATTGTTTTTTGTTTGCGACCGCTAACGTGTCGGTAGCTAAAAACTTAAGAGATTAGAGACGGTATTAGCGACCGATTTATATCGGTAGCTGAAACCTTAAGAGCTTAGCGACGGTATTAGAGACTGATTTATATCGGTAGCTAAAAACTTAAGAGCTTAGAGACGGTATTAGCGACCGATTTATATCGGTAGCTAATTACAAAACTTAAATCCCGTCCATCCCCCCCATTTTTCACTCTCACTCTCTTTCTCTCTGCAAAACCTAAATCAGCCATAGCCACCGCCGCCGCCGCATCTCCTCTCAGCGCCGTCGTCGCTCTCCCTCGGTACCCATCCCCGCCGCGCAGCTGCATCTCCTCTCAACGTCCGTCGTTGCTCTCCCTCGGTGCCCATCCCCACCGCCGCAACTGCTCCTCCTCTCAACGTCCGCCGTAGCTGCCTCACCACCCAGCTCGAACGCCGGAGCTTCCATCAACGTTTAGGCTGCTGAACTGATGTTTCCAGCCCTCCTTTTTCCCTCTCTGTCTCTCAAATAAAAATTTTGCTACTGATCAAAAATACCAAAGCCTTGGGTTGCTTCACCAGATTTTGGTGGTGTTTCTTTGCTTGTTTATAAGGTATGCTTCTTTGGTTCTTGCTTCATGTTTTTTCTCTTTTTCTTCTGTATGGGTATTTGAATTTGAGCTAAAAAATGGATCTTTTTTAAGTGTTTTGAATGTATAATGTGTTTTTTTGCTTGGTTGCTAAGAAATTCTCTGAAAATGATGTGTTTTGAATCATGGGTCTTGGCCTGAGAGTGTTATTGTGTTATCTCTGAAAATTACCAGAAGAGTTGCATTTGTATTATGTAACATTAGAAGAGTGGTTGGGAATCTTTCTGACCTCATCTAGGCAACAGCCCATGTGCTGTTGTAAGGATATTTTGAGGGACAAATTAGGTGGGTTATGGTGTTTCAAAACCTAATTTTTTACAAAATTTAGCCCTAAAAGCTGTACAAGATGAGCCTAAGCATTTTGTCTCTTGAAGCCTAAGCATCTCCAGCTCAAGGTGAGGGAATATATGTATTATTTTGTATATGTTGTAAGGGTTTGTCCATTCTTTGTTTCTAAAATTGTTGGGCTGGGTACTGTGAAAATGCAAATATAATCTTTAACTTGTTCTTTTCCTTTTATGCATGATCTAGGCATGTAGTTTTCTTCATATATTTTTTTGTACTATAATGCCCTGTAAATGTGGTGCCTTAGATGTAATAATATATAAATAGAAGTTTGATGCATCTCCTTACCTTGGGATAAAGCTCACGTGAATTGCCTAGTAAATTAGAAGGTGCTATAGTTTGGAATTTGAGAGTTTATTTAGGTAGGTGTGTAATGTAAGCTGCTGGAATAGAGCTGGGCAGCACCTTAGCCCAGTTTTAGTTTGGGTGTTGCGGCTTTTTGCTGCTAAAAACCAAAAGAAACAGGGGATGTTAGCCTACTGTGGGGATGTAAAAGAAAAATAGGTAGTTAGGTTGAAATACTTAGTACTAAGAGGTATGTGTGTGCTAAATTAAATATTTATTTAATGATCATGTAAAGTTATAAATTATGCCAATTTAAATTCTAATGTGACTTATGTTAATGAAAGTATGTATTGGGCATTATTTGTGAAAAGCTGGACTTTTTGCCTAAAGAGTTGTACTGAGGTTCAATGGATTTAATCTCTATTTTAATGTATATATTTTAAAGGTGCTCTATATTATTTTCTCTTCTTTTTATGAAGGTGATATGAGTATGATGATATAAAGGTTCAACAAAACCTCCCAAGATCTTCCTTTTGCACCAGCTTGCATTCTCTGAGTGATCAACTCCTTAGGTACCAACTCTTTGAGGTTTCCTACAGTTGAATGTTTCCTTTTTTCCTATGTGCTGATAGTTTGCATAGCCATGACTTTCAAGTTCTTTTTAAGATAAGACAACGTGCTTGGTAGTTTGAATATATTCTGTTTGATGAAAGTATAAAAGCCAATCTGTTTCTAGCATGTTGTGAGAATATAGTGGATCTGTAGATCGTTGTTGATGACTGAGATTTTTTGTTGTTGTTAAATTACTCCTTTGTTCTTTTTAGTTTCATGAAATTTTTAAATAGGTCTCTATAGTTTAACACGTTTTAAGTAGGTCCATATACTTTTTTAAATAGGTCCTTACTAGCACAAGTTTTAGGGACTTAATTACAACAATTTTATAATTAGTGCGGATTTGATTAAAAACTCACAAACACACAAAAATCTGAGGCATAAGAGGGTGTAGAAAAAAAAAGATCTACCCAAGATTTTTGTTTGTAGTTCCCTGCAATGGTTTTTTTTTTGTAGTTTATATACCCATTGAGGGTCAATTTTATCTTTTGAATGTAATCAAAGCACAAGGCTGCTACCGAATGTACTTAGTTTTATTTGTAATGAAAAAATAATAGTTAACTGTGAATTTCAATTTATGTTGCATTGAGTTTTAATGTTCTTTCAGTTTTTAGTTCTGGTTTTGAGTTATAACACTGGGAAACATTTTAGTCATGCTGAGTTTTGAGTTCTGGTCATGTTGGTTGGCATAATTGCACAATTGTTGTACTGGCACAAAGAATTTGCACAACTGATATGCAAAATTGTTAAACTGATGCAAAATGAATTTGCACAACTGATATGGCACATGTATTGGCAGAGTGAATTTGTACATTTTTTTTTTTTGCAACACATAGGCATAAAATCCTGCTGCACAAGTGTTCCAAAGATACCATCCCGCAGCAATAATAATGCTACCATGAGGCAAATTACTCATTGTCATTGAATTGTACAGAAAAAGTGAATGCTCTAAACAATGCAAAATACCTAGACATCATGTCTCACACTACATGTCATGCAAAATTTAATACAATTTCTTGCCTACATGAGTAATACTGAGTTACCAGCCAGCTACTGATCATTCTAGGCCTTTTGAAAAGAAATATATTTTTTTGTTTATTTTTAGGAAGACTGACTCAATGTTTTTTAGTTCTGCTGCTGCTGCTGCTGTATATAAGAGAATTTAGAAACATAATTCCAAGTTCATTACTGTTTTATATCCAAGCAAGCTTCTAGAAGTAGGATCATCCCACATAAGGAGCAACACTCTCACACCTTCCTGTGATTTAGCTTTGAGATCTTGAAATCTCGATTGTTTAAAGTGAATGTTACTATTATATTTGCTAACTACCATGATATGTAATGTTTCATTGTCATGGTCTCCTTGCTCCTTGTTAAGTTGAACATATGAAATTTAATTTCAAGTACTAAGGATTAAAGTTTTAAATTATTTTATTAAACTCTTAGTTTTCCGTTTGAGATTCCATATTATGAGCACGTGTATTTTAATAAGGTGGAGAACTTGGACTAAGAATTCTTGTTCTAGTTAGCAGCGATGGAAGCACCTGAGCATCGGAGGTGGATGGATAGAAGGAAAGATTGTGGACATTTGACCCCTGAGTTTGTAGAGGGGGTGCTTGAGTTCGTTCAGTTTGCTAGCAATGAAGAGAGCTATCTAAATCAAGTGAATCCAAAAATGAGGTGTCCTTGTAAGAAATGTCAGTGTCGACGATACCATTATGGGGATGATGTGATGGTACATCTCTACAACAAGGGTTTCATGCCGAATTACTACTATTGGACCAGCCATGGTGAATCCGTGCCACAGATATCCCCGGTTATGGTGGACGATGCATATTACGGTCCTGGTGAACAGAGGGAACAATTTAATCCTTTCGAGCAGATGGTTATGGATCATGTTGGCCCTGAAGTTGGTCGGGTCATTCAACAGAATGTGGTACACATAGAGGAGGATCCAAATCCTGATGCACAAAGATTTTATGACATGCTGGCGGCTGCGCAAGCCCCGTTGTGGGATGGTTGTCAGGATTACTCGGAATTGTCGGCTTCCTTGGTTGCTCTTAGCCTCAAGTCTGATTATAATATGTCGGAGGGTTGTTTCGATCGTATGGTTCAGTTTATGGGCGAGGTTATGCCAAGTGAAAATCGAATGCCTCAAAATTTTTATCAGGCTAAGAAGTCGGTGGCAAATTTGGGTTTGGGTGTTGAGAAAATTGAATGTTGCCCGAATGGATGCATGTTATATCGTAACGAATATGCGGTTGAGACGGTTACTGTTTGTAGATTTTGTGGCACTGATCGGTATAAGATCACAACCAATCGAAAGGGAATTGAAAAAAGAACCCCCTTAAAAAGAATGTGGTACTTCCCGATTACTCCTAGACTCCAAAGAATGTACTCTTCAATGGCCACTGCACCTCACATGCGATGGCATGATAACAAACAAAGAGATCAAAGTGTATTGTGTCATCCGTCAGATGGAGAAGCATGGAAGCATTTTGATAGGATGTACCCTGAGTTTTCTCAAGAGGCTCGAAACGTCAGATTGGGGTTATGTACGGATGGATTCAATCCTTTCGGCCAGTACGGTAAAGCTTACTCGTGTTGGCCGGTTATTATGACTCCGTATAATCTTCCGCCTGGGATGTGCATGAAGAGGGAGGTTATGTTCCTGACAGTTCTAATTCCAGGTCCTTCGAATCCGAAAAGTAAGATTGATGTGTACATGCAGCCTTTGATAGAAGAGTTGACCAGTTTGTGGAGTCATGGTGCCGCAACATATGATGTATCATTGAGGCAGAATTTCATGATGAAGGCAGCTTTGATGTGGACGATCAATGACTTTCCGGCGTATGGGATGTTGTCGGGTTGGATGACCGCGGGGAGGCTTGGTTGCCCTTGTTGTATGGGGCAATCAAAGGCTTACACTCTTAACCACAGTCGCAAGACTTCTTATTTTGATTGTCACCGCCAATTCCTTCCACAAAACCATCCTTACAGAAAGAATAGAACTGCATTTAAGAAAGGGCGTGTCGAGACTGCTCGGCCTCCCACACGTTTTACTGGAGAAGAGATTTGGAAGATGATTGAGTCACTCCCGTTTATTCATGAGTCTGGAGGAGAACCGATACCTGGGTATGGCACTGAACATAATTGGACAAAAAAAAGTATATTTTGGAGTTTACCGTATTGGAAAACGCACCTCCTCCCCCATAACATTGATGTCATGCACACTGAGCGAAATGTGTTTATGAATGTGTTTGACACGGTGATGGATATCAAGGGTAAGACGAAGGATACATATAAGGCTCGCTTAGATATAGCAGAAATATGTAAACGACGGGAGCTTGAGTTGATGGACATTGGAGGTGGCAAGTTTCGAAAACCAAAGGCAAAATATGTATTGAGTAAACCCCAAAGGGTAGCTATATGTGAATGGGTTAAACAACTCAAGTTGCCAGATGGATATGCATCCAACTTATCAAGATGTGTCAACTCTAAGGAAGGAAAGTTGCATGGTATGAAAAGTCATGACTGTCACGTATTCATGCAACGGTTGCTTCCCATTGCATTTGCCTCTTTACCGAATGATATTTGGAAGCCGCTTGTTGAGCTCAGTTTATTTTTCAGAGTGTTGACTTCCACAACATTAAATGTTGAACAATTGCTGGTTATGGAACGTGAGATCCCTGTCTTGTTATGTAAGTTGGAACAAATATTTCCTCCGAGCTTCTTTGATGCAATGGAACATCTTCCCATCCACTTACCATATGAAGCAAGAGTTGGTGGTCCAGTTCAATATCGTTGGATGTATCCCTTTGAGAGGTATACATCCCTTTTAATCATAAAACGTGTTAGTCTTTTATATATATATATATATTCATTAATCACAATATCTTCAAACAACCAACCAATATTCCAGGTTCTTGCGTTCGTTGAAAGAAAAAGTGAAAAACAAGGCTAGAATAGAAGGATCTATTTGTGAAGCATATTTAGTGGAGGAGGCATCTACTTTTGCTTCTTTTTACTATCCGTCTGACATAGAGACCAGGAGGACTAGAATACCACGTAATGTTGACGCAGGTGAAGGTTGTTCATCTAGTCCTCAGATATCAATTTTTAATTATCCGGGCCGTGCGTGTGGTGCATCAAAAACAGCTTGGTTGGACGTACGTGATGAGAAAGTTGCTGAGTTGTATGTGCTTCAAAATTGTGACGAGGTGGAGCCATATTTAGGGTAGGTCTGTATTCATATAATTTCTTGTTGTTCCTACTATTATTTCCGATTCATTAATTTCTTCTTGGTTCTTCTTAGTAAATATGCCAATGAGCTAAAAGAGCTAGATGCCGACATTTCGGACTCCCAAATTCAACAGGAGATTGCCAACCATTTTCCTAATTGGTTCAAAAATTACGTAAGTTACTTTGTAATTCATTATGTACTATGTCCTCGTAACATGCTTTATATACTCCAACTTAATTTCATATTCATTATGTAGGTTCTAGATATTGAAAACCAAATTGAAGATCCGATCTTGAAAGCTTTGGCATGGGGCCCAAAAAGAAGGGTTGAAACATACGAAACTTATATTATAAATGGCTACAAGTTTCACACAAAGGGATGGGGTCAAGGCATGAGAACTTCTAATTCCGGTGTTTGTGTACGAGGGACCAACGGACAATTAGAGGATGACTTTTTTGGGATATTGACTGATATTATTGAATTAGAGTATTATGGTTATCCTAGTAAAAACTTAGTCCTATTCAGGTGTGAATGGTTTGATACTACTCCCAACAGGGGCACAAAAGTAGACAATAGGTATGGAACTGTTGAAGTTAAGCAGTCACGAAGATATCAAGTATATGACCCGTTCATATTTGCACAACAAGCTGAGCAAGTTTATTACACACCGTATCCCGAGGGACATCAAGACTGGTTGGGTGTTATCAAGATAAAGGCACGCAGTGCAATCACGGATAATGTAGTTAGTCAACCGGAGACAGAGGCTCCATACCAAGATGTTCATGAAATTGACGAAATCCAAGTAGTGTTGCATATTGATCCGGACGATTACAATGATATTCTTGCGGATGCTCGGCCTGGGGATGAGATAATTGACACTGTATTACTGGATCAATATGACATGGACGAATCTAGCGAAGATACATACATAACATCCGATGGTGAGGAGACTGAGGGTGAATTTAGTGATAGAGATTCTACATAGGTAATTTATATATAAACACATATCAACTGCTTTTTTTAAGTTTTGTTATTTGTTGTATATCCACTAGATTGATTATATTGTGAATTGAACAAGAAACAATAAACATGAGTGAGAAGATGACTCTAATGTTTTAGTGTAGAAAACCAAAGGTTAGGTTCCAACAAATGTTTGTCACTTATTGATATATATACATAGATATATGTGGATTACGTTGTAATACTTGGTTTTATTTTTTCTTCCAAACAGATGGCAGACGACGCTGGTCGTGGTCGTCGTGGCGGACGTTATAGTCGTGGTCGTCGTGGTGGGAGACAGGGTTCCACCCATCCACCCTCAACATCCGACCAACTCAGAGTGAGCACAGGTGACTCTGTCGCAGCACCCACACCGACCACACCAGCCACCCCCGCCACACCGGTCACACCAGCATCGTCCGTGCAGAATAACGAGACGGTGTCAGCTGAGCAGCCAGGGACGAGAGATCCCACGGATCGGAGGATCTGGCTTCGCCCATTTGGAACCAATGAGTAAGTTATTTATTAATTATGGTTGATTTTATGGTTTATAATTTTGGTTAATTATTACTAATGCTTAGTTGTGTATTATATATTATGTGTCAAAAGTTTTGATCCTCCAGAGGGGCCTAGTAAACAGATTTCTAGGTGTGTCAGGGGCCAATATAACGAGCCCTGGCCCACATGGAAGAAAATCCCGGATGCCGTTCGGAAAAACTGGTTCATTCACGATTTCGGTGTAAGTTTCATTTAAACTCCTAGACTTTATAATTAGTTTGATTATATTTAAGTTTCATCATTTATTTATTTTGATTTATTTCAATTTCTACATTTACTTAGTTTAATTTATTTCAATTTCTATATGTTCATTTTCTTTACTTGGTTTGATATTTTCTTGTCTTCCAGGCACATTTCAAGTGGTTGCCTGAACATGAACGACAGATCCGCCAAGCATTTGAGACCAGAGGGTCTTCAATAGTAAAGAATGCTATGAACAAGATCAGAGAGAACAAAGATAAGGGCGATTGGATCCGCCCCGATGTGCTCCAGCGCTTGAGGGATTACTGGGCTACCGATGAGGAGTTCGCCCATAGGAGCGCGGTCGGTAAGCAAAATAGGGCCGTGGACTCAGGAGCTCCTTTGTACACAGGTGGCTCTGTGTCTATTCCCGGCCATCATAAAAGATTGGTAAGTTAATTTAAATTTATGTTTATTTATATATTCATATATATTGTGCTCTTTATTATTAATTACAAATTTAATACCTACTTTATATATGCAGACAAAAGCGAAGAAGAGACTCCCCACAGCATTTGAGGTCTTGGAGGAGACCAAGAAGACGAAGGATGGGGTTTGGGTCGGGAAGTCCAAGACGATTGCTGTAAGTTATTGTTACAACATAATTATTGTCAATTAAATAATAAAGAGTGTGAATAGTATAAAATGGAACAAACTATTATATATTATGAGTTCAACCTTTGTAGTTTCTCTGAGTTCAACCTTTTGTAATCATCCACCTCAATAAAGCTGCCAATAATGAACCAAGTGGTTTCCCTGCGCATAGAAAATGAGTATCTGCTTCGATAGTCTCTCCAAGTGAAGTTTGATATGTCCTGTTTTCGCCTGTATAGGAGTCCAAGTCGACTGATTGCTCTAATTTTACTTCAACTTTCTTTGATATAAAGGGATTTAGGTATATTGAGCTTTTGGTTGCTTTTGTATAAACCTCTGATGGCTTCTGTCTGTGATTTTATGTAAATTCAAAATCAGTGATTTCAGCTTATTTTGTACTAGGTTGCTCGGTTGTAACAAATGTTGTGGGACTTTCATCTGTTTTAATTCTATTTATATTCACCAAAAGAAAGAAATTTTCAGAAAGGGAAGGAAAACTGGGGTGAACTTCAGTATTGCTTTCTCGATTCTAGAGATATGATGAATGTCGGTTTGAAGTTATCATTATTTGAGGGATTAACCATAAAGTATGGTTACAGTAATATGCAATTAACCATTTTATATAGCTGAGTTAACCATACTTCATATTCACATCACTTGACTAGAGGTATTGTAGAATCCTCCATAACAAGGAAAAAACTCCTCTAAAGTGAGTAAGTAAGAGCATATTCACCATTGATTTGATCTAAAGTGCATTATGACCCTAACCTGCTAAATAATTAAAGGGCGGGTTGCCTTGCCATTTGTTTAGGAAATGCTTGTGACCAGTACATCAGTGCATGATGCCAGTACAGCTTTTAGAATATGATATGGTACTGTTTTGTTTTGCATATGAGCTAGAGGCCCTGGTTTTATGCTTTGTCTAATACTTTTGATTGTTGGATATGTGGAAAACAAAGGGTAAAATCAACATCAGTTATGGTGAGAGCTGCTTTATTATATGTTTTATTATTTTTAATATTTAAAAATCCTAATGTGATTTATTATGCAGGAAAAGTTTTATGAAAGACGGGGTGATGCCACCAGTCAGGGACAAGAGCACTCTGCTGCATCCGACAACGCCATTTTCTTGGAGGTGGTGGGTGGTAAAAACAAGAAGGGTGTTGTGTATGGGTTGGGTCGGATGGGGGATGAGTACTTGACCTCATCGACGTCACATACTCAATCCGATCCTGACCTTACCCCCGACGTACGAGAGGTTATCGCCAATCTCAATGCTGAGCTGGCAGCGAAGGACAACAGGATAAACCACTTGGAGAGGACGATGGATCAGACACAGAGAGAGATGCACGCATTGTTCCAGCACTTAGGATACAGGCCCGGTTCCTCTGGTGCCGTTCCACAAGATGATTCGCATGCTGATCCAGGTGCCGACGATGAGGACGATGGCGAGGACGATAATGGCTGGATCCCCCCACCCCCCCCACCACATTGATATTATATTTGTTACATTTAGTTATTACCACTATTGTACTACATGTGTTGTTTCTATTTGGATATTGGATATTGTATTAGATGTTTATATATATGGTGGATTTATATTGATGTTTGAGTTGAGTATAATTTTATGTAATTTATCTCTGTTTTGTATGATTAAGCAGGATGGTAATTTTGGTAAAAGTTTGGTATTATTGCAAAAAAAAAAAAATGATATTTAGCTACCGAATCGGATTCGGTAGCTAAATATAATTTGCAAATTTAAAATTTAGCTACCGAATCCTATTCGGTAGCTAAATAAAATTTGCAAATTTAAACGTTAGCTACCGAATAGGATTCGGTAGCTAAACCAAAATATATATTTAGCTACCGAATCTTATTCGGTAGCTAAACCAAAAATATATATTTAGCGACCGAATTGTATACGTCGCCAATTCGGTCGCTAAACTGGTAACAGATTTGGTATACGTGACCATTTCAGCGACCACAATGTTTATATTTAGCTACCGAAATATTCCGTAGCTATTGGCGACCGTAGTGAAATTCGGTAGCTAAATCGATTAGCTACCAGCACTTTAGTTACCAACTCCAGTCGGTCGCTAATTCGGTAGCTAAACAATTTAGCTACCGAATTTTGAATATTAGCTACCGGAAAATTCGGTAGCTAAACATCATTTTTCTTGTAGTGAATGTTAAGAGGCTTGTCTCAATGAAAGATCTCAAATTAGTTGGTTTAAAGTCTCATGATTGCCATGTCTTGATGCAACAACTACTACCAGTGGCTATTCGTGACATCTTGCCTAAAAAAGTGAGACATGCCATAACAAGGTTGTGCTTATTCTTCAATGCTATATGTAGCAAAGTCATTGACCTTCAAAAACTGGATGAGTTGGAAACTGAGGCTGCTATTATCTTGTGTCAGTTGGAGATGTATTTTCCTCCTTCATTTTTTGACATCATGGTTCATTTAATTGTTCATCTAGTGAGGGAGATTAGATTGTGTGGCCCCGTTCATTTAAGGTGGATGTACCCAGTTGAGCGATACATGAAGATACTAAAAGGGTATGTGAAGAATCCACACCGTCCTGAAGCATCTATTGTTGAAAGGTATGTTGCAGAAGAAGCTATTGAGTTTTGTACAGACTACATGTCAGAAGCGGAACCTGTAGGGCTTCCTAAGTCTCGTCATGAGGGAAGATGTGATGGTAAGGGTACACGAGGTATTACTGTTAAGAGCATGGGTCGAGAGGAAGTGCTTCAAGCACATTTGTATATATTGAATAACACCGATGAGGTTAATCCTTACTTATGTGATCACAAAACCATTGTCAAGCAAAATTACCCTCGAATGAACGAAAAATGGTTGTTGAACAAGCATAATAAGACTTTCTTAAACTGGTTTAAAGATCAAATTGCGGAGGATAATACTGCTTCTGATACATTAAAATGGTTAGCACACGGGCCTAACTTTGATGTCATATGTTGGAGTGGATACGATATCAATAAGTTTTCCTTCTATACAAAGTCCCAGGATAACAAGAGTACCATGCAAAACAGTGGGGTTATGATTGTAGCCGAGTCTATGCACTTCTCTAGTTCAAAAGATACAAACCCCGTTATGGCATCCATATCTTACTTTGGAGTCATTGAAGAGATTTGAGAGGTCGATTACACTAAATTTAGAGTACCTATTTTTAAATATAAGTGGGTTGACAGTAACAGTGGTGTACAAACCGATGAGTTAGGATTTACATTGGTAGACCTTGACAAGGTAGGTCATACAGAAGAGCCTTTTATCATGGCTTTCCAAGCAAGACAAGTGTTTTATATCCATGATCCTTCTAACAAAAGGTGGTCGGTGGTTCTCCAAGGAAAAAACATGCATAATGGTAGTGAGGAAAATCAAGATTCAACTCTCGATATTTCCGATACTCCTTCTTTCTCAACACGGATGCCTACTTTCAATGAGGAAAATGAAGCGGACGATGTACATGCCATTTGTGATGATCATCATGAAGGGATATGGGAGAACATTACTACTTGACCATGGTGTAAGTTATGTTTAAAGTTATATTTATTAGTTAAGTTATGTTTATCTTGATAAATATAAGTTAAGTTTTTTTTGTTATTTAATTTGATATTTATATGTTAAGTTATTGTGTAAGTTATGTTTAAAGTGATATTTGTTATTTATCCATCTTTACTGACATAGTTTATTATTTTTTGTATAAACAGGCATACATGGCAGATCCCTCGGGCATCCCTCCTACACGCAGCGGGTCGGATACCCCATTGACAGGAAAAAAAGGTAGACGCGCCACACGATTAAAAAAATTGGCCATCAACCGTAGTGGTAATCAAAGGTTGAGGGTTGAGTTTGATGGAGATTGCTTACCTATAGGGCCAATGGAAGATCAGTTTAAGAGTTTTGTGGCCGTCCTTGCCAAAAGCAAGGCTAGTATACTTATTGAGGATTGGGACCATGTACCGACGAACGTGAAGGATCAGATATGGGATAGTATCATGGTATTTTACTTTTACCCTCTTTGGTTGTATATATTTTATTTCACCATATTATTTTCATATACACTAATTTCTCCATTCTGTTTTGTAAATATAGCTCACCTTTGAAGTGCCGGATACCGAGCGTATGAAGAAAAAATGGATTTCGTATGCGGGTGAGCGTTGGAGAGCATTTAAAACACAACTAAGCGGGAAATACATACATGGGCGTGCAGACAAATCTCCACTTGAGATGTACCCGTTCCTTGATCAAGAGACATGGGATAGATTTGTTCAGATCCGATTGGATCCCGCCTTTCAGGTTAACTTGAGTTATATTGTTTAACTTTACCAACCAAATTGATTTTATTAATATACTGAATTCAGTTGATGTTATTTATATTAGGAGAAAAGGAAAAAGGCGCAGGAGATCCAGAGTAAGAATCTCTACCCCCATCATTTGTCTCGTGGGGGATATAAAAAGCTGAGGAGGAAGATGATTGAAGAGAAGAAGAAACAACTTTTGGAACAAGCATCCCAAGCTGATCCTACGGCTGATCCACCTCCAGAAGTTGTTGATCCACCTCCACCCCCACGCCACCATACATGGAAGAGAGCCCGACAAGGACCATCGGGACAATATACATCTGAGGAGGCACGTCTTGTTGCCGAAAAGATTGTAAGTATATATTCAATTCTAATTGTAATTGTAACATGCTTATCCATCATCTTACACAAATTAATGTGACAATTGTATGTTGTAGGATTCCTTGGACGAACAAAGCACACAAGGAACCTTTGTGTCTACTGGACGCAAAGATGTCTTGGCTGTTGCGATTGGTAAAGAGGACCACCCAGGCCGTGTCCTTGGTGTTGGATGGGGTGTTGGCATTACCCAATACCATGGACCATCTTCACATCATCGGAAGAGGGATGATATTGAGTCCATCAAGGCGCAGCTTCGAGAAGAAATAAAACGAGATCTTCTCTCAGAGTTGGCATCTATGGGTTTTTCCCAGCAAAACACAAGTGCCCAACCATCTGTACCTGTGAGCACTATGGGTTCATGTGATCATTCACATTAGCCTGATAAGGAGGACGATCAATGTGAGTTGTATGTTGATGATCATCATGATCGCCGGGTAGTGGCATTTGGGAGGGTACACAACTTGGGAAATACCTTACACCACCAGACATTAGAGGATGATCATGTGAGGGTGGTGGTGGAAGATGTTCTAGATGTTGATGCTCTAGTCCCTGTGCCCACTGAGGAGGTTATTACAGTTGGCCAGGCCCCCGATAATTTCATCCCTTGGCCGAGAAGACTTGTGAGGTTTTTTGTTTCAGCCAAGGTATTCATGTAATTGTTCACTTACATATGTTTTTCTATATTTACAATTGAAATAACTTAATTGTGTTTACTTGTGTACTAATGCTTTACCTCTATTGTTTAGGATGATGGAAAAGATCATCGACCCAAAAGGCCTAGGTCGGATCCGAGAAAACTTGTGGCGTCTGGTTCATCGAAGGTATTCATATAATCATTCAATAAGTTAAGTTTTTTTTTATTTACAATTGAAATAACCTAACCGTGTTTACTAATGTTCTATATTTGCTGTTTAGGGTATTGACAAGGATGTTGAACTTGATGCTCTGGAACGTCTCGCATTAGCTGCCGTGAAACTTGGGAAGGAGTCCGCTTTTATAAATTTGGAACATGATGGCAAGCCCGACACTTTCTATATCCCCCAGAGGGACATTATGGAGATATGCATTGATAGTGAAATGCTTTGCATGACAGTTGTCTCATTATGGTGCACGTAAGTTATGTTATTTCAACTAATTAATTTGTAAGTTAACTAATTAAGTTTTTAACTATTATAACTAATATTTATTTCAATATCTTAGGTATCTGCATCGCCTGTGTATTGATAGGGGTAACCTCCATCTTTATGGATTCCTTGACCCTCAACTAATTCAGGGTGAGACACTTAGGTCAGATGAGATTACTGCGTACATGCGACGTGTGCTTGATGAAGGCAAAAAACAGTTCTACCTAGTACCTTACCTCCATCTGTAAGTACAAGTTTTACTAGTGATTTATAATTATCTGTGACTTGTCTCTAACTGTTTCCAAATGCAGTAAACATTGGCAATTATTGATCATTTGTCGTGGTATGAGTGTTGTGGTCTTCTTTTGTTCGTTGGGAAGGAAGCCGACAAAAGAAATCAAGCTTATTGTTGAAACGTAAGCTTTTAATTAATTTAATTTGTACTACATTTGCTTTATTAATTACTCTGAAATATATAACATACTTTAAATTCATATTTTCTTAATTATGATAGAGCTATGAACGCAAGTCGTGTTTTGGATGGTGGTAGGCCTAGGCCTATTAGGTGGATTTACCCTAATGTAAGTAGTTTATTAATTAGTACCCGAGATTCAATTGCAGTGTAAAATAGTTACTATTATGTTTTTACTCATTATATATTCAAATTGTGTATTCATTTGTAGTGTCATAGGCAACGTGGCGGCTGGGAGTGCGGATATTATGTCATGAAGTGGATGTTCAACATTGTCTCCGCAAGTATTACAGATCGATGGAAGGAGGTAATTAACTAATAACATTTGTAAATAGTTATAGATTAATTATGTATAGTTATAGTTGATTAGTTATAATTAATGTGCAGATTTGCGACAATCCGGAAGCATTTTCTGAAGAGGACATTAAGGACATCAAGGAGCGTTGGGCAAACTTCTTTCTTGAGATGACTTCTGAACATTAATTTATATATGGATGACATTTTATTTCTTTAATTTGTTTAATTTGTTATATTTCTTTGTTGTTTCTTTGTTATGTATTAATTTAATTAATTAGTTTGAATTTATTACATTATATAATTAGTTGAGTTTGTTGAATCAAAAGCTGACTTTTGCATAATCAATAAAGTATAGTTTGGCTTATTACTTAGTATATATAGTGATTTGGATTCTGTTATTGTTGGGATTCTATTTTGGCTGGGATTGTTCTGGTTGTACATATATGAAACAGGGTTAAGGATTGTCACTGGTTTAAAACAAAGTATTAAAAAAAAAAATGGACTATCAACATCGGTTACAATAGAGAACCGATGTTGAAATATCCATTTCAATCGGTTCTGAGTTACAACCGATGTGAAAATATACTTTCAACATCGGTTACACTACCAAACCGATGTTGAATTTTAACTTTCAACATCGGTTCTATATTATAACCGATGTTAAAAGATCTTTTTCAATAATTATTAATCTGTTGAATGAGAACTTTCAAAATCGGGTTTGTTTATAACCGATGTTGAAAGTTAACTTTCAACATCGGTTTAAAACCGATGTTAAAAGGTCTTACATTCTACATCATCTGTTTCTACATCGGTTCCATAACCGATTTAGAATGATATTTTTAACCGATGTTAAACATGTTTATTGCACTGGTGGTTTCACCTTCCAAAAATTGGTGTAAACTTGCTCTTTATTTTTTGGACCAATAGGAATGCTTGATTTGGACATATAAGATTTTGAAAAGTTAAAATGTATTCATTTTATAGTATTTAAGAAATTTGACGTATTTTCATATTGAGCTTGTATATTAGTATATTGACACTGTATACTAATGTATAATACTGTATTTTTTTTGAGTTGTATTTATTTAATTTTTTTTGTAATATAATTTTTTTTTCCCGTCAAATTCCTAATATTTGGGGATGGAGGATAGGATATCAGATGAAAAAAAAATTAATCATTTTCTTTGTGAATATACAAAATAACAAAATACAAATATCAAAAGTATAAAATACAAATACATAAATTAGTATTTGCTTTAACTGAGTATAAAGCAAAAATCTTAACTTAATACCACGTTAGCATTTCTATTGATAGAAAGGGGTTTAATCAAAATGATGCATAATTAATGTATCATTTTGTAAAAGGTGTAAGCTTGCTCTAAAGTGGTAGCTCAAGTTGATATGCACATATCTTTTTTCTTAATCGTGACTGTTTTTGGTTTTGTCTTCATTCACAAGCTTGAATAGGAAGTTTACGATGCTCTGAATTTGATAAGTTTGATCAAACAACGCACTTTCAAACCGAATATTTACTCGATAATATTGTTATATAAAGCCTCTTGTCTCTTTTTGCCATGAAATCTTAATTTGAATACAATACTGTAGCCGCCAGCACTAAGCAGCACATTACGTTGCATTAAAACGGAATAATCGATAATGGAGCCACTGCCACATGCATATAGTGGCTTGATACAAAATAACAATAAAGTGACCATGAATAGATCAGGCAGGGCCACTGAATAAAATAATCTCAATAAAATAATGTATCATAATTAGAGACGGTAAATCGGGTTAGTAATGGGTCACGTTTAATTAACCATTCAAAATTGGAGGGTTAAAATTGTGTTTTTATTCAATTCATTTTTCTATGGGGGTCAACTTATTCTAGGTTCTCTTCATCCTATCTTCTAGAGAGCTGCCCTGATTTCATGAGTACGTTGAAGCTATTGGGTGCATCTTATTAGTTATTCATGTTTTTCGAGAAGCCAACATATGAGATTCGGATTCTTTCGATCTGGATTATCTCCATCTATTCTATAATCAAATATTATCCTTTGAATTAATTATACAGCGAGAAAATCTCCTGTCACCCATTAAATTAATATTGAACTATTGATATTTAGTTAGAAAGATGATAAATATGGAATCTAGATGAAGAGAATCAATTTTCAACAAAATGAAGGACTTTATGGCAAAGCTAGGAGCAAAAGTGTCTAACACATGCTCCTCCAGACGTCCTCTCCAACGAAGGTAGAGTGAAAAATGTTTCATTGCTAGTTCGTCCCTCCCTACCCCAACAAGCCATTGCGGCCCACCTCCACCAGATTTGCAACCCCACAACAAATCAACGCCACCCAAACCCACAATCACGAACTTCAGCAGCTGCACAGTCACAAACCACTTCGTGCGCTGTTCTTATCACTATCGTAACTCCACCTCCAACATGCAACCCTCACAACGAAATTAAATTCCCTCATGCTCTCTGAGACTTCTTGAACATAAATTAAGGAGTATTGTTGCACATAAAAAAATCATATTCCTGTTTGTATAATTAGATTGTATGTGTCTTCGTGCAAGACTATATAATCCTTTTTTACCAAGAACTATGTACGTACAACAGTTCTGTGTTTTTGTTTCTTCAAGAATTGTTTAACATGTTCATTTTCCTTTTTTAAATGAACACCATGCTATGAACTTTGAGGAACCGCAGCTGATAGCTCCACGCATAGCCCCCGGGTAACGGCAATCCTTAATAGTTGCTAGCAATTGGTTTTAGGAATCAATAATTCTCGAGACACTTAAATCACTACTTTAAACCTTTTGTACAACAAATAGAATGGCCTTCCTTCAACATCGCATAAAAATAATATTATTTATTGTTAGCACTCAACTTGGAAAGTCAAATGCCAACACAGTAACTCATTAGTTTGTGTAAATTTCCTTAAGCACATTTAATGATTCTTGCCTCGGTTTTTTTGTTTAATGGGCAAAAGAATATAAACTTTATGCCTGTTATGCCACTCTAGATCTCTATGGTCTCGTTCGGTTCGGGAATGTCTTTATTCCCAAGTAAACTATATTCCCAGATTTCCGAAATTATTTCATTCTCAGCATATTTCTTTTCCACCCTTACATATGAGAGTAGAATTTCAGATTTCATTTTCAAAATTTATTCTTCAACATCTTTTATGTTTGGAAATTGTTTTGTATCTCTTATACCAAATATGGATAAATTTTATTCTCACCTTACTTTTTAGGGAATGTCAAAATATACCTAATATAAAACACCACATATAGGAAAAAGTTTCATCAATAACAATTTTTAATAACATGCTGATACATTCGGTATGGACTTCATTTTCTTTCACAAAGCAATCATACTTGTATTTTATGAGTTATGGTGAATTGTTATCCATTTGGTTATATATTCAAATAACAGTGCTCATATTTTTGTGTGTACAAGAGTATCCTCAGCCGATAGCCAAAATATAATCCCTTCGAGATGTAAAGATCAACGAGATGAGTTTTGCTTCTCTCAACAAAGTCTTTTCCATATACACGACAGTAATCGAACCCTTAACATGCTTAAAGAACTCAATTATTTACCAATTATGCTAAGTCTTTTTGATACAATGCTCATTTTTATATTTGCACAACAAAACATCCCTATCTTATTACTCTGTGCATTTTCTAAAGCTTGATTGGCTTAATACCCTGCTCGAGGTATGAATTGTGTTTTCACCAGCTACCGATGGATCTCCTTCTGTATCCCTTTCATTATAAGCATGCAAAAGCTAGTAACTTTAACCATGTGTTGGAAATACATCTAGGGTCAACTTCTAAATCCACCAGGCCCAGGCCCTGCAATTGTCCAGTAGTGATATAAATCCTCACCTAGATGCTTATCATGTTTTAGAATGGATACTTTTCAAATAAACTTTAAGAATATAAATTGGTTGAGTTGTCTTCAGGTAGGGCTACAAAATGCAGTAAACAGATTAACTTTGAGCAAGATATACAAGATATTGTGAGGTATCCAACTTTTAAAACCATAAAAAAAATTGGAAATTTTGTTACTAGACAGATATAAGTAATGTGTGCATCGGACCAATACAAATATCATTTAATATCTTTATATTTGGATCCTTCCAGATTTTTTTTTTTCAAATGAACTAAACCTCTTATTAATCTAATGCGCAAACTCAATTTGTAGATATGGCTATCAGAAAATGCGAGGATCCACCTACCTATTCTCATATGGCTAACTATGATAGGTGACTGCAATCGAATAACTGGCAAAGCCAAATAATTGCACCAATGACAAGGCAATTAGAGTTTTGTTACACACTACCTATACGGCTATATCCCACATCTTTCTTTTCAATGATCAATGGTTATTAGTTTGGCAACAAAGAGCCAATTAGATGTAACAGAAGAGAATTGATTTGCATCATCAGTTCCATATTTCTTAGTAGCTTTCTTTTGGAGGTCTAGTGTCTTATTGGGAGATAGATACCTTTTCAGCCCTATATATAGTGAGCCAAACCAATTATGCACCATCAAGTCGCAGCAGATAATCTAAGGCTATGTTTGGGAGGATGGAGTGGGATTGTTAGTAATAGAATGAAATGGTAGAAAAAACGTAACCCATTGTTTGGGAGTTTTTTCATTAATGGGGTGAGATGGTTGAGGAGTGGAATCCAAACCACTCTATACCCCTCATTTCTTCATTTTTTTTCCATACCCTCCAAATTGGCAGGTTTGGGATCTTCCTCCAAACTTCCAAACAATAGAGTGTTATAAGTTTATCTTTCCACTCCATTCCACTCTATATCACTCCATTACTAATCATTCAACTCCATCTCCTTCAAACTCTCAAAGATAGCCTAAGGAAACGCAGTAGCTCTCCTTCTGTCATTAGGTTAAGGAGAAGGAATTGAATCAAACAGGATTGCTCATCTATGCTTGCAGGTTTGTTTGTGGAGGTGACAGAAGAGAGTGAGCACCTGGCTCTTTCTTAGTGTGGGCGTTTCATGCTAAAAGTTGTGTGCTTACTCTCTTTTTGTCACCACCTCTCCTCCCTTCATCACTTTTCTTTTTGCTTTTGACATACTTCAGAGTCTTATATTAGTAGGTTAATTGAATCATTCTATTCATTAACTATAGCACTCAAGCTTACATGGCTTTTGTGTATCCGAGTGCAAGTGAGCACATATTTTTCAGGCCATTTATTCTTTTTTTTTTTTACAGTAAGCCATTTACTCAAGAACAGGTGCAATGAGATAGGGATGACAATTTGTATCCGTGCGTGAGGATCCCCGCGGGGATTGTTCTGGGCCCCATGGGCGGGGATTTTTTCCACACGGGGATGGGGACGAGGGAGAAAATCCCCCCGAATGCACTTTGGGGACGGGAACGGGAGACATGCTCCCCGTCCTGTGGGGTTCTCAACCCCGAAAAGATTATTAAAATATCCTTATAAATATGTGTATATATATTATATAAATATATTTTATTAAATTTAAATATATATTATTTTTATAAATAAAATATTAAGAAAAATTCAAGCTTGATTCCTTTGATCAAGACCTTACATATTGAACATGACAAGAAAATCTGAACTTGATGTTGTAGTCTTTGACCTTATCATAATTTTATTGAATCTTTGTTTATATTGTTTAAAATTGAACTTGTTGCAATATCTCATAGAGTGCTTTAATTTTAAATATTTAAGATTTTTAATGTTCTTATATTTTATTGGATTTTAGTTAATTACCTTTTTTTTTTTTAATTTCCAGGCCCCCGAACTCCACGCGGGGATTCGTAGAGAATGGGAACGGGAGAGAAAACCCCCCATGACGAGGAATAGGGACGGGGAGCGGGGGAGTACTCCCCACCCCCGCCCCTGCCCCGTTGCAATCCCTAAATGAATATATCTTTATTTTTATACTGACTGAATTCTCCCAAATAGAATAGGCTGTGTCTACATATATTACTTGTAAGAGGTGGTTGCCATGGGGACCATGCGTACGTTAGAAGTGGTGATGAAGTTCATTAGATATCCCAAACCAGGAGATGCAAAATTTGCAATGTGTAGAACTCAAATTTATTCACTCTCTCTAGATTCCTTAACAATAATGTAGTGGGTTTTAAAATGAGGTCAATAGCTGTAATTAAGGTCACTGGCGGAGCTTTATAGTGACAAGGGGAGCCTTGGCTCCCCCAAAAATGTTAAAAATATTTTAACCTACATATAAAAAACTAACTACTGTTCTTAAAATAACAAAAGTCATAAAACATATGTATAACTTTTTTAAACTCCCTTCAATCTAAGCTCCATAAGTACACAACAATGGCATATCAATCACTAAAGATCAACTTATTCATATAATCATCGGGACAACTAAATGAAGCACATTCACATAAATAGGCTTTAATCTATCTAAAATCAGGTTAGAAAAATCTAGAGTTTTTTTTTATGGGCAAATCACAAAATGTTAGTGTTAATATTAGTATTTTGTTAGTGGGTGGGATTCGAACCTTCAACTTCCTTATCACTCCACTTCTTAACTCCCCCGCCCAAACCCCCAAGGCCCAAGCCAACCTTATAACCCCCTAGAAAAATCTAGAATAACAAGTATATTTATTCCGGCTCCCCCAAATTTTTGGTTCAAGATCGTCCACTGATTAAGGTTGCAACATGATGATTTTAGTAGTTTTCATAATCGCATTTTACGTCCACAATTGCGGTCACATTTTTCCTTCGCAATAATGATAAACACAACATAATCGCAACCACAATTTAAAACCTTAATATTACATATACATACAGATCTGGTCAAAGTTAAGTAACACCTAAGTTTCTCATCTACTCTTCTCCATCTATCTTGTCTGATAAATTTGAGTAACACCTAATTTTCTCTGATGGTTAATTCACATTTTATGCTATCTAGTAATATTTGTTTTCGGGTACAACTTAATGAATATTTTCGTCAATTGGCATTTAACCTTGTTACTGTTTTTTAAATATTCAGATCATGCCCCTCCTTGTTAACTATTCCTTTGAAGTAATTGGATTAGCCCCTCCTTTGTGCCTATGGTGCACATAAGAAATCAAAGAAATATGTATTGTATATGTTGGTTAGGTTGGTTGGGCCACATATGAGACAGGGCTTATTGTAGCTGGCTAAGTTTGTTGGGCCCCCATAAGGGTTTTCATGGGCAGGTCTTCATCAAAATTCAAAATTCGATTAAGAAAAGAAAAGAGAAAGAGAAATATATATATGAAATAAAAAAAAAAGTGTAAATACCCAAGTTGATCCCTGAAATTATAGGGTCGTATCAACTTAGTCCCCTACATTATCAATATTCCAAAATGATCCTTGAAATAACAAAATGTAGCAAATGCATCCCTGACATTATTCAATTAGTTTCAAATGCATCCCTGACATTACCAACTTAATGTCATTATAGTCCATGCAAATATTAACATAGGGACGAATCTGATTAACTTTCTGCAATTATAGGGATCATTTTGGAATATTGATAATATGAAGAATTAAATTGATACGATCCTATAATTTTAGGGATCAAATTGAGTATTTAATAAAAAAAAAAAAAAAAGAAGGAAAGAAAGGAAGCCCTAGGCAATATATAGAGGTGGAAAGAGGGTTTGGAAACGGAGGGAGAGGAAGAGGATTTGAGGGTGGCCACGTTTAGCGAGCAACACACAAACCCCTATTCTTCTCCTCTACTCTACTCTATTTTAGGGTTTTACCTTCTTCTTCTTCTTCTTCCTATCTGCTTCGCTCCTCTCCTCTCCTCTCCTCTCCGTTCCAATGAGCAACGACAAGGATACCTTCAACGTCTCCGATCTCACCGCTGGTGGTGCCGCACCTTATCTTACTTCTGAACCTTTTTTTTTTTGAATTTTTGCCTTTTATTTACTAATTCGAATTTCTATTGGTTTTGATGTCTTCGTGAAGCTCTGAATGAGGAGAATAGAGCAGACCTTGTCAATGCTCTCAAGGTCTGTATTGTTTATCTTTTACTCTTTACTATCGATTTTGTTGAAGATTCATTATTATTACTATTTTTCTATCAACTTTGGATTCAGAATTAGGTTCCTTGCTCGAATATCAAATTTTATGCGTTAATTTGGCTATTTAATTAGTTGAGTTATGCGTTTCCTTTGTGTGCAGAGCAAAATTCAGAGTCTGGCTGGGCAACACTCCGATGTTCTAGAGTCTCTATCACCTAATGTCAGAAAGCGTGTTGAGGTTCTCAGAGAGATCCAGGTATATTATTGCGTTGGCAGTTATAATGCTAGTTTACATTAGCTGTTTATATTTCTTCTTCATGTCTGTTTATTATAATTTCATTTAATTATCTATGCAATATTTGTATCTTTTTTCTTTTTTTTAAATTGGCCGGGATTAGTCTATCTAAAATGTTGTGCTATATCCTTACAGGTAAATATTAGATTTAAATTCATAATGTGTGTATGAGGATAACATTTTATGTTTTGGAGCTTCCCTGTTATTGTCGTATCATGTATGGTTGCTTTTGATTAGCATCTGATTTATTTTTTATTATCTTACAGGGTCAACATGATGAATTAGAGGCAAAGTTTTTTGAGGAGAGAGCAGCTCTTGAGGCCAAATACCAAAAATTGTATCAACCACTGTACACTAAGGTATCCTCACGACTCTTTAAGTGTAGAGAGCAAACTTAGCAGGTTATATATGATGTTATAAGCTATGACTGTATTTGTAGCATAATTATGTTGCATTGTCTGCTCCTTCCAGCAAGCTGTTTTCTTTTAATCAATTTTAAATTTTAAAAATCATGATTTTGAATGGTACTGGCACGATGTGTTAGGACTGGTATTTCTGAGTCTGCAGAGGGAGAAGCCTGGAGTGTGGAGAGTATATATTCCAGAAAGAAGAAAAGGGTGACTTGGAAATAGTTAGTTAGAGAAGGTTAATGCCTTATGCCGTGGCATGCTGTTAGCATTCTGTTAGGAGAGAGTAGTTATAGGTGGGAGGAAAGAGAAGGGGGGGATTTGGCGTGATTTTGGAATGTGTGACAGAGGACTATCTTCCTCTGAGGGGTCTTGGCTCTGGACCCTGATAGTTGTTCCTTTTGATTGAAGAGTACCATAGCATTTCATTTTGTCATCCGGGGTGCTATTTTTTGGGTTTCTGTTTTCTTTCTTTTCTGGCATCCTAACAGAATGGATGTATTCTTATCTCTTACTATGAATGGATGCAGCGCTACGAATTAGTAAACGGTGTTACAGAAGTTGAAGGGGCAGCCAATGAAACAACAGCTGATATCGAAGAGGATAAAGGTACTGATTACAAACACCCTTTGTTCTTTTGGCAGCTTTCCACTTACTTGCTATAACAGTATAACTATGTGCTTGTCTAGAGAAAGGAGTGCCTGGTTTTTGGCTTGCTGCAATGAAAAATAATGAAGTGTTAGCTGAGGAGGTCAGTCGATTGTGTTAAATTGTTAACTTCTTTCATGATGGCTTATATACGTTTTGCAACCTTGTCTCACATTCAGTCATCCTTTCACTGCTTCCTTATGAAACATAGATTTCTGAGCGTGATGAAGGTGCTCTCAAGTTTCTCAAGGATATCAAGTGGAGCAGGATAGAAAGCCCCAAAGGGTTCAAGCTTGAGTTTTTATTTGATTCCAATCCTTATTTTTCAAATTCTGTCTTGACAAAAACATATCATATGATTGATGAGGACGAGCCGATATTGGAGAAAGCAATTGGGTAAGCTGTTCTTCATTGGTTTTATCGCACTGTCTGTGTCCATAGTTTGCGATCATGTCAAAAGGGGTTGGCTTTTACTCAAATTAATTTTTCTTGCTGCCTTGTTCTTGTAGGACCGAAATTCAATGGCACGCAGGAAAATGCTTGACACAGAAGGTTCTTAAGAAAAAGCCTAAGAAGGGTTCAAAGAATGCTAAACCACTTACCAAAACTGAAAATTGTGAGAGTTTCTTCAATTTCTTTAGCCCACCACAAGTCCCTGAAGATGATGATGACATTGATGAAGATATGGTATTAGTGTCCTTTCAGATGAACACAATACTATAAATAAAAATTTATTTAAATTTTTATACTATTGCTATAGACAGGACTACTGTTTTTGTTATAATGAATTCATTTTTTTAAACAGGCTGAGGAACTTCAGAATCAGATGGAACAAGACTATGACATTGGGTGAGCTTAATTGCCTTTAACTTGTGTTAGCCGTGGCATGTCTTTAAGTTTCCAACATGTTGTGTGCATGCTGTTTTATTGTAACTGTTGACTCTTGTTTCCCTCCACCCTACGTTGCACTATTACAGATATGGGTATGGAGTACGAAGGTTTCCAAAAAATTAGGGTACGGGACATCATATATTTATGTATTATGTGTTTATGTACAACGAAATATGACAGCACAACATAAAAATTAGAATACAATTTTCGGCATAAAAATAGGAAGGAGCTTTAAATTTTCAACCAAGACATCTACAAACTTTAGTACTTAAATTGATATTAGTATCGGATAAAGAACATAATTTCAGATGTAAGAATAAAACATTTTTCCAAAAAAGCAAAGAATCAGACGAACAAATCATATATTTGGTTTTGGGACTGTGCACCCCTATAGATGAGTAGGGTTCTGCTGCAAAGATTGCTGGGGTGTTCTCCACCCAAAAAACAATGATTGGTGGAGCTGCAATCGCTGGAGAAAGCTGGGTAAGAAGAGAGAGAGCAGATTCAGGGCTGGGTCGAATGGGGAATTGGGGAAGTTGGAAATTCCTATATAGGGCTGTGAAATGCAGGGCAATTTTGAGTGAGCCATACCCAAGCTGCACCGTAATCATGGCCATATACGAATTTAAAGAAAAAATCTAGTATGTACAACTTATCATGTATCCATAGCGTACACATACTGGGAGCCCACCCATTTGCTCCCCTTGTTATTTTGTAATCTTAATTTCTGAATCTATCCTTGATTATTTGTCATACTTGTTCAGATCAACAATAAGAGATAAGATTATCCCCCATGCTGTATCATGGTTTACTGGAGAGGCCATTCAGGGAGAGGAGTTTGGAGACCTGGAAGAAGATGATGATGAGGATGAGGATGTTGAAGAGGATGATGATGAAGAGGAGGACGAAGACGAAGATGATGACGACGACGAGGATGAAGATGAGGAAGAAAGCAAGACTAAAAAAAAGGTATGATACTACAATGTGTTAATTGCTTTAAGTGCCGAAACTGGGTTTGTTTTCTATTTGAGGTTTGAATCTGAATGAACCTTTATTTTGTTTCTCATCTGTCCTGTGGCGTGAATTTCTATGGAATGTTGTCGCAGTCATCGGCGCACAAGGTATGACAGTTTGATTTTGTAATCTAAATGAAATAACATAGGCCACAGATCACACAGGATCTCACTCTTGATATGTTTTTTCTTTTTAATTTGTTGGCTTAATTATGTTGGATTGTTGGAATTATGCATTGTCCTTTTTATACACTGGCTATGAAATTTACATCCCTGATTTTCATGTTGGCTGTAAATCTTCAGAAGAGTGGAAGAGCACAGCTTGGTGATGGTCAGCAGGGTGAGCGACCTCCAGAATGCAAGCAGCAGTAGAAGTTTATTTCTGCATAGGGTTAATTTATGCAGCTGAGAGTTTATTGTTGTTCAAGAATGTCTGATGAAAAGTGGGTTGAATGCAGTTTTTTATCGTGGTTTATTGTTTTTCCTCCCTTAATCTTGTAGTCCAAATTTGTTGAGAGTTTCTCCATTTTACTGCCCAATTGGAGAGGATGTTGTTATATAGTTGGGGTGCTATGATTTATCATCGCCTTGTACGTCCATCTGGTATACTTGAATACATAGTTTGTGCATCATCAACTAGTGCCTTTCTTTTCAGTTTAAGAACATGATTATGGCTCTCGTCCTTCCCCCCAGAATATGCACATCTTCATTTTCTAAATGTTAAGTTTCGTGCTTGAAGGGAAATTCAGACAAGGTCAAGGTTTTTGTACTTCAGCGTTAACTTTTTGGTCGATATGATACCAGTTTCCTTTTGGCAATTGCATAAAAGTCGATTTGATGTTCTTTTACTTCGGCTGGTGTAGTCTATTTTATCGCTAGCATTTGTATTTGGCATTTTTCTTTTGGTGTTCTGTTTAAAATTGTGGTGTGCTATAATTTGTTTTCTTAGCAGAAAAATATATATGGTATTATTTCTTGATAGATGTATCGTGTTTATGCACAGCTGAAATTGTTACTTATTAGGTACAACAGCCATCTAAAATTTTCTTAATATTTTTCTTTTATAAAAGAAGTTCTTAATATTTTAATTGTATTCAATTTTAAATGTTAAATATCTTAAAATGATATGTATTTCATTGAAATATCTACATAATAATAAGTCTTTTGAGTTACATCATAACCTATAGTTCCGAATTATTGTTGTGAATTGTGAATGAAATAAAAAAGGTGCTTTAAAATGATGGATAAGATTCATTGTTCTTGTCTTTTTATGATTAAAAGGGGCTAAGGCCCAAAAGAGAACAAAAAAATAGCTTCCTATTTAATAAATAACAGAGGATGCATCATACAGAACAGCGAAATAAGCAAAACTAGGGAAAAAAAGTCAAAAATATGAACTCTAGGCTCGAAGTAGACTCATGCATCGCATGACTAGATGAACATCCATTTGATTCACACTTCTAAAACCCCTTCTCAAGGCCCCAATGATCTCGAATACCTCCTCCAAACCCTGCAATCTGATTAGAGCTGGAAAAGGTACCATCACAATTCAGCTTGATAACCCCCAGATTAGGTGGAATCCAACGAATCAAGGCCGAACCGGAAGTCATGTTCCTTCTGCTTCTCACTCGAGAAGAATCATAAAGGATGTGTTTGGATGGGGTATTTCAAAATTTCAGGATATTTAAAATACAAATCAATTGAAATGCTTCATTTGAATTACCTTCATTTTGAAAATATTTTGTTTGGATAGAATAGTTCAATTTCTTTATATTTAAAATTCTTTGTTTGGATAAATAATTTTAATTTAATTCAATTATAAAATTTTATTTTTCAAAAATTTAAAAAATTTGAAGCGGAGGTGGTGACTGGTCGTCCGGCGGCGGCGACCGTTCGGCTGTGGTGGGCGGCCAGCGACGGTGGTCCGACGATGGACCAGCGACCAGCGGTGGTGGATGGTGGTTGAGAGGAGAGGAATTTAGAGGTGGGAATTCTAAATTCCTCTCCTTTTAACTAAAACAATTACCCCATTAAATTCCAAGAATTTTAAATACCTCATAATAAAACATTCAAATAACATATTTCAATTACCATCTTAAAATACATTACCCTCTAATATCACCCCATCCAAACACAACCTAAGTGTGTGTTTGGATGAGGTATTTCAAAATTTCAAGGTATTTAAAATAAAAGGCAATTGAATTGCTTCATTTAAATTACCTTCATTTTGAAAATACTTTGTTTGGATAGAGTAATTCAAATACCTTATATTTCAAATTCTTTGTTTGGTTGTAGGAATTTAATTTCCTTCAATTATAAAATTTCATTTTTCAAAATTCTTTGGGATTTAGATATAAAATGTCAGAAATAAAAACAAAAAATAACAACAAAGGCAAGTGGCTAGAGCAAATAAAACAGTGAAAATGGAATCAAATCTGAAACCCAGTTGATGAATAACAACACTTACAAACTTAATTGCAACTTCTTTGTTAGTCTGAAAATTAGTACCTGCACAACAAAGTAACTCATCAAAACACATCATAAGAACAAAGACAAGTGGCTAGAGCAAGAGTCAATCGTGTCTTATAAGGATGAAGAACCCAAGCCATGAGAGAGAGCAAGAGCAAGCAAAGATAAGAACCCTAGATTTACCATCGCATAAGAAAAACAAAGATGAAGAAAGCATCAGTAAATCTGAAACCTAGAGCAGCTCCAAGCTAGAGCTATGGAAGTGAGGAATCCATGACCAAGCTGAGGTATCGATAGCAATGGCTAAGAATGTGAAGCTGAGAAGGGAAGATCAAAAAATGGCTGAGAAGGGAAGATCCAAAAATGGGTGAAGGTGAAAAACATGAAGAGTGAAACTTAGATGGTACGAGGCTGAGAGTGAGAGAGGAATTTAGAAATTCCATCTATTTTGGTAGAATTTGAAATTCCCTCATTTTGTATAAAAAATTACCCTCTTAAAATATCAAGAATTTTAAATTCCTGATAATAAAACATCCAAACAAAGCATTTTAATGTAAAGAATTTCAATTACCCTCTTAAAATACATTACCCTCTAACATCACCCCATCCAAACACACTCTAAGGCTTTGTTTGCGAGATAGTTTCAAGAGGGAAAGGGAAGGAAAGAAAAGGTAAGTTTGCATGAGATCCTTATTTGGGAGTTTAGTAAAAGAGAGGAAAAGATTTTGAGGTATATTGTAAACCCTCCAAAACCCTCCGAGGAGCCATTTTCTCCTTTCCCTCAATTTGGGGTATTTTGGGGGATAATATATATATAATTTACCAATTTACCCTTTTAATAATTTCTAATTTTACCCTTCTTTTTTCGTAAAAAAATCTTTAAAATTAGAGAGAGAGAAAATTTAGAGTGAGAAAATTATTTACATATAAAAAATAGGAAAATAATTTTTTTGGAAAAAAATATTATTTATTTTCGGAATTAATATTATTTAAAAATATTAATTTTGTTAATTTTCTTAAATAAGGATAAAATTGTAAAAGTATGTCCAATATCCTCCATTTCCTTCCCCTCACATAATATGTATTCTCAAACAAAAAGAGGAATAATGCTCTCCTTCCCTCCTTCCCTCCCCCTTCCTTCCCCTATCAGCTCCTTCTTTTTCTTTCCATCCTAACTCGCAAACAGAGTCTAAGAGCTTTTTTAATCTCCCCCATCGTTCTTCTAATCTCATTCACAGCCAACCTTCTGCCAAAGATAGCTTTGTTTCTTGATCTTCGGATACGATTCAACACCACCTTTTTTTGTTTTTTACCATAACAAAGTGTGTTCTCACTTCTCACATGAGTAACTCCTAGAGATGAATTATGTATTTAACGAGAGAATTTTTTAATGTAATATATTAGATCAATAGAAGTTTTGTATTTCAATTAAGAAATTAATGAATTTTTAGTCTATGCAAATAGGAGCTATTTTAGCTTTTGTCTCTGTAAACAATTTTTTAGATATGGTATTTGTACGTTTTAAAACTTACGAATTAGTCTTTGTCATTAGTGTTGCATCGTTTAGTGCTGATGTGGTCATATGTATAATTAATTAATATTTTATTGCTACATAACTTTTTTATTTTTGTTTTATTTTTTAATAATTAATATAATTATTAAGCCAAAAAACGGAAATTACAAAAGCAATGCTCTTTATCACCAAATCGCAACAAAACCTGAGTGAAATATCTCATACAAACTATATAATTGTCTAGCCAAAAAATTGAAGGCACCTCTACATCTAGAAATTATACCTACTCTTTACGGTAGCGTTTGGTACAGTAGCATTCCATGAACCAGACACCACCTACATGTCTTCATATTTTGAAATTGTTGAATGATTTTTTCATTTTCAATACTATAAAAAATATCTCTCTATATATGTGATCATACAATTATTCAACAATTCATCTCACTAAAATTATATTTTAAGTTATATTGGGAAATGAAAAAAGTGTTATACGGTATTATTATTGTTGTTCAAATAACGGTATTGAAAAAAGAGTTTAATTGTTATGTACTGACAGTATAAAGTTTTTTACACTGTCAACCAATCACCCAATCATGGTATGAGTGAGTTTTAATGTAGTTAGGGTAACAAACAATTTTTTTTTTACTGATGTGATAATTTTTTATTAGATGTCTATAGAAAAGGATTTTACATTATCAGTATACAACAATTAAACTGTTGAAAAAATTGTTTACTTGTTATTTATCTTGTAAATAAATAAACATTGGTTAGGTTTTATGGGCCACGTGAGGAGTGGGGGTTGTATTGAAGCAGGCTAAGTTGGTTGGCCCCCCCGTAATGCTTTTGTATTGTATTTATAGTTCAGCATCAAAACTATAAAAATTATGAAAAGAAAAAAGATAAAATGGAAATGAAGCCCTAGGGAGTAGGCTGGACAACGGTCGGGTTTGGTCGGATTCGAGCCCAAATGGCCCAATCCGAACCAAACCGAGGAGAAAAAAAAACGGAACCGTCTCCGACCGTTTGTACCATCGGGTTGGACGATTCGACGGGTCAACGGACGGGTCACCGCGGTTTTAGTCCGAAAAAAAGAAGAAAAAAAAAAAGAAACAGAAACAAAGAAGCTTCAAGAAGAAAAAAAGATCTGGGTAGATGAAAGATCTGCAACAAAAATGCAGATTTGGTAGATCTGCAAACACCCAACATTTTCCTTCGGTCAATGGAACCACCAGTGCCGGCCACCACCCCTTCCTCTGCGCCGCTACCACGACCTGGAACCACCGCATTCTGTCCTCAGTCACGCCCACCACGCGAATAGCGCCTCCTCCACCCCCTGTCCCCCTCGACGTCAACGACCTCTCACGTCGATGCCTCCACGCGAACAGCGCCTCCTCACGCCGATGCCTTCGTCTACGATTGTTTCCGAAGAAGGGAGCGACTGATTGAGTGAGAGACAGAGTTGAGAGACGTTGAGAGAGGAGAGGTGCTAACGTTGAGAGAGGAGAGGCGCTAGGGTTGAGAGAGGAACGATGTTCGGGTTGAGAGAGGAGCGGCGGCGACGCTAGGGTTGAGGGAGATGTGAAGATGGCAAGATGTTGTTAGACTTGAGAGAAAGGCAGAGAGTTTGAAGAGGAGAGGCCCAATCTCAAGTTTCTTTAATTTTGTTTGCTTTGGTCGGTTGGGTCGGATTCCAACAGTAAAAAATTTTAAGACCCGCACCCGCCCACCTGCACTCACATGAAATCGAGTTTCTCACCCTTTGACCCGAACCTACCCATCCACACACTTGTTTTTTTCTTCCTGGTTTTTCGGTTTTGGGCCGGGCCTCGGTTTGTTGTCCAGCCCTACTAGGGAATTAAACAAAATAAAACAAAATAAATAAATAGAGGAGGTGGTGCTAGCTAAGCTAAGGGGTTTAAAAACGGAGGGAGAGGAAGGAAGTGAGGAACAAACAAACCCCACCTCTCTCTCTCTCTCTTCACTCAATTCTAGGGTTTTAGCTTCTTCTTCTTCTTATTATTCTTCTCATCTCCGTCGCAATGAGCAACGACAAAGATAACTTCAACGTCTCCGATCTCTCTGCTGGTGCCGCACCATATCTTACTTCTCAATCCTTTTTTTTTTTCTAAATATATTATTTGCTGTAACTCTTTTTTTTTGTTATCCGACTCATTCGATTTTCTGTTGGGTTTTGATTTCTTCGTGAAGCTCTCAACGAGGAGGACAGAGCCGACCTTGTCAATGCTCTCAAGGTTTGTACTTCTTCTGTTTTCTCTTTAATATCGATTTATTCAAGATTGATTATTTTTCCCCATGAACTTCTAAGAATTGGGTTATTTGCTTGAATGTCAAATTTTGATGTGTTAAATTGGGTAATTGGTTGAGTTATGTGTTTACTTTGTGTGTAGAGCAAGATACAGGGTCTGGCTGGGCAGCACTCCGATGCTCTCGAATCTCTATCACCTAATGTCAGGAAGCGTGTTGAGTTCCTCAGAGAGATCCAGGTATATTGCCTTTCCTGAATTTTACAGGGACTGTTTATATTTCTTCTTCATGTTTGTCTATGATATAATTTATCTTTCTTTCTTTTATTAATTAAATAAATACTTGTTGTAAATTGATAATGTATGTATGTATCGAGATAACATTTTATGCTTTGGAGCTTCCCTGTCATTGTTGTATGCTTGCTTGTGATTAGCATATGTTTTAAAGCCTTTTGTTTCAGCTTTTCATTTTTTTAAAAATCATTTATTTTGTGAAACCGGTTGTTTGTTCCACCGTTTTAATGAGAGTCTGAAACAAATGATTCATTTGGAAAAAAATTTCATTAAAATCATTTTTATGATTGTAAAGAAACACAAATTAACTTATGCTTTACCTAAAAATCTCTAAAAAGTAATCTCTAAATTATTTTATATGAAAATCATTTTTTAATTTTTAGCAAACGAGCCCTTATTTTTTATGATCTTACAGGGTCAACATGATGAACTAGAGGCAAAGTTTTTTGAGGAGAGAGCAGCACTTGAGGCCAAATACCAAAAATTGTATCAGCCACTGTACACAAAGGTATGCTCAGGACTCTAACGGTAGAAAGCGAAGTTGGCAAGTTACATATGATGTTATAAGCCATGTCTATATTTGTAGCAGAATTCTGTTGCATTGTCTGCTCCTCCCAGCAGCAAGCTTTTTTCTTTTAATCAATTTTAAAGTTTAAAAATCATGATTTTGAATTGTATTGAGACAATGGATGTATTCTTATCTCTTACTATGAATTGATGCAGCGCTATGAAATAGTTAATGGTGTTACAGAAGTTGAAGGGGCAGCGAATGAAACAACAGCTGATACCGAAGAAGATAAAGGTACTAATTACAATTACACACCTTTTTCTTTTGTAAGTATTCCAATTTTTTTTGCTATAATAACTATGTGCTTTTGTAGAGAAAGGAGTGCCTGGTTTTTGGCTTGCTGCAATGAAAAATAATGAAGTGTTAGCTGAGGAGGTCAGTCAATTGTGTTCAACTGTTAACTTCTTTCCTGATGCTTATATACATTTTGCAACCTAGTCTCATATTCAGTCATCCTCATTTCTTCCTTATGAAAAATAGATTTCTGAGCGTGATGAAGGTGCACTCAAGTTTCTCAAAGATATCAAGTGGAGCAGGATAGAAAGCCCCAAAGGATTCAAGCTTGAATTTTTCTTTGATTCCAATCCTTATTTTACAAATTCTGTCTTGACAAAAACATATCATATGATTGATGAGGATGAACCAATATTGGAGAAAGCAATTGGGTAATCTGTTCTTCATGGATTCTATTACACTGTCCGTGTCCATGGTTTGCAATCATGTCAAAAGGGGTTTGCTTTTCCTCAAATTAATTTTTCTTGCTGCCTTTTTCTTGTAGGACCGAAATTCAATGGCTCCCAGGAAAATGTTTGACACAAAAGATTCTTAAGAAAAAGCCTAAGAAGGGTTCAAAGAATGCTAAACCAATCACCAAAACTGAAAATTGTGAGAGTTTCTTCAATTTCTTCAGCCCACCACAAGTCCCTGAAGATGATGAAGATATCGATGAAGATATGGTATTAATGTTGTTTTGGATAAACACAGGACTTTTTTTTTTTTTTTTGAATTTTTATATTATTGCAGTAGACAGAACCACTGTTTTTGCTATAACATTCTTGTATTTTCTTTTAATTTATTAATTAATTTATACAGGCTGATGAACTTCAGAATCAGATGGAACAAGACTATGACATTGGGTGAGATTAATTGCCTCGTGTTAGTTAGCACTGGCATTTTTGAGTTTGTGCCATTTAGCATGTCTGCTGTTTCAGTGTAACTGTTGACTCTTGTTCATCTGCATACCCTCCTTGATTTTTGAATCTATCCTCGACCAATAATTATTCTTGTTTAGGTCAACAATAAGAGACAAGATTATCCCTCATGCTGTATCATGGTTTACTGGGGAGGCCAATCAGGAAGAGGATTTTGAAGACCTGGAAGATGATGATGAGGATGATGATGAAGAGGAGGATGAAGACGATGACGATGACGACGAAGATGAGGATGAAAGCAAGACTAAAAAGAAGGTACCATATGTTTATTGCTTTTAAGTACTGAAACCTGGCTTTGTTTTCTATTTGAGGTCTGAATCTGAATTAATATTTTTTGTTTCTCACTTCTCCTGTTGGGGCAATTTCTTTGGAATGTTGGTTGCAGTCATCAGCACAAAAGGTCAGATATTTTGATTTTTTTATCAACTATAATAACACATACAGACACATAGGATCTCACTGTTGATATGATTTTTCTTTTTTAAACTTTTTTGGCTTAATGATGTTGGTGCTTCCATTCATTGTCCTGTTTACCCCTGGCCCTGAAATTTACATGCCTGGTTTACATGTTGGCCGTAAAACTTCAGAAGAGTGGAAGAGCACAGCTTGGTGATGGTCAGCAGGGCGAGCGACCTCCAGAGTGCAAGCAGCAGTAGGAAGTTTGTTTCTGCAGAGGGTTAATTTATGCAGCTGAGAGTTTTTTTTGGCGTTTGAGATTGTCTGATGAAAAAGCGGGTTTCATGCGGTTTTTTATGGTGCTTAATTCATTTTCCTCCCCTAAACTCGAAGTCTGAATGTGTAGAAACCCTTTCTCCTATTTTCCATACTTTTGGAGAGTGTGGTTATGTAGTTAGGATGCTGTGATTTGTTATTGCTGCAATTTGTCCGTCCGTTTTGGTATCACCCAAATATATAGTTTGTGCTTTATCATTCATCAACTAATATTCTTTATTTGCTGGTAATAACTTTTTTATAGATCTACTCCCTTTCCCCAGAAATTACACGTTACATTGTTTTTTAAAGCGAAATTCGCGCATGTACTACACTGTTGTTAACTTCTAAAACAATGGCAGATACGGTACCTGTATTCTTTTGGTAATAGGATAGCAAATTGGATATATGGTTATTTTACTTTGGATGGTCTATATAATCGTTATTAGGGACGCGTCCGTTCGTCATCATTATTAGATCTCTAAGGTGAACTTGACATGTGGCACATTGAATGGCGAATTCGATAGCATGGGTATTGAGTGAACCCTGGAATTATGGTCTAGAGTATCTATCTATACACATTACTGTAGGTATTAGCGGTGGTCATGGGATGAGAGGTTTGAATTCAATCCAATAGTTTGATCAGATCATTTGTTTGCAGTTGAAATTGAGTCGATCCAGTCATAATTTGACAAGTATTGAGTTGATAGATATATTACAATAAATATTAATAAAATTGGCATAAAATTAAAGTATATTTTATAATAAATATATTTTAAAATTTTAAAATAAATAATATTAATATACTGGTTTTGGTATTCGGGATACTCGACTGACAAAACTAGCCGTACTTGGTAGGCTTGTCTGGAGTCTACTAAATGAGAGACAGGCTTTGGGTGCAAGTACTACTTTTTTTTTTTAATAGTCAAATCTTATTTTGTTAGCATTTGTGATTGTTATGTTAGTGGAGGGAGTTGAATGTATAACTTTTTTATCACTCTAAATCCTATGTCCCTCCTTCCAAACCAACAAGCTTCCATATCACTCATTTGGATGCAAGTACTTAGCCACCAATATCTTGGAAATAAATCAATTTTGCTCAGCACTTCTAGTACTGCAGGTTCTACTATGTGGTGCTGCATCGTCAAAGTGATCGGTGCAATTTGTGAGGGATTTGGCATGTAGTTTGGTTCGGGTACCACACCTTTTAAGTAAAAGGATTGGCTTGGAAATCGTCTCTTGTGCAATGCCGTTGATTATGTTCATGATTTGGATTCTCATTTTATCTTAAAAGAATGTTTGGGAGCCAGGACGGATTTAGAGGGGGGCAAGTATGGGTGCTCATCCCTCTCTCTTGCATATCTTTTGTAAAATTAGTTATATATATGTAGTATTTTTAATAAAAAAATATTATACTATAAATGTTTGTATATATATATTTGATCCCTTCCTCTAATGTTTTTTGGATCCATCAGTGGTGCTTGCAGAATTTAGCCACCAACCTTCCACCCTCAGTTACAGGCACTATCCTATCTATTCATGTCCCTATCAAATTGTTGATTCACTCCCTGATTGTTGGGTTTGGAAAGGAAATAAGAATGGTATTTATATAGCTACCTCGGGCAATCAATGGTTATTGAGTAAGACTCATACTTGGGAAACAAAGCATGATTGGAGTTGGGTGTGAAGAATTGATGCCCCTATGAAGGTCCAATTCTTGATCTGGCAAATTCTTCAGAAGGCTCTTCCAACGAATGAGTTGTGTCACCATTGTGGGCGAGCCTCTTCCCCTTTGCGTGCTCATTGTTCGGGTTAGGTAGAGGATATGATTCACCGTTTAAGGGATCACCCGCACTCCAATGAGATCTGGATGCGTCAAGGTTTGGGCCCAGCAACTAGCTTCGTGGCTGCAATTGATACTGTGCTGTGGGTGAAGGATTTGTCTAAGAGTAAGTTCTCTTTTTCTTATTAATTAGCTGTATACCCGTGCGAACGCATTCGCACGGGTCATTCCGCGTTGCTTAGTACATTTTTTTCTTCTAAAAGTTAAATTGTAACTCATAAGACAAATAACCTCGGAGTTGAAGCAAAGGTTGTTGTTCAATGTAATGATTTGCACCAAATGGAATTAGGGACATGATGAAATAAAATTGAAAAACAAAATGAATTAGGGACAAATTATAATGAACAATTGTCTATATCATATGTGAATTTGATGCTTAGAAACATACTTCAATTCAGATATTGGTTTGCTAATTTTCTAATAAAATAAGATTGTAGAAAAAACACTAACCATAACTCAATTGAAATCAAACTATAAGATTTGTTGTCAACTTGGAGCTACTTTGACATGTTCAAGATGCTATCCATTAAGAGAATGAAGAAAGCTCTCTCCACGTGATGAATATATCATTTGATCTCAATTTAAGTTACATATATTGAATAAAAATACTATATTAAAAACTGTGATTAATTGGACCACAACTCAACCCCACAATCATCTCTATAAATGGTTGCAATTAAGAGATATCACATAACTTAGTTATATCATTAGACTATGTCTATAAGCATACAACCAAAAGACTGATCAAAGATAATAGAAATTGCATGAATTATTTTGATCTAGAACAGTTTTATAATTTGATGCAAAATTGTCATATAATACAATTAAACAAAATATTCAACACCCATCTGAAATCATATCCTTCAATTAGATATGTGATTAGACGCCTTCTATATTACTCAATAGCAACAAACTTCGATCATCATTACGTTTTACTTCCAATAACAAAAATCAGATTTTTAGTTATAAAAGATGAAGATGAAGATGAAGATGAAGATGAAGATGAATTTGTATTAGAAGGAAAGCAGCACCACAAAGTAATGTGCCGCTAAAGGATCCTTAATTCCTTAGACAAAAAAAAAAAAAAAAAAAAAGCATAAGCACACCAATAGAAACTGATTTATATAATATTGAAGATAGAAAATTCATAGATCATTTTGAATTGTATATTTCATAAAGTACATATAAATGTAAACTCATTTTATTCATCAAAAGGAAATACAAAGAAAAAAGATAAGGACTAAGCTTAATAACACCATTTGCATTAGTAAGTAGTTTTCCCAAAGCATCCAGGTGACAATTGTGTATACATAAAATGAAAAATAAAATTTCATGCAATTGGAGTTTAAGACCTGTCAACAAAATCTTGGTGCAGTAATTGTTTAACTACTTAATCAATAATTTATATTACTAATTTTAAACATAAATTGTTGCATATAAACATGCATATCAAATTCAAATGACAACAAAAAGTTAGATAATATAACTACTAAAGTATCTGAAATAGACGAGCGAGCATAGACGTGTTATCATAGACAGGTTCCTCATAGACGGGTGATCAGACGGGTTATCATAGACGGGTTGTCACAGACGGGTGAACATAGACAGGATGCAACTTGTATATGAGGAAATTAAAGGAACCTGTCTACAATAACACGTCTATGCTCAACTGTCTATGAGATCACTCGTCTATGACAGCCACTCGGATCAGATAACCCGTCTGATCACCCGTCTATGAGATCAACTGTCTGATCAGATGGGTTGTCATAGACGGGTGAGCATGCGGGTTTTCATAGACGTGTTATCATAGACAGGATGTAACTTGTATATAGGGAAACTGAAGGAACTTGTCTATGCTAACATGTCTATGCTCACCCGTGTATGAGATCACTCGTCTATGACAACCACTCGGATCACATAACCCGTCTGATCACCCGTCTATGAGATCAACCGTCTGATCAGACGGGTTATCATAGATGGGTGAGCACAGACGGGTTATCATAGACGGGTGAGCACAGACGGGTTCTCATAGACGGGTGATCACAGACGGGTGATCAGGCGGGTTTTCATAGACGTGTTATCATAGACAGGATGCAACTTGTATATAGGGAAACTGAAGGAGCTTGTCTATGGTAACACATCTATGCTCATATGAGATCACTCGTCTATGACAACCACTCGGATCAGATAACCCGTCTGATCACCCGTCTATGAGATCACCCATCTGATCAGACGGATTATCATAGACAGGTGAGCACAGACGGGTTCTCATAGACGGGTGAGCACAGACGGGTTATCATAAATGGTTGTCATAGCCCGGTGATCTCATAGACGGGCAAGTATAGACGTGTGAGCATAGACAGGATGCAACTTGTATATGGGGACACTAAAGGAACTTGTCTATGATCACACCAATAGAAACTGATTTATATAATATTGAAGATAGAAAATTCATAGATCATTTTAAATTGTATATTTCATAAAATACATGTAAATGTAAACTTATTTTGTTCATCAGAAGGAAATACGAAAAAAAAAAGATAAGGACTAAGCTTAATAACATCATTTGCATCAGTAAGTAGTTCTCCCAAAGCATCCAAGTGACAATTGTGTATACATAAATTGAAAAATAAAATTTCATGCAATTGGTGTTTAAGTCCTGTCAACAAAATCTTAGTGCAGTAATTGTTTAACTACTTAATCAATAATTTATATTAATAATTTTAAACATAAATTGTTGCATATAAACATGCATATCAGATTCAAATGACAACAAAAAATTAGATAATATAACTACTAAAGTATCTAACATAATAAGACAACCCGTTTGATCAGGAGGGTTATCATAGACGGGTCAGTATAGACGTTTTATCATAGACAGGTTCCTCATAGACGGGTTATCATAGACGGGTGAGCATAGACAGGATGCAACTTGTATATGGGGAAACTGAAGTAACCTGTCTATGATAACACGTCTATGCTCACCTGTCTATGAGATCATTCATCTATGACAGCCACTCAGATCATCAGTATGGAAAAATGAAAGTATCATCCAATAAAGAATGAAAGTGAACTCTTCTACTATGGGTAGCATAAGCATATAAGCATACGCCAGAGTCATGAAAATAGGAGACACACCAGTTATGACCCAAAAACTAAAGACACTCCATTAGAGTACATGCTGCTTCTAAAAGGGTATTAGGGCTTAAAGGAAATGATTAAGAGAAAGAGATTATGGGGTGGATTCATCCACCTGAAAACCACTAACTCTCACATAAAAGACTCTTAGATCAAACCCAAGGTGATGAGAGTTTCATAGAGGGCTTATAAGGAGGGTACTTAATAATTTGAAGGCTTATAAGGAGAGATCTTAATAATTTGAAATCAAATTCTAAAACCAAAATGACTTCGATAACTAAGATAGTATACGTTTGAATGGAAGCATGAAGTTTGAGTTTTATGATAAAGAGCATTGCATTCTCTATTGCACTACAAAAATACAAACTCACCAAATAATCAAATTCTCCCAACAATATGTCCACTACTATATAAATCTGCACTACTATAAATATTGCATTTTCAAATTCCCGATCAATTTTAAATTCATACATCTAAAATTGATACATAAGTGTAGGACATATATTAAGTACAACAACTTACTACAGATAAAAGTGTGAGATAAGAAAGAAATAATTTAAATAAATTCAACAACTTAAATGCAAGTGTTGCTCAAACTTTACTACATTAGTATTTGTTGAGAACAACCACATTCTTCATCCTCAACATAAATAATATCTACAAAAAAAAAACATCAGCAATGACGTCCCTGAAACTTGGAAAAGGAACAAACAAAAATAGTGACATATGGTTGAGCTGTGGACTGTCTTCCTAATCAAAATCTCACATATCATTTTGATTAGATTACAACATAAATAATATTTAGAAAAAATAAAAAGAAATTACACAAACAAAATACAGAGATTTGGGGAGAGACATATCTGAGTAATGAAGCAACAAACAAAATGAAACGAAAATGAAGAGCACCAGGGAAGAACTGTTATGAAACATCTAAACGAAAATGAAGAGCACCAGGGAGAGAGCTCAGCTTCATAAACAGTGCAATCAAATTAAATATCAGCCAATAAATGTAAGAAATAGCTTTAAAAGAAAAAAAAATGGAGAGGGAGGAGGGGAAGATCGAAACTCTTACACTAAGGTCAGGTACACTAAAGATGCACCTGAGATTTACCCTTGGTCACTGCAGATCTAACCCGATTACCTTCATAAATAGAGCAATCAAAGTAACAATCACTCTATAAATGTATAAAATAGCTAACAAAGAAGAAAATATGGAGAGGGGAGAAAAGAAGGAAGGAATAAGAAGTACCTCGAGCTTGTTAAGCGATGGTGATGTTAGAAAAAGAGAAAGAGAAAAATGGAATTGAGGATGAGAACAGATGCAAAGAAAAAGGTTAGGTTAGGGGAAATGGTGTGATGAGATTGAGATAGAAGAGAAGAGAGGAACAGATTTCAAATTTGGAAGTAAAAAAAAACTGAGAGAAAGAAATGGTGCACGAAGAAGGGAGATTTGAGAATGAGGAAGCTTTTCTGAAAATGAAGAAGGGAGTTATTTGTTGTGTGAAATGAAAAGTGACAAAATTAACTTTGGATACGTGTCGATGTTCTAATAAAGGGTATGAGAGACATTTCCCCAGATATTGAAATGTATATATAGATATTTGATTAAATACTAGCTTCTTGTTTTCTCTTTTTCTTATTAATTAAATAAAATAATAGTAAATTTATCGAAAAGATATCAGTTTTTTTTAATTGGTGGTGTAATTTTTTTGAATTTTTTTATTATATAATTCATTGTCAAATATAAATTTATAGAATAAAATAAATGTTAAAAAGCGATAGTGTACATGGGTTCTTTTTGGCACATTAGTGTAAATTGATTGTATTTTATGAGAGCATTTGTTTTTGGTGGAGATTCAACCATAACATAAAATGCAATTCTTCATATGTAGTTTATTAATATCCAACACTCGGATGAGATGATGTAGGTATTTCCAGTTTAATCAATGATAGAAATGTAGCAGCGTTAAAACTTTTAAGGGAGGGCTTTATCTCCCTTGTGATCCTAGCCGGTTCAAGGGATTAATTTTCGCAATTGGGTGCGGAATATTTTGGGAAATCAAAAAATATATAGTCTATTAATGAAACTCATTACCACAAATGTTGAAATAAATTATTTATAGACTAAATTTTTTGAATACATAGTCAATTGAGATATAATTATTATTTTATTTTACAAAAAATACCAGATGAATAATCTGTAAATTTTTGGCATAGCTTATTTTTGTACATTATAAGAATGTTTGTCATTTTATTCATAAAAAGTTTTTTGTTTTAAGAATGACGAAATAACAGCATTTTTCGTAATTTCATTAAAAGAGAAAAGAATGTTTCCTGACTTGCTAATTAAGATGTATTGCTAAAGATTGTAAATAGTTGTGAAATGATGAGTAAAGTAAAAGGCAAATGGCAACAGAACCTTAACATGCATTATAGATGTATCAGCTCAAAGTTTTTCGTTTTTGTTTTAGCATTTGATGATGAGCAAGACCAGTAATACATGATACACTTTCTATTATTAGATTGAATGATTTCATATGTGAGATTCATTTAATAGAGATTAACTCTATATAATTTAGTGAATCGTATATAAAATTCACTTAATAATAAAAAATATATGTGTTAAAAGATTGTGACCCAAATAAGTTGGGAGCTTCAACATAAAAATAAAGGGATTTAATTGATATATCATAAGTGTAAAGATTTTTTATATTCTCAATCAATCAGAAATTATCACATAAGCTAAAATGCTTGACTCTTATCCTGACTACCTTAAAAAGCATTCATACCAGGATTTTTTTTATTGATTGACTTACACTGTCAGTGTACAAAAATTAAACTTAAAATAAATTTGTCTTTTCATTGTTTTTTTTAATTGTAGGTGAGTAAGGTGAATTACTGAGAATCCATTTGGAAGCGTGAAATAGATAGGCCCAGCCCAATAAAGATTCAGTGTCTCGCTCCAGACATGACTTGCTCTTCGCTCGCTCTTGTTCCCGTCAACAGTCAAATGTTACACACAACATTTTCTTTCGTTGCCTCTGTTGTGTTGTGCCCTCGGCCTCTGTCTGTCTTGTCTGTGGTGTGAATAATAAATAGGAAAACTGAAAAGAGAGGGAAATCCAAGGCCCTTATATTATAAACCCTAAAATCATAAAACCCTGCAACTACAAAACGGTGCGAGTGACATTCACTTCTCCAAATCCTTCACATCATTTCATGCATGCATCCATCCATATTAATAAACAAATAAAATTCTCATTGCATTTTTCCCTCACACTTCAATATTGATATTAGTTTCTTCCTTTTGTGTTGAACCCACAAAGCTGCTCCTATGGCGAGGCTGCTTCGCAACACTTTCCTTCTCAAACGTTCTCTTTTCGTCCCTCAGGTTCAAACTATCATATATGCATCCTTTCTTTGCAACTTTCTTAGCCCCTTTTAAAGTCTCACTATCTGTTTATTATGTTTATGAATTGTGATGGGTTTTTTGTTCTCTCTTTCCTCTTCTGTTTATGCATTCCTCTCACTCCATGGATTCTATTACAGTTCTACCCCACATTTAGTTTAATCTGTTTCTGTATTTTGTGTCTTGGGAACCATACTCAGAGCAATATTTGTCCTCTAAGAAAAGATGGGGAAAGGTAAAAAACAATGGTCATTTTATGGGTCATGGGATGAATAAGTACCTAACCATTAACCTCTCTTTTTGCATTTTCTTTCACTGATATTGATGCTGCATTATCAGTAATTCATTTACCCTTTGTTTTCTTTCATTTGCAGGGCTTTACAACAACAGCAACTAAGCATTTTCCCACTAGTCTGTGGCGTGTGCGGCAGGATTTTCATGGCTTTAAACTAGGAATATTGGGCACTTCTCAGATTATGAGCTTTTCATCTAAAGGTTTTTTTTTTTCTGTTTTGAAACTCTCTTGCTTTCTTCCCTCCCCTTTATCTGAAGCTGATGATTTAAAAAGATAATAGTTCAGAGGCATTAATTTATATGGAAAGGTTAAGTACGCCAATCAACATGCAAAAAAGATGATCATATGCCTTTGAAAACATGTAGGTAAAAAGCGCTCTAAGTCTGATGGAAGTGACTCAGGTGAAGAGAACATGTCTAAGAAGGAGTTGGCCCTACAACAAGCACTTGATCAGATCACTTCCACATTTGGAAAAGGATCTATCATGTGGCTTGGTCGCTCTGTCTCACCAAAAAATGTACCTGTTGTGTCAACTGGTTCCTTTGCTCTTGATATAGCCCTAGGAGTTGGTGGACTTCCAAAGGTATCCTTAGATCCTTGCATAAAGAAGTTTCTTGCTCATTTGTTACATGAGGATAAAATTTGAACTTGTGTTTTACTATATCAACTAATTACTGGTGAGAAGATTTTCTTTTTTACCCGAATTTGTTGGTTTTCCTTCTACATTTTTACTCATATAATTAAAAAATCAGTCTCTGCCAGTTTTTCATGGCTGTTATCACCGGTTATGAGAGAAGGGAGAATGGACTCAAGCTTATGTTTCATCATGCAATAGATAAATATTATATACTGATTATTTTATATAACTGTTTGATATCTATAGGGACGTGTTGTAGAAATATATGGTCCAGAGGCTTCTGGGAAAACAACTCTGGCTTTACATGTGATTGCGGAGGCACAGAAGCATGGAGGTTATCTTTATATGCTACTTTTGCTGTGATAATTGTAATTTCTATTGCTTTTTGGTTGTATTGGATTTAGGACCATATTTTTTATAGATGCGACCATAATCTTAGTAATTGTCATTCTAAATGTAGTCACAGAATCACAATTTTTTTAATCTTTTTCCCCTTCTCTCTATGCATGGTTGAGGTAACAATGTGGATGGTTTTTTTTTTCTTATGACTTCTTAATGAATGTCTAAACCATTTTCTTAGAACACCCTTTTGGTTAATTATATTATTTGGAAGTGGCAAATTGATGGTTTAATTCTGTACAGGGTTTCTCATTTTCTATATCCCTGCTTCAATACTGTGCCAAAAATTTGTAGGTGCTAGGCTGCTAGCAGATTTCCAGTTGCGGGCAGGGTTATGTTCTGTTCTCCACCTTTATTATTCTTTTAATAGAGAAGGAAGAGGTGTACTGCCTCTAATTTAAATTTTACATCATAATTGCTGGCTATGTTAATCTCTCAGCCTTATTTTTCCATTAGTTTATTCATAATAATGAAGATAAGGAGGCCTGTATATTTAGTACTTGTTAAGAATCTCTCTGTTAAGGATTTTGTAGTTAGTCTATGGCAGACATTGATATGTTTGTTTCATGCAGGCTATTGTGTCTTTGTTGATGCTGAGCATGCTCTTGATAAGACTCTTGCAGAGTCTATTGGTGTGAATACCGAGAACTTGCTTCTCTCACAGCCAGATTGTGGTGAACAAGCACTTAGTCTTGTGGATACCTTAATCCGCAGTGGTTCAGTTGATGTAATTGTTGTTGACAGTGTACGTTGGAGCTTTTTTTCTTTTGTTTTTGGTTATACTTCGATTGTTTATCAGTTTAACTTCTAAATGATCATACTTGTAGCTGTACAAATATCCTTATCTGTTATAGGATCCGCTGAGCAGGTGTAAGAATTAGACCACTTTTACCAGCTAATAACTTATCATGAATGTGATTTTAGTCAATACCACCATTGAAGTATACTTTGTTATTGTAACATACTCATCTTATAAAAGTTATTGAGTGGTGGAAGAAATATTTTGATTTATGTGTGTCCATGGATTCCTATATATATGTGTGTGTGTACAGTACATATAATATAGTCTAATTTAAAGTAATAAGATTCATTCTTATCTAATTCTTGTTTTTTATTGATGCTCATCAACTGGAGATGTTTGCTGCTTCCTATATTGTGCAGCAAATACTGTGTTTGGTTATAAGTACAAGCGAAGCGAGGATGAGATATGTGATGGGGAAATTGGAAAATTGTTGTAGAATGGATGCATTTTTTTAGTGTAGACTTAGGGCCTACCATTTTAGGTTTCTTAAATAAATTTTTGCCATTATTTTTAAATTTTGCATTTTGTCCTCTTAAACCCTCTCTTGTAAACTTATGATTTTGATGAGTTTGATTTGACAGTGGAAAGAATGAGTAAAATTTTAGCGTTCCTCTTTGACCTTTCTCTGTACTTCCTCATATGGTTTATAACTTTATATTATGCCATTTTAATCTTGTTTCATTGGTTTGAATATCTTGTAGGTTTTGGGTATATGTCTACTAACTTTTTGCGGTCTTTTCATTGATAGGTGGCTGCTCTTGTTCCTAAAGGTGAACTTGATGGTGAGATGGGTGATGCTCACATGGCAATGCAGGCTAGATTAATGAGCCAGGCACTTCGAAAATTGAGCCACTCATTGTCGCTTTCTCAATCTATATTGATTTTTATAAACCAGGTATCAGCCAAAGCTGTTGATTTCACTGTTGTCAAATTTCTTTTGGCCAGATTGTGAATATTATTTATATTTAACCTGAGTAAATTTAGCATATATAGGAAAATTTTGTTTGGGTTGATCTGCCCTTAACTAAGTTCATCTTGGTCTATGACTGTGTTTTATTGACTTATGCCGAGTGAAGTTGTTTCCTGTTTCCAGTTATTGGTTGAGCTAATTTTATTTTCATTATGATGACAAATTCTACTATCATATTTCATATATTCTATTTTTGTTGATATTAAATTTTAATTTTGCTCCCTCTCTGGCTTTGTTCTGCTGCTGTCGTCTTTTTATTGTAATTGCTTAGGTACAATCCTCTTTCTTTTTTATGCAGGTAAAGCTGCATGCATGCAAAATTTAGGGCATCACTTTATATGTAAACCTTAGATAATCAGTCTAATTCTTCCTTTAAATTACCAAAAAAATGATTTTATGAATATTTAGGAAATAAATAGTTAGGAATTAGGATTCTTTGCTGGTGTAAATATCAGAGCCATTAGCTCTAAACTGAGAAGATGGAATATGTGTTGATGTACTTATACTTTCCAGATTATCTGAATTGATTACATATAGTAATTATCTATTATGGCCATGCATTTGTGGGCTGCATACCAGTGAACCTAATTTGTTAACTTATGGTGAATTGTGCTTGCTCTGCCCGTATATTTGATTATGCTTGTTTTTTAGTTAGTTCTTTGATCGTAAGGAGTGTTAAAGACAGATGATATTATCTTTTACTGTGGTTGGTATATTCTATAAGAATACACTATCTTTTGTGTGTATATATATTTACTTTCTTGTGGATGTAAGTACTTTTGTTCAAATTACCAGAGGGATGTGTTTGTCTTTTAATAATGGGAATTCTTTGTATGTGTCTCCAGGTGAGGTCAAAGCTTTCTACTTTTGGGGGATTTGGTGGCCCCACTGAAGTTACTTGTGGTGGTAATGCATTGAAATTCTATGCTTCTGTGAGGCTAAATATCAGAAGAATAGGGTTTGTCAAGAAGGGTGAAGAGGTAATCATCTATTAATTGTTCTGCTGTCATGCTTCCTGTTCTAGTATTGGCATGCCTATTCAAATGTTACTCAAATAAGCATAAATAGTAAATATGTGAACTCAGTCAGCTGGAATCAGCAATGTTCTCTTCTAAACTAGTCTTTTTTTAATAAACTAAAATCTATATACCAAGTTGCTTCATCTGGTTGATATGTTTTGGACAAATGAGTGGCGAGGATGTCAAGCTTTTGAACTCAATGATATCCTCTTATGGTACCTAGAATTGTTAGAACTTTTGCATTAAGAAGTAAGAGCTATAACCACAAATAAACCTAATCCAATCTTGATAGTTTCTAGTATTTCTGATCTAAGACTATTAAGCAAAAGAAATGAATTAAATTATTTGAAGTTGCTTGCTCGCATATTGTTCAAATTCTTTAATCCTTCATAATCAATGTATTTCACATCCAGCAGTAAAGTAGCTATCGGTGTTAGTGTGCATGCTGTTTCAGCAACGTGTCCCAATGCAGTGATTTAATTGTTGATATGGAGTATATGCACTGAAAACGGGAAAAGATATCAGAGATGATTCAGAATTATTCATTTCAGATCAATCTTGTAAATTTTTGGGGAAGGCCATGTCATCAATTCTTTTGGCAAAACTGGTTGTGTGACATGTTGCTCTGATTATGCAAGAGCATTTTGTCAACTGTAAAATACTAAATGCATTGAACATCTTTAGTACTTTAACCATCCATGCAGTCCCTGCCTCTGGATGAATAGATATCTATTAGGAGTTGAGCGAACCATTTCACTTGTTTGTTCATTTGGTTCAATATTTGATCTACTGCTGTCCTGTGTAGAAACTAGTGCTTTTCACTTTCTATCTTGGACAGAACTGAATTTTTTCCCTGGCACTTGATCTTGTGTGTGATCTCTGCTTGTGCAATATTTTGGGGGTCTTAAGATTGCTTTGAATCAATTAAGTCTACTTTCTTGTGCGAATACTTAACCTTTATGTATACAGATTTTAGGAAGCCAGGTTCTTGTCAAGGTTGTGAAGAACAAGCTTGCCCCTCCATTTAAAACTGCTGAGTTTGAGCTTCAGTTTGGCAAGGGTATATGTAAAGAAGCAGAGATTATAGACTTGAGCTTAAAACACAAACTCATCTTAAAGGCTGGTGCAATGTACTACTATAACGATCAGAATTTCCGTGGTAAGGATGCTCTTAAGAGTTTCCTGGCTGAGAATTATAGTGCCTTAGAAGAACTTACAATGAAGCTCAGGGAGAAGCTTCTTAATGCTAAGACAGAAAAGGTGCTAGAGTCAGAAGTGATTAATGGAGATGTTACCGAAGAAGTTGCAACACTTGATTCTACCGATGAAGAAGCTGCAGCTGTTGTAGAAGCGTGATTTTGTGAATGACCCTAAAGTATAGCTCACTCTATTTTCCCTGCTACCATCTGGACCCATGTTTATGTATGCTGTAGCTTGATGAATTGGCCATCAAATGGTCCACTCAAATGAAGGAGGCACTGAGAAGTGATGGATCTGGCTTCAATGGTTCTGGTTTGGAATCACATAATTCTTACTTGCAGTCAAATGTTAGAATTACTGCATCACTTGTAAATTGAATTTTTCTGTAATTTTGATATAGGCCGAGTGATATGGCACATGTAAGGTGAGAGATGAAAGGACTAACTTTGTAGGAAGCAAGGTCATTGCTCGAGTGTGGAGCCATCGGCAATTATTTGTAAGGATTTTACTATGCAATTTGTATAATAGTGCATATGTATCTCATTTTATATCTGTGTCCTTTAGTTCTTCCTTTTCTCCTTCTTATACACGGGTCATTATACTTAAAAGAAGTATAATTTTCTTGAAAGGGATACAATTGTAGCTCCTTTTATTTTTCCAATTTCTATTACTATACTTTTCCTTTATGGGTGGCAAATCTTCTTTTGTTGGTTTGTTTGAAGACCTCTAACATCTGCAGGATCTTCTTTTCAACTACTTTGGTTTGCGTTCACCCTTGAATATCAAGATTTCATCCCTGGCATTTTGAGGGAGTGAGCCTGGTATATTTGGGGATCAATTTTCTTGCTTGTAATCACTGAGTTGTCCAAGCGTCAGGTTACTCAAACATCAAACTTCTACTTTGTGTATCTGTCTAACCAAAGTTTTAGTAAAGTACCAAACAAGGTGCCAGCATTGATTAATACCTCCAACAACAAAGTAAATCTTGTGCTTTCCATGCTAGGAGACTAGAAAGTTCGTCTCTACTAAAGTCTGATTTGATTAATTTATAGCTATATGAACATTTCTACCGATATCCAATGAATAGGCATTAGCCAATAGGGCTTAATTTGCTTCAGTTTGCTTATTATTATTACCAAGAAGGTTCTTGCCATATAGGTTACTTCTGCACTGCAATTTGTCACAATTGTCATAAGAGACACTTCACCAGCTACAACGTACTGTTTAGTGGAGGAAACGACTAAACTGTTTGCCATGTGAAGCAGCAGCAGAAGTTGATTTACGACGTTTCAACCACATTCTTATTTTTTTGCTCATAACAATATTCATCATTACAAGATTATTCATTTCCTTCTCATAAGTTTTACCCACCCAAAGCTTCTATTATTCAACTTACATGAAAAATTATGAAGCAGAAGCACGAACTTTATTTTAGCATGGACCTTATGCAATTACACGGTTTATCACTTAAATACATATACCTTTTCTGATTCTCAAATGTTTTAGTGCCTGTTTGGTTTAGATTATTTTTAACGCAAATGTGAAAATAACGCTTTTCGAGGCAATTATTTTGGAAGCTATGTGAGAGAAGCTTTCTCCCAACCTGATTTTCAAACGTGATTTTACCTTTGCAGAATCTAAAAATAGTCTTTCTATTCCTTCACCTTTTTTCTTTTCTTTTCAATTTGGTCATTTACATCAATTTCATTCACCTTTATACATCATGTGTCTTTTGACGGCCACATGTGCACATAACTAAAGATGTTATGACATAATTAATGGTAGGTATCTTCTCAGGTATCCCAAATAATTTTGTGGTAAAAGTTATCTTGCCGAACAAAAATGTGTCATCTTAATTAAATGAATCATGTTAGTGAGCCAATCAAATGATTCTCACCATCTGACTGAGTTACCTAGATAAGGTAAAGTTACCTTTAGGGTACCAGAAAATTCACTTTAATGATAAGGAGAAATGTGACTAACCAGTATAAATTTAAAGGACTAAATGAAATAAATAAAAATAGAGGATGAAGTAAAAAAAAAAAAAAAATCAAATAAAGATAGAAGAGTAAAAGACTTATTTTACCAAAAAAATCATTTATAGAAGAATGTAGAATTAGCTTTGCTATGCAGTAAAAATTATACCCGGTCACCAGCTAACCTAAATGAAACTCTAACCACATTCATAATGGATTCGGATTCACTGCAGTAGCAAATTCACGCATTTATCGCATCTGTGCAATCTACCACCATTAGATTTACTTCTCTCACACTCTCAGCCCTTGATTTGTTTTGTCCAAAAAAAAAATACGAGTGGAGAGAGATATAGATAGGCTACTGCATGAAATCCTAATCCATTAATCAAATGGCATTTCTATTAACAGTGCTGTTATTTGAACATCAAAAGTTGACAACAACAATCGACAACATTTTACATGGTTAATTCAGTTCAAAAATGTAGTTAATGAAGTGTTGAGTTTGGTTAATGGATATACAAGATATCGTATATCATTAACCATCTGCTAAACTTCATTAACCACGATTTTGAATGTTATTAACCACGATTTTCATGTGTTTATAATTTTGAACTTCACATGCATATTTGAACACCTGAAAATCATGGTTAATAACGTTCAAAATCGTGGTTAATGAAGTTCTATGGATAATTAATGAGTTGCAACACCTTATATATCCATTAACCAAACTCATCACTTCATTAACCACATTTTTGAATTATATTAACCATATAAAATATCAATTTTTATTTTCAACTTTTTTATGTTTAAAAAACATTTCTCTTAAACTAAAGTAAAAGACAGAAGTGACATTAAAATTTAATTATGAAAGCAACACGATATCATGCGGTGCGGCCGAGGTATTACATAAAAAATGACTGCTGACGTGGGTTATAGTCATTGGCCGACTTGTCAATGCACCAGGTCAGCAACTATCCTGCTCACTGCTTCCTGGACGGCAGATTCGTCCCATTCACTTCCCTGCAAGCATAAAGAGATGATTATTCTTCACCAAAAGTTTACCTTTTTGTTTTCCTCTACTCTTTTTGGTATTAGTTGTTGATTGAGTTTTCTTGTTTGAACATCAAAATTTCAATATCATATTTCACATCATATATATTTATCTTTTTCTTTATATACATGCATCTAAAGAATATATAAAAAAGAACGAAGAGACAAGTCCTTTTTATTGATTTACAACAAAGAATTTCCCTAGTCTTTTGAGTTATTGTGTGTCTCTTTGTCTTTTACACATATGGGTATAATGAAGAAAAAAAAAACTGATGTTCATTAATCAAAACATTAAGAGTACATAACTGTTATTACATAAATGATATATAATTTTGCGAATGTTTTAGAGTTAAAAAGTTAGAAATCATCAATGTATTGTATGTTGCGTTGATTCTTATTTGATGGCTGCCAAAATAGAATAATCTTTTTAAATTGTTGATCGAATATGTAGTTTGGACTTTGGATCATATCCACTGAAAGTGGCAAATCTCAGCACGCCAAACCAAAGCACCTTTACGATTACAACTGCACTTTCTGAGCTCCTTCCTTTCTACTATAGATTCAGAGAACATTATACCACATGAAGAATTTTGATTTGATCACCACTAATAAAGGAGAATTATAGGATCCTATATATAATATAGTAACTGATACTTTTTTCTAGATCTAACTGTGATATCTGAGTGTAAAAATTCCACTGTGATAGTGCAGGCTAGCTAGATATTTTATAGGATTAAGTGCCTTAGCTTGGTGTAGCTAAACTATAACCTCTATACCAATCAATATTTATGATTATTCACAACTTGGTTTCGTCTGGCTTAACTAACGAATGAGATTATAACAACTTTCTTTCCTCTCATTCTCTGCTGCATGTTATGTATTTAATTAGCTTGAATCATTATAGGAACTTAATTAGTTAATCATAAGGTGAATTTCCTTTTGTTTTACCAATGCATATATATAGCGTCCTATATATTATAAAGGTACAAGACAAGTAGTTCTTGTCATCAAACAATGCTTATATATATAGAGCCTGCGCAAATGGTAAATATATTTCTCTACCAATAGTATTTATAGTTAATTGATGCTCACATAGCCTACACAAAGGACAAATGCATGTTTCCTTCATATGTTATTATACGTACTATTTCATGAACTGTTCTTTTGGGTACAATACATACCTCAATAATCTTTAGTCTGAAGGTTAATTGATTAATGGTTGTCCCTTCTGTAACATGTGTGTTTGCTCCCATGGAAATCAAGCTCACGTTCCGTACCCGTTCAAAGAATTCCAATAAGCGAATCAATATATCAACTTGAAAACTTTCTCCTCTCACGGTCACATGCAAGTCCACCATTCTCTCTTCTGATGAGCTCGATTGTGGTACTTGTGAAACCCGAACATTCAATCTCTCATTGGAGGAGTTGCTTGCATTGGCTTCTTGATCAGTACTACTAGCTTCTTTGGCTGACAAAAGTGTGGTGATCAACTCCTGATTTCTCATGTTAAGCTTTTCAATTTCAGCCATCAAAGATCTCAATGTCTCCTTTGCTGTTGTAAGTATCGACGCTTGGTCTTTCTAAAACACCCAAGTTCAATCATTGATATTTGTAATAAGTAAGTAACATATTGAAGTGCTATATGCATTGCTTATATATATCATAAGTAATTAAGAATATGAAGTTTGATATAATATTATACCTTAGTTCCTGGAGGAAGTAGTGCTCTAAGTGCCTGAAAATTCTCATTGAGTTTCTCACGCCTTCTTCGCTCTGATATTATATGATGCAGCTGATCAGTACTAGTGGGACGTGCAGCAGCTGCTTGAATGCGCTCTCTTATTCTCATTAAATTTAAGGCTCTAGAGAATGCAAATGATCTCTTCATCATGCTTTGCCTGCGTAGATTGGATGTTATATTTGGGCCTATAATGTGATCTGCTCTATACTTCTTGAAAGCAGTAGCTTCTGCATGTTGATGCTGCTGATGAGAAGTTGAAGAAGATACAACATGAAGGATTGCTCTTATTATTGCATCATGTTCACCCTCTCGTGTGGGGAAATGACTTGGAATGACTTGAGCTAATGCTTGAATGGCTTGTTGGTGTGGGCTAGTCTCTGTGGCTGGCACAGGTTGCATCGTGGGAACCACTCCAAGGGTTTCAGGAAAGTGGGACATGGAAGTAGTGCCCGTAATATTACAGAGTAATAGGGAACATTCAGGGCTACCACCTGTGGATAATGATCTGAAAGAAGATGAAGATGATGAAGGCGGATTCTCATCAATTGTCTGGGACTGTCTAGAAATTTCTTGTGGAAATAAACTCCCAAGTGCTGCTTGAATGTCAACCTGCACAACACAAGTTTATACATATGGGAATATATCTCAAATTCGAAAAACATTAATGATTCATCTTTTATTTAATGACATGTCAAAATATGAGTTGCCGGAGACAGCAAAATGAGACAGCAGATTTTTATTCTAGTATACTTTGCTTACTTGAGGCATATTAGAGAATCCAAGCTCAATTTCCCCATTGTTGCACCCCATGAAAACAGCAATCTGCCAACAAGGCGCAAGCAAAGACAGGAAAATGTTGAGTTTTATGGATCATTTATGAGTTCAGGAAACAACTAGAAAGCCTTTCCAGTTTGTCAACAAAAAACCTACCTTAATCCTAGCTTCCTGTAAAAGCATAAAAGATATATATCGTGAGAAATAGAAAGAGAATGAAAAATATTTTTATATTTTTTTGAAGGATAATATATAAGGATTTATACATATTTATGGTCCTAAAATTATTGGACCTTAGTATATATAAGGAAGAAAAATGATAATTTCACATAACTTTTTATTTACTTTTTTTTATACCTACTTTATAATCGTCGATTAAAAGATTTTTGCTTAGAAATCAACAATGATAGATGACCATGGTTATAAAATGGGTGTAAAAAGGGATGCAGTAAAAAAGTGATGTTAAAAATCATTACTCTATGAAGAAAATACAAGAAGTACAAATATGTAGTACAAAAATCACAAACTAAGCTCACATATAAGTTACTCATATATGTTACTTTAGCCAACAGTTTCCTTCATAATTAAGTTAACTTAGCATTATTTTGTAGTAAAATCTCTTTCATTCGCAAAGTAAAATTACCTGAAAGAATTGTATTTGTATTTCTGTCGATACCAGTCTTAGAAGATCCAATTGTTGCAGCTCTAGGTAGGGATGGTGGTTCCTGAAAGCAAGTCCAGGAACACAGCTGAAATAAAAGATCAAAAGCAAAACAAGTATTAATTAGAAAGACAGAAGAAGAAGAACAGGAAAGTAAGTTAGCCTTACCCATCATTGACATCAAATGTTAAACGCTGATATTGGTTAAAAAGCCTTTCAGCTACACTACTACTCCCCGAGGAAGAGCTTGGTTGGTTGTTTGTTACGTTGTAGAATCCATCCAAGAAGAACAAACAACTGTACAAAAATATCAAAGCCACAGATTAAGTGTAATTAAGTGCAAGCCTAAGAAACAATGTTAATAATTACATTCACTACACACACATATTTTTTTATATGTAAAAATTATATTGATAAGGGGTACTCTAACCCATATACAAGAATGTTCCAAAAGAAATAAAAAGAGTAAGTAGCATGCACAAGCATCAACATGAGGATAGTCATTTCAACTATGTTGGTACCACAATCCTCACCAATCATCTGCAGCACACTACTAAAAAAAAATTATGTATAGAGATGTATGCATAAATATACTTGGATGAATGGGAATCATATCGCCACAAACAAATATAAGCGCAGCCACAAAACTGCCCTAGAGCGCGGAGAAAATCAGTTCTGGCGGTTTCAGAGATGGAGAATACGCCATCCATGGGGTGCACGGAAAATTGATGATGCTAAGGGTTTTGCATCATTATGAGATATATCAGTGTGTGTTTTTTTCCTGGGTCTTCAATATTCTTCTTCCTATAATTGTTATATGTCATTTTTTAAATGAGTGCTTATGTAATTAACATTATAACCTATTCCTATATATGTGTGTTGGTGTGTGGGAGAGAGGAGTGGGTTGGCTTCTTTGACATAGAAGAAAGAAAGAGATATATGTGGTGGAAGAATTAATTGAGATGGTGGATAGGGAGACAGTCCTCAGTTTGGTCGTAAAATTTGTTAATTACGTGTGGACGGAAAGAACGGAGATCAGAGATATTAGAAAAGGTTTTGAAAGGTATGAAAGTGAAACCCAAAGAAAGATGGAAGAAAGACAAAATCGTTCGAGAAAATTAGCCTCACCTGCTAAGGGGAGTTGAGAGAGCCGAGAGAATTGTCTTCTTAGCAAATGAGTACACCTTGAAAAGTAGTAGCAAGCATTGAACCTGTACATTAAAATAATAGTAGTAATGAAAATGAAAGAAAACGTAGAAATGGATTGGTTGTCCCATTTTGGTGTACTATATTCTCTTTCCATCAATAATATCTTGTCACATATTTAATTCTTTAAATAATAAAAAATTTCAATTTATGTGACAAAATATTATTAGTGAAAACAGAATGTGATATATCAAAATGGGACAACAGATCTTCATTCGTTTCAACTTGACACTTCTTCTATTCTGTTAGAATTCTTCCTTCTCACAGTTTCACCCTATATACTCTTTTTAAATTATGATTTGCTTTCCTTCCCAACCACCCTATTTTAAGCACCTTTCTCTACAATAATCTGATCATAGTCTTATTTCAGGATTTTCTAATTTCATTATCGTCAAACATTATGATGTAAGTACACATAATATTAATTGACATATACTAGTATACAAAAATCTTACACTCATAATATTTTTTTTTTTAATTCCTGTCCTTACCTGACTATCCCACACCCGAACACGACAAAATAATATTTATTTATCGTTATTAGGAGAATGCCAACGAATATCGAAATTGATTAAGGAATCAGAAAAGAAAAGTTTGTATGAAAAAATGATATATTTAATCATATTAAAAAATATTACATTTAATTTTTCAATACAAACAATCTTTTAGTTGATTCCTTTTAAATAGAAACGGGGTTGGCCTAGTGAAAGTATGCTAGATCCTCTTATGTAAAATAAATTCTTTGAGGAGGGGCCCACCCATATTGTTCTAAACCTCAGAATAGTAGCTCGCTTCCTCCTATTTTATCCACACACAAAAAAGTTGATTCATTAATCAATGCTTTTAGACTACTAGTTAGCGAGAACCTTATTATATATTATTTTAATCAAATATTAGTATTAACTAGAGTCTACTTTTTTTTGGGTGTGGAATTACTAATTAGTGTCTACTTTTAGCTTAGCATATTGTCAATGTAAAACATAATTTACACTATTATTACTATGTATGTATGATTAGTCATTATTTTAAAATTTAACTAGAACTAAAATTATTTAATAAATATTTTTTTTATAATATGTGAAAGCATCATTAAATATTAGGGGTGGAATTGGGTCGGGCCAACCTGACCCGAATCAACCAGGAAAAATAGGTTCGTTTCGGTTCTGTGGATCGGTTCGGTTTGCTAAATGACAGACCCGAACAACACGGGTTAGGTATAGGGTTTTCCTTTCTCCTACCCGAGGAACCCGACCTGCATAGCCTAGAACCAACACAGAAAAATTAGGTTTCCTGACTTTCCTTTCCCATTTTACTCTCTCTCTCTCTCAGACCTACTCTTCTCTCTTAGACCCATGTCGCCCCTAGTCCCTAGTCCCTCGTCCCTCATACATCACCGGCCAGCGGCGCTCGTCCATATCAGCGGTGCTCGGACCCATATCAATGCTTAGTTAATATTGGATTGATTGTGAGTTTGTGACACTGTGTTGTTGCATGTTGTTGTTTAGTTAATATCTATATTGGACTAGCTTTACAGGTGCTGGAAAGTAGAAATAGCATACAAGTTTTTGCTGGCATTTTTTAAAATTCTGTAGTACGTACCACATCGAAACTTGGCCCGTCGGGTTGGATCGGTTCGGGTTATCCAAGCGATGAAAACACATAACGCAACCTGAACCGACCCGAAGAAACTCCTTTGGTTTTCGGGTTCCCTTAAACCCGAAGCAACCCGACCCGATTCCACCCCTATAATTAAATGATAACATGAATATTTTATAGTTCCAATAGATGAAAATTAAAACCTATTAGTTAAGTGAACCATCTCTCAGTACTCTTATTGAATCTTCATTTTAAAAAAAATGAACGCAGCTGCCTCATGTCATGTGATTATTATATTATGAAAAATTCTAACTGCCATTAACTTCCAGTGGTTGCATTTGTCAAAAAAAAAAAAAAAAACTTCTAGTGGTTGCAGGCCGGAATCTAATCTTGCTTTGGGACGATTTGTAACGCCAGCTTATTACATACAGATACCCAGGTCATCAAACAAACCAAAAAAACTGGTATTTCGCTTCTAAAACAGGAAAAAAAACAGAAAGGTACATTTTTAAACGGGATTCAAAATGTCACCCAATTCAACTGTTTGAATTAGACTAGAAATATCACTGCCAAAAAATATTTAAAAGTATTTAAATATTATAAAAGAAAATTACGTATCAAGTGTAATAGTATACGATTGAAAATTGTGGACTCTTTTTTTACCATAAGTTGTAAAGTCTAAAGGTGATTACAATTTCACTGCCAACGAAGGTTGGTCTAGTTGATAAGAATACAACTCATATTCCACAAGAACGTGAGTTTGAATCCCGCTATCTATGTAAGAACCTCATTGGTGGGTAATCTGTAAGTACCACTATAAGCGCTCTTTAAGCCGTGAGACCTGCCCTAAGATCCAACTCACCTAAATTTTTGAACACAAGAAAGGTGATTAAAATTTCCTTAAAAGCAATTTATTAAGGAGAAAAATTAGATAGAAATTCATGAATTACTTGCGAATTTTTCTGCGGATTTTTTTTATAGGAATTTCCTGCGAATTTTTCTGCAATTTTTTTAAAAATAAGGTTTTTTCTTGTAGATTCAAATTTGTAGAAAATTTTGACATTTCCTACGAATTTAAATTTTTTGCAAGAAAATTTTCAGGAAATTTCCTGTGGATTTTAAAATTCGAAGGAAAAAATTATCCACGAAAGTATTACCTATGGACAAAATTCATAGGAAAAATTATAGGAAACCCGTTTCCTGCGAATTTTTGTGTAAAATTCGTAGAAAAATTCGCAGGTAATTAGAAAATTTCTAGTAGTGGATTTTCATCCAAAATTAACCCTTATTTAAGTTTTTTATGATATTAGACTATGATGATGATGATCCAAACACACAACCTATTGGGGTATGAAGGCATCATATCTTTTACTAGAAGAATTTTTGAATAGGTAGCATATTGCTAGTCCATATTCATATGGCATTAGCCAGCGGGTTCATATGCTGGTTAGTGGACCACATCCTTTAATTGGGCTATGTGTTTTTATTTTTTACTTTTTTATTTTTTTGCTGTTATTTTTTACTTTTTGGTACCCCACTATCCCAACTCCTCCTCTTCCACACCTAAACCAGTCACCACCACCAAGTCACTCTTCCTGAATCTGGAGCTGAAAGGACTCATCCTGATCAATGGGTTATACTCAAAAGGTTTGATCTTTCTGATGATAGCCTGAAGTTGCAATTTTGTCTTCATGATTTGGGGGATAGCCATGATGGTGGCGACGACGCTGTGTAGTGGTTGATGTGACGCGGCTTTGTTCATGTTGTTCATTAATATAACATCGTGGTACCTCCATGACTGCAACGTTGCCGACGATTTTGGACTTCTTCATTGAAGAAATTCATGATTGTTTTTACTCAACACATAAATTTTGGATCTGTCTTTTTCAATGAATTTGTCTTCTTTTTTTTGGAATTTCTTTTTTAATGGATATGCTTTTTGTTGGATCTTGTCTGCACGATTAAGCTCATCATTGGAAGAGGTTTCAGATGAAAAAAATAATGGATGAGATTAATGATATTTTTGAAAAATAATCAAAAGCTAGGGATTAATTTTAAAATTTAATAAAATTTATTGTTGCCATTTCATCAGGTTTCAGATGATCAATCACTTTCGTTTTGTTTATTTAATTAACGTTGGATGAAAGAGGACGAATCCTCACCTAAAAGGTTGGAGGACCTTAGCCTTCTCCTAATTAAAAATGTAAGGAAAAAAAATTAAAAAAACTTCTATCCTCTGATTTAATTAATTGTGTAGAAAGTGACATAAAGGAACAAATATATTTTGAAAGGACATAAATATTCTCACTATGTTTGGTTGGGAGAAGAAATAAAGAAGATAGAAATAAGTGAGAAAGAGTATGAGAAGAGAGAGAGAGATGTGAGAAATAGAGTAGATTGGGTATATTGATTGGTTTAAGAGAAAGAAGTGGATTTAACTTTCTCCTTTTATTTGCTTGGGTAGAAAATGAGAAGAAAGAAATAGAATATTTTTTGAAAAGATAGAAATATCCTTAAACTAAAAAATAACCTATATATAATGTGTGAATATATAAGTCCATATAAAATAAATTTAGATAATATGTAACCATATTAATAACATTATTATTTTAAAAGAAATTTAAAGTAGTAGATGAAATTTATTGTTAAAAATCCGATATCAACTCTAATTAAAGTTATAAAACCTACATTCAACCTCACTAAAAAAAACTATGGTTCGCAGGAAAAAAAACCTACAATCATCAACCAATGTGACCCACCCATCACGTGTCAAACTTCCCACTTCACGGCCTCATCACCACTTTCAAAACAAATCGAAAAGAATAGATCACGCTTCGCTGTAGTCGAGAAGCACTACATTCATGCAGTTAGCGTATTAATAACCGTTTAATTTTGATCTGATGGTACAAAATTCGAGATCAATATTTTTAAATTTAAAAATAATTAAAATCTTTATATTTTATCGACCGTGGATTTGGAAAAGAAACGTCTCTCCCATGCTTTCTTTGCTTTTTTTTCTCATCTCAGCGAAGAAACGGAAAAGTGGTGGGCCCCAACTATTTATTTCCTCTCTTCTCCATTTCTCGTTTGACCAAACGCAGTGGTTTTGCTCTTTCTCTGGTCTTTCTGTCGCTGCTGTCTCTTTCTTGGCCAACTCTCTCGTATCAAATACAATAAATAAGAGCGTGTTTGATTTCTAATTTGCAATGACAAAATTAAGTTTGACGTGACAATCCTGTAATTTTTTTTATCATTCAATATGAAAGCAAGAACTTTCTCCATTGGCCAAACGTGAAATCCAAATCCAAACACACCATAAAAGATGAAATGTAATAAATAGATTATGAGTGTTTATATCTTTACATAACATATCTTTCTTTCCCTTCACTTTACTTCGCAAAGTGGGAAACAGGGAGGAAACACTTTTTATGTAGGACCATAAAAAATTTTCTTTTCTTCCCTTTTTATAACCCAATTAAACCGGGGGGAATACTTCTTTTTCTCTTCTTTTTTTTTTTCATTTTTATTTCCATCCAAACATAGCAGTAATGTTTATCATGAAAACATAGCTGTTAATGTATGAACGACTGAACGTTCTTATGCACGACGTTGGCTTTGTCATAGTCACAACATTGTTGTCAGCCTCATATACAAGTCCTCCTATAAACCAAAACCGTTCCCGTGTCCACTAACCCTGAAGATAAATTGTTAGGGCCCTACTCACAACTCATATATAGCAGGAGTCTTCTTCCTGCTGGGTCCAGACAGGGTCTTGTATCCAACAATAGGCCGAAGAGTTGACCCAATTTTATGTGTATGTATGACCATTCTTCCATCGCCTTCTGTATGCCATGGTGTTCCACAACAGAAGCAAAGCCACCAATTTAGAAGATCATCGCAAAAGTAAAGTAAATTAACGAAAGGTGATACGGTGAGGATAATTAACTTACTTCAAGTGTAAAACTTTATTATTATGATCAAATAACTTATGTAAAGCATAATAATTTTATCCGTTAGACTATTGAACCATGACTCAAAATGGATGATTCGAGTTATAAGGTTGTGTTTGGGAAAGCTGGAAAATAAAGATTATGCTGATAATCGATTTATGAATAATCAATTATTGCGATAATCGATTATAATCAGAATCTATTTTTGTTTGGGTCTGTTTGCTGAAAAGCGATTTCAAGATAATCTTTTTCGTTTGAATGGTCTAAAAAAATCGCTTTTTATATAGTAAATTACGAAAAAGGGTATGAAGTTATTTGTATAATTTAATAATATTTATTTAAAAGTTAGTTTTGTAGGGGTAACTAGGGAAGAAAGTTTTGAGAATAAGAAATAATCAAATCATAACAATCTTAAGCTAAAACAAATTAGATGACATAAAACAGCTTTTTTCCCTCAAAAAAAGCTTTTTTTATAAATTTAAGCTAATTGTCAAACATGATAGATTATGTATGAAACAGCTTTTTAGCCAAAAAACAGCTGAAATGGGAAAACTCCAGCATTCCCAAACAAGCACTTAATGTCAAGGAGTGTTTGCAATATCTGATATTCGAACCTGAATTAGTCTCGAACAAAAAAATGTAAACAAAGCTCGAAAGATCACAAAAAAAAAAAAACTGTCCATGTGACCTATGGGTTGGATTGGGATGGAAATAGGCTAGGCCGAGTTAGATCCTGTCAGGTCTGAACCTGACCTGTGTTCTAATCTCAAGGTCGGAGCTTGATCTATTAGCATGATATAGGTCAATTTTTAAGGTCTGATATAGCCTACGTCAAAGCCTGACGTGACCTGGAAGTCTATTTAAAAGTCTATTTTTTAATAAGACCTTTAAATATACCTCCACCTGTAAATAAGTCATAGGTCTTCACTTATAATTAGGCTTGTAAGCCTCTAATGATAAAAGAGGTTGGTAGGCATATATTAATAAATAGGTCGTTAGGCCTTTACAAATAAATATATAAATAGACATTTACATTTAAATGTGCTAATAAGCATTTACTTTCAAATATTATAAATAATATATTATAGTATTATGTATTAAATTATATATTATATATTATATATATGTGTTAAATAAGTTGGCCTGATAGGCCTAATAGGTTTTTTTTTCAAAGCCTTAGCCTAGTCTCTTTAGTTATATAGACTTTTTAAAAAACATTAACCTGACTTTTTTATTAAATAGGCTAAGCCAGACTATTTTTAAATAGGTTACGTCATAGGCTCTCGATAAACGATATGACATATTTCCACCCCTACCTGTGGGGGTGACCATGCATATTAATCCAAGGTCAATCAGACATCAATAAATATTAATTAATTTAATAATTCACATTTATTTTTTTGAAAGCATTATTATAGCTTAAATAAAGTTATTCAACAGAATATTGATTAACTTTTAAATTTTATGAACTCTATCTATTTCATGAGAGTTTCCAAGTTCCAATCAAATGATTGATTTTTTTTCCTTAAGTATAATAGTGACGCTCAACACCATAAAAAAACAATAGTGACGCTGAAGTTTCAGTCTAAGACTTCAAATAAACTATCTAAGCCATAAAAATTCAATAATAATATCTAAAAAACTACCTAAGCCTCTCACTTGTCCTAGTGGCTTGAGTCAAACGATTGAATTGATAAAATCCAACATTTATATATAAAAAAATACCACTCAATAAAATAAATGCCCAAGTGTTGAGCTAGGCTTGGGGTTCGTTGGGCGTTGGTTAAAGTATCTCTCAAGTTTCCTATCAGTTAAATAGTTGAAACTAGCTTGGGCTCCACAATGGGGTATTGAATGGAGCAACTAAGCAATGGGTGAGAGTTTTGTTAAGGACATCCTTCAAATTATTAAGGATACCTTTTATGAATAGTATAATTATCAAAATACCCCATCAAAATACCTCCATTAAGTACTCTTTCATAAATAAGTACAACATTTTCACAAATATCTTCTTCACTCGCAAATTAGGTATTTACGAGTATACAAATTTTTGTACTTTCGCAAATAGCTAATTTGCGAGGGATTAAAATTTTTTAAATCACTCGCAATTTAGCTATTTGCGAGAGTACAAAAATTTATATACTCGCAAATACCTAATTTGCGAGTGTAAACAAAAAAACCACTAGCAAATTAGATATTTGCTAGTGTGTAAAAATTTGCACTCTCGCAAATATCTAATTTGAGAAAATTTACCTTCTTTCGTGAATATCTAATTTGCGAGCGTCACGTATAATTTGTGAATACTTGTTTTACTCGCAAATATCATATTTACGAGTGAGCAATTCTTAAAAAATAACTCACTCACAAATATAATATTTGTGAGTCTTTGCGAGTCTCGCAACAAATATTTTGGGAGTATTTTAATAAATACACTGTTTATAGGAGTGTATTTAACAATTTTGAAGGTGCCTTTAACAAAGCCGAATGGCTGATGATGCAATGGTCCATCTGTGAATATTACAAGTCCATGGAGACACAGGCAGCCCAAGCCCAATAGAGAGCTTCGGATGTTGCATTAATTTTCCAAACTATACGATCAAAATATGGGTCGGGTTAGTATTAGGATTTAGATATGTTTTTAGGTAAACTTGTCAGATGTCATATTAAGTGAGAATAAAAGAAACACAAACCAAATTAATAGTATTGTGCCAGACATATGTTATGAAGCCTACTACTATGGAGCCCAAGGATTAAACAAGCTCACCTTTTAAAAGGGAATAAAGAAATGTAACATAATTTTATATTAAATAAGTAAAAGGGGCTGGTACCATATTTATATGATTTTTATAAGCAGGTGGTGAATATTTACATATATAAGTAACTATTCAGTAATTTAAAATAAGACAAAATAAGTATTAATAAATAAAAATAAAATAAATTTTGACACTACATATTATAAATTTGTTTAATAATATATATCAAATTTAATTATATTTTATAATAATTAATATATATATATATATAAATAATTAATACATAAATGTTATTTTTATCAATTTTAATCATTAAGGGTTTATCCAACAAAAAATTCAATTGCAAAATAATAATAAACTACATTTTTTTATTTTATCTCAAAATAAAAGAGAGAAAAATTATAATACATATAATATATTAAATAAGAAAAATATATTTTATGGATTGTTGGATACCATCAGACAGGTATTCTCATTTTCATTCTCATTTCCGCGCACTCCATAGTGAATGAATATTATAAGAGAATTGCTATCAATATTCTCTTTCTAACACACTCATTATTATTTGTTAAATTTATGTATGATCCTGAATTTTATATGGGGCTCACTTTATTTTGTAAATTGCACATGAAATTCATCCAATAACAATTAGTGTGTTAGAGAAAGTGTTAAAAAGAAATTATTGATAGCATTTCTTATATTATAATTCCCATCCCCAGTGTGTTTAAAACTAATATTCATTTGTTCATCCATCATCGTGTGCCATGTAATCCATGCAATAGGAATGTATTAAAAGAAATGTTAATAATATTTTTTTATTATTATTGAGTGAATTTTAGATATGAATCATATGAATACAAATTCCACTTTAGTGAAAAATTACGCTGAAAAAAGTATTAAAAAAGAGTGTACAACACAAGTACTTTTACCATCTCTCTATATTTTGAGAGATATCAAAATACGGATAACAATATGATGTTTTTTATTTTTTAATATATTTTTAAAATGTATGTATATAAAAAAATAAAAAATAAGTGAGAGATAAAAAGATGTTTAGGGCCCGTTTGGTGGTCAGGATAAGGGAAGCAGGGTAGAATAAGCTATCATGTCCTGCTTTAATCTGTGGTTTGGTGAACCAGCAGGATAGAAAAAGCTTATCCTGTTATCTTATCCTATCTTGTTACTTAGTTATAATTCTATCTTAAGGGTGGAGCTGGGTTAGAACCAACAGGATAGGATAAGAAAATATTTTCTCTTTTGTCTCTTACCCTTAATATTGTTATTATTTAATTATGGTTTCAAACCTAATTAATCAACCTTATTACTAATTAAAATATGTGATTTAATTAGCAATTTTTATAAAAAGTGAAAAAAAATTAATTTTTTATAATTTAAAAAATGGACTAATATATTAAAAAGCCTAAAATATATATTATCAAATATTTTTTAAGTTAAATGTATAAAAAAATCACGTAATATTAAAATTTATTTTTGAAAAAAAATGTAATTTTGATATAAGGGTTATTTTATCATTTATGGATATTTTATATCATATCCTATCATTATCTGATGCGCATCAAACATCGGACAGAATAAGAGCTTATCATACTCATATTCTATCCTATCCTTATCCAGTTCTTATATCGTATCCAACTATCTATCATTATCCTATCTTGATCATGAAACGAGCCCTTAAAGTTTGATGTTCAAATAATAGTTCTGAAAAATAACTACTGTCGTTAGTTGTAGTGATTACCCTAACTTAAACAGTTACAGTTGAGACCAATAAGCGCTTAAGATGTAGGGTAGGGTTTAGAAGACGAGTCATTCATGCTTAGATTGAGTGAGGAGCAGACAAGAGAAGAGAGAGGCAGCAACACCAACACCCACACCAAACCAAACAATTGTTTGGTTATTGGTGGTTTTGTAAGTTGTAAGTACCTTAACTAACTGAACTATCTCTTATTCAATCAAATGCATATGAGCATATCATTCATTGGCCACCCCCAATGGCGACACTTTTGCAAAATGCTCACTCGCTCCTCTCCAATTCATCGCTCTCTATATTGCCTAATTTTTTCCATCGCCAGGTTCACCTTTCTAAGCCACACAATCACAAACCCAGAACCAGAACAGCCTTGCATTTCAACATGGCTCTGCCTCCACAAAACCCAGGTAATATATGTTTTTTTTTTTTTTTTAAATTACGAAACACTGTAATTCAACTCAAGTATCCTATTGAATGAATTCTCAATAAATTTCAAAGAAAATAAAATTGATATGCTAATTTACCTTTTCAGCTGTTGAGCAACAGAGACTCGTAATTCCCAACAAGCACGGTGAAAAGCTGGTGGGCATATTACATGATTCTGGAACCAGGGAGATTGTTATTTTGTGCCATGGTTTTCAGTCCTCAAAAGTTTGTTTCTTTCACTTATTAAGCTTTACACATTAATTCCTTTATCTCATTATTTTCATCGCTTAATTTACTTTTCCTTATCTTCAGGAAAGCAATGCCATTCTGAATCTTGCTGTTGCCTTGGGAAACACCGGAATCAGTTCTTACCGCTTTGACTTCGCTGGAAATGGGTAAGTTTAATAGTAATACAGAACAAAACCATGGAATGGGTAACTTGATGGATGGATGAATTATGATACTATGATCACTGAAACATTATACAAGTTATGTTTCTACCCTCTGTTGTGACTTGTGATTGCTTACTCACATATGTTGTGTTTGCTTTTTGTAACTAATGTTGAGATTACTCTTGTAGTACCAGTTATGGTGTTTGGTTTCTTCCAAGCAACTGCAACTCTTATCATGTTACGAACCATTTCCTCATGATTGATAATTGGAATCAATTAATTTATTAAGGTAATAATAAGGTTGGATTGGGATTGTTTCAAAGGATATATTAGATAAATATACCAATATTTAAAAACATTAAGGTTGTGTTCCAAATAATACATAGTGATAATTTACTGCCACATTATAAGAGTTGTACCTGGAACCACTTAAGCTGGGTATCTCTTAGGGTTTGTTTGGAAGTTGGGAGGGGAAGGGAGGGGAGGGGAAGATATTTTGAGAGTTTTTTAAAAGAAAGAAGGATGTAAAGTGATTTTAAAAGCCCTCCAAAACCCTCCCCTAATTCATTTTTTTATTTTCCCCCAAATTGGAGAGTTTTGGTTCTTTTGATGAAAAATAAACCCCATGCAAGGTGGGGAATTATCCTCCCTTCCCCATCCCTTGCACCTCAAACCCCTCCCCCCCTTCCCCTCCAAATTCCCAAACAAACCCTTAGTGTTACAATTCAAGGATAACCATATTGGGGCTATTCGACTATATAACAACGGTCTCAGCAGCAAACCAAGGTCCAAAGACAGCATTGGCTCAAGCTGCTTAAGAACAGCTTATGTACATCAAACTTGAAGATTACCAATATACTGTGGGAGATTAAAAAAACTAAAAGTATAAAAGAGCATGTTACTGACCTTGAGATTTTGATATCACAAACTGATTACAAATATGAAAGCTATTATCACTGCCTGCACGATTAAGCAATCTTCAGTACTTTTTAACTTTTAAAGCCTATCTGTTCCTGATCCTTTTGTTACATGGAGCAGTAGGTTGTAAATTGAGTGGTACTTTCTCCATTTACACTGTGTTATATGTACTAAAATTTCTGCCATCTGGTATTTTGATCGTTTGTCTTGCTTCACTCTATTTTGTCTTAATTTAGCTGTTGGATTTCCCTTCTAGGGAAAGTGATGGTTCGTTTCAGTATGGTTACTATTGGAGGGAGGCTGATGATTTACATGCCGTAACTCAACATTTCCATGAATCAAACCGTGTAGTCAGTGCAATTGTTGGGCACAGTAAAGGTATGTTGACTTGTTCTCCTAATCAATAAGTATTTCTTTTTTTAGTATGCTATCAGTATGTATTTCTACCAACAAGAAAAAGGTTGAGAAAGATATATCTAAATAGAGGCATAGCGTTTAGGATATAGGTGCTGATTTGTATAATCATTCATCAATTATATTCTATTACATAACTGATGAGAATTGTTCTTGCCGTTGTCAACGTAATTTCCTGCCGACTTTGCTTCGGCTGTCAAGATAGAAACCCCGAATAATGCAATATAGAACCAGTATCAGCTTTTTATTTAAATGGTACATAATAACTGACTGAATCTTTTAGCATGAGCGTGGTCTATATGTTGAAATAGAAAGAAACTTTAGCTTATATTTCTGAGCTGCTTAGCAAGTTGGCATAAACCTGCTACAGAGGAACTTGGTGAATATCTGTCATTTTAACCTGGTTTTGAGAACAAGCAGTCTACAATCTCTCTGTTGAATTTTCTCAAACCGGGTATTTTGTAGAAACAGGTAAGGTTGATGAATAGGGCTAAACTCCTACTCTATGCAGATGGCCATTTGCTTTTCATTTGTACTTGGTGAAACCTAACTCATTAGGGTAGCTTTGACCAATAAATCTTCTCCAATTTCTTCTCTCAATTTGTTTTTCAAGTTTGTCATTTTATATGCATAATTGAACTATTACAAGTTGTTTTTGCCTCTTGATGCAGGAGGTGGTGTGGTGCTTCTTTATGCTTCAAAATATCATGACGTTAAAACGGTTGTCAACCTCTCTGGACGCTATGATCTGAAGGCAGGAATTGAGGAACGCCTTGGAAAAGATTATATGGAAAGAATTAGGAAGGATGGTTTCATTGATGTGAAGAAGAGGTCAGGTAACCTGTCATTTAATCAGGCATATGTTTCAATGCCTCTTGGTGTGGGAGCATATTGTAAGAGATAGTTTAACAAATTCAGTGCCTATTGATTACTTCTTTCCCTACTTTGAACTTATTGTTTTATCATCCTTCCTGAAATCAGCGACTCCAGAACCATGGCTTGTTTTACTTTCCCCAGGCACTTTATCTAAAATTTGGAATTGGGGATTATTGCCCTATGCACAAATTTTTGGCTGCAACATTTTGAGTTTGCCACATTTCATTCTCTTAAATTTCTGATAGCAAAACAAACCCAAAAAGAAGGGCAGAAAAAGGAAAGACAAAAGAAGAGGGGAAAATGAATAATCTAGAAAAATTGTGTTTAATATGTGAAACTTGATAATGTGGCACATTTTACAGCCATTCTCTGTTTATGTCTGTCTAACATAGGCACACACTTATTTTATTCTTACATGACTATTTGACAACATCTACTATTGCAGGAAGTTTTGATTACCGTGTGACTCTGGAAAGTTTGATGGATCGCTTAGATACAAACATGCATGAAGCATGCCTTCAGATTGATAAAGAATGCAGGTGAGGGAAAGTTTTTGTCTGGTCTTTTTTGATTCACACTTCTGCTTCTTGTTGCAATTTTTTGTTTATGAAGTATGTCTATTAAATTTACGGAGTTTCTATAAGAAGTTTTATAAAGCAGAAGCTATAAAAGCTAGGATGATTTTTGTCTCTCTCTCTCTCTAATATATATATATATATATATATATATATATATATATATATATATATATATATATATATAAGAACCAACAAGTCCAAATGGTTCAAACATTTATACTCATCTTAAGAGTTTCGAGTTTGTTCTATGTAGAATAAAAGAGAATGAAATAAAATTTTAAAAGTAGTCTTTTCTTGTTTTCATTCTCCTTTGACTTCTATTAAGGGTACGGTTCGATGTTGGGAGGGGAAGGGAAAGGAATAAATCAAAATAGAAAAGGTAGAGAAGGAAAAGGAAGGGAATGAAGGGTTACTTAATGAAATCATCCAAAATCAGGGGAACTTTCTATTGTTCATAAAATTGAATAAGGAATGGTTTGGGAGAATCATATGAAAATCCCTCATTGTCTTCTCATTTTATAAGACTTCCAAACTGGAAGAAGGTTTACCTAAATCCTTCACTTACCCTCCTCCCTTTGCTCCATCGAAATCAAACATAGCCTAAGCAGCAATAATTTATATGTTGTATAAACTATGGAGTTGGTACTTTATATAAGGAACTCCTCCTGGCTATTTATTTTATCACTTTTTGAAAACTATCATGAAACAAGAGGAGGAAATTTGCGAGATTAAATATCTACTTCTCATATTTTAAATTAAAATTGTTTAATTTCGTTTTGATTTACTCTCGCATCAAGTGGGGAAAATAATTGTACGATTGTAGTATGCAAATTTATGTATGGTATTAAATTTTGTAACAAACACATGATTTAATATGCTAAGTGCATAGAGTAGTTATCTGGAGTAGGGGAAGTTTATACGAGTGAGAGATGATGATGAAGGTAGGAATGTGATAGTACTGCTAACAACAATTCTTAATAAAAGCTAGGCTTAATTGCATTTTTAGTCCCCCAACTTTTTAAAATGTACGATTTTGGTCCCTCAAAAATTTTAATTGCACTTTTGTCCCTCAACATTTTCAATTGTGTGATATTAGTCCCTAAAGAAATTTAATTGCACTTTTCATCTCTCAACTTTGTGAAATTGTGCAAAATTAGTCATTCCAGGGATCAAAATAAAGGCTTTCATTGCACAATTTCACAAAGTTGAAGGATGAAAAGTGCAATTAAATTTTTTTAGGGATCAAAATCGCACAATTGAAAAAGTTGAAGGACGAGAAGTGCAATTAAAATTTTTGAGCGATCAAAATCGCACAATTAAAAAAATTGAGGGACAAAAAGTGCAATTAAGCCTAAAAGCTATGAAATTACCATGATGCGCAGTTATGCTAATCTCAAATCACATAATGTACGACAGGGTCCTTACAGTTCATGGTTCTTCAGACACAGTTATCCCTATTGAAGATGCATTTGAATTTGCCAAGATTATACCAAACCACAAGTTACATATCATAGAAGGAGCTAATCATGCATACACTGAACATCAAGATGAGTTAGCCTCAGTTGTTTTGAACTTCATAAAGGAAACCTTGCACCAGGATACGGGTGCTGCTAGCTAGGTATCTGTGTTTGCTTGCCGTATATGAACTTTTCTTTTTTGTTTGACATCCATTTTTCTAATGATATAATTGTGGTAGATCTTGCAGTTTCGAAACAATTGAATTTGCTGCTGATGACAAATTCTCTCTCCCGGCTGAACCTGCCAATGATGTTCTACAGCATGTTTCGAGCTCTTTTATTTTTTTGCTTATTAATTAGTGAATATTGCTCCACACGGAAAAAATAATGGCAACAATATCCGCCAGTGTTATTTGCCTCTGATGTGATGTAAAAGTTATATTTGACAGTATTGATTATGATTATGCAAACAATTACCTCATGATAGCACCTTGTGGCTCGGAAGGGTTTGGGCTTCCTAGTTGCTAGCTACCACCTGTTTGAGCCTTTTAAAAATGATGATTCGAGCACGTTTGGTTGAGAATGCAAAAGTAAAAAAACCGAGTCTTGAGACATTTTTCAAAAGCTATGTAAGTAAGAGGAGTTTTTGCCCAACGTTGATTTTGAATCTAAAACAAACATGTTCTTAAGAGCATTTGCAAAATTGATTCTTGCTCTCTTATATTATCGGTGGTGTCAGGCTGTAAGCATGTTCGGAACCACAGTGGGATATCATGAAATCATGTTTTTAACGCAGAAGCTACTCACATAAGTTTCTAGCAAAGGCGCCTCCACTTTTATTTTTGCCCTTTACAAACACACTGTAATTTGTTGCATGAACTTGGAGAAATTTTAACGGAATCCCGTTCATCGCTCACAAATCATGTGGCGTGATTGTTCATTGGCTTACTCTCAGATACAAAGAAATGAATCTAAACAAGTTTCGCCAATATAAATTTTGATAAATTTATCGCTAATTCTTTTTGTCTTTATAATGTTGCTCTTTAAATTTACTTTACTGAATTAGGTTAAAATTAATCTTGAGTATGATTATTTTTTGTAGGAACTGAATTATTACCAGATCACGACGGAATCGAGTTTGAAGCCGAATAAATGATCCAATTAAAATATCAAATTGATTCAGTTCAAACTAAATTCATGCTGACCCATATCATGAATTGATGTAATGAGTAACGGGCCGGGTCCAAGCGTCATAATATTTTGTAGTCTTTCCTTTCAAAATTTCAACCTGAAATTCATCAGCTTTTAGTATCTTCCATAACCAACCCAGAAGAAGAACTTTGAAGTTGAAGATGGCCCAAGCTGCACAAAACCCATGTGAGTTATTTGTTTTGTCTTTGATATGCAAGCTATGAGATTGATAATATGGTCAATCATGCTTTTAAGTTGTTCTATATATCAGCAGAGGAGATTTCAAATCATGCTTTTGTTTGCAAGTTAACTGGAATTACAACACATGGAGAAAATGTAAATTTATTTATTGTGATATTATTCGAAATAATAAAGAATCACAACACAATTGTTAACCTAAGTAGCTGATTGAGTATTCAATCAATTTCAAAGAAATTGACTTAAGACTGTTGAATTATTTTGTCAGCTCTTCATCAGCAGAAAGTTACAATACCCAACAAGCATGGCAATAAACTAGTAGGCATATTGCATGAATCTGGAAGCAGAGAGATTGTTATCTTATGTCATGGTCTTCGAGCCTCCAAGGTTACTTTTCCTGACATAAATTATGATTTATGAACCCTGCTATTTTTTTTTTTTTACTATTATACAAATGTTATTAGAATTCAGTATGGCATCTGATGCCATACAGTACACATATACATACCTTGATTCAATTATTCTCACTGTTCAATTAAGTTTTCCTATCTCCAGGAAGACAATATCATTATGAACCTCGCTGCTGCACTAGACATCGCGGGAATCAGTTCTTTCCGCTTTGACTTTACTGGAAATGGGTAAATTCCTTGTATTACTGAACAGAAACTTGAATTCTGTACATATTCATGTTTGTACATCTTGACCTTCAAAATATGCAACCAACTTCACTTATTATGAATATTGGTGTTATTAGATTCAGAACCCATGGTAAGCTAACCGTCCGGATATACTTCTCAATGCAAGACTATTGAAGCTTATATGTAGATTTCTTTATTGAGTTGCTGGCGTAAGTTGGTAACACTGTTTAGCATATGATTTTCCATTCAAATTTCAAAGAAGCAGATGATAAATATTTTTATTTTTATATTCAACCATTGATTAATACAGTATTATGCAATGCCACTGAACTGAACATTATGTTAATTATTACTCTCAGATATTTTGCTTATTGTTGAAACATATAGTTTATCAAGCAAGATACAAGATTCTAGATTATAAGTTTTCCCCAGAAAATAACACATTAGAAGTCAATGGTGAGATATGTTTTATGCAAAATTTGAGTTCTAATTGACAAGAGAATGTAGACAAGTAGATACATTGATATTTTGTACTTTTAACAAAGTGATTATTTCCTTTGACAATGGAATAGTTAAAACCATCCCAGATGGGATCTCTTGTCCTAATGATACAAGTACAGGATAGCTCCTCCGTTTATGTCATGTTCCATGTATGAAACTTCTGCTATCTAATCTTGACCACTAGTATTTGTCACTGTTTCATTTTGTTTTAGCTGTTGAGTGTTGCTTTTAGGGAAAGTGAAGGTTCATTTGAGTTTGGTAAATATTGGAGGGAGGTTGATGATGTACATGCTGTAGCTCAACACTTTCATGAAGCAAATCGTATAGTTAGTGCAATTATTGGGCACAGTAAAGGTGTGTTGTGTTATATTGATATCCGTATATAAGTTTATGATTTCTACAGATGAGAAAAGTTGAATAAATTCATATGCATTTATATTATTGATTTGTGTCATCAATTTTTTTTCTATTTCATGACTGATTATATTTATAAGTAATTTCTGGTCATCAATAATCTGGATGTAAGGTATAAATCTTGAATGAAGCGAAATGATGAGAAGGGTGCAATGTCTCACATAAAGCTGAGATTAGCTTATGCCTAGTTATAGATAATTATTAACTGAAACGTCATGCATGTGCTTAGTCCATGCTCTAAAAAAATTGCTTAATCTACTGAGCTGCTCAGGAGAAATACTAAAATGAAACTGGTCTTTTTTACTTTGTCTGTCGTCCTGTGGACAGCTTTGAAATAAAATGGTAAATATAAAGAGGATTTAGAAATTTTATCAATTGTTGTAAAGTGAAGTCTACAGCTTATAGATGTCTGTATGACTGTGAACCTATAACCACTAGAAGAGAAGAAATACTTGTTAAGTTGCTGCATATTTGTGTTAGGACTTATAAACATTATTTCTCCCCTAAGTAAAACAATGAGAAGCAGGGATTCAACAATGTAAAGGACAAGTCAAAGAATTCTCTGTCACAATGTTAATTAGAAAGTTTGTAGGTATATTCAAATTGTTTTGAATAGTTCTGTATCTCGATGCAGGAGCTAATGTGGTGCTTCTTTATGCTTCAAAGTATCATGATATTAAAACAGTTGTCAACCTTTCTGGCCGCTATGATCTGAAGGGAGGCCTCGAAGAACGTCTTGGAAAAGATTTTATGGAAAGAATAAGGAAGGAAGGTTTCATTGAGTTGAAGACAAAGTCGGGTAATCAACCATTTAATCAGCCATGTGTTTGAATGCCTAAATTGGCGTGCAAGCATGTTCTAAGAGTTGCTTTAAGAATTTCAGGGTCCATGATTACTTGTTTCTCTACTTTGAACTTGCTGTTTATTGCATTTGCTGAATTAGCAAGTCCAGAACCTTACCTGGATTTGTTTTCGTCTCCAGTCTTTTTCTGAAGGTCATAAACTCTTTTTTAGACAATTTGAAATTCTTTTTTTTTTTTAATCTTTGATGCAATGTTCCAACAGCATCAGTCTGGCCAGCTTACTTTGCCATAACTTTTCTTTTGAATTATTGAATGTTATATAACATATACGCAAAAAACATGTAATTAATATTACCAGTTGTCTTGAGGATTTCCTTGAGTTTAAATAGACAGTGTAGCAAATGATAGGAACACAGTAAATCAGTATAAGTGTATAACACAATAGCCTCTCTCTATTGCACGTGCACACACTCATTAAATTATCATAATATGACCACTCGATGAACATCACATATACTTTTGTAGGAAGTGTCGATTATCTTGTAACAGAGGAAAGTGTGAAGGATCGGTTAAACATAAATATGCATGAAGCATGCCTGCAGATTGACAAAGAATGCAGGTAAGGGAAAAAATTTCTGGTAGTTCCTGCCCCCACTCTTTTTCACCCTTCTATACTGCAGAATCGGTAAAAGAGTGAGTGTGTTTCGGTTCCGTATGCAGCAGATGAAATTTTATATTTCCCTTATAAATCCAATTTTTTCTTCAATATTTAATACATGTTACTTTTGTTTTTGCCTCATGAACCTGCTTCTGCCAAGTTTTAAAATAAAAGAAAACCCTTATAAATTGATTTAAACACCCATGGATTTCTTTTAAGTAAAAGCATTTAAAAAATATGAAAATCTTTTTCGTGAGAATGAAAGTGACTCGACTTTCTATGACCCCTCCGATTTCTTTCTTCTAGTTCAAAGTTTTCTACTAGAGATGTTAAAGAAAATATGAAATAGCATTAATAACATGTTATTTTTATGCTTAATTTTCTGATTTTCCTTTTCTTAAAAAGCTACCTGTTTAGCTTTCAAAAGGAGCAGTTTTTATTACATTTATAATTTATGGTAAATTGGCACCTAAAAATTGAAAGCCAAATCCTTCAACCTATTTCAGTTTGAAAATTTGTATTTAAAACTTTTCAATTACTAAGAAACAGGGAGGGGATATTGGGAGACTGAAAAACTAGTGTTGATAATTTATGGTAGGGCTTCTTATTTTGATTTAGTCTCAGCTAGTGGAGGAGATCATCTTTATATGTAAATTTATGCTTGGCTCATGCTTCGAAAATGCAAGATGTCATGTGTATGTATGTATGGACTAGTTATCTGGAATAAAAGAGGCTTTCAAGAGGGAGATTTAAGGGACTACATCTTAGAGTTCTAGTAATTTGTTGATGAAAATCGATTGTTTTTAATGAAGATATGAAATTTGCCATAACGCACGGGTGTATAATGTAAAGCCATAATGCATGACAGGGTCTTTACAGTTCATGGTTCTGCAGACACCACAATCCCTGTGGGAGATGCATTTGAGTTTGCCAAGATCCTTCCTAATCACAAGTTACATATCATAGATGGAGCTGATCATGTATACACTGATCATCAAGCTGAGTTAACGTCAGTTGTAGTGAATTTTATAAAGGAAACCTTACAACTGGACTAGTTCACTTCCTACTTAGGTATCTATCTTGGCCTGCATATGAACTTATTATATTTTTTAAATTATTAGCCTTTCTAAAAATATAGCGTTGATAGTCCATCTTGTGTTTTTTATCAATTGAAATATGAAAGTCCTATTGGTGACAAACTTGCTTTTTGCAGGTCCCTGATGAAACCTGCCCATGATGCAATATTGCAGTGTGGTATATTTGAGAACTCTGCTCATATGCTGGACAATCCTCCTTTACTGTATTGAGTGAGAACTATTGAACCGTGACAGCAATATTTATATCTGCCCAGCTCATTCGTCTTTAATGTATTAGAGGAAGTATTATAGTAATAATGATTATTTGTGACAATAACCTAATTGTGAAATCCACATGCCAGTTTTCATTTATATAGCTGTTCTTGGATAAAGGAAGAAATATTAGTAGAGGGAAGAAGAAATAGTATAATGGTATGGACGAGTAAGGATAAGAAATCCTCCTTAGCAAAGGAACAAAGGAGGAATGCAAAGAATCTTGTGTTAAGCCATTTCCCCCCTTCTTTTAATAGCACTAGTTGACGGCAGAAGAGAATAACGCAACAAATACGAAACATGTGTCCTACCAACATTGATTAGTCGGTAAGGTGGCTGCCAAAAGTCAATACTATAATATATTCTCTTTGACAGAAAAAATATTTACAACAATATTCACATGTGAAGTAAGGACAGCAGTTCTGACAACAAAACTAATAATCTCTGCTGACCTACAATCTTGAAAAAGTTTCCTCGGGGATGCATCATGCATCACAAGCATTCTCGAATGTTTGTGTTATCATCATCTATCAGTAGCTTAAGCTTTACATTATCCTGCCTCTTCTCGGTCACCTACGATGCTTAACCTCTGCCGCTCAATCAATTAATTGCAACGCATTACTATACCAAGTCAAGCAGCTTGTTTTGATTTTTCTCATCCTCACCACCACTGTCATCTTCGTCAAAATAAATCTCGGTCTCTTCGTTCTAGTTCACCAAAGAAAAAATATGGGGCAAAAAATAAAAGGAAAAAGGAGAGTACTGTTAACAATCACTTCTTGGTAGCACTTTCAAAATTGCTATTGTATACTATTGGCAAAGTTACCATTTAAATTACAAGCATTTGGTTTTTGTTTGCAGAAAAAAGTGTTTACCTCTTCCAAGTCATCATCAGAAAAATCAGCATTACCAAGTGTTGAGTACAACAGAGTTTTGTCACCATCAATCTCCTTTCCATTTCTCATATCCTCCTGAAATCAACAAAAACTTAAAAGAACTTAAAAACTATCCAAATAATTAACAGCAGAATCATATAAAAGTGAAAATCATACTTGCTCAGATTTCAGTAACTCAATTCTCTCCTCTAAGTCTGAGATATGATGTTTTAGTGCCTGGAAAATGTTAGAAACTTCATGAGATAAGCAAGTAAAGATCTCAGTTCACTCCCATGTCATTGCTTTATTACCTCTCGTCTTTGAAGCTCAATAGATCGAGCCAATGCCTGCCTCCGTGTCAACAGATTCTTGGGTCTCAGAGCACGCGGACTGAAATAGTTCTTCCCACGATAAACAATAATTATATAGCCTTTGATATCCTTATCTAGAGACACTAGCACCCCACCACTCTCAGCTTCCAAAGATATTGCAATATGCTTAGCCTGGGCAGGATTTTTCCCTTTTACAATTATCTTTACCAACTCGCGATACTTCCAGTGTAGATGCATGTTTTCTATGGTGCCAGCATAAACATCTCGCTTCCCTGAAACAAAGATCCCGTGCTTCTAACATTTCTGGTATAATAAGCCCTATACAAAAGCAGCTATTCACAAAGCTATAATAAATTTGCTACTCATACCTAAAAGTAAGTATGGCTTCATACTCAGACCAATCTTCCGAAATAAAAATCTCTCTTCATTGGTTAGTGTTTCCAAATCAGTTGGAAGATCTGTTGGTTCCAGATCACCCTGCACTTTTGCTAAAGCCTTCTCAGCCTTCCTGAACTTTGCTTTTGCCTACGACCATAAAAAATTAGATAGTTGTGGTAAAAACTGATAAATTTTGGGATATGAGTTGACTTGGTCCTTTGTAACTTACTAGGGCTAGTTTCTTCTCAAGGTTTCTGATTAAAGAAGTAAGTCTATCCAAGGCAGAATCTATCATCATTTTCTCAACTTCTTCTCTACTTGGTTGGTGTCCCCAGTTGGTGGTTGCTGCCTTGGTCTCAGCGAGGGTGCCAGCAAATAACGGCACTTGAGATGCATTGCTATTTGATCCGGTGATAGATGAAGCAATTTGTCTTGCTTTCTCTTCCTCATCTTGTTTAAGGAGGTTTAGTTTCTGTCTGTCAGTCAGTACGTTGGTGACAGCAGGAGGCAAGAAGTCATTGCCCCTGTAAAATACAATATATTCCTTATTTCTAGAAAGTAGAGTTCCCCCAGTCAACTTCTGCATTCATGAAATTCAACCACCGTTAAGTCTGAAGAAAGGAATACCTTATTCACTTTATTATGCCACAGGAACAATTAGGTGCCAGAACAGCTGTCAAAGCATACTAGTGTCAAATACCAAAAATCCTTATAAGATTACAAGACTGAAAATATAATAATGGTTGTTTGATCTTTCCTATTTGGGAATGAAAATAATAAAATGCTGAAATGCTTGCTGACACTACACAGACCTCATTTTAATTGGTTCGTCTTTCTTTATGTTCTCTCTACAATTGATACATTAGACACAAATTTAGTGGGTTTAGAACCCCAATTTCATCTCCTATATTCTCTCACTTTTACGAGATGAAGGTTTCATTAGACTCAAGGCCAAGCAGATGGGCAAACTTACATACTTGCTTTAGCATGGCAAAAATTCAATACAATTAAATAAAACAGTACGTTGTCAAATTGCAGCTTTGTTTCTGATAAATACCCTGAGTTCTTCAGCCATCCTCTCATTACATGTATGGGCAACACCTCGTTTGATGGCTATTTTCGCAATAGCACTTGTTTCCCACAGCTTCACCATAGCACTAGCTAGACCTTGCAGTTCTCTGCTTCTACCTGCAGCAGTAAACAAATAGTACCTTTTGGAAAGAGACATTTGTAGGATATGAATGTAGCTAGATAGTTTTTTACATACCAAGGGCAAAGTGTGGAGCCGTTGATCTTGCAAGCCTACGGAAGTTAGTCATTTCCTTGTTGCTTAAACAATGCCTCACCCCATAAGGAAGAAGTCTAAATGGGGTTTTATATCCTGGAACTACATCAGGTAATAAGTCTGCATCAACAGGTAATGGCTCACGGCCTGTCCAATCTTTGAAGCGTGGGCCCAAATCATCTAACAAATGGTTGAGGTCAGTCAATTCCATCAATTCTTCTTCAGTCATATCCTTCAAATACTTTGTAGAGTCTGGGATTCTAAGTGATTCTGTAGTTGTAACCGGTTCTTTCACACTTACTTGACCATCACTTCCATTTCCAACATGTACTGAAGGTTGCACAGCGTTCTCCTTAGCATGATTCATTTTGTTATACAATTCTACGCAGGGAAGCTTGTAGGTGATTCCTCTATATAACACGATCGAAGTGCCTGATCGCCAGACCACTAAACCTCCAGTTTTACTCTGACTAAGCAGGAAGATAATATTGTGAATAAAACTCAGACAAAAAAGGCAAAACAAAAGACACACACCACATAGAGGCAGGCTATGGATGACAAAAAGACAAGTCATAAGCAATCATTAATACCTTAAGCAATCATATCATGGAATGAAATGTTTTATTCCCAGGTAAACTATATTCCGTGAATCTCATTTCCAGTAATATTTCTTTCTCACCCTCAACATGGGAATGAACTTTCAGCTTTCATTCACAATTTTTATTCTGGGAGATCTTTTATGCCTAGTAATGATTTTTTATCCCTTATACCAAACATAACAAACTTTTATTTCCCACATCACTTTCCTAGGAATATTAAAATATGCCTGGTAGCAAAGGGTACCTAAGAATCAAAGGTGCATGTATTGAAGCATACATAAGATAAGTAAAGAAAGAATGAGTGAGTGAGTGAGCTACCTCTAGAATGTGATGAGCCTTTCTCATGTTAGCAGAAAGAGGAGAGTCAAACTTAAACTTAACAACTTCGTTATCCTTCCACTTTTCATGAATGGAAGCAACCAAATCCTGCGTGATGCCAGCCACTCCAACATGGAACCTCTCCCTCAACCTCAGGGCAACATTTCTGAGCCTCCGCAACTCGTGTTCAGAAATCGACCTCTCTGCCAACTCCGTGTTGCTTCTCCTTTTCCTCGATGCCAAATCATTCCTCTTTTCTCTTTCAATAACAGAACCACCAAAACTCTCTTGTAATGGTTTCCCATTCTCGTTGTCAGATCGAGATTCAGATTCAAATTTTGGATCGGCGGGGCTACCTGCCTGGGGCCAAGGTGATAAACGCTTCGGAAACCGAAAATTCAACTCTGAAGACTTGTGCTCACACTCTTTTACTTGTTCTTGTTCTTGTTCTTGTTCTTGTTCCTCTTCTTGTTCTTGTTCTTGCCAGGGGAACTTTTCTCTTTGGGAACCCAATTTGAGGGACCATTTATCGCGAATTTGGTCAAAGAAGCTTGGTCTGGAACTGCTCTTCTTTTTCTTCTTATCTTTTGTTGCTGCTTCTAAAGTTACGTTCACTGGTTGAGCTGTCTGATTCGAACAAGAAACTCTGAAATTGAGAGTGGCGTGGCTATGGCTATGGCTTTGGCTTTGGGGTTGCAAAACAAAAAAATGTAGAGAAGAGGAGCCACGGAGTTTCACTGGAATGGGATGGAGCGCCATAGTTATTATGGTGGAAAAACCCCTCTACCCCTTTATACACAGACTCAGAGGGTATTTTTTTTTTGTTTGGAAAACAATATCAGGCCCAGAATCGAATTGGGCCTTAAATGCAGTCAATTGGGGCCCATTCTTACCATTGTTGTTGTGGTTGAGTGTTACTTTTGTCGGCCCTGTTCGGAAGTTGACCCAAAATTATTCCTGGTTATGGGACATTCCTCGATATTATTCATTCCTTTCATTGGGACTAGCAGGCTGCAGCAAGCAAACTTCTTTGTTTCATAAATACACATCAAGGATGTAACTATGTATGCTCGCAATAATTAATGCTTTTCATCATCGACGATAAAAAGTAAACCATTTGAAAGGTGGAACCCAAGAAGCTCCAAAAGACCAAAAGAAAATCACACAATGACAATTTATTTTGTTTATTTTTTTTATAATAATTAGATTTGTCTAAAGAATTGAATTTTGATATATGATATTGTGCATAAAAAATCTATATTATCATCCAATGATTTGGTGAGTTAAAGTGATTAAATGATATGAAAACAAAATTTTTTTTTTTCTCAGGGTATCTTTCGCGCACAGCTGCGAAAACTAATCTCTCGAGATACTGAACGACATTTAAGGGTTGACATCTCCCAACCAGGTTTTCTCCGTACACAAGAGTCAAGGATCGAACCCCTTACTACTTGCTTAAGGGGTCCGAGTTCGTTACCAGTCGGATCAATCATTATGAAAACAAAACATATGACAATACAAAACATTTTTATACGGGTAGTGTCAATAATTTTTTGTCTAAATTATCGTTCATTGAAATATTCAAAATATTAATATCTTTCTATTAATTTTTTTTTTCACTTATAAATATTAAGAGTAAAGTTTTTTTTTTTTTTTTGAGGTTATATTAAGAGTAAAGTTAAAAAATAAGTAATAGTTCATTAGTTTTAAAAACAAATGACCCAATCAAAGATCGGATGGGGAAAGATTGGGAGCTTGTATTTTAGCATACTTTTTGGGAAGGGAATGTTTAAACATTTGTGGAGACTGGTCGCAAATTGAAGTTTATCTAAGCAGTTAAGTCTTCATCCTTTGGATTATCCTCCTATGGATCGAGCAAGACTACTGTTAGGTGATCGATTTAAATGAAGCTTCTATACGTCGGGTTATTTGTAACTGTTTTTTTGTGGCTTTCAGTCCCGTTCACAAAAAAAATGAGAGCTAACTTTTTTTTCTAAAATGATAGATAAAAATTTAGATACAATTACCTTTGGAAACCTCGGTCTTTCTAAGATTATTTAAAAATTTTGTTGAACCCTTTAATTTTAATTCTGGTTATGTCCTTTGAGCGTGTGGTAGTTCAAGACACACACTAAAGTTAGCTAAAAAAGGAAAGAATCGATGTGTGTTGATTCAAGTGAAAGATATAAATTGAAGTCCCTTAAACATACGATTATAAGTTTGATCTCTCAATCCATTTATATGGGGAAAAAAATATTATTGGGATTTTTACTAAATTGTTTGATTGTATTTTAAGATATTAATCTCTCATCTATCAAAAATTATTAGGATGACATAAAATAAAATGAGTTAAGAAAGAGAGATATCAAGCATCAAGCAATATTTTAGAGTTAGTGGAAAGAGAAGGAAAGAGGCTGCTAGGCTTTAATTATGATTAGATGCTACTATCTTAATTTCATACTGCGTCGTTATTTTCTATCTTTTGTCAACATCAGTATAATTCACAGTGTGGGAATGTTGGAATCCTGTCCTGGATTTCCCACAACAATTAGACATGGATCCGTAAAACATTTATATAATATATGTAGGCAATAAAAAAAGGAAAAAAATGATGGGGGCTGCTAACTTTTCTGTCTCCTGATTGCCTGCAAGCTGGAATTGAGGGTTGCAACATAATTATGCACCCCTTAAATAGGCTGCCTCGTGTCCCCATGGAGGCCGCAAAGCACATAATCTCTAGTTAATGATGAAATCAAAATTATTCATTTCATGTTCGAGCTCACATATCTAAAAGTAAAAAGTCTCGTTTCATGGGGTTAAATGCCAGATGGATTGGATCAGACTGGCTTTGTTTTTTATCAAATATTCCCTAGTTTATTGTCAACATAAGATAGCAAAAAGGTATCGCCGCTCTTCTATCTTAATTGTTAATATGAAAAATGTTAATGTTAACGATACATTCTCCAGTATTTTTTTTTAATATATATTTTTATATTGATTGAAATTCATATAGACCTTATAAAATTTAGGTGGGATTTATATGAATTTCAATCAATAAAAGGGTATGTGTTAAAAAGAGAATATTAGAGAGTGCTCCCTCCGGACCTATATATAAGCAAAAAAACTAATTTCACATGTATTAAGAAAGTTAGTTATATTAGTTTAATTATCTTGATTTGTGTAAAAAATAAGTTATAGTTACTAAACTACCCTTTTTTGAGAGTGTACAATGCTCTTGAAAATTGTGTCTTGGAAGTATATAATGTTCTTGAAAAAATAAAAATAAAAACAATTAATCAAAGGTTATTTTTGAAACACTAGTATTAAATAGGTTTGATTTAATTAACTTTTGCTTATATTTGAGTCCAAAATTTTAAATATTTTTTTGCTTATATATAGATCCAGATGTAATATGTTGTTAGCACTCCTCTTATTAATATATTGAGAAGAATGACAGCTAATTTCGTAAGGTCACTTTAGTTTAAATAATGATCATTTTGATTAGTAGATGAACTTGTTGCTTTATACTTTTTGTGACAACAAAAGCACTCGTGGGAGGAAAGATTATTCATTTATTCTTATACGGGTTTGATAAATTAAATCCCAAATATATAAGGTGATTTCAAAGTTCTTTTGTTGATGGAAAGCCTTTTTCACTGAGAGTGAAAATGAGAGATTTAAGAGGTGGATTTACAAAAAAATGCAAAAAGGTCATACTTTGTTATGGTATTCGGGAAAGCACATCTACAGTTAGGGTTGGCAAAACTCTCAATGAAGGGGATTTTTTCCTTCTATTTTTGAGGTAACTATTGGTTTGTTTTCTGGTTTGATTTTGGTGATAGCAGATAAGCACAACTGTATATCAATGTTTACCTTTGTTGGGTTTAAGATGTGGTTCGATTTGTGTAATAGTTATACTGATTTTTAGGCTTGTTAGGATTAATTAGCTAATTACATTTGTTCTTACTTTTTTTTTTTTTAATATACGGATTAGAATACATTTTTCTACTCCTTATATATAATATATTTTGGTCTATAAAAAAATTACAACTCCTTCAAAATATTCAATATAATCTTTTCCAAAACCACTAATATCTGTGTGACAGACACTATGGGGGACCAGAGAGAGAGGGGGGACTGTGCTCCTTGTACACATGATTTTCTAAACCTAACGTATCTAAGGAATATGTAGCGTGATTTCTATAGATGCCAAAGTCATGGAGCCTTTAACCCCACCTTGCTCATGACAATAACATGCAAAAAGTTGTCATATATGTACACAGCCCAGCTAGCCAGATAATTGAGGTAGCCCACCATAAACAATTCCTTTTTTCATTGTGGAAAATATTTAAAACGCTGGCGGTAATTGTTGTCAAATATTTTTTGTCCAGGTGATAGAATCATTCTTGGATCAAACTGATTTTTTCTTTCTAAGAAATTTCTCCATTTAATGCCAAAATGTTTTGTCCAATCTTCCTGTGTGCTGTGGTGGGGAACATATTGCTTAACCTTAATGCCAGCATCACTACAAAACTGCAAAGTTTCTCTGTTTTGAGCATCAAATGCTTTCCAATTATCAAACTCGCTTGAGTGCAAAAATCCAACTGTGTAGAAGACATCCTCATCTGGTATAGATGCTGACATCCTATCGTCCCACCTGGAATAAAATTTCATAAAATCAATGATATTTCTTTTTGAATTTTAATTGAAGAAATAAAATGATGCAGTTTAATGGTCACACACATAGTTAATGACACAGAGTGATTCATTCGGGGCTTACTTGCTTCTATTCATGGGGTATACCAAGACAGGTCCAGTGGTGATGTTTCTTTTGAAAATGATATCTTGGAATACGCCTGAATTAAAATCCAATATTTGTGATTTTGGTATAAACAAATTAAGCCATGGATGAGGAACATTCCACAATCCTTGAGACTGAAGCTTCAACTCTCCAATTCGGACTCTATTCAAGAACTCAACAAATGAGACATCTTTCTCATAATAAAATCCGGGGATATAGTCCAGCCCTTGGAGCAAAACTTGAATTTGCTACACAGACAAAGAAAGAAAAAATATATTATTGTTATTTATTCTAATTACAATTAAATTTAGGGTTATTAAGGTTATTCATGAAGGTGTAATCCAAGAAAACACACATCATCTTAGCAAGTCCCATATTTGGTGTACCATACATTATCATCATTAATAATATTTTATCACATATTTTATTTTTTAAAAATTACAAGAAATTTTAACTTATTTAATAAGATATTATTGATGATGATAAGATGTGATATATTAAAATGGGAGAGAGATTTTCATCCCTTAGCAATTAGCTCGGACTACAGATGACGTAGTGGATATTTTATATATCATTGTTATCTAACTAGAACTAGAAGAGAGATATGAGTAGACGTACGGTACCTTGTTCACATTTTTTTCAGATTGATCATCATAATATTTAGCCACTTCAAGACAGTAAAGGATGTTATGTTTAGTTATTAAAGAAGCTATTCTGGGATGGTCAGATAGAGGGAAGAAAGAGGATCTCCAATTATTTATGGGGCCTTGGTGCATTAGCAGCATCCCTTCCAAATAGTCCAATCCAGATTGTTGTGGCTTTCCATTGATTGAAATTAATCGTTCCTGGTCATTGGTAAAAGCATAAAAGTCACTGTAGAGTATCCTGACCCACTTAACCTGCACGTCAACAAAAATTCGCCATTAATGTCTTGTACTAAGTAACGTACTAATGAAATGGAATATTGCATGCATTCTATATATGCAACGAGTATTAAATTGGAAGGTAATATGGTACTAAACTACTAATACTTGATGCTCAAGCATAAGCAAAAAAGAAAAAAAAATTACTTCAAATCCCTTGTCTATCTAAACTTCAAATCTCCTCAACTTCATGTGCTAGAAGTCTCTAGTATGTAAAAATGTATATGCATTGACTTATTTGGAGGTCTTTTTAAATAAAGTTATTTCTTCTTATAAAAAAAATTGATCTCGTTAATAATTGTCCTAAGAATATTGTTTAAGAAATCAACAAAAAGAATTTTTTTATTGAAAAATTAAGTGTAACTCTTTTCAATATATTAAATACATCATTTATCCATGCAAAATTTCTTTTTTTGATTTCTTAATCAATGCCCTAAGGACACACGATAGCATTCTCCTATAAAAATAAACCAAGTTATGCAAACAAAAAGGAGAATATTAACTAGTACACTAAGAGTATTGGTTAAGGAATCAAAAGAAGAAATTTATCATTGAAAAATTATGCATTTAATATTTGAAGAAGTATTCTATTTAATTTTTCAATAAATATTTATTTTTATTAAAATCCTTAACTAATATCCTTAAGATACCGGTTACAACACCTAAACACAAAAACATAAATAAATGAATAAATGAATTGAATTAGATAAAACCAAGATTCTAGCTAGGTGGTTGACGAGAAAGGATATTTCTATTGGCACAGCCATTTAAGATTTAAGAGTGATAATAAATGTCAAGTGATAATAAATTTTATTAGGGAAATGCTAAACCAGTGTTCTTATAACATTGGATAAAGAATCAATTATAAAAATGTTGTATCAAAAATATAATATATTTAATTTACTAAAAGTTAAAAAATTATAATCTTTAATAAAAACTTTATATATATATTAATTCTAAGTATGCTATTTTCGGACCATAATGCTTTCTTGTTGGTTTATGTGATTGTAGTACTTTTTCTGCTGCTCTTTATGGTTCTGCAGAATGGTTTGTTGACGGTTTCTACGTGGAATGTTTTTTAGTCTCTTTTGCTGTTAGTCGGTGGAAGAAACAGGGGGTTGAGGGACAATCTAGTATCTATGTATTTTTTTTTTTTTGTAAGTTAGTATTTTGTATTTGAGTTTGAGCAGTCTTATACTCCCTTTAATAATATTATTTTACTTATAAAATAAAAATGTCAAGAGCGCGACTTCTGCATATTTTTTCAAACTTTTATTATGTTTTTAATTCAAAATTATAATCATTTTAATTATTTTCATCAGAAAAGAATTTTAAGTGAACTTGAACGTAAAAGAAGTAAGTGAGGATGTGTTTATGGTTGATCAATTATAAATTAAGTTTAATTACACTTTTGATTCTCTTATTATTAGTAATGTGCGATTTTGATCCCTATAATTTTTTTTTGAGCACATTTGGTCCCTTATTTTTCAATGTTGCAAATTCGATTCTCATGTCCAATGTTCGTCAAATTTTCAATGATCAATAGAGAGGAATTACTGCTCTAAACGTATAGAATCTCGGCTTGAGCTTCTATGATAAAAGATCTTGTGATAGAACAAAAATAGGTCTCATAAAGGAGGAACGAAACTGATAAATGACAGAGAGAAACCATTCTATCAGAGTTTCTATGGTCTTGGATAAGTGATTACTCTCTGTTGATCTTTAAAAAATTGACAGATATTGAACGAGATGATCAAATTTATAATATTAAAAAAATATAAGAATTAAATATACTCAAAAAAAAATTTATAAAAACCAAAATCACTGGTATCCGGGAACCAGAAGTGCAATTCATCTTATAAGTTATAATATCTGAATCCACTTAAACTAACTGAGGTCGATACACTCATGATACATGAGTGCCAACTGCGTAGAAAATGATAAACACTTGAACAGGGTTTTGGACAAGGACTTGTAGCTTCTCCGATAAGATGTGATGGCTGAAAAATACGTCTATTGACAACTAGATTTGGAGTTAATATGATATGTTGGAAGAAAAAGCTACAAGACAGAGTCCTAGTCAATTCTCTATAAACGTACCCTTTTGGGTGCTGGCTCAAGGGCAATTCTTGCCCTTGCTATAACTCCAAATTGTCCTAAACCTCCAAGAACCGCGTGAAATAACTCCGAATTTTTTTGCGAAGAGCAGGTTACGAAATCTCCTTTTCCTGAAACGAACCAATCAGAGGACAAAAACTATTAATTAAATAAAATTAAATAATTTAGTTGCAAGCATGTATCATGTAATTAATAAACATTCACAATAAAATTTCGCATTTAAGTTTTTCTAAATGAAATAACTGACGAAATAAGACTTGGACCAACATAGAACTCAATGAAGAATAGGAGGCTATGACCGTGTGATAGCTGGTTCCAACACGGTATCCCAAGAATTTTCCAACACGGTATCCCAACCCCGTGGAAACATTTGCATCATTCCCCCAAATTGTAGACAAAGACTCCTGTTTATAGTTTAACAATCAGCGGGAAAAATTACACGAGAAGTTTCTATATATGTTAGATATGTAAATTAACTTTAATATATGCTAATTAATAAAAATGTATATATTTTTAACATAATTCATATAATTTTGCACTTGTCAAAACTTAGTTTATATATCAAAGGTACAAAATTTTCATACAAAAATATATCCCTAACTAGGTATATAAAACATGTTAAAAAATATTAAATCAGGATATAGTATTTAAAAGAACATGTATGACACGCCATGTCACGTCATGGAAGAGTGAAGAGAAACTAATTTTGTGCATAAGGGGAGCTGAGTGCTCAGTTTTTTTTTTATTAATTAAAAAGATATTTATTCATTCAAATTAATAAAATATATCGAAAATAATATAAATTCAAAATCGATAAAAATCGAAAAGGATGAATCTATGAACAAATTCGCAGCACCCTGGTTAATAGCATAAAACTGTAAAATGCCTACAAATGTGACAAAATCAAAGTAGCCGGAATTCCCATGTCTCCGGATCTGTAACGTTGACGCTCAAGTCTTGATTGAATCTGTAATGGATCGAAGCTGATCTGTCAATCTGAACCAAACGAACACCACAACAAAATGGGAAACCAAACAACGCCGCATCAAGACGACGGACAAAACAACGTCACATTCAGACAACAAAATCACATAAAAATACGAAAGAAAAATCAGATCTACATGAAAAAAATTAGTGCTAAGTTTTATTGTAAGTATACAAATCACCTTTCGACATAGAGTAAATAGCCAATTTGGTCCCTGAAAGTGTAAGGCGGTATCAACTTAGTCCCTGAATTTAACTAAATAGCAAAAACGTCCTTGAAGTCGTAAAACGTTAATCAACTTTGTCCCTCCGTCAACCCCAGTTAGCTGACGCCGTTAACGGCGCTGATGTGGCACATTAAGTGCCTTGTTGGCATCGTTGTCACTGATTAGGTGGTGTCCATGTGGTCAGGGACCCATTTGAAACTCTGAACCAGGGACTAAATTGATACTCGCAACTCTGAACCAGGGACTAAATTGATACTCGCAACAATCTTCTTCTTCTTTATCTTTCCCCTTTCTCTCTCTCTAATCAACCGTCTATAGAACCACTCGTCTATAGACGGGTGGTTATAAATGGGTGGCTCTATAGACGGGTGGTTAGAGAGCGCAAGACAAAGGAGGCAAAGAGAGAGAGAGACATAGCAGGGAGAGAAAGGTGGTTAGAGAGCGCAAGACAAAGGAGGCAAAGAGAGAGAGAGAGACATAACAGAGAGAGAAAGGACCCGTCTATAGACGAGTGGTTAGAGAAAACACGAGACAGAGGAAGCAAAGAGAGAGAGAGAGAGAGAAAACGGGAAAGATAAAGAAGAAGAAGAAGAAGAACCATTGCGAGTATCAATTTAGTTCCTGGTTCAGAGTTGCGAGTATCAATTTAGTCCCTGGTTCAAAATTTCAAATTGGTCCCTGACCACGTGGACACGCACCTAACCAGTGACGGAGGGACCAAGTTGATTAACGTTTTACAACTTCAGGGACGTTTTTGCTATTTAGTTAAATTCAGGGACTAAATTGATACCGCTTGACATTTTCAGGGACTAAATTGACTATTTACTCTTTCTACATATATAAAGTTGTGTAGATTATATTATAAGTACATTTATTTTTATTAATATAATCTAAAGTAATTTATAGGATTCAATATGTTTTGAGTCCCTAAAAAATTAACGAATTTTGGTTTTGATCTCTGTAAAAAGAATTATTAGGTTGTCATCCCTCTAAAATATGAAATTATTAATTTTGATCCCAATAAAATGAGCAAGTTTTGGTTTCAATCTATGTAAATTATTTTTCTTTGATTTTTATCCCTCTAAAATTTAATATCACATTTTTTTTATAGTTCCTAGCATTCATTTTATGGTAGATAAATATAATTCATTTTAGGATTCAAGAAAAATCTTAGGAGAATCATATGCTAACATTAGATCATAGAGGTCACTCGGAATGATCATATGACCTTCTATTAAACACATAAGTAGTTAATGAATGTCACATGACACTAGAGACTAAAATAGTAATTTTAGATTGTAGAGGGACAAAAACCAAAAAAAAAATTACATGAACCAAAATCAAAATTCATGCATTTAACCGGGATAAAAAACATATTTAATCTTAATTTGTATATCTAAATCGAGTACGTTACAGCCAATATTTTCTCGTAAGTAGGGGTGAACTACTGTTTAAGAAAATAATCTATTTTTCTCTTTCAAAATGATGACGTACGTGCTCAACGAAAATGAAAGAACACACAAATCCTTATTATGATACCAAGAAAAAAAATCGATACCTGTGACGACATCCATTTCGTGAACATTGCTGATTTGAGGTCCATTACGGAATGTGGTGCCGCTAATCCCAGCGTTGGAAAGGGTCCCTCCCACAGTCAAGTACAGATAATCGGTCCACGAAACCGGTGCAACTCCATGTTCAAGCGTAGCATGTAGCACATCAATCCATAGTTGCTCCCCTCCAACATCAGCATAGTAACCGATCAAAGGGTCCTCATAGACACTAATTCCAACCCCATTTCTTTGTTTTCTGAAGGTAGCCATGTCAACTACAACCCCATCACTAGCCATGGCTTGTCCACGAGTGGAGTGACCTTGGCCCCTTGCAGCTATACTGAAAGGGACAGAGCAATTGTATGAGAGTTTTATCAAGCTCACTATGTCGTTTATAGAAGATGGATGAAACACAGCAGCTGGGAATTCCTGCACGATATTGCCATAGTCTCTAGCAGCCATTTGGATGGTTTCAGTGTCATCGTGGAGCTTGTGGGATATATTGTCAACAATGGCAAGCTCTGTTGGTAGCATAGTTTTCCATCCCTCGGTTTTGCCCACGGTGGATATCAAACGGGTTATGATTATTAATAGTAGAACAAAGTATGTAGGAAAGGGGTAGTTCTCAGCCATTCTGGGGGGAGAGAGAGAGAGAGAGAGAGAGGTGGATTATACCTAGTCGTGTTGAAGAAGGAGAAGACCAGAGAATAAGAGAGAAAATAATTAAAGGTTAAGTGTTATGGTGAGGTAGTGGGTGAAGGAGGTGGAGGAGGCAGGGGCTATAAATAGAAGGGAGGGAGCTACCTTGCATGAGAAAGAAGGGAGTTGGCTTTGAAAGATAAAGATAAGCACACTCATTTTGGTGAGCAACATTCTATTCTCATAAATAATATCTTATTACATAGGTTAAAAAAAATTTATAATTTTAAAAAATAGAATATATGATAGAATATTATTGATGAACATAAATTATAATATATCAAAATGGAATAATAAACCTTGATACGGGTTGGAGGGATGGAGATTTTCTGTCCTACTTTTCTATCACATTCTCATCAATAATAATTTATTATTTAATAAAATTAAATCATAATTCAATAATACTTATATATATCCTTATTTGATTGATGCGGAACACGGAACTCCAATTTTGGGGACAGGAGATTTTTATTAGGATGGGAGATGTTGGGATGCACGGAGAGAAAAAGGAGGAATCTTTGTCTTTTGGTCTAAAGGTGAAACGACATCGTACGTTGCGCAAAGAAATGAGTTGGCTAAATGTCATGTTCAAAGATACGATGGAGCCACATATTTGGCTTCCCTTCAAAACGTAATCGAGTTTCATGTGAAGGAACAATTAAAAAGATTTTTTTATTGACTGAAAGAACTATTAAAAAGATAGTAATTAAGTAATTAATATTCGCGTATGTTTTTCTCGTGATTGTGTATACATCATCATGATTACGAAGATTCCCAGCAATTGAACATTTGAATCCACAGATTTCTACCATTGTTGTGGGCTTTTGCAGGGACCAAATTGAAATGGGATTTAACTCAGGCCGTTTGATTGTCATCTCAGGCTCAATATTGGTCAAGTTTTGTCAATTTCATATAGATTGGCCCACATATATATTCATTTTATATTACCACTTGGTATTGGTATTTCCTATTTTAGGGATGAAGGAGAGTCAAATTTAGGTAATTATCAAAAGGATCTCTCAAGATTTTGTTTTGGGGATCAGAGGCCTTCTCATTGATCAAACTATATTGCGATCAACTTTTCTGGTTCATGGAAGGGTAATATCAATGGGAACTGAGGGAGACATGACACCGGATTTTCTTCAGGCTAAGATTTTGTGTGTGAGCATCTAAAGCAACATGTAATCAATGAAAAGTCAAGCAGGGAAATGGAACTATAATTACTTCCACCAATGTGTTTGTCCCGTTACAGATAAGTCACTTAACACGTTTCCATGGTATGATTTTCTTCCAGATTTAACTTGTTCAAAGCCAAACAAAATAAAGATATTAGATTCCGTGCCATTATTAGATTGGTAATTAAGGAGAAGGTTCATTATCATTAACTTAATTGGCTCCAGGTTGAACTATACCTAATTGATCAATTGTTTGCCCAGCCTTAAGTTATAAAGCCTCTTTGGTAAAATTAGCTGTTAGCGGATAAGTTAGCTGATAGCGGATAGCTGATGAGGTAGCTGATAGCGGATAGCGGATAAGCTAACTTATTTTTTGTGATAAAACTAGCGGTTGAACTAACTGAAAAATATAAAATGACATAAAAGGATATCTTTATTAATGATTTTACGTAAAAGAGAGAGAAGATGATAAAGGTAGAATTAAATAAAGATAATAAGGATAAAAGTGGAAAGAAAAATGAAACGTTATAAGTTATAAGCTCAAACGCTACTTCAAGTAGAGTATGGAAAAAACGCTATAAACTCATGAAAAAACGCTATAAGCTCGTGACAGAGATGCTTACCAAACGAGACTACTTTCTCATCCGCTATAAATTATTCGTTATAAGCTCGTAAAAATGGCGTGCCAAACAGACTCATGGTATATGTGAGTACATAAATATCCAAAGTACCTGCCATGCGTTCTAAAAAAAATATGGCCATTGGTCAAAAAAAAAAAAAATATGGGAAGAAAACAGCGGCATGCCATGCACTCGCAAGATGTCTCTGGCTAGCTTCCCGGGGTTTATATATATATATATATATATATATATATATATATATATATATATATATATCGATTTGTATTAGTATAAGTTATTTTTTTGCTTTCACATATTCTTGGTCATTGATTTTATCGTCATTCAAGATGTAAACTATTAATTAAAATCATAATTACCGTCAGATGAAAATAAAATCAATGGATGAGAGTGAGTGTAAACGAAAAATAGGTTACACTGGTGTAAACCAATCTCTAATATATATACAGACACATATGAGCGGGGATCCATTAATTTATTCTAATCTAATAGAAGTTATGTGACTTTTTCAATGAATTAATATAGGTCATTGGATTAGAATCGACGGAAGGATGGAAGGATGAGAATCTGGAGTAAGCCTTTTAAGAACCAAATAAAAATAATGCAGTAGTACATAAGAAATTAAAAGAGATAGGTTTTTCTTAGGAAATATTATATTTAATATATGTTGTATTTAGTTTTTTAATAAAAAATTATCTTTCATTATTTTCTTAACCAGAATTTTTAGTACATTGTTGATTAATAAAACTAATGAAATTATAAGTATCAAATTGTTCTTATGTCGATTACTAGCTAAACAAAACAAATTAGCGGAAGATAGATATGTGATCTCATGTCCTAAGCAAAAGATTTTCATTAGAAGCGCATACAATTTGACTAACTACAAATTATGGGTGTTCAAAGAACAATCTTTGACCTATAGATCTCGCAGGTAGAAGGAGCTATCAGATAACAAGACCCTCCACCATGCATGGCTTAGTGGAACTATATATAGATTATACTAATGCTTCTTATTGAAGATTGTAATCCTTGACCATACATGCGTAACTCATAAATGTTAAGCAAAATAAGTGGATTGATCCTATACGTTTCTTTTATTTTTCACATTGATCCCAAATTTTTTTTTTTTTCCAAATTGGTCCTACACGTTATATTCCGTTTTTACGTTAGTCTTTTTCGTCAATTTTGAACCTAACGCCATTAGTTTTGAACTGACGTGACATGATATAAACGCGACACATGACTCTTGATTTAATGCCGTAAGGTCGAAATTAACGGGAAGGACTAACGTGAAAACGAAACATAACGTGTGGGACCAATTTGAAAAAAAAAAACTAATGGAACCGATGTGAAAAATTAAATAAACGTATAAGACCAATCAACTTATTTTGCCTAAATGCTAAAAAAAAGAATTACAAGATTAAGGCTTTTTGACCAAAGTAATTCAGTTTTAGGAACTATTTACATATATAATCTTGTTTTCAAACTATTTAGTTACCTAACTAATGCTAGTTTTGACAGCATGATTTTTTTTTTTTTGGCTGATATGAATGATGCTACTTCGGGTGACGTCACGTGGACTAGCGCATTTGCTTTTTTTTTAAAATAAAAAGAAAAATATGTCACATGTCAGGGATGAATTTGTCCCACATTTTATATTTTTAAGAATCAAATTATTATTTTTCATTTCTTATAGACAAAAATATCACCTTGATTTTTGATCGAGTACAGATTAAAGTGGAACTAGCTTGAGGTCAATTTTACTTGTTTTATTTTTCGGGGTTCAGTGGCAACACATATTAGTTTCCGCATGCGTTGAAATGCTAATAGAAGGAATGAAACAAGAAATCAGATATGGAGATCTTTATGCGGATCCAAGCCAACCAGCCTCCAAAAATAATCAGATCACGTGGCCCAACGAACAACAAAAAATGGCATCTCAAATTTTCAATTTTCAATTTTCAATTCAATCTCACAGCGCGAACTAACACTGTACATTCGGCGTACGATGCAATATATATAGGTTCTATTTAGGAAGGACAAACCATTATCTTAAAGGATAGTTTATAACCAATAAATTTATAGCTTTATTTAGTAAATGTTTTTTTTATTAGTTTATAGTTTTTTTTTTAAACCCTTCCGGCAACATCCTTGATTTATAACTTATAATTTATTATTAATTTTTTTATGCTTATTATTTTAATTAAATTTCTCATTTATCATCTCTTAATTAACAAAATATAGATATTTAACGACCAATTTCTTTAACTATATATATATCTTAAGGATAATAAATAATAGATAATATATTTGTCCATAAAAATATTTAAAGTGTTAATTATTTTAAAATAGATAATAAGCATAAAACAATAAACTATCGTAAGTAAAATATAAACTACTTCTTAAATAAGATACAAATTTTATATTATAATAATTAATATAAAATTAACATTATTGGTGGAAAATAATGTACATTTGCAGGTACATACCTGCGTGGAGATTGAGGAATTACTACGTGAAAGAGCCCCAAATGCTGAAATGTACTCCTAGATCTTAATTAGGGAAAGATAAATGCTAACTAGTGTTTTTAAGATATTGGTTAAGAAATCAAAGATAAAAACTTTATATTGAAAGTGATATATTTAATATATTGAACATTCAAAAGCTACATATTTTTTAATAAAATTTTCTATCTTTAAATTCCTTAAACAACGTGGTTAGAACACTTATTATTAAGACTTTTATGGATATATATGCACTTTGCTAAGTTTAATCTTGTATGACGTTCTTTCAGTTTTGATTGCTTTTTTTTTTTTTATTGCTAAGATCATCAAAATCGAAAAATAAATAGCTACACACAACACAATACAGTGTATCAGGTAAAAAACAGTTCGTTTAAATCATATAATTACATATACGTGATTTTGATTGTCCGGGAAAAGATCAAACATCGTATATATAGATCAGCACATACCTATTTGTACTTGGGCAATGCATATGTTGAGCTTTTAGTTTTGATGATGTATTATTGAGCATGAAAATATTTTTGGATGATTAAATTATCCTTTATTAATTTGTTGATAAGTGATTTATAATAATATATATATTTTCATTTAAAAAGAGCAAATATATTTGTTGACATGTGTTTGATTATGATTCAAATCCTTCTATTTGAAAATAACAAATATATTTGATATATGACTGATTTTGAGTTAAATCTTTCCATTTGAAAAAGAGAGATTTAAATGTAGCAAATATCTCTCTCAAATATATGGTGGTTTTTAATGAGTTAATTGGTTTTTATTATGATTAAATCTTTCCACAATATGATCTCCAACGGCTATGCACAATTTTAGGGGATTTTGTGGCCCCAACAACTAAAAGATAGCAAAAGACTAGTCATACTAAAACCAGAGAAAAATAGCAACTAAAACAGCAACTACTGACGAACCAGCAACTACTGGAAGCGAAATCAGCAACTACTTAAAAGGCATACGAATTTCATATCTGATTTGATTTAAAGTCCTTTTGTTGATTTCCTGCTTCTTCTAACGGCTAGCAAAGTTCAAGGGGATCATTCCACTATATATAGGAGGCCTTGGAAAGGATCAAGACAACCTTTTGCAAAAGGATAGAGATTCAATATTGCTTCCTCATCATCTTGCTTGTTCTGAAAATTGCTTATCCACTTTTGAGAGAGTTTAGAAAGTCATTGTAGCTCTTTGATAAGAGCAAGCCATTTCTTGTTCATAAAATCTTTGTTTTAGAGAGAAGGAAGAGAATGTGGGTGACTTTCCTTCAATTTAGTTGCTCTTGGATTAAGATAGAGGGAAGTTTGGTGGTGTCCTTGTGTAAAAGAAACCATTGTTATTCTGTCTTGGATTAAGGTAGAGAGAGGTTTGGTGGTGTCCTTGTATGAAAGAAACATTGTTACTCTATCTTGGGTTAAGGTAGAGGAAGGTTTGGTGGTATCCTTGTGTGAAAGAAACCATTGTAAGAGAAAATTCGACAAGTGAAGAAATACTCGGACAATTGCTTGAGGATTGGACGTAAGTCACGCATTGTGGCTGAACCAGTATAAATTTGTTTGTGCACTCTTCCCAGCCTTTTTCTCTTTATCTTCAAGTATTTATTTCTATCACGATTGCATTTGTTTTAATTTAATTGTTTAAATTTTCTGCTAATAAATTTATTTGAACCAATTAACCCCTCTTGGTTTCTGTTAGCATAGATAACAGCTAAGTCTAACGTTGAGTTTGATTTAACAGGCACTAAATGTTAAGTAATTTGCTGGGAGGTTGGTTCCCACCTGCTGGATGAGGCGCAACATGGAACTGTTGAGTAATCTGTACATATTTTGTTTATTTCTTTGACAAAATGAGCTCCTAGCAACTTGCTCATTAATTATATAACTGTTACTATATGCTTATAAAAAATATATCTGTTACTATAATCAATATACTTTTAGGCTTTCTGTAATATGGTGTTTTAAGATGGAACTTGGATTTAAAAAATAAAGGTATGGTAAGAAAAGAGAGAAGGGGGTTGTGTTATTAGTCTCACATTACATAAATATGAAAGTTCAGTATGATATTTAATCACAAGACTCTCACCTAATACATTAGCCTTTTGGATTGAATTCTTCTCATAAGCTTAAGTAATAACAATTGGTGCTCTCATTGAGAATTGAATATTTTGTATTGAACTCTTCTCATGATCATTAAGTCATAAGAATTAGTGCTTTCATTGAGAGGTTGAGTGTAATTTCTTTCATTGGATTGAATAAAATTCCAATCTTTATCAACAACTAGAAAAATTGTCACATTGGAAAATTTTCAATGAACAAAATTCATTAATAACAAAATTCAGACCTTTTGTTTCTTGACTAGTGGTGCAATTGATACTTTTATGTTCAGCTTTTTGGCCGAAAACTATAGCAAAAATTGCTCCATGTTGCTGGTGTATTATCTGATGCTTGGACAATTAGCACTTTATATCAGACAGTTTGACTCAGTGGTGATGCTTGCTGTTTAATCAAGATTTGGTTAGAAGATGTCTTGAAGAATCTCTGCCTAGTGCTGCCTTTCCATTTACAAGTTGTATCACACTATGATAATTTTTTGGTTGGTGTTTTATGTTGGTTCATTGTATTTTATAGTGGTATGCTGCAGATGATTGTGGTGCCAACATTATTACGGTGACTTTACTCTTTGTGATGTTTTTTATGCTACTTTATTTACATTTTTTCTGATTTTTTTTATATATGGGTTAAAATACCTCTTATATTCTCTTTAATATATTTTTTAGCTTATAAAAAAAATATATCGAACAGTTTGATTGGAGGCTGTTTTTTCACAGTTGGTGGCAATGGAGTTCCCGCTTTTTTATTCTGAGGCTTTTATTTGGGGTTGGTCTTGTGTTTTGGTTATTTTGTCTCTCCTAAGGGGCGGTTGTTTTATGTAAGGTTTTTCTTTTTCTTTTTTTCATGTTTGTTGTATTTGTGTTACATTATCAATATACTTTCTATACAATGAGAATGAGAATGAGAATGGTGAAAATACTCCAATATGTGGTGGTTTAGGAAAATAGGAGCATGAATGCATAATACAATTTGAAGCAATGGATCAGGATTTTCTTCACCGTGATGTGTTCATTGACAATCAAGCATTGAGTATTGGCTGAATTTGTACTTTGAAGAATGTCTATTTAGATGCTGCATAATGACTTTTGTTTTGAAGATTCAGTGGTTTGATCCTTGAGTAGGTACTTCAATGACTAGATTTCTACACAGCTTGTTCATATGAATAGGTGGCTCGGGCAAGGTTGTTCTGCTGCATCAGTGGGATGATCCACACACCTTTTTCTTGCTTCAGGAGGACTTTTTTCATTTGCTGCTATACAACCAACTGTTACAGTATTGTTAGCTAACACCATTTGTTAGGCTGCAGCTATCTTTTCTGTTTTGTAGAAATTATTAGGTGCTAACTGTTATAGTTTTTAGTTCTGGAAATGGACATATCATGTTTGAGGAACGTAAACGGTGCTAACACAAGACAAAGAGATGGAATAGGTGGAACAGGGAGATTCTTTTTTGGTGGGGCCTGCAAACTCTTCTTTGGATAGGATAATTTAGTTCTGTCAAATTATTATCAGCTTGAAGATCTTTGATGTATTTTTTCAGGGTAGCTCGGGCATGGGACTTGTTACTAGTTTAGGTAGCTGTAAAAATCATACTGCTCTGTTAGTTGCAGTATCCTTATTACAGTTTTCCTTGCTTTGTTCTATTGTAAATAGATTGGTGTACCCTTCTTGTACATCATATAAATATATATCAAAATTATTTGCTTAGCAAAAAAAAAAAAAGTGTTACAGTTTTTAATTATGCTTTAATTTTCTGTATATGGATTTAAGCACCCTTATGTTTTAGGATTTAATTGGTATGCACTATCAGTGTAAAGATTTTTTACACAGTCAATCAATCAAAAATTGACACATATGCTAAAATGTTTGACTCTTATCCTAACTACCTTAAAAGTTACTCATACCATGATTTCTGATTGGTTGACAGTGTAAAAAACTTTACACTGACAGTGCATAACAATTAAACTCTATGTTTTAATCAATATATTCCCTTTGCTTATCAAGATACTATATATATATATATACTTATAAAAAATGTTTAATTACTCAGTTGGTCCCCGAACTATTTGGGAATTTTTAATTTAGGGACCTATTTAAAAATTCTCAAATAATTTAGGAACTTGTAGAGTAATTAAACCTAAAATAAAATAAAGTTGAAAGACTTCGGCAGAAGAAACGTGTGGTCAGTTGGTCCCCGAACTATTTGAGAATTTTTAAATAGGTCCCTAAACTAAAAAAAATTGTAATTGGATCCCTAAACTTCTATTAACCTAATTGTAATTGGATCCCTAAAATTGTTATTATTTGATCTAATAGTTCTATTAACCTCCAAGACCGACAAGAAACCTCGAAAGAAATTTATACGATACTCTAATTACAAAGTTCTTCTCCTACCCCAAAGACCTAATTACAAATTATTTACAAGTTCAGGGACCCAATTACAAACGTTTAAAGTCCAGGTACCCATTTGTAAAAATTCCATTTTCCTGTGTCACAAACACAATCCAGTTGAGGATGGAATGAGCAAAGCAAAACCCATCACTAAAACTAACAGAAAAAAATAAGAAAGCTATCAAAATGAGAGATCAAAGACAAAACAAGCCTACCCTTCGATTGTTAGGGTAATTATCATTAGCTGAGGGCTTAATTAATGTTGACCAGAGATTTGGTGGGTGAGAACTACTGATTATAGCCCTGATGGCGATGATCAAGATTGTGAGAATATGTTGAAGGAAAAAACTCCCTTGGCCAAAGGATTCAACTTTGTGAACATGTCAACCAACTTTGCACACTGAATTCAGAATCTGGCTTCGATTTTGATTCCCTTTTGTTGGTGGCATCAGCGGAAAAAAATCTCAGCAACCGCAGCCATGGAAAAAAAAAAGATCAAAGCGACCCCACAAAAACCCTCCACAATTTGGAGTACTTAAGCTCAAAAGATGATATCTTGAGACCAGAAATTGATAACAAATTCAGGGAATTGAAGAGATTCTCTCTTGTTTAGCACCAGCCCGGAAATGTGATTAGATTTGTTTTTTATATATTTTTTAGTATCCTTTTAAAAAAAATAATAGTTCGCGGGCCAATTCGTTAACTTGCGAACCCAACCTGTCTAACCCTTAAATTAAACGAACTGGATTGACAAGGTCCTATTTAAACGACTCTACATTTTACCTGATTCTAACTCATGCGAATTACAAGTTAAAGGGATCATCCGCAGATCCAAATCTATATACGTTGTAGATATAATATACTGCTCTCATTGAGTATTTATTGCAAATCTACAAAGATAAGAAGAGCTTTTTAATTATATGCTACTAGGCAAAAAGGAAATTTTGTATCTTTTATGAGTGTGTTTGGTTGGAGGAGAGAGGATGAATAGCCCACAATCAATAAAATTAAACTCTTGCTACCCTATTTTTTAAATAAAATTAAAATATCTTAATTAAGCTTTTGTTATTATTATCGTATGGTCCGAGTTGGACCTGGACCTGTAGTCATCCTTGGACTGCATGTCCAATGGGTTGATCAATTATTATCAAGGTGCGTAATTAACCTCAATCCTCATAACCGACCTGTGAATAATGGACGATTAATATAATATAATAGTTTTGTAACCATTCTCTTCGATGGCACTTAAAATCACTCAGAAATGGCTCCATACCGTCATGATATATACACAGGTCGCGTGACCCTTGGGTATTGGCATGTCGTTCTCACACTAGCAAACCTAGCATCACCAAGGCAGCTTGTTAGTTGGGTTCCATAATCGAACGGTTATTATTCCTTTTCTTTTACAAAAAATAAACTTCAGCCATTAAAAATTTTATTTTTACCCTTATGGATTAGTTCCCCATGCGTGAGAGGCATATCGCTTTTTTGTTCCCTTCATATGTAGGTGCGCCTTTTTCTTTTGAAACTGAAGGTTATTAAAGTTGGAGAGATCACATTACATATTTCAGTTCAGAGAATCGTTCCTAATTTTCCAAAGCGTAGTAATTATTTTGTCGCGAGTCATATACAATATTGGGTTAATATGGCATGAGAATCTTAATGTAATGATCTCTAAAGATGATCCGCATGCACGAATGAAGACAGATACAAATTTGATGCTGTCATAATTAACAAGGTAAAAAAGGGAACATGGAGTGCCACAGAGAGCATTTGGTATACATATTGCCGGGCTTGCTTGCTAGCTATTTTGTTTGCATGAGTTTCATTTTATGCTTTAGAATGCCTGGCTTTTGTGAGGAACCACTTTCTCATGAAGTACATGTACTCAGGAACGAATGGGCAAGCATGTAGGTGACGGCTTCTACAATTAATTAATTATATATTTATAGAATTTTTTTATAAAAGATATCCTTAAGTATATACTTTGTATGTCCGCTCCGTCGCTCTTATGCTTTCTGAATCCGCATACACTTGAATCATTTTAAATCAAAAAGCGAATTACAATGCAGGGCTGCATTCACATGTATGTATGTCGACATATATCATAAAACAAGAACCCTCATTTTAGAAGAAATCAACAGCAGCGATCTACAAGAATCGAATTGATTGGCTTGCAAGTTGCAACTGACTTGCTGTGATCCATCATAATTTTTACGATGCGGCTAGAAAGTAATCTTAGACTGTTATAAGTAGCAGGGCCGGTCCTGTGATTTTGGGTGCCTTATGCGAACTGATAAAATGATGTCCTTGTAATTATTTGAAGATTGTCTTCCTTGCATTTTTTTCTACAAAATCATTAATAATTCGTTCATAAACATAATCAAGATTCTTTAAAAAATCATTTTTGATAGATATCAAAACAAGACTATTTAATCTACCTTGTGACATAGTAGATCACAAATAAGATTTTGACAATTTCAATTTAGAAAACTTCTCTCTGCTGATGTAACAATAACAGGGATAGTTAATATTATTCTATAAGTTGTGCATGCATTAGGAAAACAATTAAATGTCTTCAAAGAACTCAATATCATAAAGCTTGATTTTGATTCAACTGTTAAAACCTTGTTGATGACTTTTAATTCTTCAAATAGAATTTCTCCTCAAGATCATAAGAATTATCATGTTTTAGATAAGATTCAAGATGTTTGCAACATAATTTCAAGTCTTTATCAGAGAATGACCTAAGTCTTTCAATACTAAACCATAAATCAAAAATCTCCTCATATGTGCTATACTGCTCAAATCTTTTATTAAGTGAGCCAATTGCTTGATCTACAATGTTTAAAAAATAATGGATCCTAAAAGACTCCTCAGTTGACTCAAGGTTTGGTTGTTTAAAACTTTTATTTAATATTTATATATACTAAATAAAATTTTACCTGTTATCTGGTGCCCTCCAAAAAACAGGGCCCTGGGCGATCGCCCACCTCAACCATGCTCAGGGCCACCACTGATAAGTAGGTTGTATATATGTTAGAAAAATAATATAAAAAAGGGTTAAATATGTTTTTAATCCCTAGAAAATGGGTGAATTTTGATTTGATCTCTGTACAAATTTTTCTTTGGTTTCATCCCTCTAAAATATGAAATTACTAATTTTGTTCCCTATAAAATGAGTAAATTTTGGTTTTGATCTATGTAAATTATTTTTTTTTGGTTTTTTATCCCTCTAAAGTTTAATATCACCGTTTTTAGTCCTAGCATTTCTTTTAGGATTCAAGGAAAATTTTAGAGAAATCATATGCTACCATGACACCACAAAAGTCATTGGGTGTCACTTGGGATAACCATATGACCTTCTGTTAGAGACATAAGTAGTTAATAGATGTCACATAACAATAGGCTTGGGACCAAAAATAGTGATTTTAGATTTTAAAGGGACAAGAGCCAAAGAAACAATTTTATAGGGATTAAAACCAAAATTCGCTCATTTTACGGGGATCAAAAATATATTTAACTCTATAAAAAAACTGACAAATTATGTCAAATGTAGTGTTTATAGTATGGCACATGTGCAAGATATTATTTTTAAGGATTATTTTGTTATAACAATTAATTTTGATATATTGTTAACGTAAAGCGTTTAATATTGTCAGCCATTTCAAAAATTGTGATGAATGTTAATCACTTATAATGATATGATAATTTATTATTGATGGATAATAATAATAATAATAATAATAATAATAATAATAATACTACGTATGACTTTCCCTACAAATTTAATAAACTCTTTCAAAATAATATTATTTTTATTTTAGATATCCAGAACATTTATCGACCCTTACAATTAAAAAAAGAAATAAGAAGAGAATTTTAAACACTCAAAATCACAGCAAAAGTCAAGATGTTTTCCGGTGAGGATATTATAATAAGATAGTATTCTATAAATAAAAAAGATTTTTTGGTTTTGCAACCACGTTTTGTCCAAATTGCACCTTTTAAAAAATGGTGCAACTTTGCACCATTTTTTTAAACCAATGTGAAGCGTCAGATCACCTTATTTAATTTTGGGTTTATTTTGACCTGATCACATATATAGATCCATTTCTCTTATTTTGTATTCGAAGTATGGGCTCTATATGATGTTGTAGGCTCCATATGATGTTGTATTTGCATGTATAATTTATTTTTTCAAAAATACCCTCCCCATTTTATATTATTTATTTTTTCCAAAATAACTTCTCTCACACCATCCTCCCCCTTCCATTTCCCGATCCCCGGCCCGCACACCCGCTTCCCACCAGAAGCTTCTCTTTTTGTCTTTGTTTCTTTTTTCGGTTTAACATTTTTCTCAAGACTTGAATTTCAGAAGAAAAAAAATTATGTGCCCCAATATACAAATATGAATAATTGTATGGGTGACGTCTAAGGTGAACCATTTTACAATTGGTCCATGTGTGATGAACCAGTTTCCAGGTTTTTTTCCCGATTTTATATTATTTTTTTTGTTTTTTTGTTTTGTTAATCTCATTTCCTACCCCTAAGTGTCCTTACCCTTCTTCTTTTTCCACTCAGCCGATTCTCCGCCCAGGTTCGCCGCCGTCATCCGCCTCCACCAAACCTGATCCAAAGCAGAACCAAATCCATCGCGTCACTTAGCCGCTGTTCCGTCCAGGTTCGCCGCCACGTCACGAACACCGCGCCCAGTTAAGATTGACGATTTGGGTATTTGGAGAAGAAAAACCTACATACCATTCCTTTGATTCCTTTAAAATCATACCGATTTTCTCATCCAATTCCTTTAAATTCATTCCTTCGATTTTGACGATTTGGGTATTTGCAGAAGAAAAAACCCATGACTTTTCAAAAACTTAAAATTAAATTAAAACCCAAATTCTGACCCTGGCAAGATTCCAAAAACTTGACCTTGTTGTCGTGTTTTTCACATGCAAACTGGCAGCTTGGTGACTGGTGCATGCTCCAAGTTGCAGACCAAAAGGAACAAAGTTGGAGAATTATTTATTATTGGAAAGATAAAGTTGATATTTTATGGCAAAATGGTGAACAACCTTTTGGATTAGATCCGCAGAACTTAATCCCAGTGAATGTCATAAACACTCATGAATTTTGGCCTCACCAATTTGTGCTAGAAAAAGGTGCTTCTGATGATCCTCTCAATCCTAGCAATCAAAGGTGGGATGTTGTCCTATTTGTGGATGCAACGGAGCGTACTGTAAATGTACAATGGAAAACTGTTCCCATATCTGAGACAGGTAATTTGGTTGAAGACACAATGATGGAAAGTGAATGCATACGAACTTGTGTTCAAAGCGGCTCAAATTGAGGGATATTCTTGGATGGTGGAAAGAGAAGGGTAGGATGAAGGAGGAGGGACAAAGTTGTCCTTTAAAATTTTTTTTTTGGATTACCTTTTATGTTATTAACCAATTTTTGATCTCAACCATCCATTTATTTTATTATTTATCTAATGGTTATGAAGGGTGGTCCACACATTGACCATATGTAAGGTGATCCACTCTTGACGTCACCAATTGTATGTGCCTTTATGTATAAATACAAAAGATAAATATGGGACAAAAATTTAGAAGTAAAGTAGATGTCAACTTAACTATTTTATTGGTCCAAAAGAACTTCATGAACTGGTGCATGAATGCATCATTTTTTAAAAAGTGCAGCGTTAAAGCACTTGTTTTTTTATAAACAACCGTTGTAGCACCCTTGAAACCACAGCACCCACAAAGTCTAATAAAAGGCAATAAGAATAACTTCAGTGATTTTCGAAAACCAACGTAAAAGCTAAAAAGGTAATTGAATACATTAACATTATTAAAACCATTTTATTTTACGGAAAAAACAAACATTTTTAAACCATAAAACAATTGTATAAATGAAATCATACAATTGAAAAAATTATATTCCAATGAAATACACATTGAGTTTTTCCTGATGTACCAAAAAAACACACATTTAGTTTTGAATATAAAGAGACAATGCAATAAAAAACATTGAGAAGCAATAAAAGCAAATTAAAACATTAAAAAAAGGGTTATAAAATTAATTGTAATAAAAGGTGATAAATAATTTTTTCAAAATTTAAATTTAAATTTAAAATAAATTATCAACAATGTTCTACTTATTTTAAAAGAATTTGTTGTGTTATACAAAAAAATATATAATTTGTTGTGAAAAGAATAAAATTTCATAGTTGATGACTTAGACACTGTTTGGTAATGTCAAACCGTTGCTTTATAGCGGATAGCTTAAAACGGACAAGTTTGTAGCTCTATTTGGTAAACATTTTTTTCACTAGTTTATGACGTTTTTTCATAAGCTTATAACATTTTTTCATACGCACTACTTCAAGTAGCGTTTGAGCTTATAACTTATAATTTATTATTTTTTAACTCGTTTTTATCTTTACTATTTTAATTAAATTCTTCATTTATCCTCTCTTAAATAAAATATCCTTATCCAAGTTAAAAATATATATTTAAGGATTAACTTTACTAACTCTATATATATATATATATATATATATAAAATAAAAAATAATAGAGAATATTTATCTATAAAAATATTATATAAAATGTCATATTAAGATTGATGTCATTTTATTTATATTGTCTTGTTTTATTTAATAAAATTGATTAAAATAAAAATAAAAATATTAATATTAATATTAATATTTTAATTTTTGAGACGATAAATAATTTAAAATATGTTTAAAGCATTAAGAGTGACAATTATTTTAAAATAAATAGCATATATACTTACACGTGTGTGTGTGTCTATATATATATATAGAATTTATATAAAATACATATAAACATGTCATTTTATATTTATCATCTAGTTTTACTACTAATTCAATTAAGCACTTTAAATTCAATCCGCTAACTTATAATTCTCTATCAGCTAGCTTATAATTCGTTATCAACTCTATTAGTTAGCCTATAGGATATGGATGTTAATATTTCGAATCTAACGTCTTTTAGACTGTAGATGAATAAGAGACCTAGATTGATAGACTCGATAACCTACAATGAATTGGTGCAGTGTAAAACTTCTATGAAGCAATACATTTTGCTTAAGTCGTAGTCCTATCAATCAATGTAACATCCTAGAAAATAAAATAAATAAAGATTATAATATTAGGAAAATTACAGAGTTTTTGGGAGGTTTGGAATTCATGCTTTAAGCCCTTGAAGAAAATAAAAGTGATTAAAAATAATTAAAATTGGTTAAGTTTGATTTTATGAGGTAAATTCACTTCCTGACACGTGAGCACGTCCGTGCTCATTATCAGCACGCCCATGCTCATGTGCGCGTCGTTACTCGTGTGAGTACGCCCTTACTCGAGTAAGCATAGTCGTGCCCAGATCAGTACACCCGAGTTGAACAAGGAGTACGGTCGTGCTAAATAGGAACACGGCCGTGCTCGACGTCAGTGACGTCAAAGGTTTTAGATGCGGAACTCATGTGATTCCTATTTATATCATCTTATAACATCCCAGTGCGGCTAGAAACCCTCTTTACACCCTAAAACACTCTCTTGCTTGCCTTTGAGGATTGAAGAGCTTGGAGAAGGCGATTCTAGAGTAGAAGGAGCGTAAAGAAGGAAGAAAATGGGAGATTCTTGAGGAGTTTCCTGGCGTGTTCGTGACAAACGCTTGGAGCATCTTGGAGGTCTTTAAGAGGTGAGTAGAAATACTCTTTCTCACCCTTTCTATAGTGCAAATTGTCTTGGGGTTGAGATATACTTTCAAAACATGCACTTTTTGAAAATATTCTTGTGTGTTTGTCAAATCCTAATTTTTTAAATTTGGGGGTTTTTTCTTTAAAGAATTCTTACCTTGAAATATGTGTTTATTATTGATGTATACATGACTTGGTTGATTGACATGTTATATTTAGATTATATGATGATATATGTGGTATTGGCATGATTAATTAACTCTTGAATGCGATGGATGTTGTTTGCTGCAATGTCGCCTATGATATGAGTATCAAAAGTAACATCGCCAATGAATTGGGATGTCGAAAATATGAAATACCGCCATGATGGGGTATCGAAAGCAACATCGCCACACGTTAGGATGTCGAAATGAGTAATATCACTAGTGAACAATTGTTGGTATCGAAAATGAGTAATGTCATTGAAGAGAATGTGACATCGAAATACTTTCATGAGTAAGGTAGGCAATGAGACGTCATTGTTATGTGCAGTTTGATGGCTATATGGCACTTGTGATTATTTAAGAAAATTTTTATTTACTATATTTTATTTAAGCTATTATTTTGGGTTACTAATGTAACGAAGGGCGTTACACATCACACCGTCATAATTCTTATTGTTGACGTTATTTTGCGCTATTATGTCATACACGTGCCTGGTAGTCGTAGTTATAAAGCTCCTTGTTGTAATATATCTCTTAATAATCAACATCTAAAAATCATATTTTTTTTCATACCGAGATGTGATAAGCATCTTAAAACAACATATTGCCCGACCTTGGTTTGCTTCACATTGGAGAGGAAGTGATGTCAAAACGAAATTTTTTTCATATGCAGATGCGACAATCATATATTTTCCAATTTTTTAATTAATTAAATATTCTGATGGAGATTTTGGGTGCAGAAATTCCAATGTGGCTATATATATTCTTTGGTCGACCGCCGGAGAATCGAAAATCGGCGTCGCCGGAGAAGGAAGACTGGTACTACACAATTAGGGATTCGCGGTGACAACGGATCGAGAGGAAAGATCCCTTGTGTGGCCAAAGCTTTAAATCACCCTCGTTCTTTTAGGTTGAGCATTTCTGAAGCTAGCGTTGAACCAGTTGAAGAAGAAACAGAATAGGAAAAAAAAGAGGTAGATGAAAACGATTTTTCACTTTTCATTCCCATTTTCCATGCTAGAAATTAGTCATAGGTCACGCGAGACCACTAACGGAAAATATAGGCAACTTAACATGACTCATATGTGCTAGAGGACGTCCATGGACGGAAATACGAAGAGACTAACATGTTTGTAATTTTTGGGAATAATTGGTTAATTATCTTTGTTAGGGACTAAAAGTGTCCCCACATTTTTTTATGGACCAATTCGGGCAAAAGTTAAAAGGATAATCGATTATAATTATGCACACCATAATAATACTACATGAACTATTTTATTGGTATTATTTAATACATTTTTCCTGTATTTCTAAAGTAGGATAGGCTGATAGGTCGTTGAGGGAACTGGATTCTCTCTAACAACTTTGTCTCCAGCTTCACTACATTCAACTCTCAACCATATTTGGATGCATGTGTTTATTTATCTGAACAGTTATATGCATTTAAACTCCCATCATTCTTCATTACCGCCCGCAGTATGTACACAAAATTTTTGGTTGCACGATACAACGGACGGAGGGAATCTAATCTCCACTTTTACTATCCCAAAAATTACAAACATGTGATATTTTAGGCTCTTCGTATTTTCGTCCATGGACGTCCGCTAGCACATATGTGTCTTGTTAAGTTGCCTACATTTTTCGTTAGTGGTCCCGTGTGGCCTATGACTAATTTCTAGCATGGAAAATGTGAATGAAAAGTGAAAAATCGTTTTCATCTACCTCTTTTTTTTCCTATTTTGTTTCTTCTTCAAATATATATATTATATGGCTTCTCTTGTATTTTCAATTCTGTTGGAAATTCAGGAAGAACCATACTGTGTACGAATCAAATCGATTTTATTATCACAACAGAAATATGTAGTGACATGCCTTATAGAATATAAAGATATTCAAATATTGATGACAATGAAATATACAAGTAAATTCTACTTAATTAATTAAAGTAAAATAAAAAGATTAAATAAAAAACAGGAAATTGAAGGCTAGCCTTATTAATTGCTTAATTGAAAATTCCTTGTCCAGGTGACAATATTCTTTTGGGATCAAATTGATCTTTTCTTTTTTCGAAAACTTTCCATTTGGGGCCAAACTGCTCCGCCCATTCATCCTGTGTTTTGTTTTGGGGAAGATATTGCTTGATCCCTATACCAGCATCCACACAATACTGCAATATTTGTTGGTTTTGAGCCTCAAATGCCTCCAACTGATTATCAAACCCAGCTGCATGCAGAAGAGACACGATGTAGAAAACATCTTCATCAGGTGTTACGGCTGACATCTTATCATCCCACCTGTGAATTAATTAATGCATTTCAATTCTATTAATTAACCCCACACTTATACCAAACTTGTCTCATGGCATGATTGTATAGTTTATATCTTTAATTAATTAATGCTATAATAATTAAACTTACTTTGTTCGGTTTATGGGGTAGATTAACACAACTCCTGCAGTAATATTTTGCTTAAGGATGATACCCTTGAACACACCTTCATCGAAATCAGAGATTCGAGATCCTGGAACAAAGAGGTTCAACCAAGGATGAGGGACATCCCAAAGTCCTTGTGACCTAAGATTAAGCTCGTCAGAATGAACTCTGTTTAGAAACTCCTCGTAAGTCACATCTTTTTGGAACATTAACGTAGGAACAAACTTTAACCCTTGGACCAAAAGTTCAACATCCTATTCAAGAAACAACAAGATATAAATTATATGACTAAGTTAAAATTTTCATCGGTCCATAACAAAAGAAAAAGAAAAGAACATGATTAAGTTAATTACCTCATCGATGTGTTCTTGAGTATTATTATCATAATATTTGACAAGCTCTATGATGTAGATGATGCCGTATTGGGTTACCAGGGAAGTTATGCGAGGCTGATCAGGTTCTGGATAAAAGGAAAGGTCCAGTGGCGGCTGATTTAGCAGAAGCAAACCTTCTACATAATCGGCTGCATTAGTTTCGTTATGTCCATTAAATGAGATTAAATGTTCTTGGTCTCCCGAAAATGCAGAGAAATCGTTGTAAAGCAAACGGAGCCACTTCACCTGCAAACAATTAAATTAAACAAACCATTTTTTGGATTAATTAAGGATAATAATGGATATAAATTATCTCTTGTAAACATTTTTCCAAGTTTGACATATGTATATAAGAGATGAGGATCTCATGTCCCATTTTGATGTATCACACCATGTCCCAACCAATAATATCTTACCATGTATTTTACTTTTTTAATATTAAATAAAATTTTAACTTACATGGTAAAATATTATTGGTTGGGACATGGAATGGTACACCAAAATGGGACAGGAGATCTTCATCCGTATATAGGAGGGATGCAGATCTCCTGTCCCATTTTGGTGTACCACACCATGTCCTAACTAATAATGTCTTGTCATTTAAGTTTAATATTGAAAAAGTAGAATACATTACAAGATATTATTGGTTGGGACATGGTGTGGTACATCAAAATAGGACAGGAGATCCGCATCCATCAACCAATCGTGATTGTGACTTACTAACAAGAATGACTTACTGGTAAGCAATTAAACACTTTTGTTGAATCTGGAATCAAGGGGCCTATGTTATTTTTGCCTTTAGTAATGTCCGGAGGTTAATTAACATTTGTTTGTTATAACAATTGCTGGTGGAGGGTTTTTTAACACTTGCTTTGATGGTTAGAAGGACTATAGCTTCACAAGTCAAAGGGTTGTTCTTTTGGGTTTGTGGTGCAGACGTGGGTGGCAATCTTTTTAGTTTTTTTTTTTTGGTTACACTTGTAGCGTTGGTTAGTGTAATAATCATATTGATTTTTGTATGGATAGGATCAATATGATGCTTACGATCTATCCCTTTTTTTTTTTTATATACGGGTTCGAATACCTTTAAAATATTCGTTTTAATATATTTTTGTTTATTACAAAAAAAAAAAAAAACAAGAATGATGTATGCATGAATTTTTGTTTTTTTTTCTTTTCAATTGAATTTTGGTATTTTGGGAATAAAATATGATTCGTATTGAAAAAAGAAATAAATAAAAGAAGATGATACTTGCCCTCGTGGATGCAGGCCCTAGAGCTATTCTTGCTCTAGTTATAATCCCAAATTGGCCTAAACCTCCAAGAACGGCGTAAAATAAATCTGAGTTTTTCTCTGTAGAACAGGTCACCAGGTCTCCTTTCCCTGTAGAAGTCAAGTATGAACATGTACATGTAAAGTGTGCTCAAAGAAAATTTGTATATTACATAAAAAAAAGTGTAGGTAGGACCTATGGGCTTTATAATATTCACACTGGTTTCTAGATATTAGAGTCCGTTTGTGTATGCCTGTTAGAGGATTCCTAATTATACTCTTGTTAATATACTTTAGCGTATAAAAAAAAATGTACAAACACTGTGATGCACAGACATACAAAGATTAGAAAATAGTTAATGCACCTTAAAACCAGAAAAATGAGAAAATGGAATGTTTCTTGATGAAATTCGAGTACAGTAACATTTTTTTCCAGTAATATTGTTAATCACTCATCTAAACAGTCATACTAGTACTTCATAAGAAAAAATATTAAATGCAGGTCAAACTCGCTTAAACTTTAATTACATTCAATCCCACTACTTTATCTACACCATTAGAAAATCATTTCTCAATTGTCTTACCATGGCCATTAAATATGCAATACATTGAATAGCATATTCAGCAAACCTGCAAGACTACCAAATGGCAAAAATCGAAAACAGGAGTATACCCTTCCTTAGACAGTTAGACCTAAAGAAGAGTTGACTTCTGCTATTTAGTTTTTAAGTGTATTTTCTTAAAATTAAGAAGGAATAATAAAATTCTTTTTAAAGAGATAATTTTACTAAAATGGGAAAGATGCATCAAGATATTATTGAAAGATAGGCATGACTGCGTGCTAACAATTTGTTGGCTGACTTATTATTAAGGCCAAGAGATTGGTCAACGTAAATTATTATTATTAGGGGTATACAAGCCGGTCGAATAGGATAATAAACAACGTAGTTTTTTATGTGGCAGTCTTTCTTTGATGTAATCATTGATATGTGGAATCTTGATAAGTATACGGTGAAGTCACGTGACATTTACAGTCATTTGAATGTTATATTTTTCTTGTCTTTGTGTAGATTCAATTTTTATAAAATTGTTAAAGAACCGATCATCAACTCTACCCTGAATTGGGATTATAAGGTTGGTTTGGATGAAGGAATTAATGAGTGGAATGATAAAAAGGTTGAGGGTTCAAATTCTACCTACTTAATAAAAATATTAACATTAACATTTGTTGCAAAACAAAAAACTCTACACCCAAATTGCGTAAAAAACTCTACACCTAAATAAATAAATAAAAACATTTGGTTAAGTCATTTATATTTTTGCTACTGAATATTTATATGCACTACAAGTAGTTTCTATTATATATAAAAAAAATTGATATATATATATATATATATATATATATAACATATTGATATATGAAAAAAATATTTTTAATTTATAAAATTACAAAAATATGCATACTTTATAAGAACTAGGCAATAATAATAGTATAAAACACTAAACTTAAATTTTGTCCAAAAAAAAACTTTTGTCCAAAAAATAATTCTAGCAAGTAGGGAAGAATGAAAAGTAAAGGACATTCTTCTGTCGTTATGGTTATAGTCGTCACCCGCCCGCCTGGCAAAGCCAAAGTGCTAAGCAAAATATTATTTAGGGATGATTTGTTTTAGATTCTGTAAAGGTAAAATCACGTTTAAAAATTACGTTAGGAGAAAGTTTCTCTCACATAACTTCCAAAATAATTGTATCGGGAAACGTTATTTTCACGTTTGCGTTGAAAATAATCTAAACCAAACAGGCACCTAAAAAATAGACTGGACTGAATTTATTATTTTTTTGCTAAAGATATAATATATGTTACATTACATATAATTTAGGTTATGTTTGGATAAACAACTTAATTAAATACTTATTCAATAATTTTTTTTCAAATAAGATAAAAACAATTTTTTTCATAAGCTTCTCTCAGAAGCTTATTATTAAACTAAAAAGAGTTTATAGAAATTTTATAAATAATTTTAATAATTTATTTATATAAGTTTATTTTCATAAATTATTCTCATAAGTTCAAATAAGCTCATTATAAGTTCTTTTAAACACACCCTTAATCCACTGTGACAATAGATATTAAGACGTGAATTAACTATTAAGAGATAAACCTCAACTGGTATCGGACATTATTAAATTTTGAACCTAGCAAGTTCCAAAGAACTACAAATGATTTAAGCAGGTACGTAACCCTTCCTCTCGTCAAATTTTAATGACATGGTCAATTTTCACTTCATAAAAGTATAAGTTTAAAATCTTCTCTAAAGATCCAGTCAAAAAAAAAATCTTCTCTAAAGATATGGTGTGACTTATCAAGTTAGCTTAATCAACTTGTCACATTTTTTTTTGACTGGAACTTGTTACATTGAAATTGATTTGATTTAATAAAACCATTTATCTGATTTTTTTATTTATAATATACTCAAGATGTTCAAGGACCTTTAATCTAAGGGATGTATTTAGGAAATCTTAAAGGTTGGATAATCGTAGAAAATCCAAGTTTAAAACCTGATAATAACTTTTTTGTATAAGCAATATCTAATAGATTTAATTGATATGCACTGTTACTATAAAGATTTTTTACACTGTCAACCAGTTATAAATTATCAAATTATTAAAAATGTTTGGACTCTCATCCTAACTATCTTAAAAATCACTCATATCATGATTTCTGATTGGTTAACAGTATAAAAAACTGTACATTGACAGTACATACTAATTAAACTCACAACTAATTATTACATATGTTCTTTTTGTTTGTGTTGATGTATCTTATCCTAGTAGTTACCGTTTGATTCCTTTCTCGAATTCTTTATTTTTTCATAAGGAAAAAAAAATCAGGATGCATGGTAGCATGGGGATGATGAGGGTGAACCTTCACCTATTTATCGCAGGCATTGTCTTAGAATTTAGGTATACAGGCGTCTGATTTTACCATTTACTCAAACTTTTTATTTTTTTGGTTAAATACTTAAACCATTTACACAAACTATACTCTGGAAGAAGTGATGAGATGCGTTTAAACCCCACCGAAGATCCGGCTCAAGTCTGTCCATCAAATAGTCGATGCAAGGATATAGTTTGATCCCTTTCTATTATTTTGTGAGGTGGAACGATATCATTTGTGAATATTGGTTTTTGTTCCGCCTAGAACTAAGATTTGAGCGGTGCCTCAGAAGGTGTATAAAGTGTTTTATTTTTCCGCTTTTCTCCACATGCTTTATAGTGCCGTTTTGTAACTGCTCCGACTCATTGTGGTACGTAGTTCCGCTGAGATGCTCCTCATAGCTACTTCAGTTAGGATTGTAAGAGCAATTGTCATAATTAAGGATTTAAATTGCGATTGTGTTGTGTTTAATATAATTACGGATAATTGCGAAAAAATACGATCAATGCGGCCGTAATTACGGTCGCGTTTCAGTTTCAAAGACCTCCAAAACCCAAACATTGCGGTCGAAGTTACATTAATTTAAAACTCTGACCATGATCGTTGAGCAAGCTACTTGTGTTGTGACGTCCTGATACGGCTGCATAATAGACGCATCTTGGGACCTCTTTATTTTATTCGTAAGCCTAGGAATGGATCGACCAATTAGATGTGAGATGGACCTCGGGTTCGATATCGAGATTCGGCCCATGCAGTAACATTATGAATATATATATGATAAAATTTTCTCTCTCCGTCTTTACAAAAAAAAAAAAATTATATATAAATTGTGTGTCTTAAGCATAAAGAAATTCAATTATATAGCATGAATTAAACAATTTTTTTAAAGAAATTCATTTAGAGAAGTTATTAGAGAAAAGATGAAAAGAATAATTCATACCTGTGATGACATCCAATTCATGAACATTGGAGATCTGAGGACCAAATCGAAAGGTTTGGCCACTAATCCCAGCATTGGAGAGAGTTCCACCAACCGATAAAAACAAGTAGTCAGTCCAAGAGAGGGGTGTAAGTCCACGTTCAAGGGTTGCATGCAGCACATCAATCCAAATCTGCTCACCACCCACATCTGCATAATAACCCAATGGACTCTTCTCATCTGACATTATATTAGTCCCTGTCCCATTTCTAAACCGGTTCAGCTCAGTCATATTCACCACAACCCCATCATTTGTCATGGCTTGTCCATGAAGCGAGTGGGCTTGCCCTCTAGCAGCTACAGTGAAAGGGAAGGGAAGAGAATTTGAGAACTTTATCAAATTCGAGATGTCACTAATGGACGATGGAGCAAAAATTGCCAACGGGTTTTCGTGAACTATGTGGCCATAATCGGTTGAGGCTAGTGACAGGATCAAGGGGTCACGAATAAGCTTTTGGGCTAGTTCTTTGGGGGCTTGGAGTGGTGACCATGGCTGTGATTGTGCTTGTGTGAGCACTATGCTGGTTAGCCATAGAAGAACCAAAGTTTTTGAAAGTATCAAATACCTTGCCATTTTTCTGAGAGAAGAAGCTGAGATAATTTGGCAATGCACTTGCTTTGAATTGGTAATAATTATGAGAGTTTTCTTGTAACTCTCAATAACTAGTTACATATATATAAGAGACTAGAGGATGAGGTTGACAATTTTTTGGCTTATGTAACGACGTCGTGGTATACTTTTGTGTATGCTTCTTTGATTTGTACTCTTTGTAGGTTGTAACCTTGGATCTGTAAATTTCCTTTTTCATTTGCACGTTTGGGCAGAAACTTGGTTTTTCTTTTACTTGTTTAGTTGTCTTATATCTTTCTCGCCGATATCATAACATTAATTAGTCCTTGGGCGGAGTTTAAAAATTATTGTCAAATGTTTGAAGATTGCACATTATTTTTCGTTTTTTTTTTAGAGTGGAGAGACTTCATATTAATTTAATGGACGGTGTTATATACGTGTGACAATTTGTCAACCTCAACAGATAATTTATTAAACTGTTGACATACTATGTATTCTTCTATATGATACTCTAGGAGGTTTCTATATACAAATCAGTTTCGCACAACATTCCTGTACCGGAAAACATTTCTGACATAGAAATCATTATGAATTCAGATAAAGAAAATTTCTTGTATAGAAAAATGTTCACAGGCACACATGCTCAATCATACATAGCATTTATTTGAAATTTATTAGATACCCACCAATGTTCAGAGTGTATCTCCATAAACACTTTGTACGCAAATAAATGTGGTTTCTTGACTTTTTTAGTAATCTTTCTGGTTGCCAATTATTAAATTCTCCCTCTCTTTTTTTTTTTTGTGAATTTCCCAATTGAATTCAAGTTTTATATTAATGGTTAAACTAATCATTTGGTCCCTATATGTAACGTCAATTTTGAATTTGGTCCCTATACGTGAAATTTTTTGAAATCGATCCCTATATATACATTTGTTTTTAATTTGGTCCTCGCCGTTTATTGATGTTATAAAGTCGTTTGTTGAAGTTAAAGTATAGGGACCAAATTGAAAATGATTGTCACATATAGGGATCAAATTCAAATTTTTATTTTGAATTTGATCCCTGCATGTAACAATCATTATTAATTTGATCCCTACATGAGATAATCATTTTGAATTTGGTCCATATCACTTGACGGTGTTACAACACCAATAAACGACAAGGACCAAATTAAAAATAATTGTACATGTAGGGATCAATTTCAAATTTTTTCACGTAAAAGGACCAAATTCAAAATCAATGTCACGTATAAGGATCAAATGATTAGTTTAACCTATATTAATTTTCGTTGCACCTAATGTTATTTATTTCGAAGTTGAAGCCGTCTTTTTTGTTTTGCTTCTTTTGCTTTGTTCTGCAACGTGAAGTAACATTCACGAATATTTTCTACAACCCTAGTCCAGTCTAAGGGCTAGCCTTTACACTTCATCACGTATATATGTGGGTACTTAATATAATTAAATATAGTTTAGTTGTGTTTGAAGAAGAGAATTAATAAATGATCTTACACGTGCTGAACCAAAATGAACGAAAACAAGGTACGATGAAATTGTACCTGTCTTGTACTGAAACGTATGCCACTAGCTCCTTGGCATGTCTAGTGCAGATTGTATTCCAATTTTGAGAAAAAGAGGAGTTTCCATTCAAGACAAATCATGCAGGGGAACCAGATGGTGATTTTTCGTTTACTTGTTCATTGAAAAGTTAAGTCATGATTTGGGTACATATACCAATCTCAATTTTAAATCTTTGATCCTTAGGAACTGTACGTCAGCTGTTGCCAACAGCTTCTGGTACGTTCGGATATATATATGGCACCGATTAAGAAAGATTTGGTACACTACGAAGGAGTATACTTTTAAGATGTCTTTCAGTCTTTGTGGTTATTTGCTATCTCATAAGCAGACAGACTTCGAGGGAATTTCTCATAGATGGATGAACTAAACTTACTACTGGGAACCAACATATGATTGATCTACGTGGTAATAAATCCGAGCTCTTTAATTAAGTAAGTGGTCAGAAGTTCAAATGCTGACTCTCGTGTATAACAAAAACTTGATTAGGAATATCGGTCTTTCAATTTCGTCAAGTACCGATCATGAGATTAGTTTTATCACAGTTGTACGCAAAGGATATCCTAAGAAATAAAAAAAAAACTTATGACCAGGACGATCACGAAGTTATGGAGCTAGTTAAAGTCTGCACTGGACTAATAACGAAGTTGAATGTTAATAGGAATTATAACTATTGTATTCATGTGATGCACAGGTCGTTATAGTTTTGTCTTGTTCATATCTATTCAGTTAATTTTAATAATTTGTAGTGCTTAATTTTTCATATGGAAGAGTAGAACATTTACATGTATATATATTAAAACTCTAGAAGATCAAACGGACTATAATATGATTTAAAGATGTATTTGCAGTTTCCATCAAAAGAAAAAAGAAAATAAGTGTTACTTTTCAATAAAATCATCACTGTGCTTAAATTTGCTTATTCATCTAATTATTTGCTGAAGATACTTCCATCTGGGCCGGCCCCATTGCATCAGGTCGGTCAATTTGGGCTAGTTATTGTTTTGGGCTGGCTAGCCTGATCTTCGTCAGGCCTATGAAAAGCTCAGCCTAAAAAAACCTAAACTAGCTGGCCCAATGGACTGGGTGTATTTTGACACATCACACATCTAACTATAGTTTGAATGTTATTGTCCTAGATCGTTGCAAAAATATGGATGCATAACTAAAAGAAGCAGGTTAAGTGTCTAATAATTGATCTAAGTGAGATGTCTTTGTTCGGGTTGTGCCCAACCTTGGTGCTTTGTGTATGCTATTCATATCACCTATTCTTTATATATTCATAACTTCCTTTCCCCCAAAAATTTCGTACTTTGAAATGATAGAAAAGCTACTTCCGCAGATCCCAGAAACTGCAACTTTCTTCATAGAAGATGGAAGAAAGGCTCCATCGTGTGTCTCATACTTTGACTTGGATCTGCATGGTCTGTGACTTTGTACTACTATTTAAGAGGTTGCTTTGCTTCCACCGAGTATGTTACCTCCTGCTCCTGAAAGGTGGACCTTTCTGGAAACCACTCCTTATATTCATTAGTAATGTTTCTTACAGTGTTTTCTTTTTGTACATTGGAGGGACTTGGGACCCAAACCAAAAACCAAAACTAATTAGAAGTGGGAATCATACAGAAGACCAAAAAAAGTGGGAATAATAGGGGGGCAAAGAGGCCCCTAAAGCTATGATGACATATAGAAAAGAGTGGGATGTAATGGTATTAGTAACTATTGTTTGGATAGATTGAATTAGGATGGAATATTGGAATAGAATTTGATTGAAACTAATTCATTTTATTACTAACAAAAGTTTAGATCAGGGGAAGGTACGCCTTAGGGAAGACCACCAACCTCTATGAAGATTTATAGTGAAATTTACATATTGTCTATCAATAGGAGATCTGAGAATCGAAAAATATGGACGGAAAACTCAATCAAATATGTCATCTCCCGTTGGGTGGGATAAAATCAGTTTATTATTCACTATTATGATTATTAAATTATTCTTTCATCCGTACCAAGTTAAACCTTCTTCCTTCTAACCCCAAAACATATCAAGAGATTCTCATTGAACTGATTCTGTTTCCCTGCAATTGTCATGGACCCAAAACCCCAACCCTTAAGTTCAGGTTCCTTGTACATTTTTCTTTAAATTTTTCTCTTGTGATCTTTTATTTTGCCCATCCATCTTTGTCGCCGTTTTTTCTTCTCCGCTAAGTTTTTGATTGGAAATTGATAAATGGGCTTTTTTGTACGGTGTGCGCCTTGTTACCACTGACTAAGTGCATGCTTGGTTTACCGTTTGCAAATTTCAAACATACGTTTGAGACAAAATATCATCATTTGGATAAATGTACGTTTGGACCAAAACATACGTTTGTAACGTTAAATCAAATATACCCTAAAGTACTAAGAAACTACTTGTTAATTATTCTTGTTAGTGAAGGTGAAATAATTTGACAACAGCAATCACGTTGTTTTTCTGGTTCACCTAATTTTTTCGAAGATTATAAATTAATAATATTTATTTTTTTATTAAAAATATTATTTATTTAAATTTGTCATTACATAAGTTTTAAATAATATAATTTAAGTTAATTTTTAACTAAAATAATTAAATTTTAATGTGTTTGAAAGAAGGATAATATAAGTATGTGTTTGGATTACCTGCAAAAAATAAATAATTATAATAATCAATTGTTATATGTATGATCATTATTATTATAATTGATTATAATATAATTATATTTATGTTTGGATGTGTTTGTTGAAAAGTGATTTTAGGATAATTTATTTTGTTTGGATTGTCAAAAAGAATCACTTTAATATAATAAATTACAAAAAGAAGTATGAAATTATTTGTTTAGATTAATAATATTTGATGTTTTATTTAATATATTAACTTTTCTTAATTTTTTCACATTGATTATCAATTTTTTTGCATTTAAAATAAATTTAAATTTGAAGATTGTAGCTCTTTTTTATTTAAAAATTTATATATTTTGAAGTGTAAAAAATTGGAGTGAAATATATCTTCACATTCACATATCCAATAACTTCAAATGTTGAAAGAGAAAGAAAATGAAAACAAAACACATGACATCCATGTGCAACACGAACCGCAAATCTTCATTCACGGTTGTGAGTCAGAGCAACAAGCTACTAGGATTAATGGTAAAAATGGAAAAGTACAAGAGTGGATGACATAATGTATCGACTTAAATCATAATGTTGAGAATAGCATAGGAGATAGAGAAAGAACATCATTTTTCCCCGTGAAAACAACTTTTTGTATTTTTCATCCAAGTTGCCAACCACGCAAGCTTAAGTATAAAACATTTTTTTCCATTTGAAACAGCTTATCCGTACATAAGTAATCTAAACCAAACATCCTTTAAGAATAATAAATTTATACCCTTTACCATTTGGATTACTTTCCATACAATGAAATGAGAATGTTGCTATGTTTTATCATAAAATATCTCAATTGTAGTATGATGATTTTATGGAATTTAATTGTAATGTCCTGTCAGTGAAAAAAAATTATATCGTAAATCAATCATATATTGTTATATTATTAAAAATGTTTGACTTCAATGGATGCTTGAGCTGGGTTATGAGAGAGTTGTTTTTGAGCTTGATGCAAAATATGTGGTGGATAGTTTTAATGTGTACAGGGAGGATAATTCAGAGTTTGGTGCTATTATATCTGATTGTAAGGACATTTTATTTCTTTCTTGTCCAACTCTTTGGTAGAGTTCACTAGGAGAGAAGGGAGACTAATGTATTTGTTCATACTCTAGTTAGGGTGGTTACATTTACGACTAGCTCTCAAGACTATGTTGATATTCCTTTTTGTATTGCGGAGTTGATTATTAATGATATGTCATATGTTTATTGGTCAAAAAAAAAACACATAGGGGTAATATGTATTAAAATTATAAACTATAATTTCATTTCATTTTCTTATGTTCGTCATTACATATCCAAATCGTGTAGTACTAGAAGAAGGCTCATCTGGGAGGAAGGTCCAAGTTTGACGCCCAAGGTCTAGAATTAAGGCAGCATTAGCCAATGGAGGAATTGGGAAAAATCTAAGATCCACATTGATTAGAGATAGAGTCTCATAAAAGCTTATAAAGTTTGGGCAATCCTCACCTCTTGAGCAAGCTTTTGGGATTGAGTTAGGTCCAAATCTAATATGGTATCAAAGTCTATTCTAGATCCATTAAAGGGCCGCCCATCATATTATCCACGCACCAAGTCCAATAATGCTGGGCGTGAAGGGGTGTATTGGAAAAAACCCAAATCCTATATTGACTAGAGATAAAATCTCATAAAAATTTATAAAGTTTGGACAATCCTCACCAAGGAATGAAGATACTCCCTAAATTCTGCTATAGAGAGGGTGAGTGGAAAGTGGGGTTAATAATTCTGATCGTTGAGCAGGGGTAGTTGTTATTTTGGAAAAGACCGTCAACATGGTGTTTAGGGGTCCGCTTGTTTAGATTTAAAAAACAATGATTTTACAAATAAAAATATGCTTTTTTAGAAGTAAAAGTCTAATCATATAAATATTAGAAGTTTTTTTTTTATTATAAAATAACACTTTTTTTAAAAGTCTATACAAGATCAGATGGTTTGTTTTAGATTTTAATCGAATTAATTTAAAAAAAAATTGATATTAAAAGAATTAAAGTTAAAAAAATTGATTTGTATTTGATAATGATATTTTAAAAGAATTGATTTTGTTTGGATGATAAAATAAATCACTTTTAAGATGTAAATATAAAGAAATTTGCGAATCTCGAATCAATTCAACTCAACAAAAAAATTAAAAATTCTTATTTTTTTTAAAATTAATTTTACCCACTTCAAAATCGATTTTATTATACACACTTTTGCACTCAAACACTCCAATTACCATAGCAAATGGAGTTTGGGCCTTTGGGGGGTGTCAGAAGCCCGTTTGACAACTAGCCGAATAGGAGTGTCTGTTTATTTAAGATTTTGAGTCATTCCAACTTGATTACCATAGCAAATGGAGTTTGGGCCTTTGGGGGGTGTCAGAAGCCCGTTTGACAGCTAGCCAAATAGGAGTGTTTGTTTATTTAAGATTTTGAGTCATTCCAACTTGATTCTAGGTGAAGTAGAATTAATTTTGGGGATCTGAGGGTGTTTGTTTATAAAATTCCGTTGAAAAAATTTGATTCTAGATTAGATAGAATTGATTTTAAGAGAAGCAAGAATTTTTACATTTTCCGTTAAATATAATTGATTCTAGGTGTGGAACCTACGAAACATTTTATATTTACATCTCAAAAGTGTGTTTACTTTATCATCTAAACAAAATCAATTCTTCTTAATTACTCACTTTTAAAATATTATTTTTAAACACAAATCAATTTTTTGAACTTCAATTTTTTTAGAATCAATTTTTTTAAAATTAATTATTTCAAAATCAATTCTATCAAAATCTAAAATAAATAGACCCTTAATTGTGTCATCACTCATTCCCTGAAGCTACTTGCAATATTCTCTTGCACTGTAGTCCCACTAAAATTTGTTGTGCAAATACTTATTACAAAATGATTCTAAGATAATTTATTTTGTTTAAATAATAAAAAAATATTTTTATATAGTAAATTACAAAAAATGTATAAAATTATTTATTTAGATTAATAATATTTCATGTTTTTTTAATATTTAAATTTTTTTTAAATGTAACCGTTTCATGTCTATTATCAATTATTTTTCTATTGTAAATAAATGAATAAAATGTAATATTTTTTCATGAAACATGTCAAATGGATTTTTTTAGTCAAATTGATATATATATATATATATATATATATATATATATATATATATATATATATATATATATATTAATATTAGAGCCTTTTAAAAAATGCAAAATGTTATTGACCAATGAGTGTTAAATGCTAGTATTAGATATATTGTTAGTTGAAGAAATTATTTAGTTGGTTAATAATTAGTTGTTAGATCATTAGCCTATATAAAGGCTTAATGTACTCATTTGTAACGACGTTCTCTATTCAATCAAATACAATTTTACATTTTCTCCAAATTCTCTCTTCTCCCTCCATGGATATCATGTCTCATAATATAATATCAGAGATATATCATCCACATTGAATTTTTCGCTGCATTTTCGATTTCATTTTTTTTTTCTCATCTTCGGAACACCTTTTTTTCTCAATGTTTTCTTTAGGTTTCTAAATTCTCTTTCTTTTTTTTCTCAAAGTTTCCTTCTTGGTAACAAAGGAACTTTTTTTGGTTTGATACACGAATCTTTCTTCTCTCACTGGATTTCTATTGTGTGTGAATTCTTGGAACGCTGATCTTGGTCTAAACATAGTGGCAACCTGCCATGTCTTTTTTAAAAAAAAAAAAAGTGTGCATGCGTCAAACCAATTTTTGAAGAATATCAGTGTCAATCCTTTTTTTTTTGAAGAATGTCATGGTGGTCTACATAATGTTTCCAAACAGTGGAAGGAATACTCTATTGTAAGAGCACCCATATTGCATAGTTCATGGGATGCTATTGAAGCAATGAACCTTATAGATGCTGGCTGGCTAAAAATATGCTTGGTACCCAACTTTCTTGGTTCATTTCTCAATCACAATCTTTTCTTTAGAATTGTTTCTTGCTTCTACCCATAGTGGTTGTTAAGCATTTATAATTATTTTTTGCTTCTACCACGTGATCAAGAAGCGTTTGCAATTTGCATATTTGGAGGTCTATAAAGTCTTTTTTGGAGCAACTTATGACTGATGTGAATTCCAGCAAATCAGCTCATTTCACATAAAATTCATTTTTTTTTTGTCAATGTTCATTCTGGCATGATTCTTTTGCTTTTGGAACGAGTCCGTGGAGACGCAAGAAGAAAATCGACGATACCCAAAAGAAGGTCGAAGACTTCTCAAATCTATGAACTTCGGCCGTTACCATTTTCAGAATTTTCTTGATTAGTCGATATAATTCCGGCTTGTATTTTTTTTTTTTTAAGATTTATTTCTTGATTGTTATTCATTTCTTTATTGTATTTTTCATTCCCAAGCTTGAAAGTTAGCACTTCCAGCTTGCAGGGGGGCTATTAGATATATAGTTAGTTGTAAAAATTAGTTAGTTGGTTAATAATTAGTTGTTAGATCATTAGCCTATATAAAGGCTTAATGTACTCATTTGTAACGACTTTCTCTATTCAATCAAATATAATTTTACATTTTCTCCAAATTCTCTCTTCTCCCTCCATGAATGCCATGTCTCATAGTGGCTAGATAAAAATAAATTTGAGTATATATATATATATTGATTAGAGCATTTCAAAAAATGCAAAATGTTATTGACGAATGAGTGTTAAATGCTAGATAAAAATAAATTTGAGTAAATCCCCAATTTGGTCCATAAAATTGTAACATCATATCAACCTCGTCCCAAACATTAACGAAATTCCAAAAACGTCATTGAAGTTGTCAAAAGTTAATCAATCTAGCATTGTCATTTCCTGGGCGAATTCAAGCATTATCTTTTGAATTCGCGAAGCAAATTGATAAGATCTAGAACATATGAAAAACAGCTCTTTGGCTCGCTTGGCGGATCTGTTTCACTATTTGACTCCTTTTTAAGGCTAAATCACCCCAACATGTGCACAAACACTTACTATACATCCAAATCACAATCAACATATAAAACATGTAGTAAAACATAAAAACACATATAAATGAAAATCGACTTGTTACAAATCATATTACTCCATTGGATTTGGTGAGAAATGAAAAACTCGTTTGTTTTAGATTACTTTGTAAAAAATATTTTTTCCAAGAATAACAACTTTTAAGAATTTTCTATCTTTTTGCTGCACTTTTTGAAAATAACCGGAATATGAAAAAAAATTGAAATTTAATTATAATTATGAGAAACTATTTGAGTAGCTTCTCATAAAAAGATGATTTTAAGTTAATTATATTATTATAAACAAACATCAATTAACTTCTGTTTTACTTAAAAATCTCTAAAAAATAATTAATAATTTATTTTATTTAAAAAACATTTTTTTTTAATTTTAAACAAACAAGCTTTAAATAACAACAATCATAAGATTTTAAGAGAATTTATGAGGGAGAACACAAATGGCAATCATTGTTATCAAGAAAATGCTAGCAACGTATTTTTTTCTATTGTTTAAAATTTATGTAAGTGATATAAAATTTAAGTAGGATCCACATAAATTATTAGTAAGACCTATCTAAATTTTAACAAACTACCTATAGAAAATATTGTATTAAAAAAAAAAAATCAAAAAGTGTGTAGGTAATACTCCTGTTTTATCAAAGCAACCTGTAGCAGTTATATGCAATTTGCGTACAGCTTACAACACTATGACATCATTAGACATTTTAATAAACACTTTACAATCTGCATTAGTACTGTACTACCACACAATATGATTTGATTTGTGTTCATCAATTGGATAGAATAGAAGAGAAATAAATGGTAGTACAGGGACCTGATAGAGTTGTTTGCGTCAATCACGTCAGCTTTAAAGAAAAGTTGTTTTGCTTTGGTGTTCTCAGGCGGTCGTTCCCAATTCCTCCTCCCTCTCGCTCGGTGCTTCTTTTCGTTTCCCTTCTCTTATCCGTTCAGTCTTGCTTCTTTCTCTGCGCATGTCTCGATCTCTATTTCACTATGAGTGCTTGTGTGTGCATTGTTGACTTCTTCCGTTTTGTTCGCTGGCAGCAGAGAAATTGGATCAGAGAAGAAGCAGTGATCGAGGGGGGAGGGATTTGGATCGAAGAAGAAACTTGAATGGGTAAAGATTCCTGAACATCAAAGTGGGTGTCCCTTTTGTTTTTTTTTTTTTGATGTATCGTTAAGATTTGTATATATTAAAGAGATAAAAAATAAATGAAAGATAAATATAAATATATACAAGATTATATATCTAAATTTTCACGTTGAAATAACATAATTGAACCTCAGTGGCAATAATGAGATAGTTGCTTTAGGTTAATTTATATTACAACCGTTGGGACTTGGGATAATTACGGAGAAGGGCTTTAAGATAAAAATAAATAAATAAACTTTTATCTTCTATCATCAGATTTGGTGAAAACCGCTAGCTGAAATTACGGGGACCAATTACCCTTAATTGTTTTTATCTATCTACTTGCTAATTAAATAACTCAGATTAATTTACACACAAACATATTTTTGTTCTTCAAAACAACTTAAATATATAGAATCCAGCTATCCCGAAGATGCTCCTCCTAACTAGTGATGTATGTATTACACAAATATTAACAGGGAAATTAATACGTGTGTGTGTGGTGTGTTGTTGCTCAGCATCAATGAACATGAAGAATGATCAACGTTTGTGTTGTCAGTCAGTTTCCTTCTAGCATCAGTTTGTAACTGAGATTGGAGTCAACCCTCTGCAACCTCAGTTGATTCTTAAACATATTTATAAAATCATCAGCCTTGGCGTCCACCCCTTCCTCTTCTTCTTCTTCTTCGCTCAACCCTTCATTCTCCGAATCCGAATCTTCCATTTCGCGTTCTCTATCTCCATGTATCGACTCCTCCGGTCTCTTCAGACACGAGACTTTGACGGAGTGAAGCAGGTGCAAGAGGGAGGGAACTCGAGGCAGTTGCGGTTCTTGCGGGTTATTATCCGGGTTCGGGCGTTGGATTTCAAGTTCTGTTTGTGGATGTGTCGACGGTTGGAGTTTGTAGTTGTAGAGGGCGAAGTTGAAAGACTTAACTCGCTTCAAGGGGGAGGGTACTGTTGGTGTTGGTGTTGGTGTTGGAACGAGTTCGGGTTGTGCGCACTCGGTTTGTTCATGCTGCAGATTATTAAAGGAGCTGCTGGTAGGGTGTAGCAGCGAGGGTGAGCGAATGAGTTTGGGTAAGTGTTGGATTTGCTTTATGGGTGCACCGAAACGAGACCTGATGAATATGGTACCGATGACTAGGTTGAGGAAGATGAAGATGGAAGAGGGTGTGACCAAGGTGGCCATGACACCTGATATTAATGCTGCTGCCTCACCCATATATGGTGCGCGCGTCCTTTGTTAGTAATTAACGACGGTGTGTGTATGTGGAAGATGAAAGCAAGCTTGAAAATTAGTGGCTATGGATGGTAGCTATATGTGATGGAGGCTAGGGTGTGCTGTACCTGTATATATAGATACAGACGTCGGCGAGCTTCTCTTCTCTCAACTTGACGTTTAGGGTTTTGTCGTTTTCTTTTCTTTTCTTTACAACTTGAGAGCTCCATATTCCATGAGTTCATACTTAATTCACTCTCACTTAAACACAATTAATTAAGATAAGAAAAACTTATATTAGTTTTGGTCTTTTTGACAAACAAAGATATATAATTAAATACTAATATATGCTAAACTAGTTTTACAAATTATATTACGAACTTAATATTTTAAGTTTACGATCGCGTGCATGTGATTGCGGAAGTTTTCAACCACCTACTACTTGATTGGTTGAATTGAAAAACAAAACCACATTATTTGCGTACCAATTTTTTTCATCCCATTTAGCATTGATGTACCAGCAAATTAGTGAATGGACGTTGAAACTGAACACTTCCACAGTTCCACTTGACGGAGAGTAAACTTCAACTAAATTAATTGAGAAGGTGTCTATAGTACCATCCCCTACGTGGAAAGAGACAAGCCAACTAAATAATAATCTCTTAATTAGTGCTATCTTCAATTATAAGAGAATAATGCTTCACAGTCATGCAGCGGCATGGATTTGTTTGGATGCGTGTTTAAAAAAAAGATTTTTTAAGTAATAATCTTTTAAATTGTCTCTTATTTTTGGGTACAAGGAGGAGCTAACAGTCCGATGGAACTAAGTCAATTACAACAAAGTATTTTGGTTAAGAAAGCCCTGATACATTATAATACTATTTTTTAAAATTTATTATTATAAATAGATGTAAAACGTAAAAATATTTTTTTAAATATAAAATTAGTTAAAAAAGTTTTTTCATAATTTTAAAAAAAATATCCTTTTTAAAACAGATCCGAAAATCATCTTAAAAATTAATCATAAAAAAAAATTAATAAACAAAAGTACTTATTATATATATATATATATATATATATATATATATCCAAACAAACTCATCTTCAATGGGGATATGCTGGTGCAGAAAAGCATTTTAATGATGATGTTGAGCAATGAATTAATGAAATCAGAATAGACCACATAAGTCCACGTATTAGTTCGGTTCCTATCTACAATGGTGACTACCTTTATAAGTTTTGAAAGTACTTTACATTGTATTTCTTTTTATATCTCTTTTATTTTTTATTTTCTTTATATTCATATATTCTAAACATACATAAAAAAACATCATATGATATCCCTAATATATAATGTTTTAACCGATAATATCAAAAACATTTTTATACTCTTAATTCTTAAAACGTGCATTACAAGAAATTTGTTTTTTAGTGACAGACAAAATCTATTACTATAGGTTTAAAATCCATAGGTATATGTAAATCTTACATTCACCTGCGGCCGGTCCATCCATCCGTTATGGATGACGTATACCAATGGGAAATGATTGTGTTATGTATGACTCATATTCTGTTACAAGTGGATAGTCGCTGGAGCGGAGTGAAAACGTCTATCCTTATGGGCTTCGGCCTCTCTTAGTTTGGTTCTGATGATATGGGTTGGGGGTGCGGGGGGCTTCGCCCCGCGTGGTATAGTACAAGGTTACTTATAGACTGTACTAAGTTATAAATAAACATTGTAAACCTTATTTGGATTATCTCTAATAATATACAGTCGCTCAGCTCCCGGGGTCGTAGGCATGCACAATTGGCCGAACCTCGTTAATAAATTTTTTTGTCATTGTGAGTTTACTGTTTTCGTTCTTTCATTTGATTGTTTGTTACCAACAATTGGTATCAGAGCCGATGGTGTCGGCTTGGGCGAGTATTGGAATAGCTGCTGGGGATCTGAGTTAAAGATCCTTGTGTCGAAAGTCTTCCTGGCGTTGTGGTGATCAGGTGACGTGTCCCGTTAGTCGGCGATATAAGTGTAAACAGGCTAAATACTCGAAGGCTTCCGCTGGAGGGGAGGATGAACCATGTTCCTTTGTTTGAGGGGAGGATTGTTGATGTGCAAACAAAGTCCCACATTGCCTAAACAAAGGGAGAAACATGAGTTATTATAAGCACGGAAAATGTCTCCATTGGTATGAGACCTTTTGGGTAATGTCCAAAAAGCAAATCCACGAGGGTATAAGCCCAAAGTAGACAATATCATATTAATGTGGAGACATGTGGGATCCCTCAGTGCCCAAATTCTTTTGTCACTATAGGTTTTATCTATTATCTACATACTTTTACCTACAGTTGTATTTAACTGTCAATAAGCTATACATACGGTCTATTTATCTTTACCTATGATGATACTAATACTTATATCTACAATTTTAACAACTATCCCTAAAAGTGTCTGTAAATATATGATAAATTTGTTGTAGTGATGCCGCACATGCTCATGCTTATGTTTTATATTTTTGGATGACATGCATGAGTATACCCAACTTCGTCAGTGACTTGTCATGTGGTTTTTGTTTCTAGCTATCCGATTCAGAAACTGCACAAATAGTCTTATTTGTTGAGTTGGGGGTTGACCATACTACAACCACTCGTTAGAGTCGACTCTTACAAACTTAATTACATCAATTATTTGTTTCATAAAAATCATATAGAATATACGGACTTCAAATTGGAAATATAAGAGAGGATAATTGAAATACGTGATTTTTGTTTGTGTATTTACCTCGGCGAAACACGAATATGTTAGAAGTTTAAAATGTATATTTTTTATTAACGTTAACAAGTTTTTTGTGTGTACGTATACATAAGTACAAATATATTAATTTGAATGTAACATTGATTGATACTGATCATGAAATATGTTGAAGAGGTTATTATTTTTTATTACTTATTAGTATTATAGTTGGAGAAGCAAATTATAATGACGTCAAAAACACTGTAAATGGTTAAGTAATGCAAAATTATAAAATAATTTAATAAAATTATACATAAAACTAATCACTTCATATATTTTTTTTACAAAACTACATCCATTATTGGATATACATAATTAAATATTAATGCTAAGGATATTTAAGGAATATATTTAATTTAAATAAAAAATAAATTTAAAATTATTAAGGACTGCTCATATTTTAATTAATAAAAAATCATTTAATTTCATCTAAGAGATAATAATATTTTTAATAAGTGGTTATTAAGTGGTTCTATCTATTGAAGTTTATAATTACTAATTTATAAGAGAAAATTATATTTTATATTTTACATAACACATTCAAATATTTATGCTTTAAAAATTTAAAATTATAATTTGGTATGTTGAATACATTTGCCCCACGACCTCATAAAAACATTCATCATAAAACCCCATGCATGGCATGGACTCAAACCATCATGTTACTAAAAATTTCAAATTCACGCTCTGTTTCACCAAAAAAAGTTGAAAAGTTAAATTATAGTGGATGAGCTAATTTTTAACTTAAAGTTTATAGTTAATAGTTGACAATTAAAAAGTTAGTTGATTTAATTTAAAGTGTTTGATAAAATTAATTGTTAAACTAGCTTATAAATATATGATGACATAAAATGACATGTTTATAGTCTATTAACTTTAGTCAATGCATGTTATCAACTCTCTCTTTATTACATTCTTTTCAACACATTCTGTACCACTGGATAGATTTCATGTAGGACCAACTTAATAGAGAGTGAATTCATGTAAGACATATAAAATTCATCCAATATTAAAGAATGTGCTAAAAAAAATATGTTAAAGAATGAATCTAGCATTTCTCTTTATTAAATAGGTGCTTTTACTTCAATTTTTGGAGAATAGCAATGATTGACATGCAGCCCTATGGGCCTTCATTTTAGATTTATTTGGATTAATTTTTAAAATATTATTTTTAAATTGACCTTATTAATGAATTTAACTTTAAAATTAATGTGTTTATGTCCATTGATTGCATTTTTTTTGGGTGAATATGTTATATGTCTGTTGCTTTCTTTAAATGACATTTTTTGGTATGTAAAAAACACACTTACATGGAAGTCGACGTGTCGACGTTACCATGTTAACACTTCAGACCCAACACATGCCAGTAGGCCCAGTGCCACCCACACCCCCCAATTGGATAGAAAAGACAATGTTTTCACAGTCGTCAATTGCCGACTCCATTACAATATAAAGCTGACACTTTTCCTGGTATTGTTACAATAGTAATAAAAAAAAAAGATTAACGATAGCATCACCAAACACCATCTTTAAGCATTTATATTAGAATAATTTATATGAAAAAAAATTATACATTTAATATTTTTTAAATTAAATTATTTAATATTTAAATACTGTTAAAAAATATTTTTAAAATTTATAAATTTAAGAGAAAGATAAAAGAATTGATTTTGATATAATTTTAAATTATTATTAAAAATATAATTATTCTATAAAATATAAAAATAACTTTTCATATAAATTTTCGTATAAGATTAATAAGTTAAAAAAAATTAACTTATCAAAATAAATTAAAACAATCTCAAAAAATTAATAAATTATTTATTTAAACTTATCCAATCATTATTTTTTTTATATTAAAGCAACAGAAGAACGGGACCTAAGGGTCGAATAAAAACTGCTTAAAAAAATGACAACAAGCGCTTAAAAACATGAGAAATCAGAAGTTTCTAGCGAACTGATTGCTTGCTCGTTCGCTGATGTGGCTTACTGGTTTGTAGATATTCAAAATCTATTTTTTGCAATGCGCAAATAACTATAATGTTTACAGATACTATAAACCGAATGACTCCATTTTTTATTTTAAAAAATAAATATTCAATTTGATCCCTAAAATTATAAAATTATATTAATTTAATATCTCATATTATTAGTATTTCAAAATGAACATTAAAATTGTAAAATATTAATCAGGTTCGTCCCTCCATTAATATTTATATGAATTATAACGACATTAATTTGGTAATGTCAGGGATTCATTTGAAACTAAGTAAATAATATCAGAGATGCATTTATTAATAAATCCAAACGGAGAGACGAACCTGATTAACATTTTATAATTTCAAAGATTATTTTAAAATATTAATAATATGATAGACTAAATTGATACAACCCTATAATTTTAAGAATCAAATTAGGTATTTATATATTAGTTAGATGTTTCAACGACTTTGATATATTTTAATGATTTCACACATAATTTTATTTGATTTTATATTTTATACTTAAGAAAACAGAAGTATGTAAATGATTTTTTTTTCTTTTTACAAAAGAAAAAGCATTGTCCCACGTTTTCTTCTCGAATATGAAGAGAAAACAAAAAGTGATGGGACCATCATGATTTTCTTGCTTCCTTCCTTTTTTTCCTGTCCAAAACCAAATAGAGGAAAATTCATTTTTCTTCTCATTTTCTTTCCTTTATTTTTTTTCTTCTCCTTTTCAATTGTTCCAAGCATAGTGTTAGGTGTTCATGAGTCGGGTAAAGGATGAGTTGGATTTGACCCGAACCAACTCGATATTTTGATACAATGATTTTGATTGGAAACAAATCCAGCCTATGACTCAATAATATCCAGAATGGAACTGGATAAACCCAATATATTGATATAGTGTATAAGTTTGAAAGTTATCATGAATGCAAAAAGTTATTGATACAAGTAAAAAATCTTACTACTCATACATGATTATGAAAAATTATATTTTTTAAAAGAATGTAGGATACTGTATTGGGTTAAGACAAGCCGAAGTATAATCATAATCGTTCTGGAAACACACTGGGTCTAATTTATAAAACAAAAATCCACCGTATTAGCTCCGGGTCAGGATGATTTAGAGAGACGAAATGAGTCTTGAACATTCTTACAATAGGGGTGGACACGGGATCCGGGGTAACATGATGACACGATTAACCCGACTTGATTCGAAAAATTCGGGTTGGTTCAATTGTCGGATCAATTTGGTTTGTAGGATGATGAACTCGAAGGGTTCAGTACGGGTGTCGGGTTGCTCATTTTCTCCTATCGAGCAACCCAACCCCAACCTGAACTGCACTTAGGTTAGGGTTACCTACGCCAGTCGCCAAAAAATTAGAGAGAAAAAGAAGTGATGAACGCCGAAATAAAGAAAGAGAGGACGTTGAAATAGAAAAAATCAGAAAAAGTAAAAAAAAAAAAAAGGAAAAGAAGAAAGGGTAGATGTGGCGATTAATGACTGCGCGTGGTGGTGAACCAGTAGATCTGGCAGAGAAGAAGAAAAGGATGTCGAAGCTTGGTGATAAAGATGGTGGTCGCGATCTAGCGGCAGAGACGACACGACGTTTCGGACGGAGTTAGAGGCGGCTATGCTACATCTATGCGAGGGACGTCGTGACGACGGTTGTTGAGGCTAGTTCGCATTGGCTGTGGATTTGGAAGATGCAGTGGTGATGAGGTGGCTGGTTCGCGAAGGACGTCGTGGATCAGGTAAGGCGTCAGCAGGGAGAGGGAGAGGGGTGCTGTGCGATGGTCTTGGCAAGCGGTGCGAGTAAGATGGTTGGTGTGGTGACTAGGGCGTAGTGGTGGTTGGCCTATGTGAAAGGAGGTTGAGGGAATTAGGGTTATGTTTGGATATGAGAGCAAAAATGTGAGTGAGATAGAGATGTGAAATAGAAGAGAAGATGAGGGTGTAATGGTCTTGTTTCATTTTATTTTTAATAATGAACCCGATTACTCGACCCGACTCAACTCTAATGTGGTCGGGTTGGTTCGATTCGGGCACGAAATCTTTTTCACAAAAAATCGACCCAACAAAACCCAATTGACTTTGATTGGTTCGAATCCAAGTTTCTTCCAAATCCAACACGATTTGTGCTCACTCCTACCCAGTGCGGCAGTGCCCTATAGGGCTGATTAAGGAATAAAAAAAGGTAAGTTTGTATTGAGAATAATGCATATAATATATTGATAATTGTTAGAATTAGTTTTCCAATTTAGACTTATCCCTTTTGATTTCTTAACCTTCGGGGCACTGATTAGCATGACCGTGTTTTATGAATTATCCAAGTGTACTTCATCTCACTTATCTTTTCCTAAAGCATCTTCATATGATACAACTCATTGAAGTTGATTAACTCATCCTTTTATGGATCACATCATGTCACATCATCACTTTTTATTTTGTACTATTTTAATTTTTAAGCAACTCTCTACTTCAATAATAAAACTCTAAAAAATTCACAAAATGCATCTCACAACTTATCTCATACCTTTATTTACATATTTTCTTTGGTTTGATTTCCTTCTACTGATATCCCAAAAGACACAAAGAGATTAATTCGGGTCAGCCCGATCACCTTATCACATTTTGGAAAGGTAAGCGGCATCTAGTTTAAAGATCTTGGTGAAAAAAAACGACATGGATATCTAAACGATGTCGTTTAACGCGTACCGTCGCAACGGCAGCAACTCCCTCCCGCTAAAGAGTGAAGAGCTAGCCAGTCTCATCATTTCAAGCTTCGTTACTGCCACTGCTTCAAAGCTCTCTGGTTTCTATCATGGCTCCAAGAATCCTACTATGCGGCGACGTTTTAGGGCGCCTCAACCAGCTCTTCAAGCGCGTCTCATCGGTCTCTTTCTTTCTTTCTTTCTAGGGTTTTGCATATTTTTTGTTGTTGCCGTTGTTGTATCTCATGTCAACCAGCAAGTGATTGTTATTTCAGGTGAACAAATCGGCGGGTCCATTCGACGCGCTCTTATGCGTGGGTCAGTTCTTCCCCGACTCACCCGAGCAGCTCGATGAGTTCATGGCCTACATTGAAGGTCGCTCGCAGTCACAGATTCCCCTCCCTACTTACTTCATTGGTGACTATGGCATCGCTGCCCCTAAAGTTTTGTTGCAAGCTTCCAACGACTCTGCCAACCGCGGTTTCAAGATGGACGGGTTTAGGGTTTGTCACAATCTGTATTGGTTGAAAGGCAGTGGCAAATTCCCTCTCTCTGGTATGCTGACTATGTTCTTGTGATTCATATTACTTAACAATTATATATGATTTATAGGTTTATTTAGATTGCTTTGCCTGTGGCTTGTCTTTCATCTATGAAAATAATATGCGTGCAGGGTTATCTGTGGCCTATTTATCTGGTATTAAATCATCAAATGTTCAACAGTTTGGAACTTATAGTCAAGATGATGTTGATGCTTTGCGAGCAATAGCTGAGGAACCTGGAATTATTGATTTGTTCTTGACATATCCTTGAATTCATGTGCATTATTATGTCTTTCCTGTTGTCACAATGCAACTTGCTAGTTTCTAGGAAGTAATCTATTTGTTGACTTCCTTGATTCATTATCACTAACGAATGGCCAAGTGGGGTCACAAATAGAGCAGCTACTTCAGACATTCCTGCTGGACTCTCCGATTTTGTAGGCAGTGATTCAACCATATCAGAGTTAGTACAAGAGATTAAACCACGGTAATTTTTAAGAGTTTAGATAGATATCTTGGCTCATACAACAGTTATATCTTTTCATTGAGAGTTTCGTTTGCAACCATAATAATTGTAAAGGACTTATGCATTTTCTATTTAAAAATGAAATGCATGCATAAACCTGATTGATAATATTTGGTAGCCTTGTGCACTTTAAGCTTATGGCAGGATAAGGCTTCAGGTTCTTCGTTCACTTGGGCAACTTTTGTGTGCGATGTTTATTATATCTGTTGTAGGATAGAAAATTTTGTTACTATATTTGTCATCCTCATATAACTGGAGATAACAATCTCACAAATGGTAAAAGAAAAGTGGACCAGTAACCAGAAGATTAATGAAATTAAAAGGCTTTGTTATTGTTGTAGTGTAAAACTTGGAGGGACACCGGGGACATCTTGCTCATAGGAGGTTAACTCCTATTCACTATGGGTGCATTTGGAAGAGCTTATGGAAAGCTTATGAAAATAGCTTATGGAATTAAACTTATACAAATAGTTTATGAAAATAGTTTATGGTCTTTCCATAAGCTCTTTTTAGCTTATTTCCATAAGCTCGTCAGAGAAGCTTATGAAAATAAGCTGTTTTTAGCTTATTTGAAAAGAGTTTATTGAATAAGCGCTTAATTAAGCTGTTTACTCAAACACGCCTTATATCAGGATTTATTTGTCATTTTTTCTGGAGGAATTTGGTTTGCCAAATGTGCCTTTTGTGGACTCTCTTGTACCCAATCTAAAAGCAGGCCTGACTTTGATGATTGCATTAATTTATTTATGGCATTTTTTTTTCTTTTTTTTTTGTAGCTATCACATTGCAGGCACTAAAGGTGTATACTATGCCCGTGAACCATATTCCAATGTTGATGCTATGCATGTGACTCGTTTCATAGGGCTTGCTTCTGTTGGAAATAGAGATAAGCAGGTTTGGCTGTTATTCTTTAGTGTACTTCTATCTATTATTGTTTTTATTTAATTGAAATTTATGAAGTCTTTGATACTTTCCTATGGTAATATTGATTAGTTGTTCATTGCTATCATGATTTTTCTTTTGGTCATACTTGTGAAATTTCATGCATAGAAAATGCCTTAATCTTTGGAGGAATGCCCAAGCAGCTATTCACAAGTGTCTTCTCCATGTGTGTGTCATTAGTTGCATACATGCATCTTATGTTCTTATTACATACAATTATACATATCTCTTGAGTTCCCTTATTTTTTTTTTTTTTGGGGGGGGGGGGGGGGGGCTAATCTGGTAGGTAATTAGACAGAGTTTTCTTTACCAAATAAATATATCCATAGTTGTCGCTAATGTAGTATTTTATTTTCTTAGAGAGGGGAAAAAAAACTTGCCCTTTTGCATCTCTCTAAAGGGTTAATAGCTTTTCAGTGCTGTAAAATTTTGTTTACTTCCGCATTCCAGAAATTTATTCATGCAATTTCTCCCACTCCTGCATCCACCATGTCTTCAACCGAGATTGCCTTGAAAACAACAAATACCACCTTATTGCCATACACATTTGTGGAGAAAAGAACTTCTCCAAAGGATGCCTCAAAGCGATCCAGTGATAGTATCTCTGATTCTCAATATTGGAGATACGATGTATCTCAAAAGCGACATAAACATGAAGCTGGAGATGGTGATAAGATGTGTTTCAAATTTGTATCTTCTGGGTCTTGTCCACGAGGAGAGGAGTGCAATTTCCGACACGATATAGATGCAAGGGAACAGTCTATGAGAGGTGTTTGTTTTGATTTTTTGAACAAGGGAAAATGTGAAAGGGGTCCAGATTGCAACTTCAAGCACAGCATGCAGGATGAAGATGATAGGCATCCTTCAAGGAGGCCTGGATCTGAAAATACCAGGTCTAGCAGATTTGTCTTTTGACATACTATATTCTGTAATTAATGTGTATTCTGTAAGTCAGTGATACTTGATTTGTGAATTTGTGGTTATGTTGATGCTAATGTAGTAAAAATTCTGTTTGTAAACTTTTTGGCTTTTTTGTCATTGACGAATCTATCCTACAATACAACTGCAGATCAAAAGAATGTTGGTTTTGCTTGTCAAGCCCCAATGTGGAGTCGCATTTAATCATAAGCATTGGGGAAAATTACTACTTGGCACTGGCCAAAGGTCCACTTGTTGAAGACCATGTGCTGATAATACCAGTTGAGCATATGCCAAGTACCTTATCTCTGTCATCTGAATCTGAAGTTGATCTCTTTAGGTTGCAGAACAGTCTCAGGAGGTATTGCAAGAGCCAAGGAAAGGAAGTCATCTTTTTTGAGTGGGCTTCCATTCGTGGCACTCATGCCAATCTTCAGGTAAACTAAAAGAAGTTTCTATTGCAACTTGCAAAGCTAGTTCAAATCCCGACAAGGACATGCTTTTTGCACTTTTATTTAATGACTGGCTTTCCTCCCGTCCCCCCTTAACCTTCATGCTTGTACCTTTCCCATTTTATAATTTGCTTAATTCTACTTTGGATTTCCAATCTGTTCTTCCATTTTGTTGGTTAGCAATTTTCATTTTCAGCTCTAACAGTAGTAGTCTGTTAATTAAGTATTGGTTTTTTCTTTATGACTTCATTAGTTCAACTTTTATTTGATTGACTAGAGTATCTCTTTATCCTCATTCTACCCTTTTATGTAGGCCATTCCTATTCCATCTTCAAAAGCAGTTATGGTTGAAAAGGTTTTCAATTTAGCTGCACAAAAGTTGGGATTTAAATTTGTCGAAAAGAAATGTAAGTATTAATCTTCTGGGCATGCTTTATAGCTCATTTTTTATGCTGTCGGCTTCTGACTTGATACATCAATGGGGGTGGAGGGTAGTATAGACTGAGGAGAGCCATCCCCCCACCCTGAATCATTTTTGTTTTAAATATGATACTTTTACATGTATTTTATTTAGGAAAAGATATTTAACTTGGCTTCCCCATACGATGTGGTTTTTGTTACCCCCCCCCCCCCCCCCAAAAAAAAAAGAAGAGAAATGCCCTAGCCCCGACCAGCAAGTTCTTCTTAACTCTTTTTCCTTTATTTTGTTGTCTTTCGTTGCCTTGTTACCAATCATCACTCACTGATTATCTGACGTGAAAAAATCAACTTCTGTTTATTTATTCTGGAAAAGGCTCGACATTTTGAATTTTTTGGGCTTCTGCTACATTCTTATTATGTTCGTTATTGTGACTCAGTTGATAGCATTTCTGATGGAAGAAAGTTTTTGAAGACACAAATTGATGGGGATCAAAGTTTGTTCCATGTTGAAATCCCAGGAGGTACAATGCTGCTACATCATGTTGAGGATAAAGTGAGATTTCCTGCTCAATTTGGACGTGAGGTAGGCTTCTAAAAATGACGTACTGCTGAGTAAATACAGGATCATATAAAAAATATTTGTTACATAAGTTTGTTTTAAGCAAGAGGGCATTAATGATCACCATTCTTTTGTTATGAAGTTAAGGGGAAATTACTATGACCTCCTTTGAGGTTTGGCTTAATTACGCTCGGCAATCATCATGTTTCAAAAATTACACTAGCCTCCCTTGAGGTTTATGTTTCATTACACTTATTTCTTGAGGTTTATGTTGTCATTATACTTACCCCCGTAATGTTTATGTTGTCATTACTCATTACACTTACACCCCTGACAATATAAACCCAAGGGGAGGTAAGTGTAGTCCTGAAACAAGAGTTTGTTGAGTATAATTAAGTCAAACCTCATTGGAGGTCAGTGTAATTTCCCCTAAGGTTAGTGACTCTTGTATTTTTTGGCAAGGATTTAAACTTGTAAATTTGGATCAGGTTCTGGCAGGGTTGCTTAATAGGGCAGATAATGCAGATTGGAGGAATTGCAAACATAGCAAAGAGGAAGAAATGAAAATCGTGGAAGATTTCAAGAACCAATTCCAAGAATATGATCCAAACTGTTAATTATTAATATATCCTCAATTTACAGCCATATCATCATGATTATGGTGATTCCAATTGCGGGTTTGCTAATGTCCAATTGCTTGGGTTGCTGACCTGAAAGGTGCATACTTGTTTTAATTTGTAATCATCAACTTCTTGTTTCCTTGATTATTGCGTGCAACTGATTTTGCAATTGTTCTTTTTCCCCCATGAATTGGTGCTTAGGAGACTCAATAGTCCAGATTGGATTTCAATTGGTCACACTTTTCTATCAGCAGTTGCCATGGTGATCTTCACTTTCCTAACACGGATTTCCTGTAGCAATTATCTCTCTAAATTTGGGTGGCGAATTGTGATGTGAACTTTATATGCACTTTGCTGCATAGGCGCCTCAACCTTGCTCGTGTATATATTTCAGGGTAAGAATCACCGATCTGAAGTATAGCTATTATCACTTATAAGGCTTTTGCAGCGGTCAACAAGCTGTAGCTGCATTCATGCTTTGAAATAAGCTGGATGTCCTGCTTTATATGGGAAACTGAGGTGTTCATATTTGTTTTGAGAGGCAGCGAGGTTGAGGACGAGGGCGAGGGAGGTTTTTTTCAACTTTCAATTAGTGAATCAGTATCCTTTTATTTAACATTTAGGCCTTGGAATATTTGTACTTGCAGTTTGTATAATTTATTCAATATTTAGATCTTACAATATCTCAAAGGTTGACTTCGACCTTGTTATGGCAAATTCCATTATTCTGTAGACTATAGTGGTTACAGTACTATGTGGTCTGAGTTGCTTTCTTGTTCTGATGAATTTATCGTGCCTTTTCATTGGTATTTTTCTGGCCTTATGGTATAATCTGAGGACTATAACGCACTGTGTTTTCGGCTTGCTGTTCCTAATCCTAAATGTTTGCTGTATTGACGTCATTAATGCTGGCCCGGTGACCCAGACGGGCCTCAGCCACTTAACCGAGCTTTGCTCGATCTGCTAGTTCGTATGACTGGAGTCAGGATACCACTGATATGCTAGTTAGTAAGTAGCAAGACAACTAAGGGATGCAACATTCATAATCGTCTTTGTTAGTCGTTCCTTCTGGCTCATGTGCAAGTCTTTAAAATATGAAATTGAAAACAAAGTATATATATATATCAAAAAAGAAAACAAAGTATATAAATTTTAGAGTGATATTGACTCTAAGACAAAATAGTGTTTTCAAAGATTAAGTGGGCCTACTGTGTATGGGAGGTGGTTGTATTCTTCATTCATTGCATCGGTGTGGATTTCCTCCATATAAAATAAATGGATTTGATTCTTTTAAAGTGAGTGATTTTCTAAAATAAAAAAGTAAGAGATTATATATCATTGATTTGATAAAATGTATAAAAATTTTAACTCACTAAATGATTTAATGATGGATAGTTTCTTATTTTTTCACTTAAGAGAGTTACTCATTTTGAAGAGTCACTCAGCCAAATCCAAAATAATACTATCGGACAAGGTAAGGGCCTAACTGTTATGAGCCCCGACATATTTTGTATACATTAATCAGCACGAAAATCAAATGTGCTGACTGCCTAAGAACAGGATAGCCTTGAGATCGATATGATTTTGATGCTTAAGGGAAGCTGTTGGTGGATGTCAAGCAAACCCCGTATTATAAATTTTGGGAGTCCGCGCCCAGGTTCAACAATTTTCACGATACCGATTTTCTATCGTCACCGTAATTCCGTAAATATCAACTCAAACAAATGTAAAATATTTTGTCAAAATGTCCCAGTCGTCCGTCAAACAATGGGATGATATATATGGATATATACCTGTAAAACAAAATATGCACCTATGTGCATGAATCATTTACGGACTAGAAATAATTTACTTGGGGTATATCGAAAAAACAGAAGAAGATAATAATTAACTTGAGGTACTGTAGAATACTGTCCTTCCTATCTTCTTTTTCAATATTTTATCCTACGGCAAACTGGAAGCAGCATCTGGGCACTGGATTCCACTAATACAATAATGCTTAGTAAGACAAGTTTCTTAATTCTTAATGGAAGTTATTGTTAATAAGTGTGGTGGTGGGGCACTAGCCGATCAATCCTGTTATATTGCACTGGTGGTCCATGTGGACAGCAAAGCTTCCATGGTGTATTACACTACCACTCCACTGTCATCTTGAGGCAAGTGCCCTACACTACAATCCGATAAAACAATCACGGAGATTTGTTGTTGGTGGGGGGACTAACTACTAGTTATCAAATCTGCACCGACCCTGGTGACAACCTGAGCATGAACTGCTCCTTATATTTATATTATTTGTGTCTTTTGTCTCTCCATGTCTCACACCCGGCGTTTGTTTTCTTCTGTTCCACATTTTTTTGTTTAGCTAGTGGTTTTTTTTTTTTTTTGCACCTGAACCATAAATAGTATGACTGATTCATATAACGCCGATTAACTTATCAGAAGTTTTTTTGTGATGGAAACAGTCGATTTTATCACATCGAATTGTGTAGCCTTTTCAATTGCCCGTCTCACAAAATTTCTTTGGTTATGCCAATTAAAACTTATGGGTTACTGTTTAATAATTGCGTTGTTTGTTAACATTCACGGACCATTTATCTGCCAACAGCTTCCCTCAAGCATCAAAATCAATCAACTTAAAAGTTGATAGCCACTATGACAAAATTATCCATACCTATGGATAAAATCTATTATGAGTTTATCAATATGATGTTGGGAGAGTTGGTAACGTGACTCTCTCCCAAGAAAAAGGATTCAAGTTCGATTCTTGGAGTTGTCCAATTGAAAGGCAGCCTAACCCCGTATATAAAAAATCAGACGTCCGTCGCTGCCGAATCAAAGATTAGTCTCATAACCGGTCTAAAGGACCAAAGCTGTGGGAAAATCCCGGTGGACCGACTAGGAAGCCAAAGACCCTAATTACGATGAGTTCTGAACAAAAAAAATATATTATGGTTTTGGTTTGGATAGCATAGTGGGTAATAAACGATTTTTTCTTTACCCGCCTATTATTGAGATGGAGGCGAGTATTAAAGTATCTGTACCCACGGATATTCGATATATGAAATTACTTAAATATCTTATAACTTATATAAAGAAGTCCCGTCCTACTTTTTGGAATAATATCATTCCATGAGTGATACATAGTCATGAGTAGTTACATAATTAAAAAAATATCTATTTATTATATAGTAAAAATATATTTTATTTTGTTTTGAGTTGTTTATATTTATATTTTAAAAAATTCATAATTTATTTAATATTCATTAATATTCGTAAATATCACAAGATATTTATAAAAACAGTTTAAAACCTAACTAATTAATACCCATATAAAATAACTACCCACACTTGTATCGTCCTATCGACATCCCTAATCAATGGATACTGCAATCAGCGTCCGTCCCGCCCCAAGGAAATCTCTGGTCATTGGATGCTGCAAGCAATCTGAACTGCCCCAAAACTCTTGGTTTAAGGGCGCCAGTGCTATTATCTAATCTCTCATAATCTTTGATTTTGACATTGGTTTTACTCGCTTATAAAAAAAAAGTATCTCAAGTTATGCATTTTGTCCATTGTAATTTGTGAAGAGTGTCACGGGCGCCACATTTTCCATTTATCTCCCAAAGGAACGAAGGACTTCTCACCAACTTCCATTTATACAATTTTTTAATTTGTATTCGGTGGTGGGGGATGAATTAGTGTCTATTTGGTTGGGAGTAGCAAATGTGAAAATTATATTTTTGAAGATAATTATTTTAAAAATTATTTAAGAATAGTTTTTTTTAATGTGATTTTTATTCGTGATTTTATTTTTACAAAATCTAAAAACAAACGGACTCTTAATCACTTCCTCGTTAGGCTATTTTATTCAAGAATAATTACTTTAAAGTGAATTTAGTTTCAAAATAAATAAGTATGTATATATTATTAAATTTAATTAATTAGAATTGTAATATATATTAAATTAAAAATAAACGTATTTTTATTTATTCAGTTTAATAATAAGTTTATTTTATAACACATTTCCCATTATTTGAATCTTCTTCTTTACACGGGCATATTAGATGATGGGGGAATTTGACGTAAATAGTATAATTTAGTTGTAAAATTATCGAACTAATATAATTTTTAAATTAATTACATAATTGGGGTAAGTTGTATGTAGGATTTACGACTTTTCTATAGAAGTTGTACATCTCAATGACGACTTAGTTTTATATTCATTAAATTAAAAAAAAAATCAATTTTCACCGAAGTCGTAAACAACATATACGACTTCATTATTTAATTTTTTTTTCTTTTATGAATAAAGGTAAGTCGTGGATTCAATGCACGACTTTACTTTTTTCAACTTTTTTTATATTAAAATATAAAAGTCGTTTTTGTTATGTATCACTTATATCCATTATGAAAATCATAAGAGAGGTATACGACTTCTTCTAAATCCTAACACCATGCATGATACTACTACTATAAAAACCCTACCGATTTTGATCAAGTTTGAAACTTTAAAGACACACACAGGAACTCTCTATTACCAACATTATGAATTTATATTTCATATATATATATATGAAAATATAATTAGGTAATATTATAATTAGTGGATTCAATCCACAACTTCACTTTTCTAATTTTTTTAGGTAAGTTGTGGTCACCACTTACGACTTATCATGATTCGTAATTTTTTTTAAAAAAAAAATGAAATCATCATTGAGATATACGACTTCTATAAGAAAGTGACACATCTTAAGTACGACTTATCCCAATTATATAATTAATTTAAAAATTACACTAATCCTGTAATTTCTCAATCACATTACACTATAAGTAAAAAACCCAGATGATGGGATCCTTTTCCTTTTTCCTAAACTATCTCTAACTTAAAACTTGTCATAGCTGGTACCAAAAAATAAATAAAACTTGTCATAGCTTCTTGGATGATCATATTGTAAATAATAAGGTGTGTTTATAATTAGCATGGATGTTAAGAAACGTGAGTGTTCAACAAATCACTATCTCAACAGGAGCTACCAAAAATGAAAAACAGCAACTGGGGAACCTCCATTGAACTGAAACAATAAAAGTATCCTCACTGACACTGACACTGACACCCCACTTTAATCTATCTTATATATACCACAAGACTACTCTGTTCCTACCACCTAACTGCCTCTCTCAGAAAAGGCGAAAGTGGTTTGCTGTTTCACTATTTTATTTCCCCTCATCAGCTTTCTTAAATGTGTCTCTGGATTGGGAATGCACATGTTATATTTTTTTTTTTAGATTTGGATGATTTTTTTAACTTAGTTTTACCAACTTCAGTGGAAAAAAGTTCAACTTTTACCTCTCCCATGGAAATTTCCAAACTCTGAAAATAGCCCGTGTTGTTGGTCTTGTCCTTTTCACCAAAAACAGTTCTGGGTTGTTCCAAAAATCATTGCTTTGGTGTCACTGTATGTGGGCCTTCTTCTTTCACCTCCGTTTCTTCTTGCTTCAAGTTACCAACTTCAAAATCTGTAATTTATTTTTTCTTTTGAATCTACACTGAGGAGCTTCTCTTTGGGGATTGTTATGGAATGGGGGTGATTTTGGCTCTGATGCTGCAGCTGGTGAATCTCTTCATCATTGGCTTTGCTCTGGCATTCCAAGGATCCAAAGGTATCTTCAGAATTCTTCCTTCAAGTTAATCCTTTGCAATGTTGTTACTATAATCTATACCACAGAGAGCCTAAACACCTATTCTCAATTTTGCAATCAAATTATTGGTTTAAATCGCCATACCTTGGTATGAGAAGAAATTACATATGGCTTATACCTAGGATCAACGAATGGAGCATCGGATGTCCTTTTATTTTTGCTGTCCACTTGCATTGCTAACAAAATATAATTTTCATTAGTATATATTGAAGATAATGCAAGCTGCTGCTGGGTTTTGAAACCATTATGACACCCTCCACTCTTGTTATTATGAGATTACATGCTATTAGAAGTTTAGACTTTAGAACCAAGGACATTGGTTGCTTAAAACAATGTGGCTGGTTTTACTTCCTTTTTTAACCTTGGTTTTTAAGGTTCATACTTTTCCAGCTATTGAAGTGGCTGAGAATTACTGATTTTTTTTATTAAGCAAGTAGTGCTTTCCTGTCCATGTGATCATTGTTTTATATGAGTAAATCTCCTCTACAAAGCATACAAATAGCTGCTTATAGATTTTACTGGGTTATGGTTGTAATTCCCATGGAGAATCAAGGGGAAGCAATGCACCAAGCTTACCATCAGATCCAGATGGTATATCTAAATATCATACAAAACGGGTTCAAAGTTTGAGTTTTTTTAACTAAATTGTTCACCGTCCCATTTAGTTTCTCCCGGTATTTGATACTTCTTTACCTTCTTTCAGGGCTTGTTATATCCCCACCTCCAGCAAACATACCTGTGTATCCTTCCCCTAGTGAAACACCTGGCCCTTTACGCCCAAGAGATTCATGGAGAACTATCGCTCCAAGCTCTCCAGCAGTACAAATTGGTAATCTCATTCCCTTAGTCCATTAAGTAATCTTGGGGTCACCTTACTAAGTGATTAATTTTTTCACAATCCAGGGTCATTCTTGCATCCTCCAAATACATTACCACCTCCTGCATCAGCTCCAACTCCTCAGAAGATAAAAGACACTGAACCATCCATATCTCCAAGTCCAAGCTCTATAGCATTACTGCCACCATATGAGGTTGTTCCTTCACCATCAACAGTGCAAGGGAATGTGCCACCGTCGATAAAATCAAGTCCACCTCAAAGGGAAGCACCTGTTGTTAGGCCGCCTGTGACCACACCAACTGCTCCAGGTATGACTGAGTTGTTTCTTTTTGGGGGACGGGGTGAGTCCAGGTCCCAATTGATATTGACCCTTATCCCTGTTCTTCTATTGCATTTTGAACAGCCCCAGTTGCAATACCTTTTGGCAGATCGCCAAAAAATTCACCAGTCAGCCAACCAACTGGAAATGGAACTTTGGCACCTAATGTTGATAATAGGAATGCGAATAAGAGTCACACTGCAGTGCCAGTTTCACCAGGTATGTGATAAAAGTCTTGTCATGTTGTTACTAGAATTGTCACCGGATGGCTTTACTGTTCGTAGTTAACAGCTTCCAGTGGTTGACCCAAAATATGCTCACTATTGAACATTTGAACTGCACCAGTTGCAGCACCTTCTACCAATTTGCCCAAAAATTCATCAGGCAGCCAACCAACTGAACATGGAACTTTTCCTCCCAAAGAGGGCACAAATAAAGGTCACAGCCCAGAACAAATTTCACCAGGCATGTGATAGAAGTCAAAAGTTGTCACCTGAATACTTTTTAAATAGTTGTAAAATTTCCTTTTATCAACTCCAGCTTCCTTTCGGTATTGAGCCACAATATGCTCTTCTATTGAATTTTGAACAGCACCTGTAGCAGTTAATTTGCCAAAAATTTCACCTGTCAGCCAGCCAACTGAACATGGGAGCTTGCCTCCAATTGTTCATCCAAGGAATGGAAGTACGGGACACATCTTGGAGCCAGTTTCACCAGGTTTCTACTAGATGATTCTAACTGTCTTTTTTCTTCATTACCAATTTCCAGCTAGTAATCTATCCTTAATCTGCTTTTCGATTGTGTCTTCAACAGCCCCAGTTGCAATACCTCCTGCAACTTTAGAAAAAAATTCAACAGTCAGCCAACCTAGTCAACATGGAAGTGTTCCACCTAATGTCCATAAAGGAACTGCAAATAAAGGTCACACCCCTGAGCCAGTTGCACCAGGTAGGTGATAGTCTTATCTTATCAAATATCTCTGATATTCAACTATACGGTTCTAAACTTTCATTTTTTCATTGAAGCACAGAATCTGTTGCATCCCCGCCATGGAAAGTGGAACATCAACCACCAGTAGCCCACCCTATTTTCCCAGCAATAACTCCATCTATATTACCTGGTAAATTTTATTACCTTATTTTGATGAAAAAGAGGGAAAGATAAAATTAAATTTTATATGAAAGTTATCAATTCTCTCATTATTTCTTCTTTTGTGAATTCATGCAGCACCAGTTACATCACCAACAAGTGCATTTCCAGTAAATCGGCCATTGGTCCGTCCAATTGTCCCAGCAGTATCTCCATCAAAACTTCCAGGTGCAAAATTTGAGAAAGGATTTTGTTCTATTAACTCCCCCCCCTTAAATCATTTCTTTTAAAATATTTTTTTTTTGATAGACAAATGTTAGTATTTTGTTAGTGGGTGGGGTTTGAACCCTCAAACTCCTTATCATTCCACTCCTTAACTCCCCCACCCAAACCACCAAGCCAACCTTATCACTCCTATTTCTTTTAAAATATTGTACAGTTACATTTTGCATTTAAATCATTCAGTATTGAATATAATAAAGGAAGTTTAAAATGTGATCTCATGTATATTCTGTTGCCTGTTTGAATTAGTATTGCTGTTGATAATCCAAAAAGAGATGTAATTGTAGCTATCCCATCCAGTAACACTTAATAATATGACATTGAGAATTATGAATTCAGATACCTTAACAATTGAATTAAGATAAAAAATGACAATCGTGACTAACATGTAATGTTTCTTTAACTTGCCTATTCTGTGTTCCATGCATAAAGGAATAATAAAAGAATGATCATTAAACTATTTAACACATAAAAAAGTTGTTTCATGACATCTGCATGCAAGATGTTCAACATAATTAAAGACAAAAAAGTTGCTATTAGACATGCAGAAGACTAGAAGAGTACGTAACCATTAAAATGTCTCAGCACTTAGTTTTCAGGCGGTACCTTGACAATGAAATTTTTTTTTTCCTGAACCTCTTCTATATTTTACTTTTGAATTTTGTTCTCAATATTCAAATGTTCACCTGTGGCTATCATTCTAGAGTATTCAAATTTTTATCTGCTTTGATTTCTTTTTTGTTCAAATGCTATAGTGCAATCATACTTAATTAGTGGACACTTAATTAGCACAAAACTTGTGGTGCAGCACCTATTGCCTCGCCCATGTCAACTCCTTCCAGTAGCTTCAATCGGACAAAAGGCGGAGCACCAGTTGCTGCACCTTTGTACAAAACACCAAAGCCACTTCCAGCTGTAATACATTCCCCCGCTCAAGGTAGGCTAACATTAAGAGTTGCAAAAATTTTAGCTATAGGATTGTCCATTGAGCTAAGACTAAGAGTATAAGCTACATAAAGATTGTCCTACCATTGGAGTTCAAACTTAAAAATTGGCAAAACAATACTACATTCATATCATACTGGAATGTTTTTGGAAATATAGTTATCAAATTTATAACGTTACTTCTTATGCAACCATTCTTTTTATGCTGTAGCTCCTGCTGCACATAAAGCCAGCCAATTACATCATGCTTCCCGAGCCATTGATTTCATCTCCTAAATCTCCTTCCAATAAAGAATATCATTCTCTCGCTTTGTCACCTTCAACCTTAATTTATAAGCATCACCATACAAGGAACATAATCACCAGCCATGCTCCTGCATCATCATATATGGTTTCTTTTCCTGCTTCAAAACACCGAGGTTTGGTGTGTTACATTATTTATTAAATTGTGCCGCAAATGAAGTTCTATGCTGAAACTGAATATATAATCATTTTTTTTTACACTTTTGATATAGATCAAGCAATTCCTCCATCATTACCGCCAATTAGTGGACGAAAACATCATCTTCTACCATCAATGAACCCAGGTACCTACATAAATATCATAAACTTTTTAGATGTTTACTCTATAAGAATGAGAAATAAACAAAGGTCATTTCTAATTACTTAGTCTTTTTTCATGGTAGGTTCTTCAGTGTCTCCACTCTTTTCCCCTATTCATTCACCCATGAGCCAAGTTTTGCCTGCTTCTTCTCCATCAACCAAATCTGCCCCTCACCCAACCAAAAGTAAGGACAGGCTGAATCATCCTTTTTTTTGGAGTTCCAAGAATTTCATCCTTATTAATTCATTAAAAATATTTAGAAAAACTTGTCTTTTCATTATCATCTGCTTATCAGTTTGATCATGCACTGTCTTTGTTTTTGAAGGACCTATTTTTCCTCCTAAAGTATCTCCTTCTGGGTCTTCTTCCAAAAGCCCTAGGACACCTCCTCTGCCTCAAGTTCAAGCACTGCCACCCCCACCTCCTAATGAAGGTTAGCACTAAATTTGTTTAATCTGTTTTATGTTGTAGTTATAGCTGGCTGCCAAATATCTGTACTCTTTGGATTGTTCTGAGCCATATTCATCACACTGAAATATACATGTCGTTCATTTTTTCAGATTGTTTATCAACTGTCTGCACAGAGCCCTATACAAATTCTCCACCTGGAGCACCTTGCAGATGTGTCTGGCCCATGCAGGTCGGTCTTCGCCTCGGTGTTTCTCTTTATACCTTCTTCCCTTTGGTTTCAGAACTGGCTTCTGAAATTGCCACAGGGGTTTTCATGAAGCAAAGTCAAATTCGCATTATGGGAGCCAATGCAGCAAACCAGCAACCTGAGAAAACTGTTGTCCTCATTGATTTGGTGCCACTTGGGGAAAAGTTTGATAATACTACAGCCTTTTTGACTTGTAACAGATTTTGGCATAAACAGGTCGTTATAAAAGCTTCCTACTTTGGAGACTATGACGTGTTATATGTGAGCTATCCAGGTATATAAATTTCAATCTCTTGTCTAACTCCTTTCCTGACTCTTGTGAGAAATTTTATGGGATCCTATATATATGTATACATAGGTTTACCTCCTCCTCCTCCTTTACCACCTTCAAGCATTACCATAATAGATGGTGGCCCATATTCCGAAGATGGCAATAATGGAAGGACAATAAAGCCCCTTGGAGTTGACATACAGAAGAGGCAGCATAAAGCTGGACTTAGCAAAGGCATAATTGCCATTATTGCTGTTTCAGTTTTCCTAGCAGTTGTTTTATGCGCTGCTGCTTCCTGGATCATGTTCACGTTCAAGTTCAGAGTTCATGTCAGTCAACCAGCATCAACCCCACGGGTTGCACAACCTTCTCTTGCCAAAGCACCAGGTGAACTAGTTAGTGCTTTGTTCCCTCTAGTGTTATTGTCTTAGTGATTCATCATAAAAAACAACACTGTATTTACAAATTACAAATTAACTTTTTGGCATTTATCTCATCTTGATAGAAGTAGGAAAAACAATGGCAGAATTCTTTCGCAGAAAATAATTCAATTTCTAGGATTTAAATAAAATCTTTTGAACTTTTTCTTTATCTCACCATAATTGAGACAGTTTGACTGTTTCTATAATTTTTGAGCCCGACACAACATATGAATTTTACAGGTACCGCAGGATCATTAATTGAAGGTGGGGTTGGTTCAACTTCGACATCATTTCGATCTAGCATTGCTGCTTATACGGCATCTACTAAGACTTTCAGTATGAATGACATTGAGAAAGCTACTGATAATTTTCATGCTTCAAGAATACTTGGAGAAGGTGGTTTTGGGCGTGTTTACAGTGGTATCCTTGAAGAAGGGACAAAAGTGGCGGTCAAGGTTCTAAAGAGGGAGGATCATCATGGTGATCGTGAATTCTTAGCTGAAGTTGAGATGCTTAGTCGTCTTCACCATAGAAATTTGGTCAAGTTGATTGGTATATGTACTGAGGACAGCTTCCGCTGCTTGGTTTATGAACTCATTCCAAATGGCAGTGTGGAATCCCATTTACATGGTACTTAAATCTGCTTCTTATTTGCTTGCTTCAGCCTTGAGAATTGAGATAGTGTGCCGAATGTTTAGTCCTTCTAGATAATGTCTTGTTTTTATTCTATTTGGTCTTCTGGTAGGAGTTGACAGGGAAAACAGCCCACTTGATTGGGGTGCTCGGATGAAGATAGCTCTTGGTGCTGCTCGTGGTCTAGCTTATCTGCATGAAGATTCAAGTCCCCGTGTAATACATAGGGACTTCAAGTCCAGCAACATATTGTTGGAAGATGACTATACACCAAAAGTTTCTGATTTTGGATTGGCTCGAACAGCAACGGATGAGGAGAACAGACACATATCAACACGTGTCATGGGAACATTTGGGTACAAAGTTTTCTTCCCTTCTTTTTTCCGTTTTAGAAATTTTTTTCTACAACTCATCTCTTCACCGTAGTGCCATTGAATTGTGCTTCTGACTCCAACATGATAAATATGTGGCCGTTGATCAGTCAAGTAAAATGAACTAATTTCTTGAACGTGTAAACAGATTTGCCTCTTTAATCACTTACTTTATGTATCTACAATTTTGGTGAACTTGTAGGCTCAAATTTTTTTTTTTTTTTTATACCTGAGAAGTAATAGCCATGGTATTTTTGGCTGGCATTAGTTATTGTTTTGAAGTAGAAGTATAAGGATAAACAGAGGTCATTGGTATATGAACTAGATATCTCCCACATCTTGCATCTTAAGTTATCCAAATGGAAGTGTGCTTAATATTAAAATCTTGGTGGCAAAAAAATTATCCTTCCAAATTGCACCTTAGCTAGTACACTAACCACTCCAACACAAACTTTTTCCAAACAATTAAACAAAGAGAAGAAAATTTAAGAGGATACATATGATATTTAATCCTGAGTAGTTTCAGTCATCTGCCTTAGAGTCCTCTTTTCTTATCAGCTAACTCATTAGAACCAACTGTTGAATTAAAATTAATGGCAATACGTGCACTTAGATTAAACCTATTTTAATTCGTGGTTCATTTTCATTATTATGCATTTCCTGATATATATATTTTTATATTTGACAAATTAATTCAGTTATGTGGCTCCGGAGTATGCAATGACTGGGCATCTTCTTGTTAAGAGTGATGTTTACAGCTACGGTGTTGTTCTTCTTGAGCTTTTGACGGGAAGAAAACCCGTAGACATGTCACAACCTCCTGGTCAAGAGAATCTTGTTGCTTGGGCTCGTCCACTTCTCACAAGTAAAGAAGGATTAGAAGCAATAGTAGACTCATTTTTGGGAGCTGATGTGCCTTTTGATAGTGTGGCTAAAGTTGCAGCCATTGCTTCAATGTGTGTGCAACCAGAGGTATCAAACCGTCCTTTCATGGGTGAGGTTGTTCAGGCTTTAAAACTTGTTTGTAATGAATGTGACGAACCGAAAGGAGAAGCAGGTTCAAGAAGTTGTAGTCTGGAGGATTTGTCTGTTGATTTGGATGTGGGAGTCAGTCTTGCTTCTGAACAACTACCAGATAATTTACAAAGCCGATTCTCGGCTACTAACTTTGATTCTGGACTTGATATTGAAAGAGGGTTGTCAGCATCAGAACTATTCAGTTCATCAGCAAGATTTGGCAGACAGGAATCTGGATCATTTAGAAGACATTCTTATTCAGGTCCTCTGAGACCTGGAAGAAGCAGGCTGTTGTGGCAGATAATTAGAAGGCTTTCTGGTGGTACTGTCAGTGAACATGGAACTATGTGCAAGTTATAACCACGTTCCCATAGAGAAATTGCGCTTTTTTGAATTTTCTTTGTAGATATTGCTGTCAATGGGTTTGTTAATCTGCAGTTCATAATCCCAACTTTGCAAGAGGCATTCCCTCCTTAACCTTTTGATGTTTAGCTTGGGAATAGAAGCAAGTTATAAATATGGTGTGCCATGCTTTGCTGCTAACCTGCGAAAATCTTCTGTAACTGGTGCCAACTCTGAAGAGGGGAAGCAATGTGAATCTTACATGAAGGAGGGATTCTTACTTCCTCCTAGGAGAAATGCTCCCCCTTCCTCCCCACCAATAAAAACATTCCAACTCACCTTTGTCTGCTCGCAGCTTGTAACCAAATTTATGTGATTATGTCCAATGTTAAGTGGTTAATTCAAAATAGAAGTGGTAATAAATATGCATGAATCATGAATGCATTTCTTAGCTTTACATGCCACGGATTTTTGAAGTAATTGTATGCTGATAGGCCTGGTATCAGATGTGTATAACTTCAATGACATGCTCTAAGAAACTAGAGGCCGAAAATCGAACAAGAAGTTACATATGAAGAGCAAGTTAAAGCCCTTATTGCTTATCAGTTTAAAGCTTACAACACGGACACCATCTGGTCTGATTTACTTGATGAAGGCAATCCTCTTTTTTGACCTTCAAGATAATGAACGGATGAGATGAACAAGTCCCATTTACTAGTAAAATTAAAGGAAAAACATCATATGCTATTGCCTTATATAATTTGTTCTCAAGAGCAAATGACTCACTTCATTTAACCAAGTATGTTAGCACCAAAATAAAGATAAAAACACAACAACATGCAAATAAAATGGTCGGCACAAACAAATGGTTCTACTCTCTAGTCAAAATGCCCCCCCAGCTCAAGCGGGCCAGCTAATTTATAGACCGGGCTGGTTGAACCGAAAGAGTATCGAGCTTAAATCTTTAAAGGATTTGTGACTCTTCTTAACCGGTCATAAGTTATCATATTTTTAAAAATGTTTGACTCTTATCCTAACTATCTTAAAAATCACTCATACCATGATTTATAATTGAATGACAGCATATAAGACTTTACATCGACAGTGCATACCAATTAAACTCATTTTTAAAACTCAATTTGTACTTTCTATCGGGTTAATCGAGTTAGCCCATTGAGTTTGATATCAAGATTTATGTGTATGAAAAAAGGATTTAGCTCCTTTAAAGTAAGTTTATCTCTAAAATCATAGGTTAAATTACTCTTTTGGTCCCTCATTTCTTTTAATTTATTCAACTCGGTCCCTTTACTTTAAAAATGTTCAAGTTGGTCCCTTACTTACCAAATGTTAAGCAATTTAGTCCTTTCCGTTAAGTTGAATAAATTAAAATGTTGGTCCCTTAAGTGCCAAAGGTTAAGCAATTTGGTCCTTTACGTTAAGTTTCACTGTTAAGTTGAATAAATTAAAACAAATGAGGAATCAAGTTAAATAAATTAAAACAAATGATGAACAAAGTTAAATAAATTAAAACAAATAAGCGACCAAAAGAATAATTTAGCCTGAATTTAAATGTGAAACTTAATGGAAAGGACCAAATTGATTAACGTTTGGTAAGTAAGGGACCAACTTGAACATTTTTAAAATAAATTGACCAACTTGAATAAATTAAAACAAATGAGGGACCAAAAGAGTAATTTAACCAAAATCATAAAATGAAAATGTGTTTACCCAATCATTTTAGTGGGTTGAAATCCCTATATATTTTATGAAATTAAGGGTGAGTTTACTTTATTACTTTAAAGATAAGCTCGCTTTAGAGAAATATGACCGACAAATATCTCCATTTAGATGCCTAATTAGTGTCTTTCTCCCCTACCTAGAGGATTGGGGAGTGGGAAAGCAAAAATTGACAGATAAATGTTGAACTTCATTTTTTTACACTACTGCAACCAATTTTTAACAGAGTATTGGGCCTTACAAGTTGGGCTTATATTGAGTCTATAAGCTGGTGTGGACGCGAAAGAAATGTAGAGAGTAACTGAGTCTGAGAGAGTCAGCGTGAGCAAGGTGGTTTGCATTTGCAGCAGTTGAAGATCTGCCATTGTGATCTCCACATTCTGTCATGGTGATCCTCTAAAAACATCACAATTTCAAATCAATTTCATTTGTAGGGTTTTTCTGCAATTTCCAAATCTTCATTTCTCTGATATATTTTTGTGGAAGGCTCCAAAACCGATCAGCAGCCCTGTGCCCGATTCGTGGTACCCGACCCTATCCGTGTTTACGCTCGCCATCGGCCTCGTCTTAACTGCCTTTTTCTTCATGTAAGTTCCTTCTCGATCGCAATTTGATCCCACCTTCCTTCGTTTTCTGTTTCTCTTATTCCCCATTTAGTGAGGATTTGTATCAAGCAAGGAAATTAGACCTAAATTCATATAAGATTATGAGTATTCATCTGGAATTTGACCTAACCTAATTAACATTGAATTCAATATATCAGTGAAAAGCTATCGAGTAGTGAGAGTTTGATACTATTAGTAATGCCTTTGGTGCAAGGTTGATTGTGATAGTGGCCTACCGCAACCACGGTCACGTGTGTTGTGGAGGTTATCGGAAAATCTGATCAATTTGGTCCGATGATGGTCTAAGTAATGAATCCTGGGGGGCCTCTTTTGTGAGAAATATGTGTCATTAGTGGGATCCAGATTTTACTTGTTTGTGGGTTTCAAAGGACGAATAACTGTAAATCTATTGGCTGCCTGGGTTGAGAACTTTTGCTAGTGTAGTAGTATGTTTAATATACAATGTAGTTCACAAAGTTTGAACAGAAGTGCTTGCAGAAGAACATTATTCTATGCCAAGGGTAGTACATTAGGTATGTTTTTAAATTTTCAGAAAGCTCAAATATTTTTTAGTGAAAAATTCCTTCAATTGTGCCCCCTTCAACTGAATCAGCCCATGTTGTCCATCTGTTGTTAACCAGCTGATGCACGTTTGAGAGGCAGTGAGGCACATTAGCTTATACATGTGTCATGACTCAGGAGCTGATTGGATCTTGTAATTTTTAAAAATTCCCGTCAAACCTAGATGATGCCCAATTTTATTTTTAAGAAAACAATGCATTCTACTTTAAACATCCAAAAATTAAAATAAAATTGATCAAAAGCTCCCTTAATTCACCCATTTTGTTTTGGCTAGAAGAAAACAACCATAATGTTAAACCATCTAAATTGTGGCTTCTATCAATCCATTGAGACTAAATTGGGGACATTGGTCAGATGCTTGACTACTTTTACTGGCTGAGCCGCCATTATGAGGGGTGGTTAATGGCAATTTCGATGAGTTCATAAGGAGGGATAGGAGATGGAGAATAGCTGCCAAGCATGCAGAAACTGAAAGTGACCTGCTGTATAGTGATTACATCTTGAGTGTGCAGCTTCTGTGAGTTTATCATCCTCTGTTATTTGGTTTGTGCAACCTCGTGATGAGTGTTCGGTGTTCTGTGAGTTTATCATCCTCTGTTGCTAATGGTGAACTTTTGTGGTTGAGGGTGGCATGTGTGTGTGTGTGTGAGAGAGAGAGAGAGAGAGAGAGGGGGGGGGGGGGGGAGGTCTGACCCCAGAACTGAATGTTATTTTCAGTCTTGTGATGTATTAGTGATAGATATGTGTTTAGCATGGACCAAGTGTTTGGATTTTGTGATGTATTAGTGACGTGGGTGATCCTTGAAGCTTTAATGATATATTAAGTTTCTCCATATCCTGTTAGCTCGAGTTTCATGAGCTGTGAATATTCAGGTGACAGTTTATCATTGTATCTTGAATCCTCTTTATTCATTCAAATAAATGGATGTGTTAATTACAGTTATGAAGCAACCACTTCTCGGAAAACCCGTTCCCTTGCTCAGGAGCTGACAACTGGAGCAGTGGCATCTGTCTTCTTGGTATGTAGTGTTTGTTTTTCCTCTATTCAGTCATTGGTTGATATGAAACTGGTATGATATTGTAAACTTATGCTTATGTGTCCATCTCCTTGGCAGGGTTTTGGGTCCTTGTTCCTCCTAATTGCTAGTGGCGTTTATGTCTAATCATTGACTATCGAATTGGATGCAATTTTGCTAAGCAGATAGCTTTAAATGATAAATTATCTTAGACGTTTTAGTTTAATATATGAGTCAAAGTGATGTTCTTAATCTACCAATGTTGTGTGTGGTGATCAACATTATGAATTGCTATAATAGTTTTTTAGCATGACTTCTGTGGGGGAAAAAGTGTGCCTTTCTATGTGCCGATGAAGAATGAAGATCATTGTTAATTGTTAATAGAATACATAGCATAACTCTAAATAAAAAACAATACATGGCTTAACTCGGGGCCGCCTCGAATGGATGGGTTGGGTGTGGATCGATGAGTACTCTTTCGGCCCCGGCGGCTGAGAACCCACTCCAATATATGTATTTTGTTTTCGTCTGTACTAGCGATGGTGCCCGCTTGATTTCATATATTTTTATTTGTTAAAATATTAATTTAGATATCATTATTTAAAAAAATAACTTATTTTGCAACACGAACATTAAATCTATATTAAATTGAAAAGAAATATTAAGGTTTAAAATTTTCACTTCAATCTTGTCAAAAAAAAAAATTCACTTCAATAAGATATACATACTAAGGTTTAATGTAAATATTCAAAAAGAAATATTAATTTAAAAATAAATTAATACATGTAGTTTATAATACTAAATATGTTTTTAGTCCTTATAAAATAGTGAAAATTCATTTTTAGTCCCTTATTTTTAAAACGTTCTTTTTTGGTCCTTCAATTTTCAAAATATCTCACTTTTGGTCCTTAACGTTAGCTCAGTTTTCAAAATAGGATAAAAAAATGAGCTATTTTGAAAATTGAGGGAGCAAAAATGGATGTTTTGAAAATGAGTGATTAAAAACGAATTTTCGTTATTTTATAAAGATACAAACATATTTAACCTATTAACTTTTTGTTGTTTGTTGTTCAATTTCGTGAACATACTAATGGTATGTTTGGTTTAATTTTTTTTTAACTCTAACGTGATTTTTTCACGTCTCGAGGTTGTATTACCCACTTTTTTACAAAGCTAAATGTTTCAGCTTTCTATAAACGTGATTTTAAAAGTGAGTTGAGTTGAATATAATTTAAAACAAACATACTCTAATAGGTTTTCATGTATAATAGGGATCAAAAGGTTAATTAAATCAATTTTAAAATAGGTGTATACAGTGTAGATTTTTAACAAGGTTTTTCTATTATTGTTTTTTAATTAAGTTCTTATGATTTAGGTATGTTTACAATTAAGCCCCTATTAGTTATAAAGTTTTACGATTACATGAAGTCTAGCAACTTCAAATGACTAGTCCAAATAGTCATTGTTTAAAAAGATTTTTAAAAGTACAATAACTTCATTAAAAACTTATACATTATATAGACTTATTTAAAAAAGGTTAAAGTAATAATTTGGTCCCGATATGTGATATATATTCTTCATTTAGTCCCTATACGTAAAAAATTTGGAAATGAGTCCCTATATGTGTAAACGTTAGCAAATTCGGTCCCTACATTTGCAAATTCGTCCCTATCATCAGCAAATTAGTCCTTATACATGACAAAAATTTTAGATTTGGTCCCTAAACTTGAAAAAAAAAATTAAATTGGTCCCTATATGTGTAATCGATAATAACTTTGTTCCTATCGTCTGTCAGTGAGCTCAAATCTAACTAAAGATTCTTTTTGTATTGATTATTTTTTATATATTATATCAATTTGTTTCTTCTATTAAGAGTCAACTTGGATAATTTCATAATATAAAATCATTTACGGACCAAATGATATAATTTTTACTCTCAATAGAAAAAGTAGATTGATATAATATATAAAAAATATTCGATACGAAAAGAATCTTTAGTTAGGTCCGAGCTCCTTAGTAGACGGCAGGGACAAAATTATTATTGATTGCACATATAAGGACCGATTTAATTTTTCTTTCCAGGTTTAGGGATCAAATCAAAAATTTGTGTCACGTATAAGTAATAATTTGCTAACGGCAGGGACGAATTTGCTGACGTTTGCATATTTAGGGACCAAATTTGCTAACGTTTACACATGTAAGGACTCATTTCCAAATTTTTTACGTCTAGGGACTAAATAAAAAATCTATGTTACGTATAGGGACCAAATTATTACTTTAACCTTTAAAAAATTTAGACATTAAGCAGAGCAATTACTTTTAGATCCATGGTGGCAACTCGTAAGCAAACTTATGTTTAATAATTGACAGGTTTTGCAATCACAAATATTTTTTTTTGTTGCACGAAGGGTATCCTCCATCCGATAATCGAATATTAATCCCTTTTGAGGCGTAGAGATTATCGAAGTGAGTTTTATCTCTCCCAACAAATTTTTTTTTCATACACACGATATGAATCAAATCCTCGACATCATGCTTAAGAAACTCAGTTCCCTATCAACTATGCTAGACCTTATAGGTTACAATCACAAATATTTGAGTACACACTAAAGTACTTATGGGTAAGGACACTTTTAGTGCCATAATAACATGTTTATTTTTTATTACTCGGGTCAATAAGCTATTTTGAATTTGAGAATCTTCATCCACCCTTATATAACAAAATAAATTATTATTTTTTCCAAATTTGGGACTAATGTGTATGAAAAAAATATCATTGAGTTTGTATGTCGTATGCCTACTTTTTTTGGAAACATTTCCGATTGTTTTGATAGACAGAGAAAGAATTGTTAGATCCGATATTCCTTTTCGAAGGGCTAAATTCTCATCTAAGCATCTAATCAATATCGGACGGACTATTCTTTTCACTCATAGGGCGGAAGAATTGTGGAAAACAAAAGAATACCTTCTTTTAAGAGTAACTTAAATTTCTTAAGTTATTTTTCCTTTTCTAACTTTCTCTCTCCCTTTTAAAATAGTAAGTGTTTGTGCATTGCAGGGGTATTTTTAAATTTAGAAAAAATATAAAATAAATAAAATAAAATAAAAACATTTTTAAAAATATGTAAATCTAAAGAAAAATATGCATAATTAATTTTAGAATTTAAATATTTAAAAAGAGAAATTAAGAATTTGTTTACCAATATCTGTTGGTCAAAGTGGTAAGGAGTTTGATTCTTCTTAAGCAAGATCTCGGGTTGAAGTCTAGTGAATGGAAAAAAATAGGCGTTGGGAGAGCTTTGCTCCTTTAACAGGTGTTCCCGGTGCGACTTGGATTAATTAGGGTCCAATATGATTTTCGGATATCGAAAATCACAGACAAAAAAAAATGTCATTTTGTAAATAAGAGTAATGTAAAAGATCCTACCATTATTAAGATAGTATAATCTAAGTTAATATATAGATTGAAACAGTTTTTTTTTTTATAATTCCTTATTCTCAAAAAGAAAAGAATTAAATGGAAATAAGTTAATGTTCAATGGATTTGATAGTAATAACTATTAATTAGTAGACTTAAAAATACATGTTAAAAAGGAAAAGAATTAAAATGAAAATACAGATATGATAATAATATTTATTAATTAGTATATTTAAAAATATATTAAAAATAGTAATTTAAAATTGCTCAACATAGATAACGACATTATTATTATAGATATATATATATATATATATATTTAAGAATAGATATTCTAATTTAATTTAATAATATATAAACATTAGTCACGACAAAATAAACAAACCCGGTGTAATCAAATTTATTTAAACAAATTATAATTGACCCAAAAAAAGAAAAAAAACTAGAGAAAAATAAACAAATGAAAGACTGGTTGGAAGTTGCGTAAAAATTACTTCGTTGGCAGAAAGAAAGAGAGGGGAGTGGAGGGAGGGAGAGAAACAACACAACTGCTAGTTGAGTGAGTGAGAAATTGAGAAAGAAGGAAAGCAGACAGAAGAAGAGGAATAAGAAAGATGGAGAGTCCTCAACAGCCAGGGGTGGCGGTGAAGAAGAAGAAGGAGACAAGGGGACGAAAGCCCAAGCCTAAGAACAACGATCCACCTCAACAGGCCAAGCCTATCAGGGAGGGCAAGAAATCACAGCAACAACAACAACAACATCATCAACAGCAACAGCAACAACAACAACAACATCAACAACATCATCCCACTCCCGACGACAAGTACAACCATTGGAAGTCAGTTGTCCCTGTCCTCTACGACTGGCTCGCCAATCACAACCTCGTTTGGCCTTCTCTCTCTTGCCGGTTATCTATCTCTCTCCCCCCTTTTAATCTCTAATTAGGGTTAGGGTTTTGCTTTTCTGCATCAACAATGAATGAATGAATGAATGAATCGAGTTAATATTTCTCTCCATCCCATCTCATAATAGGTGGGGTCCTCAGCTCGACCAAGCTACTCAAAAGAATCGCCAGCGTCTCTACCTTTCTGAGCAGGCAAGGCAACCCAATTCTCCCCCCTCCTCACTTTCTTCCACTTGATTTTGCATTAAATATAGATATAGACTAGTTGGAGCTTCCTGTTTTTCTTTTTCAATAAAGATATTATCTCATTCTTTTTATTTATTTTTTGGTAGACTGATGGTAGTGTTCCCAATACTCTCGTTATTGCAAACTGCGAGGTTGTCAAGCCTAGGGTTGCTGCTGCAGAGCACATCTCACAGGTCAGGTGATTCTTTTATTGTTTGTCATTGCTTTTTTTAAATATTCAATTAAGCGGGTAATCATTTCTTTTTTCTTTTTCAGTTTAATGAAGAAGCTCGATCCCCATTCGTGAAGAAGTACAAGACCATCATACATCCGGGAGAGGTAAAGTTTTAAAATAAGATACATTTGAAGCATATGTGAAAATGCACCAAATGGAACTTTGTTTTCAAGAATTTTACAAATTTTATATTTGTTTTCTACTTTCCTTTTATTTGTATAGCGCTGCCCATCAGTCATTTCTGCTTTAGCTTAAATTTAATTATATTAATCGTCAGCGTTTGGTGTTTACTGATCTGATTCTGACCTTTGGTGCCATTTTTTGTAGGTGAACAGAATTAGGGAATTGCCTCAAAATTCTAAGATAGTGGCTACTCATACTGACAGCCCTGATGTAAGAACCTTATACTTCCTTTTTTTAATATATTTTTTGAAACTGGTTTGCATTATTTTATTTGAATTTGATTTCCTATCTTGTAACTTGCAAAATATCAGGTTCTCATTTGGGATGTTGAAGCTCAGCCTAATCGTCATGCTGTCCTTGGCGCTACAACCTCTCGCCCGGATTTGGTATGGCTGTATGACTGAGCACTAATCTTCTATAACATTCTTTCATCTCTAAAAGTTCATTCTAACTTGTAACATGAGATAGAGTCAATCAGATGCATGTTTCTGTCTGTGTGAAACATGTCTCTGTCTGCCTTGAAATTAGGGTTTTGTCATTATGTGTGAGCCAGATTATTCTATAGTTTTCTTTGGTTGCATACCAACAACCAAAGCCTTTTCCCACTAGGTGAGGTCAGCTACATAGATCAAATGAGTGATGAAACGCCATTTTGTTCTATCAAAAACCAAATCTTCAGATAGGTCATTCAGGTCTAAATCCTTTCTAATGGTTACACACCTAGAATTTTTCTTGGTCTTCTCACTCTCTCTCTCTGATTATTGGGTTATCCTCCATTTGATCAACACTTCTAACTGAAGCATCTATTGCTTTTCTTCTCACATGTCCAAACCATCTTTGATGAGATTCTATCATCTTTTCCCCAATAGGTTACACTCCTACAGTTGAAAGTGAGAAACAAGAAGGATGTATTTCAGAAATGCCTGTGTTAATTTTTTACACAACATACTTTGATCTTATATACACTTACAACACCATTGTTAATTTTTTATTTACATGAACCAAAGCATTTACTATTAACTTTTCCAACACTATTGTTATATCCACCACCTACTTTTCCTCCAACACATTCATTCCCAATCTTATATTTTCCCCCGGTATGCCAACTCATCCAATACAACATTCTCATCTATATGTCACACTTATCTTTTTCTCTTGTTGGCTCTTTGCTGCTCAACATTCAGTACCATAAAGCATCACTAGTCTTATGGATGTGAAGTAGAAATTTTCTTTTAGATCGATAGCAAAGAGGCAGCAGATTTCTTCCAAATTGCCTCAGACGAAATTTGCTCCTGCAGATACCAAAACTAGAAATGTGAAATCTGCTGATAACTTCCTGTCAGCAGATTTCTGCTCATAACATATTTAGCTTTTCCTCATTCACCACCGGCTTATCTATTTCAATCACAGATAACACCTGAAGCATTTCTCTATTTCGCCCACCCAACTTGAGTCCTAAGTTTCGGTTGGTTGCATATTGGAATGACTTTTTTCAGTTCTTCCATTTTATATATGAGACTTGTTGCTATTAAACAAAAAAGTGGGTTAGCATTGCTGGGGCCTGAGCAGGCCTTGTGTGCCACATACTTGAATGGATATTAGCAAATTGGCCTCTACACTTTCAATTAAGTGGCAACCCATCTTTTGTTCCCTTTAATCAACGATTCTTAAAGAAACACCTAATGCAACATTATTTTTTTTTCCAATTTTTGTTATTGTTATTTGGCATGATTGCTGCTTCATGATATATTTACGTAGAGCTTTCTTTCTAGCAGATATTGACTGGGCACCAAGATAATGCAGAATTTGCCCTTGCAATGTGCCCAACTGAGCCCTATGTGCTTTCTGGGGGTAGGCATACTTATTAAACCTTTTTTAACAATTAGTGTGAATGGTTGCTACAATTAGGTTTTTAAATTCCTCTTCATTTATTGAAGTGGTTATTTACTATCTGAAAGAAGTAAGTTACATTGTAGGGAAGGACAGATCAGTGGTGTTGTGGAGTATTGAAGACCATATAACATCTGCTGCCACAGACTCCAAATCTGGCGGGTCGATTATCAAACAGAACTCCAAATCTGGGGAAGGCAATGACAAAACTGCTGATGGCCCATCTGTTGGACCACGGGGTATCTACCATGGACATGAGGATACTGTTGAAGATGTGGCTTTCTGCCCTTCTAGGTAATTTGCATATTCTGTACTGGGTAGTTGTTTCATTATTTTATGATTCTCCTCATTTAAGTGGCTATTTTCATTTTATCATTCACTTTATTATGAACTTTTATGGTGACGTCTGTTAGAGATATATTTCATTCCTAGGCTTCCACCTTACAGTTTACACTTTAGGAGAGTAGGTTCTTGACAAAGTGTCCTCTCATGAACTAAATTTGAACTTTGAGTTAACCATCCCTTTCTGACACCATTACAATCATGCTGAAGTGCACAGGAGTTTTGTAGTGTTGGAGATGATTCTTGTCTCATATTATGGGATGCACGTGTTGGCTCTACTCCTGCTGTTAAGGTATTTATGCTTTTATACTTCAATCATGTATTTAAATTTGTTTTCCTTTTAATGTTATTTTCGTTCTAGTGTGAATTTTAGGTGATGTTTCTTGGTGAACAGACTATATTTTTCTTAATTTACTCACAAACTCATTGAAGCGTGAGTAGTATGACTATACCATTCCATTAGGTTTTTGCTACTGAAGCAAATGTATCAATATTCTTAGAAATGGATATGTACATTCCCTTGTATTTTACTGTGTAATGTGTGTATATATATATATATATGGTAATTTCATTTTCCATCTACTATGAATTTCGTCACAGGTTGAAAAAGCTCATAATGCTGATCTTCACTGTGTTGATTGGAGTCCCCATGATGTTAATCTGATTCTTACTGGGTATTTTCTGTTGTCATTGTCACTAATTCTTCATTTAATTTAGTTTGAATTAGTGCTACATTATATAATAGCATTATGAGCAACTTGATGAATCACTACAGCCCGTTTGACTTGTTCTAATATCCAGGTCGGCAGATAATTCTGTTCGCATGTTTGACCGCCGCAATCTTACCTCTAAGGGAGTTGGATCACCTATATCTAAATTTGAGGGTCACAAAGCTGCTGTTCTTTGTGTTCAGGCAATTGATTTTAATTTATTAATTTAATTTAATTTAATTATAATTCTTCATGCATTCGGGAATTACATAGTTATGCTGCAACATATGCTAATTGGTCCTATTTGTTTTATTCAGTGGTCTCCGGACAAATCATCTGTTTTTGGAAGTTCTGCAGAAGATGGTCTGTTAAACATTTGGGATTTTGAGAAGGTACGATTTCAATTTGGTAGTGCTTTAATTGTTTTAAACTTTTGATCAGTTTCAATTGGTTAGTGTTTCACTGCTTTTCTACTGTCAACGTCTTTTGCTTTTGTATTGTAATGCAGGTGGGTGACAAGATAGAGCAATCTTCAAGTTCTCCTCCAGGGTTGTTTTTTCAACATGCAGGTCATAGGTATGAAACTACTGTCCATCTGGTACAGTTGAATATACTTACGTTAGACCTGTACTTAAGGGGATTAGTTGTTGCCTTCGAATATTTATATCTTTTAGGCCAGGACTTTAAGCAATATTTTCTGAATCTTCTCATGTTATTGCTGTTCTGTCCTTCATCTTCTGTAGCTGTGAGAGCTCCATTCCACCCCGATCCTGCCAGGGTTTTTTTTGGTGTCTTATGTTACCTGATTCCCTATTTTCGATATATTCATTTGCAATTCTCCTTGGGAAATCTTTATAGTAACCTGGCCCATATTATCTGTGTGTGCTACTGGACATCGATATCATAATATAAATGGTTAAAGCATTATATTGCATTTGGTATCTATTATAGTAAAGCGGAATGCTATTGTAATTTTATTCATACAGAGAGTTTACAATAAAGCCTCTTCCTAAAATTAAGGAAGGAAATAAGAATAAAATCAAAGTAATAAAAGAGATAAAATAAAACAGAATATTTTAGATTCTCCACAACCCCCTCAAGTTGGTTCATAAATATCTATCATGCCCCACTTGCCTATCAAATTTTCAAACATAGGTCTTGCTAGGCTCTTGGTCAAAATATCAGTCGTTTGTTGGTTGAAAGTCACGAAAGGCAGGCAGATAATTCCAGCATCCAATTTCTCCTTTATGAAGTGGCGATCAATGTCAATGTGTTTGGTTCTATCATGCTGGACCGGATTGTGAGCTATGCTTGTTGTTGCCTTGTTGTCACAGTACAGTTTCAATGGAAGGTCAACCTTCATCTTGAGTTCCTCCAAGATTCTGTAGATCCATAACCCTTCACAGATTCCTTGGGCCATTGCTCTAAATTCAGCCTTTGCACTACTTCTAGTAACCACTCCTTTTTTCTTGCTTCTCCAAGTTACTAGATTCCCCCACACATAGGTACAATACCCGGAAGTGGATTTTCTGTCAATGATTGATCCTGCCCAGTTTGCATCAGTAAAAATGGCAACATTCCTCTCACTAGTTTTTCTAAAGTATAGACCTTTCCCAGGTTGGTCTTCAAGTACCTTAGAATTCTGCCTCAAGATGTTCTTCGTATGGAGAGTGCATAAACTAACTTACAACATTCACTGAAAAAACAATGTCGGGTCTGGTATGAGACAGGTAGATTAGTTTGCCAACTAATCCTTGGTATCTCCCAATATCAACAGGTATATCTCCTTTCTCCTAAAGTTTCACATTTGGGTCCATGGGAGTATCGGTTGGTCTACAACCACTCATTCCAGTTTCTTCCAAAAGATCCAGAATGTACTTCCTCTGAGAGACCACGATTCCTTTCTTTGATCGAGCAACCTCTATGCCAAGAAAATATCTCAATGCTCCTAAATCTTTGATTTCAAATTCTGTTGCCAAGCTTTCCTTCAATCTTCCCATTTCTACTACATCGTCTCCAGTAAGAACGATGTCATCAACATAGACAATTAGTGCAGCAATTTTCCCATTAGAGGAAAATTTTGTGAATAGGGTGTGATCAGCTTGTCCTTGACTGTATCATGGTTTCTTCATTGACTGGGTAATCCTTTCAAACCATGCTCTCGGAGACTGTTTGAGGCCATAGAGAGACTTATTCAATTTACACACATTTGACTTTCTTCAAAGCCAAGAGGGCCATCCATGTACACCTCTTGTTCTAGGTCACCATTGAGGAAGGCGTTCTTCACATCCAGTGGGTGCAGAGGCCAATCTAAGTTGGCAGCAAGAGACAAGAGAATTTTTTGCAATAGGAGCAAACGTCTCTGAGTAATCGATGCCATAGGTTTGAGTGAACCCTTTGGCCGCCAAGCGTGCCTTGTACCTTTCCACTGATCCATCTGAATTATACTTCACAGTGAAAACCCACTTGCAACCAACAGTGTTTTTCCCAGCTGGTAGAGTCATAACATTCCAGGTATTGTTCTTCTCAAGAGCTCTCATCTCCTCAAGGACAGCTTCCTTCCACTTTGGAATTCTTAGAGCTTCATGTACATCTTTTAACTTCTATATTCGAGACAACTGTGAGGTAAATGCAGCAAAAGAAGAAGACAAATTTGAATGTGACATAAATTTAGACAAGGGATGTTTAGTACAAGATCTAATACCTTAGCGCTATGGGCATGTCTAACTCAGATGGGGACTCATTATGACTATTAGGTTCGATGGGGACTCACCTTTGTCAAGATCATTGGTTGGATCTTCCCTCGGTTCAGACTCATGGCAGTGTTGGAGAGTAGGTTCATCATTCCTTTTTTTATGGTTCTTTTTCACATAGAACTTTCCCTTCCACTTCAGGTCACCATTTTTGAACCTGTTTTCTTTTTCACAAGAAACATTATGTTGTGGCATTATGTTTAGTTCTTTATTATCATCAATTTCCAAAGATTGTTAGGATTTTGACTGAGGGATGTAGACCCAGATTCACTGGGAGCCTTACTCATGATGGGAGTAGGTCCAGATAATGAATCCTGATCCTTTGCTGTTGGTGCAGTAATGCAAGTCTTAGAATCATGTGAAGTAAGTGTATTTTCATATAAAATAATAGTGTCAAATGAATCTTCATGTGAATTTCCCCCGGAAGATGTATGTCCTTAAAAAAAGGTTGTTTTTCAGAGAAAGTGACATCCATGGTCACAAAAATTCTCTTGGATTTTTGGATCAAAACACTTGTAACCCTTCTGGGTTGGTGAGTATCCAATAAAAACACATTTTATAGCACGGGGTTCTAGCTTCCCAAGGTGCTTATGCTCATGAACAAAAGCTGTGGAGCCAAATATCTTCAAAGGTAAATCGGCTAAACGACGAGCCGTAGGAAAACATTCTTTAAAAATATGAAGGGGAGTTTGAAATTGTAACACTTTGGATGGCATACGATTAATTAAATATGCAGCAGTTAAAACAACTTCACCCCACAAATATTTGGAAACTTTTGTTTCGAAGAGTAATGCTCTAGCCACCGCTAGGAGATGTTTATTTTTTCTCTCCGCAATCCCATTTTGTTGGGGTGTATGAGCACAAGAACTTTGATGCACAATCCCATTTTCAAGAAATAAATTCCCCAAAATTGTGTTGAAGTATTCCTTCCCATTATCACTTCTAAAGACTTGAATATTTTCCTGCTGCTGCAAAGGCCGTCACCGCCACTGCCTGGGCCGCCTTCTACGCCACCACCATCACCACCAGTCACACTGCTGTTTGCATCATCGAGGTGCGGTTGGGGTGGGAGGCGCCTGTAAGGGCATGCTTCCAAGAATTTGGGCGTGCCATCATGAGGGAGGGGAAAAGAACCCTAATCCTAACCTAGAGCTGCTGATAGCCTGATACCATATAGTAAAGCGGAATGCTATTGTAATTTTTATTCATCAGTCTAGGACTGGTATATATAGAGTTTACAATAAAGCCTCTTCCTAAAATTAAGGAAGGAAATAAGAATAAAATCAAAGTAATAAAAGAGATAAAATAAAACTGAATATTTTAGATTCTCCTACATCTATACATACAAGTGATTTTGTTTTGATCATGGTCTTGCAAGATAGTATTCATTCAAGTATAATGGCTGCAAGTGTGCAATATCAACTCGGTGAATTCTAGTAGAATTGATCTCTTTTATGATATCACCAAGCTAGTGGTAGTCTTGCATAATGTTGTGTGTCATCCGAACTGTTCTGTCATGAACTCTGTTTGCTCAAAACTTTTCTAAAAAAAAGTACATGTCTTGCATAATGTTGTGTCATCCGAACTGTTCTGTCATGAACTCTGTTTGCTCAACTTTTCTAATAGAAAAAACATTGGCTAGTTTTTTTTTAATAAAAAAACGTTTGACTTATGAAGTTTGTACTTTATGTAATGCAGAGACAAAGTAGTTGACTTCCACTGGAATGTATATGATCCATGGACTATTGTTAGTGTGTCTGATGACTGTGATAGTACTGGTGGAGGGGGAACATTGCAGGTATGGCTAAAAAATTTCCATCACCTGAATATTGTGGAAAATTACGGGCTGGTTTGGTTTAAGAAAATATTTTCTATTTTCATTTTTAAATTTTTAAGTTCTAGGAAACATGTTTGGTTTGGTTTGCTATTTTCTGTTTTTAGAAATAAAAAACAATGAGAATGCACTTGGTTTAAGCATTTTCAGTAAAGTTTTCTAAAAATAAAATTTAAATTTAAATAATAGCAATATATATAACTTTGTTTATGTTAATAAATTAATTTATTTATTTTTAATAAATTAAAAATTTAAACATAACATTTTATATCAAGATTAAAAAAATATTTACTTTTTTGTTAATGAATAATTTTATGATTAAAAATTTCACACCCACACCCACATACACACATATAAAATATATCCTTAATCAAATTAAATTCATTACATTACATTGTTTATTCAGAAAAATAAGATCCAAAAATAACCCGTGCTATTGGTTAAATACAACCATCATCGCTTCTCAAGTCATCTACCTTATACAAAAAAAGAACAAAAAGCATAGGACCATCAATTATATAAAAGTTTAATTACTCCATAAGTCCCTGATCTTTAAAAGTTTATAATTGAGTCCATAAATTTATAAAAATTTGTAATTGAGTCTCTTATGTATATCTCTGTTAGGGTTTTGTTAAGTTTTCGTTAGAGTACTCGTGTAGAAAATTCAAATAGGTCCTTATTGTTTTTGGAAAAATTCAAATATGTCTACTTTTTGGGAACCCTAATGGAGATGTGTATGAGAGACTCAATTACACATTTTTGTAAGTTTAGGGATTCAATTACAAATTTTTAAAATTCAAGGATATATTTGAATTTCCCCAAATGTTGAGGGACCAAGTAATTAAAGCTTATATAAAGCCCTCAAGACCTACAATAACTTTTCCATATTTGATTTGTGATAGTTTCTCGAAATTGTGCCAGCTCAACTGTGAGTATCAATATTGATATCTTGTTGATCTACCCTTAAGCCTTGGTCATCAACTCATCTGTTTCAAACACATTTTCAACCATATTTTCGATTTTTATTTAAAATAGAAAATATGTTGCATGAAAGTAATTTGGCTGATGCATTGAAATTTGATTTTATCAGATATGGCGCATGAGTGATTTCCTCTACAGACCTGAAGAGGAGGTTTTGGCAGAGCTGGAGAATTTCAAATCTCACGTGGAGGAATGTGCTTCAATTTCTGAAAAGTGATAGACTTGGGCAATTAGTTCCTTCTTTCTTACATTCTGGACTCATGGTATCTTTTTCGCTATTGTTGCATATGATGACTAGAATTTTTTATTATGTTCATCAAAGTAATATCCTTGGTTTATGGTAATGTTTCTGAGGTTGTCAAATTAGTTTCCGCACACTGCTTTCAGTCACCAGCATCGGTTAGAATATATGCAGGCCCTTCCCTGAGAGTAGAGATTGGAGAATGCCTGGGCTGTTTCTTCCGCTTTCAAATTTACACATTATATCTATGTATCAAGTTAACCCAATTTCAGTCCGGTCATTATTAAGTCATGACCTGATCAGGCTCAGATTCAAGAAAATATTCAAGAAAATGTTTGGATCAAAATACCAAACTAGATTCAAGTTAAGGCAAACTTGTCCCATATGCACCCTAGTCTTTTATAAAATAGTAATAGAAAGTAACCATATTTTTTTGATCGTGTTCCTTGAAGCATCTTATGGATACCATTTATCAGGTTGGCTTTAATAAAGATCATTTAAGTCCCCAATAATTTTTGAGGTGTTATTTTCCGTCCTCGAAAAAAAAAAACTTACTGAATAATCCTTGGAAATGGTAAAAGAATGACATTTTAATCCTTCTGTTTGTTTCCATTTAGAATATGTTATTAGAGTGTCGATGTGTATTGTTAGTATGTTAGGTGTCCAAGCAATAGTTCTTACATGCATAATAGATAATAAGAACAATTATGTATTGATTCAATTACGTCCCTAATTATTGTTTAGGTAACATAATTTAGTCCCTGACAATTTCTATTGTGAGACACATTAGTCCCTATATGTTACAAGTAACAAATCAGATGCATCACACAAAATACACAAACAAAGGTCATATGGACAAGTTTAATAGACATACGGACACACTTAGGGGACGTTTGGTACATGGATTTTTTTTGTCCCCCGGAATCATGATTTGCATGAATCATGAATGTTGGAAATGTTAAATATATGTTTGGTAGGTCTTAATCATAGTTGAGATTTCTTGGTTTCATATTTGATTAGGTCACAAGTTTCAAAGGAATATCAGTCTAATTATCAAAAATACCCTTCTGTCATCCTATCCTCAGTAACCTCTCAAACTGATCCCCATCCCACCTTTTTACAGACTAAGCTTCCCTCTTAAACAAATCAAATAAAAAAAAAAATCACAACCTTCCGCAATCTTCGTTAAAAAAAAATCGGATAAAGGAGAAAAAACACAACCTTTCGCTCGAATAATTTCTGTAATCACACCTACCACTCTGCTAACATCTTCAACACTCATGTTACCCAATTGGGCATCTTCATAGGCGACAAAGTTTTCATCTTTATCAAGCAGCACACTCTCTGGGACATTTTCACAAACATAGTGCAATCTGGTTGCTCCTTAAAACCCACTTGGTAGTCGCGAGTTTATACGGGAAACAAAAGACCAGATGGGCGTTGGTCAGGGATCACGGTATCAACACCTAAAATCTTGGTTATCTCATTGAAAAGTGCTCGGGAGGTGGATCTCACACGACGGTGGAGGATCTGGCACGGTGGTGGAGCTCAAGCTAGCGGCTGGAGGCTGAGGGGAGATCAGCAATGGTGTTTTGTTGAGAGAGAATAGAAAGTGAGAGAGATGAAGACTCAACAAATGGGAGTAAGAGTGTCTTTTTAAGTAACAAAAATTTTCCAACAATCAAGGAAAGTAAGAATCTCACCCCTCCCCATGGGAAACTTTTTGGGGGAAAAGGAGCAAAAATTAATCCCGGGAAATGTTAGTTTCTTGGGATTTGTATTTTGAAAATAGCTTATCAAACATGAGAATCTAGATTTCTATGTTAACATTCCCCGGATTCAAAAAAGAATCCCCCTATCAAACATCCTCTTACGGTATAAATCAATACTCTTAACGTTATATTTAGGATGGAGACAAATTGAGGGACTGTCATGTCCCTTTTTTGTCATTGTCATGCACTATTCGATGAGTTTTTTTTTCCTACAAGGAGTATCTTAAATATTATTAGGAACTAAAATAAATCTTTACTCATAATAAAAAAAACATGAAGTCTGGTATATGTTGCCAACGCCGACAAAGGGGGAGTTTTGCTTTCGCACTTTTAATACGGTATAGAAATATAGTAGAATAAATTTAGTTAAAATATACTTTTGCTCTTTAAACTTATTATTTTGTATGTTTTAACTTGGTCTTCTAACTATAACTAATAAAGATTCCCGTTTAGTTCTCGAACTTCACAACATATAGCGTTACTATACATTAATCCTTTTCATCAAACTCTCATTTAACGTGTTACAATTAAACACTAGGTAACTGAAATCTCGCCAGAATTTTGTTTCTCCTTCTTCACCCGACCATCACCTTCTTCTTCCTGATCTCGGTGCCCACCACCACCACCATTTAGGTACGTCTTCTCATGTCAAAAATATCAATTTTGGCAGATTGAGGGATTCCGACGAGGTGAAGAGTGTGAGTTGCTGACTGTTCCCTAGCTCCTCTATCGGAATCTCCCCAGAAATCTGGTTAACACTGAGTGGGAAAGCCTTGTCCAATGTGCTTTGGTGCAATTCATCTTTCAAGAACTAAGGTGAACCTTCAAATCCCCTTAAGAATTAAGGTCTCGGTTGGGTTTCTGTTACTTTGAAGGTTGCAGAAGCAACGGAAAGGGGTTGAGGCAAATGATACTTGATGCACTGGTATGTATAAAGGATTACACTTCTGACAAATTGATGTGTTTGATAAAATGCCTGACAGAAAACGATTGCCCTGTTTAGAGTCATTTGGGCTGATACTATAGTTGTTGCCATTTGGGGTTGTTTTTGTGTCTTGGGCTATATAAGATGGGTGCAATGGGTTGACTCCCCCCCTAAGTTCAGAACTCTTTGTTGGCTGATGGAGTAGGCGTTACGAAATTTGTTTCATATTTTTCCTTCTGTTTCATATTCACTGTACCAAGCAAATAATCGATAGACGTTAGTGACCATACTTTTGTCCTCCTTCATGATCCTGTCATGTTTATTTTGGTTGGGATTATGTAACCAAACCAAAGTTGATCAAAAGCTGAAAACTACCAATAAATAAACCTCATCCCCCGACTACAGTCAAGGACCTCTATATGAATGGTTCCAAAACATTGGTGTCAAACTACATATCTTTCTTGCCTTAGGTCTGAACAACCATCAAATGGCCTGCAAGTGCTATATGGCCTTCATTTCCTGTATTTGAACTACAACATATGGAAGCATGTGATGTAACTCTCTTACGACGGTTTGGTGATTTATTTCAATTTTTTAATTTCTTTTATTCCTATTTTTATGTTTTATTCTTTATTCTTAATGCTTTTAATTAATTGATCATTAGTTAGATTGTTACGATATGGTCATAATGATGATTGATATGATATTGATATGTTATTATTGTAATTTATGGTGTAATCAAATTAGGATTGATTAGGCTTTTATGAATAGTTATTGTATAGGATTACTTTTGATTTTACATGTACTATCCTGCTCTATAAATAGGAGCCTTCAATTGTACATTCATACTCAGAAAATATACAAGTATTTTCCGATCTTCTTACGTTTCTTACATGGTATCATGAGCTTAGGTCTCACACTCGTTTTTCGGTGATTTTTCTTGGTGTTTTTCGGTGATTTTCCCGATGTTTTTTAGTCCATCGTTAGCCCTCTTGTGTTCCGCCACCTCTGGCCACCTCCACGTCTCACAGCCACAACCAACGTCTTCGCCGTACGTCGATCTACCAACCAATCAAGTTTTGTCGCCATCCGACCTCACACGCGCCCTCACGCGCGTCCTGTTTTTCAGCGCGTATGTTACACGCACTGTGTCTACCGCGTCGCCCGCGACCCGCATGACGAACCCGACCCGGCCCGCACGCCTGCTCGTGCCCATGCCCGCATTCTGCCTGTTGCCTGTTGACCAGTGTGTTTGCTTTGACTGAGTTGACCAGGGGTTAAACTATCACCTATTGACCTCTCCTTACGTTTTTTTGGTGAAATCTTTTCATTTTTGCACTCAGTTTTTGCCAATTTTGCTTCGATAGTATTGTTATTTAAACTTATTGTGCTATAATGGAAAGATCCGATGTCTCGCTTCCTATTCCAGTTGTCCTTAATGGCTCTAATTATTCTCACTGGGTCGAGGCAATGCATGGTTTTTTGAAAGGTCGGAAAATCTGGCGCTATGTCACAAGTGATATAAAAATTCCCACTAAAACTGTCACTGATACTCAAGAAGCATATGGTGACAAATTAGAGGAATGGGATAGCAAAAATCATCAGATTATTACCTGGTTTCGCAATACCTCTACTCCTGGTATTCATCTCTAATTTGGGCGTTTTGAGAATGCCAAAGAGGTATGGGATCATTTAAAGCAACGTTACACTATCTCTGATTTATCACATCAGTATCAATTGTTGAAAGAACTTAATGCTTTGAAACAACAAACTGGTCAACCTGTTTATGAATTTTTAGAACAGATGGAAGTTATTTGGGATCAGCTCACCTCATGTGAGCCTTCTCTGAAAGATGCAACTAATTTAAACACATATGAGACTCATCGCAATCGTATTCGCCTTATCCAATTTTTGATGGCTCTTACTGATGATTATGAACCTGTTCGTGCATCCTTACTACATCAGAGTCCTTTGCCCACACTTGAGGATGCCCTTCCGCGCCTTAAATCGGAAGAAACTAGATTGGGTCTTGTTCGTCCCAAAGATGATCTTGCCTTCGCAGCTCCGGCTAAAAGGCACATTCTGCGATCACTGTCGTAAGTCAGGGCATTCTTTCTCTCAGTGCCCCACTGTTGAATGTCGCAATTGCATGAAAAAGGGACACATTGCTTCAAATTGTTGTTGATACTACAAGACACAAGGACATTTAATTGAGAATTGTCCCACTCGACCTCCTCCACGACCTTTCTAGAACAAGTATCAACATCGTCCAAACTCTTCTAAGCCTGTACTTGCCACTACTGCTGCTGCCAATGCATCCAATGAATCTCTTGATTCTTCTGACACTTCGCCTGCCTTCTCCACCACTGATCTTAAGTCTCTCCTTAAACAGCTTCTTACCTCCACTGATAATGGTAATACTTCTGTAGCCCTTTCCACCACACCAGGTAATGCTAAATGGTATTTAGATTCTGCTTGTTGTAACCACATGACCTTTGCATCTAATCTCTTTTCTTCCTTATCTAAAAATGACATTGCACGGTCTATTCACACTGCTGATGGGTCCCTTATGCACGTAAGTCATAAGGGTTCTATCTCTCTGTCCCATCTTAGCTTACCTGATACTTATCTCATTCCTAAACTAAATTTTAACCTTATCTCTGTTGGCCAGTTATGTGATCTCGGTTATGAACTTACCTTTTCTTCCTCTGGTTGTCGTGTGCCGGACCCACGGACGGGACAACTCATCGGGACTGGACGTAAGATCGGGAGGCTATTTGAGCTCACTCAACTGCATATTCCTTCTGTGTCCCACATTTATGCTGCCTCCACCCCCTCTTCCATTCAGCTTTGGCATCAACGTCTTGCTCATAGTTCTATTGGCAAACTGCGCCCTCTTATGTCTCAGGGTGTTTTAGGATCTGTTACTAATGAGTCTTTTATTTGTACTGCTTGTCAAATTGCTAAGCAACCGGCTTTATCTTTTAATAAAAGTACTTCTATTTCTGCTTCACCATTTGATCTTGTGCATTCTGATATTTGGGGCCCTGTTCCAACACCCACTATGGGTGGTTCTTGGTATTTTGTGTTGTTTATTGATAAATATTCTCGCTTTACTTGGTTATACATGATGAAAAATTGTCATGAAATTCCTCAAATTTACATAAACTTTGCCCAAATGATTCAAACGCAGTTTTCTAAAGTTATTAAAGTTTTTTGCTGAGATAATGCCATGGAATATCGTGACCCTAAGCTTTTATCTTTTCTTGGTGAACAGGGTACCTTGTCTGAATTCTCATGTCCATATACCTTTCAACAGAATGGTTGCGCTGAGAGAAAGCATCGTCACATCCTTGACTTTATTCGTGCCATGCTTATCTCAGCCTCTTGTCCTGAATGTGCCTGGGGTGAAGCCGCTCTTACCGCTGTCCATGTTATCAATTGTCTCACTTCCTCTGTCCTCGGTAATGTTTCTCCTTTTGAGCGTCTTTACCACAAACCACTAGATTATAGCTCTCTTAAGGTATTCGGTTGTGCTTGTTTTGTTCTCCTCCACCCTCATGAATATACTAAACTTGAGCCTCGTGCCCATCTTTGTTGTTTTTTTGGTTATGGCACAGAACACAAAGGTTACCGTTGTTGGGATCCAATCTCAACGTATCCGTATCTCCCGTCACATTGTCTTTTGGGAACATATAATGTTCTCTTCTTTGTCAAAGTTTAAGTCTAGTCCTACGACTACCACTCCTTTTTTTACTAACCTCGATATTGACTACTTCCCTAGTGACACAGATGCAGGTTCCTCTTGTGAGCTCCCAACCTTCTCCGATGTTCCATCCACTTCCGATGATGTTGTTCCAGCCGTTGATCATGCGCCTCCCACCTTTGACCGTCCTCAAAGGGTAAGAACCTCACCTACCTATCTTCGTGATTACCATTGTTTTTCTACTGTTCTTCACCTTCATGAACCTCAGTCCTATAAGGAAGCCTCTAGCGACCCTCATTGGCAGCAAGCTATGCAAGACGAATTACAGGCATTGGAGAAAACTCATACTTGGGACCTTGTTGATCCTCCTTCTAGTAAGCCTCTTGTATGGTGCAAGTGGGTATATAAAATCAAGACTCTTTCTGATGGTTCTATTGAGCGATACAAAGCTCGTCTAGTGGTAAAAGGATTCACTCAGGAATATGGCGTTGATTATGAAGAAACTTTTGCCCCTGTTGCATGCATCACCTCCGTTCGAACACTTCTTGCCATTGCAGCTGCTCGCAAATGGCCACTCACCCAAATGGATGTCAAAAATGCTTTCCTTAACGGTGAGCTTGAAGAAGAGGTTTATATGCGTCCTCCTCCGGGATACACTTGTCAAGCAAACAAGGTTTGCCATCTTCGTAAGGCTCTCTATGGTCTCAAACAAGCACCTCGGGCTTGGTTTGCTAAATTTCACAACACTATAAGTCAGTTAGGTTTCTCTTCCAGTGGTCACGACTCTGCTCTTTTTACCCGTAAAACAGACACTGGTGCTGTTGTTTTGCTTCTTTATGTTGACGATATGATTATTACTAGTGATGATTCTGCTGGCATTGTTGAACTTAAGCAGTTCTTAAGTCAACACTTTGAAATGAAGGATCTTTGACCTCTAAGTTATTTTTTGGGGCTTGAAATTCTATATTCCAGTGACGGCTTATTCCTCTCACAGGCTAAGTATGCTTCTGATCTTGTCTCTCGAGCAGGTCTGACTGATAGTAAGATCGAACGCACTCCTCTTGAACCTAATGTTCGATTTACTCCTCAGGATGGTACTTTAGTGGATGATGTCACTCTCTATCGTCAGCTAGTAGGCAGTCTGATTTATCTTGCAGTTACACGGCCAGATATCTCTTATGCTATTCATCTGGTTAGTCAGTTCATGGCTGCCCCGCGTACCACACCTTATGCTGCTGTCCTCCGTATTATTCGATATATCAAAGGTACTCTGTTTTATGGCTTTCATTACTCTGTTGCCTCCCCTTTGACTCTTCGAGCCTACTTTGATGCTGATTGGGCTGGTGATCCCACTGATCGTCGCTCCACCACTGGATTTTGTATTTTTCTCGAGGATTCTCTTATTTCTTGGCGAAGCAAGAAACAAACTCTCACAGCTCGCTCTAGCACTGAAGCTGAATATCGTGCACTCGCTGATACTACTTCTGAAATATTGTGGCTTCGTTGGCTTCTTGCTGATTTAGAGATACCTCAATCTTCCTCTACTGATCTTTATTGTGACAACCGTAGTGCCATCCAAATTGTCCATAATGATGTTTTCCATTAGCGTACGTTGGACATTGAAATTGATTGTCATTTCATTCGCCAACATCTTCTACGTGGTGCTCTTCATCTTGTCTCCATCGGCACTCTTGATCAACCAGCTGATCTATTTACGAAGCCCCATTCTCCAAGTCGCTTCCGCACTTTATTGTCCAAACTCAAGTTGATTATTGTTGATCCTACTTGAGTTTGAGGGGGGATGTTACGATATGGTCATAATGATGATTGATATGATATTGATATGTTATTATTGTAATTTATCGTCTAATCAAATTAGGATTGATTAGCCTTTTATGAGTAGTTATTGTATAGGATTACTTTTGATTTTACATGTACTATCCTGCTCTATAAATAGGAGCCTTCAATTGTACATTCATACTCAGAAAATATACAAGTATTTTCCCATCTTCTTACGTTTCTTACATAGATGATTTGGTAATCATATTGAGACTGAAAGGAGTTTTATGTGTTTAGAGTATTGAGATAAAATCATAGGGTTAATATGGATAGATCTTATACTATATGCTCTGTTCAACTTTTATAAAGAATCATAGATCTTCAAGAATTTCTCATTAATTAATTCACATAGACATATAATGGGTTATTAATTTGGGAATATTTTCCTTTGTGCATGAGAGACCATTGAATAAATTAGGATTTTTGGTTGGAAAAAATGGTTTGATAGAAAATTAGGAGGTGATCATAATTGAGCCAAAACAAAGTAGTGATGGTGAAATTTGATCCCTAAAGTTTTCTTTAGGTGATTATCTACCTTTTAATATTGCTTTCAAATTCCTTTTTAATTTATTTCTCAATTACTCATTTAATTTGGTTGTATAGATAATGTTATTTGAGCCCAATTTTGGTAATTAATATGGAATCCTTGTGGGATGATATCATTACTCATTCCTTATTACTTGTTAATGAACATGCACTTGTGTGGGTAAAATCCAAAACAGCCGCCATAATCGCCCTAGTGCTGTCATTGTTGTCACCATGTTGTTGCCGCTACCACCCCTTCTGTCATTGTCACAATTACCCCAATTGTCATTCTTACTACTATCACCGTCACATCATCGCCACCCCCATGATCACTGTCAATCTAATGAATTAAATTTAGAATATAATTCTACCACTAAATGGATTTGAATTGAAATTAAGGTTCTGTTTGATTATGTTCTAATTACTAAATGTTTTTAATACTATTTTTAAGATAAAAAGTAAAAAAAAAATCTATTTGATAAACACTGTTTTGAAAATAGTTTTATAAGTTCGATAAAAAATAAAAAAGTCTATCCGGTAAATTTGTCCTTGTCTAGGATAACTTCGTAGATGGTTCCGGAGAGCCATGGATTGAAGAGCCTAAAAGCAAATGATTGAAAAGGTGAAGCTTTATATGTGATGTTCAACAAAATTCATGCTTTCTAATTAAATTAAAGAATGAAGCTGGAGCTTTTCATGGGAGAGATGAAACTGGGGTAGGAGGGGAGCGCCGTTCGCTAGTTCTCTTGGGTTGGGTATGCCTTAAATCCCCACCTGGCACAAGAGTTGGTGGCTAGACAATAGGTGGTCCTCGATGGCAGTCGAGGTCACAGTGGCCGTGCCGACAATGAAACAAATTAACAATTGTGAAAGCATCTTATAGATGTTCTCATTTTTCTTTTTCGTTTTTTGAAGGAATGTTCTCATCTATTACTATATAATTTGTGAATGATACAGTCACAGTGTTCCCGCCTGATGATATATATATATATATATATATATATATATTCTATTCTATCTATGAAGTTATAAGCTTCTATCAATTTTATCTGGCTACCACATTCACAATTTTGTGCTCCCAATTCCCACTCATTTTCCTATCAACTTCACTCTCTCGAAAATAAAATTCCGCTCAAAATATAAGAAGCTTCTGGATCTGATGCTATCATTTTCCTCTCATTGCGTCTAAGGTTTTCATTGTGTATTATGTTTCGACCTCAATCATAGAACCTTCTCGATTCTTAATTTTTTTTTTCCTCCCATTTCAATTTCAATTTAACATTGGTTTTATATCATTATATTCCCAACTATTCATTTTCTATCTTTATATTCCCAACTATTGATCTCTCTCACACGTGTCTATTTATGCAGAATAGGTACTCATGTTTTAGGGTTGGCTTCATTTCAAGACCAATTTGTTTCTCAATCTCAAATTCACAGCCCCAATATTGCAGTAGGCTTCCTTTGGCTGCATTCTTTCGGGTATTAGTGAAGAACTTCTTAAATGTCCATCCGTTTGATGACTATCAGTGAAGAACCTTCACCCATCTGAAGAACCTTTACCTGTCTGATGACTATCAGTGAAGAAGAACCTTCATCCGCCTGATGACTATCAGCGAAGAACCTCTTAAATGTTCACCCGTCTGATGACTATCACCTTGAAGAAATCTTCACCCGTCTGATGTCTATCACAGTGAAGGACCTTTTAAATGATCCCCGTCTGATGACTATCAGTGAAGAACCTTTTAAATGTTCATTCGTCTGATGACTATCAGTGAAGAACCTTCACCCGTCTGATGACTATCAGTGAAGAATCTCCACCCGTCTGATGACTATCAGTGAAGCACCTTCACCCGTCTGATAAAAGGTTCTTCACTGATAGTCATTAGACGGTTGAAAGCTTAGACGGGTGAAAGCTTCATTAGACGGGTGAAGTATTTGTGTAGACTTCAGACAGTTGAACTTTTCTTAGTTCCAGGCGTGTGAACTTTTCTTAGTTCCAGACGCGTGAACTTTTTTTAGTTCCAGATGTGTGAACTTTTCGTAGGTTCATACGGTTGAACTTTTCTTTAGTTCAGAAGGGTGAAAGCTTCATTAAACGGGTGAAGTATTTGTGTAGACTTCAGACGGTTGAACTTTCCTTAGTTCCAGACGTGTGAACTTTTCTTAATTCCAGATCACCCGTCTGAACTAAAGAAAAGTTCACCCGTCTAAGCTTTCAATAGTCTAATGAAGCTTTCACCCGTCTAAGCTTTCATGCTTCCACCCATCTAAGCCTTCGTTCGTCTGATTACTTTCACCCGTCTAAGCTTTCATTCTTTCACCCGTCTAAGCCTTCGTTCGTCTAATGAAGCTTTCACTCGTCTAAATCTTCGTTCATCTGATGACTTTCACACGTCTGAAGTATTACTAAAAGTCAACCCGTCTGAAGTATTATTTGTTATTATTATTATATTATTACAATTAATTAAAAATGTAATTAAATTAATTAGTTAAATAATTTAATTCGTAATTTAATTTTTATTTATTTAAATTATTTAATTAAAATAATTATCATAATTAATTACACTAACATAATTAATTAATATAATTATTCAAAATAATTAAAACAATAAAAATTAAATGAAAAAAAAACCCCACGTTGAGAAGTCATGGTTGAAGAACCCGACTTCCCAACTGGGTTTGAAAAAAATGAGGAACGTTTTAAATGTTCACCCGTCTGATGACTATCAGTGAAGAACCTTTTAAATGATCACTCGTCTGATGATTATCAGTGAAGAAATGATCACCCGTCTGGTGACTATCATAGTGAAGAAATGTTCACCCGTCTGATAACTACAAGGGTGATCATTAATCAGACGGGTGAGCTTTATATTTGTTTAAACAGTTACTTTAGTTGCTAAATATTTTTATACTTACTATCATTATTTCATGTCTTATTTCTTAGAAAACAACAATTTTAACGAATGTGATTCTGTCAGTCTAATATTAATATGTCATACTTAAAATAATTATCATAATCAACTCCGTCCATCCTGTGATACTCACTGGTATATAACTAGTGATTGTGAATTTTAAAACATATTTCACAATATTAGTGAAAGGTACACGACTATTCGTGAGTTTTGTGGTCACAGGCATTTTGATTTCTCTGAATATTCTTGAAGTTGCTAATGCTAAACCATGCAATTGGTGATCTCCTTTACGTCAGTATCAGTATACTAATTAAAGGTAAGATGTGTACCTAAAAACTGATCATTTCATGAGGAGAAATGAAGAATTCGGCGGAAAGTTGAACAGAGTTCAGTATGCCTTGAATCTTTCTGTCTATCGATTCTATCTATTATTTATTATAATATATTAAAATAGATTCATAAGTCTTGACAATGACATCTCAATTTTTTATATGTAACATAATTTCAATTAAGTCATCTCACAAATATGTTGAGTTGTCAACATAAAAAATATTTCCTTTCATTTTTCTCATGTTAGTTTCTCTTAATCAGTTTTATAACCATAATTAATTTATCATTGTTACATTTAGATCGTTGCCCTTTTAAGAGGTTTGCATCGGTAATAAAAATAGCATAGAGTTAAAATTTGATTAGTTTTTTAAAGATTTGATATGACGTGAATGTGCATAAAAATGATGACATGAAGTGTATTATTTTAAAATTAATAATAGTTTTATATTCATAATTTTATTTTGATAAAAAAAAAATCCCTCCCCATGTAAAGGTACGTAAATTTATATCTAAAAGAGTAATTCTCATAAAAATATTCATATTTTTTTTATTTTATCTAAATGTTCAAAATCTCATTTGATGACATGATCTTAAACTTTATCACTCAATTTTCTAAAATGCTCTTTGTTATGCGTATTTATAACCAAAAACTTACAACAATATCGTAACTAACATTCATCAACATTGAATTTATCATATAACTAAAGTTTGGCAATATATTATTAAACTTTTATATCTATTGAAATTTTTATTGGATAATCAATAAAAAGAAACTAAAAATTGGAATAATTTTTTAAATTCATAACTAATTGAATTATTGAAAGAGGATCCTTCACAGCGAAGTAAGCTAGCCACGGATAATATTTTCATATAATAAAGAATTATTTTAATAATGTCAATTTACTTGTACTTTGCAACAAAATCCATTTTGAAATATAATCTTTAGCTCAAATATTTTTTACATTCCACTCAATTTAGACATAAAAATTAAATCATTTTTCCATTTTGCTAAAAGAAAAATTTCATTGAAAAATAGAAAAATCTTGGTCACATCTCGCTACTTGCCCATATTACTTGGGGTGACCCACTTCTACTTACGTTGATTCCAAAGCTGCTCTTATTCTTCAAAGCCCGACAACAGAATAAACCTCTATTACTACAACTATTACACGAACTACCCGAGACAACCAGACTAGCTACGATCTACGGAGCATCAACAAGTCAATGGCTAATCCACCGCCAAGTGTGTTACATACCGTGTTTTTTCTTATCGCGCGACGCGCGGGTATATATCTAGTTTTTCTTAAAAATCCATCTATAATAATAATTGCCATTAATAAATTTGTATATGGTCTTGCTAACCCTTGCCCACAATGAAACAATTTTGAAAACATCTTATAGATGTTCTCATTTTTCTTAAAAATCCATCCATAAGTAACTATTTCAAACCAAGATTTTTTTAGGAAAAAAAACTGTTTTCATAAACATAAATCAAATAGGCCCTAAAATTTTAAACTACAAATCAAATATCTATCATCCAAACCGATCTTGAAAGGAAAAGAACCATATGAGAGAAAACTACCAATGTAAGAGCATCTCCATCTGAGGTGCTAGCCACTTTTTTTATTTAAGCTTCGTTTGCTTATCAATTTGTGTGGGTCATAGTGTTGGAATTTAAAAAAAGTTATATATCTATGTAAAATTGGTGCGTTCAAAAGATGAGTTGTTTAAATTGTAAAATAATAAAGGTTTAATTATTCTGTTAGTTCCCGAATTATTTGAAAATTTTTAAATAGGTCTCTAAACTAAAAAAATTTGTAATTGGATCCCTGAACTTTTAAATACTTTGTAATTGGGTCCTTGTACTTTAAACGTTTGTAATTGGGTCTCTAAACTTGTAAATAATTTATAATTAGGTCCCTGGAGTAGGAGAAAAACCATGTAATTAGAGCACTGTATAGATCTCTTTCAAGGTATCTTATCCGTCTTGAAGGTTAATAGAACCACTGGGTCACCACAATAGCAAAGATTTTAAAAATGCCTCAATTCCCATGGATCTAATTACAAACTATTAACAAGTTTAGGGGTCCGATTACAAACGTTTAAAGTGTAGGACCCAATTACAAAGCATATCAAAGTTCGAGGACCTAATTACAAAATTTTTTAATTCAGGGACCTATTTAAAAATTCTAAAATAGTTCGAGGACCTGCGGAATAATTAAACCAAAAATAAATATAAATGTGTAATGGTGGGAACCATATAAAAAGTAAAAAAAAAAGGGATGATGGGTTGTATTAATCAAGAAGAAACGCCTCTTGGTGAATGGTCATAAATTTTGATTTTCTAATAACATTTAAAAAAAGTCTTATTGTTGTACCCAAAAAAGAAAAAGTCTCATTACAAAAACAAAAAAGAAATCTATTGCATATACAAGTAATGTAATAGTTAATATTTAATTATATATTTTGCAGTTAATATTTTCACCTGGAGTTCATCACTATTATTAGGGGTGGAAATAGACTAGGCAAAGCTAGATCCTGCCAAACTTGAGTCTCTGAGCCTGACCTGTGTTCCAATCTCAAAGTCTAGGTCTGATCAATTTAGCCTGATATAGGCAAATTTTTAAGGTCTGATCTGACCTATTTCAAAGCATAGTCTGACCTAGAAATTTATTTAAAAGCCTACTTTTCAACAAGACCTTTAAATATGCCTTCACCTATAAATAGGTCATCAGTTTTCACTTGTAAATAGGCTTGTAAGCCTCTAATGATAAAGGGGTTGGTAGGCCTATACTGATAAAGAGATTGTTAGGCCATCATAAATAAATATGCAAGTAGATCTCTACATTTAAATAAACCAATAGACATTTATTTTCAAATGTTATAAATATTATAAGTAGTATATTATAGTATTATATATAATATTATATTATATTATATATTTATATGTGTGTTAAATAGGTCGACCTGATAGACTTAATAGAATTTTTTTTAAAGCTTTAGCCTGTCCTTTTTAGCTATATAGGCTTTTTAAAAAATTTTGACCTGACCTTTTTGCTAAATAGGTTAGGTCATAGGTTCCTGACGAGCGGCCTGACCTATTCTCATCCCTAACTATTAGGAATAAAATTTCTTTTCAATAAAATGAATTTATTTTACAATAAGGATATATTTACCATTAATTTAATTTAAAATTCATAATAATTTTAATTGAATTTTTATAATAAAACATTATTACTTATTTACTTTACTTTGGATTTAAAAAAGTATAAAAAAAAAGTATCCAAATAAATAAAAGGACTGTTTATGGAAAGAATAATATGCTGGAAAAAAAGAGGAGTTTTTGGTTTTGTTATTCTTCACTTGGGCTCGCCCGCCCAAAACACGTCATCTGAAAGTTCTATGGACTCGCAATTCTACATTTGAAGGGTATTTGACCTCTGTGGTGTAATTTGGGTAAAAAATTTTAAAATTGGTGTATGTTTGAAAATATTTTTTTAGGAGGTGTATTTTTAAATAAGTTGTTCTTGTTATATACAACTTTAAATATTTTTTTTTTAAAATAAATAATGAAAGTTGTTTGTATTGTCAACGACTTCAATTAATTTTTTTTAAAAATATTTTGTCAATGTGAAGTCGTATATCTCATAAACGACTTTCACCAAAAAAAAAATATATATATATATATATATATTATTCACGTATGTGAAGTCATTTCTTATATCAACGACTTTTTTATTATATTAAATTTTGAAACAAAATCAATGAGTGTTTGCAAAAAAAAAAATGACCCAAAGATTTTCACTATTAACGACTTTCTACATGCAAGTAGTAATTAGTATGTACGACTTTGCTTAGATTTTCTAAAAAAAATAATATAATAACGAAATCGTTAATATTTAATACGACTTTCCTCCAAAAAAAAAAAAGTCACATTTAATGTAAACAACTTCTTCTATTTATAAATAAAAAAATAATAAACATATAAGTCGTTTCCAAAATGACTTACGCTATTTTTAAAAAAAATATATTCAAAAATCATCAAGTCATATGTAATATACATGACTTGTTTAAAAATACACTAATCAGGTAAATACTTTAAAACTTGCACCATTTTGATAATTTTTCCTTCAAATTATACTACTTAGATCAAAATGTCACATTTGAAACTTGCACAACAGGAATAGTCTATGATCTTCTAATAAATCTCCTACCACAAATATATATATATATATATAATGCAAAGTAATGTTCCACACGAAAGTGTCCATAATTTTTTTCATGGACACGAAATTGTCCATAATGATAAAACAAATTATTTCCCATAAATAAATTTTTTTTTTACGTAATTGCAAAAATCACGTGATACAAGTCCGCAATAAATTAAAGTACCTATCTTTTAGTCAATTTGACAATAAATTTTCTGATTACATTTGGAGACATAGCACTGGTAGGTAGGTATTAGCAGCGGCAAAAATATTAAATTAATACAAAAAAATTTATTCCCAAAATGTTTACATTTTGGATTATATGGTACATTAGCTAGAAGTGGGTTTCAATTCCCATCCTATTTTGATGAGTGTTTAATAAATATGATTTTTTGATAGAATTGATTATATAGAATTGAATTTAATATTGAATTTAAGTGAAGTGATTTATATTTGGATGTTTTCATTTTGAAAGTAAGTTTGATATAAAACTTAACATAAAATTTTTCAATTCAACGCAAAAGCTAATATTTGTTGCTTCTATCAGAATTATGTTTGAAGGAAAAATAAAATTTGTTTGACACTAACAAAACAACTATATTTATATTTGACAGGGACAGAAACACTTTTAATATATCTAGAAATGGAATCAAACACACTCCATTGCTTCAAAAACATAGATAATGCAAATCTTTACTTAAAAACACAAATGATGACGTAGGTATCATTCGTACCTTTCAATCTTTCATTTTAAAGAGTACAGGTATATATGATTTTCTTTTAATTAGCATATTACGACCAATAAGTTCCCCACCTACCATATCAAGGACGTTAACATTTATGTATGTGACACAAGCAGAGAAACTGAGATAATTGCTGACAGTATAAAGATTAACATATATTTTTTAATGGATTTAATTGCTGACAATATAAAATTTTTTTACATTATCAATAAATCATAACTTTTACATCAACTAAAATATTGACTATTATCCTAACTGCTTTTAAAGTCACTTATATCATGATTTCTGATTGATTAACAGTATAAAAAACTTTACACTGAAAGTGCAAAACAATTAAACTCTTTCTATAATTATTAGCAATTGCAATAAAACAATCACGATCATTAGTTGTAAGGTTCAGGAATCAACTCCTTATTGTATAAAATTTAATTAATTTTATAATGATGCTGAAGCATACGAGCTTTATATAAAAAAAATAAAACAGAAGAACAATCACGATTGAAATTACAATTTAAAATAATAATTACTGTCTGTCTATGTACATATAGAGTTCTCTTGAAAATTAAATAGAACAATCAATGATTTCATGATCAATATGCTAGCTTTTGAACATTGCCAAGTATACATCTATAAATTAGCAAGAATCAATGAAGTACTCTAATTTTCTGATATTGAGTTCTGTTTTTAGGCTTTGACCAAGTGATAAGGAAAAAGAATTATGTAGATTAATATAACAGGAGCCTTATTACATCATTATATTAGACTATATTACCAACGGATCTAGATTAATAATAGTCTAACTCCCTTATTCTTTTATTTCTTTTTCGTACTTATAGAGCTATACAATTAAATCATCTTCACAATTGACATCTCCAAGGCTGAAATGTTTATTCTCTACCAAATAGGACAATTTTCTTACAAATATTTCATCTCGTTTTCCTTTTATTTGTATGGATCATCTTCATTCAAGTTCACCAAATCATAGCAGTAAGCAAAAAAAAAAAAAAAAAAAAAGCAAAAAACATAATTGTACCTTATTCTCCATTCCTAAGTTAAAAGGAAAAAAACAGAATATTATTTCTCAAAAGTGATATATAAATATTTAGCTGATAATCCTTTATTGATAGATTATTTATAAATATCGCTATAAACTTTTATTGAAGCTTGTTGTGTGTTCTGACCTTGAAGCTAGAGAAACTCTCTCTTTCCTATACATTTTTACTTTCATTAAAATAAAGCAATAATAAATTTGTAGCTCCACATTATTTAGATAAACCTCTTTTAAAATGAGCTTACTTACAAAGTGGATGAGTACGAATTTGTCTAACGTTAAACTATTTAATGTATTAACGTAACAATACATTTTAAATTAAATCAATTATAGATACACACTAACTTGTCCCCTTTAGAAAATATTCTCCGTTTACTTTTCTTTTCATTTTTAAATATTATAATCTCATGCTCTCAGCATCGCCCTATAGCATTCATTTTGTTCAATATAAAATTCGCTATATTATCATTAAAAAAATGAGTTTAATTAATATATATTATCAGTATAAAATATACTGTCAATAAATTATAAAATATGATATAGATGACTTTTAAGATAGTTAGTATAAGAGTTAAACATTTTAGCTTATGTATCAATATTTGATTGGTTGATTATGTAAAAAATCTTTACACTAACAATACATATAAATTAAATCCTTATAGAAATAGTGTTTGATGTGATCGTAATTACAATCACAGTACAGTTGCAAAAGGTCCTAAAACTACAATATTATTGGTGCAATTGTGATTGTGGGTAGCAATTTAAAAACTTGACCGTAGCTAAAGCTAGCAAGTTTGGATGAAGATCTTTTGTCCCATTTTGGCGTACCACACCATGTCCCAATCAATAATATCTTGTCATCTAAGTTAAAATTTTATTTAATATTGAAAAAATAGAATATATGATAAGATATTATTGATTGGGATATGATGTGATACATCAAAATGGAACTGAAGATCCTCATCCTGCAAGTTTATCCGCAACAGCAATATAGAATTGAATAATAATTTTCATACCACACTCAAACAATAGCAACTTCATGTGAAACATTTTAGCGGAACCTTACTTTAAATCTTAGTCTAGACGACACAAAGGGTGATTCTATTTTACACCCTTATGTACCTTTCATTTTAATATGTTAACCAATAAAATAATGATAAATAACCAAATTTTCAAATTATTAAAATATATCCTCGACAAATCTTATTTAAAAAACACCCCAATTATTTAATCTCAACGGACACAATTAAAAATATACGAGTGCACCTTATTTTAAAAGGTCCATCAATAGAACGTGGTATCCGCAAAAAGGGTAATGTGGAAAACTTGGAGATTCCACCACTAAACTCCAAAGCAGGTCGAATGGGAGAGTTTGTGGCTCAATAATCCTATACCTATGGTTTACTTCTCAACCTCACACTACTCTCCATGATTGATTTTATCGATGTACTCTTATTTAAGTCTTTTCTTACTTATATTTTTCATGTCATTAAATTTATTTAACGAATTTATCTATTTTTGTGTTTAGCATCATTCTCCCTGCATAGGCTGATTTGTTAACAAGGGAAAAGGGTTTTCAAATCACCCGAAAAAGATAAGGAGAAGTGCCGAGCTTCTTATGGCCAATCCGTTGGATTTCACGACCATTGCCATGATATATATATATATGTGTGTGTGTGTGTGTGTGTGTGTGTGTGTGTAAAGTTAAATTTGGTGCTGTAGCCACAGACAAGTCATGAGACCCAACAATAATCGATGTATGATTCCAATCTTTTACCACTTTTGTACTCATTCCAACACTATCGTTCTCAGATGAATCACTCCCTGTCAATTTGTGGTGAGATATGGGTTTCAATCATTTGTCCCTTAGTCAACAATAGAAACCAGGCAAAGATATTTAAACGGGTCGAAAATATTTGTAACCTACTTGATGTCATGATGCATTAATTATTTCTTTTCCACTTTCTTTTCTGATAAGCAAAACTGATCTATATCACCATTCATCGCATTCAGATCATTGGTCAGCAATAACGACAAGGTTAATTTACAAATGAAAGGAAGGCCACGTAATTTACTTTAGTTTATCAATTTAGGATGTGTTTATTTTTCGCTTAGTAACTCATATTCTCTCACCTCAACAAGTTTGGTTTTCCTGTTGGATGACAAAAAGATAAAACAAAAAATTATTGGTGGAAACAGAAAATGTGCCAAGAAATTGAAAGAGAAGGTCTTCTTCAACTACAAAAAATCTCATTGACACTCCAATTTGCATATTTACATTCCTTATAAATCAATTATTATTTTATAAAATTATAATTAGTTAAGCAAGAGTGTAAATAAGCAACCATAATAGTGGAATACCATAGTCAGTGCAAAAATCTTAGCCCTTGATAAATTTGTAGCGTCTCCTGCCTACGACTTAACGACCGCCCACCGGCTGATCAGGACCATCGACTTGTTCAGTTGGTGCCCCGTCCCTAACTCAATCTACATGTAAGGTTCGCGAAAAGCACTATCAACCTCTGTTTTTTCATCTACTTTTGTTTTCAGTTTTCTTGTCTTCACGCAATTTGTTCTGTTTTTTTCAGTACATACAATTTGTTTTGTTTGTTTTATTTTACCCGTTGTAAACCTGGCCATAGGTTATATGTCTCAGAGCTCAGTAACTCTCTCTGAATTATTACTCACTCGTGGACATTTATAGCAGTGGGGCTTCGTTGAAGATGAAGAGGGGGCCCTCTCACGCTCAGAGTTAGCAATTCAAAGTGAGACTAAAGTTTGAGCTACTTTGCTTGTAGTCGTAGTTCTAGAGAGCTAAAAGAAAAGTAGTTCCATCTTTATTAGGGTTTACTAAATTATTGATTTCATTAATTTGTTTGTGCATAAAGTATTTGAGAAATTTTAAATATATTCCTATATTTTAAAAGTTTATAATTGAATTTATCAAACATATAGAAAATTTATAATAAAATCTCTCATACGCTTTTTCGTTAGACTTCCAAAAAATACATAGATCAATTTGAATTTTTCTAAAAAAGTATAGGGATTTATCTGAATTTTTCTAATAAGTTCAGGATGAGTGAATGGATCCCTTAACGGATACTTAACGAAACCTTAATGGAGAAGTGTATGAGGAACCCGATTAAAAATTTCCTATGTGTTCAGGGACCCAATTACAAAGTTCTAACAATATAGAAATCTATTTAAAAATTACCAAATAGTTTAGAAACCATCAAATTGATTAAACTTAAATTATAATGCGTGAAAAGAAGTCACTAGGAAAACGCAAGTTAAGCCCCTTAAGTAATTATATATTTTATCTGTTCTTAAAACTTGATTTTGAAACATAGTGTTGTAATTGCTGCCTGTGGTGTATGTTACTTTGAATTTATTTATTTTGGATTGTAACTTTTTGTCAAATAAATAAAACGTCTACATTTGAATTTTAACAAAGTCACTTGTTGACTGTACAAAAAAATTCAATGACGCAGCAGAGGCTAGTTATAAATTCATTGTCAGTAACTCAAATCTCACCTTCGCTCCAATTGTGTATTGTACCACTCTATTTTGCTTTTTGCTTCCTCTGATTGTTTTCATTTTTGTTGTTGTTTTTTTCCCTTGCCTGTGTGATAGAGTAACACGCAGAGGTAGCTAGGTAGCTACAAAAATGGTGGTCAAGAAACCAAGGATTGTGATAATTGGAGCAGGAATGGCAGGCCTCACTGCTGCCAACAAGCTCCACACTGTCACTGCCTCCAAAGACATGTTTGAGCTTTGTGTTGTAGAAGGTGGAACCAGGATTGGTGGCAGAATCAACACCTCAGAGTTTGGTGGTGACCGGATAGAGATGGGTGCTACTTGGATCCATGGAATTGGAGGCAGCCCAATTCACAATATTGCTCAACAAATCCATTCATTGGAGTCTGACCAACCTTGGGAGTTAATGGATGGGAACTTGGATGACCCCACCACAACCATTGCTGAAGGTGGCTTCCACCTACACCCTTCCATTGTTGACCCCATCACAAAGCTTTTCAATACTCTCATGGATCATGCTCAGGGAAAGAAGCTGACTGATTCAGACACTGCAAAAAGTGAACCTCACAGTTATCATAAGCTGGCTTCTAAAGCTTCCAACATGTCAGCAACAACCAAAGGTGTCTCTGGGAACCTTAGTGTTGGCTCTTTTCTCAGACAAGGCCTTGATGCTTACTGGGGTTCAGGTTCAGCAAAAGAGCAAGAGGAGCTCAAAGGGTATGGAAAATGGAGCAGGAAGTTACTTGAAGAAGCAATCTTTGCAATGCATGAGAACACTCATAGGACATATACATCTGCTGGTGACCTGTTGACTCTAGATTATAGCTCAGAAAGTGAATATCAAATGTTTCCAGGTGAAGAAATCACAATTGCTAAAGGCTACTTGAGCATAATTGAATCTTTAGCTTCTGTACTACCACCTGGAATAGTCCAGTTAGGTAGAAAAGTCACCAAGATTGAATGGCAGCCTGAGAGACATGAGTCAATGAATATGGAAAATGGTTACTGTTCTAGGCCTGTGAAGCTACATTTCTATGATGGTTCGGTTATGTCTGCTGATCATGTCATTGTCACGGTTTCACTAGGAGTACTAAAAGCTGCTATTCATGATGATTCAGGTATGTTCTATCCTCCTCTGCCCTCTTTCAAGGCTGAGGCAATTTCGAGGCTTGGTTTTGGTGTTGTTAATAAGTTGTTTATGCAATTGTGTCCAACACATGAAAGAAAAGATGAACACTCCAAAGGGTTCCCATTCCTACAAATGGTTTTTCATTCACCTCACTCTGAGTTGAGGCATAATAAAATACCCTGGTGGATGAGGAGGACAACTACCCTTTGTCCCATCTACAACAATTCTAGTGTCCTCCTATCTTGGTTTGCCGGGGAAGAAGCACTAGCACTTGAGTCACTCGAAGATGAAGAGATCATTCATGGAGTTTCAACCACACTTTCAAGCTTTCTATCTCATTCCCACTGGCAAAGGGATTCTGCTTCACATAAACTTTGCAATGGGAATGTGAACTCCGAGGAGAAGTCTCATGGATATAAAGTGCAATTCAGTAAAGTCTTGAAGAGCCAATGGGGAACAGATCCTTTATTTTTAGGCTCATACAGTTATGTGGCAGTGGGATCAAGTGGTGATGATTTAGATGCATTGGCGGAGCCATTGCCAAAAGATAATAGCAGTTGCCAGCCTTTAGCTTCACCACCACTTCAAATTTTATTTGCTGGGGAAGCAACTCACAGAACCCATTATTCTACAACTCATGGAGCTTACTTCAGTGGTCTTAGGGAAGCCAATAGGCTTCTTCAACATTATCAATGCGTTGGGATTTATAACAACTAGTACTAGCATTTTTCTCCCCTTTTTAATTTTTTGAACATTAATTTCGTTGATATTATTCTCATTTTCATCTTCAACATCATTGTTTCTCTTTAAGGAAAGTAGTGAGTGACTACGAAAAATCAATATTAGAAGCTGCAAGTTGAAAAGTGGGACGGGGACATTTAGGTGAACTGTAGGAAGCAATTTCCCCCCTATATTTCTTTTTTTTTTTTTTTTTTTTCATCTATTTGGCGTAGTTTCTTTTCATTTGATCTCTCATTAGTCCTTAAAGCATGCAAACTAGTGGGGTTTTGACTTATATTCAGAATTATCTGATGTAGAACTAAAGCTTTGGATGCAACCTTCATTTGTGTTCACCTGCTCCTACCAATGGACAGGACTCATCAGCTCTTCTACTGAAACAAAATATGGCTTGCCAACTTCCCAGGCCTGTCAATTCTTCATTGATTTAAAACAAAGCCCTCTAACGAGAAATTCTTTTAACTTAGGCATGAAAATAAGCTTTTGACATGTATAAAATTGTGTATCGTGGTAAAGATATACATATCTCCATTAACATGGTTATATACATATAAAGTATTTATTTGTAAAAGAGCTTGGAAAACCCCTTTTAACACCCTTTAATTAAAGCATTCTTTGTTTGAGTGGGATTAGAGCTTGGAAAACTTGGGACAATAAATGAGCTTGCTAAAGTTTATGTGAATCACATGATAATAGATAGAGCCACCAATGCTGGGGTCCAATGTGGCACTTCTTCTGCCCACATGAACAGTAGCGGTCAATCAGACCAGTAACAAAAGGAGAAAAACAAAGTACCAAGGTATTTGACACCACATAAGACATCTAAACTTATTATGTGAATTAAGTTAGATACAACTATATGTTATATATAAAATAAAATAAAATAAAATAAAAGAATGACATGTGAATGTAATAGGCTGAATGTTCAACTAATAAAACTCCTATGAAAACGTCCTTCACCTCGAGACAGAATTGGAGATGCTTATGGCCATCTGATTGCGATGATCTTTTGTGCAGAAGCTAGCTTGGTCGGGATTCATGAAAATGATAGGTCCCATCCCATCCTTGTCTGGTACTATATATGTGACTACGTGTATAGGTGATATGCCAGACATACATGTAGACAGTTAGTTCTAACATAGTGGCCTACCAGACGTATCGTGTTACTATTGGATTTTTTCACTTTTCTATACAAAGCAAAGCAAATCAATCGTGCTTGATACTTGCTTGCCTCCAGACAGATAAAAGACGGTCCACAAGCAGCGCCGACGTAGCAGCCCAAGTTACAAAGACATTTCTGTCGCAATGTGTGAAATTTTTTTGGGTCAATCGTAATGTGTCAATAATGTTGTATGTTTAATCCAATCCATCTGATTACCTTGTACTACAAAATATAACCCAGTTTGTGTGAGAGATTTTCAAAATAGATAAACCCAAGAGTATCAAAGATTGGAAAGACTACGATATTAAGGTCAGGTAAACAGCGCGAGGCGCATACAGAGGAATTCGTATTAGATATCGATGTACCCAAAAGCAACATTTTTGGGCAAGGATGGACAACTGACGTCGGGACTTGGGCGCCCGACACCCTGGTACTCGAGACACCAATTCTCTGGGTCGTCGACGCAAGGTTTTAGCACCCAACACTCGAGACGTAGAATTCTGTAAAACCTGTATTTTGACTTGTTTCAATAATTGTGTCTTTTTGGACAATCATTTTTTTCCATTAGAGTGTGTTCTTTCATAAATATATGTCTCACTTCATCAAATGATGTATTCATGAAAGGTTGCATCTCTTATTTGAAGGGTTGTTCGTCCGCATCAAAGGGTATGAGAAGGCCTATAAATAGAACCTTTCTCCAAATCAATTCCTTTCTTCTTTTGTGTACAGAGAAAATTGAATAAACTATTGTTTAGTAAAATACAAAGAGTTTTATGGTGATGCCATTGTATTTGGGCACCATTGGTGGTGCCCAATTTGACTTGTAAGAGTGGGTAAAAATTGAAGATATAAGCAAAACAACAGGTTGCAAGAACTTAATTGCAATGAAGTTAGAAGGGGTTAGTTGCAATTTTCTTTTTTCTTTTGTTTCTCTAATCTTTCTTCTTCTTCCTTGTGACGGGTCAATCCATTCAGGTTCGTGAGGGTGAAATTAATACGACGACGTTCATTACTGGTTCAACAGAGCGATTCATGAAAGAGTGATTCCCCACACGATATAACACATTTTTCTCGTGGGCAATCACCCTTTGATGATTATATATCACATGCCAATCTGTGACGTAGTCTCGGTATGATACATATAATCCAACAAATGAAAATCTACCTTGGTTTCCCTCTAATCATCATTATTGCCACTTATATGTCAATAAGGCTATCTGCGATCACCATGATAATTGCCCACAATATATGTGGTCTCTTATGCATAAATCAAGTTGATATGTAACAATTAACTGATTAAAATTTAAAACACATCCAAATTAATCAGATAATTAATCTAATTTCAATTTAAGAGTAATGAATGTCACGCAAACCAACTCAAGCTTCAGGTGTTTTGTCCATTGATTGGGTTGAACTTGACTAGGACCATCGAATAGACGACACATGCAAATTGGACAGATTGTATTGCAAGGTGTTATATCTTACTTCTTGATGTTGTTAGCAGCACGTTTTGTTTGCTTCAATCAAAGTTAAATGTAACCGTGTACTTGCCCGCACAATTTCCTTCTCATTGAACTAAAAACAATAACGCAAAGTTGAACCATTATTTCTCATTATTTGACCCATAGCCCTACCATGCACTTAATAGCAAGGAACTGAATTATTTACCAATTGAAACAAAACCTTAACATAAAAAGAATTGATAAAGAATGTGAATTGCATCGTGGGTCTCTTACTTTTCTCCTTTTAGCCATGGATGTTGAAGATAATCCCTCGGTTTCTTTTCTTTCTTTATTCAGCAACTCACAATTGTGATTGTTCACAAAATATACGGATCACTCAACCCCATAGCCTATTGCTTTTCTGTTTATTCAGTTGGATGTACTTTAATCATTCAAAAAGTATGGTTCCCATCACCTTCACCTTTGGACAAATTAACATTTCTTTAACTTTACGTGTCAAATTCTTTATCATATAATGATCCTGCTTTTCCTTTTTTGCAAATTTTAGATTAAAAGTTTAATGATAGATGATTAATAAGAGATCTCTATGACTCTATCCCTTCATTCTTTTCTAAATAAGAATAACTTTTTTCCTCATTTTTGGAGAGCTAATGATGACAACGAGAAGATGACAGATTTAAGTAAGTTATCTCATTGAGGATTTGGAATTTTGCTTTTGGAAGGCCTCGGTGATGATAGGGGTAGAAGATCCTTTAATTTAGCTAATAGCAAACAAAGATCAAGTAGTAGGGCACTTAAAAATGTTGAGAATGGAATCTAGAGGTGTAGTCCTAGGCTAATAAGGTGTTCTGGAGTTTCTTATATTCTTTGTGGGATTCCCCTTAATTTCCTAAGCTTTAATTTAAGGAAATATTAACTAGTATCATAAGGACACTCGTTAAGACATTAAAAAAACAAGTTTTAATGAAAAAATGATATAATCGAGAAATGAATTAGTTTTTCAATAAAAGTTTGTTTTTTCTTGATTCCTTAATTTGTATCATTAAAACACTATTTAGTCAGACCCATAAGTAAAAAGAAGTAAGCTTTGAGGTTAAGTAATTCACTAATCCCTAGATTGATTGGCCTCTATCCTGCGCTATGAATCAATCAATGTGATTTTGTGGAAAAGATTTTAAGAAAAGGCTTAATTGCACTTTTGGTCCCCCAGATATCACGATTGTGCAATTTTGGTCCCCAGGATTTTAATTGCGCCAATTGGGTCCTCCAAGTATCACGATTGTGCAATTTTGGTCCCTCAAGTTTCAATTGCGCCAATTGGATCCCCACGTATCATGATCGTGCAATTTTGGTCCCCCAATTATCACGATTGTGTAATTTTTAACGTCAGTAACCTACATAGGACACGTGAAACTAATTTGACACTTAGTGAAGTCAATTTGACAGTTTACGGAACATTCTTATAAGACATCATTGACATCTCACACAATTTAATAATCAAATGCACATCTGTCACATAAGAATGACACGTAAACTGCCAAACTAGTCTCATTAAGTGCCAAATCAGTCGCACATGTGCTTCGTCGGCTATTGATGTTAAAAGTTGCACAATCGTAATACTTTGAGGACCAAAATTGCACAATCATGATACTTGGGGATCAAAATTGCACAATCATATGTGGGGGACCCAATTGGCACAATTGAAACTTAGGGGACCAAAATTACACAATCATGATATTTGGAGGACCCAATTGGCGCAATTAAAATCCGGGGGATCAAAATTATACAATCATAATATCTGAGGGACTAAAAATACAATTAAGCCTATAAAATAAAAAAAAGAAGACCGATAGGACCGTTAGCAGCACATCGAGTCTGAGTTCAGGCTGTATCTGAATTGAAATGTTTGTCTTATAATACTGACTATTCAGGCATGCTATAGTCAGTATTGATAGTGTTTCTATCAATCTACGACTTCAAAATATATTATTTAGGGATAAATATATTTTTGATCCCGTAAAATAGTAAAATAACAAATTTTGGTTTTGGTTCCTATAAATTTTTTTTTTGTTTTTATTTCTCTAAAATCTAAAATCAATATTTTTGGTCCCTACTATCATGTGATATCCATTAACTACTTATGTGTATAACAGAATGTGATATAGTCATCCCAAGTGACACTCAATGACCTCTGTGGTATCATGTTAGCATATTATTCCCCTAAAAAATCTCTTGAACCCTAAAATAAATATATTTATCTACCTTAAAATAAATGCTAGAGACTAAAAATGATGATATTAAATTTTAGAGGGATAAAAATAAAAAAAACAAATTACAGGGATAAAACCAAAATTTTCTCATTTTATAAGGATCAGAACTATTCATTTAATATTTTAGAAGGATGAAAACCAAATAATTTTTTTTATAAGAACTAAAATTAAAATCCATTTATTTTTTAGGGACTAAAAACATATTTAGCTCTATTATTTATCATCTATTATCAAAACGGAAAGGCATTGAGTCCGCAAAGGAAAAGGTTTTATGATTTTATGGAATTTCTATTAGGATTAAATTGATAAAATTTATCTTGAAAAAAAATTATTTTTTTATGCTTGAGCAACTCGAGTAGCTGGTCCAACTTTAATCCAGAATAATTATAATGCTTTTTATTCATAATTTGGGCAAGAAATGCAAGAATTTCAAAAAATTAATATATGTGAAGTTACAACAAGAATGTTATGTATAAACATTACATGCTTATTGAGCGAGAAATTCCAAAGAAAAAGTTTGTGAGAGAATATTTGAGAGATAATTTTTATTTAGCATGTGAAAAATATTAAAAAAATATATATATTTTGATTTGGTAATGTATTATACATTTTTAAGTGGATGGGTCTGATATTCATCATTATAAAAATGATTAATGGATGTGTTGGATGATTTTTATTTAAATGAGTCATAGATGGATTGAATTTTTTTAATAGATTTTTAGTGGATCATAATATATTAGTGAATTATTTTTGACTCATTCATTATAATCCGAACCAAATTCATCCGATCGATCCGTTTGTCACCCTTATGCTAAATCCATGTGTGGGTAGGACTGAGCCCGAATTTCACTTTAAGGGGGTCAAGACCAAAGAGCACATGCCTTAAAAGTAAATAAAAATTTAAATACTTCAATAAAATAAAAGACTATTCTAGTAAAATCTAAGATGAAAGTAAGGGAAGCACAAAAACGTCCATCCTGTTTTTTTTTTCTAACAAGTTATAAGAAAAATAAACAATTACAAAACTTGATTGCATTTCTTTCGGTGCTTGTGTTGTTATTCTCCAAAAAAAAAAAACATAAAATGCGTTATAATTCATCGATCAAAACATAATATTCATAACAACTATTATATATATTATATTTTAATTAAAAAATAACGTCACATGCACTCAAAAAAATATACATAAATTTTGATCAATAAACAATTACTAATGAAGAAAATCATAAAAAAATGTAGAAGAGATGACTTTTTTAGTTTCTGTTTTTTATACGGAGAAGTTTTTTTTTTTGGTGAGCCTTATATAGAGAAGTTATATATACGAAAATGCATATATGCATAAAAGAAATGGATACCAACAAAAGATCTACATTTAAATAAATATAAACTGTTACACCGAAGAACTTTTAAAATACTATCAAAGTAATATTTAATTTTGAAACTGTTTCGAGAGATAAATATAAATTTAAATAAATAAATAAATAATATTTTTTAATTATTTGAAGCGACATAACTTGTTCAATAAAATGCTATATTTTTTTAGAGTTTAATTTTTATGTACTGTCAATGTAAATTTTTTTACACTGTCAATCAGTCAAAAATCATGGTATGAGTGACTTTTAAGGTAGTTAGGATAAGAGTTAAACATTTTAACTCATGTGACAATTTTTTATTGATTGAAAGTGTAAAAAATTATTTATAATGAAAGTGTATATCAATTAAATCTTTTTTTAAAACTTTGTGTTACAGATAAAGAGAAAAAGAGTATTGGAAAGTATATTTATCTTATTTTATTAGGTGACTTCTTCGATACCCCCAATAATTTTAGGGTAAAAGTTATCCTGTCCAACCAGAATACGCCACCTTAATTAAGTGAGTCATCGTAGTAAGTCAAGTCAAATGATTCTCACCATCTGATTGGGACCACCTAGGTGAGGTAAAGTTACAGTTGAGGTACCGGAGAATTCACCATTTCATTATTCTAAAAGAAAAATGTATAAGAAGAGTCATTATTGTTTGAAATGGATGCACAAATAAAGTGATTCATACAAAATCAAATAAAAATGGTTCCTGAGGGTGTGTCAAACTATCCATTACCAGATATATATATCATCAACTGTTTTTGTTAGTTTATGAATGATGTTACAATCAAAAATTAATTTATAACAAAATCATCTATTTAAAGTTTTCCTAGAAAAATTTTCGAATACATTAATTATATATGTGACATTATTGTTATTATTATTATTATTTTATTATATAACATGTATCATAATTTATTTAAAAAAAAAATCGCGGGTATTACAAAAAGTTATCATGTCCAATCAAAATGCGCCACCTCAATTATATAGGTTATGATAATGAGTTAAATTAAATGTTTTTACCATTTGATTAGACCACCTAGACAGGGTAAAGTTACTCTTAAAGTAGAGAAAAATTCACCAATAAAAAAAACTGTCAGTTCGACAGGACCAAAGGGTAATTGACCCACTTTTAGAAACTGTTTACCAATATAACTTTGTTTTGAAACTATTTACCAAACTAACCCACTTTTAGTCACGTGACATTTTTTATTATTTTTTTCTGACACTGAAAAACGTTACTTTGACTAGCGTTTTCTAAAAACGCTACTGTCAGTAGCGTTTTTACCAGATTGTGCAATCTGGCTCGCTGTAAAAAAATTTAAAAATTTTATGTTTAGGCCGACGCTAGAGGTGTCACCCGTCTGAGGGTGAAGATCTTCAGCTTCAGACTAGTGAAGAAATGTATCAGACGGGTAAAGATCTTCATCTTCAATCGGGTGAATAAATGTATCAGACGGGTGAATAAAATCTATCAGACAGGTCTTCAGCTTCAGACGGGTGAAGATCTTCAGCTTCAGACGGGTGACACCTCTACCGTCGACCTAAACATAAAATTTTTAAATTTTTTTATAGCGAACCAGATTGGCACAATCTGGTAAAACGTTACTGATAATAGTATTTTTAGAAAACGCTAGTCAAAGTAACCTTTTTCAGTATTAAAAAAAATAATAAAAAATATCACGTAACTAAAAATAGATTAATTTGATAAATAATTTCAAAATAAAATTATATTGATGAATAATTTTTAAAAATGAGTCACTTTGGTCAGATAAATACCGCAGGACCAAATGGACCACTGTTCCCCCTGCAACATTTTGGCCCCTCCCTCCCATGGTAGTTAACCTGCTGATCAAATCAGCAGTAAAATTTGGTTCTCGTCAATAGTTGTGCATCTCGATAATATCAAGGCTCACTTCATCAAAAATGACTAATAAATTAGTTTATTGCGGATAAGTTAATTTTTAGCTGAAAATTTATAATTGATAGTTGAAAAGCTAGTTGATTGAATTTAAAGTGTTTGATAAAATTAGTTGTTGAACTAACTTATAAATGTAAAATGAGATAAAAGGGCATATTTATGACAAACATAGTAAATTGAGAATTTCATTAAATAAGTGAGGGCAAAAATAAAAGAAAAGTCAATAAGTTATAAGCCATAAGCTAAATAAATTAGCTTATGAAGAAAAGCTAAAAGCTTATGAGATAAGCTTGTTTATCAAACACCTCTACTTTAGTCAAACTAGCTTATAAGCTAATCAAATACTCCCTCCGGACCTATATATAAGAAAAAAAACCTAATTTCACATGTATTAAGAAAGTTAGTTATATTAGTTTAATTGTCTTTATTTGTGTAAAAAATAAGTTATAGTTACTAAACTATCCTTTCTTGGTAGTATATAATGCTCTTGAAAGTTGTGTCTTGGGAGTGTATAATGTTCTTGAAAAATAAAAAAAATAATTAACCAAAGGATATTTTTGATACAGTGACATTAAATAGGATTGATTTGATTGACTTTTACTTATATTTAAATCCAAAAAATTTAGATATTTTTTTATTTATATATAGATCCAAAAGAAATAAGCTATAAACTAACGTGTACATGCCAAACAGAATCCAAACCTCTGAGGAGGATATCGTCTAGGAGAGTTTAGAGGAGTGGCCTGCATTCAATTTCATTAACCAAGTGTTGTGACTTGTGCATTAGCCACTTAAAATCCCTTATCCACAGCCCATAATTCTGCACAATTATCAGTAGTGTCACCAATCCATGATTATGCGAGCCAATATCGTCAACTTGTGTTGAATTCAACGTAAGGTTCAGTTGGTCAGGGAGTATCTATTCGTGGATAGCATTAAAGGCACCGCTCTCATTAATAGAAATGTTATCAATATACTTTTTAATATTTTTTTTTTAATATGTTCTTTTCTATTAGTTAAAATTCATGTGGGTCCTACAAAATTTAATTGGCACCAACATAAATTAATAGGACCTATACTAATTTCAACCAATAAGAAAGTGTTGGAAAAAAGTATTAGAGAATATATTGCTAATATTTTTTGAGTTGTAAACACCCCCCATAATAGTGGAATGCCTCTCGCCTTAGGTTTTTTTTTATATTCTCTTCGTAATAAAATATAAGCAAATTTAATCACTTTCACATTCATTAAGATAATTAGTTATTTATATTTAATGTTGTTAATTTCATTTAAAAGTTCAATTTCAATATCTAAATTATCCCTCTTTGTTTATTCACATTAATTATATTATATGAAAACTTATTTCAATTAAATCCAATAAAATGAAGGGTATTTTTTATATACTATTATTAAATAGGATGCAAAATATCAACTTTAACTTATATTTCGTTATAATTTAGATGAATCAATTTTTGCTTATATTTTATTACGGAGGGAGCATCTATTTTTGACAATAGCCTCCCTCATTCATTGCTATTTTTTTTATGTACGTACTCATCTTATTTTGGTTCAACAGATAAGGTTGAGAACTTGAAAGTCAGTCTTCACATATTTTCCTTAGCAGGTGTGGTGTGGTGTGGGCAGGCAGCAGGGGCGAGCGAGGGTAACAACAATGAAGATTTGTTGACACGTCTTCGCCACTCTTTTTAACAAAAATCTAATATAAAGTAGAAGAGTCAAAATTCTGCTATGATGGAATGCGATAAATATTCCAATTGCGAAATGAATAAACTATTTATTACATTCAATTTGTTCTTACATAAAATTTCTAATAGAAAAAGAAAGAATTTGCTTTGTGGTAGAATGGAGTGGTAGTCTGACACCTTTTGCGTCTCCAACTCTCCTTGTATAGAAATGTGTGATGTGTGTGGGCTCAATGCTTCATCGTTACAAGCCCTGTAATGTGTGGAGTAATATTCAGTAGAATATCTTGAGTATGTACACAGCACTTGCAACCAATTTCTTTTATCTACACTTGTTGTTAGCCAGGCTATGCATGATTGGGCCTTCGCAAATCGCAATCTGGAGGTGTAAAATTCAACTACCCAAAGTGATGGAGCATCATTATTGGACTACACAATCGAATACTTTCATAATTAACTTAGTAAGAACCCCACTACATTTATTTGGTAAACTGCTGCATCAAAGGATCCTAGCTGCATAGGGCCTCAACTGAGAACTTCTTTGCAGTCCCTGGACATGGATCTCCCCCAAAAACTTTAGGAGCTACAGTTACCATGCAAGATTGCTTGCCAATGCAGTTCTGCCAAAAAAAATGGCACAAGGATAATTAGCAGCAGAAGAAAAAATGATAATAATAATGAGTGAGATGCATTATGCATTACTCAAAGTCAAATGATTTGTCCAGTAATTCCCGTTTGTTGCTGCCATAAAAGCTTAACAAGCAGAGAAAACAAGAGATATGAGAGAAAATGTGCTAGTTAATACAATATCACGAGTGTTAATAATTATAATAGTTTGTAAATCATTAGAAAATCCAGGACTATTAAGTTAAACCAGGCCTTCAAGAGAACTGAGTGAAGTTGTCTGACTGAAACAGAAGCGCATATCAGAAGATATCTAAGAGGTTCTGGCTGATGATTTTATTAGGGTTTATAAGCATTAAATGAAATAAAATGGTCTGAACTTGAATACCCTTTCAGAAGCATCATATGATTTGTGAGCATGACAGCTTCCCTCTCGAAAGTTTCCACAAGTTCCCTGTGGCAATCCATAACTTGCAAATGTAATCTGGGAGATCTTTTGCCCTGCTGGACACCACAAATGAGCTTTGGGTCTAACAACTTTTCCAGAGTCTAGCATCTGTCGATTCTTTAGAGTTGGCTGCCCTTCATATATATCAGCACACACACTTGCTGCTGTTCTTTTCACCACAGAAATTCCAGTAGGGTCACCTCCCCATTCTTCAAACACAACCAGATAGTTCCCACTTGGGTTCAGCCATGACCGAGGAACATGGTACCTGTCCAATGCCAACAATAGGTTGTGTCATGATATTCAAATTACACCATTCACTGTTGTAAAATAAATTGTTGTACAAACTCTTACCATCTCTGGGAGGGTTCTCCACAGTTTGTCCTGCATTTTTTATCAGTATAAGTTCCAGCATAATAACAAACCCCACAGCTGCCATGTGCTATATATCCAGGCCAATGGCGTCCAATGCTCCGACCATTTATCCATACTTGACCCTTTCCCATGCTAATCATATCTAGAGCCAATGGATCATTGCCTGCTGGTGTGCTAAAAGTTGTCTACTAACATCAAAGCTTAAAATTACTCAGAATATATTCAGATGCAGGTGATTATCAATAAATTATAACAGTGACAGAAATGCAACATTTGTTGAAAGGTTAATCTCACCTTGTACCATGTCAAAGGTTGCTTTTTAACCAATAATGATCCTTCTACCCATTCAACAGAGGTACTACCACTTACAGTGTGAAGGTTTAACGCCTCGCCTTTCAGACCAATCTGCCCAACAACATCCAATTGAGTAAATCTCTTGCTGTTGCTATTCGGGAAAGCAAAAGTGCTTAAACAAAGAAAAAATAAAAAATTATTTCTTCTTTTGCCTCTTTTAGAAAAGTTTGCACCAAAATCTGCTCAACTACATACATAATGCTTAAACCTTTTCTTAGTGCCTAGACAGACTAGTTTAAACAGCAATTTTCAGTGTTGATGCATTTCTTATCTATGTAGAATTTCCATGCTAATTGAGTGAATCCAAAAATGGCACAGATGCTTATTTTTCTACGAATATTGCCTTATTAGTAATCGGGTTTAAACAAATATTAACACTTAATATCTCCTTGTTTAGTCTTCACCTCAGCATTTATCTATATCTATTTGTTTGTTGATTTTTTTTTTTTTTTGGGTGGAGAGGGGCACACACTTACCACTATTTTAAAACCTTTCAATGTTACTACTCAGCAAAACAGTAGATAACAAACCTTGTAAGACCATTTCTGTTGTGACAAGTCTCTGTTCCCCTCATTTAGACCCGCAAGTGTGACTGGGCCTAACACCCCAACATTCCATGTTTCAAAGTGCACGCCAACATTCTGCCATTAATTGAACATAAAATAAGATTAAAAACGCGAAAAAAAAATAATCTGAAAATAAAAAACATTACAGAAATCACATAGATATCAGAAATGAGAAAGAACTAACCGGGAGACCCACAGCAACACTAAGCAAAGAAATCTTGTTATTTCCAACTCTCAGCTTAACACTGTCACTAAATGTTAATTTAGGAAACTCCAATCCCCCGTACACAGTTCCTGGATTCATACAGGAGATGGATAAGTAAAACTGGAGTTCATTGTAACAAAACACTAGGCAAAAAAGTTACAATTTTATTTCACCTGAAAGTTGACCGTTAATGAAAACATGCAGAGCGTGACCTGCTGACATTGCGGTAAGAAGAGGAGATTGTCCATTCTTTATAAAACCCTCATTAGGATCAATGTTGACACTGAATAAGTGATATAAATATTATGGAGAGAGGATAGAATAAGTATCAAGAAGAACATTCCAATTATTCGTCTTTTAGAAGTCAAAGACATGATCAGTTGAAAGATACTTACTCTGTCATATACCACAAATAATCTGTAGAGTCCCGGGTGACATTAATCTGCTCCCAAAGTGCATCTGCTGTGATGGAATCATCTTCACTGGACGATGCAGGTTCTTCATTGTATGACTGCCAAGTGAATTCACTGTTAACAGCAGTCATCTTCATCTGGGAGCTCTGGGCACCAAACTGCAAAAAATTGGTAAACAATATGAATGTTCACACTTGAAGAAAATCTCAATATAGTGAATACAAAGGATTTCTGTTCAAAACAATATATAATGTTTGTCTGTCCTCCAATAACAGCTCAAGTGTTGAGATTTCCAGTTTTTACAAGAACTATATCAGTGACAGATTCATTTCTACATAAATAATTTCGACATACATTCCATTATTGAATAACAAAAAAGCGCGACATTTAACATAGCAAGCAGTATTGCCTTACCCTTGCAGTGTTGAAGACTGCAGTTTTGCAGTCAGGAAGAATGCTGATAGACCAAGGTGGTAGGTCATACAGTCCATTTCCAAATGTAACTTTTCCGGAAGATTTGGTGTCATAATTTGCAAGGAATGCAGCACAAGCACCAAAGTTTGTTTGGAACACATGTACCTAAGATAATATTAACATAAATCAGCAAATAAGTTTTCAACACAAAAGCCTGTTGAGTTTCTTCATAAACCAGCTTAAGGAGTTTACCTCCAGGTTATTTCCAGGCCATGTCACCCTGGGATCTACAGACACTAAAGCTGGCTCACACAGCTTGATTGCTTTGTGCAAATCTCTCAAATGCCCCCATTTTGGTTCATTTAGAAGTCCTGGTATAGTCGAACAAGCTTCAGACTAGCGTGAAAATATTTCTCACTCGGCTTTACCCGTGTGATGCCTAAAGTTAGTATGTGCAATTTGGTAAAACATAATGATCACGTTTTCCGTCTAATGTCACTCTTACCAAGTTACAAAAGCTTATATATGTTTTAAAGATATTTAAATGTATGAATGTCATCATCCAAAGCATGTAAAAAAAAATTGACCTTATATCATTTGCATACCGTATTCGTCAATGGGAGCATCATAGTCATAGCTTGTGGCAATGAAGGGGCCACCAGATGTCCGACCGAAGTTAGTTCCTCCATGGTACTGGGCCCAAAAATGACATATTAGACTCAAATAAAAAATTCCACAGCATGAATATGTAATGTATACTATTAGTACATAAAAGGTGGGAAATACTAACAATGGATCAATCATAATTGCAATAGGCCAACTTACCATGTAGTAGTTAACAAATGAGCCACCATTCTGTATGAATCTCGCAACTGAGAATGCCATGTCTTCTGCTGGTCTACGAGGGACTGCACCACCAAACTCAGTGTACCTACAGAACAGGAAACATAAAACTAAATACAAGATCCAGATAAGGTATTTTGGGCATTTTTTATTGGTATGGGTGCATGACATACCAGCCAGTCCAGTTCTCTGTCCACATTTTGGGTTTGTAGTTCTTGTTGGGAGTGAAGTTTTCACAGTAGAACCCATTGCAGGTGTCAATCTATTGCACAGTCAGTAAATACAAATCAGAGAGACAGAGATGCAAGGAAGTAGAATTACAAGTTCTTCCCCAAAACACGTTAACTACTGCAGTTATAGAACAACCCAGAACCAAGAGTAAGGCTATGTTTGAGAGTTTTGAAGAATATGGAATGAAATGGTTAGTAATAGAGTGATTTAGAATGGAGCGGAGTGAAAAGGTAAAAGTATATCACTCAATTGTTTGAAAGTTTTAGTGAGGAAATGAAAGGAGATTTCACTCCATTGTTTGGAAGTACAATGATAATTAATAAAGTGAAATGAATTATAAACCAAAAAGTGAATTACACTACACTCCATTCCAAACCCCCAAATTTGAGGATATTAAAATTTGAGGATTTGAGTGGTATGGAATGGTTTGGATTTCTATTGTTGACCATTCCACTTCATTACTTAAAAATTATCAAACAATATGTCGGAATCTTTTTATCATTTCACTCTATTGCTAACCGCTTCAATTCATCCATCCAAACATAGGTGAAGGAAGAAAAGAGAAGCGAAATATCAAACAGTAAAAACAACAACCTGAAACCACCTAAACAAATAGAATACTGTTGAAAAACACAACAAAAAGAGAAGAGATGCTTACAACAGGATCAGGAGCGTCTTCTTGCTTGCACATAATCCAAGGGACGCCAGTGTCTAGACCTACAGCCATTTGAGCAGCCCATTTGGTGTAAGCTTTCCCAGGTGCACCAATTTCCCACTCCACTGGTCCAAACTCGTTCTCTATCTGCCATACTCAATTGCAAAAATATAATAATAATATAATAATAATAATAATAACAATAATAAAACTAGTATTAATTCAGCATCACCATCATGGTTGCCTTGTTATTACTCCCAAATTATTTATTCAGGCTTTTTTTTTTTTTGGACAAGAATTCAGGCTTTTTTTGTAAAATAAAATTATGATTATTTAAAAACTGAGGATATGCATATGCAATTTGGATATATATAAATAATTCTAAATCATCCTATTAAATAAATAAAATATTGAATAATTTTTATACTTTTAAAATAATTAATGCATTATTTTTATTTAATATTTTATTTATTTTTTATTTAGTAGACCAGGATGTTATAGGAGGATGTAACAAACTCATACATAAAATCATTTCCTTGCCTGAGACAGAATTATTGGACCTCCTTGCGTCTGAAACAATTTTTCTGCCTTCATCACGCTCACAATCTTCTCACTAAATTTTTGCATTGCGGCCTACAAAATTGGATGGTTGTTTAGAAAATTAATTCATTTCATTTCATAATCGAATAATAATGGTAATGATTTAATTAATTAGGATGGCCAGAATTGAAAGTTCCAACCTTGAAAGGCTCATTGTCTGTTCTGAAAGCAATACCCGGAACATACTTAAGCCAAACAGGAAATCCCCTGAATAGAGCAAACAAAGCATGTGACCCTTTAAGTGTTGACTAAGCATTATTCTCCTTTTTCTATAAACAATAATTATCCTCTGCCTATTCTATAGAATTATAAGGCACATTATCAAAATTATTAATTACCCAAAGTTCCATTCAGCACATATGTAGGGACCAATGCGGAGATGAACATAGAGGCCAGCTTGCTGCACCAGCTTGATGAACTTAACCAAGTCGTATCTATCCTTGAAATAATACTGCATTTTTTCAAAAAATAAAAAAAAAAAGGATATTTAACTTTTTACAAAAAAAAAAAAAATACAAACACAAAACTTAAGTGTAATTTCATAGTATTTAGATGTTGTTTTTATATAACATCTTTAACCGTTCGTTAACCAAAATAATATGAGTAATAGTAGCAAGCATCAACTAAAGCACTTGTCGAATTGCCCTTAAAGTTTTTTTCCGAAACAGGAAAACATTTGCGTTGCGTTACGTACGCTTCCTGGAGAAGGCTCGTGTCCATTCCAAAAGACATAGGTTTGTATAACATCTAGGCCTCCATCTTTGGCCTTTTGAATAAGCTGTGGCCACATCTGCAGTCACGCGGAGACAGTGAGAAACATAATAAAAGATGGGGCTAATGGTGCTTAAAAGCTGTTTGTTTCAAACTATTTGATGTCTGTTTGGTTTAGATTTTGAATGATTTAAAATCACGTTTGCTTTCGGTAAAAGTGATTTTGGGATTATAAAATTTATACACCAAAAGTGATTTTATTCTTTATATTTACACATCAAAAATGATTTTACATTGTCATTTAAATAAAACCAATTCTTTTAAACTAACTTATAAAATATCATTATCAAATATAAATTATTTCTTTAAACTCAATTTTTTTAAAATTAATTTTTTCAGAATCAATTCCTTCAAAATCTAAATCAACGAAACGTGGGGAGATCATGAATGAATGAAAAAACTGGAATGCATAAAAACAAATTAGACGCAGCATATATTGGCAGGAGGAGGAGAGTGAGTGAGTACCTCAGGTGTGCTCCTTGGATAGTGGATGGAGCCAGAGATCAAAATTCTTCTCTGCCCATCAACAAGAATGGCTTTGTGATCATAAGTCACAGAGGCTGTGACTACTGCAGAAACCCACATAAATAACAGCAGGATAAAATACTTCCTCCTCACTAAATTCTCCATAACAAGGTGAACACATATAAATAATCAGCTTTATTGTTTCTCAAAGCAATGGACTTCTGTCTTCTTTGCACGTTTAAAACTTGAAAAGAGAAGAACGGGCTTGGCTTCTATTTTTGTATAATTGCAGAATGCCTTTTTGATTATTTTGAGAATGAAGAAAAGAGATGGCAGAGACTTAAAAGTATGGCAGGTGAGGTGTGTGGTTTTGAATTTGATGGCTAACGCAGCTGCTGAGAATGAGAAGACTGTAACTGCTTTATTTATTTATATATTTATATCTATATACATGTACATTAGGAAAACCAAAGGTAGGAGTAGGAGCTTGGAGTCTGGGACCCATTCCCTCTTTCATTCCTTCCATGGCTGATGGCACTGACCCCACACGGAACCGAACTAGTGCAAATTATATATCTTTTGCCTTTGCTTGCTTGAGTGAATGAATGAATGAATCTTCATTTCTTTTCTTATGATGAGTATACGTACGTTTAAGACAAAAAAAACAAGGTTGGTGTTTTGGCTACCCTTAAAAGCGACCTACTTCATGGTTCCTTATTTTCACTGCAACATGTTGCTCCTCTATCTAACTCATAAAGGAAGATTCCACCCATGTCCATTTCTTATTTTAAGCTGCTTTCAATTCAATCTTGTTACCGTGAGTTCTGAAGAGTGTATGTCTTATAAAAAGCTTATAAGAATAGTTTATAAAAATAAATTCATATAAATAGTTTATAAAAATTATTTATGATCTTTTTATAAGTTCTTTTTTTATTTTTGTCAAAAAACTTATAAAAATAAATTATTTTAAGCTTATTGAATAAGTATTTAATTAAGCTGTGTATCCAAACGCATCCTTATTCTTTTGTACCTTGTGTCGGAAACAAAATTCCTACTATTTTTTAATTTATTCGATTTTTAAAAAAACAGAAATGATTTTATTTAAAACTTATATTTGAAATATTAAAAAAATATGAAATATAATTTGATTTATAAAATTTAATAGACTTCATTTTTTATTTAGAAATAATATCAAATTTAGTAGGATCATATTAATTACTTTTAACTACTTCTGATATGTATAAAAATATAAAATAATGAAATCAAATCATTTCCAACTTTACCAAACACAACCTCGGTTCCAGCCAATTGTAAACCTATATTGCCGAAATAAATTTTATGGGTGTATATTATACTATTATGGTGAAATGTTACGTAAAAAAACATGAATTTAATTAGTACATATTGATAGTTGTGAAATTTTTTTATACTGTCAATCAATTAGAAATTGTTCATATCAATTGCACTAATCATGAATAACAATTAAACTCAAAAAACATAACTAAAATTATTCTTTGAATAAGTTATTTTTTTGTTTTTTTATAAGCAGTTATATTTTTTGTTGTTGACCCTTTTAGGAAGAACAAAAGTTAGAACAATTTATATTTGGTTGATTTATCTTTTGATATACTATTTAATTTTGGATGATAAAAAAAATACTATTTAATTTTGAATTGATTGGTCCAAGTGAGTAGATAATCAACTCTATGAAACTTAATTTTAATATGCTATAACAGTGTTCAATTTCTTTTAGAAGAAAAAGAGCCCGAGATTCCATTTTTGTAGTGTAGTAACTAGTAAATAGTACGTTTTTTTGGTTTTGGTTGAAGAAAATGAAAAGATTAAAAATAAAAAGAATGAAGAGAATAGATGATTTCTCTTGCGAAAAATATGCTAAAAAGGTAAACAAACAAGTCGCAGTATTTTCTGATTTTGCTGGAAATTGGAACGGACGAATGAATTGGTTCGTGAACGAAAGTCAAGTTGCCGCATCTGAAACACGTGTACCAATGAGGTGAATCCTTTCACTCCAAGCATTTTCCAACTTTCAATTTGGATCCTGGATCCCGGATCCTTCATCCTCCCAAACCAATCATAACATGTATCCATAATAAGTTTGTACAACCAAGCACATGAGCCAGAAATTTGACATGAGAGAATGAAAACCAAATATTATCTATGTCTCTTACTTGCAATTTTGTAACTGGAAAATAGGAAACGCTGGGAAAATTAACCTGTTTGGTTTGGATTGGTCATTTTCTATTTTTATTTTTAATGAAAATAGAAAATGAGCTTAAAAATGCGTTTGGTTGAATTTAATAAAAACGTTTTCATTGAAAACATTTCTTGAATTGGATCAAATCTGAAAACAAAAAAAAAGTTATTTTCATTGTTTTCGTCCCAAATTTTTGAAAATAGGAAATGAAAATAAAAAACAGGAGGTCAAAACAAGCATGTTTTCAAAATGTGAAAATGAAAACAATTTTCAGAAAATAGAAACAGAAAATGAAAATGCAAATTTTTTTTAAAAATTATTGATGATATCATCCCATACTTGTGGTGTGGTTTCAAATCACATAAAAGTGTTACAATAAAATGGTGATACGGTTGCATTAGACTACACATCAGACCATATTATGACCGCATTGGATCGCATTGCAATTCCACAAAACCACAACAAAATACAATAAATTCAAAGTCCTACAAGAAAGCATTCTTCAACAATTCCTCATCACGGAAGGATAATTTCAAGAAGGAGGGAGACACTTCCAATGCCAAAGAGGCCGCGGGTAAAAGTGGACAATCACCAATGTTTGTACAAATTAAGACAGTTTCCATATTACTAATTGAATTGAATTGAATTCGAGGAGTTGTTACGTAAGGAAATCAGCCTAGTGAATATTAATAACGTACTCCCTCCGAACCTATATATAAGCAAAAAAAACTAACTTCACACGTATTAAGAAAGTTAGTTATATTAGTTTGATTGTCTTGATTTGTGTAAAAAATAATTATAGTTACTAAACTACCCTTCCTTGGGAGTGTATAATGCTCTTGAAAGTTGTGTCTTGAGAGTGTATAGTGCTCTTGAAAAAATAAAAAAATAATTAATCAAAGGATATTTTTAAAATACTAGTATTAAATAGGATTGATTTGATTGACTTTTGCTTATATTTAAATCCAAAAAATTTAAATATTTTTTGCTTATATATTAATCAGTCCGAAAGTACTAATGAAATAGTGAACCCATGTGAAATGATGGCTATTAACAACCGGACAATATACAAGCGAAGCGAGCCATCGCTTCCACCAAATACCAATTTTGGATAATACGTTTGCGTTGTTGTTTGATTAATTAATAGAACCGACGAAATATTATTGCGTTAATGTGAATTGAATCTGATTCATAAATTAATCATAATCCAACCCACCATTCTTGGGATGGGATAGCATTTGGTTGTCACTATAAACAAACACGTCCTAAACTAACTTGGCTGTCTTTAGCTTTGCTCATCTCATCTGTTTCCACTTTCCACACCTTTTTTTCCTCAATAATGCGTGACATATCTTATAGCCCTATACCGTATATATAACCCATCCTTTCATAATAATCCTCTAGAGCAGCATGTTCGTAATATAATTTCAGATCGATGCCCGTGCTTAAATCTCGTTTCTTTTTTGTTTTTTAAACAAAATAAGGATAAAACATGAAGGTAAGTGTTTTAATTCTTAGGCTGAATATTTTATTTTATTTTGTTTTGTTTGATTTATACGTTTTAGCTAGGTATGGAAATGGGTGTTTCTTTTCCTTCTGGGCTTTGTGTCAGATGAGTGATGCAAACTTTTATATAAACTGGATATGTGAAGTAAATCGCGTAATAGCTGCTCCTAAAACATAGGCCCAGTAGACACTTTGTTTGGGTTGAGAATGCTCATAGTGATTGGGCGTAGTTTTGGTTTTGGATATTCATGTCTAACTAAGGTAAAATAAGGGCTTATATATATTAGGACCAAACCCGGTGACTACTTCGTACTTACATGGTGGTATGGAGTCGTTAAAATTGCTGGCATCTCCATCACAGTCACCATCTATAATGTCTGTGGTCGACGCGGTAGGCGGCGGGGCCCAACTGCCAAACCTTGATTCCTTGATGCTACAACTAATATGTAATAACCAATAAGCCTTTTCAATGAATATTGTTGGTCACCGGAATTTGGTTACTCTTATCTTGGACCATACCATATTACTCATTTCAGTTATTCAACCCACACGTGTCATCGATTGACCCAAACAAAATGTTCCATAGAGAAAAAATCCGTGGTGTTTTGGATTAATGGACACGAGACCGTTTGGTAGGGTGATATTCGGTATATTTACAAGATATTATGATATCTTAAATGTTTACCTTTACTTACAAAATATTAAAATAGTAAGAGCATATAAGGGGTGTTCAACAAAGTAATTTTAATGAAAATGTAGTGGTATACAGAGTACAATACGTAACACCATGTCCTTGTTTGGATAAGATTTTGAGCCTTCAAAATCCATCCATAATAATCAAGTTTGTTTTTTGAAATTATGTTTGGCTAAAATCATGGTGGATAAAAGTGTGTTTAGAGATGTTCAACATTGATTTTATTGGAAGCTGATAAGATATAGCTTTTCAGTTTGCATTTCAAACGGGTTTTTGGTTTTTACTCTGATACACTCCTCATTTATGAACTAACAGACACCTTCTCTCTTCACTCCCCATACTAATACTCACATCCTTTTAAGTAATTTACACCTCAAAAGTGATTATCCATTACTCTATCCAAATAAAAACAATTCTAAACTCACTTTTCAAATGAGTAAATACTCAATTTGATCCCTGAAATTACAGGATCATATCAACTTAGTCCCCACATGTTATCAATATCCCAAAATGATCCTTGGAATTGCAAAATATAGCAAATGCATCCTTGACATTGTTAACTTAGTTTCAAATGCATCCCGGACATTACCAACTTAATGTCATTATAGTCCATGTAAATACCAACGAAGGGACAAATCTGATTAACTTTCTGCAATTCCATGGATCATTTTGGAATATTGATAATGTGGCGGACCAAGTTGATACGATCCTATAATTTCAGGGATCAAATTGGGTATTTACTCCTTTTCAAATATTATTACTAAACACAAATCAATTTTTTTAACCTCGGTTTTTCTAAAATCAATTATTTTAGAATCAATTTTGTCAATATCAATCCTACCACAATTTAAAACAAACGGACCCATGTTGTGTGGCTATACTCTTCTATACGTTTTAGAGGCTTCGATTTGTTGGTTGTAATGTTTTTTTTGCTATTATGAACCTATACAGTTCAACCTTCTCCGATATTGCCTAGACTACGTTGTCTGGTCGATCAAGTCTGATTTGCATGGCCACGGTCTCCTAGATATTCTTGGCTTCTTAGTTGGTGCTCGGCCGTTAAGATGATGAGTGTACCAACGAACAAAAACGGAGGGAGGGGGAGGCCTTTGGTTGCCATCGCCTCCCCCATGTAAACATCATTTTTTTTTTTCTTATGCATGAAATTATAGGGATTTGTTTGCGTGTCTAATTTCAATGTTATCATTATCAAAATTGAATAATTATTTAATGGATTTAATTATAATGCATTGTGAATATTTTTTACACTCAATCAATCATATATTATTACATCATTAAAAATATTTGACTTTTATATAAAAAAAAAGTTTAATTTTGATATAATGTCAATACATGTAAAGTTTTTTACCGTATCAATCAATCACACATACATAGAATGATTTGTGATTGGTTGTCAACGTAAAAATTCTACACACTCACATTGCTTACAAATTAAACCCTTCACACTGATTACATTAAAATTCACACATGTGGCGATATTAATTAGTTGGCAGTGTAAAAACTTTACATTGACAATCTATCAGAGTTAAATTCTAATTCTATATCCTTCTACTAATTTTCCTATTTACTAAACAATGAAAATATTGAATTAATTCTTTTGATATTTTCAAAACATCAAATAAATTACTTTTTATATACTAGTTAATTTTTTTTATTATTATTTATGTTATGTATGTTTAGTCTTGCCTCCTCATAACAAATTTCTAGCTCCAACCCTAATTGTAAGGTTGATCCCAAATGAATCAGATAATTCGATAATTATCCACCTCTACGACTAATAATAAAATATAATATAAGGTAGTTAAGCTTCGTTTTTATTTGTTCACATTTGGTGAGGATGGAATCCAATTCCAGTTGACTGTAGAATACTAGAATTAGACCTAATGCGTCATCTTTATTCCTTTTGGATTCAGCTCTCTATAATCTTGATCAGTCAGTCGCCTTGATAGAAATCATCATATATATAATGATCGCAATCGTACGTGATGATGATATATATGCTAGCTCCCACAAAACCACAACCATACAATTGAATTGAACAAAATTGTATTACGCGCCCATTCGTGTCCATACCATATGAGTAGCTCATTAGGTTATTAGCGTCCCATACCACAATATTATGAAATCTTTAATTTCACCCTCAGCCTTGCCCTTGCCCATGAAAATTCTGCACCCACCATAACACATTCAGATCTAGGGATCATAGAGAGAGAGAGAGAGAGAGAGGAAGGGGGCCACATGGGCCTTCTGGCATTGAGAGAAAATAAACTGTCATGTAGCTCAGAAGCAATGGCCCTCTTGCCAATTTTGAAAAGTACCATAATTTTGGACTTACTCTGTATTACAGACAGCAAATACATGATAAGTTCTGATGAAGTCCCCATCACTGACAGCGTTGACACTAGCATCAAACATGTATAGGAGTGATTTACAAACCGCATACGTAGCCTACTTCCTGATCGTAAAAATTACAAGCATTATGTATATATATATTATCATTAATTTGAAGACATATATATAGACAAGAAAATTCCTGTTTTAATTTGTAGAAAAGGCTCTTCCATGTTCCATATTGTTTATGGGCCATCTGTCATGTTTCGGATAGAAGTGTGGTACAAATTAAGGTTAATTTGTGCATGGCTGAATTTTGAAGTTTGCTCTCTTGGGATATATATTTTTCTGTTGGCTACGTTGGGTTTACTAATAATGTAGCAGGATTTCTACCCATCAATTATTATATCTACGTAGGGCAACGAGAAAAAAGAGCCTTCAGTTTGTATGGTACATATGACTCCCCATCAATTTGTCATTGTTATCAATTAGAGAGAACCATACACAAGACACAAAAGATGGTTTAGGTCATAATCAAACCCTGACATGTAGGAAACCAGCATATGTATTACTAAATTTTTTTAAAGGCAAGTAAAATTTATTAAGAAAGAGTGCAATAGACACTCTAACCCATATTACAATATTTGATATAAGAAAGTTAATTAGTTTTTTTTTTTTACCAAAAAAGTTAATTGGTTTTTACTAATATGCATATTCTATTCTTACTAATTAAGTTATTAAAAACCAAAGTAATATATAGTATTTATATTAACACAACAATTCTTTTGTAGACCAAAAAAACAAAACTTTATATATATTTTGTGAAATATATCACATTTGTCTCGTCTTATATATGTTACGGAAATCATTAATTGTCTAAGATAGAGATGCTTATTCACATGAAAAAATAACGAGATGAATTATGGAGACTGAAGAGGTTAAACACTGTTATCTCAAAAAAAAAAAGGGTTAACACTGTGCCGCCTCTGAAAAAATTCTCTTCTGCTTAAACACCTGTCTATTTGCCTGCACCAGCATTCAATGCTTTTTGGCAACACAGCACTACGGTCATGCATAAGGAAGGAGGTGTCTTTATGCAGCTGGTCCTCGCCCAGTCCTCGAGGGAAAAAAAAAGGACAAAAGTTTAAGAATAAATGTCTCATTTCATTTTTCATCCATAAAAATGAATAGGAGGATATTTTTTATCTTTGAAAAATAAATTAATTATTAATTATGTAATTCCTCAAATTTATAAATATGAGACATGTTAGTCTCTTCTCCCAATTTCAAATTCTGTTTATTTGCCTACGTGTCCACTAGCCATCTTGATTGGCCCATCAGTGATCTTGGGTGACTTATCACGAATTTTCACCGTAAAAAATGAATAAAAAGTAAAAAAATACACAATTTCAAAATCCACATATATGAGAATTGTGCACTTTTTTAGCATTTTATTCATTTTTCATGATGAAAATTCATTAATTATATAGGCCACACGTGACCACCGACAAGCTAGACAGGATGATTAACGGGATATGTAGGCAAGTAAACAGACATTGGAACTTGAAGGAGAGACTAATATGTCCCGTGTCTGTAAAGTTAAGGGACTAAGTGGTCAATTTATTTTTTTTTAGGGGCCAAATTGAACCTTTATTCCAAGTTTAATATATGAAACACGAATATTTTAAAATAGCTGACTTTATTTGATATTTTTTAAACATACTTTTAGTTTATATTTTTTAATTTTATATTAATATAAGTGAGCTATCATAATAATTAAATAAATAATGATATACCAACATGTGGTTGATCCGAGTGTTAACGGGCTCGAACCCCTTAAGCAAGTGGTTAGGGGTTCGATCCTTAGCTCTTGCGTATGGAGAAAACCTGGTTGGAAGAGGTCAACCCTTCAATGTCGTACAGTATCTCATGGGATTAATCTCCGCAGTTGCGCGCAGAGAATACCCTGGAAACCAAACAAATAAATAAATAAATAATGATATATTACACTGTTTGTAATGATTAAAACTAATTTATCATAACACCAAAAATACTAATTTATCAAATTAATTAATATTCTTATTCTAATTTAATATTCATATTTTATATTTATATTATGTTAAGTTTAAATTATATTTTACTGCATCGAGTCTTACATTTTTATTTTTTATTTCTATATAGCCCAGGGATATATAGTAAAATAAGAAAACAAATCCTTGCATTAACTGCAAAACTTCTGGACAACCTTGACCGTATAAAAAAAAGGGAGCTGCTATGGTACCCAACTAAATTTAAAGGTTTTGGTACCGTTATTTTTTTCAACCAATGGTTTAAAATGAGGAAGATCGATGATGTTGTCAGAGAGGTGCATGACAGTGGAGACTTCGACATCCCTATTGATAATCTCCATTCTCCTGCTGCATATCCTTGCAACAGTGAACTAGACATGATCAAAGCTGGCATTATCAATAATTGTCTCAAGCTACTCCAATTAGCTCCTAGCTCATTATGCTCCACAATAGCAGAGTTGTTTCGCATTTTAACTAATAGTAATGCAATTGTTAGAAGTTCAGATGCTGCAAAAATTGTAGAACCCCTTTTTCATGTTTTGCTCGTCGAGATTTCAACATATGCATGGGGACAACATAATACCTTAGAAGCTCTTGTAAATATATTGGAGAAGCCACAAAGTCTTGCACCTTAAAGGTTACTCCTAGCCAAGTTATTGAACCCTCGATTTCTAGTTTTTCTGGAATCCTCATCCCAAGCTATTCAGCAACTTGGAACAAAACATTTATCGATGGAGCAATGGTGCAATGACGTGACCATACTAGAGGTGACGTGGTGGAGCAGTGGATGAAGGATAAATGGAAGAAGAAGAATTAAAGAAGAGGGATGATAACTGTAATTTTGTTGAAAATCGTGGAAACTCATTTAATTATTGGTAAAAAAAATAACTGTATCAAAACCCTTGAATTTTCATGGACCGTAGAATTTCTCTAAAAAAAATTGTTGTAACACAAAATGATAAATAAAAAAACATTTTATGAAATTTAAATCATTAGATTAAAACTTCACCCTTTGCAGTTTGCAATTATTTTTAAACTGCGGGCGATCTTAATCCCTAATTAACATGCAGTGCTGTGTCGCAGTGGTGAAAAACCTGCGGATAAGGTTTTGTCATATGTATGTATGGGCTCAGCGTAGTAGCATTCCACACAATCCTTTTATTAGTTTGTCTTTTTAACTTGTCTTCTTCGGGTGTCACGAAGTCACGTGAATGTCTTACAGTGCTGGCTTTTCTTATGCGTTAGGCTGCAGTTATTCACTTTTGGGAGCTTTTACAGTTAGCATCGAGTTTTATTGCTCGCTGATATCTGAAGCAATGTTTTTCTTTTTTACTTTAATTAATTGTAAGGACTAAATTTGCTGATATTTTTTTTTTAAATTTATTTTTTGTGCGCTCAGATATCCTATAGTCGGAAATTAATCCCCTTCGAGACGTAGAGATCACCGAAATACGTTTTGTTTTTGCCAACAAAACATTTTTCATACATACAACAATAATCGAATCTCTAACAACATAATTAAGGAACTCAGCTAGATCTATCAACTGTATTAAGTCTTGTTAGTAAATTCTTTTATTTAATGTAAAGAAAGAGGTCATTTGATGTAAAGGTTGCTTTGAACCGAGAAGCATAGATTTTTTTTTTTTTTCCTTTTATCAATCGATTCTGCTGCGATTCTAAGATCAATTAATTACTAAAGAATATGATGAAAATTACATAGTGATTTGTGGCGGTGTGAAAGCCTTTCCACAGTGGTGAATGGTGATGCAGATGTGTTTGAATGTGAGAATGTGTAAAGGGTTAACACCACTGTGTGTCTAAATGTCACGGTCATGTAAAGTTGGACGTATAAAGTTTGTTCATCTGCTTCGGCTTATTTTTGCATGAATAAAATGGAGATACTGAAGTCATTGTTTTAGTGGTAATATTGTTAATGCATGCAGGTAACATGAAACAAAAGGGGTTGATTTCATTGCTAGCTATATTACGGCTATCTCTTGATATGGCTATGAGTGTCTTTAGAGTGGTACGGATTTTAGTTCAACATGAACTAAAAAGGGTTTATAACTTTAGAGGAAGGATCTTGCTCGAATTTCAGTTACGAATCTATGAAGGGAGGCGGGTGCGAAGTAATGGAGTTGTGTGTTATATCCATCTTAATAGGACACAGTTTTATTAGCCCAATTTTTTTTTAGATAAGCAAAGAAAATTTTATTCAGCAGAACATTGGGAGTATTCTAACTCATGTACAAAAAAGAGCCAAAAGATCATGAAACAGTAGAGTGTAAAGGTATCACAATGGAGTTAGTCATTTCAATTATGTTAGCATCACTAAGTCCACATATCATCCGCAGCAGCAGACCACTAAATGACACAAACTGAGTTTAAGACCCCAGACCAAAACAACCACCATTGCCTGTCTATCTAACCAGAAACATGATGAACCCAACCCAAAGAGGCACAGAGAGTACATCCCACAAACTATTCAAAGCCTTATCAATCAGTGAGTGAGGCGTCCGCCGCGTCCCTTGTATCCAGTTTTAAGGAACAAGTCCAGATAGGATACTCTGTTTACATTTTTCTTTATATATATATATATATATATATATATATATATATACCGAAGATATAAATAATTATATTGTACTTAGTATTTACTCATAATTATATAACATATTGTATTGTAAATATCGTATTTAGTGATATAAAAATATTTTTATAGTAATTTATTTCTTTATCTTTAAACGACATTTATCATTCTTAGTGTTTGGTAAAATTTTCAGGCTATTTTTATACCTGTTAATAAATTTTTAATTATTACTTAATTATTTAATAATGTATATCAAACAGTTATTGATGGAAATAATTTATTAATGATGAACTAGTAATAGAGTACAAATTCATTAAATAATTTCTGTACCTTATTACTAATAATTAAAATATCATTAACTAATATGAAAATAATGTAAAAATTTTAGTTTGTAGATAATACTGTTTTTTGTTTTTAGAAATCTCATTAATTTCCTATCTCGCCCACTTAGATTATGTCATGTCATTTAAAATTGAATAAATTTATAATAATAATATGATTAATTTTCCAAGTGGCATAATCTAAGTGGGAGACAAGAATTGAGACACTTGTTTTAGTGTGAAGTTTGCAGGATTGGATACTTGTGGGTGATCCAACAGATCTCGGATAGGCTCTAATACCATACTTTTGGGTTTTGACTTAACTCAACCTTAAAAACTGGTTTATGGGGTGAGGGTTACCCCCAATTAACTTATAATTAACCACTATATATTCAGTCCATATATCACTATCCAATATAGGACTCTCAACACGATTTGAAGATAATTAATACTGTCATATACAGTAAAAAAAGTTACAATAAATATAACAAATATAGATATAAGTGACATATCACATATATTTCTTATTTTATAATCAAAATATGTTGATTGGTCATGTAAGTTTTTTTAATTTTCATTTTGGTCCTATGCTTTATTTTTTGCATTTTGGTCCTATACGTTGTGTTTCATCACTACGTTAGTCCTAAAACTGACGTCGTCAAGAATGTATGTTCTCTTTCATTGCTTCTCATGAAAAAAAATTGAAAAAAAAATGTATATTCTCTTTTATTACTTTTCATTTTGATCCTATACGTTATGTTTTGTCTTTTACATTAGTCTTAAAACTGATATCGTCATGTACGGATTGACGGAAAAGACTAATGTGCCAATTGAAAATAATGTATAGCATGTATTTGAAAAAAATAAAATTTATAAGATCAATGTGAAAAAAAAAAATGAATGGCTAGAAACTTATTTGGGCTATTTTATATATTCAAATATCATAACTCATGATTCTTATATGAGCAGGACTCAGGACCTTTTGCCTTCTCTTTACTCTTGGCCTTCTCTCAGCTCCCTCTCAACCCTCTTTCCATCTTTATTACTGGACAAAAGGAAGACCGTTTCAGTTGCACCCTTGCACTGATCCATCTCTCTCTCTCTCTTTCTGGCTTGGTTTTGTCTCTGTGCATGTGTCATGATTCCCGCTTATCGCCATTCAGTATCTTCTCTCACGCCTCTGGATCTTAATGACGATCAAAACCATCAGCTCTCCGGTCCAAACCATCAAGCCTCTTCTTCATTTTCTTCTTTATCATATCCTATTCTCTTGAATCCGCCGGATCAAGATCAAGATCAAGATCAAGAAGGATCTTACTGCTGGGAACCAAAGCTCTACTTACCAAGTAGTGATGAAGAGGTGACACACACACACACATATAAATATACTAAGATTCATATAGATATATATAGTATTACTATACTTATTTGTAGAGGATCAATCGCTTTCCCTCATAATCTTTATTCACTGATTTGATTCCTTTGACATCACAGACCGGGAAGAGTATTCCTTCAAGCGGATCATGGGATCATACAGCAGCAGAAAACCACGAGAGCAGCATAGGAAGCAAGCTAGCAGTTTGGAAGAAAGAAGATAGGGGTGGAAATCGTCAAGCAGCTGAGGATGGTTCAGTGAAGTGGATGTCTTCAAAGATGAGATTGATGCGGAAGACGATGGTGTCGGATCAAACGGGTTCATATATAGCAGGCAACTCCATGCAGAAGTTTGAAGATCAAAAGCAACCATTTTCACCTCTTGGAACTGATAATAGCAGCAACAATTATTCAAACCACAGTAATAACACTGTTAGGGTTTGTGCTGATTGCCACACTACTAAGACCCCTCTCTGGAGGAGTGGACCAAGAGGCCCCAAGGTACAACTTAATTAAAAAAACCAATGGATTCATACTCAACAATTTTAGTAATAACTAAGCTCTAGGTTAATTTTTCACTTTTAATTCCGCTATATATACCTACCTAAGCTTAACGTTTTAAAATGAGGTCAGCAACTATATTTATAGCGGCGACGTTATATTGTTTATAGTTTCTTCAATTGCATCATGACTGTAATTAATTGCGGCCGTATCAAATATATTTTTTCCATAATGATGATAAATTAAGCTCTTAGGTTTACAAATCAGAAAGAATAGAAGATATATATAATAATTATTATTATTTTAATTATTATTTTGTTAACCATGTTGTTGAAAATTTATTTTGGTGTAACAGTCACTTTGCAACGCCTGTGGGATTAGACAACGGAAGGCGAGACGTGCCATGGCTGCTGCTGCAGCATCAGGAAATGGTACAATTCTAGTGGCAGCTGAGACATCCGTGAAGGGAAACAAATTTCGGAACAAAGAGAAGAAGTCCAAAATTAAGTGTGCACCACAGATGAAAAAGAAGCGGAAGCTTGTAGCCATGCCATCCCAAAGTAAAAAGAGGTTCAGTTTCGAGGATTTGACATTAAGATTAAGTAAGAACGTGGCTCTCAAACAAGTTTTCCCTCAGGAAGAGAAGGAAGCTGCTATCCTGCTCATGGCTTTATCTTATGGCCTAATTCATGGATGAGGTTTCTGCTGTAAATGGTAGAGCTTCACCGGTTTCAGATCGTTGATTAGGTTTTTGATATTGCTATATCTTAGAACTAATGGTTTACGCTGAACGAGAAGAGGATGTATTGAAGCTAATTAGGAAATGATAATAGGAAAGGATCGAGAGGGAAGAAAGGACAATAAAGTTGAGTGGTTGTGCGATGATGTTATAAACTTAATTATATATGCTTGATTTGAACGAGTAGACGGACCAAAATAATTTGGGTCTCTTGTTCATGGATTTTCTCATCATTATGTTTCAATAAAATTTCTGGGATTTTATGCCAAACTTTTCATTGCTTATTTTTCTCTTTGTCATACATAGGTAATGATTATTTTTTAGCAATCTGATGATTATATTTATTATGAGCGCATGCTCTTTTGTAAGCTATAGTAGCTAGCTACAATACAATATTATGTGCTGTCAAAGTTACTATTTTTCCCTTTAATCAATTACAGGTTCAAGAATTCCTAAGCATTCACAGTAATGTTAAGCGGAATATGACTGTACTCAGAGCTTCAGACGAGAAAGCTACAGGACTAGTTTTTCCTTTTTTCCACATTCTTTCGCGCGCGCGCGTATCCTTTATCCCCCTTCCCCACTTTTCACATTGACTTAACGAGCTATTAATAACTATGACAGTGATGATTCATCATGTTTGGGATAGAGCTTTTTGTGTCTTGGGAGACATCTTAAAGGGGTGAACTCTTGATCTAGACTTTGTCTGCAGCGTATAATATTAACCTAAGCAGTAGTACAAGAAGAGCGGCTCTGGCCTGCTCTCTTACAGTTACACTCTAAATAAACGTAAGAAAACATTATATGGTGGCAATTAATAACTATAGTTCAGATGCCCATTTTATTGGAGACACACCGAGTTGCCTTGTCGGAATTAATTTTATAGTATGTCACTCCGATTTGAGATTTCTCTTTGTGAGTGCACATTTTATAAGATTAGTTCATGCTGGTGGTTTTCACTAACATGTTCCTTGATATATATGATGCCTCGGCCGGCTTATGCGCATAGGGGCAGCAGTATGTTGTTTTTTAATTTCTTTGCTTACCCCAATTAAATTGATCCAGCGCGGACGTGTGTATATCTCGATCAATCCATGTTTTTATTTAGTCTACTCAAAAACATACAAGGATCGACTGAAAATTTAGGAAAATATTTATTAAGATTTGACCCTAAAATTAAATGTAGCATATATAAGTTAAGATTCAAATTCGTGACCTTATGCATCACATACTTGTCTATTATTAGCTCTACTCGTTGAGATTAGGTAACAATATCGAATATTTTGGTGGCTTAAATAAGTAAATTGTCTCTAGAAATATGGTCCCTTTTGGTTGTAGTCTTTATAGATTTTTTTGATTGGTTTGAATCCACTAAAGTACAAAAAATTTAGATTCACTCCATACCATCAATTTCGAAGGATTAAAATCAAAAGTGACCGAAATATTTACTTATTTAATCCTACTTTAAAAACATTTCAAAACTTTTGTTGTACAGTAATGCTACGTACATAAGCAATCGAGACTTGTGTATAAAAATTAAAAAGAAAAAGATTCCTCTATAAACATTAAATAGTCAATGATTCAAGGCTGTACAAAATTGCTGTCTGTCCTTTTACTTCAGAAAAGTTTGGTTTTGTAAGTAGCAGTTCTTTTTCATTTCAGAAAGATACTTTCAATCATTACTTTTTCTTTATAAGTGTGTTAAGAGATATTAAGGTTAGGTTTAATTACTCTCCAAGTTCCCAAACTATTTGAAAATTTTTAAATAGGTCCCTGAATTAAAAAAATTTGTAATTGGGTCCCTAAATTTCTAAATACTTTATAATTGGATCTTTACTCTTTAAACATTTGTAATCGGGTCCCTAAACTTGTAAATAGTTTGTAATTAAGTCCCTGGAGTAAGAAATCAACCTTGTAATTAGTGCACCCTATAATCTCCATCCAAGATTCTTGTCTATCTTGGAGGTTTATAGAACTACTAGATCACTCACAATAGCAAAGATTTTAAAAATATTCCCTACCCCAAGAACCTAATTACAAATTGTTTATAAGATCAGGGACCCGATTACAAACGTTTAAAATGTAGGGATCCAATTACAAAGTATTTAGAAGTTCGGGAACCCAATTACAAAGTTACTATTACTTATTTATGCTTTTACTTCTTTCACCAAAGCGTATCTAAATAAATTTTAATGAATCATGAATCTACTACAAAACGCCATGGAATATGTTTGTTGCAACTTCTTCCATTTTTACATGTTCTTTGCAAATTTAAAAGTTAAAACTAAGCATCTATTTGAATATTTATCAAATTTGCGACTATAGAGTTTGAAATAAGCTTTTCAATATTTTTTAACACCAATTTTACAATTTAAAGTAACATTTTAACTAGTTTTTAAAAGTTATTTAACCTAAAAATAGTATATGAAATGAAAATTTGAAACCTGTGCCAGTGAATCATAGGATAGAGTGCATATACATATATTTGCAAAATCATGTGAACACTTTGATGTTTTATTGATTGAATCATGCTAATGAGTGTCCTAAAAGCACTCTTTAAGAAAACCAAAAAAGATAACTTCTCATTGGAAAATCAAGTATATCACCTCTTTAAATATTAAATACATCAATTTTTAACACAAAACTTCTTTTCTTACTTTCTTAACCAATGCCTTAGGGCACTTGTTAGCATTCTTCATATTGTTTTTGGTACTATTAAATAAGAGATCAAAATTATTCCGTGTTGGATCGGGATTTGGTTTGATTGTCATTGATTGGGCCGAAGCTATGACCCATTAGTAGGGACCAACAGGTCTTTGTGTTCCCAATGGGCCCTGATTAAAAAGTCAAATTCCAATGTGAGTTGAGTAATTAAATGATGAGATAAGAAAGCAAAAAAAAAAAGAAGGAAATAGAATGGTGTTGTTTTATGACTCGTGACTCAACTTACTGAGCTGAAAGATGAAGAACGTGAGCGAAGACAACACACAAAGTGATCAGTGATCAGTGATCAGTTTTGGTGACTGAGAATGAGTGAGACTCCGCCACCTGTGCCTCCATCTGAGTTACTGATGAAGCGCTGCAAGTTTATTTGGCGCCTTCTCTTGGTCTCTAATTTTGCGGTTGGAGGTCAGTTTTGTCTTTTTCTGCCTCCATTCATCATTCATAATTCATGCCATCTCCCTTTTTCTTTCTTTTGTGTTGGACTGACTGCTGAATAATGGAATGGGTCGTTACTTGTTGTTACTGTAACCGGTGACTTCATTCGCTTCGCTTGTTACGCCTTTGCCTTTCATGTGTTTGATATATTGACTGACAGCCACAATTTTCTTAGCTTTTGCTTTCAACAAGATTGCCACATACTGCATGCACATGCACCTCTATCAATATTAACCTCCATAGCAATGTATACGAGATAACTAGTACTTTTTTGTCCATATAGAATTATTATCACATTCAAGATACACTACATTATTATGTACTGAATATTTTTATGTATATATAATTTCTTTTGGTTTTCAACTTTTCATATATTGTTCTTTATTCGTTATAATAATGGATGCTTCTGCTACGTATTGTCTTTATTACTGGTTTCCAAGAAAGGAGCTTCTTGAATCCAAATTTGATCGAGTTGAAATTATTGAGTGCAATTCTTTGTTTGGGTAATTGAGGGCATAGGAGAGAGAGAGAGAGAGGATTTAAGGGAAATGATTGACGCAACTCAAAGATCTTCATTGCCGATGGGTATCGCTGCATGTTGTTGTCATGGGGAATTGGAATTATTAATTGGACTTGTCTAACATGAGTTTTCTGAAACTCACATGCAACTATGTCATGTTCCCAAATAAATTTAAAATAAGAATGACTCTTGTAAAAATCATGAGACAAAAGACTGTTTAGTGATTAATGCCTTTTTGCAAATAATACCTTGGTACTTTGCAGCCTTGTAGAATATCTATGTTTAATAATTCCACCATGTGAAGTCATTGGCCACTTGAATTTATTGCCATTGTCGCAATGTCAAGGTATAGCTATCATCATCAATTTTCCCATTATTTAATCCCTTAAACAAAAATTTAATATCTGTATGACAGTATTTTTATAAAAAAAATTCAGTTTAAAAAGGATTATATGAAAACTTTCTGTTTGACAGATTGAGTTCATGTTTATCTTTGTTCATATCATATGATGTTGCATCATACGTAAAATGATCTCATATCCTCTTTCTACTCTAGGCTTTTGATGTTGAGAAAAAAAATTTCATGGTACCTCAGTTCATGACTTACATTTGGCTTTGGTTTATTAGAGGGAACATCTGGAATATACTGATCAGTTTGCTCCATGATTTGTATTTCATGACTTGCAGCTTTCCTATTTGCAAGTGCAAAACGTAGAGATTCAATGGAGATTCATAGAAGAACAGGGCATAAATTGCAAAAGGGCAAAGCTACTGTTGAAGTTCCTGCTGAACCTGAACCTGAACCCGTCACAAGTTCAGAGGATTTAAATTATGACGATTTCCTTCTGCCTGTCACAACGCCAGTAGAAGTGCGGGCTCCTATCCCTGAAGAACAACAACGTGAAATTTTCAAGTGGATGCTGGAGGAGAAAAGAAAAGTGAAACCAAAGGATCCTGTAGAGAAAAAACAAATTAACGAAGAAAAGGCCATTCTCAAACAGTTCCTGCGTGCAAAGTCCATGCCAAAGTTCTAAATTTCACTCAACTTAACCATATCACTAACAGATTATAGTTTCAACCAAGCAGATAGGCTTTGACTTTGACAAGATCTCTTGCAAGTTCATTCTTTGTTGGATGGAATGGCATTTCATTTCCAAGAGTTTTTTCAGGGAAGCAGGCATTCAGCCGAACTTAACCTAATGAAAGTCTTGTATACATAGTTACATATCAACTGAGCATTTAAGGATGACTGTAGCCTTCATCTCATTTACATGGAATTTAGCTCAATATGCAAGAATATTATTGAGTTGATGTCACATTAACAACTTTCATTGAAGTTGAGCACCATTATGCCCTACTACTGGTATCTCTCTGCTCATCAGTTGTATTTTTGTTATCTTAACATGTGATATCTGTAACTGGATGAATGGGGTACTTACCATTCTAATGAGTTTGATGGAAACACGTATTGAAGAAAGAAGGACATAAGAAATGATAGTGATATGAACAGCAGAATCTGACTCGACATGTGGTTTGGTACTACAATGTTATTTGCGGCAAACTTATCACGTGAAAATGGTGAACACACCAATCTTTCAAGTGGGTCAGGGGGCACGACCGAAGTGCCGGGTTGGAATTACTTGCTTCATTTACTTATATTTTCAGTATTTTGGTTCCAAATGCAAACTGCTTATGGTTCGTCAACAGATGCTCTCCTCAAGCAGTATAGCTATTAGCTACCAATTCAACAGTTTTAACAATAATTGGCCTTTTAACAATTTGTCATCAGGCACTTGTATTTTGAATAATCGGAACCGATTGACCGTGACACATACAAATTAGACAAAAAAAATTGGAAATTTGGCTATCAACAGCTGAAAATTTCACATTGTTGTTAGGCCATCTGATACAGTTTTTTCATTATTATGAATCTATATGCAATGGCAGGAACCATCATGATCTATGGTACTAACTGTCATGTAGCAGCAGTTCAAGTACTCACAGCCAGTCAGCCACATGGTTTTTCTTCTCATCTCCATTTAAAAGTCGTGAATTCATAGATTTTCCATTATTTTCATGCATAAGGATCAGTTTGTCGCCCCCTTCAAAAAGTGAGTGAAATTTTGATAGATTAGTTTTATATGAAAAATTATAATTATAAATATAAATATTACTAAACGGACTCTAATCTGCGATTGATCTTGCTTTTAAATTTACCTCTACATCTCCCCCTCCGCCGCCATAAAATGTCCCTTATAACAAAGTTAACGTGGTAAATTCGTGCAGCTTTAAAGGGGAAAAGAGGGTACAAAATCAGTTTACATTTTTCAATTTATCCATGCAATGAAGTCATACGGGAGGAAAAATTCTTACTTATCCCAACAAAAACCCAGGAAGGAGCCTGCAACTTGGGATAGCCGTTTTAAAAAAACATAAGCTTTTGTATGTTATTCCAAACGGTTATGAGTAATTAATTGGCTTTACGTAATTCATCCGGGTTGATGATATATATGATAATGATAATATCGACCATACCTAAAAGGTAAAAGCTTTTCTAAACTATATTTATTTTTACGGCGAGCAAAAATATTCATCATTGATTAACATAAAGTATATCATGATTTTAATTTACTCAAATTTTATAGTAACTACACCCTTGCAAATTTTAGAGGACAAAATCCCCTAAAGAGACAGGGTAATGAGGTCATTACTTTTAATTCCACTAGTAGCAATTATGCAGATACAACAACACTACAGGTGGAAACTAAACTACAATCCAATCTGCAAGAGTTAGAAGCGCTTTTACAAGAGAAAGTAGCTTGCTTTAAAATTGAAGCAGTTCTATGACATTTTGATGCCTAGAACACACTTGATGGAATTCTCGAACATCCCATACAATAAACTTAAGGCTGGGAAACCTCTCACAGAATTACCTTATCATAACCATGCTTTCTTGCCCCTGTGAATTTTAGAATCATAAATGACATTGCCCCTATGAATTGACAGGTTTTCCATTTAACTTAGGGAAAGGGTCTTGCTTGCTCAATACAGCTACTTTACTTTTGTGGGCAAAGTAGCCTTTTACAAGATTCTTATATATCAGCATGGCCATTATACACTCTACCTGCAAAAGTATCAAATATCAATTTAAAAAACGCATTAAAAAAGTCAAAACAGCAACACCTTCCTTCTTTCCTTTATTTATTTTTGAGAGAGAAACAAATAGGAAGGAAATAGGAGGGGAAGATATTAAAGAAATTACCTCATCCACATCCATGTCAATTTCAAGCCATTTCAATGCTTTAACAATAACCTCCAACTTCACCTGGTGAGCTTTGCTTGGGTCCTTCTGCTTTTGAATGATGTAACTGCCATGTTACAAGTTACAACCAAGCAATAATAAGAAATTAGTGATCTGACATCTGAGTAAATAGCCAAGTCATTAATCAACCCTAATATACATTGGAATCGGAGGGTGAAAGGTGATACTGGATACTTACATCTTCTTCACTAATCTCTGATATACTTGAAGTTCTAACTTCTCTAGGACAAGATATACACCTGACCTCAAGAACCTACAAAAAGATGTTAATTCAATTATGAACTCTAGATCAAACTTTGGAACAACATAAATTTCTCATCATGAAACAATGATAGGCAATTTTACCGGTCCTCATGATCTTGGAGTGCAGACCGAAGAAGTCGAAGATCACCCCTTCTTAGAGCTTGCACGATATTAATGTACTGTTCAATGTAAAAAAAGATTATTTATGCTGACACTTCTAAGGCACATAAAGTTGCAAAAACTACAAATGTTAATTACCAAAATCAATCTAGCTAATGCATGTATTCTTGGGAAAATTATTCTGCAGTGTAAACAGGCAACTGTGTATTCCCTCCCAGTGCTTGATAAGAGATGGGAATACGGCCTGCAAACTGCCACTTGGGCAATAATTATCCCTATTTTCTTTTACATATATTATTTTGTTCTGACTTGTCTGAACTTGATCACCAGTCAGCATAGTCAATAAGTAAGCTAAGTTACAACTTCAATGTAAACATAACTGTGTTGGCAACTAAAAGCTCTAGAAGGATTACAATTAACAAAAGACAAGAAACTTTCAATAGTACCAGAGAGAGAGAGAGAGAGAGAGAGAGAGAAGAAAACTAGAAATCCTCAATAAAGTGCCTAACATACCTCAAGTAGGTTGTACTTCTCCAAGAGCCTATCTTTAGGTAATATGCCTATTGAAAGCTTCACTGGTATTAAATGTTTAAGAATCATCCTAAGTCAAACAAAAACAATAAGTCATATGTTGTTATACTTACTATATATAAGGATGGTTATATATGGCTTTCATTTCTCATTGTCCTTTCACAATGAGACAAACAATCAGTAAAGTCCTTCATTTTTCACATGGCCCCTCTTCTCTTACCTGGGTAGCAAGCTCAGACTTAGATAGTGCGGATTTTTTAGAGGGGTTGATGCCCTCTAACAAGACAAACATTTGCCACATATCCCATGCAAAGTCTTAATTTCTACTACCCGGGTTGTTGTGGTACCAGAGCAAATGACCAGCTTGTTGATAAACAAGGAATTCAATAGATAGAATAACATGTATTGATCAGCAAAATGTTTTACAGATATCAACCCATAAACCAATTTTTTTAAATCAGTGCTATTCAACCTCTGTTGGGTGTCTACTCATTTATCCTACACATAAATACTTCCTTTTTGGTTTAGAACCAATAAGGGTATTTAACTGATAACATGTATTCAAAAGTTAGTTCAAAATAATTTCTAAGAGCATGCACCATATTCTAAAGCCAAATCTTACAGCATCCACAAAAATATGCATATTTACAGTGGATGTAAAGTTGCAAGCAAATTACATACGAACAACCTATGAAAACTCCACTTCATGCAAATGCAATGTACACAGTTGGCACACCTGAACCAAACCTTATATTGGCTTCACTCTGTGGGCTGCAATGCTTCAAGGCATATGATAATTTATGATCAGCCTGTCAAGTTACAAATGCAAACTGTAAAATGATTTTATAAAACTGAAGAGGTATATTTTCAATGATCTTTGCCATTGCACAACTAGATAAAACATGATTCAGGAAAAATTGGAGATGAAACACCCATGAGTCAACAATAGCAATAGTAATAATAATAAAAGCAATATCTTCATTGATTTTAGCTCGCAAACAATAGAGAGATACAGTTTCCTGTTGAAAGTAGCATCAATGACAAAGAATATAACCAGAAGGTACCATTGCAGAAAATTACAAAGCCAGATTGCAGAAGGTATGTCAGAACAGGACATAAAATACTTTAAAAAAAATTTAGACCACTTACAGCAGGAAAATTTTCATTGAAAACTTCGAGACGACCAGTATAGTACATGTAAGTGACCTGAAACACATCATAAAAATACATAATATAGAAAATACATGCATATAAAAACGGGTATATATAAATAAATTCAACTCTAACCTTGTCTCTTTTAGGAAATTCCTCAAAGTCAAATATGCGTGCAGTTTCAATGCTTCTTATCACACTGCGGCAAAGATGAACTGTACCAAGCTGCAAGACATTCACAGAATAAAAATCAAACTCCAATTTCAAAAGCAGATTTCAAGTTATTTCTGCCGTAGCTACAACATTCCCCAACCCCAGTGAACATGTCATATATTTGATTAACTCCAATAGCTCCAAATTCAAACTAGTAACATTGCATATCAACAAATGAGCTCAAAACAGAGAGAACTGTCAATTATCAATAAGGAAGCAAAAGATACAATGAATACCTTAAAGTAAATCTTGAATAACTGACAAGTTACATATAATGCTCCAACACGTTTAGGGCCTTTTCCCTGGGATGCAAGCAAGCTATGAAACAGTTAGTAGAGTAGCTCTAACAGTCAAATTCCATACTAACACCTAATGCAGCATAGAAGTATATGTTGCACAATAAGAACACAGAAAGTGGACATTTTTCCTTAGAAAGGATTGGTATGATCCAATATAGACCGTAATAAGAGCAATTTATCACAAAAAAATTTATGTTTATTTTGGTCCTTTACCAGTAACTCACCATGTGTTTGGTGAATTTCAATCCCATGACCTCTTCCTCCATCTAGTTCTAAGGGGTATCTAAGTATGTTTAGACCCAATGGCCACGAGCTCATTAAATTTTGCGGAAAACATATTTCTGAAGAGAAACTAACAAAAATAGTGTATATAAGGTACAGTTTATTTGATATCTAATATGAAGGAAGGTTAAACGTAATAATATAATCCGTAGCATAATTGGTTAGCTTTATAGCAAGAAAAGAATAATACAAACAAAATTAAATTAAAGAGAAAAAAGAAAGTATTAAAGGTAGCGATTAACCACAATAATCCTTTGCATGTATTTAATTAATAGTTTGGTTCAAGTATGTAACAGTGATGCTAACTAACAAACTAAATTTGAAAAGCATAATAATTAATAGGTGAGTTGATGGAAAGAATAGAAGAAGGGTATTATGGAAGCATACATACCGCAAGGGCCCCAAAAACTTTCATAAGGAAGGAACCGGCGCCTTTCAACTTCTCAGGGGATTTCCCATTTGAAGCCAATTCTCTATCGGCCTAAAAGCGAGAATAAAATAACACAGAATGTGAAGTTGAAGTGAAAGAAGATAACCCACACTCCAGAATAGGGATTAAAAAGCAATAAATAAAACATAGGAACCTTGTCGGCAAGAACCCTAATCTGGTAAACAATGACATACAAAGCTTCGAGAGCCCATGCGGATTCCCAATTGCGAAACTCCTGGATAAACGCACTGAAGTCCCAGCACCAGCATGTGAGACAAGTTCAATTGAAATAATAATAATAATAAGATATAGAAGAGATGATTACTTGGCAGATTTTTCGAAAGCATTATAGGCTTCGAGGAAATTGGCCTGTCTATAGTTTTGGAGAGATCGGAAAAGGGGAAGGGTGATGTCTGAAAATTGAGAGTAGTGATCGGATTGCTTGATGAGTCGGTTGGCATCCTGGAAGAGGTTGAGGGCGTCGGCGAGAGAAAGAAGGAAGGGGGAGTTAGAGGAGAGAGCGAAGAGAGACTTGAAGGAAGCTCCGTCCTGTGAAGAAACGGCGTCGGAGAAGCGATTCAGATAGTCGGTGATCCTTCTATGGGCTTCCCCCATGCTCATGTACGCCACCATTGCTACTTGCTTCTCTCCCCTCACCTTCAACAGTCAACACCAACAACAAATAAGATCAACACCCTAAACAAAACCCCCCTTACTGGAGTGCTAAATCTTGTTTCAATCCCCCACACTTCTTAGGCCCATTTACGCGTATCCAACCCGTCCTTCAACGGCTAAAAGCAGTTTTTGGGTGTGCTTCAAAGTAAGCCTTATCGGGTGGTTAGTAACAGAGTGTCATTCTTAAAAAGACTTAATCTATTATTTGAGTATGATAAGTAATATAGTAAAATAGTTTAGAATGGTAATCCAAATCATTTTATCTCATCCAAATCTTCAATTTTTATACCCTTTAAATTAGGGATTTGAGATTTTATCATTAAACTTCCAAATAATGAAACGGTATATTTTTATCACTTCACACCACTCCATTACTAACCACTGTATTACTAACCACTTTACTCCATTTCTTTCAAAAATCTCAAACATCGAATAATAGGAACGACTCTTTTCGGCAAGGCTAGCGTATATTAGGGGTGTTCAAGTGTTGATTTGGTTCGGATTTGCATGAAAAATATTCAAACCAATCAAAATCAATTGGTTCGATTCGATTCAGATTTACAAGTTTTTTTTGTAGGAAATCCAAACCAAACCAATCGGTTAAAAAATAGATTGGCTCGGATCGGACCCAAAAAATATTAAATATATATAATTATTAAAATATTTTAAAAATTATAAAATATATAAAAATATAGTAAATATATATTTAAAAAAGTAAGTATAAAAAATATTATTAAATATTAAAATATAGTAAATATTAAAATATTAAAATATAGTAATCAATTCGGATCGGATCCAAAATCCTTGAACCCGAGAACCGAACCAATTAACACCCGTAACGTAGTGGTGGGATCATGCAAATTGACCATATCAAAAAAAAAATTTAATTGAGAGGATTCATTTCCTTAGTGTGGTGTAGGGGTGAGAATAGGTTAGGCTGCTCATTAGGGGCCATATGACCTAGCCTATTTAAGACCTAGCTAGAACTAGTCTATTTAACAAAAACGTCAAGTCAAGGCTTTTTAAAAAGCCTATATAGCTAAAAAGATCAGGTTAAGGCTTTAAAAAAAACCTATTAAGCCTATCAGGCTAGCCTATTTAACACACACATATATAATATATAATTTAATAATTTAATATATAATACTATAATATATTATTTATAATATTTATAACATTTGAAAGTAAAAGCCTATTGGCCCATTTAAATATAGAGGTCTACTTGCATATTTATTTACGAATGTCTAACAACCTATTTATCAGTATAGGCTTACTAACATCTTTATCATTAAAGGCTTACACGCCTATTTACAAGTTATGACCTATGACATACTTATAAGTGGAAAAATATTTAAAAGTTTTGTTGAAAAGTAGGTTTTTAAATAGGCTTTTAAGCTAGGCCAGACTTTGAAGTAGGTCAGGTCAGACCTTAAAAATTGGTCTATATCAAGCTAATAGGCTAGACTCAGGCCTTGAGATTGGAACACAGGCCAGGCTCAGACCTGTCAGGGCCTACCTCGGCCTAGCCTATTTCTACCCCTAGTGAGGTGTTTGCTAATCATTTTCTCATTAGTTTATAACATTTTTTTAGATGCTACTTGAAATAACGTTTAATTTTAGAGTTTATACCTTACTATTTTTCTATTATTTTTATCCTTACTATTTTAATTAAATTCTTTCTTTATCCTCCCATAAATAAAATAGAAAATAGAGTAAATAGTAATTTTTAAAAAGACATTAGTCTTTGAATCATAAAAATTGTACTTAAAATAAATTAATGTGTATTTATCAATAATATAGAGAATATATTTTTGTCTATAAAATAATAAAATTTATATAAAAATGTATATCAACATGTCATTTTATTTATGTTATCTCATTTTATTTAATAAAATTCATAAAAATAAAATTAAAAAATAATATTTTATTTTTTGACATGATAAGTAATTTAAAATAATTTTTTTTATTGAAAGTGGTAATTATTTTAAAATAAATAACATATATATAAATAGAATTTATATTAAAATGGTCTTTTTATATCATTTTATATTTATAGGTTGTCCAATTACTAATTTTAGCAAACACTTCAATTTCAATCGGTTAGTTTATCTGTTATCTGCTATAAACTCATCTCTTATCAGCTATAAGCTCGTCTCCACTATCAGCAAGCTTCTCCATCGTCAAAGAGTTTTTACCAAATAGGGCCAAACTAATGAAGCTGCAAAATTCCCATGGCATCTGGCAATAGAAGAGATCCTAAGTCAGGTAAGGTTCATTCTAAATATTATTTTGATATTTGATCGGGTATCCCACAACTAAGCGGTGAGAATATCCCTCGAGTCGGGGAGGTGGTTTGGTAAAACCCTCCCCAAGTAACCTGTGAGAATAATTCTAGGATCGCAGTCCACTTCCACTGCAACTAAATACTATTGGGTGTTCATTCTAAATATTTATGGATTATTCTAAATCTTGCTGCTCAATCTTCCTAATAATTATATAACTATTTTTGTCTATGCTATATAAATAGTTTAATTGTTATACAATTAAAGTGTAAAGTCTTAATATACAGACATCCAATAAAAAAATTTCACATTAGTAAAAAAAATTGACTCTTTTGGTCTATCCCTAATTACCTTAAAAGTCACTTATACCATGATTGATAATTAATTGAAAGTGTAAAAAACTTGGCTTTTTGATCAAACTAGTTGTGCTTTTTAAACTATTTACCAAAATAATTTTGTTTCCAAATATATTACAAAAATACTCTTATTTTAAATAAAATATTATTTTTTGAGTGACGCTCGTTGGACCAGCGTCACTCCTATACACGTGGCGCCTTCTCATAAAAAAGGGATTTTGCATGGCTGACCACGTAGAGTAATGAGAGAGCGTCACGTGTAAAGGAGTAGCGTTAGTCCAACTAGCCCTACTCAAAAAATAATATTTTATTCAAAACAAAAGTATTTGATAATATATTTGAAAACAAAATTATTTTAATAAATAATTTAAAAAACATAACTAATTTGATCAAAAAGCCAAAAACTTTAGGCAAAATAAATTGATTGGTCCTATACGTTTATTTAATTTTTTACATCGGTTCCATAAGTTTTTTTTTTTCAAATTGATCCTACATGTTTCATTCTGTTTCCACGTTAGTCCTTTCCGTCAGTTTTGACCTAACGCCGTTAATTTTGAGCTGACGTGACATAATATTAGTGCGACACGTGTCTCTTTATTTGACGGCATTAGGTCAAAATTGACGAAAATGACTAACGTGGAAACGGAATGAAACGTATAGGACAAATTTGAAAAAAAAAACTTATGGGACCGATATAAAAAATTAAATAAACATATAGGACTAATCAGCCTATTTTGTCAAAACTTTACATTATTAATACATAATAATAATAATAATAATAATAATAATTAATATCACACGCCCCCGCCGGCACACATGTATATATAGTCCTCGCTTTTAAACTCCAGTCATTCTCCATTATCCCCCACATCTGTGCGTCATGTGTGTTTTTTTTTAAATATAAATTCATATATACTTATTTATCTTTTCACTTTAATTATTTCAGTTTTGGGAATAAATATTTCCAATTATTATAATTACAATAATTATACTAACATATGAATGATCTGAATGGTAATAGCTTTGGATCCTTAAGTAAGTAGTTAGAGGTTCAATCTCTAACTCTTTTGTATGGATAAAACTTGATTGGGAGAGATCAGTTATTTAATGCCATCATCGAGATATTAGTCTACGAGATGCATACTGAATACCCTAGAAAATAAAAAAAAAATTAATTACAATAATTATTATATACTCCCTCCGGACTTATATATAAGCAAAAAAAACTAACTTCACACGTATTAAGAAAGTTAGTTATATTAGTTTAATTGTCTTGATTTGTATAAAAAATAAGTTATAGTTACTAAACTATCCTTTTTTGGGAGTGTATAATGCTCTTGAAAAAATAAAAAAATAATTAACCAAAGGATATTTTTGAAACACTTAAATTAAATAGAGTTGATTTGATTGACTTTTGCTTATATTTGAACCCAAAAAATTTAGATACTTTTTTATTTATATATAGGTCCAGAGGGAGTATTCGTCAATTAAATTTTATAATTATCAAATTCTCTTACTTATTTTTTCATTTAATTATTTTGTGAGGACAAATAATTTTAATTAATAATTTGAAAATCATGACTGTATATTAATTGTCTGATACTTAACCAAAAAAATTATTTGATATTAATTTCGGGATTTTTTTATTATTAAAAAAATAAGGTTTTTTCATAACGAGACATTGCTCCTTGTTTTTTTTCTCGGGACATCGCTCCTTTGTTACGTGTAGAACAAAAAAATATTATGAAGTGCATCAAATTTTACTTTTCTTTTCGAGTGAGAGTCATTGAGATATTATTCTTACTTCATTAATGGGGAAATGGTTGTTTCAAAAAATATAGCTCTCGATCACAGCACACAGAAAATCTAAATTTTTTTTTTTTTTTATGAATAGAAAATTTAATCTATGATAGGGAAAAATAAAGACTGATAAACAAAAAAATCATTCCTACTTCTTTCGTCCCAAATTCTTTCCTTCTCTAAGCAAAGGGTAAACTTTTATAAACTGTGAGAACATTTTGCCGTAGGGGCTCATCATCCCCCTGTACAGCGGTAGAACTTGACACGAAATATCTTCCATTTTCTAATTATCAGTACTTCAGATCAGTGGGACAGGGGGGCGGACAGCTCCTTTTGTATCTATGGGTTGGTGATGTTTATAGCAAATAAGAATTGTCCTTAACCATATCTTTCTATCCATATATTATCAAAAACCTTGTAGCAGTTCATGATAAAAATAGAATGCGAAAGTGTATCTGAGTTTGCCATTAGAAATCAATGATGATGATGAGATGTAGAATGGGTATATGATCTTTCAATTGCAGAGCACCTATGATTTCCTTTTCAAGATTCTCTTCTGATGGGGATGAAGAGAGATAAGAACAGAAAACTGTTCTTCTGTACGTTCTATAAGTCCTCTGCAAATTGGAGATTATAACCCCTTTATGTAACTTATGGCAGTTACATCATAAGTTTCAATATTTCTAATTTGGCCCCTCATCAAATTAGAATATTGCTTATAGTATCTACACAATAACTTTCATGACAATTATGCCCTTAGCCATAAACTTTATATTAAGAGTAAAGACCCAAATTGGTCCTCGAGAAAAAATCACGGTGACATTTTGGTCTCTGAGAAATGAAAAATACCAATTTGATCCTCAAGAATGTAAAATGCGGGTCAAATTGATCCTTTTTAGGATAATTTTTAGGGACATTTTAGTCACTGTCAGAGAATATTTTGACCCTATTTTACATTCTTGAGGACCAAATTGATATTTTTTATTTTTCAGGGACCAAAATGTCATCGTGATTTTTTCTCGAGGATCAATTTGGGTCTTTACTCTTATATTAAATAGACCACTTTTATTTTGGCTAATTAAATAATGATCTTAACACATTTAAACATTACATATGTGACCCCAAAAATCTAACATGGGTTAGTTACTGCTACATAAAATTTTTACATGTAATTTTATAATTTTTTTAAAAATTAAGCTTTTACATGTAATTTTTTTAGAAAAACATAAGTTCTTTAACTTGATACCTCTAAATAAAATATTAGTCTTTTCTAGTATCTCGATGCAATTGTTCTAACTCTACCCCAGAAAAAAAAAATTCTATTACCTGTGTTTGAACTAAATTATTTTTGGTTAGTCCAAAAGAAAAGCCCCGAAATAGTCTGTAACTGGTTAGTACTCAACACATGGTCAACAAATACACGTTAGGAATAACTAATGAAAAGGATCATAGTAAAGCATTATCAATGCATGTAGTATAGTGACACAGATTTATCATTAATGGAATACAACCTTGCCACACTTGTTCCATTGACATCCAAAGACAGTATTATCTTTCATGCATGGTTACATTTTCGCCAATCTATTCAATGCACAACTTTCGTACAAAAACAAACTAACCCAAGGAAAAGAAAAAGAAATGTTGAAGAGGAGGGAAAGATGAAAAACAATAGAAAAGTTGGAACTGCAGCCAATTTTATCATTGTTACTGAAGATGTGCTTGGAACCAAGCGGATTTCGCGTTTGAAATGTGAAAGCTACTTGTAATAACTTCCCGTGTAACGCACATCAAGGTGAAGTAGACGTGTTATGATCAGAATGATATTTAAAACGTAAAAGTTACTTATAATAGTTTTCTATGTGTAACGTACATCCAGCTGAATTAGACGTGTTTCTGAATCCTCCCTAAAGAAAAAGGGTGAAATATAATGGGCCCAAATACCTGTATATAGCGGTACCTGATCGGGTTGACAAGAAAGAGAGAAAATGCTTGTAATAACATGAAAGCTACTTATAATAACTTCCTCTGTAACGCACGTCAAGGTGAATTAGACGCGTTATAATCAGAATCACATTTAAAACGTAAAAGCTATTCATAATAGCTTTCCATGTATAACGCACATCAAGCTAAATTAGATGCATTTCTGAACCCTCCTTAAAGGGAAAAGGGTGAAATACAACGGGCCCAAACACTTGTGTATAGCGATACCTGACCAGGTTGACAAGAAAGATAGAAGATGCTTGTAATAACGTGAAAGTTACTTATAATAACTTCCTCTATAACGCACGTCAAGGTGAATTAGACGCGTTATAATCAGAATCACGTTTAAAACGTAAAAACTACTCATAATAGCTTTCCATGTGTAATGCACATCAAACTGAATTAGACGCGTTTCCAAACCCTCCTTAAAGGGAAAAAGGGTGAAATACAACGGGCCCAAATACTTGTGTATAGCGGTACTTGACCCGATTGACAAGAAAGAGAGAAGATGTTTGTAATAACGTGAAAGTTACTTATAATAACTTCCTCTGTAACTGTCGCGATCGAAGTCGCGAAGGGAACGGCGAAAAAAGAAAGAGTTTTTTTATGAACATGGAGTCGCCACCAATTTTATTTAATGAAGGAAAAATTGGAAAACCTTTTAAAAAATGACATTTGAAACCAAAACTGAATTCGAGAGTCGATTGAGCATAGAAAAGGATGAGGACTTAACCCCACAGCACCCCTAATGCACCCGTAAAAAAACAGTTACCCAAATTAATCGTGCAAATAATTAATGAATTTTAACGTATTTATTTTACCCCCAAAATTATTTACAAGAATAAAAAAATTATGAATGATATTTACAAGAGATAAAAAAGAGAAAGATTGTTTATCTCTATTCATGAATATCCTATTTTTATTTATGAAAGCATATTATCCTTTTTTTCCTTTTTATTGGTTTTTATATTTTCAAAGTTTCATAATGACAAATCCTAAACGAGATTGAACACAACACATAAGTCCATAGAGAAACCTCGCTTCTAAGGAATTGAAGATGACATTTTAGTCCATAGAGCAATCCCGAACAACACTAGTTCAAATATTTTGTTTATTTTTATTATAAATGTTATTATTATTTGCATTTAACCACACTAAAGAGGAAACAGAAAAAAAAAATTGTGTTGCTGCACTTTTTTCAGAAATAAAAGGTAACGTGATCAAGAAAAAGATTGTTGTCAGTGATACTACTTGAAATTGAATCAAAATATAACTCATCCACAATTCAATCAATCCACTGTACACCACAAAATACTCAGTCTTGAATACAAAGTACAACATATTATTCAAGAGATCTTAATCTGGATGAAAAGATTACCCAAAGCAAAACTTGACCAAAAATTCATTCAGCTCCAAACCTTATTCATGATAGCCATGAAACAGCTAAAATTGTCTTCAACCAAACATATAGTGGTATAGACAAAATAATTCGTTGCAACCACTATACAAGAGCTTATATACCTGACAATCATTGGTTGCAAATATAATCAAAGCAATAATTTGCAATCATCGTGACACGCTTGGGAAGAGGCAGCAAACCAAACATTAAAGGTTTTGATCATACATAAACAAGTTCAAAGATGAATCAAACTAAAAAATTAACCAGCAAATATACCATTTTGACGATAAAACTAACCATGGACATCAACACAATTGCTATTCAGTTATTTTGTCTAACATAAGGCAGGCAATATACCAAAGAAGTTTGTGTTGACATTTCAAAGATCAAACCAGAAAGTCTCAATCAACAATAAAAAAATAACAATTACATATCTAGTTCATAGGAAGAGATAAAGAATGTGGAGAATAAAGGACACCCACGAGATTGACCAACAAACAACTTGTCCTGCCTCTTTGTATATTCTTTCGGTTTCTCCTTCTGCTTCTCCCTCAACTTTCGCTCTCTGTCTCTCTCTCAGTGAATGTCTCTTCTATGTATCAAATCCCCCTTTCTTCCTCACTCTCTCTTTATTTTTTCTTATTGTATCCTGTAGGTATCAGTCCCCCTTTTCTTGTTGTGTGTCTTGATTTATATAGGCAAAACCCAAAAATCCTTGTGTCTTTTTTCCTGCCAATAAAAAAAACGAAATCAATTCCTATAATTTGAAAAAAAGTGGAAAGGAACATTAATAACCTGATTTTTTGCAGCCCGTAGACGCGAGATAATCTCACTGTTGAGTGCCAAAAAAGGATGAACATTTCAATCTTTGCGAAATCCGAATTAATGCCAGTGAAGGACGCGAAATTTGCGGAGAGTGAAGTGCATTGCGCTATTTGGTCAGAGAAGGTAGGAGACATGAAACTTAAGAAGGAATCTTTGAGAGATTTGTCGCAGATCTGTTGCAAGGGGGGAGGAGCTATGCGGCTAGGGTTTCAGGGGAAGGAAGGGAATATGTTTCTGGTTTATCCGAGCCATGGAGCAAGGGAAATGGGTTCTGGACTTGGGTTATGACCTAAAAGACTTAAGTTTTTCTTCATTAACATGAACAAACAAAACATGACTAAATAAATAAAATGCTTCTAATTTTTATTTTCCTAACACAAGCAGCAATAAAATATTTTGTAATTTTCATTTTTTTCAATAAAACTAAAAACAAACTCCACCCATTTTTTTTGACTCTCTTTTTTCATTTTTGGATTTTCCCTAAATTTAAGTGAAAAACAAGAGGGACCCGATCAAAATGGGGTATTCACAGTAACGCACGTCAAGATGAATTAGACGCATTATGATCAGAATCACGTTTAAAACGTAAAAGCTACTCATAATAGCTTTTCATGTGTGACACACCTCAAGCTAAATTAAACACATTTCCAAACCCACCCTAAAGAAAAAGGGTGAAAAACAATGGGCCCAAAGTGTGTATAGCGATACCTGACCCGGTTGACAAGAAAGAGAGAAGATGCTTGTAATAAAGTGGAAGCTACTTATAATAACTCCCCTTATAATGCATGTCAAGATAAATTAGACGCGTTATGATTAAAATTACATTTAAAACTTAAAAGCTATTCATAATAGCTTTCCGTGTATGACGCACCTCAAGCTAAACTTGACGTGTTTCCAAGCCCACCCTAAAGAAAAAGGGGGAATATACAATGGGCCGATACCTGTGTATAGCAGTACCTAGGCTGGTTGACAAGAAAGAGAGTAGATGTTTCTTCCCCTTGTCAGTGTAGAGAGGGACAAAGAGAACGGTTACTTGTAATTCGTGTAGTAGCAAAACAGCAATAATGTTCAGTACAAAGAAACTCAACATGAACTTAATTCTCTTATTTACATTAAGAAAAAAATATTAATTATTCTTATTGACTATGCATGTACAATAATACATTCACATTGCCAGTTCCACTGCAAAACTTTACCATTTATTTACTGTACGAGGCTCTGCAAAACTGTGGACCAATTAAGTTTGTTATGGGCTATGGTTAGTCCAAAAGAAAAGCCTTGAAATGGATATGTGCTTGCATCTACGCTTGGGAAGTTTGAGAGTGGTGCTTCGTGCGGCTTCCATTTGATCAGGTTGCAGGCTTATGCTCAACATGTTCCACATCACCTCCACATCTCTGTACCCACACATTTCCACGTCATCTCGAAGCTTCAGCAGCCCATCACCACCTCCCCCGCAGCCGCCTCCCGTTCCATCAACCCTTCCTGTTATAATCAAGGACTTATATATTATTATTAATTAGATAAATGGGGGTATTCAAGAGAATTAATTAATATATAAAGATAGAAAGGAGGGTATATGAGAGGAGAGGACCCACCAGATTTGCGAAGCTTGATTCGGGTAGAGAGTGCAGTCCAACTTCTTCTGATCTTATGCCACCAATTCATCTTGTGAAGCGATCAGCTGGGTACGGACAGGGCAGGCGAATGGTATAAAGATATATAAATGTACTAAGTATATATGTAGATATATATGGTGACGAAGCATTTAGAAAATACTATATATATAGAAGAAGAAGAGAAAGGTAAGGCACCGAAACCCATAACACGTTGGTTGATTGGAGGTGCCAAGCGTCTCGTGTTGGTACACTCCACAAGGTCCCCTACCCCAGGTTTTGCTGCTAATAATTCAAAATACCATGAGGTTTTGGTTCCCCTTGCCTCTTCCACTCTGAATCGTTGTAATAAAAATGTTGGTGTACACGTACGTTCTAATATTGGTTCGGTTGCTCTTGTCACATTCTATGAATCTCTTTAATGGTCCGCGTTTACACTTACTTGCCTACTCAGATGAGGTGCACCTATTCAGCAGCCTCCGTCATTTTCATTTCTGGTTTTAATTTTTAATTATTAAATTAGTTATTACTATTTTTGCTTTATTAAAAAAAAGATTTATGAACTTTGCTTTAATAATCGATTAAATTACATTTTCCGTCCCCCAAGTTTTTTATTTTGACGAAAATCGTCCCTCAACTTTTTTTTGCCGAATATAGTCCTCCTAAAATTTAAATGTTGTGAATTTGGTCCTCATATTTTTTTTAATTGCACTTTTGATTTCCTAAATTCATAGATTTTTTTCATTTTTAGTCCTTCATTTTTTCAAAATCCATGATTTTTAGGGACTAAAGGTACAAAAAAGCCCACATTTTTTGGGAAGCAAAAGTGCAATTTAAAAATATGGGGACCAAATTCACAACATTTGAATTTTAAAAGGACTAAATTTGCAAAAAAAATTGGAGGACCATTTTTGCCAAACTGAATATTTGTATAGATTATTTTAATTATTACAATATAATTAACCTGAAGAAAGGTGGATTTGTTTTTTTTTTCCTAATAAAAAAGTGATTTTATATGTAAAATAAGCAAATAATGATGTATTTATTCTTTATTTAATATTTTTTTTTGTATATTAAAGTTTAAATTAGGGGAATGTACGTTTCTTTGTAAGGACGGGAAAGACCATCAATCTCAGCGATGATTTATAATGAAATTTATATATCGCTTTTCAATAAAGAAAACCTGATAATCGAACTCAAATCACAACGAATGTGGATGGAAAGGTTGACCAAATATGCCAACCTCTATTAACCGTCCTTATGTAATCTAACATGTATTAAAATTTTAACCCAATAATAACTTAAAAATAATAATAATAATAATAATCTTATTTATTCATTTTTATTTTACGCTTAAGCTCATCTTAAAAAATCTTATCCTTACCATATCCAATACTGTGGAACAAACAAAAAAGTTGTTTTCCCCATTGCAGCTATTTTTGGAGAATCAGATGGGTTGGGCATTGTAATACTTGGTATATATACCTTATTTTTTTAATTAAAAAGTTTCTCTCGTAACTGCCCCTACCCTTCAACGATTGGAAAATATCTCAATATTAATGTTGAGCAATTACGTGTCTACCTGAAAATGATTATTCCAACACCAAACTGCTTTAATCCACGCCAAACTATCATCTTTCTTTTTCGATCGAAATCTCTTTCCCCCTCATTTCTTCTCCCTCGATCCAAGTTCTCTGTCCGTGGCAAAGAAAACATAAAAGATGGGTGCCATTGCTAATAGTTGTTGTTGCTGTTGTTGGTGTCACCAACAACTCACCAGGTTTATATTCTACCATTGTTTTCTATTTTCTCTTGTCTTTATATTTAATTGATGGACACAAATGGTATTAGGTGATGAATTTTTCTTTTATTTTTAACTAAGAAATTTTCCTCTCGTGTTCAAGATCTATTTATATGGCGAGTATTTTCTGTTAATACACCAAAGTTTTATTTGTGTGTTCTATCTTCTTATCTCTGATAGTTAACACTTTTCCTTTTAAAGTTGTTTGAAACATTTAATAAAATATTTTCTTATTCTCAAAAAATAACAATGAACTCGATGGATTAGATTATTTTATTTGATGGATGATTATGATTCATCCATCATTATTCTAAAATCCATTAGACCACTTCATAAAACAAAAAAATAATCGATCGGATAAAAATAAAAAAAAATCATAACTTCAAAACTTAAATCAATTTGCTGTTATTATAAGCAGAAGAATATATTTTTTGGTGTTTTGCTACCACGATTTACATTCCTTGTGCATGTGGATTTGTGATGAATTGTTAATTATAAAAAAATAGGTAAAAAAATTATTTTGGAATTTTTTTTGTGAATGGCTGAGAGATATTATTTGGAAATAGTCATAAAAATTATTTAATTTTTTAAAACATATTTCATGAATGTATTGGATATTCATCCGTAAAAAAATTGGGTTAAAGTAATATTTTGGTCCCTATACGTGATACCGATTCTTCATTTAGTCTCTATACGTAAAAAGTTATTAAAATCCTCATACGTGCAAATATTATCCATTTGGTCCCTCCCGTTATGTTGTCGTCTTTAATGATCCGTGAACTACTACGTATTGGGATTAAATGAAGAATTTATGTCACGTATAAGGACTAAATGAAGAATTTGTGCCACTTATAGGGACCTAATAATTTAGGTTAAAGTAATAATCTGGTCCCTATACATGACACAAATTCTTCATTTAGTCCCTATACGTGACACAAATTCTTCATTTAGTCCCTATACGTAGTAGTTCACGGATCATTAAAGACGACAACATAACAGGAGGGACCAAATGGATAATATTTGCACGTATGAGGACCTTTTTAATAACTTTTTACGTATAGGGACTAAATGAAGAATCGGTGTCACGTATAAGGACCAAAATATTACTTTAACCAAAAAATTGTTAGGATGAATTTTTTTAAATAAATCATGAATGAATTGAATTTTTTTATTGAAATTTGAATAAATCATAATGAATTATTTTTAATCCATTCATTATAATCCGAATAAAAATTTATCCCACCATCCATTTTTCATACGACCGAGAAGTGAAAATTGTTAAATGGCAAATTGGAAAGTAGTTAGGCTGCATTTTGATGAGGTTGAAGACTCGGAGTATTATGTGGAAAATAAAATAAATAAAGGTTTAAAAGTATTTATGTACAGATAATCCATTATGGGATAATGCAGCGGCGTTATTGATTCATGGCAAATATGAGGGCGACCACAATTCTGGTCACGCCACCTGCATCCTTTTCAAGCCGCTGGCAGTTGCTGCCAAACGGAACACTTCAACTTCACTTTCACTTACCCCCATTCCCATTCCCATTCCCATTCCCATTCCCAATCCCAATCCACCGCCGCCGGCAGGATTTCGCTGCCTGTGCAAGCCGTCAAAAGCCTCCGATTCCAATTTCTACTATTGATGACAGGTTTGTTACTCATTCTCAGAGCTCAGGAAGCATCATGTTAATATGCTGGAGATTGTGCATTCCATGATTTCTGGGTTCTGAATTCATCGTTTTTATTGAGTGCCAAAGGAACAAATGTTAATGTCTTCACCACAATGGGAATATTATTGACATATTGAATGAGAAACATTCCCAATTTGTGAATCTAACTATTACCTTGTGTTTAATTAGGGGACAAGTGTGGCTAACATGTTTCAATATCTGGTGGAGATGGATTTCTAGACTTATCTCCTTATACTTGCTATCTCTCAATCTCGTTGCTGCAGCCTCTCACTATCCACCTCACTCTACTTATGCCTGTGAGGATATTAGTGATTACTATGCACCTGTGAAGCATTTAAGAGGTGAAGCACTCAAGAAAAAATTGAATAGCATCATTCATCCTCATCTTTCCTTGTCCTACCAACAGGTCATTCCTGGTTTTATATATGGATAAGGCTCCTCTAAACTGAGCTTATCTCTAAAGTGAGCGAGCAGCCTAGCAAGTAAGGGTGTTTTTTCCACCCTTAATTTAATAAAGTGCATAAAGATCTTAACCCACTTTATTAAATCAAGGTAGAAACACTTTTACTTGAACACTTGCTCACTTTAGAGGTGTTTTTTTCTTTATGTATACATGCTGCTTCAATTTTGATTTGAATCTTCAACAACTAGGTTGGTTTCCTATGAGTTCTATATGGTCTTTCAAATCTATAGATCGGAAATGCTTATCGATTTAATAGGTGTGGGATGCCCTCAAGGTTCTTGATGCTGCTGATATTGATAAACCTGAAGCTTCATCAGGAATGTATGGACTTACCATGGCTGTTATTACTTTACATTTTAGTAATGTCTTCTGTTTATCATATTAGCTGATTTTTATTTACCTGACGATTTATGCAATGCAGAGTTGAAATATACTCTTTGAGAGTTGTCCCAAAGAAGTTATCAGGAAAACCATGGGGATGGAATAGTGAGTCAACTAATCAATTTGTTGGACTTACCATGATTCTGATGTTAGTTTCTCACTAGTCTTAATTTTTAGGCAGTTTCTCTTAGCTATTTTTGTAGAATGCTTGTTCTCAGTTGATATTTTTTAACCAAAAAGGGTGAAAATACAACCTATCTGTAATGGGAAAATACATACGTGTATTTGATCGAGCTCCCTGTTTAGATCATGCTAAAGTAGCAAGAGTTGTGCTTAACTTCTTAACTAGTGTATATAACTGTACGTGAACCTTGTTTTTAAACTTGATCTATGTCAGTCATTGAACCTAACTATTAATGGCAATGAAAAAGGTTTTGACTATAAATCAGCTAAATAAAGAAGGTTCTCTCATAGTTAAGGATGGGGAAGAGATGTGTGTATCTTGCCTAGGGTCTCCTATAACAGGATTAAGGTTAAAGTTTTTGGAATCAACATATAGGCCAAAGAAAAAGATTCACTCATTTGCATAAAAGCTTTTTACAGGGGAGCATCTATGGCCTCGTTCTTATGGGCTGACCAATGGTCCATCTTTGACTGATTTACACAACATTCGCCCTGCTGATGTAAATGGTAAGGAAAGCTACTGCTCAATATTTTACTTGACAAGATTGCAATTTCAGCTTATATTACTAGTTTCTCTCAGTCAATTCATCAAGGGGAAACAAGTACTATGCTGAATGCAAAACTAGCTCAACCAAATGTTTGAGGCCAGCCAACAAAGAAGCTGCTTTGGACACTGAAACAGACAAGGAGAGGTGGGCACCACCTATGCAGGTCATCTTTTTTGTCATTCATTTTTGTTTTGAACCCTCACAGTTGATTGCTGATCATGCTTTAAATTTGAAGGCGATCTGGCATGTTAGTTCTGCCATATGTTGATACATAATACTTGATATATATTTTGCGTTATCCTGCCCACGAGAAATGCTAGCAACACACTCTCTCTTATTGGTTAAAATTCATGTGGGTCCCACTTGAATTTATAGGACCCACATGAATTACCACCAATAGGAGAGAGTGTTACTGTGTTAGAGAGTATGTTGCTAGCACTCCTCTCCTACCCACTGTTAAATTTATGTCATCTGCCCTATTTTGGTTTAAGGCGCATTGGATTGGGGTTGGAGCATTTCTCTCCTATGATGTTAAGATTTCTATTCAAATCTTTTTAACTGTTTTAACGAGTAACTTGTACCTGGAGAACCAATAACTGCTGTTAAAAGGACCCTGCATAGATAGCGAAAGTTCCATTATGATACTTAATTAACTCTGATAACTCTTCGCCTGGACATTTAATTTATTTAAGACTCAAACTTCATTTGGGATAGCTCTTTCATATATATGTCTTGAAGTTAAACTAACCTCAGGTTAGAGGGGATATCGCAAGGGCATTAATGTACATGGCAGTCTGTTATGGGTTTCAACAACCAGGGGGAACTCCAGGTCTTCGTCTCTCAGATACTCCAAATGTTGGTAGGTTGGACTTTTCAAGTTCTCATTCAACTATAATGTTTGGATTCTTGACCTAAAATCCCAAGGGGGAAATACATGCTTTATATGTGCTGGTCAAGTTTTTAGTGTATTTATCTTGTTTGTTATGTGGTTGTTTATTAGATGATTAGTTTTATCATCTCATGTTATATATTTCTTTTAATAGTAATTTTATCGTCTCATATATTGTTCATGTTTAGTCATAGAGGTAAGGATCTTTAAAAGTTGGCATCCGATACGGAGAGCAGGATCTGTATTATAAAGAATTGATTCTCCATGACATTGTTTTGTGTTGCGTTCTTAAAACATCCATTATTTACATTAATGTAAATGTAAATGTAAATCTGGACATGTGCTTAAAACAAAAGATTGCTCTTAATTATGGTTTGCTGTGCTTTTGTACATTGCGAGTTTTCAACTCCTTTTTGCTTCAAATAATTTCTGTTTTTCATTACATTTTTTATTTTATTATGCGAACATACTGTTGGAGTATTAAGTAGAAAATAACTATGGTGCTTGTGTTTGATTATATCTGCCCCCCTCTATATTCTCCAATTGATTCTTATGATTTTGGAAACTAATTAAAGCTTTCCAACTTCCATTACTTTTCTTGTAAATTGAAAATTTTGTTATACCTTCAAGTTGAAATTAATATTATCTCTTTACCGCAGAAAACAGGGAGATGGGGTTGCTTTCCACGTTATTAAAATGGAATGACGTTGATCCACCTTCGAGGGAAGAGAAGCTGAGAAATGAGAGAATATGCCAACTTTACCAGCATAATCGGAATCCTTTTGTTGATCATCCGGAGTATGCCAATCTTATATGGAAGCAAGTTGTTTCAAGACGTACTCCTCAGAGTAATAATGTCTTTTAACAAAGAAAGCGTTAGGATGAGTGTCTCAGACTCTCAGCAAATACTTACCTACCTCGTATTATTGTTTTCCTATTTTCATGTTCTGAATTGTATATGTAGCTTTATTTTTCAAATACTTTGCAATCCTGTGATTTATTTTCGAATTAAAAACCATTTTTATTTGTAAGTTAAATTTCTATTGAATTCTCAATTCTCAAACCTAAAATTCCTCGTTCTGTCGCCATTATGTATGACACGTTATAATGTTTTTCAACTTAAAACTAATACATTGTGTATGACACGTTAATATCTTTATATTAGGTCATGTTTGGTTCAAAGGGGGGGAGGGGAGGGGAGGGAAGAGATTTTAATTAGCTATTATGTTTAGTTGAAAGGAGGGGAGGGGAGAAATTCTAATCGAGGGGGAAAGTAACACTTTTCATATTTGGTTAGTACGGGGAGGAGAGATTTTAAATCTAATTACTTTTACACTCTTATAATTATTATTATTATTTCAAAATATACAAGTGAAGATATTTTAATCAATAAATGTAAAATATTTTAAAATCTCTTCCTCCAATCCACCAACATTGGAGCGGAGCCAAAATTGAGTGATGAGGGATTTTGTTTCCCTGCATTCCTTTCACATTCCCTCCAAAAAGTTGAACAAAACATGAAAGGTTTAAAAAAATCCATCTCATTCCCTCTTATCAAACACTATGTTAATATATCTTTTTTTAAAATATATAGTAATAAATTTCTTAATTTTAATTTCCGAATTTTAAATTTTTACAACATAACTAACTATGCATAATGTAACAACATGTGGTTGGTCTGAGTGGTAGGAATCTATAAGTAAGTGGTCAAGGGTTCGATTCCTGATTCTTGTGTATGGAGAAAATCTGATGAAGAGAGGGCAACTCTTACATGCTGTCCAGGTCCCCCGACGGAGATTACTCACTATTTACGATGGTGGATACTTCATACCAATAAGATGGTTACCCAAAAACCTATACATAATGTAAAAAAAGTAAGTTTTGTTTAAATTTAGTGACAATCAATCTTAACCCAATTAATATTTGGATCGTGACGCACGAAGATCAAGCCAAAAAAACATGACTCAATGAAAATATCAAATCAGGTTTAAAACATTTTGAATGCATTGACTAAAATATTATGTATTTTAAAATCCAAAATTATAAGAGTATAAAAGTAAGTTAGTTTTAAAATCTCTCCACTCCCCTTATGAACTAAACATAAAAAATGATATTTCTCCTCTCCTCCATTAAAATCCCTTCATTCCATTCCTTCTAACCAAACGCAATATCTAATTAAAATCTTTTCTATTCCTTCTCCTGCTTTAAACCAAACATAGCCTAAAGTTTTTTCTTGTGGAGCTTCTTTCGGCCTCACCTATTTATTATAGCTACTAAATTGTATATTTTTTTTACTTTATATATTATAAAAATTTCATTCAAGGAACCTATTAATAAAAAATGTTAATTTATTAATCTATTTAAAAACTTGGCTTAATTGTACTTTTGGTCCCCCAGGTATAACGGTTGTGCAATTTTAGTCCCCCCAGGTTCTAATTGCGCCAATAAGGTCCCCAAGTATCGCAATTGTGCAATTTTGGTCCCTTAGGTTTCAATTGCGCCAATTGGGTCCTCCAGGTATCATGATTGTGCAATTTTGGTCCCCTAAGTATCATGATTGTGCAATTTTTAATGTCAACACTTGGGGCTGAATTGACACTTAGTGAGGCCAGCTTGGAAGCTTACGTGTCATTCGTATATGACACTTAGTGATGTGCATTTGACCATTAAAGTGTGTGAGATGTCAATGATGCCATATAAGAATGCCTCGTAAGTTGTCAAGTTGACCTCACTAAGTGTCAAATCAGTCCCACGTGAGCCACGTAGGCTATTGGCGTTAAAAATTGCACTATCATGATACTTGGGGAACCAAAATTGCACAATCGTGATACTTGAGAGACCCAATTGGTGCAATTGAAATCTAGGAGACCAAAATTGCACAATCATGATAATTGGGGAACAAAATTGGCGCAATTAGAACCTGGGGCAGAGCTGTCAAAGTGGGCTAGAACCCGTGCGCCAACCCGGCTTAACCCGGCTCACTGGTGGGTTGGGTTGCGAAAAAGCTGGCTCATTTTAACCCCGGGTCATTTTGACCCGGCCCACCCAACCCGCGAGTTGAGCGGGTTCAACCCGTGGTGAGCCAGGTTGACCCACGGGTTGGCACATTTAAAAAAACCCAGCCTTTTGTTAGTGTCTTAGTGACCCGACCCAAGAAAAATGCATCACACATTCACACTCGCTGTTGCTGACTTGGGTTCACTGTTCAATTTCCCCAACCCACAACCCTCATTCATTTTTAATTTCCTGTAAAACAAAACACTCCCCTGTCTCCCCATTTCGTTGAACCCTAGAGGCCTAGACCCCCATTTCTTCTTCTTCCCATTCTGAATCAAACCAGCCGTCGCGCCTCACAGGCTCACCGCACGCTGCCGCGCTGCACGCTGAGTCGTTGACGTCGATCTCCGCAGCGACTCACTCTCACGTCCTCTCCTTGTCGATTTGCGCTACCCACGGACCCACCTAGCACCCAGGTATTGTTCTCCCAACTGCCCACTTGTTCATCCATGGTCTCTGTGTGTGTGTGATTTGTATACTAGTCTGTGTGTGTGTGATTCGTATACTGTTCTAATGGTTTGCTCTAGTGGTCTGTGTGTATGTGAACTGTGAACAATGTTATTGTATTTTAGTATTTTACTGGTTCTTCAACTATTTGTTAAATAATTGTGGATGTGTTAAATAATTCTTTATATGTTAAATTAATAAATTTACAAAATGGAGTCTGATACTATACATCAAGCTGAACAAAGTGTAAATATAAATTGCATTGACGATGAATTAAACATTATGAAGGAACCCATGCCGTAAGTTCCAAATCCAATTGAGAGTGACAATGGTGATATTGATAGAGCTAGTAAGAAGCCTAAATTAACCACATCTGAAGTATAGAATCATTTTACTAGAATTGGTATAAAAGATGGCAAAGAAAAGGCTAAATGCAATGGATGTGGACAAGAGTACGTTGTTGGTGGTACCAAAATAGGGACTTCTACATTATTGCGTCATGTGAAGAAGTGTAAAATGATTCCTAAATATCCAGATGTGGCTGGAATTATAATTGATCATGCGGGGAGGTTGAGGCTAGGGAAATTGACCACAAACGTGTTCAGGAGGTAATTTCTATAGCTATTATTGAGCATGGTTTGCCATATAATTTTGTTGAATATAAGTGGATTAGGGAATTGCATTCATTGTTAAATCCGGATGTAAAACATTTGAGTAGGAATACAGCTGTGGCTGACATTTGGAAGTTTCATCTTGAACAAAAAGAGAAATTGAAAAATGCAATGCATAAGTGTCATAGCCGAATTTGTCCGAATTTGTTTGACATCTGATTGTTGGACTGCTATTACTCAAGAAGGTTATATTTGTTTGACTGCACATTTTGTTGACAATAGTTGGAAGTTGAATAGCAAGATTCTTGCCTTTTGTAAAATGTAACCTCCATATACTGGTTTTGTGATTTGGCACAAAAAGTATTTGAATGCTTGAATGATTAGGGAATAGATCAAAAGATCTTTTCTATCATTTTAGACAATGCTAGTACCAATGATAACATGCAAGATATTTTGATTGACCAATTAAGATTGCAAAATAGTTTGTTGTGCGATGGTCAATATTTTCATGTGAGGTGTAGTGCCCATATATTGAATCTTATAGTTCAAGAGGGCTTAAAGGTGGCAAGTGATGCTTTGCACAAGATTAGAGAGAGTATCAAATATGTGAGAGAATCAGAGGCAAGAAGGATGGCATTTAAAGAATGTGTTGTTTGAGTGAGGGGTATTGATAATAAGGTAGGTTTGAGAATGCATGTGTCCACTAGATGGAATTCTACCTTTGCTATGCTTGAAAGTGCACTAAGATATCGCCTTGCTTTTGGAAGTCTTACTATCCATGATAAAAACTACAAACATTGTCCATCAAATGAGGAGTGGAAAAGGGGTGAGAAGATGTGTGAGTTCTTAAGGCCATTTTATCTTATAACTAACTTGATTTCAGGCACATCTTATCCAACTTCTAACCGATACTTTATGCAAGTATGGAAAATTGAATGTTTGTTGCAAGAAAACGCCTCAAGTGATGATCAGGTAATTAGGGATATGGCAGAGAGGATGATAGACAAATTTAGGAAGTATTGGAATGACTATAGTGTCATACTTGCAATTGCTGCTATTCTTGATCCAAGGATGAAGTTTGATGCGATTTGGTTTTGCTATTCAAGGATTGATCCTTCTACTTGTGAAGAGAAGATTAGTAATTTAAAGGATAAGATATACAAGTTGTTTGAAGAATATTGGAATGTAAGGTCAAATGAATCGACTGCATCAAATTCTCAAAGTGTTGCCCCAATGTAAGGTCCTATTCGCCGAATAATGACCAAGTGATGGATGCGTTTGATGTAAGTTAAATATTCTTTAAAGTTAATACATCTTATTTTTCTGAATTTGTTTTCATTATTATTTAGTACATCCCCTTGGTTATTTTATTTTATTTTATTTTTCTTGTAATGTTTTAGGAATATGTCGATTATGTGAGACAAAATGTCAATGATACTAGAAGGTCTGAATTGGATCTTTACTTGGAAGAGGCAACACTTGACCCAAAGTATCATACTAACTTAGATGTGTTGTTATATTGGAGGGATTGCCGAGACCGTTGTCCAAACCTCTCTAGGATGACATGTGATATGTTAAGCATTGCAATAACTACAGTTGTTAGGAGTTTGCTTTTAGCATTGGTTCTCGTGTGCTAAACAAATATCGCTCTTCCATTCTTCCGGACAATGTTCAAGCACTCATTTAAATCCGAAATTGGTTAAAAGGCTTTGTTAAATGTGGTAAATTTTACAACTTATCACTACTTTATAGTTGATTCTTACTAATCTTAATTGTTAACATGTTTTGCTTTTGGATTATAGATGAAGATAATGAAGATGTTGAAAAGGAGGAAATTGCTATAGATTTAACAATTCATGACTCTAATATCCTTGAGGGACAAGGATAGCAAAATCAACTTTAAAAATGAATTTTTCACTTTGAATAATGAATCTTGTACTTGTTGGAATTTTGGAATTGTTTAGGTTTGGTTTGGTATTAGTTCATTGTTGTTTGTATTTGTTACTCATTGTTGTTTGGATTTTGTACTACTTCAATGATGTTTGGATTTTGTGTTAGTTCACAACAGGGCTGGATTTTGTTTATATTACGCAATTTGTTTTGGCTATTTGGAAGTATGTATGTTTAGGTTAAGATGTTAATTTATTTTTTTTAAGTTTATTCTGTTTTTTTTACGTTTTTTGTTTTTTAAATTTTGGTGAGCCAACCTACATAACCCGCCAACCCATTGTGGGTCGGATTGACCCGTTTTGACAGCTCTAACCTGAGGGACTAAAATTGCACAATCGTAATACCTGGGGGACAAAAACTACAATTAAGCCTAAAAACTTTTATAGTAGAAACGTTTTAGAAGGCCAGGCTAAAACTGTCACTTTTCAAAAGCTTGAGGGTATTTAAGCAAAAAGGTAGTTTGTTATAGATTTCTTTGTGAAAAAATCAATTTTTTATATAAAATAATCACTTTTGAGTATTGTTTATATGTTTGCTTCAGCTTTTGAAAAATTAAAATCCAAAATAAATCATAATATAAGAAAATCAGAAATTATTTCGAGTAGTTTCTCATAAAAATATATTCTTAAAAAACTATTTTAACTTTTTAAGTGATTTTTACAATTATAGACAAATACAAATTAACTTCTATTACTTAAAAATATCTAAAGAAATAATCACTAACCAACATGTGGTTGGTCCAAGCGGTAAGGGACTCAGTCACATTAAGCAAGTGGTCAGAGGTTCGAATCGTCGTTCTTGTATATGGAGAAAATTTGGTTGGGAGGGAGAACTCACCTCATGTGTTCAGCAAGTTCCCCAACTAATATTAATCATTGCTAATGATGGTTGATACTTCGTACCTATAATATAATTATAAAAAAACAATAATATAGAGTTGAGCTAGGCCCAAAATCTAATATGGAGTATATTATTTTGTTTAATTTTAAAGAAACGGGCCCAAAATCCCGGTTTGAATATATTCTCACCCATTACATTACATTGCAAAAAAACACATTCCTTTCTAGGGTTTTTGAAAGGAAATTTAAACCCTAAACATAAAAAATCTTTTATTGTCTCATCAAATCGATCTGTCTAGGGTTTCCTTTCCTCAGATGAAAGTTTGAGCGAGAGGAGGAGAAATCAATCGATGGAAAAGCAAATACAAGTGGGTGGATCACTGATAAAGAAGCTAGGTTGCTGCAACAAGAGCAGCAGAGAGAAAGCCCTTCGAATTCTGTTAAAGTCATGGCTTCCCTCTCAATCCCACCACCTTCCCGAAGACGAAGTCAAGAAGCTCTGGAAAGGCCTCTTCTACTGCGTTTGGCACGCCGACAAGCCTCTCGTTCAAGCCGAACTCATCGATCGTCTCTCCTCTCTTCTGTTACTCCTCCATCTCCCTTTCTCCCTCCAATACCTTTCCACTTTCCTCCTCACCATGCGTCGCGAGTGGTCCGGCATCGATTCCCTCAGGTTAGACAAGTTCTACCTTCTCATTCGTTGTTTCGTTTCTAAACTCTTTTCCCTCTTGAAGAAGAATTCCTGGGATTTGGATCTCGCTAACCGCTTGATGGGTTTGTTGAGTGACAACACTTTCTCTGCACAAGACAAGTTGCAGGGCTATGGGGTTAATTACCACATTGCCTCTGTTTTTCTCGACGAGCTTAGGCCTTTCCTTCCTCTTAATTCGAAGGTTCTAGAGGTTCTTTTTAACCCTTTCATTCATGTTATGGGAAAAGTTAATGATAGGGTTTTGTTGGGGAAGATTAAGTCTGGTGTGTTTGATGGGATTCTGAGAATGGGGAAGAGGTTGTTGGAGGTTAAGAAAGCTGGGGAGAGGTTGATTCTGCTGCTGATGATGTTGTCGTTCTCGGAACGATAGCTTTCGTCATGCAGTTTTCTAGTAAGTTTTTTGAGGTGGGTTCTTCTCCTGATTGCTGTCAGGGGAATAGGAAGGTGTTGTTTGGTCTTCATGAGGAGTTTATGAAGCTGGAGAAGGATGCCGTGGCTTCTGGATTCGAATTCTCCGTTCCTGATTGTGTTGATCGGGATGATGACGAAGTGCCCATTTTGGTTCCTATTGCTAATGGGGTGGATATAGATGCTGCCGAATGCGCTGAGGTTGTTGCTAATGGTAAGGTGCTGAAGAAGTGCAAGAAGGATAAAAAGGACTCTATTGACATTGCCAAAAAAGCAAAGAAGAAGAAGAAGAAGGAGGAGGTTCCTGCTGTGGATGACAATGGAAATATGGCGAGTGGAAATTCAAATGATGAACAAGTTAATCATGAGGGCACAATATCATTGAACGAAACTGCGATTTCAAACCTCCAAAAGCAGTTCGAGAAGGTTGCTGCAGAAGCGGGTTTGGATGATGGAGTTGCAAGTGTCTGTGATAGTCCTCAAGCTATGTCTACTGGAACTGTATCTAAGAAGAGAAAGAGAAGAAAGAATTCGAAAGGAAAGACATCTCAGGATTCTGATTTGAATGGTGGAGATGCTGAGGACTCTGCACTGGCAAAGACTGGGGAGAAAAGTGCAAAGAAGGTAAGATTTTCCATGAAAAATAACTTGGTGTGGAAGCCACACAATCCTTTACCTCCTCAGAGCTTGAGATTGCCTCCCTCTGCTACACCCAGAGGAAGTGCACTCAAAAAGGGAGTACCCCCAGGTCCCATCAGGGAGATGCTTCCCCCTACTAAAAAACCTAAGCTGAAAAGGGCCAGGAAGGCAATAAAAGGTGTTGCCCCATCTATCAAACGCCTGAAGAAATTAAAATCTCGATCTGCATGATTTCCTTGAGGTTGTTATAGGATGGTTGATGACATGTTTGTCATACCTTTTGTTAGTTATTATGAAATTCTTGAAAGTTTACTGTGATAATTGGTTTATGCACCACGGGAAAAACAAATTGACTTGGAGTCGAGACTATGCCTTCAAGATTGTGATGTTGATTAATGTGGTTCATCAACTTTTCACTGTCAAGTTGTGCTATCATATGTTTTGTTTTTAATGAAATTTTTAATGAAATGACTTTTAAATGCTTGGTGATGACTTTCTTTTTTCTGGTGGCTGAAAAAATGCTAGTCTGAAGAATATGATTTGTTAATGCTTTCAATCTAAACCCTGTTTCCAAATTCCCGGACTTTAAATCATGGGATTATCTTTATGATACTATTAACCCATATTGAGACATCACTTGGGTATATTTGATGATTATGAAAAGTTACACATTTTCAGACTTTTTACATTGTTGGCACGGCATGTTTACCTTCACAATGATATAAGAGTGTTTATTGAATTATTGAGGATTGAACACACTGGTTTCTTTCTCAAATTCAAAATCTTTATTGGCGACTTAGCGCTAATTTGTAAGATGTTGATAGCAAGTTGAGGATTTGCCTTTTCTTTGGGAAATGCATGAAGACTTGTTAATGAGTCTTGGATCAGCAGTGGCTCTACTTGCTGGTTTTTTATGCTTAAGGCAGATGAGAAATTGAGAATGGTGGTTCATTGCTTTGCATTGTGTTGGCGTTATTTGAATGATACCCTGCTTGTGATGATTAACAGGGAAGTCGATAGGGTCTGTCAAATGGTCGAAGCGCATGTGCCGTGATAATCAACCCCTTTACATCTGGCGTGGTGTGTTTAGGAAAAAGGAGGAATAGTGGGGCATCTGGATGTGCCATACTCTGGCCTCGTGGTGAATTTTTGAGATCCTGTGTTTTTTGTTTTTATTTATGGAGTTAATTTTGCTATTCCTGTTATGCTTCTCAAATTCTGCTGGTGTGTACATAAAAGTAGGCCCTCGTAAGAAAAAAAAAAAAATCAATTTTGGTGCAATAGAATATGGAGTTTCAGACGTATCACTTTGATGCTCCGCATCTTGTTCTGGGGCTATTATTTTAATGTTAATGATACCTAAATTCTCGTCACCCCCATCTTTAGCTCAATTTTTGCTAAGCCAATTACCCAAAAGAAAGCTTACGAATAAGAAAAAGTGAAGATCTTCCTCTCCTCTATTTCATTTCACTCATTCTTTTACACACACCTTTCTCTCTCTCTCTCTCTCTCATCCATCCAAATACAGGTTAGCATTTCTGCTATTATTTAACTTTTTTATTTTTTTATAATTGAATGCTTTGTTTCGTTATACTTGAATAACTATTGCAAAACCCTAATACAAATCACACCAGGGATCTCTTTCTCATCACACCTTTCTGTTAATTTATTATTATCACTATCCACCATAAGGATTCATATACTTTATTATGGATTTGGATTTTTTTTTTTTATTCTCTTAATTTTTTCTTTCATGCTAGAGAGAGAAAGTATGTGAGGTCTATTAAAATTTGTTTTTGTGGCGTTCTTTCTTGTAACATAGAAAAAAAGAAGCCGATTCAAATCCCTTTATTATTGCATGTGCCCTTTTATTGCCTGTGTAGTTTGACTTCTCAAATATGAGTAGGGGAAGGCCAAACTACGATTATCTGAAACTGGTAATATTTTCAAGAGTGGTTTTGGGGTGTAATCTTTCTTTTTTGTGTGGATAAACTTGGATATTTATTCCATTTTCAAGGTCTGAATTTGTTATTATCAGTACAATGCACATCTCAATTTCTAGTGCAAGTATAAATTTATTCTTTTTGTGAAAGGTGGATTTTTTGCCTTCCCATGAAGTATTTTCATTTTCTTTATGAGCTGATGCAATGACCAACTGAATACACAGAACGTTATTAAATGATGAATCTAACGAATAATCTGTGATGCCTATTCTTTTCTTTTCTATTTACTTATTTTTTTTTTAGGTCAAAAAGTTGATTGACCTCTCACAATTTTGGGTTACAGCTCATTAGTGTTCTGGTGCATGGTAGGCCTAGCCTATTCATCTATATTAATATCGAAAATGATTCAAAACAGGCGTCCAGAAAATTATAGACCACCTGATGTATTCTGATATATTTCATGAGTGGAATCATTAAAAAAAAATCACGCAAAGAATCTTTACCAATTACAAATTAATCTGGAATTTTGTTGAGGAAACAAAAACTTAAAACGATTTTTTATTCAGTTATTTTACTTTCTGTTCCTTCTTTTAAGATATTTGTTTGACCCCTGACCTTTAGACAGAATAAGAAGGAAGAAAAAAAAAACAACCGTATTACATGAGTCCACAATTCTTTTTCATTGATGACTCTCCAAAAAAATTATTAATAGCAAAAATTATAATGAATCTCATTGGCATACCGTTTGAGACAATGGAATACATAATAAAGTACGAAGTATAAACAGAGGATATAGTCTTTTTATTAATTTATAAATAACATATAAAAAAAGTAACTTATGGGGAGTGAGGATTTTATACTAATGAAAGTTTTGTTTTCATGCGAGTGAGCATTCAGGAGGGAGGCCTTGTGGGAAGCGCTTGGTATCAGTGCAGTAGTTGTAAATCATATAGTTCTTTTGCGCCCACTGAATTCTGGCTTGCCCTGTTGCATCCAATGACTGTGTTAACCATGATTGGTTTGCTGATGAATTGTTGGCAGAGCAAGAGGATCCTGAAGAAGAAGTCCAAACACAAGCTTGGGCATTGAAGTTTCTATAAGAAGCAGTGAATGGGGCTTGGCTCCAATCGGTCTTCACCAGGCCACCCCTTGTGGCCCAATCATCCGCGTTCCAAAGGCTAGAGTATATCCTCATGGCTTGATTTTTTGGAAAAGGAACCCCTTTTGATTCCAAGTTCTTGAACTCTCTTATGGGCGTGCCGTCTACAGAGAATCTGATATATACGACAGAGAAAAATGGGTTCATTATGAAGTTAAGGCATCTTCTAGTTATAGAAAATAAAACAGATAGACTTAAAAAAACTAAAAAAGGAAGTGAAAATGCTTTTCACTTTTCTGTCAATGAAGTATATTTTATTTTTGAACTTTAGATTAAGTTATAATAACTAAATAAGTATGCAGTAATTTTCATTTTCTTCTAATTTGTAGCTCTATTAATATATGATATATAAGAGAAAAAATGTTAACATATGAAGTAAAGATATGTTCTAGTTATGGTTTTTTATTTTATTTTTCTAAACTAGATAGATGTAGAAAAAAAAAGAAAAGAAAGTGACCATGGTTTTCAGCTAATGAAGTATATTTTACTCCTTTTTTTTTTGTAAAAGAAGTATTTTTTTTTACCTTTAAGTTCTTAACTTTGAGTTATAATAGATAAGAGAATTAAATTTAGTGCACCGTCATTACCAAAAAAAAAAAATTTTAGTGCACCGTGAAGATAAGATTTTTACATTATCATCCATTTAAATATTTATCTTTTAGAACAACTATATTTTTTTTATATGATAGTGTATCAAAACGAGATAAAAATTTAACACTTAACTTTGTATCTTTCATTTTAATTTTTGTTCATTTTCTATCGGTTTGACTAATATTGAAGCAGGCCCTGTACATAAAAGAGATAAAAGAGTTAGCATATGTATGTATACATGATGCTTTGAGGATTCCAAAGTACGGAATATGTGTGGAAATCCTTGGTGGGGTCGAACCACAAGTAGAACTGCTGTTCTCTACTTCCTTTCCCTTGTGTGAATACATTCGTATGAACAATATAAGGATCACCGCTTAAGTTACCCAGAAATTCAAAGTCTATTTCATCATGAGCATCCCCAAGAGAAGATAGCTGCATCAATTACAAGCAAATATACAGTTATTATTTGATTTCACTTCATATTGAACATATGTTTAGTAAAAATTAATAAAGAGATAATAAAGAACAACATGCAATTAAATTAAGGACGCTCACATAATAGGCTGTGACGGTGCCTGCAGAGTTACCAGGCACGAGCTTTAGCTGCATGTCGATTTTTCCAAACAAGTATTGATTTTTGGAACGAAATCCAGAGCCAGAGGCCTTGTCCAGAGACAGGGTGAGAAGCTGCCCATTGTCGAGGATTTTGCCACGACCATCACCCCATGTTATCTCAAAGTCTTGGTAGAAGTTACCAGCGGAGGTTGCAACCACAAAGGTTATAAGGAAAAGGGCAATAGCTATTTTACTTGCCATTTATAAAGTGATGCCTATGGTGGGTTTTAATTAATTAATTTGGTAATTGGCAAATAGTAGGAGGCAATTATAGAGAGAAAGAGAGGGACAACAAAAGCCAAGAGACGTATTTGGTGAAGAGTGAAGTGCATATAAAGTTGTGAAACTATATATATATAGGGACTAGGGAGTAGTGTATTAAGAGGAGGCAATTGTGAGTTATGAATGTGAAGAAGGTTCATCGGTGTTTTGGAGGTGGTGGAAGTGGTTGGGAAGAAATTACAGGCTTGTAGAGTGCCAAAGAGAAATAATTGACTTGGCTTTTGTGGATGGTTGAGTGTCGGGACAATGAAAGCTAATGTGGGATGATATATATCTATATGTGATATGCTTATCAATGTCCTAAAAATATTGATTAAGGATTACAAAAAAAAACAAATTTTTATTAAAAAATTAAGTTTATTACTTATCAAATTATTAAATGAATCAACTCCCAATAATTTTTTTTTCTTTTTGATGACTCCTTAAGCAATATCCTTTGAACGGGTTAGTATTCTCCATATCTATAACTATAATAATGGTATTCTCATAACAATTTTTAATACATATTTTATAATTATTGAAATCATTTTTACCTTGAAAATAATAATAAATAGCTAATAGATAATTAGAATTTAAGTTTAGAAAATGACAGAGATAAAAAATATACAAAAGGAAAGAAAGTGTTAGAGAGTGTGTTGCTAGCATTTATGTATCAAAATCTAAGTGTTCTTGAATTGTTGGATTTTCAAAAAAAAAAGTCAACATTGATATGATAGCCATGAAAAATAAGAAAAAAAAGATTCTTTCCATTTTTATCTCATCATTTTTATCATTTCAAAAGTTTTGAGAAAATAAATGTGTATTATACATATGTGGGTCCTCCATGTCTTTATTATCCCCAAAATTTTACGAATGGACATATCTATTTCTCATGAGAAATGGAAAGGAACCCTACCCGCAGGGACGAAACCGGACTTCAATGTTTGGGGGGCTAATTATAAAATCTAAAGTTTATCTAATATATTTATACATATCAAATTTTATGCAAAATATTCATTATTATATAATTCGAATCGCTAATTACATTAATAATCTATCAAAAATTGAAACACTTCTCCAAAATATCACTAAAATCATTTATAATTAATTCTACACAAAACTTTTGAGAAATTTTGTTTTAATGTATACCAAGAGTCAAAAATTAGTTTTGATTATATTTATTTCTGAAAAAATTGTTCTATAGCAGTGTTGTTAGACAAGACTAATATACTTCTGTTTTTTTGCAATTTTTTTTATCAACCAATGACTTAAATTTAATAATTTAAGATTATTATTAATTGCATGCATTTTTAAAAAGTAAGAGGTTTGAGTACCTGTTTATTTCAAAATTAAAGATTTGAATATCCTATATTTAATCAGAATACGTCATGATGTTAATATTATATCGAATTAAATTTTCATCATTTGATTATCAAATAAACATGAATATGATACTTAAAGGTGTCATAAATTTTTTTCGATAAAAGAGGTTTTTTGACGCACTTGAAAATATTGTCTTTCAAACATCAAATCAAATGGCAGCTGTCTAGGTTATAATAGTCTCTATTTTCTATAGCAGTCTGGTGGCCGTGTTCAGTTAAATATGTCAGCAATTTAATTAATGAACTGTGTTATTTTCGCATCAATACTTTTACATTTTTTTTTATATTTATTTTATAAATACTTATATATTAAATTATTTTTATTTTGAAACATCAAAATAAATAATAGATAGTCAAGTTTCAGTTTAAGAAAATGATATATCATATAAAAATAATGAAATAAACATTTTTCTTTATTAATTCACCTCCTCAAATTGATTACAGTTATATTCCGACTCATTTAGGTCGAGATATAGAATTCAAAAAATATTTGCGTGAAGGATCAAATTTATTACTCAAAAATTTTGGAGATCCATTTTTAATCTTATAAAAAAATAAATTAATTATTTAGTCCTTTAAATATATAAATACAGGACACTTTAGTCTTTAGGTTTAGTTCCGACGTCGATTTACTTGTTTATATGTCTTATTAACCATCCTACCTAATTTATTAGTGATCCTGCTTTGTCTATGACGAAATTCCTCCGTGGAAAACGAATAAAAAGTGAAAAAAAAACATGTATAATTTTAAAACCCAAAATATTTGAAAATTATGCATTTTTTCAGTTTTCATTCATTTTTCACGGTGGAAATTCGTCATAGACCACGCAGGACCACTAAAAAGGCAAGTATGATGGTACAAGTAAATGGACATCGAAACTAAACCTAGGGACTAATATGTCCCGCATTTGTAAATTTGAGGGACTAAATGATTAATTTATTTTTTTCAAAAATTAAAAGTAGGTCCTCAAAAAATTTGGAAAACTAATTTGGATCTTCACTCAAAATATTTTTATTGTCTTACTTTAAAAATTGACATATATTTAAAGGGATCATTAATACAGTTCTATTTGTTTTTAAAAAAGACACAGTTTATTAGTATGCAACACCGACCCTTTTATGAATTTAATTGGTATACATTATTAATATAAAAATATTTTATATTATTAATTAATCTTAAATTATAACATAAATTAAAATGTTTGACTTTTATCCTAACTATCTTAAAAGTCATCTATACCATGTTTTCTAATTGGTTGACAGTATAAAGTTTATACCGATAATATATAGCAATCAAACTCCTCTTTTATTTAGATAAAAAAGGAACCAAAAAATTGTTGTCCCATAAAATATGTCACAATTATGTGTCATTGATTAAAAATATGATAATTAAGAATCAGACTCCTCTGTCCAAGTGAGTTGAAATCTCAATATGCTTTAATTAATTAAAAGTGAATAGATCATTATTTTCGTATAGCATTTATTTGTTCTTTTTATTTTATTAGCAAGAAGTACCTTAATTAGTTATCACCTTAATTTCTAGCTAACATCGAACTTGTTATTAAGTTGTATGAGACTATAAATATATCCTAAAACTGGAACGCGCTCCTATCTTATGGTTCTTATTGACCACAAGTTCTGAATATACACAAGGATGCATTATAAATGGGATTTAGATCCTCTTCTTTTATTCTTTCTTTTTCTCTCATGTTATGAGAGAGAAAGACATAAAATCAAGTTTTAATAGATCCAACACACAAAATCAAATTTGTTTTTGTGTCTTTCTCTCTCTAACATGAGAGGGAAAATAAGAGAATAAAAGGAGAGGATCCAAATCCTTAAAAATGTATATAACTTTTGAGAATTTTACAGTTATTGACTTATTGTTAATTAATTAAATGAAAATGAGAATGGAATAGTTTGGTCACTAACTAAGTCTTCGTGGACCTTAGAGCAAAGAAAACATAGGTTGTTATTGGTATTATGTCATCAGGTTGTAGATCGTAAGTGGTATACTGGGAAGTTTCAAACGTGACGTACGAAGGAGGATTAGTTTTAGATGGAAAGTTTCAATGGAACAGGTGTTTTGTGGAATTTTATTACGGGTATAAAAGGAATCACCGGCTTATTTTGGACTTAGGGGTTTATATATTTATGGGGGAAGGTGGAGAGATGAGTTGTTACCTGTTTCATCAGATAAACTTTCTGCCAAAATTGGGTCATACACGGATCAAATGTTGCTTTCGTTCAAAGCTGCAGGTTGTGAACAACGTATATATTCGTCACCATTAATAAGAACTGGAACATCGTATACGCTTTCCATGCTAAAAGACCATTTCCTTCTTCTGGTCTGGTGTTGTGAGTTGTGACTTTTGATCGAGGGCCTCAATTCGAGACTCTGCTATACCATTTTATTAATTGTTTGAATTGGGAGCATCATTTCAAAATTTTCCCATGTGTGTATTCGGGGGAGTATATTATATGAGAAAAGTTTGTTGGACATCAAAATATGGACAATAATATGATATTCTTTATTTTTTTGGATGTATTTTTGAAATACGTATATATAAAAAAAATAAAAAATAAGTGAGAGATAGAGACAAAATGATACAATATCATATATGATGTCTAAAATCTGATATTCAAATAACATAACCGATATTATATATAGGTTTTGAAGGATGATTCTCACATGTTAATTAAAAGGAAGATTATATCCTTTTATATCATACTCTTGCTTATATGATCCAATCAGATGGTGAGAACTTAATTCTATGTAACATTGACATGATTCAATTAATTAAGATAACGTATTCTGATTGAATAAAAGGTACTCAAACCCTCTACTTTTCAAGAATATCAGAACAAAGTCTTAATTAGAATATTTTTATTATCCATATTTTAATCCATCAAGTTCAACATGAATTAGACTTTACTTTTCACACGAATTTTACCATCGGAATGGCCAACTTTTTTTGTTTTTGTTTTTCTTCTTTCACCAATTAACATATGAGGATAATTAAGTGTTAAATACACGCAAAGAAGAAAAAAGAATCTATGCTTTATTATATCTTAGATGTTTTTCTTAATCACACAGTGCACCTCAAATCAATATCAAAATATCATATAAAAGAATACGAATATGTAGGTCATTTCAAACACGTCAAATTTCAGGAAAATTGGGCAGCATTAGCTATTATGAATTATGAAACCCAAGACCACAAAAGGATGAAGTGATTGCAATTTAAGTTGCACTGGATTCGTACCAAATGGAGTATCTTGCTCCCAAGTTAAAGTATTTTTTTCTAGCTTCCCCACATGCCGCCTTCTTGAAAATATCAGTCACAAATCGGGTACTTTTTTTTAACCCTTTCTTGAGGGTAAATGGTAATATTTTTTGGCGTATCCCACTATTACAATCTCCCTAATAACCATATTTTTTTTTTACCATTATATAGGTATTAAATATCCATTATCATTAATAGTGATTAATTTTCATCGGAAAACATGTTGAAGACACAAGGTAGGTTCTCCTCTTCCAACCAAGTTTTTTTCATACACAAGAGACAAGATTCGAACCCTTAGGACCTGTTTGGTTTGACCATTTCCTGTTTTCATTTCCAATGAAAATAGAAAATGAGTTTGAAAATGCGTTTGGTTGAGTTTAGTGAAAATGTTTTCACTGAAAACATTTCCTGAATTAGACCCAAATCTGAAAATAAAAAATAGTTGTTTTCAATGTTTTCATTGTCAAATTTTTGAAAATAGGAAATGAAAACAGAATACAGGAAGTCAAAACAAACACGTTTTCAAATTTTTCAAAATTTGAAAATGAAAACAATTTTTAGAAAATAGAAACAGGAAATGAAAACAGGAAATGAAAATACAAATCAAACAGGCCCTTAATCATTTACTTAAGGTGTCTGAAACCTCACCACTCGAACCAATTATATGTTATTAAATAACTATATTTCTAATAAATAATTCACTGACCGATAACCAAGCAGACCTGCAGGGCGAAGCTTCATATGTTTGATGTTTCTAAATGTAGAAATAACTCCTTACATATATGATCAAAGATAGGGGTGTTCCCGGATTGAATTGGATTTGTTTTGAATCAAAAAGTTATTCAATCCATAGATGAAAATAATTTACGGTTTGAATTGGATCGGTTTGCTTCCTTAAACAAATCTGATCCAATCTAATCAAATACGGTTTAGATTAGATTGGATAATTCGGTTTTTACCGATTCATCGTTACATAGTTATATTACGTCGAACACTAACATTAAACATGTATATATTAGAATTAATGTAGTTCTAGTTCCTAAGTACATGCATGAAATCTTTTAGAACATGAATAACTATCGATTCCTGAGTAGATGAATAACTATACAAATTTTAATACATCTAATATTTGACAATTCCAATAAAAATATTAAAGGGAATGATGATGTTAGTTCATAAAAGTATGAAAAATAACGCTTAAGTATGAGTAATACTATAATTTCAAAAATAATAACATATGTGTATAGTAGGTCTGTTTGGATTGGATTGGATTTCACTAAGGGATTCGAAATCCGATCCAATCCAATGAAAAAAACTATTTTTATGATTTTTGGTTTTTTCGATCTTCAATTTGTTCGATTTTCGATTTTTCAATGTAATTTTTGTGATTTGAATTGATTTTGATCGATTGATAAATATCCCTAATCAAAGATCAATTCAATGTGCTGTAGCCAGTCAATTGTCTTTGTTAATTACGTCTGACTCGGATATTAAGGATGCTTTTTGAAAGAAACATATAATTTGGAATACCCCACTTATTAACAAGCGTCGGCTGCTGTCAAAAAACAAAAAAACAAGCGTCGGCTATTCCATCAAGAGCTTAATAAAAATTACTCTGGCAATCCACTTTCTAAAAAGGAAAAAATAAAAAAAAACACATCATACATTGACATGGTCACTGGTTGCTATCAGTAATATTGCTGTCTTCCATTTAGAAGACTCACAGAGAAACCCCACGCAACAAAAACATGGCATATAATTGAAAACCAAGTTAAATGGCCGCCATTCGACAAAAAACAAAAGGGTCGCTAATCTTCGGCTAGTTCACAGAAAATATTCAGTTACTATTGATCGGTTGTGTGAATTTATCTATTTATTTCTTTAACAATAGAATTATTTATTAATTTGGAATCCCTTTTTAATCATTATTATAAAGTTGGGATGGTGTATTCTATCGGACCTGAGCCTAGGGTTAGCCATCTCTCTCTCAATCTTTTTTCTACTTCTCTCTCCATTCTTTCTCATCCATCGGAGGGGATGGTTTTGGATTATTTTTTGGTCTGGAATCACTCATCTACATCGTTTTTCTCTCCTTTTATATAAATAAGCGATTTTTTCACATAAATCTAATTTTTATTTCGTGTTTTTCTATGATTTCGTCATCTGAGTGCGTCGTTATTTTGTTCGTCGTCTTGGTACTACGCTGTTTGGTTTCACGTCTTATTACGGTGTTCATTTGGTTCAGATTGGCAGATCAATTTCGATCTATTATAGATTCAATCAAAACTTGGGCGTCAACATCACAGATCTAGAAGCATGGGTATTCTGGTCACTTTGATCTTGTCACAGTTGTAAGCATTTTGTCATTTTATGCTATTAACCTGTGTGATGTGAGTTTGTTCGCAAATTCATCATTTTCGATTTTTAGTGATGTTGAATTTGTGTTATTTTTTATGTATTTTATTAATTTGAATGAATGAATATTTTTTTAATTAAAAAAAAAATCAATGCTTAGTCAAATTAATGTGGCATTCTGCTTTGTGATTTTTACTCTTACTAAAAATATTTTGCAATTACAATAAAGGTATTAGTTCTTTGTCTTTAATTTTATTAATGGTCCCTTGATACAAATTTTTTTTGGTTTTTCAAGATATCTTTTGCGCGCAACTGCAGAGACTAATCCCTCGAGATATCGAATCCCTGACAACTTGTTTAAGGGGTCCAAGCTCGTTATCATGTGATTGGTCCCTTGATATAAATAAGCTCATTATCTCTATAGTTTTTAAATTGGCGACCCAATTATTTCTCATTGCCTTTTTTTTATATATAAACCGTTCTCCTTGGCATACTAACACTAATTTGTCATTCTCTTTCATGATGTGGTATTGTGTCACATTATTTTTAAATAATTTTAAATTAATAAATTATTAATTCAAGGTTTTCCTAAGAAATGTTGCAACACTTGAAATAAGATGATAAAACTATAAGGAACAAACATTAAATAAATCAAGTTCAAATATGATTGTGCGGATTAAACTAATTAATAGTAGCTTGGGTATTTTGTTCTCAATTTGTTATCCATACGTAATTTGAACCAAGATATGGTTGGTCTTAAAGGTTGTTTGGTGAGGGGTCAGTTCTAGACTGTAGTTCATCTTTATCTTTGCCAACAGTTGTAAAGAGTATAGACTAGGTTGGTTCACATAAGTTTAAATATGACTCAATTATTGTTCGAGTCAAAGCATGCATATACTGAGCATATATAGGCACAGAAGTTTAAATATGACCCAATTATTGTTCCCTCGATTAAAATTCTATAGCTTCAACAGGGCCGATCCAACGATAAAACGGTCCAATTGGTTGTTTTAGATCTCTTAAAAAATTAATTTTTTTTAGAAAAAAATTCATTTTATATTTTTTATATATTATCTTTTTGATATGTTTCATACATCAACAAATATAAATTAGCCATTTGATATAAAAACTTATCATTAACAAAAAGGCCTCATCACAGGGTTTGTTTTAGGCCTCAATAGGTGTTGGACCGACTCTGAGCTTCAATGATTTGTTCATGAGTAAATATCCAATTTGGTCACTGAAATTGTAGGGTCATATCAACTTAGTCCCCCACATTATCAATATTCCAAAATGATCCCTGAAATTGCAGAAAGTTAATCAGATTCGTCCCTCCGTTAATATTTGCATGGATTATAATGACATTAAATTGTAATGTCAGGGATGCATTTGAAACTAAGTGAATAATATCAGGGATGTATTTGCTACATTTTGCAGTTTCAAGGATCATTTTAAAATATTGATAATGTGGGAGACTAAGTTGATATGATCCTATAATTCCAGGGATCAAATTAGATATTTACTCATTTATACCTGTAACAAATTTAAAGAATCAATCCACTTCAAGTCTAGGGTCAGTTTGTTATAGATTATGAAAAATGATTTTCATATAAAATAATTTAGAGATTAAATAAAAATCATTTTTTCATAATCTGTAACAAACATATTTTCTCTCTCCTCTATAGAATCAGATTTTAGTGAGAAACTAAATGGAATAGCTTCTCATTTTAGCCATAAAAATGATTTTTTTTTAAAAATGATTTCCTAAAAAATCTTAAACAAACACAATTAAAACCACTAAAAATGATTTTTAACTTAAAAAAATAATTTTTATGATCAAATAATCTAAAACAAACGCACTCTTAAACATCCAAATCCAATCATCTTCCGCTATAAAAGAGGTGTTGTGTTTTTCATTTGGTTTGGGTTGAGTTAACGAACGGTCCCTAACATATATCATTGCCAATTGCCAAATGTTCCTTTTCTTGCCTAGGTTAGCGTTTATGGTACTCCGTATATATTGAATTCACCCGTACCGTAATATAAATCAAATTTAAATAAATTGAAATTTAGACAGGGATTTGCGAAACCCTTTTTAATCAACAAACCAGCTTTAATCCTCCCACCGCAAAATAAAAAAAATCTTTAACTCAAATAGTATTAATTAGAACCAACACCTAATTATAAGAAATGAATCAACTTCCTAATAAGCGATTACCTCAGTCCAACTTTATACCGGCAAGTAGCAACAGACATATACAGTCAAGCCTATCAACCAAAATCCATCAATATAGTCAAGCCTAACTCGTACTGCAGACCCATGGCCGATTGTTGTCCATAAACACACTATCATTATTTTGTGTTAACTAATTAAATATAAAATTTGGGGAAGAAGAGAGTAAACACATGTCTGTCGTAAAACGTGTTTTATTTTTCTCTACATTTATATAAATTGTGTCATCACAAAGTTGGATGGTCAAATTCTATCACCGTTAGCCATTAACTTTGAGTTAATAGAAGTAACTAATACAAGTTATGAGATAGGTGAGTTAGTTATAAGTGATTAGTGCTCTACATCACTATAAATATGAGCTTATTATTGTATTATTTCAATCTTTTTCAATCAATCAATTACAATATTACCTCATGAATATCAATATGCTCTCTACCTTTCCTATGAGTTCGATCTTCAACCTTTTGATCTATGGATTTGTAACAGTACCAATTTCACTAACTGTTGGAGTTTGATGATTAATTAGAAAGAATTAGTAGTTAAGGATGCCTATTTATAAACGAGTTAAAGTTTAGAGGTGGTGTATGCACTTTTCCTTTTTATTTATTTATTAAATTAAATTTGGGTATGAGTTTTTCTTTGGGTCCACAAGTATTTTGTTTTTAAATGAAAGTAATTTTTTTAGATAGATTTAAATGAAAGTATTTTGATAATGGAGTCAAAGGGCTCGGCTTCATGGACCTTTGAAATTGGGCAGAATTGGACCTCTAAATCAAGTAACAGGGCTAGAAGATGGGTGTTGCTTTGTACCACTAATTTTTTTAATACATCATATCCTTTTTTTTTAAAAAAATTTCCCTAAATACCCTCCCCCTTTTTTCTATATTTTTTTTTCCTAAACCCTCTTCATAATTCAACACCACCTTCCACATCTAAAGAAACCCTTTTCTTCACGCTTCATGTTACTATTTATCTCTTCTAATTCATTCAATTCAATTGAATTATATTCATGCGATTCATAATTGAATTCAATTTACTCAATTCATAATTGAAATCAATTCATTGGTAACACACATTCAGAACACATAATTACTACATGCAATTCATTCATTTTCTCTCACGTCGGTGATCAGGTATGTAACTTTCACTTTACCCAAGTTTTTATACATTCTAGAAATAAGTTTTCGGAACACAACTGTTACAACTATGGAAATAAGTTTCCAGAATGCATCTGCTTTGAATTCCGAAAATATGATTGCACCTATTTTGAATTCCGGAAATATGATTGCACCTATTTTGAATTCCGGAAATAAGGTTCCGGAACACATTTATTTTGTCTTCCGAAAATATGTTTCCATAGACGATATTAAAAGACTACCACAAACAAGATTCCGGAATACGTGTAAAACAGTTTTCGAAAAATAAGTTTTCGATGTTTAAAATAGCTTCCGAAAATACTTTTTATATTCTGGAATTAAGATTCCATAATGTACACATTTATATTCCGAAAATTTATTTTCGGCTAGTTAAAAATTTGAAGTAAAAAGAATAAAATTGAGACTTATCTCCGTTATGCAAATGATAGAGATTATGAAGGAAGAAAGAGTAATGTTATGCACAAGACAGTTCTGAACGATCAACTGGAAAAAGGAAAGGGAAGGGTTTTTCGGGGGAAGGAATGGAAGAGGTTTCGGAGGAGAAAAGAGAATAGGAAGGAGAATGATACAGATGGGGAATAGGCAGGAGTTAGTAGATAAGGATATTTAAGGAAGAAAAAATTAAAAAAAAAAAAAAGAGATTTGTGATGTATTATAATAATCATTGATGTAAAAAACAACCCCCCTAAAAGATGTCGAGCATAACAGGCCTGGGGCCCAAACGTGCTCTTAAATAAATACGCGATAGAATTGTACCAAAAAATACAAGAATAATACGACAGAAGAAAACAATAAAGCACAAAGTGGGCCCTACGGTCCAGCGTTGGTAACTGGGGAGCAGCCAGCAACTGAGAACACAAGGGCAGGGGCAGGGGCAGGGGCAGGGCAAGACGGCATGATATTTTAAGAAGTGAATTAAGAATTGAGAATGTTTCGAAGTGCAGCTTGTAAGATAACCGAAAAGTGTTGCTGATGTAATAAATAAGAGAGGATCTCTCTCATACTAATTTGTTTTATTAATATTAATAATAATTATAACCGGCAATCATAGATAATGACAAAGCCGGGATTTGGATGTTTGTATTGGACCGCATCTGCTTGTGTCCTCTAATTGAAGTGTACCAATATATTACGTTGTTTCGATCAATCCTATGGGACAACCTTTAAAATACTTCTCCAAGTTTCTTTTTTGTCTTTCTAAGTAACAATGACAACAATAAAGAATTAGAAACCAAAACACAAAATCATTGGAAAATGGTAGCTGTTACCATTTGTTGAACTTAACCCTTCATATTTGGTTATGTCAATATTCATCAACACGGTTCAACCTGAATGCTTGCTTTTCTCCCCAAGAATGTCTCGAAGACGACTACAAGGTTTCATTTCATTTCCTGAACTTGTATTTTTACTTGCACCATCACTTTGCTTTATATATATTATTACCTTCCTCAGATTAGTTATTTTATGTTTCTGTGTTCAACAGCATAACATAAAAACGATTGCAAATGCAAATTCATGCATTATGTGCATCTTTCATCTTGATTTTTTTAAATACTTATTAGTAGTTAATCCAATCTCATCTTGAGAAAAGGTAATCGATCCATCTGGTAACTGTGAAAATCAAGGCATTGGAATGGGATATAAAATGGGACTCTTCTTTTAGCTTTCTCAGATTTTTTATTCTTTCATCAATTTCAAACATATGATCACTGATTGCAGAGCAACCTCCTTCATCCTCCCCTATGGATTTCCAGATCTCCTCGTCCCGGCACGACACTGGAGCATTGTTCTTTTTCCTTGGAGGGATAGTAGTGCTCATCATATTGGTGATTCTTGTGTTTGTGTTTTGGAAGTGTACTAAACGGCCAGCACAGCTGATGGAGAAGACAGCTTCAACGAGTCAGCACCAAGGTAATTTGAGAAAATCATCATAAGTAAAACCACAACATAAATAGTCAAACATTTTTGCTTGTTTGGCTAACGGTTGTGCTTATAAATGATCCTATTTCTGTTATTTGTGCTTGGGAAACATTAACCAGCAGAGGTGATGAAGATGATAGTTCCAACTATACAACAGCCAGGTAGTTCAGGCAAAGCCTAAAAAAAATCTGACTGATACTTTAGCCTAAATAAGACCTCTAATGAAGTTTCTATATGTATACAGGATCCAAGGAGTTTGTTAGTGGGAACCTTCGGACAATTAGTTACTTTGACTTCCAGACATTGAGAAGGGCAACCAAGAATTTTCATCCTCGTAATCTTCTTGGAAGTGGTGGATTTGGGCCTGTCTATCAGGTATAGGTACTAATCTCATGATGCTTTCCTTGATATAGAAATTGATTTGTTGATATTGAGAACCTGATCTATTGATAATTATACACATCTGTGTTATATTTATTACATAATTATCAAGTTTTAATAAGGCAGTAAACAATGTATGAAAATTGATGTGAACTCGAGATTAACAGCATTTGTTTGAAATAATTCAGTTTGTTAGTTAGTTAATTAGTTGTAACTAATAAGTGATTAATAGTCCATGTGAGAATTAAATGTGTAGAGCAATATAAATAGGTGTTTATGTGTAATCAATGTGATATAGAGAGAGTGTAATCATAGTGAAGTGAATAAAGATTTAGAGTATTTTATTCTTCCTCTCAATATTTCTCTCTATGTGCGCGCTTGTGCTTGTGTTTCAACATGGTATCTAGAGCTATTACGGTTCTGGGACAAAAAGAGTCTTGTGAGAGTTTGTCCATGGTTGCCGCGATTGTAGATGGAGATCGATCTTCCAATTTCTTTGCCAGTTCTTGATGGCAAGAACTTTGAGCAGTGGGTGGTGAAGATGAGAGTCATCTTTCGTTTCCATGAGGTGTTGGAAATAGTGAAGGATGAGATCCAAGAAGAGGAGGACAATGTCTCCTACAAGGAATCCAAGAAGAGAGATTATATGGCTTTCTCTATTCTTCATCAATGTGTGGATGAAGGAAATTTTGAGAAGATTGCTTCAGCCAAAAATGATAAAGAAACTTGGGACTCTTGAACACAGCTTATGGAGGTGTTGGTAAAGTGAAGGAGGTAGAGAAGCCTTGTGATCAGCAAGGGGGTTTGCAAGAGTTGGAGAAAGATCGAACCTCCGTCGAGCCAACCGTCCACAATGGCGGTGGCGCCTCCGAGTTGGAACCCGCGTGCAACAACAATGTTGAGATGATGGTGGGTGATGAAGGTAACGTGAAATAAGTTAACGTGGAAGAGGGAAGCGTGAAGAGACCGTGGCCGAAGAGGAGGAAAGTGTTGGGTTCTGAAGTTTCTGCAAAGCTAAGGATTGGAACCATTCAGTGTAGTGTGGTCAAAGAAAAATGGAGGGGTGGTTCAAGAATTTCAAGATTTGGATTTGATAAAGCTCATGCAGGTGTTGCAGCAAGTTATGGGAAGGAAGTTGCATCGGACCATCAAGATGGTGAGGTGAGTTATGATGATGTGGGTGGTGTCAGGAAGCAAATGGCACATATCTGTGAGTTGGTAAAGCTGCCACCGAAAGCATCCACAACTTATGATTGAGAGAAAGCTAGCATGTCAACATGTAGACTCAAAGATAGCTGAGCAGCATCAAATGAAACATCAAGAAGAGCAAGATAATGCACTTATGAGACCAGCACTTGCGAATCGACCCCTAGGAAGTCATAAGAATTTTAATGATCCATAGAGTGGTGGATGGTGCAAAGACCAAGTTAATTCAGCTAGACCACTTATGGAGAACAACCGCTTAAAACCTTCAAGTAGCGTTAACCCAGCATTGAGAAGGTTTGGTAGATTTGATAGGGAAATTGATATTGGTGTTCCTGATGAAGTTGGGTCATTATGCTTCAAACAATGGGACTCGGGAAAAGAAAGTGGAGTCATTGGAAAAACTAAATTATGGGGTAGTGATGGAAATAATTCAGTTAGTTGGTGTTTGTTAATTAGTTAATTAGTTGTAACTAATAAGTGATTAATAGTCCATGTGAGAATTAAATGTGTAGAATAATATAAAATAGGTATTTATGTGTAATCAATGTGATATAGAGAAAGTGTAATCATAGTAAAGTGAATAAAGATTTTTAGAGTATTTACTTCTTCCTCTCAATATTTCTCTCTATGTGTATGCTTATGCTTGTGTTTCAACAGCATTTAGTAGGGTGTTACAGAACTTCTATTTGGTATTTGAGCTTCATATAAATGCATGTACTCCTGTTGAGATTACCATCCTAAACTGCTTATGTGTTTTGACAGGGAAAGTTGGCAGATGGAAGGCTGATTGCTGTTAAGAAATTGTCTCTTGACAAATCCCAACAAGGAGAAAGAGAATTTCTGGCAGAGGTGAGAATGATCACAAGCATCCAACACAAAAATCTGGTTCGCCTTCTCGGATGTTGCGCAGATGGGCCTGAAAGGATACTTGTATATGAATACATGAAAAACAGAAGTTTGGACCTCTTAATATATGGTATTCCTTCTTTATTTTATATTTTTAAGCCTTTTACTTATCAACTCTCACCATCATGTTTATTAATATGTAAAATGAAGTCCATGGTAGCTATTGCGAAAAATACTTTCCTTGAAGCTGAAGATCTTGTGTATATATAATACCATGCCTAATGGCTCAATTGTATTTGAAGGAACTGAGGATAGTTTTGTAACGAAACAATTCCTATATGTCCCTGTGATCAGGAAACAGCGATCAATATCTGGATTGGAGCACTAGGTTCCAAATTATTCTTGGAGTAGCGCGGGGATTGCAATACCTCCATGAGGATTCACATTTAAGAATTGTTCACCGAGATATCAAAGCAAGCAATGTTCTTCTTGATCAAAAGTTTCAACCGAGGATTGGAGACTTTGGACTAGCTAGGTTCTTCCCTGAAGACCAAGCTTACCTTAGCACTCAGTTCGCTGGAACATTGTAAGTCCTACCTGGAATTCCAAAACTTTCATTTCTGCTGGTTTTTAATGTGGTTGTAGACATTTCAACCAATATAATCAGAACAATCATCTTTTGCTGCATATTAAAGCTACCATCCTAGATTCCTGTCTAAATATCTAAAGAGTTATTCTCAAATGTTTTTATACTTCAGTAGTATATAAAATGATTATAGGGACTGGTGCAAGAAAATAAACTACATAATTAAGACAATTCTGAGTATGATTGGTTTTAAATTATTGTTTAGAATCTCCCACTTTAATAAGTGAAATCTACAAAGTACTTTCCTGTGCCATCAAATGGTTGCATGGCCAAGTCTTATGCTCTTCAGGTGAATCATGATACCCAAATGCATGTAGGGACTTTGTACATGTTGTTCCTACTTTTTAATGTGTTAATTGTCTTTTATCACTTCTTTATCAAAATGTGATAATTTCATTTTCCTAATGATTTAAATGAGAGATCCATGAATTCATTCCAACAAGCAGCTTAATTATCGGTAGTCAAGATTTCTATTGAAGAACTTGTCTTTTTTGGTCAGAGGTTATACAGCTCCTGAATACGCTATTAGAGGAGAACTGTCAGAAAAGGCAGACATCTATAGTTTTGGAGTTCTTATGCTTGAAATCATCAGTTGCAGGAAAAACACAGATCTTACTTTACCATCAGAAATGCAATACCTCCCAGAATATGTAGGCTCATAGCTTTGTATTATGACTTTAAATTCTATTTAAACCATTTTCCTCATATGTTTTGAAATGCCAGTGTAAATATATATCTTCATTTATAGGCATGGAAACTTTATGGGAGGTCAATGTTGATGGATGTTATAGATCCAAAGTTGAAAGGACATGGATTCATAGAAAAGGATGTTATGCAAGCACTCCATGTGGCCTTGATATGCCTTCAGCCTCATGCAGATTTGAGACCAGCCATGTCAGAGATAGTGGCATTGTTGACATTCAAAAGTGAAATGATCACAACACCAATGAGGCCTGCCTTCCTTGATCGAAGGCGCAAAGTGAATGAGGAGAACCACTCTTGGGAAGCCATATCCGATGATTTCTCAACTCCAATGGCCAATGAATCTGCGTCCCTATACCTAAAGTAACAATATCTAAAGACCACAGATCCAGTTTGTGTGTCAAATAAGGAGCCGTGGCTTTAAAGAAGGAAAGGGTTAAAAGTTTGAAAGGCTAAAGTATGGATTTCATTTGCTTCAGGTACATATACACATATGGTGTCTAAAGGAATTCCACGAATATAGTATATCCTAACAGGAGAGTTCTGTGAAGTTTTTGCAATAATAAGGTTCGGGTCTCGGGACAAGGGAGGATGCACCTAATTTAGTTTGGTGCATTGTTGTACTAACTTACCAGCGGTCATGTTATTAAGTACTTTGCTTGTAAATTATTAAGTATCGCAAGAAGTTGTCCTAATCTATTATTCAAATAATAGTTTTATTAACTTTATTATCCAAGATAATCGGTTAATCGATTTTATGATGGAGGGGGCAACCGTGGGCCAGAACCCTCCTTTCTTCCATATATTTTGTTCTTTCCTTGTTAATGTAGCAATTAGTTCCAAAATAGGGTAATTGATCAAACTGATCCACTTTTAGAAACTATTTATCAATATAACTTTGTTTTGAAACTAATTATCAAACTAACCCACTTTTAGTCATATGACATTTTTTATTATTTTTTTTATGACACTGAAAAACGCTACTTTGACTAGCGTTATCTAAAAACGCTATTGTCAGTAGCGTTGACGCTAAAGGCTGACGTTAGAGGTGTCATCCGTCTGAAGTTGAAGATCTTCACCCGTCTGATACATTTCTTCACCCGTCTGAGGGTGAAGATCTTCAGCTTCAGACGGGTGAAGAAATGTATCAGACGGATCTTCAGACGGGTGACACCTCTAGCGTCGGCCTTAAATGTAAAATTTTTAAATTTTTTTACAGCGAACCGTGATACAATCCGATAAAAACGCTACTGACAGTAGCGTTTTTAGAAACCGCTAGCCAAAGTAGCGTTTTTCAGTGTCAGAAAAAAAAAATAGAAAATGTCACGTGGCTAAAAGTGGGTCAGTTTGATAAATAATTTAAAAACAAAATTATATCCGTAAATAGTTTCTAAAAGTGAGTGAGTTTGGTCAAATATCCTCCAAAATATTTCTTCTTGCAATGTCGTACAACCTATTCTTTAAAATAAAAATTTATCTTATGTATATCTCATATACATAGTTTATGTCTGGCTCCCCTCTCTTTTTGATTTTTTTTTATAGAATTTTAAAAAAATCCTGAATTCCTTATAATTTTGTATATTTGATTTATTTTAAATTTAATAATATTATTAGTCATATTTTTATTAATATAATAATATAATATTTTTGGCAGTATATTATTTTTAAGGTTAAATATGTTTTTGGTCTCCGTAAAATGAACGAATTTTGGTTTTGTTCCCTCAAAAAAAAAAATTCTTAGGTTTTTATCCCTCTAAAATCTAAAATTACTATTTTTGGTCCCTACTCTCATGTGACTCCATTAACTAATTATGTATCTAACAAAAAGTCATATGGTCATCCCACGTGACATCCAACGATCTCTGTGGTGTCATGTTAGCATATGATTCCCTTAAAAATTTTCTTCAACCCTAAAATGAATTATATTTATTTACCCAAAAATAAATGTTAGGGATTAAAAACGGTGATATTAAATTTTAGAGGGATGAAAACCAAAGAAAAAAATTTATAGGGATTAAAACCAAAATTTTCTCATTATATAAGGACCAAAATTAGTATTTTCATATTTTAAAGGGATAAAAATCAAAGAATTTTTTTTGTAGGAACCAAAACCAAAATTTATTCATTTTCTAGGGACTAAAAACATATTTAACTCTTATTTTTATTAATTATGTTCAATATATTCAACGAGACTTTGCTTGAAATATTTGAACAAAACGACCATTTATTTATTATAGGTTTATAGTCTATAAATATTTAAGTAACACAATGATATCTGACTCCACTGTTATTATTCTAAAAAGTAATATAAGAATTGGTGCTATATTATATATAAAAATGAGTTGAAGTAATAAATTCTAAGACAAGATATATAAAAATGAATAGACGCAATAAATTTTGAGACAAGTTTAACGCTAGATGTTATCAGCATCCGTCTCTGCTTGCTGCCCAAAAAAGGTACACCACCCAAATTATGGTGCTTGGCTGCACCTATGTCCAGAACTTGTTGGATATAATAGCTGTGTTCTTCTTTTTTAATCAGATTTTTTTTTATATATAAGAGATAAGATTCGAATCTCTGACAACTTGTTTAAGGTGTTCTAATCCTTTATCACTTGAATCAATCACGTGTTGGTGACAATATTTTTTAATAGAGAAAAAAATGATGCAATTTTATCAAATAGCAGGCAAAAATAAATTATCTGATAATAAATTGCCTATCAATAAGAAGAATATTTTCTTTTGACAAAATATAAAAAGAATATTATTCATATAATTATTGCCTTTTGCCTGTAATGTGAATTATGAAAACACATATTATTTTTAAAAAATGATGTTTAGACGTCAGTACATTTTAAAATGTATTTTTTGTGTAAACATTCTTAATTTAATTTTTTTTTTGTTTGGAACACACCATAATTAGGGCCTTTAACTCCCTAGTGGGTCTATCGGGATGTCCCACTACTTCGACCATTTGGACTGATTATGAGATTAATCCTCGATTCGACAGCGATGCGGACGTCCGATTTTTTGCGCACAAGATTGGACTGACTCCCAATTGGGCGATTCCAGAAATCGAACTTTCGTTCTTTTCCTCGGGAGATCACGTTACTAACTCTCCCAACACGAGATGGGTTATTCTTGATTTAAGAAAGAAGTCATTAAAATTTGGGGTTATGGATTCGTGTCTGAAGCTCAATCTTGGTCGGTAATACCCATCTCTTAATTAGCTTGGGAGCGGAACTACACTCCTCAACCTTGGTAGGAACTCACATTATACAGTTTTTGAAGTCTAGCATATTTGATAAGTTAAATATTTTTGGTATCCTAGTTTAACTGTTGCAACTAAGTGTATATTTGATAAGTAACTTATTAATTAGGATAACTTATATATATGCTTATCTCTTTGACAAAATTACACTCTTAACAATTTTTTTTTTTGACTCACAATTTTTATTTTTATATCTAATATATATATGTTAAAAAAATCCTTGTATGATGAAATGCATCTGATAAAAAATCCCAAACACACACAATATGGTTACTGGTAATGCACTAATGCTAATATAAAACAATGATAACCAAATCATTCCTTCCGAATTCCTCATCACCCCTTCCTATGCCTCTATTCCCCTTTCCATTACACGATTATCAAAGCATCTTCTCCCTTCACCAAAAGATAGCGAGAGAGACAAAAAGAAGAAGAATGAAGGAAAGAAAGATAACGCTTTCTCCGTCCACTTTGACTTTTTTTCTTCTCTCTTCTTCGTGCCCATTGCTCTGTTTATAATAGTCTTTTTGACTCTTTTGAATTGCCAAAAGGGATGGGACGTTACATACAACTCTATGTGCATAACTACATAACCTCGAGATATACAATGTGAGAAAGAGACCTAAAATAAGAATGGAAAAGCACCATGGTTTATGTCAAAAAGTAACTTTTGGTAGATTACATACAGGGAGACAAAGACAAAGGCAAAACGACTTTATGTAGTATGTGTGTTAAGTTTGCCCTTCGAATTTAATACTGCATGGCAGATAACCCACAGGCACCACATTCATTTCTCCCCCGACACTCATTCAATGCCGTTTCTTGATTAGCAATGCAGGTTATGGATCATATCACAACCACCTTATTTCTCTTTTTGACCTATGAATCACATCCGGACCCCACCCAAAATGTACGTAACACCTCCTCTTAGTTCTTTTATGTCATTTTCTCTTAATTCTGCTTCATATCACCCCCCATTCCATCCATTAAAAAAAATGCCATGTTCCCATTGAAAAAATGAAAAATAATAATAATTACTCATTACCTTTCTATTCTCATCTCTCATGGATGGTGAGTGTGTAGAACTAGAGCAAAAAAAAAAAAAAACTAGTTACAACTAAATGATAAAAGTTATATAGATGTAAAATGGTATTTGTATAAGTGCGCATACGTATTATTGTTGAAGGAAAAGGGGGTAAAAGTTCGACTTTTTGGTCAATACCCAGTGGAGCTTAAACACAAAGCACAAATATGACAATAGTTACAACATTTTACATACGAGCATGATTTTATGCCATATATTTAAAAGAAAAAAAATTAGGTAACTACCCGTAATGCTAGTGACTAGTGTCATAGAAACCTTTCATCAGTAATTCATTTACAATATAAAATAAAAGGAGGCCAAAAACAAAAGGGGAAATCTAGGGGTGGAATTCAACTGAGAAAGGAAGTAATAAACTACGAAGAAAATGTATACATTTCTTCCAAAAATCACGTTTGACATATATAGGGAACAGAAATATATAGCAGTACTACTTCATGCATGAAGGAGAGATCAGGTTGTGGATGATGTGTGTTGCTGAACAAAGCCGATGATGATTCTATTTCTACCTGTTGTGTAATGGATTTGGCCCTGTGGGAACGACTCTTTTGTCATCTGATGAGGTGGTGTTGTTCTCTGAGCAAGACAAGTGTCTGTTGGGGTTGCACTTGTGGGCATCACCCACTGCCACGCTTGTACTGTTCTTCTTCTTTGCTCCATCAAACAGATTGCTAACAAGGGCAGTCTTCCTTGCCACCGTGTTGGTCCCAATACAAGCCCAGAGCAAAAGGCACATCACAAGTATCAGCTCTTGTAATCTCATTGCACCAAGCTAATTAAGTCAAAAACAGCAAGATTGTATACTATAGTATAGAACTCTTTGACCCACAACAAACTAGAAAAGCGACTAGGGAAGAGAGGCAGAGCAAAAGGAATTGGTGGGTGATGATATTATTATTAGTATTAGTACTCAGTGAATAAGTGAGGGGGAAATAGGTGGGGTATAAGAGTGGGGTTATAGGAATGGCACATTAACTAGGGTACCTCGGATATATGCAGTAAAAGACTTTGATACATCACATCTCTCTGGTCAGAAATTTCACCAAACCTCATTAATTGACTTCAATTCCACTTGACAATAATATATTTATTTATAGTTGCTGTTGCTTATTCAAACCAAAAGGAATTTAGAACATAAATAGTGGGTGGGGTGTGAAATATGGATGGAGGGAGCCCAAAGCAGCGCAACATTCTGTTCCTTCCTTGTACAGTGAGACCTTGCAGCCTAGCTAGCTAGGTGGCTTATGGAATTACTAGTCTAAGTCTTTAGTAATACTACTACTACCGATACACCCTCTAATCTAAAAAGTAAAACCCAATACTACTCGGGATAAGAGAAATTCTTCTTCAATGGAGCTTCAACACGTGCTGCTCCGTTTGGGGACCATATATACTTGAAAAGCTGACACTCACTGAGAAAAAAAGGAGTTGCAGGAGAATTAAATGGGTGGTTTTGTTTTGGCTACTGTATGTATGTAGCATGGCATTATTGAATCAATTAATGTTCGCTTTTGAAACACGTCTTCTTAATTAATTGGCTGATGAGACCATGAGAGTTTTGATTGAGTGAATGATGGACATGGAAGTGAAGTGAAGTGATGTTATATATGGTACGGGGTTGTGGTTTTAATTTGTGTTGTGTTGTTTTTACACTTTTGAACGCTTTAGACATGCAATTAACCTTCGTTTCGTTGCTGTAGTATTTGTGGGGGAGGGAACAGATAAGAGACAAGGTGGGAGGGAATAGGTTACTTGATAGGAACGCCGGAGTTATGAAATGACAGTTGGTGCTTCATTAAAGCCGGCCATTTCTATTAAAACAGGAAGGTTAGTTACCTATGAATCTTCCTATCCTGTCCAACGCTTCACTGTTCACACTACTACACCCCCTTCCTTCTTTCAAAAGGTGCAGAGAAAAATGTACAACGTTGGTCAGCAGTAACCGATTTGACTCATTATGGGTGAGGGTGATTGAATACTTGTGTGTTCTTTCGCTTTCCACTTTTCTCTTCTGCTTCTCGCCTTTATGTTGAAAAAAGTGTCACTTAAGAATTTCTCTTTTTTAATTTCTTAATTAATCAATCTCTTCAGGAGTATAAGTTAGTATGTGCCTTGCAAAAATGGTAGAGACGTCATTGGTTACTGTTGTACCTAGAACTGAGATCCGAGTAGTGCCTCGAAGGGAGTATATATAAAATGTTTAGGGTATGTAAAGTATTCTGCATGAGCATTGCCGGTTCCTTCTAGCTTTATAGTGCTGGTCTGTAACTGCTCTTGGCTTGCTGATAACTTCGTCTAGTTTCTGCTAGCAACAACTTTCATTATGAATCATCCGAGTAATTGCCAAGACAGTTTGTTTGTATTGAGCGTCCCTTAATGCTGGGAGATAATCGACCTTGGTCCCTTCCATTTTGTATGTGTTTGGTTTACTGGTCCAGGCTTCCAACGTGTTTTTAGAGTGGTCAAACCTGATTTGATCGAAAGATTTGATGTTTGTCATCCAAGATCAAAAATTGCTTCCGGCTCCAAAATCGCGTTCTGTTGGAAGTTGGATTTTATGGCTTCCACGGTGGATAAAAATTGATTCTGCATTCTTGCATCCCTTTTTAGTAATTATATACCCAAAAAAAATTTTGATCCAAACTATCCAAACAACATAATTGATGAAAATCACTTTTTCCATGAATGTATCCAAACGTAAATCACTTCACACTCAACTCACTTTTAACCAAAATCAATTCTCCAAAATCACGTTATCAAACGTTCATCCAAACACATATTTTATCGATTAAGCTTAGGAGCGACCTCATCCATCAGCCCTGAGGTGGAATTCAAGCCTTAAACTGATGTTCAGCCCATGTAGTAGCAGTTACATAAGAGCAAAGAGAAGTCAGAAATTTAATTTTAAAAAATTAAAGACTAAACTAGACATATATGACATGATTTTTTTAATTTTTTTTTTTTTTTTTACAAAGAATGTATAAAAGTAATGACTAAGTTGGAGGGAGATAAGTATCCACCACCGGACAGAAAGATTCACATGTGAAAAAAATATTAGATAATATGTGAAATCTTGTACAAATTTAAAAGGGAATTCAATTAATGACAAGAATATCTCATCAATAGGTTGAGAAATGTTAGTGGGCACTAGGATCGACTTGTCTACAAAGTAACATTGTGAAAGCAGAACAATTGAGAGATTTAATTCATTCATACTTGGCATAAAGGGAGCAATTGTTGTGATTTGATTAGTCAACTCGGGAATAACTTAAGAATTTATATTACACAATGTGTTGGATTCTAAGAGATGTGGTTAGGTTAAATTTAAATATTTATAGATAGATTTTGGGCCAAAAGTTTGACCTAATTACACCTTATAGCTAATATTTTTTCAATCTCTTACATCAACCTCTTGAGGTATATATTGTAATACCACTGACGGATCTTACCTAAAATTTTAAGGGGAGTCGCTATTGACTAAAATATAATAAATGTTTTTTTTTTATAAACCAAATATGTATATTAATAACAATGGTATTGAGTATATCATAAACCATTTACAATGAAGTGCCCAAAAAAATGTGAGCTGCAGTAAGTATCGAAGAAAGTATTCAAAATATGAAATCCTTAATAGTAAGCCCAACAATACCTCCTAAGATGAGTTAATCCCTAACCGAAAAATCAAATCCCTAATCAATAACCATTCAAATCCCTAATCAATAAGCATTCAAATCCCTAATCGAATCAAATCAAACCCTAATCCCTTTGGTTTTTTTTTTTGATAAGCAAAGTAATTATATTAATAAAAGTATTATGGGTACTCTAACCCATGTACAAAAAAAATCAAAAAAAAGAAAAAAGAAAAAAAGAGAGAGTAATGTGCAAAAGCATCACTACAAATTTAATCATCCCAATTATGTTGACACAACTAAACCCGTTAATCATCTGTAGCAAGCTACTATAATTAAAACACATCTTAAACCCCATGATAAAAATGATACCATCATCTAAGAGGCCACAAACACTGAAAACTCAAACCAAAACTATACTAAAACCAAGATATGTATATGTTGTGTGCAAAAAATCACCCCGAGCTTGATAGCAAAACTTGGAACCTACATTGTATTTCATTGCCCCACTAACCCTCACTCTACACAAGCCCAACGAGTATATAATTTTTTTTTTTTTGAAAAACATGGCAAGAGCCCAACACATGGGGGTCTCCTCCAAGCTCCGCCACTGTGTATGACAATTAGGTCAACTAGTGGCCAAGAAAGTAGACATAACTAAATTCATTGGTGTCTAGTGTGATTTTTAATGGCAATATGGTAAGATTTTACAACTCCAATTGTGGAAAAATAACAATCCGATTGAGTTTTAGAACATTTGAAGCTCCCCTTAGTCAAACCTTGGGGGACTTTTAAAATCCACGTCCAGAGAAAAATCATGGTGGGAGTGGCAAATATGTAAAAAAGTTGAGACTTTGGATATGAAAAAAATGGAAGCTAGCTCCCTTTGCTAGCTTCCATGTTTGGGGGGGGTTTGGACGTGAAAAATCACGTCAAGAATCCACCTGAAACACACGCTAAATTGGTTAGAGTTACAAATTTGCTGGTCAATCTCATGGGGAGATTTACACTCTCACGACAACATTGTTTTGTTTAGGGTTGTAAGCGGACTCAATCCGCAAATTTGGTGGATCCAAATTGAACCGAACTGATTTTGGTGGTTTGAGTTGGTTCATTGGATCAGATCGGATTTTAAATATTGAATCAGACGACAATCGGTTTGAATATCAGATTCCAAAAATTTGAACCAGTCTAATCTGAACCAAATTGATGACTGTATAAAATTAATATTTTTATTTTATTCTTTATTTTAGTTTTTCAGTTGCTTGAGACGCTTGAAACCTGAATAAATTAAATTGTCTCCGACTCTTATTTTTTCTGTTAGTGTATTAGTTTTTCTATATTTTTTTTATTTCTCCAGTTCCAACGTCCGTTTACTTGTCTACATGTCCCGTTAACCATCTTGTCTAGTCCGTCGGTGGTACTGTATGAACTATGACGAATTTTCACGGTGGAAAATGAATGAAAAGTGAACGTGCACAATTTTAAAATCCACATACTTGAGAATTGTTCACATTTGTCCACTTTTCATTCTTTTTTCACGATGAAAATTCATCATATAGGGTACACAGGACCACTAATGGACTAAACAAAATTATTAACGTGACACGTAGATAAGTAAACGAACGTTACAATTGGTAGGAGGGACCAACATGTCTCGCGTTTGTAAATTTGATGAATTAAATGGCTAATTTATTTTTTTCAGGGATCAAAAGTGTTTACATATTTATTTTTAGGGATCAAATTGAGCATTTACCTTCTGTTTATTTGCAACGATTTTGAGAGGAGAGAAGTGAGGGGGAGAGAAGTGTAAGGGAAAAGTGCCACTTCTCTTGTTTGGAAAGGTGAGAAAATAGGGAAGAGAGAAAATTTAGTTTGGCACCCACACTAAAAAATAATTTCCCAAACCAGCCGAGAGAACAAAAAGAAAAATGGGGGAAAAAGTGGTCTAACAACTATAACTTTATGTTTTATATTGTGCAAAATATATTTTTAGGGGTACATATGTTTTTATAATAAAATTCAACTTTTCTTTCTTTCTGATATGATCCAAGTTTGAATCACCGAAATTGAGGATCTATCTAAGAGCTTGTTCTTAGCTCTTATGTAAAAATGATGAGAAGAATTGGGGAAGAAAAATGTGCGGTTGTCACCCGAATATGAACAAAAGGAATCCACCAAGGACTGTAAATAACTAATTAAATAAAAAACTTAAACAAATAAGAATGAAAGTGGAACAACTAAAAACAGAATGTAAATGACGCAAATGTAAAGAAGAACATAAGATAAATTAAGAAAATGGAAGAGGAAGACGATGAAGGGGACGGCGCCACAATCATCCATAGAATTGGAAGATTGATAAGCCAAGGAGGATTCGCCACAAAGAGATAGAACTCTTTGATAAGAATCAAGCAAGTTCTAATCCAAGAACTTGAAGAGGAGGAGCCAATGCTCAACTCACAAAAATACCCAAATAGGATAAATTCTAATTTCATTCAAAGTTATCAAAAATGAGGCAAAACAAGTTCTATTTGTAGAAGCTAAGGAACATTCTAGGTTAAGGAGGTAAGCATTTTCGTGGACCATGAAGCCCATTATACAATTAAAACCAAAACCCAATTACAAGCCTAAAAATTGCTAAATGAGACCAAATCCGTCGTGAACAGCATCCCTAACTTCTATCCTGCTTTTGATCATGACAGAGTACGAATCAGGTCTTGAGCTTCAAAATAAAAATTGTAGATATATCTCTTACCTTTCCAACGAATTAAGAATCACTTCAATCGGACATCTATAACTCAAGATATAGCCAAAATAAGAACACTGGTCACTTGGACTTGAATGATTTTTCTTGGACTTGAATGGATTGATCTTCTTTTGTTGCAAAATTGATTTGCCCCTCTTTTGCCTCCATCATACTTCTTTCGATACAAACAACTTAAAAATATACTCATTTTCTATCCATTCTCTTTTCTCTCCTATTTCTTTCTTCTCTACTTTTGAGCATAGTTCCAATCCTGCTTGCCTCTCACGGGACTCATGTCAACTACTGTTTAATACCATCCCGACTTTCATCTCAGATGACTTTCCTTATTATAGATTTTCCTAGTCTCCTAAGACTCATGGATGTCCTTCTGGATTGTATTGGCACTTTCGTTTCAGTCTTCAATTACTCTTTTTCCTTCTAGATATTTTACATCAGAATTTTAACGAGGCTCCTTTCCTTCATTTAACTTCTCTTTACCCAAACAATGCATTAGGCATAAAAAAAATTGCATAGAATTAAACAAACTCTCCAATAAAAAAAAAAGTATGAACAAGCACTCAATCAAGGAAACTAATATTTTTGAATGTACTATACCTGACGTGAGGGGTATGGTTAAAATCTCACTGGCTTCTCTTCTCTTGAGTGTGAACCGAGAGTGAACATGCTCTCTCTCACTCTCAATGGCATCTTTATTATTTTCTCACAAGAAGCGTTATTACACTGTGTCCACTCTCTTCTTCGCATTGTTCCTTCTTTGCATCTTTATCTTCACCAGATCCACTCGTCGTGACCCTGCTCTCTCCCTCTACACAGATCTCTTCCACCATCCTCCCCCTCTTTCTTTTTCCACTTTCATCGCCCACCGCAAAAAATCTGTCACCGATGAGATTCGCAACCAATCTTCTTCTACCGAAACGGCTGTTGATAATCATACTACCCAAACCCAACCACAACCACCCATAGAGGCCAGTCATGAGATTCAATCTGTTTCTCCTAACGAATATTCTTCTGCCAAAACGGTTATTGATCCAGCTTGGAAGCAGTTAGAGTGCGATCTGTACATGGGAACATGGGTTAAAGATGATCAAAATTACCCAATTTACCAACCTGGTTCTTGCCCTTACGTCGACGAGGCCTACGATTGCCAGATCAATGGTAGGACCGATAACCACTACACCAAATGGCGCTGGAAACCCCATGCCTGTGACCTTCCCAGGTATGTATTCTTTCTTTTCCTTCTTACGAGGGAGGGAGGGAGGGCTTCTATCAGCAATTAACGCCCATTCATGTCATCTTTTATGCTTGATTTACTTATACCATGTACTCAAATTTGTAATTAAAATAATCTCTTCACTTGCCAAACATTATTTAACTAATTTTGGGGCACACGTCACTACCTATATGCTTAAATGGTTAAGTATTGCTGGACACCATAACTAGGTGTTACTTCATTTGGTATTTCTTTCGGTTTTTTACTTCTTCTGCCTATCATGCTTTTCTATTCACTTATTACTCTTTTTTATTGTTCAATCTTCTTAGTCTTACTTGCTAGCTAGCTAGCTAGCTAGCTAGCTAGCTATGTGAGAAATTTGCACTTGCATGTTGGTTGCACTGCATGCCACCTCTTCCTCCAATATAGGGATTGATTGCAAAATTTAATATATTAAAATATTGCGACTGCACATATTTTAAAAAATTTATAGGGTTTGAGCATAGTAAAGAGAAGTGGAAAAGACCAATCCTGCTGAATATGGTATAATGAAGCTAGCTGGAACTCATTACTTTTAGCTTCTCCTTGTGTTATGGTATTGTGCATATGCAAGTAAGGCCTGTTTTTGCTGATGTATTCGGGCAATGCGGATGGGGTTCAATTTTGGTTTGCTTTTCTTTTCTGGTTGGTTATTTGGGGCTAGCCATGTGTAAAATGCATACTGTGTTTTACAATCAGTATTCTATTTACATTGGGCCTGGTTTTTATTCTCTTGTTCTTGTATACGGTTTAGAGTATCCCTTATACTCTCAATCAATATACTCTATGCTTATAAAAAAGAAAAAAAGCTTCTCCTTGTTTTCTCTTTGTAATATAGTTGAACGCTTGGTTGGATCTTACGGCCTATGTTCGCAGGGGCAGAGCTAGAAGATTTTTATTGAGGATGCCAAATAATAATAATAATACTTTATTTACGGGAGTCAAGTTAAAGAATTTATATTTAAAAAAAATTACATGTAAAAACTTAAGAATTTTGGAGTAGCCTAGCATTTTGAGCCGCCCCTGTTTGTTCGCTGTTGGAACCTTTCTTGGAGGTCATTCCAAATTTCTGCGGCGGTTGAAGAGTAAATCACGCTGGCAGTGATCTCTTTGGAAATCAAATTGAGCAGCCAAGAAGCAACTATATTGTTGTTGCGCAGCCAAGAGTGATAGGTTGGATCAGTTTCACCCCGTGCAGCAGTGGAGCCGTCAACAAATCCAAGCTTGTTCTTGGTAATGACGGCCATGCACATTGCCCGTCACCATGAGTTGAAGCTCTCGCCGGTGAGAGGTTGCGACGCAAGAACATGGCCTGGGTTGTCCGAAGGGTGAAGGAAGAGCAGGTTGGATTGATCATCCATGGAGGTTGTGCAATGCACAAGAAGAAGACCGAGAAGGACGAAAAAACAAGCAGAGACTTCAATCATAAGCGTGCAAGAAAGCGAACATTTCAACTGATACCATATTGAATTCAGAGAATTGGAATTGGAGAGAAAACTCCATTGATCCCGAATGAATGAAAAATTACATTTTACAGCAGTGCAACCCAACTATTTATAGTGCTGATATTATATAACTAACTGACAACAACTCATAATCGAATAATAACTAACTTAACTTACTTAGCTAACTCTCTCTAAGTCGTAATAGGTATATCTCACCATTTTTTCCTGTCAAGTGTTCAACTTTTGATTTGCTGTTGAAAAAAGGCATCTCCTTTACTCTACCATGATATAGCAGTTAATTGCATAGAGTTGCTAAAGTGTTTTTCAAACAGCTATCCTTTACTTCTCTTCTTTTAGTAGTTTACAGGAACACTAACTATTCAATTCTTGTTTATTCCCTTCTTTCACATGTTACTGGTAGGTTTAGTGCCACAGACTTCTTGGTAAGGCTGCGAGGTAAAAGACTAATGCTGGTAGGAGATTCTATGAACCGGAACCAATTTGAGTCCATTCTGTGCATACTCCGTGAAGGCTTGCAGAATAAGAGCAAAATGTATGAGATACATGGATACAGAATAACAAAAGGAAGAGGCTATTATGTTTTTAAATTTGAGGTAAAATTTTCTCTTTCCTTCCATATTTAGATTCGTCTAACTTCTTAGCACTAATTACATGACTTGTTATGCTGGATCAAAATTGTTGGCAAGTATAAATCCAGCTGGTGCTATAGGTTTTTGCCCTCTCCCAAAAAATGAATTCATCTCTTTTAGAAGTTAGAACTTAAAGTACATTTAAATTTATGTTGTGTTTGCACTAATAACATCTTGTAAACTGTAAAGTGCTTTATTAGGAAAATTATGTGAAATATAAAATGCATACCAAGGGATCAGGCCTGCTGGATTGCATCATTTTCCTGTTAAACAAGTGTGGGTCGGCAGGCTGCAGTTCATTATGCTAAGATTTTGAAACACTTGGGCAGGACTATAATTGCACAGTGGAATTTGTGAGATCTCATTTCCTTGTGAGGGAAGGAGTTCGCATTAATGGACAAGGGAGCTCAAATCCTACATTATCAATAGATCGGATTGACAAGACATCTGGCCGTTGGAAGAGAGCTGACATTCTTGTCTTTAACACTGGGCACTGGTGGACTCATGGAAAAACTGCTCGAGGGTTAGTGTGCAATTATACTGTATTTTGATTGCTATATGCATTTAAATTGGATATTCATTCAATTTCAGAAACTGGCTCTATGTGTGTGTTTTCTTCCCCCGTGTGTATTGAACTCTAACTTGGTTAAAGGATTCATGCAAGCGTTTGCTGCACAAGAATATTGACCTATTTATATAACATCTCTTGGCAACTAGGAATTTTTGTCAACACTATAATATCAAATTCAGATATTAGGAAAGATTTTACATTTGCATCATCTGGTGTACAAAGGTTTGGCAGAGGCCTAATCTCCCAGCGCCAGGTTGCTCTTAAGAGAAGTACTCCCCATGATTGTGCACTTATTCATTGCTATGAGTTGGTTTCTCTTTCACATTGAAATTAAGAAGACGTCCATAAAAAATAAATAAAGTGAACAATATTAGTATTTTTTTTTTTTTAAAAAACTATCTAGCAAAAAAGTGACAGTATCTGGCTTTGCAGGATAAATTATTATAAAGAAGGTGATTATCTCTATCCAAAATTTGATGCAGTGGAGGCGTACAGAAGGGCTATCAAGACCTGGGCAAAATGGATCGATAATAATATCAACCCAGAGAAACAGATTGTCTACTATCGTGGATATTCTTCTGCCCATTTCAGGTATTGATGCTTTAAGATTCTCTGTGGCATGAAATGAAATCCTTGTCCCCTTCCCTTTCCAATTTATTTTTACTGAGGGTCGTGTAATTGAAATCAAGACCCTATTGACTAGAGAAAAAGAGAAAGCAAAAGAAACTAATTGACTCTTGTACCACCACCAATTGCTATTTCAACTATATCATCTTGCTCCTGAAACTTTGACAGAGGTGGAGATTGGGACTCAGGTGGGTCATGTAATGGTGAAACTGAACCAGTTTTTAATGGGTCCATCCTGAATAACTATCCTTTGAAAATGAAGATAGTGGAGGAAGTGATCCAGGGAATGAAGGTTCCAGTTAAGTTATTAAATGTCACAAGGCTGACCAATTTCCGCAAGGATGGCCACCCATCTGTCTATAGCAAGAATACAATGGCTGGAAAGAAAGTCTCCACAAGGCGGCAGGACTGCAGCCATTGGTGTCTTCCTGGGGTCCCTGATGCATGGAATGAGCTTATTTATGCCACTCTGGTTTTTCAACAAACTAATTCAAGGAGTTGACTTATATGATCCTTCTTTCAAGGATTTTACTTTTTGTGCGGGAAAGAAAGAGAGGGGAAGAAATAGAAAACAGAGAACCTTTTGGCTTGTACATGAACGTCTTGCTGTAACCTTCCACGTCAAGGTCATTGAGGACGATGAAAAATGTAATTTACTACACACTTTCAAGTTGATAAAAAAATAGTGATGTTATGTGTACACAGCCAAGAAGAACGATTAAATCTTTTTTTGAAAAAATATTCTTTTGGCATGAAAAGTTTTATTTTTAGATGAAACAAACATGTTTAGTTAAAAGTGTTTTTTTTTTTTTTTTTTCGTGTGTTCTGATTATTTCATAATAATAAGAGATAAATATTATTTTATTTCCAATAACGATCTTTTTAAATTATTTGCTAATCTTTTTAGTAGTTTAATACATAAAAAATTACAATCAAAAGAGAATAAGATTATTTAAAATCACTTTTCAATTAATATATTTAAATATAAATTTTGTCCTAATTAATTATAAAAAAATTTATACATATAATTAATTATTAAAATAATTTATTTTTTGGGATTAATTCAGGATATATCCTAAATATACATGATTATTATAGTACATATTTATGACAATTATCAATTTTAATATAATTCAATGCCAATAAAATAAGTTAAAATACAGGTGTAATATAGAACAACTAATTGTTGAGAAGGGGTTTCAGAAGTTTGATTGTTAAATTTGATTCTCAAGTGACAATTAATTTTCTGCGGAATGGCTGTTCTTCTAGCCATCCTTGTTATGGACTTATTTCTGATATACAGAAACTAGCTCGTGACTTCCAGTTCATGGGAACATATTTTTAGAGAGGCAAATAGAGTTGCAAATGCTTTTGCAAAGCATGGGATCTCTTTGGAGTCTAGATTGCATATTTTTTACTTTGTTCCTAGTTTTGCTTATTTTCCTGTTTTGTATGATGCTCCTTCTGCTGGATCTCTTTTGCAAAGATGGGATCTCTTTGGACTTATTTCTTTTTTTCTTTTGGGTCTTAGCCCGTTATTCATAAAAAAAGAAGAACCAGGTATTGTATTTTGTCTTTGGAAACACGAGGCCCAACCTAACACATGATGCAGAAAGAGAAAAATTAAACGGAGTTGTTTTTTGCACTCCTATTTTTTTTTATAAACCCCCTTTTGTTTTTTGTAAAAAAAAATATCCTTAAAATATCCCAAACCCTCTTCACATCCCTCCATAACCCTCCATCCCTTAGACGAATCAATGTGTTCCCTTTTATCAAAACCGTTGAAACTTAATCCATCTAAATCCTTTTCAACCTTCAGTTCAACAGACAAATAAATTTGAGAATTTTTCAAACCATAATTATCACTAATGACTGACCTATCTTCCACCAAACTCTTATTACCATCTTCAATTGTGTCCTTCATTTTGATTCCTCCATTCTTCCACATATTAAGAATTGAGTCACTGAAACTAGATGGAAACATCTGAAGGTGGGCACACGCGAGGACCGCAATAATGGAGGTCAAGGCTCTTCAAAGCTTCAAGCCGCTGTCTTGTTGGGGATGCCAAGACCGATGGTACATACAACAGGGTCCTACCGATGGCTCAAAGGTTGCAGTTAAAAGACTAAAGAGGTCGAGCTTTCAGAGGAAAAAGGAGTTCTATTCTACAATTGGCTCTGATCACCAGTTTGATGCTTCGTCCGTGAAAGCCCTTGCGAGAAGTATGAGCGAGTTGAATTTTGAGGACGATGATAATGAGTATGGGAACTTCACTAAACATGCTTGCCGGTATTGTGGGGTGTCGAACCCGACTTGCGTTGTGAGGTGCAATGTTCCTTCTTGTTGCAAATGCTTCTGTAATTCCAGAGGGAACACCTCCGACTTCCATATTGTGAATCACCTGGTCTGTAATTCCAAAATCTTCCTTATGAAAAATTTAAAAAATGACGGAACACAAGAAACTTACAAGTGAGGGTATTTTAAAAAAGGTGATGTGTAAGTGAGGATATTTTGGGAAAAAAATTAAATAAAAGGGGGTGTTAAAAGTAATATCCAAATTAAATATTCAGTCAGGGCCCAAGAGCAGCAATGCATTTTCGCATGCCATTTCGTTTCTCAATTCTTATATTGGGTCATAAAACTCCTTTTCTATTTTTTCTTTAAACAACCGAAACACAGTCAGATTCAAGTGTTTCATGACTTGGATTTTGGATTGGCTCAAGAGGTTCAACAGGTTGAACTCTTAATCGGCTATGTTTTCGGTCCATGTCATGACAAATATTGCTTTAACCTTTATACATTGAATTAGTTGGGCTTGGTACGTTGTGGACTGGCTTTGTTTTGGGTCCACGCACCTTTATTCTATACTAATATACTATGAAATTTGTTCAAACTTGAAAAAGCAAATATAACAAAGAAAATATAATTTTTAATAGATTGATTAAACTTGAATTGGATATATATCATATATCATTGAATTGTCACTGACATAAATCCCACTTCAATTTGGAAAATGCAAATATTGTTTATGAAAATTGTGCTTATTTTTATGTTGTGATTTTTTTTGGTTTCCCAAGGTTATTTCCGCATGTAATTGTAGAGACTAATCTTCCGAGGTACAGGATGATAATTAAGGGTTGACCTCTTCCAACCAGATTTTTTCCTACACATTTTTACTTTTATGGTTTTTTTTATGTTGTGATTTAAATCAATGATATTCCATTAGTTAACATTATCTTTTGGTTTTAATAATTAAATTTATCATGAAAATAAATTTAATTATTTTATATGATTGTGACGTTATAGATTTGATGTTTGGACAGGAGGGATAAAAAACTATAATACTGTGATATCCAGAATGAGTTATCGAATATTTATTGAATATTAGTTTAATAATAAATGCTTAAAATTACTCAAAATAAAACAGTATGTGTTTGTCAACATAAGATGGGTATTTGTTATTAAGCTGTAATTAAACTGATAATGCTTAAACCGAAAACATAATCGGTTACAACCGGTTTAACCAATTGTTGGAAGTTTAAGTGTTTAAGTCCCACATGAGTAAACAATGAGTTAAGTGAAAAGTACATAACTGGAAAAACCTATGGAGAATGTGTTTGGAAGAGCTTATGAAAAACTTATGAGAATAGTCTATGAAATTAAACTTATAAAAATAGGTTAAGAAAATAGTTTATGATTTTTCATAAATTTTTTTTAATTTATTTTCATAAGTTTATCAAAAAAAATTATAAAAATAAATTATTTTTAATTTATCCCCATAGTCCATCACGACAAGCCATGGACCAACATCTGATTTTAAAACATCCATTCCAAGTATATTTCATTTCTAGCCCATTCACTTATCCCTCTCCCCAATCATACACACTGACTTTGACTTGAATATCATAGTACATTATAGGTGTTCCTACCTTCGCACCTGACTAACCCTGGCGCGATTCAAGCTAGCATAATTTGGTATCAGAGTCAGAGAGTATTAGAACTCTCAGATAGTGTGCCTCAATTCTTAGTGTGTGGTTTATATACCTATTATATGCATCTATGTATGGGTAACTATCAAAGTAAAAATAGAAGAACATAAACACATGAAAGGCTTCTAAACTTAGTATATGGCATTGCCATGGGAACGAGGGAACCAATTTTTAGTGGGTCATGCTCAAATCTTAAGCTAAAAGTTTTTTAGCATGGGATTTAATATTTTGTGTCATCAGTGGCGGCTCTTGATAGTATCAAGGGAGCCACTAATTTATTCATAGTTTATAAATATTTTTTTTTATAATCTCATAGTTTATAATTAATTATATATAATTTGAGTTTAATTTTGATGAACAGTCAACGTAAAGTTTTTTATACTGTCAAACCAATCACAAAACATCTTATATGTGACTTTCAAGGTAGTTATTATAAGAGTCAAACATTTTTTATGATATGAGAAATTATGATTGCTTGACAATGAAAAAAAAATCTTTACACTGAAAGTACATACCAATTAAATGCATATAATTTTGGATTTGAATGATATCTACTATCAGTGTAAATATTTTTTACACTGTCAGCCAATCATAAATCATTACATCATTAAAAGTGTTTAACTCTAATTATAACTACTTTAAAAGTCACACATATATGATATGTGATTGATTGAGAGTGTAAAATTTTTTATACTGATATTGTATCAAAATTAAACTCTCTAATTTTATCAAAGTTTCAATATAATATACATAATTAATGCTTTTGAAGTGAATATATCGAAGCTAAACAATTTTCATCTTTATTAAAAGTTTTCTTCTAAAAAATGCATCAACTTTTTATGCTTAAAGCTATTATGTCTTTTCAAGATAAAATTAAGTATCATTCCTAAAACACCTAAAATTAATTACACTTTTAAGGGTGTCATAATCATATTTGAAATTAATTGGTATGCATTGTCAGTGTGAAATTTTAAAGTTTTTTACACGATCAACCAATCAGAAATCATGGTATGAGTGACTTTTAAGGTAGTTAAAATAAAAGTTAAACAATTTTACTGATATGACAAATTTATGATTGATTGATCGTGTAAAAAATCTTTACACTAACCGTTCGTATCAATTAAATCCAAAGTATTTTATATTAAAAAAATAATTAAAAAATTGGGGGAGTCGTGACTCCCTTCCGCTCGTGTGAAGATCTGTTAGTGCGTCTCATTCTTGTATTTTATGTTAATATAATTAAATATTATCATATATCATAAGCAAAATTAAAAATAACTTCACTATATATAAATATAAATAAGGTGTCATTTAAATAAAATACCCACCTGATACAATTAAGGGGATTGATTCATTTATTTTTACAAAGATGACAAAAAAAAAAAGATGACCAACCTTCTCAGTGCAGTGGTCACTCTTTTTTTCGATAAGTAGTTATTTTATTAAAGCAAACCTAACCAAAGTTAGGAAAATAGAGGACAACACATTACATCTTCGTATCCTATATTTGTTTCCCCCAGAGTTTCCTACCATAAACACCCTTCTCTGGCATAAGCAAAAAGGTCTCATTAAACCTTCTAATACAAAACCTTTCTTAGAGAAAAAATAACAAAAAGGAAAAAGAGTGATCACTCTCGGCCTGCGTCGTCTATAGAATGAATGTAATTTGGTTATCTCTCTCTATATATAATTATAAACACTGAGTCAAATTCAAAGAGTAAAATTAAGTTTGATGAATGGAACTTTTCAATAAAGATAATCTTCTACACGAGATCGTACTAGTATGTACATGTTCACATTTTTCATGAAGAAATGGCGCCTTTCACACATGCAAGCACAGGCAAAATCCTTTTGGTTTTTTTCAATTGCAATGCAATGGAGTTAGTGGAGGCTGATGAAAGGGATGACCGAATGATTAGTGATCACTGGCCAGGCTCTTTACTTATGGTTTATGTGTGTGGACCTCGCTTTTGTAGCGTATAAGAACAAGAAATGTATTATGCCTAAAAAATAAAGGAAGAAAAAAGTCTACTATAATTAATTTTTTAGTTATATAAATTTTGAAACATTTTTTATATCAAAGAGAAGAAACATTGTTGATTCATATAATGATTTTAAAATAAATTTAGAAATATCTATGAACAACAGTCAAATTTTATGCGTAACTAACTATTTTTATTGAGAGGGGAGGACTTAGCTTAAACCCGAAGCTACCAATCTCAAAATCATGCACAAAGGGAGATGGGGTCCCTCATGTTGGAAGAAACATATTGTTCAACGTTTTGGTCAAATTATCTAATTTTCCAAAATAATATGGACACTGATCAGTCAAAAAAAAATGGACATAATGCATAATTTTATATGTTTTTAATTGGAATTACCCTGTTGTTAAATGTGTAGCAATGGCTAACTTAAAATCATGTTTTTTTTTTTTTTACATAAAAAAAAAATCATATCATTGCGATATGGATATATGATATGATTATATTGAATATATGATATGGATACGATTATGGATATGGATATTATGTTGAATAAAAAAAAAAAATCATGTTGAATCCTTATGATATGGATATATGATATGATTATCATTGTTATATTAAATGCATATCATCTCAGTTATAATATAAAGAATATAATTAAAGTAAAAATAATAATAAATTACATTGCGAAAATAATAAACTTCAATAATCTAGAATTAAAAATTGTCTTACTAACAGATATCAATTTCTCTTAGTCCATTTGTATAAAAGTCAATGGGATGATGAAAATCATTAGAGGGGTTTCTTGAAACAACCTTTTCTTTCTTGGATTACCCTCTTCTAAGGTGAATTTAAGTATAAAGTGAATAAGTGATGGTGTATTCATTATTGATTAATTAAAGTGTATTGAAATCTAATCCTAATCTAACTAATCAAAGATAAATACATTTTTACTTTCTCACTTTACTCTCAAACTCACTTTAGAGGAGCTTTATCCTCTATACCTTCTCCATTTAAAATTTAGCAATTGCTCCAATCAGCCATTTAGCACCTTTCAAAGTGGGGGGTTAGTCAACAGAAGTTGGCATATTTGGTCGAGCCTTCCGCCCACACTCACTATGACTTGGATTCGATTTTCAGATCTCTCATGTTGGTAGGTAATATGTAAAATCCACTATAAATCCTCATAGAGATTGGTGATCCCTTACATGGAGGCATGCCTTCTCCTAATCTAAACTTTTATAATTCACCAAAAAAAAAAGTGGGGGGCAATTTCGAAAAAATATATGGTCTTTTACGTGCCCAAAAAGTTAGATATGGAAAGGAGAGGTAATGATTTCTTCAACATTGAAAATATGCAATCCGTCTCATATATATTGACCATTTTATTTATAGAGTTTAATTTCAATACACTAATAGTGTAAAACTTTTTTATACAGACATACAATCATAAATTATCATGTTAGCATATTTGTTTGACTCTTATACTAACTATCTTAAAAGTTATCCATATCATGATTGATGATTGGTTGACAATATAAAAAATTTTATACTGTCAATGCATAGAAATTAAATTCTTATTTATATAAATCAGACAAAAATAAGCAGATCACAAAGAAGCACCGATACGTCTCTGATTCTATTTAAAAAATTATTAAAAATGTTGACTTGCTTGCTGACGGTCAAATATTTAATTAAATTGCACCTAAGAAAAAAACTAGTTAAGTTATGGTATTTCTCATTCATAACTTATTCAGTTACTCTGTAATTTAATCCACTTTAAGTTTGTAACAATAAAGGACTAATAACATAACAAGAATAGTATGGAATTTCTCACGTTAAAAGGTCTTGCTAGATTCTAGTGCATTGTTTAGAAAATATAAAATTTTATTGAAAAACTATAAACTTCCATTTTCGATATATATATGATTACATCATTTTTTCATCAAAAATTGTGATTTAGGGCACTTATATATTAATATAAGGTAAATGCTAATCAGTATCCTAAGAACATTGATTAAGAAAACAAATATAAAATATATGTATTAAAAAATGATGTATTCAATTTTTTCAAAGTTTAGAAGTTACAATTCTTAATACAACGTTTCTACTTTTTGATTCCTTAAATCAATATGTTTTTAGGACACCGGTTAGCCAGACATTTAAGATAGGGAGTACTAATTCATAGTAATATGGTGGGTTATTACTTTGTAACGCTTGGCCGTCTTTTGGGTTAAAGATAGCATAATGTTTATCTGTTATTAGCAGTTGAAATTAATTACGCTTGGTCAACTACAGGATTATGAGACCTTTTCGTATAGTGGATATCATTATAACATTCAAATCAATACTTATACAATCGTACGTGTCAACGAAATTCAGATCCATTTTGTAAAAAATAAATATTCAAGTGCTTTAGCTTTCTTAGTTTCTTATTGGCCCCTTGAACGTGATTCAAGCGGTGGATTGATAGTGTGTTCGGGGGAGGGGATATTTCTAAATCCACATTGGGTAGCCGCCCCTAAAACACGCTATAATATTGTCCATTACCATTTTGCCCCAAGTAGTATTGTGTAAAATGCCATCATAAGCGCACGCACTCTCTCTTGGTAATGATATTTTTTAGATTAGAATTTAGAAGTATTGGCACTAGCTTGCTTGGAGTCGGAAGGTGTTAGGATTGTGTCACACTCTTAGGACTTATCAAATCCTACGCATTTTTTCTCTCAATGGGCGGTAGCCCTACTATCACTTGCGACCCTACTTTTTGAGCTGGTCCAATCATCAAATTGAAACATATAGGTTGAAATCCTCTTCATTTCTCGTTTTTATTATTATAATTTTAATTAGAGGTATAAACATGATAATGTAACATTAGTGAAGTTCAAATATCCTTTATAGAAATAGAGGGGGAAATTGGAGAGAACCTTTATCCCACAAAGAGATATACACACATAAAATGAGTGATGCACTTATAAAGTTAAATGTGACATGCATATATGCCTTCCCAATACTCTACAATAGCAAGATATACTATATCAACAAAATATAGGTTTACAGGATCTTTGAGATAGTAGTTATATGTCAAAATTAAATTAGTTATTAAGAATCATCTTAATGGTTTTAAAAGTGGTGTTTGAGCATAGAAATAGAGAGGCAAATGACATAGTGGGTTCACTAGCAAAAGAAGGTTCCCAAATGGAAGGGAGGTAGATTACGTGGACGTGAGAAGGAAAATAGTGAACAAATGTTAGACTATTTGATACTCTATCATGAGGCTAGCTTCACAGGGCTGTAATGTGTTTCCTTTGTTTGCTAATATTTTTGTTTTGGTAGTATATGTTTTTGTCCTTTACAGGTGGTGATGCTCAACATGCTTAGAATAACAAAGGAGGGGGGAACTCTTTGCTAGTTTCTTTTACAAGATTGACGGCTAAACGGAGATTCATAGATAGGGCTTTGATTAAACCAAAACAAAGTAAAAAGATCATGTGAATAAGCGCTGGAATGGAGAAAGAGGCTAGCCACTATAGTAAAATCAAAGGTGAAGAACCGGTGATTAAACAATAGCAAGGATGGGTGTCAAAAGCATTTTTTTTTATTAGTGTCCTCCTACAGATTTATGGTGATATCTTCATATGCTGTTGATGGGTTGATGTGTTACTTGCTATCTATTGAGGGGCGATTATGACAGGGAGGATTTTGTTTTAGTTGTGGATTGTAATAGGAGTGCTCTATATATTTAGGAGCTTATGTTTTTTTGGTGTTTATGCTCCTGTACAAGATTGAGGGCGATGAACAATTGTGACCTTTTGTCTAGCTGGTAGCATATGATAGATATGATAGAGTTTGGACTTTGCAACCCTTCATAGAATGTGGGTAAAGTTTCACACTATGATGCTGATGCTAGACAATGTTCAATAAAATGCTGAACTTATCGGGGAAAAAATTCATTTACTTAATTATTTATTAAACCCTTTTTCTAAACGCATGCATAAGAAATTCCTTTTTCTTTTTATCTAGGACGAACTTTCATAAGAAGCCTTACATGGAAAAAGGGAAGAGGGATAAGGGAAAGGGATAAAACGCATTGCAGAGGTTTGAACCTGCACAATCACGATTCATATAACAGTTGACTCAAATGGACAACGTATAAGAATTAATATTTCTTATTGATTAAAAATATATTAGTTATATGTTAAAGACCAAGAAAGTATACCAATGTTAACTATGTAGCATTACAAAGTCGTCAACAAGAAAACTACAGTGAAATTTTGGAAGGACTTTCCTAAGACCACACGCACCAATAAGAAAGCAAAATATCAAGAATTATAAACTGCTGTCGTATAGATCAGTTCCATCAATTGTCGTGAAGAGAGAAAATATATCTTGTACTCTGACAAGTCAACACGGGTATCTTCAATGTGTTTTGTTTTCACTCACATGATTCATAATAAAACTTTTCAGGAGACTTCTCATCCCAGAATTGCTCCAAGTCAAACATGCTTATTGGTAATTCCTAAGTAATGAGCTCCCGAAAAGAAGACGCATCTTGTTGTTATAAGTAATATTAATTGATTCTTTTAAACTTTCCTTAATTGTACAATCTCATACATGTATAGGCTCAGAGTCTCAATTATACAGTTTCATATCTGCATAGTCTCAGGATTCATCTCGTTCTGGTATATGAAATCAATTCATTCATGTGTTCCTCTGTCTAGAAGTTTGTCAAGGGTCACTCCTTATCTGTGTCTCCTTTTGTACCGACGACCACTCCCCACCCTCTTCAGCCCTTGATGTCATACTAGTAGGTTATATATATTGTTAGGGAAAAAGCTATCAATAAATTTGGTAGTTAACAAAGACACCAACTTATAGGGATAAATAGTTTATTACATATAAGGTAATTTCAGTCACTATTTATTTGTACAAGAAATACCTATTTATTTGAATATATTGTGTCAAATTAAGCGTTATTTAGTGTAGAATCTGGATAAACAATGTTGATTCCAGTGTATATGTGGTGAATTCTTGTGAGTCTTTCAAAGGCTAAGTTAGGAAGCAGATAACTAATTGACCATTTAGTTAATTTCATTCACCACTTATTTATATAAAGATCACCACTTGGCATATTAATTTGTATAAAAAAATAAGTGTCCCATATTACATGTTTAAATTAGGTATATAAATAATGGAGATATGGATATGGTTTTGAAGGAAAATACCTATATATCATGGATGTGACAACTAAAAGAAAATCGTATGTAGCTCAGATTCAATATTCTAACTTTTAATTAACGCAAGTTTCTAATTAGTGGAGTAAGTTTGGGAATTGTTTCCTGTTTGAGTTCCAACCATTCAAACACTTATGCCTTATCCGTACTGACTAGCTAGTAGCACATAGCTTCATTTGTAGGGCAAAAGCACAAAGCTAAAAAAATGGCGGGTGAATTAGTGTTGATTAATTAATTTGTAAACTGAATCAATGAAAGAGGCAACTAATTAATTATATAACTACGTATCCATGTTCTATACATTTGATGTGGGGACCGGGCCGGGGATATATATATGCTTTCTTTTTCTTGTCAGCTTTTGTTGTACTTAATTATATATTACGTATCAATTGGTGTATATATGTTTGATACTGTAATTCCGTTATATATCCTTCATCTAATTACTTAATTATTATCAAAACCCTACCCTACCCTACCCTATATGTTGCTCTTCAATTTGTGGCTGTTGTTTTGGATTCTTCTTTCCTTCATTGGACTTAAATAATTCCTCGCACGAAGAACACATAGTCAGAGTTGCCGCTTTTGAGAGTTGAATGTATAATGGCGATGATCCAACTTTTAGTGCACGTAGTTCTTGCAATTCCTTCTTCAACCTTCTGTTCTCGTCGCTTAGATTTTGACAGCGATTTTTCAACAACTCGCAATCCACCTCCGTCTGCTTCAGCTTGGTCCTGAATAACGTTTCAGAAATTATTAAGTAGATACCATTGATCGATCGATCGATGTAGTCAACAGAAAATTAATAAATTAACAAACAAATAAATATATAAAACCGTAGAAGTTAATTTTCTATTTCCTTTTGGCTCTAGCTAGATTGAGTTAGGAAAAGAACCCCAGATAATCAAAAGGAAAATTGATGAAGAATTAATAGACAAGGAAGCTATTATAAGATCAACGAAATGGAATTCTATAGGACCATCGATCCCACAACGTGATATACCTTGCTCTTCTGTTCTGAAACCAAACCTCAATTTGTCTAGTCTTTAAATTCAATTGGTCAGCAAGTGCTTGTTTCTGTACCTGCATGTTCAAATGTATAAAAATCCTTTTACCATGTCATAGAAATCAAAACACCACCGCAACTGATAAATATGTAGAATACCAATTAATGATATAGACAACAATTATATATTACATGTATATAATATGCATTATACTGCCATGCAGAATGCAATTTAATTAGCTTCCTTAAAATTAATTTATCAAGAAATATCAACCGGGCCAACTGCAAGATGCAAGAAATACCAACTGAAAGTGCAAGAAAATGTATAAAGTTCCAGAAAAATATGCAAAATGAAAAAAAGGATAGAAGGTTTAATTAGTACTGGATTAAGAGTGGTATGCAGCTTGAAGCTGTTCTCAAGCATGGCTGATTGCTCCTTTGTAAGCCTCAGTTTCTTTCTGCAGCCGTTCTTGTCGTTGGTGTTATCGGTACTCTTTTCATTTGGGTACTTGTGTTCCTCATCGATGCTCTCCAAACTGAATCTGTCTGCAGCCTTATCATGATTAACGTTAATGGCTTCCCCTTTTAGACAAAGTTCAAACGCTAGGTCCAGACAAGCCACAGCCTTGTTCACTTTCTCCTTCTTTCTTTGGCACATACCCTCCCATTCCCAGTCCGAGACATAGCCCTGTGGCTGTGATGCAATCCTCATCATCTTCCATGGCAGAGAATGAAGAGAGAGAGAGAGAGAGAGAGGGTCAAAGTTGTATGCAGTATAGTCAAATGGGAAAGTTGGGTTTTATGAAAGAGGTGGATTTAATACAGATTTTATTGTTGGGTTTGGCCTTGCTCATAGAGATTCAATTTCAATCAGTTATAATCGGGGTACTGGTTTTCATCAGAAGGAGACATTATGCATGTAGAGTAATTAATAATTATAGTTATAGTACAATAATGACGAGACCAAGATTAAATGCAATAATAAATAATGGTGGAAGGAGTAAAAGCTTGCGTTAGAATTGTGACTCCTTTTAGGAAACCGACACTTTTGTTAATGACATAGTAGCAAAATATTAAGTGTTTTAGTCGAGGATTTCAATAAAAATAAATATTTATTAAAAATTAAATAAAATATTTTTTTAAATATTAAATGTATCATTTTTTAATAATAAATTTTTTTTTTGATTTCTTAAACAATTCGTTAGTATTTTCCTAAAATATTTGACTATTATTTTTTTTCTTCTTCAATTCCAAGCCTGTTTGAGTCGGCAGACCGTGTTTTTCCCAACACTTTCCTATGATAGTGCGTTATCTTGTTAGATGGGTTCCAAGATTAAAATTCATCCTTTGTTAATTGTAATTGGACCAAAACATGTAACCAGTAAAATTAAACTAAAATAAATGAAAATGATACATACTAGTAACTGTTAATCATCAAATGGCCTCCCTAACAATATATAACACCCATATTAGATGGAAGGCATATGTACCATGTGTAATTTGTTGGGAGTAGAGTCAATAAGGGGCCATTTTAGTGAAGACAAATTTTTTAATGAAATAGACTGGCATTAATATTGAATAATGGTATAGCAACTGATTTGTTGACATAAACCCAAGCATTAGGACTGTTTTAGCAACAGCAACAGTGTAAATTTCGAGAGCTAATTAATTAGGCGCTGTTAATTCTTAATTATTGAGGTTGAACCAGACTGATAGAGATTTAGCGTTCCCATAGTCAAATGCTTGCTGAATACTCAAGAAACGGCTCAAGGTCAAGGGTGATGAATAGCATATTAATGAACCAAGGCAAAGGCAAACTGCTGCTCTTAACATTGAAAGTCATGTATTGATTTGTTTGTTCTCTCAGTTAGGCCGACCCAAGAGTGAGTGAGGCCTAAAACAAATTTTGAGTGAGACCTTTTTGTTTTAAGTGAGAAAATATACTTGGGTCAGGTTATGCTTTAGGTTAAACCTTTTTATCAGCATTTATGACCTTTTAGTTGCCTCACCCTCGGACCGGTCCCTGGCCGGTGGAACTGAAGAGCTGATCACTTTATGTAACCACCTGCCTTAATCATTTGCTGCTGCTTGGTGCTATGTAACTTGCAACGACATTCATGCACAGGCTTGGTCTAAGTTGCACCTTTGAAAAATTAGTGCATGGATGCTTCTTTTTTGTAGACCAACGGAAGTGCTGCATTTGTACACATATGATCCTCAAAATTTTGACCAGTCAAAGTGAATTCCACATGTATAATGTATAATAAATTGTTTATATTTGCACATTGACACTATACATTGATGTATTTACACTGTACATTGGTACTGGAATTTGTTTTTTGGTTTTTGTATTTTGTATTTATATTTGATTTTTTATTTTTGTAACACATTATTAATTTTTTTTTACTGGTTATTATGTATTTTCTTAACAGAAATGAAAATGGAAGTATATTTTCTTAACTTTGTTTTGTAAAAAAAATTATTGTACCAAATTGCAAATACGAGAATCAAAAATGGAAAAACAATTTTTATTTGCTTTGACCAAACATGACAAACACTAAAGCCAATCTAACATTTTCATTAGACCAAAAGACTTGATAAAAATGGTGCGCAGGTGCACCATTTTTTTAAAAGTGCACCAAAGCCTTTTACCTTTGGAGAATATGGTAACTCCCATACTTGAACACTAACCAGTCAGTCCGTACTCCCTCCATATTGGGCTCGCTCCACGAAGTTTGATATGGTATATATCAGAGCCCAATAACGTTACACTGTACCGATCCAAGAAAAAGAAAAAAAATTGGGCATCTGAGACTCGAGAAGCACGAGCCCAAGCAATAAAAAAGTAGAGCTGAGGCCTATGAGGCTCACTTGAGTACAAGCCCAAGAAGAAGCAGCCCTGAAAAAAAAAAAATGGGAAGACCTAGCTTGAAGCTAAGATGGTACATAAGTCACAACTGGACCAATTCAGTTGGACTTTAGAGGAAGTATTAGAAGTCCCACATGATCGATAACTCTCATCCTTGAGCACTAACCAGCAAGTCCGCACTCTCTACATTGGTCATTGGGCATGCTCCCCAAAGTTCAACAATATTTATAGCGGTGTAATGATATTTGTGAATGAGAAATTAGTCAATAATAATAATAATAATAATAATAATAAATAAAATAAAATATAAAAAGGTGTTAGCTATTTCAGCGAGTGTGAGGTTTTTAGATCAAATTTTTTTCTTTTGATGTGTATGTAAAAATAAAATCACTTACAGGTTAAAATTTAAGAGTTTGTCGGATATAAATAAACAATCTGTGATTATGTAGTTGTCCTCACTTATAAATATCATACTAAATTTAATAAAAAAAAATACTATTTAAAAAATCAAACCTACACTAAAATACCATTAAGCAAGTGTTTGGAGTCACCTTGTGGATGTGACGCAGAAGCTATGAATAGGAGCTTTCACTTTTCATGCTTCGAAAATTTTGATTATACCATTGAATGTGGTTTTGACATTCAACGTGATTTTCTAACGTCATTCGAAAAAGAGGATGAATCTGATGAGAAAATGGATGCGATACTCCCTTCATTTAGTGGCAGTTATGTTACGTAGAGTCCATCTCTACAATGAAAGATATACATAATCGGTAGTCTATAAACAAGAAGTAAAGTCATCTATCGAGGTTAATTTTAGTTGAAAATTGTATTTATTTTCCTCTTCTTAATAGATTTATTGTTTTTATTGGAACTTTGGAAGTTTAGGTTCTGCTGGGTTTTTCGTTGAATGAATTTATAGATTATATATCATATAAAAAAAAAAAAGAATACGACTACTATTTTACAAAAATACTAAGCTACTTTCTATTTTCTATACTGGTAGTGGTGGGATTGAAGACTTGATATTGATCCGTGACCATGATACTGTTTCTTTTATCTTTGTAGGTTGGTAGAGGTCCTCTATTCAAATTGTTAAAAAAAAAAAAATTAATTGTACCCAAATTAAAAGAAAAATCATGGAGTACATTTTAATTGTTTAAAACTTTTATTTTATTCTTTAATTAATGCCCATAGCATTCTCTTTTTTAATTTTTTTTTTATTACTATTAACACCTATAAGAAATGTTGTTATTAATGCTTAGCAGTTAGCACTTCTGCCTAAGTAAAAAAGATCGCTCTCAAAAGTGTGTGATATTTTAGTTGCTTTAGTACAGTTGGGGCCATGAGGGCTCTGTTATTGTTACTTTGCCACTCTCACCGCACCATGTTAGGTAAGCGACTCCTGATTTGGTCCATGTGGTGTAGACCCAAACTGTACAAATGATGCCTGGATGTTTCAACTTTCAATCGTGAAATTGGCCTGAAAATGTGAACGTTGCTTAGATTGTGCGTTACATCCCTCTAGGGAAAAAAGGAAAAATGGTCACGGAACGTCATGAATTAGAAAAGAGAAGATCAAAACAGGTTAGTCGGTGTTTCCTTCTTGCGCGTCCATGCACTTGTTCAGCTCTTCCGCTTCCATTCAGACTTAAATGCAGTTATCAAATAAGGCTAAGTGTTCCCATGTTCTTGCTTCATGTTATTAACAAATAATAACAAAGCAAATAAAAAAACAAAAACAAATAACAACAATGAAGATGTCACTCCTAACCCAGTCCCTCTCAGTGTTTATATGGAACACATGAACACAACTTTCATGACAAAACATGATCTATTCTAGTTCCTCAATTTGGATACGTTACTGTCGATTGAAGATTATGCTTTATTTGAATTGGTAATGTGTTAAGACCTAATTGAAGATATAAATCATTCATTGACTTGACCTCTTGGGTTAATTTGGTTCTTGTCACACACTGCTTTTAATGAAACTACAACCAATTGTCAAAACAAAGTCTCATTTTCTACACCAACAAGCTAGAATGATGAGTCAGCAAGTTTAGAACGGATATATTGGTTGTCGTATACTGAATAATAATCCTACTGAAAATGAAATGAAGTTTAGGTACAAAGAGATATGCCATAGTTGAAAGGATGGGAGATTCCGAGTTTAGAAGGTATGCCTTGAGTAAGTTACAGCAACCTACAAGTGTCTTAAGATGCCAACAAAATCTGTAAGATATTGAGAGAGGGTAAGAGATCATAGAAATATAGCTGCCAAGGGATGACATATCTCAACCAGTCATTATTGTTGAGGACAAAACATGGGTTGCTGTTGTAGCAGTGTGGTTTCATTTGGCATGAGACATACACGTGAACTAAACTTCTTTTCTCAGTTCACCTGCTCTGTACTACTAGGAGGAGAATATGCCTCTTTCACTATTATCATATCATGAGAGAGAGAGAGAGATGCTAGTCCAACATAAGCAACAGAACCGTGGGCATGTAGGTATTGAAACATGTTTCTCCAGCTCCTTAATCAATAATTGCATACTCTTTCTCTCCCTCTCCCTCCCCCCCCTATCACTTCCTTCTGACATGCACCTCCATTCTCTTCTATTTAATGCTTCAAGTAATCAACACCTAGCGCTGTGGGTAGCAAACCTTACTTTCAGATTGATCACATAATGAGTTCTTCAGTCTTCCTTCTATACTGCCTTCTCACATTCGCTTCATATTTCCTCTCCCAACATACAAGCTATTCTCTACGTGTTATGCCAACACGGAATTTAAGAATGTCAGCCCCTGACCACGAGCACAAATATCACGAAACCCAGGTATGTTTATCCCCAATTAATTATCTAAGGAAGTTAATAGCTGAATGGTAACATTAGAATAGGATGCAACATATTGTAGAAGCCATAATTTTTCATCTACAAGCCTTTTCCCTTTCCCCCATGCTTATAATCCTCATAAGTCTGCCCATGCACTTCTTTCCTTATTGTTTCCATAGATTATCATGGAGTATAAAATGCAGGTAGCAGATGAGGGAATGGGAAGTACCACCGCCAAGGAGGAATCCATGGCACTAGAATATACCAGCAACAGTTACAGTCCCCATGATCTTGTCTACCATATAGATTACCATGGAGTTACAACTCATCCAACTCCTAAGCATCCCACACCGTAGGCTACTACTGCTTTAGTTTTGCTTGGCGAGAGATCTATGCAGACATCTATCCTAGCTCTTAATCTCATATATATATATATATATATATATATATATATATATATAAATGTAATGCATTATGTGGGGAGAAAAGAAGTTCTGTAATTTTGTTTATAAACTTAAGGTGATTGCATGATACATTTTCATTGCTCATGTAGTTTGCTCAATACATCCATACATAACCTGGAAGCTATAGCTTACAGAAACATACTAAAGCTGATGAGTTTAGGTGGCTATTGATGTCACATTCCGCTTGGTGAAAATGATCTCATCTATAACTCGCCCAACCCGTGAAAAATAAAGAAAAAACAGTAGCATTACAATTTATCATGAAGGGAAACCATTCCATTAATATATTGCTTTCTAGTCTTTCTATACTTCTGAAGCAGCATCCTGTGACTAGTTACTACATCATCAAATACCACCTCACTAAAAAACCTGGACTTCACATTCAAAAAAGCAGCTTCTAGTTTGTCCTTGTGTCGGGCACACAAAGAAAGTAGGTCTTCAATCATGACGAATTTATTTGTGTTGTATCCACTGCTGGTCCCTTTTTCCAGATGAAGAAGCCAAAGCCATCGGATTTGCTGAAATGGATCTTCATTTTTCTGAATCGCCACCTCTATGCTGCTCAGCACTTCCAAGAATCTCGATTCACTACGAATTTTATCAATTACGTGGGAAAAAATGTTTCTCTGATTCTGAACAAGACTATTATAAACATCTGGTGGCAAGGAAACTGCAGCAATCAAGCATGCTTTCCGAAAGCTAGGATCAAAATTGCTAATGGTCCCAATAGCAGCATGTAACAGATTCACAGACATAAGATCAAGTTTTTGAGACAAAGAGTTCAACCCATCATAACATGGTCTTTTCCAGGTTTCACTCCAGCAATGAAGTGCAAAATGCGCTACTCCTTCCCACCTGTGTTTAATGATATGCATATATAACGAGTGAAACTCATTTAAATCGTCAGAGAAAACAAGTCTTTTAAACATGGCCACAATATTGTGAACTCTAAGTAGTGAGTGCAATCTTTCATTTGCAGTGATGCAGTTGCTCTATTAACACACAGTATACACCACCACACCACTACAGTGATTAAAGTCTCTTCAATCACCTCTCTCATTTGCAGGTACAATTACCACTACGAGGTCAAGAAATAACACAATCTAGCAATCCCATTTAACTGGCAGGTTCAATTATCAACATAAGGTCCAAACAATATCTTACAATCTAGCAATCTGCAATCCCATACAATCAAAGGAAAAGGAAATTCAAAATAAAATATAAAAATAAAATTCATAAACTAATCTGAAGATGTGATGATTAAATATCTTCCCAAATAAAAGAAATGTAGTTATATAACACATCTATCGTTAAACAAACATAGTAAAATCTTAGCTTCACTCTCTTCATGTGGGCATGAGGTCAAACCAACAGCAAGATGAAAGGTTGATAATTTAATACTCATCCTTATCAATGGGATGATAATTGACATAGGCATCATTATTAAATTAAAATATTCCATGAATAGGTTTTCCAAAGACATTGGTCTGAAAGCTTGCCCGTGTCCTGCAGACACACTTGTCTAATTTTAATAATTGATTTTAGTGTGGGCCATTCCACATGCATTGTTTCAGTTCTCTGCTTCATAAAAATATATCATATAATAAATTTTATCAGTCAATCTAGAGCACTAATGCACTATACATGCTCAACTACTAAAAGGAAATAAAAGAACTAACAAAGAAAATGAATAGAATGTATTCATAATTCTTGGAATCAATGAAAAATCTAAGAATTGATCGGTAAGGAATAAGGTGTTAGAGGATGTAGCCGCAAACAAGGATTTAAGATGTTACAACAAATCAAACTCAGGCAGAATTAGTGGTTCAATCAATAGGCTGTCCCATACTCCCATCCCATGTGTATTTGATAACCAAGTAACCAACCAATCAAACTTATGGAGGCCTACTAGTGTCAATTGGTCAAAGATGGGCCAACTTTGACTAGATGGGGACGAGAACATCAAGAACAAACCATTAGTATAACGGTTTACTGACTGGGAGTTTTGAAAACAAGCATGTTGATAGTCGACCAGTAGGACTGTGTAATGTATATAATATTTTTCCTTTACAGAACATAACTTCTAATTATCCACCGGGAGAAAGCAAAATAAAATTGGTGATGATATTATCAAGTATTTGTGAAATCATATGTTGTATCATATAATTGTTCACTCTACGAATTTGTTAGGAACCCGGAAATTAAGTAGGAAAACTATGTGTATTTGTATTAATGAAGAAGAAACAAGTTTGTTATCAAGGTGATAACAGAGCTGTAGTTACAGAAATGGAGATAGAAAGCAGAAAGCAGAAAAAGAAAGATAAGGGGCAATTCGAGAGTGCCTTGCTCTCCCAAGAGTCCAATCCCAAATTCTCGCCTAACTGTTATGGCTCTCCCCATTACAATATATTTCCCCCCGAGTTGCTGAACACACTCCTCACGCCCTCTTTCTCTCTCCTGCCAGATCAGCAAAATTAGTTATGCTGGCCTAGATCAGGTGCATCACAAGTGCACCATTCTCTCATGCATTTTAGTAACATTGGGCCTTGGGTCTAGGTCCCTATCAGAATTAAAAACATTAACTAACTGCATTCATATATGCATACAACTTATATTTGATAGTATACAGACATAACTTCTGAAAGTAACTCCTAGACTAAGATTTATTGTAACTTCTGAAAGATTTTCCCCACATTTTACTCATCCTATGTTTGGTGGGATTCTCTTTCATGAAAAGCTGTAATTTCAAAACAAGTTCAAGCATTCCCTGTGACTCATAATCCTCAGCAACATTTTCCTCATCTTTGTTGTCAGCCACTGATCACATGTTTGTCTGCCACTCACTGCCAATGGAAGACGTGCATTGGTCACAGGCTATTAAATCCAACCACCAATTGCTAGCACAGGCCTCCTTCCTCCGGTGGATCTACGCAAAGTGCTCGACTACGGAGATGGACGCCATCTAATTTATTATACTCCATACTTACTTGTACTAGCCCGTTTCAATCACGAAAAAATTTGTGCACAAAACACAATCCGGAAATATGTTTGTTATTAAAAGCATTCTGCTCTAACATTAAATAAAAAAGACCCGTAAATATTTTGAGCACCAGCTGTGAACGGAAAGCTTTTGGCTAATTTATTCTCTTGGGTTTTCTCCGTTATTCTTTATTGTTAGAATGTCCGCAATGATGATGAGAGAAGCAAAGAGAGAAAAGAGAGAAGAAACTGAATATTCTTGTGTATTGAAAAACTTAATTATGCTAGTACAGAGAGATCATATATATAGTATGATCGGAAGAGTCCTTGAGAAGCCAAGGCCCAACTACCTGAAACTAACCTGTAACTAACTGCTAACAGCCTAACAGTCTAGCTGACTCAGCAGAGTCAGTAATCTAGTGTGCACATCACTAGGATAACACACACGTACTCTAATATACCCCCTTATAAACCAAAGGTAGGTTTACCACATTATTACAATACTACAACACTGATATACCCCCTTATGAACTCAAGGTGGGTTTACAACATGAAGTTTGTCAAAAACACCAAGGTTGTTTCTCAGTTGTTCAAATCTGGACTGAGATGATGGTTTTGTGAGAAGGTCTGCAACTTGATCCAATCCAGGGATGTGGCAGACTGATAGAGACTTGCTGATGATTCTTTCCCTGACAAAGAAGAGATCTAGTTCCATGTGCTTTGTTTTGGAATGGAGCACTAGGTTATGGGAGAGAGAAACTGTGCTCAGATTATCACACCATATTATTGGTTGCAGGGTGTCAACCTTCAGCTCCTTGAGCAGAGACTGGAGCCAAAGAACCTCTGTGGTAATGGCAGCAAGGCTTCTGTACTCGGCCTTTGTGCTAGACCTGGCCACCAGGGGTAGTTTTCTCGACCACCATGACACAATATTTGGCCCTAGGTAGACATATGAACCAGAAGTGGACCTTCTATCATCTAGGTCTGCTGCCCAATCTGCATCACTGAAGGCCTGCAGGGTGAGAGGTTTTGTTTTAGGTGCTGGTCCGAGTACAAGGCCATGTGTAGAAGACCCTTGTAGGTATCCTAAAATTCATTTGACTGCTTTCCAATGCTCCTCCAATGGTTGAGACAAAAACTGACACACCTTGCTTACACTGAAGTAGATTTCAAGCCTATTAATTGTGGCATATTGGAATGCTCCCACTATAGACCTGTAGAGAGTAGGGTCCTCCATGTAGTTGGCTCCAGTTTTTGTGAGTTTGCAGTTACTAATCATGGGTGTGGGCATACTTTTTGCTTCTGCCATGTGAGCATTGGACGAGATCTTTAACGTATTTGGTTTGAGGTAATAAAACCACCATTGTGCAACTTCTTCACTTCTATATCAAGAAAGTAATCAAGTTCCCGTAGCTGTTTTAGAGCAAACTCAACATTCAGTTTGGAGATAAGCTCCGTAATTCTCTAAGAATATGAGCTAGTTACAATTATATCACCTACATAGACTAACACATAGGTGGAATGGCCTGACCTGCTGTGAATGAACAAAGAAGGGTCACATTTGCTTGATTGAAACCCAAACTGAAATAGGGCCTTGGTTAACCTTTCAAACCAAGCCCTTAGGGCCTGCTTGAGGCCATATAAGGCCTTGTTGAGCTTGCATACCAGGCCTGGTTATTGGCTTTGAAAGCCAACTGGGTGGTCCATGTACACTTTCTCCTCCAAAACACCATTGAGGAAGGCGTTGTTGACATCAAGCTGCTATATGGACCAACTATGAGTGACTGCTAAGGTTAGAAGCACCCTAACAGTCACTGGTTTTACCACTAGCCTGAAAATTTCAGTGTAATCACAGCCATGTTCTTGTGAAACCCCTTTGCAACCAGCCTAGCTTTGTATTTTATTGATAGTTCCATCCAGATTTTCTTTTACCCAAAACACCCATTTGCAGCCAATGGCCTTCCTATTGGGAGGCAGAGTAATCAATGTTCAGGTATGATTTGCCATGAGAGCATCATATTCCAGCTGCATGGCTTCTTTCCATTGAGGAACAGTTAGGGCCTCCTTAGGAGATGTTGTTTCCACATGTGTTAGTATCACTGTAGGAGCTCCTTTATTTAGCACTGAAACCTTAGACCTAGTGATCATAGGATGAGTATTGGTGGGTGGAGGAGTAGGGGTAGCTGACTGACTTGATGGATAAAGGGGTGTGAGACCAGAGTGTAGGTCAAGGAAGGAGGAAGAGGTTTTTGAAGCTGGATCAATGGGAGATGGAGGAATTATTATAAGGGACTGAGTTGGTACAGGGCTGAGACAAGGTTGATTTGAAGTTGTTGGAGCAGGGTTGTGACAAGAGACAGGTTCATGTGTGACTGACTAACGGACTGTAACTGGACTAGTGGATGCAGAGCTGTTAACAATGCCAAAAACAAGGAAGGTTTGATCATTGGGAGGACTGGAGCTGACAGAGTTTGCAGAATTATCACTAATGACAGTGTTAGTGTTGTGCCAGGGTTGCTGGACCACTGTAAGAGGCATAAGGCATGTGGTGTTAGGTTGAGAGGCTGATTGCATAGCTAGTAGTTGTGAGGTGGCAAAAGGAAAGAGATGTTCATTGAATTGAACATCTTTGGAGATGGACAGTCGGCCTTCCTTGAAGAGGCACTTGTAGCCTTTATGAGTTGAGGAGTACCCTAAGAAGGTGCACTCACACGACCTAAATTCCAGTTTATTTTTATTATAGGGTCTAAGGCATGGATAGCATGCACATCCAAAAACCCTTAAGAAGGAGTAGTCCGGATCAGTGTTATAGACTGTGAAGAAAGGAGTTTTGTTGTTAAGAACAGGAATGGGCAATCTGTTAATAAGGTAAGTTGCTGTTTGAAAAGCATGATCCCAAAACTTCATTGGGAGAGAGGCTTGGGCAAGGAGAGCAAGGCCTATTTCTACAATGTGCCTGTGCTTTCTCTCCACATTCCCATTCTGATGGTGAGTGTGGGGGCAAATAACTCTGTGATGGATGCCTAAGTCGGTGAGAAACTTGGTGAAGGGGTGAAATTCCCCTCCCCAATCAATTTGAACAGCTTTAATGCTGGCTTGAAATTTCACTTGGACAAGTTCCTTAAACTGTTTGAAGATTGTGAGTGTTCCTGGGGCGCCGCCGCCGCCACACGAGGCGGAGGTGGTGGCGGTGTGCCATCAGGAAATGCGGAAGTCATGGTTGAGTCAAGCTCTCATACCATGTTAGAATGTCTGCAATGGTGATGAGAGAAGCAAAGAGAGAAAAGAGAGAAGAAACTGAATATTCTTGTGTATTGAAAAACTTAATTATGCTAGTATAGTGAGATCATATATATAGTATGATCGGTAGAGAACTTGAGAAGCCAAGGCCCAACCACCTGAAACTAACCTGTAACTAACTGCTAACAGCCTAACAGTCTAGTCTAGCTGACTCAGCAGAGTCAGTAATCTAGTGTGCACAACACTAGGATAACACACACATACTCTAATATTTATGAAGGAATTCTTCCTTCTTGGAAATTTCAGATTTCTATACTCAAATTATTTTAATTTATTTGCCTTTTGTTTTAACTTTTAACTATACACAGTCCTTAAACTTCAATGACTATTTTAGCTATCAAAAAGTAGAAAGAAAGGCAGGGCCAGAATACCCAATCAAAGTTCTACAAAACTTTAACTGAAATTGCATACTTGCACCAAACAGCCTGACTCCAGATAGAGGCTGAGATTTAACCAATACATATAACTGAGTCTGACTGTTTGACATTTGTCTACCTATAGCTCACTTGTTATTGTAAATGTTGCTTTAAAGTTCTGTTTCACCTATAAATAGTGCATACTACACCATGCAATTATGGCACAGTTGCAAAAAGTCTATGCCTTACGAAACATGTAAAATGATGTATCTTCCTTGTTTTTTCAATTATGTTCTTACCATGAGTACATTCTTGTAATAGAATAAGAGAGAAAAGGCAGGTTCAGATTTGACTTTACCACACATCATCTGGCAATCATCTGGACAAACATTGTGATTTTCATTACATGCCAGAAAGAAGAACTCAGAATTTACAACCACAATCATTAATTATAGATCAAAGAAAAGAAAAGAGGAGAAAACAAAATAAAACAAAGGACCATGATAAAATTAATAAAGCTGTAACTGTAAGAGAACAAAAAAAACCTTTATAACCCGGATCATCAAAGTTTATTGTATTTGAACCAATAAAAAAACAGTTGAAGGTAACCTTTACTTACTCGAAAGGAGGTTCAACCTCAATACTAAGTGTAAGGTGCAAAGAAAACCCAAGAGAACCATCATCAACTCCACAGTTTGTATGAGCTTCGTGAGGAAAACCTCTAGGAATATATAATATGTCCCCCTCTCTGAGAAAGAACTCTCTTCTACCAGCTTTTGTACAGTCAATATCAGAACCATGTAGATCATCATATAAGCGAGGCAACAGCTGACTCGGTTGAGAATATACCGTCCACTGCTTAGAACCGTAAATCTGGCATACAAATACGCAGTGATCGTCAAAGTGACGAGCCAACCCCTGAGAATTAGGTGGTGTTAAGTACAAATTCGCACCTACTGAAGGTTGTCCAAACATAAGTGCTAACGCATCTGCAATAGCAGCAATGCTCTGATACCGAAACTCCAAACCACGCAGGGCAACAGTATAACCCTCTTGATATGCTTGCCCACACTTTAAGACATCATCCATAATAAAATACTGAGCTTCATTACTGCCACCTGGATGAAAGTCCTGAAAGTAATGCATCTCTTTTCTTGATTGCTTCTCTGTTTTTACAACTCGTATATCCTGCTGGTAGATTATAGGACAACCCAGTCTACCTTTCATCTCATTCAGAAAATTGAGGATGTTCAGTTCATCTGGGGCACTAGGAAAACAAGACACTAGACCTTGAAGAATTGAAGAAATAAGGGAAGGAACATGTGTCCAGCTCAAAGATTGTTTAAATGCGCTATACATATCATACTTATTTAGATCCTTTGATGTCTTCGTTAAAAGGAAGGGCGAAACTTCCCAGTAATTTGATATAAAATCTTCAAAACTGGTATCGCTTGTACCAAATAGACCTCTTTTGATCACTTCAAATGGCAAAGAGACAATAAGTTGAGATGCGTCCATGGAAAGCCTAAAGATGCTTTCTGCAAGATTACTGACACCAATGTTACTTTTACAAAGAGGACCTTCATCCAATTTGATAGCACCTTTGGTTACGACATGATCACTTACTTTTACCCATATGTGTTTTAAAAGGCTCAGGAATGGTTGAGATAGGCTTCTTGGGATATTCTGCAGTTGCTCAACTTCACAGGCATTAATAAGAATAACGGTTGCACTGAGAAATGCCACTGAAAGTTCATCTTTCTTAATCCCAATCTTAAGAGAGTAGAAACTCTGATTGCCCTCAGAGCATAAAGAGACGGATTTTAAACCCTTAAAAATCTGAAGAAATACAAACCTAATACATGTCAATAGTTTAGTCATTCAACAAATTGCATCCTATAACAAAGGAAGTGGCATGCACATATTTCCAAAACAGCAAATAACCAAATGAATAAAAAGTGACTTAGGATGCGTTTGGGTACACAGCTTAATTAAGCGCTTATTCAATAAGCTTTTTTTGAAATAAGCTAAAAACAGCTTATTTTCATAAGCTTCTCTGATAAGCTTATGGAAATAAGTTAAAAAGAGCTTATGGGAAGACCATAAACTATTTTCATAAACTATTTGTATAAATTTATTTCCATAAGTTATTCCCATAAGTTCTCTATAAGCTCTTCCAAATACACTCTTAGTCCCGTCCATTGAAAAATGAACCAAGGAGGCATATCTACTTGTTTTCTACGTATAAAGAAGTTTAGATAGTGATCAATTTCAAGAGCATATTAGAAATATGGTTTGATTAATTGTAGGTTCTTGAACTATTTGTGAATTTTCAAATAGGTCCTATACTTTATAAGTTTGTAATTGGATGCTTGGACACATAGAAAATTTGTTATTGGGTCCTCATATACTTTTCTTTAAGTAGAAGGACCTATTTGAATTTTCGGGACCTATTTGAACTTTCACAAAAATTTTAGGGACCCATAAATGACGAGTATATGGATCGCTTAATGGATATAAAACGAAACTCTAAGCTCGATTACAAAAATTTCTATGGGTGCCGGGATGCAATTACAAACTTATAAGGTAAAAATTACCAATTAGATTAATTTAAGGTAGAAATAAAACCATAAATAAATGCTTACATGAGTTTTTCCAATGCAGAAAACTTGAGAAGTTGTTGTTGGCCAAAGGTGGTAGTGGACAAGTCCAAGACGGCATTGCAGGCAGACAACAGAACGCTTCTGCTTCTTCTTCTTCTTCTGTTGGGGTTCGCCAATAGGAAGATTAAGGCCTTGAGAGTTTCAGTATCGGAAGCAATCTCTCGGTTCAGTTCCAACGAAACAAGTGAAGCAGCGCCAATGATATCTGCCCCGCGGCATGCGATTTTAGAAAGTTTGGAGGTCACAAGAGTTGGAAGCAAAGCTAGAATGGGCCTCACGGAGGCTTCGGAGAAAAGAGAAGGTCGAATTTTGAGTAAGCATTTGTTAATGAGTTTGATGGGAAGAGAGTGGGGTTTCAAGATGGATGCCAGTAACAATGCGAAGATGGAATTGGAATCCGAACGTTGAAAATGAAGCCCACACCGCAACGCTTTCTCTTTCCTTCTCCTCTTCCCGCCTCCTGCAACTGCCTCGTTCCTTTTCTCCATGCTACTCGCCGGAGGCACCAGATTCACAGGTGTTTATTATATGAATCACAATATGGGCCTTCACTCGAAGCCCAATAATAAGCCCGTAACTGTATGGGTCTGGTTTATCTAAACAGATACTTTACTAGTATCTATCACCCGTGCATATGCACGGGAAAGTTACATAATTGCACTGTTTTTGAAGAATAAGAATAATAATATAATATGAGTTTAATTGCTATACATTGTCAGTGTAAAATTTTTTATACAGTCAATCAATCAGAAATCATGATTTGAATGACTTTTAAATATAGTTAGGATAAGACTCAATCATTTTCACGGATGTAACAATTTCTGATTGGTTGACAGTATAAAAAAATCTTCACACTGTCAGTGCATAACAATTAAATCCATATAATATATGTAATAATAGTAAAAATATTCAAATATAATGAATAAAATTATATATTATATTAGTGATTAAAAGATAAAAGTAAAATTAGATATTGGTAATTAAGACATACTTTGTGTTGAAAAAAGAGACAGGTTAGAAGTCAATTATATTTACATTGGTTATATTTGTATGGAATCAAGTTGTGTGAATCATTCCTGTGGAATGAAGATATTATCTCTGATTCTTGTCAATAATAATTTCCCATCTAAAAAAAATGATAACTCCATAACATCTGAACATATCCTCATTATTTGATTGGTAAATAATAGCAAGATACCAATTTTTGACACAACGAAATTTTATTCGATTGATGTGATCATATAAAGATTGTCTTTTGAAATCATTCATTGTGAAAGAGTTCTAAAGAAAAAGAAATAAGAAAGAGTTTGTAGTATTTATTATATACAAATTTAAAGTAGGATATTATATAAGAAGATAAGGAAGAGTCTTTTTTCTATCTACTTCATTTTACACAAAACAAAATATGATAAAACTTTCACTTGAAACAAATGACTCTCACTTTATTCGATCACTCCTTTCCTTGCGATGTAGTTCCTTCGAAGTGCAGTGTACTTTAGATAAAATGCTAATCACTGATAGAAGATTAAACGGTTGACTCTACACTCTCTCATTCGTTTAGCTTTTTTGGTTAACTCATAATTTTTTAATTTTTTTTTTATCAGCATAACTTTTTTAATTAAGTGTTTGTATCTAAAAATCCAAACGATTGTTTTTGACACTGATATAGACCACTCTCTATACATACTCCAGGTCCAACATAAGGCGTGCGCTCATTGAACTCCAATACTCCATTCTATATTGAAAAATGCTAGAGCTGATGTTATCTACACCGTAATAAAATATAAACAAAAATTGACTCATCTAAGTTATAAAAAAATATAAATAAAAATTGATTTTTTACATCCTATTTAATAATAGTATACCCAAAAATGCCCTTCGTTTTATTGCATTTAATTAAAACAAGTTTTCATACAATACAATTAATGTGAATAAATAAAGAGGAGTAATTTAGGTAATAAAGTTGAACTTTTAAATGAGATTAACAATATTAAATATAAATAACTAATTATCTTAATAAGTATAAAGGTGTTAAATTTGATTATATTTTATTACGGAAGAAGTACTTATTAACTATTGAGGATGTATTTGAATTTGCGTTTCAAACAACGTTCAACAGAAAAATACATTTTACACGATATAAAATATGAAAGTAAGAATTTATTACTTTCACTCAAACGTAAGTTTGAATCATTCCAACATAAATCCCAACATCCACTAAATTGCTAAGTGGTTCTTACTATTTTCTTTCTAGCATTACTCTTGTATATTTGATGCCTAAGATAAATATATTTTTCATTTTGACTCTGACACTCCATTATGCAAAGATACAAATCATTATAAAGTATGACGAAACAAACATCCATGAATTGTTCTTTGTTTTGCTCCATTCCTAACATGACCAAATATGAAATAAAATATGTCATCCCAAATCTTGGTACTAACCCGATCCCATATTATACCTGATATTTTATTAATTTATCATGACCTGACAATAATGTGGGATGGGACTATCTCAATCCGATTTGTCACATATTACAAAAAATTTACCATTATGCATGGTTAAATTATAAAATTAAAGAAGTATGATACAAATTTGGATCTTATTAATGATCTAGAGTCATATCAGCACATATAAACACTACTAGAAATTTTCTGATTACCCACGGATTTTCCTATGGATTTTACATAAAAATTCGTAGGAAACAGGTTTCTTATGAATTTTTGTCTATAAGTAATACCTTCGTGGATAATTTTTTCCTGCAAATGTTAAAATCCGTAAGAAATTTTCTGCAAATTTTCTTGGGAAAAATTTAAATTCGTAAGAAAATTCGTAGGAAATGTCAAAATTTCCTATAAATTTTTCTACAAATTTGAATCTACAAGAAAAAACCTTATTTCAAAAAAAATTGCAGAAAAATTCACAGGAAATTCCTATAGAAAAAATCCGCAGAAAAATTCGCAAGTAATTCATGAATTTATAGTAATGAAGTAAAAAGTCTAAGGATTAAAAAAAACTCCAACTAAAATTAAGGTATATTTTATAATATAATTTCAAAACAAATAATATTAATATAAATCTATTATCATATTATGCAAAAGATTATTGATTAATTCAATAAGTCTTGTTACTTATATCTAGTTGTGAAAAAGTATAAATGTTAAAAGAATATAGGATATCAGACTGAATTAGGACAACTCGACGAGTCTTGAACCGTATATCTCATTCTTATTCTCTTTTCTGTTGTGATTCTTCAACAATGATTCCATACTGCTAGGGGTGGATAAAAATTTGACACCCAACCCGGACCCGAAGTATCCAAAATTGAAAATAAGCCTTTGGGTGGGAATTTATCGGATAAACGGGTTGCGGGTTTGAGGAATCAATTTTAGATGGGTTGTATCGGGCAGCTTCGGATTGCTAAAAAAAATCCATCGGTAATCGAAACTGACCGCATCCCTATTCCTCAAAAGACATTATGATGTGACTAGTCACTGGCCACCTAGGTAATGCTTCCAACCTTGAGCCTCCCACTCTCATCTATTACTATTCTAATCTTCTGCACACTCATTAATACGAAAGCATTTACAAAGGAAAAAGTAAAATAGAGCAACTCATCAGCCACTCATCGTTATAAACATTTTTGAAAATTGTATTTGTTTTTTCAACACTCCTTAACGATGCACATTTTCTCTCTAACAATCATTTTCTTCCACCATCTATTGAATAAGAGAACATGAGAAGCATAATAAGACAGAGCTATTAGAATGAGAAAGAGAGAAGCAGGGAGGAGGAAGAGGAGGAGCAAGTCCTCCGTCAACCGCCATCGCCTCCGCATTCTTTGGTATCGAACTCCACAAACCCGTCCCCTGAAAGGACTCTGTTGTACACCGTCGCAAGGGATCTCCGCCGCTATTGCTCATTGCCTCTGTGAATCATTAAACCATCATTGACGCACGCAACTAGAAGAAGAAGCCAGATCTGCGATGAAGAAACCAGATTTGAGCCAGATCTACGAAGAAGCCCAAGCTTTGTTTTGGGTTTGTTTGAATTTGTTATGCAACAAAGATTGATGTTTTTTTGTTCAAAGTTCCATCCTTTTTTCTTTTGTAAATAGATATTGATGATTTTTATTTAAAGTTTGATGCTTTTTTTCTGGGTTTGTTTGGATTTCTTCTAGAATGTGTCCTTAAAGTTTCATCCTCCCTTTCTGGAATTTTTTCACTCCAAAATCGTGACCACCCGCCCGCCAACCCACCAGAACCTCCACCTGCCCTATCCGATGGCACATTCGGACGGGAATGGATGACATTTTTTACATGTCGGTCGGGCAGGGTTTTTTCGACCCGAAACCAACCGAACCTGCCTGGTGGCCAACCCTATATACTGCTATTTACTATCAACAAGGAAGTAAACTTGGAGGTTTAATTAGTTTAATTCCCCAATTCTACCGAAAAATAAAAGAATTAAATTCTATTTAAGGTAAGATATTTCAAATTAACCAAAACCATTGAAAAATGTCCCCTTGAATCAGCTTAGTTGGTTAAGTTGCAGAACTTAAATTATGAGTATGCGAGTTCAAACCCCTCACAATGCGTTCCACCCATTTACCATTCTCTTCTCCCATTTCTCCCTCCTCTTGTAAGGCCTCCTATGAGCTTCCCCTTAGACAAAAAATAATCATTAAAAAGCAATAAAAGAAAATGGTAAAGGAGATAAATTTTAATAAAAGGAAGGATTTTTTTTTTTTTGTTTCCCAGGACATCCCCGCGGACAACTGTTGAGACTAATTTCTCGAGCTAGATAGGATCACAAAGGCGGCAAAGCTCTCCCTCAAGAGTTTTAACGTTGCTGCATTCTCAAAGCTCAGATTCGAATCCGAGACCACTGTTTAAGCTGTAATAGACTCGTGCTATCTCATCAAAGCGCTCTTGAATTAATAAAAGGGAGAATTTATAACCTTTCAAATTTAAATTTCAAAAACAAATTATTTTGAAATAAAATATCTAACACTTTCAAGCTGTCAGCCTATCATAGCTTCCCTTACATCAGATTTACGGGTGTTGTCCTTAACAGTCCTCAAAATAATAGGGCCATGTATCATTCTATAACAACAATGATTTTCCTTCACATAATCTGGACACTATTTTTACACCATAAATTTCACATTAAACAAAATTTACAAATTTATGGTTAACAAGGTGTACACCATGTGGCAAAGCTAGTAATCGATTATCAATAGCTATCACATTTTCGTTCTATTAATGTAGTACCATATAGTGAACATATTCAATCACCATTTGCTTTTCAAACTATCAAAGGTTCTTTGACATCATTCACTTATCTGGGGATAAATTATCACCTCACCCTACTTTTTTTTTTTACACCATCTTTTACACAAAGTAAATTTATGATTAATCACATGTATTGGATAATTAACGGGTTAACCAATAACAACAAATATATCTATTAAAAAATCCGTTATATCATCCTATACACACGTAATTAACCACAAATTTATACATTAGATGTAAAAAATGGTGTAAAAAATGTAGTGTGGAAATATAAGAGTTGTTATTTGTGCTGTCCTCAAATGTTTCAACATAATAGAAACGGGTATCACACAGGAGTAAGAGTTTTGGAATCCATACCTACCACACATTCATTTGCTTTCAGCAAACTCTAATTGTAACCTTGTCCACTAAGTTTTTCTCCCATACTTGTCCAGAACACCACTGCTTAGCATAAATATGTATCATCCACTAAGCCAAGTATCATTCCAAACAATATGCTGTCATCAAAATCCGTTCGTAAAACATAACTAGGGAACAATCATCATACTAAAATCATGAGACTCGGTCCCAAGGCCAACCAAGCAATAGCTAAAATAAAATTGAACAAATAAATCTCGTGCAGTAATGATATATCTTCCTAATTACACAACAAAAAGTATTAAATGAAAAGTATAAGCTTTGAACATCTCCAGAATCCAAAAAAAAAAAAAAAAAACATTTAATACTTTCTTCTTTCAGCAATTAGGAAGATTTTAGGTTGATCCATAAGGAGATAAATTATCCTTTTTTGAGTTATACATCCCAGCCCTGATAAAGAAACATGGATACTACTTGTGAGCTAAAACATGCAAAGACGTATACTCTTTCAGCAGGGCCATAAAGGTAAAGGCTTTAACTATCTGTTAGATTGTTAGGTAATTTCTTCCTCTAGCACTTAGAATTGGTACTGTTGGAATCGAGAATGATATTATAAATGGTTTTTAAAACCTCAATCAGGTAATCAAAACAGCAAGCTTGAAAACAATGACTTTCTAAATAATACTCAAGGAATAGTCTAAGGGTGTGATTTCTTCGGTACCCCTGCCTGACATTGTCTCGTTTTTGTTGAGCCAGCTAAGAAGGTTTCCCGAACCCTTCCAAGTTCAAGGGTACCAGAGAAATCACCTAGAAAAATAGTGTTATTGAGCAGTTAAAGATCTTGCTAATCAGTCTTCAGAAGGAGTTTGAACTTGAAGACCCCTAACATCGATTGTTTGTTACTTTCAGGCTCGGGCAAAACAAAAAGAATAATATAATATATATATATATATATATATATATATATATATATATATATATATATATATATATATATATATATTACATAGATAGATGAGGATGGTATTTGAGAATTGAGAGAGGCTGGGCTAGACGGGAGGTATGTTAGAGAAAGAGAAACCTTTATATCCTTTGTGAGCATAATATGCAATCCGCGTATAGTAGAAACCCGGTATGAACAAGATTGTTCCCAGTATTGCAAAGAAGAGCCCTATCAATAAAAAATGAGAAGTATTGGTGTATGTCATTCATATTTGGAGGTAGCAATGCACAACATAAAAGGTTAATTAAGGACCGTGAGAGATGTCGCCGCCGACACGGTAGTGGGCCATGAGGGAACCGATGATGATGCTTAGGGTTCCGAATAGGAGGAGAGAAACGGCGAGGGCGATCTCCTTGATGGGTGGCTTGTTGCTCACCGTGTCAGATGTCTCCATCATCATATCCTCCTCCTCTGATATAGAGAACGCGTGATCTACGTACGCCATTTTAATTCTTTTCTGTCGTTTCTCCTTCTTCCTTCTTCCACTTGTAGATTCAGCTGAGGTTTTGTTTTCGACGACCGTCACCTGAGACGGCGGTGTGTGTTACTGTTGATTCAACAATTCAGCTTTGCTTGCTTTCCAAGTTCTACCACCACATTTGTCACTCTTAAACTTTTCTCACCAAATAATTTACAAGTAAAGAGTCCCTCACAAAAAACGTGACATATTTGGGGTCAGTTTCTTACGGAATAAAAAAATGATTTTGAAGTTGAATAATTTAGATATTATTTTGATTGAGTAAAAATTATGATGAACACACGTAATATTAATTAAATGAATCATATTATTGAGTTAAGTTAAATGATTTTCACTATCTAATTGGATTATCTAGTCAGGATAAAGTTATCATACGGGTACCAAAAAATTCACTTATTATTTTTTAGATATTTTAAAGAAAAGCAAAAATTATTTTACATTTGTTTACGATCATAAAAAAATATTTTTTTTAAAAAAAAACATACAAGAAAAATAAGCTAATGAGATTAGCTTTTCATTTTAGTTATAAAAATGATTTTTTTTAAAAAGTTTTCCTAAAAAAACTTAAACAAGCATAATTAAAACCATTACAAATGATTTTAATCTTAAAAAAATATTATTTTTATCATCAAATAATCTTAAATAAACGCACTCTTAGTAGTGAGAAATGAAAAATACCGATTTAGGACATTTTAGTCCCCAACAATTTTAAATGGCGTTCAACATTTTAGTCTATGGTAGGACTATTTTGAACGTAATCTAAAACTGTTGGGAACGAAAACGTTCCAAATCGATATTTTTTATTTCTTAAAGACCAAATATGTCTTCATGTTTTTTGTTACTCTAATTTATAAAAGGGTTTGCCGTATTTTGGTAAAATAACAATTAATTAAGGTAATGAAGTGTAATTTAATTTTTTCATTTATTTTTACTATACTTAACAAGATAGTCCAAAATAAAATTTAATCCACCAAATAAGAAAAATATTATGCCAATTATTAGGGATGTTCAAATCCAAACCAATCCAAAAAACTTGAAAATCAATTAAAAAAACTAGAAATAGAACAAAATCGATTTTTATTAGATTTTTTAAACTTTTTTGAGAAAATCAGTCGATTCGATTTTCAATTTATTTTTTTAAATCAAACCAAATCTAACTAATCTGCATATATAAAATTTAATGATTATTTATTCTATTATTAGTGTGTGATGTCATGTTAGGCTATTATTTTTAGGTTTTTTTTATAATACTTATTAGGTTAATGTGATATAATTTTTTACTATTTTAAATGTTTCAAACATTAAAGGTTAAAGTAATAATTTGATCCTTACACGTGACACGAATTCTTTATTTAGTCGCTATATGTACAAAATTTGGAAATAAGTCCTTATATGTGTAAACGTTATCAAAATTGGTCCATACATGTGCAAACGTTAGCAAATTCGTCTCTATCGTCAGCAAATTGGTCCTTATGTGCAACATCAATTTTTGATTTGTTCCCTAAACCTGGAAAAAAAAATTAATTTGGTCCTTAAATGTGCAATCGATAATAATTTTGTTCATGTCGTCTATCCAGGTGCTCGGACCCAACTAAAGATTCTTTTTGTATTGAATATTTTCTATATATTATATCAATCAATTTTTTCTATTCAGAGTAAAAGTTGTATAATTTGGTCCGTAAATGGTTTTATATTCTGAAATTATCCAAGTTAACTCTCAATAGAAGAAATAGATTGATATAATATATGAAAAATAATCATTACGAAAAGAATTTTTAGTTGGGTTCGAGCTCCTTGACAGACGATAGGGACAAAATTATTATCGATTGCACATACAGAGACCATTTTAATTTTTTTTTTAGTTTTAGGGACCAAATAAAAAATTTGTGTCACGTATAAGGACTAATTTGCTGACGGTATAGACGAATTTGCTAACGTTTACACATGTAGGGACCAAATTTGCTAACATTTACACATGTAGGGACTCATTTCCAAATTTTTTACGTATAGGGACTAATGAAGAATATGTATCACATATAAGGACCAAATTATTACTTTAACCCATTTAAATTTATGTATGTTAGATCGTAACATTTTAATTTTTGGTATGTTATATGTTATATCAAGTGTTATTAAAACTGATTCGAATCGGTCAATGCGACTGATCAACTTGGAAATCAGTCATATGACCAATCCGATTGACTTATTGGATCAGTTACGCATCTAACCCGGTATGAACCAGACCAACTCAGTCGGTTTGGCTCGAAACCGATGACCCCACCGATTTCTATGAACCAGATAGGCTGATGCATACACATTCTTTTCAACAATTTTGGTAACACGCCGTTTATTATTGAGTGAATCTGATGAAGTACTCACTAAGAATGTGTTTGGTCCAGTTTTTTTTTAGCTTCTCTTCTCCTTAAAAGGAGAAGCTGAGCCAAACGTATACCAATTAAAAGCTCTACAAAAAAATAAGTTGCTTAATTTTTGTAAAGAAAAGGAGCTTTCATAAAAGCTAGGATCAGGAGCTTCTGCGGAGCTTTTCTTTCATTAACCCCCTTTGATTCCCATCTGACACAAAACTAATTTTTTTTCCTTTTTTTCGTTTCCCACTATCTTTTTTTTTTCGTTACCACTTCACATATCAAAACCAACCCTAACTCCACAAAACCCCTCACTCACCCTGCACGATAACACCGTGCCGCCTTCGCCCTGCCCGCTCCGACCCTCATCGAGCACCGCGTCGCACCTGGGCCATCACCAAGTCGCGCCTCACTGTACACCGTCCAAACCAGGTGATGTAGAAAATACACTTCAAACTCTTTTAAATCAAATGCATACATTCATCCATCTCTAATAATGAAACTTAAAAAAGAGTCCAAAAGAGACAAATTATGGGTGACTTCTACTATGCACCAAACATGGATGGGGTGTATAAAACACCCCACTTTTCAACCTATAATAGCAGGTTTTAGAGTATTTGCAAAAAAGGCCCTCATTTAAATATTTGCAAGTTAGTCAAAAAGGTAGTATTTTTTAGGGAAAACCTTAATTCATCATCTTCAAGTAAATTAACATGATGCAGATTTATATCAAATGTCCATAAAAATCCTCACCTTCATCCACGACCAGATTTAAATCAAACATCCATGACAACCTTGAACACCCTTTTGGCACCTAAATTGCAAGCACATTATCTTCAAAGTAGCGTGGAAGGACAACATTATTATACTGCAATAGAACAAGATGTATGGAAAGTCTTATCACTGCATACTTGTACATAATTTTTTTTATAAATTATAAACGGGTTTGGATTCTGGGAGGCGAAACAGCCTTAATTTTTTGTTAAATATAAATTTAAGGTCCTTTGATAATGGTTTTTTGCGGGTAACATAAAACAAGTTTGATAAAATGTCGCTACCCGGAAGATGATTATCCAATTCCTTATTGTACTCATAATCTTGAACCCCAGTTCGGAGACTGCACATTGTTCCACTGTACATTGTTCCATATCTGTTAAATCAGAACCACCGTTAGAAGCAACAACATCACTCCCGCTGATAAAGTCACCGGCGACATCACCGTCGATCTTGCCATTGACACCACCGTTCACTACCCTCGCCTCCTCCTCGTTCTCCTTCGAGCGAGGAACTCCATTTCAGTCATCTTTAATTTGTGCTAATCATGGCTGTTCTCCAAGATTTTGCCTGCACATCCACCACCGCCTTCTCCGTCATCGTGTTTTTTGCAAATCCAACCAATGGCATCAACATCAAAATGACTAGCAAACACCATTTCTTTTTCCTTCTCTCCCCTCTTTCTTCTTCTCTGCCTCCACCCCACCGAACTGCTGCAGCCATAGAATACAGATATGGTGTTAAAAAGATTTTCTTCTTTATTTTTTTTTTTTTCATTTCTTAATATAAATAATTAAAACTCCAACACTTATTTTGCAAATATCATCATCTTTCCCACATTACCTGTTGATCAGGTGACAAGTCAACACCTTTTTCTTTTTATGTCAATCCAATGATCATGATAGTATCACAATGAAAGCAGCATGGATGCATCCCATTTTGTGGGGTGCATCGTAGAAGGATCACCCAATCAAAACAATGAAGTAGGATTTTGAGGTTGAAACCCGTAAGGAAGGAGATAAGGGACGTATCCTGCAATCCTTGGGATTTTCCCCCCTTTTCCACACTTCAAGCTATTATTTGTAGATTTTGGTTCCTAGGATTACAATGGATAAAATCCCAAGGGGAAAATATATTGTTATATTGTTGATGCCTGAAGTGTTGTTTCTTGCTTTTGGAGCTGCTGTGTTTTGCTATATTGTTACATCTATCTCTATTGTGTTTTGTTTCTTGTTTTTGGGGCTGTTGTGTTATGGGGCATTTATGTGTGGGATCAGTTTTGGGGCATTTTGTGTTCTGTTTCTTGTTTTTGGTTATCTCTTTTTGTTGCTGGACATGATTTTGGAAAGATGTTGAAGTTGGTACTTTATATTTTAATCTTTCGTAAAACCAAAAGTTTAAAAGGAGTATTAAAAATTATGGCAAACAACTTTTTTAAGTTACAAAAAAAATGAAAGAGTAAAGGTCTAAATTGATTATTGACAATAATATATGGTGACAATTTGATCCCTGAAAAATAGAAAATATCAATTTGATCATCGAGAATATAAAATGGGGGTCAAAATAGTTCCTGACAGGGACTAAAATGTCTCTAAAAATCATCCTAAAAAGGACTAATTTGACTCATATTTTACATTCTCAAAGACTAAATTGATATTTTCCATTTCTTGGAGATCAAATTGTCATCGTGTATTTTTATCAAGGATCAATTAGGCCAAAATGAAATTATCAAACAACTTTAATTTTTAATTTTAAAACTCTTATTTGAAGTTTCTCCTTTAAAATTGGTTTTAAGTCCAAAAAAAAAGCTAGGGGAAACGAACGCTGAATAATATGGACCACTAGCATTGCACTATTTTTTTTTTTTTTGGCTAAAGTCCGAAAGTTGGAAGACCATTTAGAAAGTGAAATAGGGATTTCAAAGCTCACCTTTCCCCTGCTCGTGTCACCCACCGCGCCCCGGTCACCCACCTCGCCGCGCGGCCATTCTCTCTTCCTTTCTTCGCGCGCCGTTTATCCCCTTCCTCCGACCTCCCCATCCTCGCGCGATTTGGTAAGTGGCTGGTTTGGTTACCTTTGGGTTTTGATGTCTGATTCTAATCTGTTCTTAACTTCTTGCACTGCTGTTCGACTGTAATGAGTTAATGTTATAAGCTTCCTGTAAAGCTCTCCTGTAATGGCATTGTGTGATGGTATTGATTTTTAATTTGGAGTATGGACAGGTTCAATTATGTTAGCTTATGTTATGATTTTTTTTGGAATTTTTTAATGTATATCGAATAAACTGGTTTAACGAGTGACCCACTAATTGAACCCGTGACCCATTAACCTAGTGCCCTGACCGAGTCGATGACCAATCCGATTTTAATAACATTGGTTATATCTGTTTATATTATTTAGACTTACCTTTTAGTTATTGTGTATTTGTGTTGGCAAAAATTTAATCATCCAATCCAATCCAATCCAAAGTGCTTCTAATCAGATTCGTATTTGTTTGAATTTGACATAGAATAAATCCAATCCAAACTGAACTGTGGCTTGTTTTTATTTTTAGATCAAATAGTTTTTTTTTTTTTTTTTTTTTTTGCTTAAAACCGATCTGGAACAGCCCTGCCAACCATACATAAGGAAATGAATCTAGGTCCAACCTAGGGACTAATACCCAACTGAACCTAATTGATGGACTAATAGAACCTAATTGATGGACTCAAACCCACATTCAGGATGTTTTGTTTTTTGTTTTTTTAAAAAGTCAGACAGATGTCACGTTAGCATTCACATTGCACAGAGCAGCTGGTGGGAGCAGCATCGAGAAGGTGGGTGTCTGACAGTGGCCGGTGACATTTCGTGGGGTTGATGTGGTGGAGACGGGAGACGGGTTCAGGCGGTGCAGTAGCTGGTAGATATATTAATTCATTCTGATCCTACAACTTGAACTTGCCTAGTTGTATCGTATCCTCCAGTTTCTCCATTTAAACATTTATGCGTCTTCAATTAAGATTTGTGGCTGAAATGTTGAACGATTTGGATTTCATTTTTTGTATATATCAAATCAAATCGAAATTGATCAGCTGGCCCTCTTGGGTTGGTTGTCATGGACATGCCTGCCTTCGTGATATTGAAGACTACTATTTCCTTTATACTTCCCCTTTTTTATTTCCCCTAATCTTGATGAAACCTTGCCGTTTCTGAACAATCTAGTTTTATTGGTCTAGGATCTTTTGTCAATTTCATTTCAAACCTCCTCCTAATACTAAGATATCAGCTGAAAGTGCATCTTTTTTATAGCTCAAACCAATGCTATAAAAATGTAGACATTTTGAGCTTTTGTTGTATACAATAATGCTAAAGTGCCATCTATCAGGATAAAATGTATGCTATGAAAACGTATTGAGGCTAGAGAAACCAATCTTAATATTAGAAGTGGTGTCAGAAGGGCTTTTTGTTGTTTAATTTGAAGAGGGCATGGTAAAGAATTGGTTTGGTGGACTGGCTTTTTGGGTGCCTTACTGTGATGATGTGCATGAGTATCATTCTGCTAGAAGATGGTCAATTGTTTGCACTTTGCAGGAAACTTGTGGTCCTTTTAGCTTTGGGGTGGCTAACATGTTTCTTCTGTTTTTAGTTTGCAACTTCTTTAGGACAAATGTGAATGCTACAGAGTTTAGTTTTTCTGGTTTGTGTTTTTAGGGGATAAGACTATTGTAATTCTTATACTGTCTGGGTCTTTTAGTGGCAGTATCATAGTTACATACGGCCTTTTTCTTCCTTTTTTGTTTGTGACTTTGTGTATATCGGTTGAGTATCCCTTACTCATATCAATATACTTTTTTGCTTATCCAAAAAAAAAACATCTTAGCTAATTGGTATTAATCAATTTATTTAATTCCTATCTTCTACATCCTTAAAAAGGTATGGTTTACTGCTGCAATGGAGAATGTGTAGGTGCATCCATGCAATGGAGAATGTGTAGGTGCATCAATCAGTTTTTCATTTTCAAATTATGCTATATTTTGAAGTAGTTTTCTAGATATCTTGGGTGTTTAATTGTCTTGAAAAGTTTGGTAGCTATCTAGGTAAGTTTTACTGATTAAGATAGATTGATGTATGATTGTTATTTTCAGTTTCATACTTGATGACTTTTTGTTTCTTTGACTGGCAATGTTTGATTTTACAACTAATTTATAAAATTACTAAATGCTGCAGGATTTTAATGGGAATCAGTAAAACAGAAGTAAACTTGAGGAGGTTGCTTGCTGCTGCTCCTCAGCAGCAAAACCAGGCAAAACTTGCACATGTAAGTCTGAACATAAGTCTCGACTATTTTTGTTAAGAGTGTCGGGGTTATGTTGATCTCAGCTAGATTATAAATTGTAATCTTTACTATTTTATTGAAATATATATTTTACTAATTTAGTCATTTTTTAACTCTGTTAGATATAAAAACCATTCATACGCCTAAACCTAAGAGCTTGTGCTTATGAGAGAGTTGGTATTGACATGGTATCTGTTAGGAGTCCAAATCAAAGAATTGCAGAATTGATGAAAAGAATAGAGAAATGAGAAGAACACTTTATTGATGAACTGAATCTGAAGAGAATAGGAGAAAGAATTCTCCTCCAAGGGTTTCCCCTTTCACAACAAATCAATGCTGGGTTCTCACAAAGCTAACAAATCCGAATGGTTCTCCTCTACCCCTCCCCCTATTTATCTAAATGAACCCCTCTAGCTGAACTAACTTCTCTAACTGTTTCTAACTACTTCCCTACGTCCTAACAGTATGAAAGCCTATATGGCTAAGTGGTCAAGAGTTTGATCCTCACCACCCCATTCTTCCAAATAAAAGTTGAATTTCAGCACAAGGTAGACGCTTCAAGCCTAAAATGGCTCTTACATGAGGGGGCATGCTAGATATAGAAACCATTCATGAGCCTTAACTTGATATCTTAAGCTTTTGGGAAATTGGGAGAGTTGGTTCTTGACATGCTGGAAAAGAAAAGCTTAATCATTTGTTCACTCTGCAGTATGTTGCTACTTTGCGCGAACAAGTGGAACAATTGGCTGAAGAGAGGATACCGGAAGGCTTACCAAGGTAATATGTGTCTCTTTATTTACAATATGACATACATAGATATCAAGGAATTACAAGTGAGGCTACATAACTTTAGTGTTTGTTTATAAATCACAACACAATCATCTACTAATTTTAGAGCTTGAAAATCTTACCCTTAACTTTAGTTTACCATAATTAGGGTAAGGTTGTCTTTCTAAATGGTCTTCATTTTGGTTTAAACATATAAATTTTAGAAATTAATACTTGTTAGAATTTTGTGGATTAGATGGATAGGAAAGGAAAAAGGAGAGAAAATTTCACTAAGTACATGTTTGATAGCACGGTGGATTGGTTCCCACCGTGATTTTATAGAAGCTATATAATGTAGCTTATGCGGTGAAAACGTGATTCTTGTTGTTTTCACCGCTGTACCAAACATATTATAAATAGAATTTTGAGTAATTGAGTTGTTGCATAAAGCACTAATATAATACTTCTATTTATACTAATATTCTAGGTCAACAACAAGTTGGCAATTAGTAAAGCCCAATATTTTTTTTGGTTTCTTAGAGTATCCTCCCACTTGATAGGTGGGAGAAATCTCTCGGGGTACTGTCAAGTGCCTAAGCAGGGACCCCTCCCAATAGTGTTTTTTTCATACACATGAATCCAAGGATCGAAACCTCTCCACATGCTTAAGGGACCCAAGCCACTTCCACTTGGACCAACACCCATTTGTAGTAAAGCCCAATCTAATAACATGGCTAACATAATAAGATTCCTAACATACTAATAGTCCTAATATTCATAGTTTCAAACAATGCTTATAGGTCCTGCAGACTGTGGAGTAAAAGAGTTGACTTATTTTTATAGTATTTTCAGTAAGTTCTCTTGAAAATATGACTGTCCTTGAACATCATTTATGTTGCAGACATACCCTCTTCAAGTTATACTTTATCTGCATTCTCCTTTCGTACTTTACCTCCCTTTGCACTTTACTCTTTGACAAGATCTTGTATAAATGATGATTATATTTTTTTAAAGTAAACTGATTTGCTAGTTTGTTTCCACTTCTACCTTCCCTAGACCATTGGGTAATCCGTGATCTTCTTCTCTTCTCCTTTTTAACTTATTAATCAAAACTGTTATGTTCCTTTTACGTTTGACGTGTTTCTCTACTGAATATGTGTGCATTTATTTGTGTGTATATGACTCTGTTTATGCAGGATTTCAAAGGCTGTGTTGAATGATTATTCAGAGAAGATTGAAGCTATTGCTTCCAAATTGGTTGACCCTGCGGTGTGTATTTGTTATCTCAGATAGATATTGAAATTAAAAATCTTTAGACTAGACCTTTAAATTCCTTTGCTTGCACCATCTAAAGCAAATGGTCTAAAACAAAGGGACAATTTCATTAACAAAAAGATGGAGTTTGTGTATTTGAAATTTCTATAAGAACTGGTGAAATAGCAAATATTTTATTTATTTATACTTGTTTCTTAAAGGACAAACAGTACAGTGCAGTTACTATATGGGATAGAACTAGGATTATATGGGGGGCATTGGGCAAAGAAAAAGGAGGGGAAGGAGGAGCTAGAATGAAGAACAGTTACATATATAGAAAGCCGAACAAAGAAGCCCTCATTTACATTATTAAATATTAATTAACTCACTATTTATCTCAAAGCATGACTGTTGCATCCCCTGTTATATCTTGCTCCAAGTAGATAATTGCTTCACAAGAATTTACGGAGCAAAGTCTGTGGCCAGAGTGCCAGACATGTGTTTATTAGTCACCGAAGTTACTTTAAGTCTAGGTTGTCAGTATTTTTTTTATGTTGATACAATATATGGAATTCGAGTTACATACTTTATAAAAGTAAAATATTGTACTAAAATTGATTTACGAAGGTAAACTGGCTTCATAAACTTCAGGCTAAGGGTCTTCTTGGTTATGTTGGTGGAAAGTGGTAAGGTTGAAATTTTAGGATGAAAATATATTTACACTTAATGTAACAAAATATGAAAAGATGGAAAGAATGTATTAATTTTTAGATCATAACTTTGGTTCAAAATCATTTTAACTCCATCCTCTATTTTCCGCCTACTCAACCAAACAAGCCCTTAGGATTTATTATGGAGAAAATCAGAATACATTCAGTATAGTATGTGAAAAGTATATATAAAAACTTGGTGGCTTAAATTTTTGTGACTTGCTTGGAATGCATCACGAAGCAGCAAAATTTGCTCCGTTTTTTATATTTCCTTTTCATCTTATTTTTCACTCCTGTATATTCCATTTTAGTTTTGGCCAAATAGGCACACTTTGTGATTGTCATTTAACCACTTGAATTTGATAACTCAGCCTGACATACAAGTATCTGAGAAGGACTTTGAAAGGAATTCTTTTAAAGAAAACCCTTCTGAAATTGAGGGAAAAAAGCAGATTCCCCTTTCTTCTGGGTTGAGAAGAAGGCCCGTGTAAGCTGTAGTTAGCCTTTCGTACTGCCAAGTGTATTCTTTAGGCTGTTTTACTGTTACTTATCTGGTTCTTCGAACAGACCTGCATCAAGTACTGAAGATAGAGCGCATGAGCCTGCTGAGACTGATCATTTATCACCTGTTAAATTGGATGCTTCAGCACATGCACACATTGAAAAACACAGGTACTGCACTACTTGAGTTATTATTTGAAGTTTAAGTAATGGTGGGTCAGTACTGCACTACTGCAGCAAAGAATTCCATAACCTACAAACCTTAGTTTACTACATCAATTTGTTTATAACAACAAAGTATATATGTTTTTCAGGGCAAACACTGATGTTTAATGTTTTAAGGTCAATCATTCTATCAAAAAAAAAAAAATTTTAATGTCAATAATTGGATATATTATTGGGCAGCTTGCCATATGTTACTAAAGTAATATGGTGGGAGTTTATTTGGTCATCTTTGACTAGGCTTCATGATTTTTCTGAACCACTATTATTATGATACCAATATTCACAATTGCTTTTATAATATGTTTGCAAGTGTATTCTAATTATTGTCATTATGTTTGCTCTCTCAATACTTTCCGTTTATTGCATATCACTTGTTCTTTCATTGTTTTCTCAATGGTATTTTGTTGTTAATTTCTTGAGTAAATTACACTACATCCCCTCCAGGTTTATCTAAAAGACAATGCACCCCAAATTTGTCTCGGTAATACACTCCACCCCAGTTGTTTGGTTGACTATTTATTGGGTTAACATGATTATTTCTCATCAGAGCTCCCAACCCATCTCTTTGATGGAGAACTGTTGTAGGGAGTGTGAAGCTGGGCAAAAGGGAGCCTTTAGGGTTTAGGCATACAATGAAAAGGACAGACATTCACTCGTAAGAAACTGGAACTTGGAGTAAGTACAACGAAGAAGATAGCGTCACTTTGGAGCGAAGTGAGGGAGCCGAGCTTGGGAAATAGTGATGGAGTAGAGAGACCAGAATCCTTACCAACCCCACTGGAATTCCTGAGTCAGAGGCTTCATCACCCCTAAAAGCCCTGCATCATCTCCAAAGCCATCAAACACTGGCCCACACTCTTCCTAGACCCACACCCACCCCTCCTACCTCTCCTCTGCCTCTGCCTCCGCCTCCCTCCACCTCACCACCACTGACTGCGCCAACGCCCTTGCCCCTCTCCTCGCTTACCCCTTTCCCTGATGCCCCTCGTCTCAACTCTTCTTTGGAGCTGCTGAGGTTGGTTGCATGCACGCAGCAGCAAAACGTTTTCTTTGAGCAACTGCTTTCTCTCTACCTCTTGCTAGTTTTTCAATTATTCGACGTGGATTTGCTCAAGCCATAGCATACGGGCATCCAGGAAAAGGCAGAAGAAGTTTATTGCTCGGTCATGGCGAGGGAGCATTCCATTAACCCAATTAATGGTAACCAGTCAACCGGAAAGGAGTATATTATGGAGACAAATTTGGGGTGCATTGTCTTTTAAAAAAACCTGGAGGGGGTTTAGTGTAATTTACTCTAAATTTTTTAATCGACAGAAAGCTTCAAGAGGATTTGACAGATGAAATGGTGGTGTTGGCAAAGCAACTCAAAGAGAGTAGTCTTGTGATGAACCAGTCTCTCAAAAATACTGAAAAGGTTTAATTCTAATATTTTCATTCAGTCGTGCTTGTCTAACCGCTAAATTAGGATGTGAGGGAAAGGGAGTGTTAATACTTCGTGACGGGTGTGGTGGTCATTACAGTCCTCATCGAGGGTCAAGTTTCTTACAAGAAATTTTCTTTTATCTTAAATGAAGTTTTATTTATTAATAAAAAATTCTAACATGAAAGATATCTTTAATGGTGATCTTGATATGAGTGAGTTATAATATAGATGCAATGTTCCTTATTGTACCGGCCTATCATCCCCCAATGTGAACTTAAAAGAAACGGAAATCAGTCCAATAAGGTTTTAATACTCTTTATGTGAAGGTTGTTATCTTCTTGAAAGTGTGTTTTTATTACAAACTTATTTTCATACTGTAGCCTATAGCGGTGCTGTAATTAACTTCTCCATCTGCTGTGAATGAAATTGCTTCGATTGGTGGGATGGGAGTACTGAGTGCATGTTGTAGTGGTGATTCATTTAGGAGTTCGAATGATGCGGTATTAACCTGATGAAATTGATTGTGAATGGCGTGCAGATACTTGATTCTACCGAGAAGGCCATTGAGCATAGCTTGGCAAGCACAGGTCGTGCCAATGTGCGAGCAACCGCAATATACTCAGAGAGTTCCAAGACTTCATGCTTGACGTGGCTTGTGATGTTTGTAATGACATGTGTATTTATCATGGTTATACTTCTAATACGTGTCACATAGAATGTACTGGGTAATAAAATGACTTCCATTATAGCTTTTCTCATAATGTAAGTTTTCCTTCTATTCAGATATTTATATTTTTTACTCGTTATGCTGTATATGCAATTTGTTCCTACCTTCAAAATATAAGAACTGTCATTGTATTATACATCATTTTACGACATGTTTGTAACACTATTTGGAACTATTAATAGATAGATATTATTTAATTTAATATGGAAAGTAAGTTTTTTAAAATTTGACTAAATAAATAATTTATTTAGAAATTAAATTGTCAATTTTTGTGATTTTAAAAACATAACATAAAACCAAGTTTCGAAAAAAAAAAAAATATAACATAAAACAAAGTTAACAATTGCATATTGTGTAGCTTTCCCGTGCCCCTTTGGTTTCGATTCTAGAGATGTCAGAATCAATTCTGAAAGCAAAAACAAGGTCATTAAAAGTGAAAGTTACGTTTCTTGTGTTTTGATGATAAAATTGTGATGGATAGAATTGATTCTGGGGTGGGTAGAATTGATTTTGATGGAAGCAAGAATTCTTAGCTTTTGGATTGAATAACATCAATTATGGGTGTGGGACACACAAAATTCTTTATATTTAGACATCAAAAGTGATTCTACTTTTATCATCCAAACGAAATCAATTCTTATGAACCCATTTTTAAAATATCATTACCAAATACAAAGCAATTTTTTTAAACTCAATTTTTTTAAAATCAATTATTCATAATCAATTCTATCACAATCTAAAACAAACGGACCCGATCAGGTGAATGCTAGTAACTAGTAAGTTGTAAAATTTAGGGAATATAAGGTTGGTTTGATGGTTGGGCTGGGAGAATAAAGGAGTAGAGTGATAAGGAGGGAAAGAGTTTAACTCTCACCCACTAATACTTCTAACAAATCTAACAAATACTAACATTTGTCTATCAGAAAAAGAAAAAAAAAATGTTAGTTAAGGACGTTTGTTTCAAGGATTGAAATTACATTTCCGGAAATCACATATCCGGAAATACTATTACTAGGAATGTTATTCCAATTAATGAGTTTGGTAAGTAATTTAAATTTCTAGGAATGTTTTTATAATTTATTTAATTTAAAAATTTAAAAATTTTATTAATACAAATAAATATGATAAAATGAGGTGGGAGTAGGAAATTATAGATAGTTGAGTTTTATTCTCATGGGAATGTTAGATTCCCACCCTTTAAGATGAGAATAAGAAGTGAGTAAATCTGTATAAATAACATTCCTGAGAATAAGAAATACCTGAGAATAAATTTTTAAAAATTAAAACAAAGATGAGAATGTTGCATTCCCTCCTTCACTTTCCCGAAAATAATAATGTTATAATACTTCAAGCAAATTCACTATAAAGTTTATTTCATCAGCCTTATTTAACATTCCCGGGTATAGAATTACTGTACTGTCAAATGGTTAAACCATTTATTTTTTGCAGCGTTAAAAACATGGTATATAATTTTAATTTATTTTACGGCTTTCTCTTTCAATTTCTTAAATGTAATGGTAATTTTTTTTTTTTACTGAAGTGGTAATTTTATAATGTAAAACTCGATTCGAGATTAATTAACTACAATATTTAAATTATAGAAATATGCGTTTCACTTCATAATAAAACCAGAGTCTGTTTTGAAAAATTGTACGGAAAATAAATCTAAAATTTATAAACGGTGTTGTATCAGTTAAATTTAGTTAGCATCTATAATTTGTCACTCACTACATCGACGTGTGGTTAACTGATTGTTTACCCTTTCTTAAAATTGTTTACTTTGTTTTATTTATGTTTTCTTAATTGATAATTGATGGCCGTAGAAAATGAATTTAGTTCATCTAGAAGAGTGACGCATTAATAAAAATAATAAAAACAAAAATGGTAACGGCAAATAGTTTTGACAAATTGCACCAAGTTGCCGTAAGGTATGACGTAATGCAACTCAAATATATATGTTTTGCTAAACATTAATTCCATTGATTCTGTGTGAACTTGCTTGATCTGGTCGGCAGCATAACCCAAGTCAGCAGCATGCCATGACACATCTCTTTTTTACAATTTACACAATTATTTTGAATTACACCCTGTCTTATATATTGAATGCTAGGATTGCAAGTTGTGATTGGAAAAAATCACGACATGAAGAAATGGAAAAAGTGATGATAATATAAGTGGATGGACTCCTAAATCTAATGTTTTAAGGTTTTGAGTTAAGGTCTCATGCCAATCCTACTTATTGTGGTTTCTTGCATAACCCATAAAAGATCTCACAAGATCTCATTAAGCTAAATAACCTTTTTAAAAGCACAAATCTTATAAGGTTAAATAGTCTATTCAAAAGTTTAAGTCTTACTTGTTTGTTAAATAAATGTAGATCAAAAGGAGATTGATTGTTTGTTTGTTTTAAACTTTAGAGACTCTTTTCTTCGTTAGTGTTTTAAAAAAATTGAATTTGCAACCTCAAATTTTGTTTGGATAAAATAGTGTAAAAAAAATGTTTGAAAGGGGAGAAAATGGTGTTTTGTAAAAGCCAACCAGAATAGTTTTTCTGTTGGCCATATCAAACGCAAAATGTTATTTTACAACATTATCCATCAAAAGTATAGTACTAAAGCCATTGGTAGAAAAGGTGAGAAGAAAAATGTATAATACTAATATTCTTTTTAGTAATTTTATCTCAAAAGTGATTATACTTTATTCTATCTAAATAAAAACAATTTTTGTAAACTTGCTTGTAAAATATCATACCAAACACAAGTAAATTTTGTTTAACCTCAATTATTTTTAAAATCAATTCTTTCAAACTCAATTCTGCTTCCCCTTTCCCACCCCTGCTGCTAAGGCTTTGAGATTATTGTCAAATGCTCCTATTTAATATTTGTGGCCCCCAATATTATTGAGAATTGTAATCAACAAGCTACCAATGTCATTGGCCGACACCAGAAATATTTTCCACAAGATGATTTGCATTGCGTTTACTTGGAGTATTCTTGGAAGCTTCTTTTGTCAGAATGCTTCTCTCCAAGTACAGGGGTACAACCATTATTTTCGTGTCATTAACATCCAGTCTACTTCAGTCCATTTCAGTTCTAAGCCGTTGAGATTTTTGTTAAAAGCTCCTACTTAATTTTTGTACTGTTTTTCATTGCCATAATTATAGTAAAACCAAGTCATGGCCTCTCAACATTTCTGTCTTTCCTTGCCATCTTCTGCTAGTCTAGGCTGCTGCTAGCTTTGCTTAAGGAATAAGGAAGGAGCAGAAACTAACTACACAACTCAATGGGGAACTGCTGCAGCCTTTCAGGTTCTCCAGGTCCTGGCCCTCTTCCCGCCAGCAACAATCAATTAGGTAAACCAACATGCAAACATCACTTCCTTTCATCATCCTTTTCTTCCCACTGAAAGGTTATGTTTCATGCTTTTGAAATCGATCAAATAATTTGGAAGATGAGGAGAGAACATGTTTTGGCCTTGTTATCATTGGTGGCTTGCTGCTTTGATTGCTAATTGTTGATCTTCCTTATATAGAGACAAGTACTCATTGTTTTTGTTATTTCAACTCTCTTCATGTTTGGAAAGTTTTATTTGTATCATTTTTTTTTAATATAATTATTTTAGTTAGTCAAACAGAGAAGCCCAAAAGATGCAGGAATGAACAAATCAAATTGAATTTGCAGCCTGGCTAAATTGAACAGTAGGGTAGCACCTTTAATTTTGGCTTCATCAGAAATGTTTGGTCCTGTCAATCTAGATTTAAAATATTAGCACCTTACTTACCATCATTTGTTACTGAGTCTTAGGTAGCAGTCAGTTTTCTGCTAGTCTGAGCAATACCAGATTATCACGCAACGGCAATTCTACTTCACTTGGGCTTAGCAGCCACTCTGGACGAGTCAGCCGCTTCTTTGGGCCAAGTAGTAGTAATAATACTACTACATCCCTTTGGGGCTCTGAGAATAGCCAAGCCTCTCGGGTAATAAGAGATCAAGAGGAGTTCCCTAATGGGCAGATCTTGGATGTTGCAAACTTGACAGTATTTACTTTGGCAGAACTGAAGGCAGCTACGAAAAATTTCAGACCTGACACTGTGTTAGGAGAGGGAGGTTTTGGTAGAGTATATAAGGGTTGCATTAAGGAGAGAGCAGGTGCAAAGAGAGGTGAGGAATTGACTATTGCCATCAAGCTATTGAATTCTGATAGTAGGCAAGGATTTGGGGAATGGCAGGTATTGGCATTAACACTTTAAAACTAGAATAACAACTTTTAATGGTATGTGGCTTGTATAGATTTTGATGCTTTTTTTTTTTTTTTTGTGGGTGCAGTCAGAGGTGAATTTCTTAGGAAGGCTTTCTCATCCCAACCTTGTAAAGTTGATGGGATTTGGGAGAGAGGATGGTCAACTATTCCTGGTGTACGAGTTTATGAATCGGGGCAGCTTAGATAACCACCTATTTGGAAGTAAGATGTGATGACATGGTTGAATCCTAGGACACCCAAAAAACATAATCTTTCCCAGCATGTGTACTAATTTGTAGAAATAGATTTATAATTTCCCCTGATCTGGACTAACATTACATGGTTTTGCTTCTGCAGGAGGTGCAAGTGTTCGGCCGCTTTCTTGGGACTCAAGGCTAAAGATTATGATTGGAGCAGCAAGGGGACTAGTTTTCCTTCACACCTTAGAGAAGAAAATCATATACAGAGATTTTAAGCCCTCAAATATACTACTTGACAAGGTAACTTTCATTTTATCCTTTGGTGACTGAATATCCCATCATCACATTTTGCTTTTGCTCACCTTGAAAAATGAAAGACAAAACCCATTTCTCAACTCACAGGATAGCATGCATGCTATCAAAGAATTCAATGGAATGGAAAAATAATTGGTGTAATTTTTGGTTTTTGCCACAGGCATATACAGCCAAATTAGCGGACTTTGGCTTAGCCAAATCTATTTCTTCTCCTGATCAGTCTCATGTAACAACACGGGTTATGGGAACAAGTGGCTATGCTGCTCCTGAGTACATTGCCACAGGTACTGTGAACAAGTTTCCTCCTTCAACTTAATCCTTTGTTAAACCTGTTGTAGTGTTGCGAAGACGTTGCGAGATACTAATCTATCTCCTCATGCCAATCAAATACAAATAGGTCATTTGTACGTGAAAAGTGATGTGTATGGGTTTGGGATTGTTTTGTTAGAGATGCTGACTGGCTCGCAGATAGGTGATATAATGCGCCTCTGTCAGCAACAGTCCTTACAGAAGTGGCTCAAATCAAATCTATTAAATAGAGGGAAAATGAGAAGCAATATAGATGCAAGGTTGGATGGCAAGTATCCACCCAAGTTAGCTTTAGAAGTTGCTCAACTTACTCTCAAATGCATCCAAACAGACCCCAAAGTCAGGCCATCAATGATAGAAGTTGTTGAAACATTGGAAAAGATTGAAGCAGCCAATGAGAAACCAGCTGATAACATGAAGAGAGCTACTCATTCCAGAGCAGTTCAACTACATGGCAGGCCAGATGGTGGTTAATTGAAGCCATCAACACCATATATGATAATTCTTTGGCAGATGTTCGATTGTGTATTCACAGAGCTTGTGGCCAAAGGTGCCTAGTGGTTGTTGAGCTGAGCTTGTATAATATATATATATATATATGCCAACAGGACCAGGGAACATATTTGGATTTTTGGTGCAGCCTAATATGGGAGAGCCTGTGACACACATGGCTTCATATGCCACCCAAAAACTAGGTGAAAGAGACTGAAAACTTGGCCATCCCCACGGCATTGATAAGCAAGCAGGTCCCTTGTTCATCTGCAGTTCTCATTCATTCATCCTCTTGTTCTTCGAAAATTAATAATGGGAAGTTATCAATATATATCATGTTGTATTTATAATAATACCAAAAATGTATGACAAAATTAAAAATTGAGACCAATATTCATTTGCGAATCCCGCCATGTACAGTTTGCATTCATGAACCAAATAATTCAAGTGCTAACCAGTTGTAGTTCTCAGCTCAAATTCAAATTAAAAGATATATTCCAATTGCATGAATAAGGGTAATGTATTGATTTTCAACAAGTAGCAGGCAAGCAAATATACTATTTCTACAAGCCTCCTGGATAGTTAGTTCTGTGATGTGTTGACCTTCAATTGCTAGATGGTGGAGATTTCTGTATGTGGTTTTCAACTCTAGAGGACTGTACAAGGGGCACTCAAAGGAAAATGTCAACTGGCAGCCAATTGGGCATTAAACTTTTAGTGATTAAGTGTTAAAATTATACTTTAGTACAGGATTTAATGGCAAAAAACTTCACGGTTGAGTTTTGTTTATTGATTTCTCGTTGAACTGTCATCTTCACTTTCCAATTCTTTTTACTATTTTTAATTTAGAACTTCTATACATTTCCGAACCCAATTTTAAATTGTTAATGTGAATGAATAGCGTAGACTCCATAAGTTTCGGTCCATGTGGACTAGAATGTATCAAAGTGTCTCACGCCTCCGATTTTTGAACCACTCCCCTACGAAAATGGATTTAGTGATTTTGATATTTGGTACCTTCGGTGTCTTTAGACATTTTCTCTCTTATTTGACATACTCTCTCATTTTATCTCATTTTCTCTCTCCAAAAAATGTCTAAAAACATCAAAGGTATCAAATCTCAAAATCACTAATTTCAAATCCCTCCCGTACCCATACTGTTCTTTTTTCCAACTTTCTGTATTGTTTATCTAAATGATTAGAAGTTTCCAGGGATGACTTGATGGAATAATGACAAATTCTGTGTTCACTGGGGAAGGGGAAGGGGGGAGGAAGGGAAGGAATTTTTGTAAAAAAAAATTGATACGTTTTAATTTTTTATTAAAACAAAATAAAGAAATTATTTGAATGTTACTTAATAATACTCATTTTATTCTTTTCATTTTAAAATGTATTTAAATTAAAGAAACGTTGACTTAATATAAAAAATTATTGGTCTCCCTCTCTTACCCCGCCCCTTCTATACAAGAAAAATAAAATAACATGATATAAAATAAAAACAAAGATGAAAATGTTGTGTTGTATGAGTAGACTCCAAATAAGATTAGAAATGAATGCATTGGAAAGAAAGTTGAGGTATGTAACATTTATTGTAGAAAAGATGTTAGAATCTTATCTTAGGTGGTTCCTACATATGTTGAAAAAACAAGTTGAATCCCCATTATGCAAAGTAGATGATGAAGGGCAGAGAGCAAGACCAAAAAAAACTATTAGCAAAATTATACTTTTATAGACAAAGTTTACAATAGAACGTTGTAGCATTCTTGAATAGTTGACCTTCCTACTGAGAAAAGACTTGGCTATTGTTGTTGATATAAAATAAGAGAATAAAAAAAGGACAATGTTATGGTACCCTTGAAAAATAGAAGGTTTGAGTATCATATGTCCAATCAGACTGCACCACCTCAATTAAATGAGCATGTCCATATCCTATTGGAATAAATTCTCACAATCTGATTGAACCACATAGGTACGGGTATGATACCTAAAAGGTACTGTAGATTTTCCCTAAAAAAAATTAGATTGGTGGCATTTGTATGTGTTAATTTTGGGCTTCAAGGCATTTGTATGTGTTAATTTTGGACTTCTTATTGAAGCCCCAGGTCATTCCATAAACCAACTATTTTATTAGTTTAGCAGTAGGAGGAGGGGAGGCGAAGAAATGGATAATGCATTTGTACACGCAGACGTTTTTGTGTCATTGGATGAATTCTCATTAGGTGTGTTTAGATCCAAACCAATCCAAAAAAATCGAAAATCGAGCAAAATCGATTTTTGTTGGATTCTTTTGGGCTAGATTTTGTCAAAATCGATCGCGCGGTTTGATTCGGTTTTTGAATCCCTTTTTTGAGATCGAACCAAACGAAACCGAATCCTCTCCCGACTAGTTAATCCGAATGGACAAGTTGTGATGTAATTTTCCATTGAGGAGATTGATCATATATATGTTCATATAGTAAATAATAGTTTTGTGTATGCATAATGGTTGTGTGTATGATAGTGCTAAAGACAGTGGATATAATGATTTTAGACTTGATTTCTGAAATTCAGGTAAGTTCATGTGTGACAAGTTCATTCACTGATCTCTTTGCACTTAATTTTAATTTGTGATGGAGAGCAGGAAAATATAATATTGACGTACATTATATATAAAAGTTTAAAGAACTGAAAATTATACTGAAAATGAAAATACAAATAGGATTGATAAAAATTGAATCATCCAATTCAGTTCAAACTACTTTTAATCGAATTGGATTGATTCGAATTTTATTTCAGAATCAATTCAATCCAATCTGAACCGCAACTTGTTTTTATTTTTGAATCAGATGATTTTTTACGTCAAAATCGATCCAAACTAATTCGTGAACACCCCTAATTCAAACACTGCAGAATGATGGACTTTTATATTACCAAGTGGTAATTAGTAAATATTTTGTATCTTGTACGACTATTTTTAATTTAAAAAAATTATAAAATAAATAAATTAAAAATATATTTTTAAATATTTAAAATTATAAATTATATATATAATTAATTCTAATATAATATAAAAATTATAAATTAAAATAGAAAATATTTAAATCTAAAAATAAGATATGCATAATTGACTATAAAATTCAATTTAAATATTAAAAACGAAAAATTAAGGATGACATCTGTCATTCTATAAATGATAGTAACCACATATTTAACTACGGGTGTAGAGGTCGGTTTGGCTCGATTTTAGGGAGGAAACAATCTGAACCAATCAAAAATGGTTGGTTCGATTTTAAATATTTTTTTTATACAAAACCCGAATCAAACCAATTCATTCAAAAATGGGTTGGTTAGGTTTGGTTAGGTTCACATCCAAAAATTATTAAATATTAAATATATAAAAAATTAAATATATAAATTATATATAAATATAATAAATATTAAAATATTAAACTATTAAAATATATAGAAATATTAAATATAATAAATATAAAATATAAATGTAAATATTAAAATATAATGATTGGTTCGATTTGGATTTTCGGATTCATCGGGTTATTGGTTCGGGCCTTACACCCCTAGATTTAACCACTCTTGTTAAGAGAATATATTCTAATTTAATATATAGGTGTGAATATTCATTTTGTAGAAATATTTGTCCTGAAAAAGGAAAGGAATTAAATCAAAATAAATGAATGATATACAAATTTGGTAATAATAGCTATTAATATATTTGAAAATATATTAATAAATAAAAAAACCACCTTAATATAGGTGGTATGTGACTCACTTAAGAGGAAATAGGTCATGGAAAATGACTCACATTCAAAACAACCAAAAAAAAAATCTGTAAAGGTTAATTGCTTTTTTCATAATTTAGTCTAAATCAACATTTATTATATTTTTTAATTATATTTTTAAGTAACTATGATATGACAGTTTTTAATATTTACAATATTTATTATCCAAATTTTAATAAATATAATTTGAGTTTAATTGTTATTCACTATCAGTATAAAGTTTTTTACACTATCAACCAATCAAAAATATGGTATGGATAACTTTTAGGATGATTAGAATCATAATCAAACATTTTAGCTTATATGTCAAATTATGATTAATTGACAGTGTAAATATTATATTTACACTGTCAATACATACTAATTAAATCCAAATCTTAAATATCAATTATTTAAAAACAAAAGTAGGAATAGAAAAAAGCTGGCCCTGTGCTATTGAGGCTCCAACGCATAAACACTCAAACTCTCTACAGCAAATCCCTAGCAAAAATAACTAATTGTAAACAAGTGAGAGAGAAGGTTGAGCAAAGGGAAGCACTTCTTAATCAATTGCAAGAAGCACAAGAATAGATATGCATCAATACGCGTTTTATGTATGAAAAAAAAAAGATATGCATCAATACGCGTTTTAATATGTAATAATCGGTAATAAGATGTGGTTGGTTCGAGTGATAAGGGATTCGAATACCTTAAGTAAGTGAAGGGTTCAAATTCTGACTCTTGTGTATAGAGAAAACCTGATTGGAAGAGGAGAACTCACCTTATGTGTCCAAAAGATATCCGACGGAGATTAGTCACTGCTAACGATAGTGGATACTTCGTACATATATAATGGTTATAAAAAAAAAATATGTAATAATGGGCTAGGTTTTGGCATCTTTTTATTTGAGAGAAAGTTCTTGATTTGCAAAAAGTTGGGCAGGAAAATCTTTTAGGCCGGATCGCACTTAAGAAACTTCTCTCTGAGATCATGGCTCCGATATTTGAATACATAATATTTGTCTATGTAGTTATAAGTCATTTATCACTATCACCATAGATATTGGAGAGTTAATTCTAGAAATGAGTTTTTCGAAGAAAAATAAAAAAAAATTAGATAAATTATACTCTCCACGGTCAAAAATTTTGGTAATGACAGGAAACCCAAAATCTGTTAAATTTTCTACTTACCAATTAATTAATCCAAAACATAACTCTAATTTTAAAGTCTATTTTTTTAATTTTTTGAACCTTTTAGAGACAGCAACTTATATAAGCCTCTTAGGGCCCCAACTTTGCCATAATCAAGTGATCTATAGGTTAAAGGTTACAATCAAACATTTAATTTCCATATATATGTAAAACTATATCATTGAAACTTGAAAGAGACGAGACTGGAGAGAGGTCGAACGGGTCCATCCGGTTCATGGAACCAAAATTTTTAATCGAAAATGTTTTTGAAATTAAACATGTGGACTTTGGATTTGATCTGATCCATTCTTGCTGATTAACCCCATTTTGAATTCCGACCTAATCATCCAGACGAAAATTGGATCCATTGAAATTTATTTTCTGTCCAAATAGGGCAAAAATAATAACCCCTTTAATCCATTTTTAAGACAAAACAATTAACTTTAGCCCATTTGTCTTCTAATGAGACATTCAAAATTTAATAAAAATACATTTTGTGCAACTAGTTTTGACACTTGTAAAATATTCTATACTATTAATTAAATATCATGTGCAGTATTGCAGTAAGAAAAGAAAAGTACGTGACTGATGACATGAACATAATATAAATGGTATTAGTTTCATCACATGCTCATGATACTAACACATGATCAAGGACCACAATCTTTTCATTCTTTTGTAATGGATTTTTTATGGGATACTTTGGTACCATCAAACATTACTTTATCATATATTATATATAAAATTGGAATAAATATACGACATATAAATATAAGAAAAGCTTTAGTTGATTATTATACGTATTCAAATATTGGGATGGTAAGTGATAACCCTCTTGGATGGAAACTTCCAATTATCATCTGTAGCCTGTGAAAATGAAGGAATGTAGAAACTCCATGTTCTTATTTTTATTTATATTTTTAATCATGTTATAGGTACGGAGTATCCACTACCATTGGTAGTGACTAATCTCCATTGGGGAACCTGTTGGATACACAAGATGGGTTCTTCCCTTTCAATCAGGTTTTTGGGAAACCTGTTAGATACATAAGGTGGGTTCTCTCCTCCCAATCAGGTTTTTTCCATACACAAGAGTGAGAGTTCGAACCCTTGATCACTTGTTTAAGGTGCCCGAGTCCCTTACCGCTCGGACCACATGTTGATGAACCGTCTTCTTAATTTACTCATGATGTATCTCGGTTGTTTGGAGGAATCTCCATTCTATATATTTTTTTTTTGTATGAGCTATTAGGATTATGTTTGAATTTCCGTTTTGAATTATAAACTGTCAGTTTGCAATGACAATTTTGTAAAAAAAAAAAAAAATGGATCCAACGTGAAAGGAGAAAATTGTTGTGTTGGGCAAACTTAAGTTTGCTAACAAAGAAACAAACACACATGCACTAGATAATAATTGAATGCATTAGAGTTTATCCAACATATTTACATTTTTGCACAACTATCATCCTCCTTCAAAATTATTTGGAAAAAAAGTTTTAAAAAAGAAAAGAAAACCTTCTTGAGTAAATGTGACTTCCTAGCTTCTCTAACAATTCGTTTGAATCTCAAGAAGTACAAAAGACTAGGGAAGTGGCGTAAAAAAGAGGAAATTCCGTGTCTATTTGGATTGTCGTTGGTAATGATAAACGTAAGTTGGGAGTGACACAAGTGTATATATTTGTCTTCCAACATTAAAGGAAGATTTTGGTTCGTTGAAAAAAACTTATGTTTCCAATGGACACACAACCTACATCGTTTGCAATTGCAAAAAAGGAAGGAGGAAAGAAAAATAATAAATGCGACCCATAAAAAAAATCTTCCCATCGGTGGAAAGAGAATGTACGGATGGGATGAAAAGGTTTTAAATACTAAATTTACCCTTACATTTTTAGCACTAGGATAAAATCATTATTATTATATTGTATATAAGTATAAAAATATCTTTATACCAAAATTTAACTTTTTTTTTCTTTTATCTCTCTTCTTTTTTCTCAATTCAAACAATCTAAAAATTCACTTATTTTCTACTCATTTACTCTTATCTCCTCTATTTCTTTCTACCCTACTACTTCTCACAACCAAACATACCATAAATTCAAAACCACCATTAACTGATCACCGCCTTTTTCTCAACTATCTATTACCTAACACACACACACACACTTCTGCGGTGAGCTTAGCTTTCTTTCCTTAAAAGTCCATGAGTCATGACATTGAAGATGTTAAATATATAAACGCATGCCATTTTCTGGTTTTCTGAACAAAGCAAACTAGAAAAATAGCTTTGTTTTGTGGGCATTTTATTTCCAAAGAACGAAAGGCTAAGCTAGAGTAAAAAAACGGTTAAAGGTAGTAGTAGTAGTAAGTGGTATGGTAGAGGACGAGATATAGGAAACAGCCAAAGCACCGCCTTTTGGAGTGATTAGAGTAGGTCCCCTTCGATCCCCTTCACTTCACTTCACTTCACTCTGATCATCGAGTTTCTTAAATGGAAATACAAAAGTTGACTATGGATCTGTTACTCACCCCAGGACGAACCCATCCCCCACTCCCTAAATGGCAAAACCTTTAACTAATTGTCTACTCAAAAATTTCACAACCAATTAATTAATTAATTAAAGCTAGCTAGCTTCTTGTATCCATCCATGATTTTAACACTTCTACCTAGCTAGCTAGCTCCAGATCCAGGCCATCAACCACCCACCTCCTCGAGAGAGAGAGACTTTGCTCAATGATGTGTTTGATTACTAACAATTGGGACTTAATTCCTTATAAGCTCTACTAACTTAAGATACGTGCATTCATAAATATTAAACAAAGAATGGATCATGCACCATTTACAACTACTTATTAGTATTTAATTAATTTGTAGTTTAATTTCTACATGAAATTATATTCAAAACAAGATAACAAAATAAAGATATATGCTACGAACAATAGAATAGAGAAAACAACTAATGTGCTGGTGCTTAATAAATTAAAATTATATATGTATACCGCTAGCTAGCTGCTCAAGATTAGAATGTGGGTAGCAAAGAGGTATCTGTGATCTTGGGTTTGCAGTGCAGCACAAAGACAGAAGCCAGATCGGTGGGTACTTGAAAGAAGCCTTGAGAAGGTGCAATTAAATTTGTCCTTCTTGCTACTCGTGGTTTCTTTGGAGGTGGTGGACAAACCAATGGGGTCTTCAATGTTTGAGATGGTGATGTGGGTGTGTGGCACTCTTGTTCCTCCTCCTTTACCTCCTTTGTTGTCTCTAGATCCGATAGTTCTGTGCGGTGGCTGAAGGTTCTAGCGGTAGCAACGGTTCTTATAGGCGTAATTGCCCCAAATTCTTCTAAGATTTCGAGACCCATTTGCTGCCAAAATTCAGAGACAAATGAACTGAGTGATCCCTTCGACTATTTTATTATTATTATTATTATTATTATTATTATAGTAGCAAATGGGTTTTGTGTGAGGGAATGTTTCCTTGCTGCGAGAGACAGGAAGATAGAAGGCGTGCAGAGGGGAATTGAGAAAGTGATGATGATGATGGGAGGTGCTGAAATAGAGACAGAAGATATATGAGGGCCAGAGAGAGAAGGTGGGGTACACATGGGAACGATAGTAAACAAGCATAAGTGCGTGTCAGGGACATCACCCCAAAAGTCCACTTTGGGGTTGTAAACCCAACTTTAAATTTTTTAACATTTCTGTCGTTTAAAGGTTGTTAATTATAATTAGGTTTCAACTTTAAAATTTTTTTCAACTATTATTCTTATAATATTATCTTTAAAAATTAATTACTTCTTATACGTATGTAAAAGTTTAATGATAATTTGATAATTATACATCTAAAAATCAATTTAAATAACATCATCTAAACAACATTCATTTTAACAAAGAGTTTAACGAGCATGCACTATCGATATAAATTAGTTTTACACTGACATCCAATACGAACTCACCATGTTGATATGTCCGCCCACTTTGTAACTGCATTTTAAAATTAACTGCAAAATAGTAAGTTCTCATTAGACGTCAGTGTAAAAACTAGTTTACACTGACGGTGCATGTTCCCTTTTCTCTTTAACAAAATAACTTTTAACACTAAAATATTCAAATATAATGTTGCGAGTCCCACATCGGGTGGTTAACGAGCCTGACCATTGCTTATATAGCTGGGTAGACCGCCCCCTCATAAGTCAGTTTTTGAGGGGACCATTCGATCAGATGCCTGAATTCTTAATATGGTATCAGAACCATGTTCTGCCCGATAGAGTGGATAGTGCCGCTAGCCCTCGTTTGTGGTGACGAGCCTAAGCTCGAGGGGGCGTGTTGTGAGTCCCACATCGAGTGGTTAACGAGCCTGGTCATTGCTTATATTGCTGGACAAATCACCCCCTCATAAGCCGATTTTTTAGGGGACCATTTGGATGCCTCAATTCTTAGCATATAAATCATATATTACAAACTAAATTTTAATCAAAACTATGGTTGCAAAACTCAATTCATCATAATATGTACAATTTTGCCAACGTTCTCAAACATTGAAACACATATTTGATGGGCACCCGTATTTTTATATGGGTGAGGCTACATGTAGAGTTAAAATAAATGTGTTTTATATATATATATGTGTGTGTGTGAGTGAAATGTCATTTATATATAGGAAATGGTCAATTATTAGGGATCTGTTTGTTTTAGATTCTGCAAAGGTAAAATCACTTTTGAAAATCACATTGGGAGAAAACTCTTCTCACATAACTTTCAAAATAATTGTCTCTGAAAGCGTTATTTTCACATTTATTTTGAAAATAATCTAAATCAAACGGACATTAAATATATGTTTGGAGCACAAAAGCTTCTTGCAATAACTTCATCCATAAGTGTTTTTGTAGGGTTTTGATATAGTTCAGAACACACTGTAATTAAAACTTGGAAGAGAATAAATGATTCGAAATTACAGAATAAGAACAAAAATATAAAAAAAAATGTAGTAAAAAAGTTAAAAAAAAAAAAGAAGTAGAAAATCAGAGCAATAGCCACTAGGAAAAGAAAGCATGTGGTGGTGTGTGTGAAAGTGAGTGTTAGAAAGTTAAAAAGACATGCAGAAACAGCACAGCCTTCATCTGACATATCATACTAGCTGCCATTGATGTGGTCGGCCCACAACACTCCCGGGACTATCTTCTCATCTGCGCCTCCTTTTTCTTTACTCTCATTGCCCTTTGCCTTTCCTTCTCTTCCCTTCAATTTGTCTGTTTATGTCCTCACAAATATGTCCCCCCACCCCCACCACGTTATTCTTTGTTATTGTGGTTACTTCCCGTGAAATATTTGCTGTGCAAATATAATTATATGCATCTTTGGTTTAATGGTATTGAGTTGGGTTTGTTCCTTATTAAATGTGATTTTAGTAAAAAAATAAAAATTTTAATTGATTATTGTTAGTCAAAATTAATTTTACTTTTAAATATGATTTTAGTAGAAACTATAAAAAGTAACATTTGTATTGAGTTGTAAAATTTATATTAAGCTTTATATCAAATTTGCTTTCAAAATAAAAATATTCAAACATAAATCACTTTACTTCAAACTCAATTAACCAATTCAATTTTACAAAATCAATTTCATTCAAAATCACATTTACGCAACGTTGATCCAAACACAGATAATTTTTATCCTTTTGATCTTTTACAAAAGTATTATGAAATTACTATTTTGGACACTCATGCAACTACAAATATTAAGAGTGCAACTTGCTTACTTACCACCTCACTCGATTTTGTTAATTGTTTGTCTACCGTGCACCAGGCCCATATCTATAACATCGAGCTGCATTAGATCAATGCTTCAATATTAATTAATTAAGATTTCATTTTCAAATAACCTTTATTAATTATGACATGTCGTAGAATATTTAATATAAGATGGTGTTAGTTTGTAAACTTTTTAGAGTCATAATTATAATTATCATGCGTAGGTGGCCGGAGATAATTTTTAAGACTGGAGATGGAGTTAGAAAAAAGATATACTTGTCATAAATAGGTTTCATAGACTATGCCTTTGAATGGAAACTCGATGGCGGCAGTTGAACGTGTGTTCATGAAGAAGTTACTAGTTTTTGCTTTTCAAACGTGATTTCGAGGGTTTCTATCGTTGTTCCAAACATGCTATATATCTAGTCTCCATGTTAAAGGAGGGGTTAGCGGCGGAAATGAGAGTTTGGAAGGAGGGAGTGTAGGGGCCATACCTGACGGAGGAATTTGTTTGTTTGGGAGATGGCCATATATGACAACTTACTTTCGAAGATAAATAACATTGTCATATATACGGCAAAATAAAGTTAATGACGGGTTATGGAAAGGGGATAAATCGTTTTCTTACTTTGTTAAATCGGCATATTGCATGTGTTATCTCCCCCGATTCTAGGTTATCAAAAAAACGCTTCTTTACATGCTTTTGATTAAGTGTTACCTTTGAGAAGATGAGTGCTAGTAACATTTGAAAATGTTACTAGATAAAATTCCTACAGGTGTAAATCTACGGAGAAGAGGAGTATCAGTAACCAACACACACTTCATGGTTGTCCCTTTTATAAATATTTTCCTAAAGATTCAGGCAATTCATTTTTCTCTTGCATATTTTCACATTCTATTTGGATGCACATATATAACTCATTTGGACTAGTTTCAGTGTTACATAATGACCCTAATTAGGAAACTTCATCCAACATGTTGGTCTACTTGAAAAGAAGAATCCCCAATAAATATTGGTGATTGGTCTGGTTTTCAATTGTGTGGTCATTGTGGTTGCATCGAAATGAGATCATCTTCAAAAGAGATAATTTAGACTTTGACAAGTTATGGAATTAAGTAGATTTAGAACTTGGAATTGGTGTACCGCTCATATTGAGGGAGGATCTTTTTCTTCTTTTTTTTTATGAAGAGGATCTTTTTATTTTATAGATTGGTGTTTGAATCATATTTATTTTTGGAATCGTTGCGTACTTGGAAAGGCTGAATTCTGATTAGTTTTTTATGTGAAACCAATTTGAGACTTGATCTAATATGGGTTAGAGTATCCTTATATTCTATATATAGAATTTCTTTGTTTATGAAACAAAAGTTTGAAAGAATATTCAATTATAGGGTAAATTGAACCATGCAATTAAAGGGTAGTTGAATATTCTTTCAAGCTTATAAGCGTGGAATATTCTATGTTTCTATATTAGGATACTGATTTTTTTCTTCTTTTTTTTTTTTTTTTTTTTTGTAAACTATACTGAATATTATCAAATGCATATATCCTTCAAAATAAAAGAGGTGCAAAAAATTAGTCATTAATTATTTTAATATAACCTCAAGTGAAATAAAATGTCATAGAAGAAAAGTTAAAGATTACATCAACATTGTAAAGCTCAAATCAAACCAAAACTACAATAGAATTATTGCAAAAGTAGAGTTATACATGTATCTATTCACCCGAACATGTAGCAATTTGAGTAGCATCCCAAACCAACAACATCATCCACCGATAGCACATGAATCACAAGGGATAAAGAAAGAAAGTGATGCCCTCCTAATCTTTGAATATCATCCTCCTTGCATTTTTTGCTGCAAAATCATTAATAATCTGTTCATAATCACGATTCTTTAAACAATCATTTTCAATAGAAATCAAGGCAAAACTATTTAATCTACTTTGCGACATTATAAATCGCAAATAAGATTTTAGCAATTTCAATTTTGAAAAACTCATCTCAGCAGATGCAACAGTAACGAGAATAGTTAATATTATTCTATAAGCTATGCATGAATTAGGAAAACAATTAAATGTCTGTTAATTATATAATTTTTTATTTTTAAAATATATATATATACGAAGTAAAAAAAAAAAATTGGTGCCCCCTAAAAAATGGGGCCCTGTGCGATCGCACATCCCGCACACCCTCAGGGCCAACCCTGATTGAAATTAATCAAGCTTAACTATAATTTGTTTTCATATAATATTAAATAATTTTATACTGTGTCTATCATATATATGATCATTGTCCAAAGCATTGCAGACAAATGCGATTAGATTGCTGCCATACGTATGTATCTCACATACACACATGACTAAATTAAGAAGGAACATTTATAGAATGTACACTTTGCAGCACTCAGGACACCTCACTGAAATATTAAAGCCTGCTGTGTCATTGAGGACTAGAAGTCTCCATAAAACCTGGAAGCCACCGCATATAATTGAGCTGTAATCTTCAAAAGCAACATTCTTTGGTCTTCAATTCCTCACTTGCATTGAATACTTTGCCCTTTCATGCATGCATGTAACATGCCAAATGAGAAAGAAAAGAGAAAATACATAGACACTGGCATTTCATGACATTCCTTAATTACTGTCGAGAGGGTAGTGCCCAGTACAATCCAAATAACAGAAGCTTAGCTTTAGATCCAAATCAAATAAATAATCGAAGGCCTTATTAAGAAGCAAAAAGCTGCGTAACGCACAAGATTATTTATCTCTGAAAGAACGTAATTTGTGGCGTAATCTGAGTTTAGCTTACAAATACTTAAGGAAAATGTTGTCAAATGAGAGAGAAATATATGATGATGGCACTGCTGGTACTGGACTACGGTTACTCTCGATTGTAAATTTCGTCTTGAAAATTCAATTTAATCTCCTAGCTATCAGATCTATTTTGATTAGCTATAAAATTCAAAATTCTACAATTCCCTGTGAACCGTTGGTGAAAGTAAAGCCACTTTTGTTGGCTTTTGGAAGTTCTGAATAATAGGCAATTAGTTTGGCCGTGGAAGTAAAATGGTATGGGTAATGGTGGTTGGCAGAGAATAAGCATTTAATGCATTGCTTCAAGTTTCTCTATAAATAGAGAAGATTGCTCCTCCGAAAAATGAGAGAGCAAGCATCCCAACCAAGAGTGAGTGTGAGAGAAAAAAAATAAAGAAAGAGATAGTTTCTCCTGTGAGGTTTCTTCTTGTGTGTATTCTCCTATATTCAAGAGAGGGTGTTATTGATCTCTCCTTGTATTTAGAGAGAGGTCTTGTAATCTCTTCCACATAGTGAAAATCCTCTACTATTGCCCCGTGGTTTTTCTCTTATCTGTTGAGGGTTTTCCATGTAAATATTATGTGTGTTCAGTTCCTGTTTTCTCATCTCTTATTTTAGCTGCGTGATATTATTCTGTCACTCTGGTACCCAACAGTGGTATCAAAGCCATTGATTCATAGTCACTATTCCGCTGCAGCAAACCAATAAGGTACCGGATTCATAAGAAAATTCTTAGTATGTTCTATGGTTACAGTATCGTCCGATCTTTCACATCAGAATAGAATTATTCTTGTTGCTGAAAATAAAGTGTGGTAGTGTGAAAGTGCATGTCTAGGAAAGTTATGACTAGGATAGGCTTGGTATTCAAGTGTGTCTATTAGTGACCCACCTCCCTTTCCTGGGAACTTACCTGGTGTACTATTTACGGACTACAGTCACTATTTCAGTATACGGTACTGTTCAAGGGAATAATTTGGTGTAAAACCATGGCAACAAAATTTGAGCTAGAGAAGTTCAATGGGAGTAATTTCTCCCTGTGGAAATTGAAGATAAAGGAAGTTCTGAGGAAGGATAATTGCCTAGACACGATTGATGGTAGACCCTCAAATATCACTGATCAAAGGTGGAAAGAGATGGATGACAACTCTGTTGCCAATTTGCATCTAGCGATGGCAGACTCAGTATTGTCAAGTATTGCAGAAAAGAAGACTGCAAAGGAGATGTGGGATGCTCTTATTAAATTGTACGTGGTCAAATCTCTTCACACCAGAATATTCTTGAAGAGGAGTTTCTACACTCTTCGAATGAGTGAATCCACATCGGTGGCGGATCACATCAACACTCTAAATACACTATTTGCTCAGCTCACGGGGTCAGACTTTAAAATCGCAGAAAATGAACGTGCAGAACTTCTACTTCAGAGTTTACCAGATTCGTATGATCAAATCATCATCAACGTCACAAACAACAACGTTGCTGACTCTATGCGCTTTGATGATGTTGCTGGTGCTATTCTTGAAGAAGAATCTAGGTTCAAGAATAAGGAAAAAAGGTTAGGGAGTTCAAAGCAAGCAGAGGCTTTAACGATGACGAGAGGCAGATCAACGGAACGTGGCTCCAGTGGGAGTCAAAATCATGGTAGATCAAAATCTCGAAGAAGGAAGAATCTCAAATGCTACAATTGTGGCATGAGAGGGCACTTGAAGAAGGAGTGTTGGCATAACAAGAAGAATGGAGAGAAAATTTCTGAAGCATCAACATCTCAAGGATGTGTTGCAAGTACCTTAGATGATGGAGAAATCCTATATAGCGAAGCAGCAACGAGTTCTAAAGGTAGAAGGAAACTCAATGATGTTTGGATAATGGATTCAGGTGCGACATGGCACATGACTCCACACCGAGAATGGTTTTGCACTTATGAGCATGTCTCGGAAGGATTTGTGTTCATGGGAAATGATCACGCCTTAGAAATTGTTGGAGTCGGTACTGTTAGATTAAAGAGGCATGATAGTACTATTCGTAAAATTCAAGGGGTACGACATGTGAAGGGATTGAAGAAGAACTTATTGTCTGTTGGGCAATTGGATGACCTCGGCTGTAAGATCCACACTGAAGGTGGAATCTTAAAAGTAATGAAAGGCAATCTTGTGGTAATGAAAGCAAAGAAGATCACAAGCAATCTATACATGCTTTTGGGAGATACGTTGCAAGAGACAGATGCATCAGTTGCAGCTGCGAGCCAAGAAGAAACAACGATGATGTGGCATCGCAAACTAGGCCATATGTCGGAACGTGGCTTGAAAGTCCTTGCAGAACGCAATCTCTTCCCCGGGCTCAAGACAGTGAATTTACCTTTTTGTGAGCATTGTGTGATAAGTAAGCAGCATAGATTGCAGTTTGCTAGAGTAACTACTAAAAGCAAACACATACTGGACTTGATCCATTCTGATGTGTGGGAGTCACCAGAAATATCTCTAGGTGGAGCAAAGTATTTTGTGTTATTCATTGATGACTATTCCAGAAGATTATGGGTGTACCCAATCAAGAAGAAGTCGGATGTGTTTTCAGTATTCATGGAATTTAAAGCACAGGTGTAGCTTGAAACTGGCAAAAGAATCAAGTGCTTAAGGACAAACAATGGAGGAGAATATGTAGATGGCAACTTTCTGGCATTTTGCAAACAAGAGAGTATTGTAAGACAATTCACAGTTGCACATACACCTCAACATAATGGTGTAGCAGAGCGAATGAATAGAACTCTCCTGGATAAAACAAGAGCTATGCTGAGAACAACGGGAGTGGCCAAATCTTTATGGGTAGAAGCTGTCAAAACTGCCTGTTACGTGATAAATCGATCACCATAAATACCGATTGGTTTAAAGACACCAATGGAGATGTGGAAAGGAAAGCCAGCTGATTATTCTTCTCTACATGTGTTCAGATGTCCTGTGTATGTGATGTACAATTCCCAAGAAAGAACAAAGTTGGATCCAAAATCCAAGAAATGTATATTCTTGGGCTATGCTGACAACGTCAAGGGGTATCGCTTGTGGGACCCTACTGCCGGCAAGGTTGTTGATAGCAGGGATGTAGTCTTTGTAGAAAATGAACTGCAAAGTGAGCAGAAAAATGACAGCACTACCAAAGAAACTACTGCAGTACAAATAGAAAGAAAGTCTGGAGAAGATGATTCTTCTGAGGCAGAACCAGTGCACGAGGAACGAGTACCAGATGAGGTCGATAATATAGAAGTTCGACGATCATCACGTCAGATCAGAACACCATCATGGCACTCAGACTATGTAATGGCAAGGCACGATGCATACTGACTTCTAACAGAAGAAAGGGAGCTATCAACCTTTCAGGAGGCTATAAGCAATTCAGATGTTTCTCTGTGGATGACAGTAATGCAAGAAGAAATGGAATCCTTACATAGAAACAAAACATGGGAACTTGTTGAACCTCTGAAGGGTCGGAAAGCCATCGGGAAAAAATGGGTCTATAAGATCAAACGAGATGGCAATGATCAAGTGGAAAGGTATCATGCAAGACTGGTGGTCAAAGGATGTGCTCAAAAAGAAGGTATTGATTTCAATAGGGATGGCAATGGGTATCTTATCCAGTGGGTCCGCACAATGGGTACGGGGGCGGGGACGGGTAATTATCCGCAATATTTAATGGGTATGGATGCGGGTACGGGTACTTTAGTACCCACCCCGCCCCATACCCGCATATCTATATATTAATATTTTTTATATATATATATATATATATATATATAAACTTGGGTTACCTCTTTGGTGATCCTGGAACTAATTCCTCAGTGTGAAAGATATTTTTCATTCAAACCTAGCATATGTAAAATAAATACTATTGCCTTATTATTAGACCGGTAAACTTGTTTCTTATGTAATTGGACTAATTGCCTAGACAATATTGGAGTGGTTGATGGCCGAAAACTATGCTAATTTAAAGCTTATTACTTTCCTATTATTCCCGAGTTTCTAGCGCGGTTCAATTATTCATCATCTAAGTTCTTATCCTTCCTGAGTTCCTATTCTTCCTAGTCCTATAGATCCTAGCGTAGGACTTTAATAATGTTCTTTTTTGTTGTATACTATCATGATATTTTAGACTTTAATAATGTTTTTATTTATTTATTGATTTTTTAGTTAATTAAAGTGCGGGTAATGGGTGCGGGTATGGGTACTTAGGTACCCAGCGGGTAAGGGTACGGGTACTTCAGTTGCTACCCACGCGGGTATGGGTCCGGGTCCGGATATTTTTTTTAAAACGGGAGTATGGGGACGGTTACTATAGTACCCTACCCATACCCTACCCATTGCCATCCCTAGATTTCAATGAGATATTCTCTCCAGTTGTTAGATTCACTACTATCAAAGTAGTCCTAGCTATGAGTGCTGCATTTGATTTACATCTTGAACAGTTAGATGTAAAGACTGCTTTTCTTCATGGAGAACTTGAAGAAGAAATTTATATGCTCAAACTGGAAGGCTTTAAAGAATAAGGAAAAGAAAACTTGGTTTGTAGGTTGACCAAATCTCTGTACGGTCTAAAGCAGGTGCCAAGATGTTGATACAAGAGATTTGATTCCTTCATAATTAGCCTTGAATACAACAGACTGAGTTCAGACCATTGTACATACTACAAGAGGTTTGATGATAATGATTTCATCATTTTGTTGTAATATGTGGATGACATGTTAGTGGTATGCCCCAACAAAGATCAAGTCCAAGAATTGAAGGCACAGTTGGCTAGGGAGTTTGATATGAAGGACTCGGGACCTGCAAACAAGATTATAGGGATGCAAATTCACCGAGATAGAAAAGATAGGAAGGTTTGGCTTTCTCAAAAGAATTATCGAAGGAAGGTCTTGCTGCGCTTCAACATGAAAGATTGTAAGCCAATTTCTACCCCACTTCCTGTCAATTATAAATTATCCTCAGGTATGAGTATTAGCAATGAAGCAAAGAGGATGGAAATGTCTCGAGTATCGTATGCATCAGCGGTGGGAAGCCTTATGTATGCCATGATATGTACAAGACCGGACATTGCACAAGCAGTGGGAGTGATTAGTCGATTTATGGCAGATTCTGGTAGAGAGCATTGGAATACTATTAAGAGGATCCGAAGATACATCAAAGGAACCTCGGGTGTTGCATTATGATATGGAGGATCAAAATTCGTTGTCAGGAGTTATGTCGACTCAGATTTTGCAGGTGATCTTGATAAGAGAAAATCTATTACTGGCTATGTGTTTACACTTGCAGGAGGAGCGGTAAGCTGGTTATCCAAATTACAGATTGTTGTAGCTCTATCTACTACAGAAGCTGAATACATGGCAGCTACCCAAGCATGCAAGGAAGCAATTTTGATTCAAAGGTTAATAGAAGAAATCGGACACAAGCAGCGACAAATTAATGTGTATTGTGACAGTCAGAGTGCCTTGCACATTGCAACGAATCCAGCCTTTCATTCCAGGACAAAACACATAGGTGTTCAATATCACTTTGTTCGAGAAGTAGTAGAGGAAAGGAGTGTGGATATGCAGAAGATTCACACCAAAGACAACCTAGCAGATGTTATGACGAAGCCAATCAATGCTGACAATATTACATGGTGTCGATCCTCTTGTGGCCTATCAGAATTGTAAGCAACAAGGAATCGGCAAGATAGAGAGATTTTGAAAGCTCACCAAAAGTGACTTTAAGTGGGAGATTGTGAACGGATGGTGAAAGTAAAGCCACTTTTGTTGGCTTTTGGAAGTTCTGAATAATATGCAAGTAGCTTAGCGGTGGAAACAAAATCACTACAACAGAAAAGGGTTTTACCAGCGTTTTTTTTAGGCCTTCGCTAGCACTTTCGGGCACTAGCTATTTATCCGCTAGCAAAAAGGGGGGCAAAGTTCGCTAGCGCTAGAAAAGCCCCGACAAAGGTTCAAAATTGTCAGCGCTCTCTTGAAAAAACGTTGGTAAATGTTCACAATTGTCAGCGCTTTCTTAAAGTAGCACTGGCAAATGTTTACAACTGCCAGCGTTTTTTCAAGAGAGCGCTGACAATTTTTCACATTTGCCAGTGCTTTTTCAAGAGAGCGCTGACAATTCCCTTATTTTTTTTTTTATATATTTACTTTTGTTTTATCTATTTCCCCCTGCAAACCAATACAATTTGCAAAATCAACACAAGCAAAACCAGTAATGGATAATTAACATACAGATAATTCAAAACCAAACAGGTTATATATAATCATGTACATGCATGTAAAATTAGCAAAACCAACAATATGTTTATATATACAAGAGCAAAAACCAAAATTCTAGCACTACTAGCTTGATTGAAATTAACCCTTGATCAATTAATCCTTTATTTTCCCTTCAACAAAATCCTTGCTGCAACAATATCCAAATAAACATTGTTAAGTTCAAAATGGTATATAAACTCGAAGTGATCATCAAGGACACACTACATGCAATAGAACACCAATAGCACATATACCTTCATTCGATAAAATCAACAAATTAATGGCACCACTCTTGCTTGAGTTCGGTAAGGTGATCATCAGAGTATACCGGACATTTACGTTCAGGATAGTATCGCAATACAAAAATTAAATCAAGTTAATCATTAAAGTACGTACATTTCGAATATGGTCAAATGTGAGAGTAATTAAATATATAAACTGTTGGGGAGAAGGGAAGAATCCACACACACACACTACTGAAAACAGAGAAGATTTAGAGAGAAAAGATATATCAAGTTTGAGTATACATGAAGGTGACATGGAAATCCATAAAATTCTTCAAAACCAATTATATTACCACAAAACCATCTAAAGAAAGAATAAAAAACCAAAACTGTATCTGAGAGTCCAAAAGTCTAAAACAATTGCTAAAAAATAGAACAAGAGAGCTTCCAACATCCTCCCTGTCACAGCCAAAAACAAGATAAGCTACACATTCAAGAAACATGTTTTTCTATGATAAATTATAGCCAATGAGGCACTCAATTCAACTAAGGACTTTCATTGAATAAAATTGTTTCACTGTTGCATGTAATTGATAGATTAGTTTCAATTCTCATTTAGCATGCGGCTCGGATGTTGATGAACAATAAATTCCTGTTTTCATTTACTACAAGTTGATGCTGAAATTTGACTGATACACTAATAGCAATGCTTTTTCTTGTCTACTTGCAGTGTCAACCTTTGATTGAAGAATTATCAGCATCCCACTCTACAGATTTGCAGCAACATACTTATGAATTGCAAGCCCTTATGGGGTTGGATGCACAAGCTGTTGAAACAATAATGCCATGAGATGCAAGTTGTGAATCATCTAACTTGGTAAACTGTAGCATGTATTTCATAAGTTATATAGTCATCTGGATTATTTTAAAATATAGGTACAAACTCCTCAATAAGCTACACATCCAAAACCTACTCATTCCAGAACAAGGCTTCAAAGGCAACCTCAACCAGAAAAAAAACATGAGCAAATTGTATTCATAGTAGAAACTTTAATGAAAGAATCGAGAACAAGAGGCAATAACACAACCACCATACAACCTGTTCCGAACCAAGTCCGACCACACAAGACATAGAGACCAACTCTTTTATAGCACCCCAGCATTTAAATCAAAACACACAGCACCAAAATTATATCCAGTAAGCAATTATGATTGAGCAATCAAACAACAATAAAACCAAATTTCAAGCATAAAATGGGATTTCTAACAGGATTCCTTTTTTTTTTGGAAGGGATTTCTAATAATCAAAATCAAAAGAATAATAGCAGTAGTTGAGAAACTCAAAATCAAAATCAAAATCAAAAAAGGGGGAGAAACTCACAAATGTAGGTTAGTAGTTGAGAACCCAAGCAAAGAGGAGTGAACCCTCGCAATGGAAGCAACAATGGCAGCGAGAAGAGAGAGTAACGAGCAGGAAATTAATGGAAGGAAAGGGAGGGTTTGAGGGTTGCGGTGGTCCTTTTGGTGCAGCGAGCAGGACGATGGTGGCGTGGCGAGGGGCTTAGGGTCGCGGTGGTCCTTGGTGCATGAGAAAAACGATGGTGGCACGGTGAAGGGCTTAGGGTCACAGTAGTCCTTGTGGTGCACGAACAGAACGACGAGGGAGGGTTTGAGGGTCGCAGGAAGGAACAGGGAGCAGCTCTAGGCATGCGAGAGTAGTGTGTGAAAGTAATTAACTCTAATCCAGGTGGGAAATTGAAATATTAGAAAAGAGGAATTGCCAGAGAAAGCGCTAGTAAAGGCTCACAATTTGCTAGCGTTTTCTTAAGAAAGCGCTTGGAATACTCTTCCGCCTCATATTTTCTAGCGCTTCACGGGGAAATACTGGTGAAGGTAGCGTCAATTATTCTCTAATGTGTGGCGTAGTGAATGGTATGGGTAATGGTGGTTGGCAAAGAAGATGCATTTAATGCATTGCTTCAAGTTTTTCTATAAATAGAGAAGATTGCTCCTCCGAAAAATGAGAGACAAGCATCCCAGCCAAGAGTGAGTGTGAGAGAAAAAATCAGAGAGAGAGATAGTTTCTCTTGTGAGGTTTCACCTTGTGTGTATTCTTCTATATTCAAGAGAGGGTGTTATTGTTCTCTCTTTGTATTTAGAGAGAGGTCTTGTAATCTCTTCCACATAATGAAAATCTTCTACTATTGTCCCGTGGTTTTTCCCTTATCTGTTGAGGGTTTTCCACGTAAATATTATGTGTGTTCAGTTACTGTTTTCTCATCTCTTATTTTACCGCGTGATATTATTCTGTCACTCTGATATCCAACATTCCCGTAAGTTAAAGAGTTTAATTTAATTTTAGGTGTATATATAGGTGCAGGCTTTCCCTTACTGCTTTTTTGATAGATCTTCAATTGAATAAAAAGAAAATCTTCAACAAGGGAAAACTGAATAATATGAAGAAAAAGTCTAAAAAGCGAACTTTATAATTGATGATTAATTATGCATGGGAAGAAATCGTCAATAAAAAGCAATGATGCCTTCTTCATTTTTCTTCTCAAATCATAGAAAACCTTCTTGTTTTTGACTCATTTTAAACTCTCGTTGACATCCAAAACCCCTGTAAAATTCTTTGGTAGCACCACCACAGTCCATGCACAGGTCAATTGTAACTCTAAAACCCTTTTTGGTAGGACACGTTAATTCCATATAAAGAATGAGTTTATCCTAAAGTAGGATATGTGACTGGTTTGAAGTGCATCTTCTTGCGTCACGGATAAGCATCCTATGTATGTGTGAGTATATATATATATATATATATAGGGCCTGATTGGTCACTATAGTGCCTATATACTGGTAGGCCACACATCGTAGTCTCGCTAATTCATTATCAGAGACGTGAGCCTCTAATCAACAAAGATAGATTAGGAATTGGTGATTTTGAAAACGAAAATAATTTAGAAGAAGAAGAAGAAGTCTAACGAGCAAGGTATCCAATGAAGTTTGTCATTATGTGCTATTAAAATGAAGATGCTTCCATTTCCTTACGTATATGTCTTTGAAACTCATCACATGCATTCACACTTGGAACACTTATAAAATAATCTAATAAATAACATTGATTTTGGTGGGCCATCGGCCACCTCTTTCTCAGATAATAAGGCTCACATGGTTTGCACCTTGTTTGTGTACATATATTTATTTTCATGTTTCAGCAGGAATCAAAATACATAGTTGTTATTCTTGACCTAATTTTATAATTAATGTAATTACGAAATTTAATTTTTATTTCAAACTAATTATTTTATATTCTATCCGTAACAAAATATAAACAAAAATTGGCTCATCTAAGTTGTAATAAAATATAAGCAAAAATTGACGTTTTGCATCCCATTTAATGATTGTACACTAAAAATGCCCTTCATTTTATTGCATTTAATTGAAACAAGTTTCCATACAATACAATTAATATGAATAAACAAAGAGGGGTAATCTAGACAATGAAGTTGAACTTTTAAATGAGATTAACAACATTAAATGTGAATAAATAATTATCTTAATAAGTGTGAAGGTGGTTAAATTTGTTTATATTTCATTATGGAGGGAGTATATAAAATCGGTAACTGATATCAATACAATTAGTATGATTAATTATTATAAGATGATATTTTATTTTGGTTTAATTTCTATTTTTGCCATAAATACTAAAAAATTTATTAAAATTATTAAATAAAATATATTAATATATATTAAGATACTTCTACGAAACACATATTAATCAAATTACAAATAATAGAGACATTTATGCAAAACTATTAATTCTATTTTTAATTCTATTTAAACTATTAATTCTATTGAAAATAAAAAGTAACATTAGCAATAGCTCGGTTCCATTAACATTATTTGTACATTAGATTCTCTATCTGGATAATATATGCCATCAATTTGATCAAGCATTGAGACATGTTGGAGCTGTTGCTGTATAATTGAGTGTGTGTTTGAAAACATGATGAAGACCAACAGAATCACTTCTCCACTATGAAAATTACATACAGTACAAAAGTACTTCAAACTCTCAACTAAGAATTTCCAAATACTTGCTGAATATATGGTTCCATGATCATTGATAAATTGTCTCCTCACATGCTCCCCGCAAGTAGGGGTGGCAAAACGAACCAATCCGTTCCGTCCCGTCCCGCCGTTGGTTAGCCTAAAACGGGACGGGTTGACCCGCTTTAATAAAATGGGTTAGACCTCCTAACCCACTCCGTTTAGTGGCGGGTTGGCCGGTTGGCCCGCTAAAAGAAAAAACTATAAAAATGGATTGGCGGGTTGACTTGTCAAGAAATAAAAAAAATTAAAAATAATTATAAAAGATAGGAAATTAGGTATAAAAGGCGAAAATGGGTTGGCGGGTCAACCCGCCCCGCCCTACCTCAAACTATTAAAAAAAAAAAAAAAATAGATATAATTTTAGAATTGGCGGGTTGGCGGGCCAACCCGTCCTGCCTCTGACCCGCCTTCTTGGTGGGTTAAGCGAGGCGGGTCAAAAACGGATTAGTGGGTTGATAATCTCAACCCAACACGCCAAAATAGGTGGGTTAAACGGGTTGGCCCGTCGGGCCCAACCCATTTTGTCACCCCTACCCGCAAGAGTCTGCAAACTATTTGGCTAAATAAAAGGGATTGGTCGATGCTTGGTTAACCTTGGATAACCCACCTGTGGGTTTAACTTTTGATGTCATTTACACTTTACGGATACTACAAGAAATTTATCTTTTAGTAACAGACAAAATTTATCGCTATATATTTAAAATTTGTAGGCAAATGTAAAACTTACATTCACCTACGGCCGGTCCAACCTTTTATTATGAGCAACCAATACCAACGAGAAATGATTATCGCTATAGATTTTACCTACAGTCTACATATTTTTAGTTACAGATTTATTTGAATGTCAATAACCTTTACCTACGATCCATATACGATTTGACTGACACTATTACCTATAGCTATAATTTTAATGACTGATATTAAAAGTGTCTGTAGATATATGACAAATTTCTTGTAATGCCACTGTACGTGTATATGCTATATATACATACTTAAACCGGTATCAATTTAGTTACACTATATGCAAGAGGGAGGGGCCTCTAGTGTAGTGATGTCAGTGGATGTATATTACCTTTCAACATTTCTATAAAATATTTTAAATTTTAAACATGTAAGAATTTGTTAATAATTTGTATTAAGAATCATCTACCAATAATTATAAAAAAAATTGATTTATTTTCCACTCAAATTTGAGGATAAAAAACATTTTGTATGAGGTTGTTATACATATTTATTTATTTATTGATCTGAAACTCTCGGTATCCATAAATAACATTAGACTCCGATTAATTTGAGTCGAGCCTGAAAGACCCATTTAAGGAGGCAAAGCTCTCCCAATGAGTATTTTTTCTATTCACAAGACTCGAACCTGAAAACTTACATAAATGGAATCAAGTTCCTTATCACATAGACCAACATGTGTTGGTATACATATTTATTTAATAATATAGATTTTAATATCTTTAAATTATAGGAATTTTAATTTGAAGTCATATATTTTTAGGTATAATAAAAATTTTATACGACATATAAAATATTATTAAATTTAATTAACTAATTAATAAATTAATAGAAGAACTTTTTATTTTTAAAGTTTGAAACTATATTTTTTCTATAAGCATAAAATTATTAATTATATAATTATTGTATTATATTAGTTGACTAAATGATTAGTGAAACATCATAAAGTTAATTTACTAAATCAATTGTATTCAAATAACTATACTATATTTACCAGAAAAAAACTATGCTACAAAAAGAAGCTTTTAGCGACCACCAAATTTGGTCGCTAAATATGGAAATTCAGTCATTAAATCATTTAGCGACCGATTTAGTGACCATCAAAGGTGATAGTACGTAGAATGCCTAATCGCTAAATCGTTTGGTGGTCGCTGAATCGGTCACTAAACCGTTTAGCGGCCGATTTAGTGATCAAATTTTCATATTTAACAACCGATTTTTCATATTTAGCAATTAATTAAATTCGGAATAGGTCGCTCAAGTATGTTTTTTTTTTTGTAATCTTTAATTTATATCATTTATAATTTTTTAAAGACTTAATTATATTTTTGATCTCCTTATTATTGGTTAGGTACGATTTTGATCCTATAAATTTTTTTTAAGAGATATTTGGTCCATTTTGCACCTAATAGCAAAGCTGTTTCAAAAATATGGCAAAAACACAACTCTTGGAGAATAAATCCCACGTTATTTGGAATAAAAATAATCAAAGTGTAATACCAAAAAAATGATAATCCAAGTGCATATAAACTGAAAATATTTGAGTTCAAATTGTTTAAATTTTTTGAATAATATATGCATGGTAAATCTTAAGTTTAATACAAACTAATCCACACACTCTCAATCGAACCTATTCTTTAAAGATAATATGATATCAAAGCTATCCTAGATCCATTGTTATGTCATTCATCATATTATTCATGTATCAAGTCCAATAGTGATGGACGTGAGAGAGTTTTCTTTTTTGTTTTTTTGAAATATGTGTATAAAAAGAAGATAAAAAGTAAGTGAGAAATAAAAATAAACACATACAATAATTGTGTTAAGGGTTAAATAATTTTAATGATATGATGTGACAATTTAATATGATTGGTAGATAATAAACTCATAACTAATCTCGTTGGCTCTCTAACTTTTTATTAATTATGAAGTACAATTGTAAAATAGTTATCATATCATTATTTTTTCATGGAGATTTCAAGAAAGTTGTGACCTAACCGTTCATAATTTGTGCTAACATTTAAAACATCATTTTTTGCATTTAATTTAATATGAGTTTAATTGTTATACATTGATAGTGTAAAATTTTTTATACTATCAACCAATCAGAAATCATAATAAGAGTGACTTTTAAGGTAATTAGGATAAAAGTTAAACATTTTTATTGATGTGATAGTTTATGATTGCTTGATAGTGTAAAAAAATTTTTACACTGACAATACATGTCAATTAAATCCATTTAATATTTTTATTTTTATGTTAATTTTGGAATAATTATTTGTGTGTTTTTATATAATATCATAATCATGTATTATTCTCTAGTTTTAAAAATTTGCCGTATGTTGATATATCCATATTATATTGCATTTGTGTGTTTTATCGGTTCTTCCAATTCATTTTATCTGCATGTATATTTCCTTACATATAAATATAAAAATGTGAACTTGATTATCTAGTTTTATGCATTTAAGAATTATTTATTATGCATTTTGTTTGTATGAATTAAGTATAGAATGTAACTATTATTTTATTATGCATTTTATTTGTATGGTGGGGAAGGAGTTATCTCTTGGAATCATGTTTATAGGGAAGCAAACCAAATAGTTGATGCTCCGGAAAAACATGGCCTTTCTTTAGATATGAGTTGTAGGATTTTGATGTTTCACCTACTTTTATTTTCAATGCCTTAAGGGCAAATGTTGTAGGTATCTTGTTCTCAAGAGGGTTTTAATGTTTTTGTTGGGGGTGTTGACTGTTTTCCCCATTTTTATCATTAAAAAAAAGTAGAGGACTTGATCTCTCTTATTATTTTGGTGTGGTTCCAAATAAAAAATTCTATCTTTCTCATCTATATGATCTAAAAAGACCCTCCGAGTTTAATCTCTCCTATAGGATTTTGTTAATGAGTGTATTTAAGGCACGTGATACAAATTAAAAATAACATATATTATGCACTCTAGCAGTGTTATCAATCTCGAACTGGTTATCGATTCGGTCATAGCACTGGATCAATGGATCATCGATTAAACTGCATGAATCGGTATATATCAAATTTGTAAATTTTGTACTAATGGCAAAATTCCTCTTCACCTAGGATCTGACATCGAATCCACACTTATACTTTTTTATGTACTTTTACAAGTATACAAAATAATTAGAACAAACATGACTTGCTTGATTCTAGATTGGCATGTTCGAGTCACCGGTTTTCACCAAAATAGATCGAGTGAAACCGATTCTTACCGAGTTGAGGTTAGATGGTCGAGTCATGAGTCAACTAATTGGACCGACCCGACCCGAATTTAACAACATTACATCTTAGACATGTTATATAGAACACAGAAGCAAGTGTGCACTTAAATGTGTTCTCTCACACTATTATTTTTTTAGTTTTAATTATAGGCTACCATCCCAAAAATGTAAAACACAAATGAGGGGTTGGAAATCGGATTTGGATCCTCTAACTTTAGGACGAGAAAGTCACCTACCTTTCTCTTTGTCTCTGTCTTTATTCATTTTCTCTCTCATCTTGCTTTTTCATTTTTAATTACCGTTTTCTCTCCTCTATAGATACAAAGTTATCGTAACTTTTTTATCGTAAAGTTAGAGGATCTGGATCCGGTAGAAACCTGAAGTGCTTATGCCTTTGATGGGGCTGCACACATGTCAACATGGGTTGGATTTGGGAGAAATTAAAGTCCAATGATATCCAACGAGCTTGGGCTGGGTTGTGATCGAGTTGGTAGAATACTATCCAAATTAACTCGATGATCCTGACCAGTGTAAAAATTTATGTTAAAATAAGTTAAACTCATGAGTCATGATTACTACAATATTATTATATTATATTATATTGTTTATAACAAACTACTTCTTATGCCCAACACATGTCAGCACACCAAAATCCTAACTAACAATTCAGTGAACAAATTCATCCCATCCTACAGGTCTCCTAATGGACCTTTTGGGCCTCATCTTAGCCCCAAGCTCATGAAGGCCTTCACCATTCAGCATATCAGCTATATCCTAAATGGCTAACTATTTTAAGAGAATTGCATCTTACATTACCCCATTTACCAGTAAATATTCAATTTGACATCTAAAATTATAGGATCATATCAATTTAATCTCACACATTATCAATATTTCAAATAATCATTGGAATTTTAAAATGTAGCAAATGCATCCCTGACATTATTCACTTAGTTTCAAATGCATCACTGACATTACCAACTTAATGTTATTATAGTCCATGTAAATATCAACGGAGGGACGAATCTGATTAACTTTCTTCAATTCTAGGGATCATTTTTGAATATTGATAATGTGGGGGACTAAGTTAATACGATCCTACAATTTCAGGGACCAAATTGAGTATTTACTCCCCCATTTAGTCATCCACCACCACATTTTTATTTTTATTTTTTTTTATTCCCGAGATACTCCTATCTACACCACCTCATTATGCGTCAAAGAAATTGTGTTCTTGCAATTAGTTTCCGGAATACAAAAAAATTGTGTTCCGGCAATTAGTTGCCAGAATACATAAAAATTAGTATTTTGGAATTTTTCAAGGTTTTTGACCTACCGGCATTTAGTTTTGGGAATACAAAAAAAGGCATGTTTCGGCAATTAGTTGCCGAAATACAAAAAAATTGTGTTCCGAAATTTTTCAAATTTTTTTGATCTACCGGGAATTAGTTGCCGGAATACAAAAAAACATGGATGTATTCCGGCAACTAATTGCTGTAAGACAAATTTTTTGTATTCCAGCAATTGTCGGAACACATTCGAAAAATTTGTATTCCAGCAATTGTCGGAACACATTCGAAAAAGGGTTTTTGTTTTTTCACCTATAAAAACCAATAAGTGTGGTGGTGGATGTGTAAGTGGGGTGGTGTATGTAGCAACTCCCCTGTTTTAATTAGGCTTGTTAGTGGCTTTAGGTTCTGTCTGTTTCACTTTTCAAATTAGTTCTCTTTTTTTATCATGCTTCAAATTAGTTCTCTACATTAAAATTTTTAAAATTTTAATTTTCGAAAGTTATTAAACATATCAAATTACTGGTATATTTAATTACAAATGAAAAACGTAATTCACAACTCTCTGGAAAAAAATTCATTTCTGTTTGGCCAAATTATATTTTTCGTATAAATATCCTAGTGTCAACAAAAATGGTCGACAACCAGACCAAGTTAGTTAATCAGCCAATTTATACGCAAATTGAGTTTAAACCATCAGATTAATATCAATAAAAAGTCAAGATTAAAAAAAAGGGTATCAAGATACAGAATTACGAAAACATCAATTAAAATAAAATTCAGGCATAAAAAATTTGAAAGCTTTAGAGGGAACTTGAAAGATATAATTATGAAGGAGTCGAAATTTGAGATGAAAGCTATATCGTTATATTTGGAAATGAAAGTGAAAAGACCAAAGGATAACCTATCAATCTATCAAAAAGTAGAGAAATTGGATATCTTTTGAATTTCTTAAATCGAATGGGGATAGCTTGCCTATGACTAAATTATAAAAGTAAATTAAGTTGAGATGTATACAATTTGCTTTAGACATCATGTGATTATATATAAAAAAAAAAATCACTTCTGAAGAAATTTTTTCTATATATTATCACTGCAACTTAATCATTTTTGGTAAATTTGCCATTTCACTTTCATGAATAGTTTCTGTGAACCACAATGAAATTGCCAATTTGCCATTTTGAAATAAGTTCAGACAAGCCTCACAAGAAGAATGTCATTATGGGCCGTTATGAATGCTAATCCTCATTGGGGCTACTTGTCCTTTACACACACACACACACACACAACTTCTTTACTATTTGAGTATAGCTAAATCTTGTTATTTGTACATTTGTATTATTAACGAACATGACAGATGTTCGGGATATTTATCAATCGATCCAAACCAATACAAACCGTAAAAATCGAATCGAAAAATCGAAAACCGAACAATCTGAAAATCGAAAAAACTGCTTTTTCCATTGGATTAGATCGGATTTCAGATCCCCCTAGTGAAAACTGATCCAATCCAATTCAAAATGACATACTATATATATATATATATACATATTATTATTTTTGAAATTATAGTACTATTCATACTTAAGCATTGTTTTTCATACTTTTATGAACAAATACCTTCATTCTCTTTAATATTTTTGTTGGAGTTGTCAAATACTAGATTTATTGGATTTTGTATAGTTATTAATGTACATAGGAATAAATAGTCATTCATGTTCTAGAAGATTTCATGTATGTAGTTAGGAACTAAAGCTGCATTGATTCTAGTATATACAAGTTTAATGTTTGTATTCGATGTAATATAATTATGTAAAGATGTATCGATAAAAACCGAATTATCCAATCCAATCCAAACTATATTTGATTGGATCAGATTTTTTTAAGGAACCAAACCGATCCAATCCAAACCGCAAGTTGTTTTCATCTTTGGATCGGATGGTTTTTTGACTCAAAACCGATCCAATCTAATCTGCGAACATCCCTAAAAGATGTGAGCTAACAAGTTCTTACAAATAAATATATAAACTGAAATAAATAAAATAAACAAATAAAAGGTTAACAACATAGATAATTGCTTATAACATGTGGCGTATGCAAAACATTGTCCTTATATTTTATCATAATAATAATAATGTGAATATCTTTAAAAATTTAAAAGATTTTTCTAGAATAATATTATTATTCTGTATACTGATACCAACAAAAATATTATCAGCTCTCATATAATAAAAAAAGAAAAAGAAGAAAGGAAGGTTTTTTAAAATGTATTCGGCACAACACAAATAACTTTTAGCTTTTCTATTGATTTCACCAATGGCAATCAAAACCAAAAGGAAGAAGACTTTTTTCCTTCTTTTCCTCACGCATGCCAATCTTATTTTTATATCCTCCCATTTATGTAGTTCATAAAGTTGCTCTCGCCCGCTTATTCAATGCAAATGCATTGTTAATTACACTTTGAAACAAAATGAAAATGGAATTAAAAATATTTCAGTGCCATAAAAAGAAAAGGTATATGTTAATGTAGAGATCGAATTAATCAAGAGCATCAAATAACAACCAAATGGAATCAAAATATCAACAAAAATATTAGAAAAATAAATAGTCATAGTAAATAAATGGCAATAAATAAAGTGGTTTAGATATTTTTTTTAAAACTTAGAAAAATAATTATCTTGGATGAAATATCCAAAACAAGTGCGGTGGGAGAAGATTATTCTTACCAACCAATGGTAAGCATGTAGACGTAGAAGAATGCAAGTTCGAATTTTAATGATAAATATTATAGTTAGGAAATTATGAAAATCAAGAGTTAATTTACTGTTTTAAGCAGTCGATCGGAAATTAATCTCATAATCGATTCAAAAGATCAAAACTTACAAGATACTCGGTATGCCGCTAAGCAGTCAAGGACCTAATTACGGTACTTCATACAAGAAAGATTATTCTCTTAAAATTTTGATACGCGTACTCTGCTTTCACACAATCGTTAGCGTCTTTGCAATTTGCATAACCAAGTCAGTGCATTTGTGTACGAATGAAAACATTACTAGCATTAAAATAATAAGGTTGTCGCAGAAAGATCTTTGCTGCTACCGCAGATCACTGAATAGTGCCTAAATTACATGTGCATGAACGACTACAATGGCGCCGAGTTAGGCTTATAATCAATCATATACAGTTCATGGAAAATCCAACCCTATACTGTCAACATTTAACCCAGTTGAGTTTTTTTTTTTTTTTTTTTTTAAATTCTTAATCCAGTGAAACCCTTTGGTTATTTGTATAATAAATTGGGTACCAAAATTCGATAACAAAATTCTTGGTTAATGTAAATGAAAAACGTGATTAATAAAGTGTTGAGCTTGATAAATGGATATACAATATGTCACAACTCATTAATCATCTACTGAACTTCATTAACCACGTTTTTTAGTGTCATTAACCACATTTTTTAAATGTATTATTACATGTATATTTGATCATCTGAAAATCATGATTAACGACGTTCAAAATCGTAATTAATGAAGTTCAGTGAGTGGTTAGTGAATTATGACACCTTATATATTCATTAACCAAACTCAACACTTCATTAACCACGTTTTTGAACTACATTAACCACGAATTTTGTTGTCGAATTTTGGTATCCCAAATTGTTGTACAAATAACAAATCTGTTTTGTTTATGAAGGCCAATCTAACTTAAGCCGGGGAACTCTCTTACTTGTTAAATGTTAAAAAAAATAAAAAATAAAAATAAAGAAAAATATCATTAAGAGGAATAAAGTTCTGTTATCCCATTTTTCTATCTTATTTTTTGTCACCCTCCATTCATATTTTGATACATCAATTTAAATACTAGTAAGATATAAGATTTTAATTAACATGTCAAAATATGAGATTTGGATTCCGTGACTTTGAGATTTGATACCTTTAGTGCCTTTAGGCATTTTTTGGAAAGAGAAAGATGAGAAAGAAAATAAGATAAGATGAGAGAGTGTGTCAAATGAGAGAGAGAATAACTAAAGGCACCAAAGGTCAAATGCCTCAAAGTCACTTAATCCATTCCCCAAAATATGAGTGGAAAGAGACTGGAAATGAGACATGAAATGAGACACCAGATTTATTTATTCCTTTAAGAGAGATGAAGATCTGTTATCGCATTTTGATTTTACACAACCTGTCCCCAATACTATCTTGTCACACCAATAAAAAAATTTAAAGAAATGTTTTTTGGACAATAAAATGGGATACAACATGTTGTCTCTTTGTTTTTTAATGTATTTTTGAATTGTGTGCATACAAAAAAGATAAAAAATAAATAAGAGATAAAAATAAATATATACGACGTACCATATCCAAAACCCAATTTTCAAATAACACAACTGAAATTTTGTGTAATGGTAGTAGTAAGCAAAGTGACGTGGCAAGATAATATTGTGAGAGAAGGTATCTCACACCTAACTCACGGAAGATCTTCATTCCTATTAGAGAGAACCAACAGTAAAGGTTTCAATCTCTTTGGCTTACTTCTCATAAGAGTTTCTTTCTCAGTCATGTTTCCTTCTTTTCCAGCTTAAACACTACCAACCTTTCACAACTCTCTGCCTCCTTTATCTCTTTCTTTCTGTCTACCTTTGCCTATCCTACACCTTGCTTTAACCATGATTACTGGTAAGGATATTTACGATGTTTTTGCTGCTATTGTGCCCTTGTATGTGGCTATGATATTAGCATATGGTTCAGTTCGGTGGTGGAAAATCTTCACACCTGATCAATGCTCTGGCATAAACCGCTTTGTTGCTGTATTTGCAGTTCCGCTGCTTTCTTTCCACTTCATATCCTCCAATGACCCTTATGCTATGAATTACCACTTCATAGCAGCTGACTCTCTTCAAAAAATTGTCATTTTGACTGCTCTTTTTCTATGGAACACCTTCACAAAACGTGGCAGCCTTGACTGGACCATCACCCTCTTCTCACTTTCCACTCTTCCAAACACACTTGTCATGGGAATCCCTCTTTTAAAGGCTATGTATGGAGATTTTTCAGGAAGTCTTATGGTCCAAATCGTGGTTTTGCAAAGTGTTATATGGTACACTCTCATGCTGTTCATGTTTGAATATAGAGGTGCTAAGCTCCTCATCACAGAGCAGTTCCCTGAGACTGCAGGGTCCATAACCTCTTTCCGGGTTGATTCAGATGTTGTCTCACTCAATGGTAGAGAGCCACTGCAAACTGATGCAGAAATAGGAGAAGATGGAAAACTTCATGTGTTGGTTAAGAGATCAGCTGCTTCGTCTATGGTATCTTCTTTCAACAAGTCGCATTTAACTTCTATGACACCTAGAGCATCAAATCTTACTGGGGTTGAGATCTATTCGGTTCAGTCATCCAGAGAACCAACCCCGAGAGCTTCAAGTTTTAATCAAACAGATTTTTATGCCATGTTTGCTAGTAAAGCACCGAGTCCAAAACACGGGTACACAAATAGTTTCCAAAGTAATGGTTTTGGTGACGTGTACTCACTGCAATCTTCAAAAGGGGCAACACCTAGGGCTTCGAATTTTGAAGAGGAGACTTTGAAGATGCATAAGAAAAGGGGAGGGAGAAGCATGAGTGGTGAGTTGTTTAATGGTGGTTTGGTTTCTTCTTACCCGCCTCCAAACCCCATGTTTTCAGGGTCTACAAGTGGTGCCTGCACAAAAAAGAAAGATAGCAGTGGTGGTAGTGGTGGTGGTCCTAATAATAAGGAGTTACACATGTTTGTTTGGAGTTCAAGCGCATCCCCAGTTTCTGAAGGGAATCTGAGACATGCAGTTAATAGAGCTGCCTCTACCGACTTTGGGACCATTGATCCTTCCAAGGCTGTTCCACACGAAACTGTTGCCTCAAAAGGTAACCCCATATATATAATCAATCATATACATATCATAAATTATATGGGAAATATATGGTTCCACACATGGGTCTGGTTTTTCTCCTTCTAGCTTCTCTTTTACCTCCGGAACTTCAATTTTTGTTTTCTTTGGAGTAGAATTTAATTGCATTAATCCCCATAATAATTTTCTTATAGAAGCATTTGGCATGAATTTTGAATGTCTCGTATATATATTCTGCATGCAGCTGTGCATGAATTACTTGAGAACATGAGTCCCGGTCGCAGAGGGAGTGGAGACAGGGAGCTTGAAATAGAGGAAGGAACCAAATTCCCTACGAGCGGGTCTCCATATACTTGCCAGAAGAAGGTGGACATGGAAGAAGGCGATGCAAACAAAAAGCAACAGATGCCACCTGCTAGTGTCATGACAAGGCTCATCCTCATCATGGTTTGGAGGAAGCTCATAAGAAATCCTAATACCTACTCAAGTCTTTTGGGACTTATATGGTCTCTCATATCATATAGGTGTGTATCCTAAGAATCTCTTAATTTGCTTCTGTCTTTAATTTGTGCTGGTGCCCCTAAATGAAGAGAAGCACCCAAAAACTTCTTCAATTGTTTTCAACTGAAATCTTCCTCTTAGATTAGATCACCATCTCATAATTTTCAAATTGAAAAAAAAAGAGTCTATTTATTGCTGCCACATTTCTAATCAAGAACGTTCTGAGGTGATAAAACTACCGTTAAACACATTATAAACAAATAAAAAAAATTATAGAAAGAATGTTAAAATAATTGGATCTAATTTCACTGCAAAAGCTAACTCATAAATTAAGGGTTGTCAAGTTATTATAAATGTTTCTTCACTTTTATTTCCATTACATGTGAGACTTGTTTATTTTCTAACAAAGAGTCTACCTAAACCTACACTGGGTTTAGCTATTTCATGATAATGTTTTTTTTTTTTTCCTTATGACTAAAATCTTTTCTTTATTTTCTTTTCTTTATTGTCTAGTGCTGTTCATTAATCGTTTGCTTGTGTGCATGCATGCAGGTGGCACATCGAAATGCCGTCTATTGTAAAAGGTTCCATCTCAATCCTGTCTGATGCCGGTCTGGGAATGGCCATGTTCAGCCTAGGTACTTGTCTTGAACCTTAATTAACCCCCCCTCTCCTTTTTGTTCTATATATATATATATATATATATATATATATATATATATATATATATATATATGTGCTAAAAAAAGTTATGTTAATGATATGCATGGGAACCATTTGTAATATAATATATAATGCTTTCTTAAGCAGGTCTGTTCATGGCATTGCAACCCAAGCTCATTGCCTGTGGAAAATCTGTGGCAGCATTTTCTATGGCTGTTAGGTTCTTGACAGGTCCAGCTGTGATTGCCGCAACCTCGATAGGCATCGGTATCCGTGGAGTTCTTTTACATGTTGCAATTGTTCAGGTGAAACGAAACCGAAATTTTTCTTTAAAATTGAACTTATCCCAAAAATGATCAATAAATAATATATCCATCTTTGAGTTAATTAATAAAAGGAATATATTCAACGATGCATAATTGTTTATATATGACACCACATCTAATTTTTGCAGGCTGCTCTTCCCCAAGGTATCGTTCCCTTTGTGTTTGCCAAAGAATACAATCTCCACGCAGATATACTCAGCACAGCGTAAGTTTTTTTCTCTCCCCACTTACACTTGTTGAAAAATGCACTAGGTGCAATGTGATTTATGTGAATTTTAGCTAGGCATCGAAATCAAAATAAACTCTAAATTAAAAGAGAATTTGCAAATTGTGCAGGGTTATATTTGGAATGCTGGTTGCATTGCCCATAACAATACTCTACTACGTGCTTCTTGGAGTCTAAACTATCTCTTGGGAGGCAAAAGCAATAGAAAAGATGTATGATGCTCTCACTATACGTAAATCCAAGTCACGTTCATGCGGGATGGACGGAAGGAAATGTAGAAGATATTGGATTTTAGTGAAGGAAACATAAATTATATACATTAATTATAGCACAGTGCTATATGTATTAATTGTTCCAAATTTATAGCCCACTCTTCAGTCTCTATATTTTTTATTGGAAAAATATTTTAGTTAGATAGGAAAGCATGAGACTAGGGACGAGAGAGCTTGAGAGGTCAATATTTTTTATTTATTTTTGGAAACACTAATATCAATGTAGCAAATTGCTCGTTTTTTCCTCTCCCATTTTGCCAGTTGATGTCAAATCCAGACTTAAATATTATACTTGTGCCTTTTGTCTTTACTTGCTACATGTTGGACTTCCAAATGAGCTTAACACTCATGATTCCTTTGAACCTCACAAAAAAGAAACCCATTGAGTACTTAAGAGTTTAATTTTCCACGATGTTGACCTCCTCTTGGTATTGTTAACTCCAGTTATTTTTTTCTTCGGCTAGTAGATTTTTAATGGTGTAACTCATTCATATCAGATCATTATTTTTTATTATTTTAAGTAATTCCTCATTATGATAGTGCAACTAAAAAAGTTAGAGTGAAGCAGTGACTTCTATAAGCGATAATACTTGCAAAATATCATGTTACTGATATTCTAATGATGCTATTATATAAGAATTAATTCTTATTTCTTAACCAACCCATTGAAATGCTCTAATGTAAACTTCTAAATTTCTTCATTAGTATTAGAGCCTGTTTGGTAAAATTAGCTGTTAGCGGATAAGCTAGCGGATAGCGGATGAGGTAACTGATAACGGATAGCGGATAAGCTAACTTATTTTTTATGGAAGTGTTTGGTAAAACTAGCGGTTGAACTAGCTGAAAAATATAAAAAGACATAAAATGACATCTTCATTAATGATTTTACATAAAAGAGAGAGAAGAGAATAAAGGTAGGATTAAATGTAGATAATAAGGATAAAAGTGGAAAGAAAAATGAAACTCTATAAGCTATAAGTTTAAACGCTACTTCAAATAGCGTCTGGAAAAAACGTTATAAGCTCGTGACAGAAGCGCTTACCAAACGGGGATTACTTTATCATCTGCTATAAGCTCGTAGAAGTGTCTCGTCAAACAGGATCTTAAAAAAAATTGAAAAGGTCTGCTCGGAACAAAAAAAGGTCTTATTAATTTAAAATAAGAGTTTTTTCAATTGGAGATTTGAACGGGAGAGATAACGGTAACATGAACTATTTAAAATGGCTGGACTCTAATTATTAAAAAACCAAAACTCATGGCACCCGATAGCCGAGATTTATCTTAATATATTAATCTTCACATAATATATCGGGCTTGACTTATACTCTACTTCTATGTTCTGATTTATTTTTCTTTTATGAGACAAGTATAATTTTATGGATTTAATTGGTTATGAATTTTTTAGTACAAATTTTTTTATACTGTCAATCAATTATAAATTATTATATCAACTAAAATGTTATTTTTTTTATCCGAACAACCTTAAAAGTTACTCAGATCATGACTTTTAATTGGTTGACAGTTTAAAAAATTTTACACTAACAATACATACCAATTAAACTCGAATTTTATATGTCTGAAGAGGCCTAACTTTTGAATATTTGTATATGAAGGGAATACATTCGGAATAGCTAGCATGGTAACATTGGCTTTTCCAATAAATTTTTGTTTTATAAAGGAATGCTTCAGTTGTTGTGGTCAATTTTGAGTAAAAGCACGGTGGCTTCATTGCATCGTTCCACCGGTTGCTTTTTTCAGAAGAGTTTGGTTATAGAACCTATTTGGCTCGTCCCTTCTATGAATTTATAGCGGATGAGAAAGTAGTCCCGTTTGACAAACGCCTCTGTCACGAGCTTATAATGTTTTTTCACGAGCATATAGCGTTTTCTCCCGACATTACTTGAAGTAGAGTTTGAGCTTATAGAGTTTCATTTTTCCCCCCCACTTTTATCCTTATTATCTTAATTTAATTCTACATTTATGATATTCTCTCTCTTAAAATCATTAATGAAGATGTACTTTTATGTCATTTTATATTTTTCAGCTAGTTCAACCGCTAGTGTTACTAAACACTTCCGCACAAAATAAGCTAACTTATCCATTATCAGCTGCCTCATCCGCTATCCTTTATAAGCTATCCGCTATCAACTAGCTTATGTGCTAACAGCTAGTTTTATTAAATAGGCTCGTACTCTCCTTGGGATCTTGTTCAACCTAAATAAATACTGAACGCTTCAGCCTTTAGCCATGTGACTTACAGATGATATTAATTCATGTTACCTTGATATTATATGAGATGTTCCAAAAGTTCAATTTCTTAAAGTTTCAAGGAATTGTCTTGTTCTAAGTCAACCAATTCATGTCACAGTTAAATATATCCAAATGAATAATATGCCCATCAAGCTTGGGTGATTCGAGCAATCGACTAAATTATAATTATCCATAACAATAATATCAGTCTTGCAGAATTTCATCTATTCATTCCATATATAGAGCTGGTTTTAATGTATTGTGTGAGTATAAACGTGGAAAGGTTTTAATGCGACTAATTATAATGTTATTGGTTAAAAATATGGATTTTTTTATCTTGTACAATGTTGTACATGTTAACAAACTCAATAATAACAATTATTTATTGAAAAATTAAGCATCTTATTTTTTAAAGTATAAAATATACAAATTCTCATATGAATTTATTCTTTTAAAATCCTTAACCCGTGCAAGTGTGCAACGTTGCACAGAATAGAAAAACTCTAAAAATATAAACATTTATTTGATTATTAATTTTTCGACGTGCATGTATCAGAAAGACGAAGTTATATTAATGTCGATGGTACCTAAACTGAATCTCCAGTAATCACCACAAGGAAACCTCATATATTCGGTGATTTGTTTAACATTAATTGGAAAAATACAATGAGCCTGTGGGCTTAAATTTGAAGTTTGAACATTACGTACATTTGTTGACCAAGAAAGTTTCTTGGAAATGATACAACGGACAATTTGATTAAATCATTATCCCAAGTAGATACTGATGAATTTAAGAGAGAGATGAAGAGAATCATTTGTATTCGGAACATGACCCCAAAAAATCCACTGATCAAACTAATGAGATTAGATCAGAAACATTACATGTGCTTAGGTTCCTTATAATTTCAGCGAGATGATACCTCCCTATAAGGATGAACCTGTGCGTGTGCCATGATAGGATTTAAGAAACATACAAGCACCGTAATGGTAGATTAAAAGAAGGATTGGTTTTATATCAATTTATTTGTGAGATTAACATGTTGTGTTAGTCTCTGATCACGTGGGAGTCCAAATGGGTGTCTTGTCTCATTTTTTAATTTCTAATTTAGAAGCTAACAGATTGGGATTGGCAGCACTGCACATGAAGGTTGTCCTAGTTCCCGGTACCTTTCAGACATTTCTTCAATAAACTAAGAGTTTAACAGTTTGTGTAAACACTAGGGTGGACATAATGCATCCACTGGCAGCAGGAGCTCTGGCCCATGTGGGGAACGCCTCTCTGTTTCTTTGTTGGTCTGTGGGTGCTTACGTGCTTTGTGTCTAGGTGTGAATCAATCTATATTTAGGGTAGCTTGGAGGTTGCTGGTGCTTCGAATTAATACATCTATCTATACATATTTATACACACGTTACAGTATATTTATACCGTTTTAATATCCCATTGTAGCTAGGTCCACCTCATTTTTGGAACACATCCACTTCGATTCTATTACATACCCAAGATGTGAAGTGATGTGTTTCTTGCATATGTACGAGAAGCATTTTCCCTGGTGATTGTGCATGTACACGCACCATGGAGACTTGCGTTTTTTCTTTGTTCTTGGAAACCTCATTACATATTAAATACTTCAAACGACAAATTCTTTTGGTCTATATTTCAAAATAACCAAATAAGATAGTTTTCACAAGAGGAGAAATTTTCATTACTTGTTTCTTGAGGAATCCTACTAGCTATAAGAAGCCCTCGGTACATCAATGAATTTAGATGGTTATTTTAGACGAAATTTATCAAGAACAGTGATCTTGGAGCATAAATGATTTGAATGGTTTTTTTTTTTCTTTCTTTATATTAATTCATGCTAAATGATTGGAAAACTTCGCCCAGGTTTTTTCTGTGAAGGGAGTAAGACTAAGAACCCCACTTTCCCAAAACTAATGCAAAGGACGTAGCATTTGATTAAAGATACATGCATATATTCCAACTTATCAGGAGCTTGAAGCAGGGTTTTCTTCGAGTAGCTTTACGTTTTCTCATGTGGAGAATGAGGTTTGCAACATTTTCCTCTACTACACATTGTTAACGTCCCTTAACTATTCACTTGGTAGTCTAAAATAACGAAAACTAAACAAACCAAGGTTGCAGCGCATTTGCAAGCTTAGAGAACCCATTTCTACTGAAAACATACTATATGCAACCTCATGAATTGGCGTTCGGAATTGATTACAGGGTTCCCGATTGGTATAGAAGTTGCAAGCACTAACCTAACCTCAACAACCGAAGAAAATAATATAAGATCGTATAGTTTGTTCTCCAATAAAAATTTATATATGAAAGGTCACATTAGGTGCTACAAATTATAAAGACCACACATAATTGCATTCTTGGTAGAAATGAAATTGAGATTTAACCCTCTTCCCCATGAGGATATATAGCAAATTGAGATAACTGTAGAAGCCTAAAAGCATTTCTGTTCTCTGTTACAATTACAAAATGCAGCAGTAGCTCCTAATACAGAAGCCAGAGAAAGCTGAAGCTTATTGAAGAATCCAGCAAATTATTCATTTACATATGAGGTTCCAGCAAATTATTCATTTACAGATGAGGTTCCAACTCTAGCGGCAGTTGCCTACTGGCATAGAACCATGTATCCTACCTAGTACGTGTTTAATCATCTGTATGTCATATCATCTAGTGTAATGCAGTGTTAGGAATTTTGCTAGACGGATTCTGCACTGTAATGTCCATCATGGGCACTGCCATTTTCTATGCTAAGTTTAGATTTTGGAAAAGTGGAGGCCTGCAACCCATAACTATTATAGTTATTTGGACCCTTAACTTTCTTGTTGAAAGTGAAATGCTAATATATTCACAGAAGAAACAAAGATTGTATCAAATATGACCAAAGGCTTCTTGGCCCGACTCTATCAACAGAGAAAACTGTTGGAAATTTAAACTTGATCCACATTTAATTAATTAGTATTCATGTATTTTAGGTTCATAGTATTTTTCCTATGCATGTATAGATTCAAGAACTTACAGTTTCTAGGAATTGTAGTTTCAATGCATGTGCTTAAATCCATTGTATCACATATATCATGAGGTGCCTAGAGCATTTATTCCTCTTATTTCCTTCAAAAACAAAGCTTATTCCTCTTTTTTTGGGGTATAAAAAGCATATTCCTCTTTAACAGTGCACCAGTGCTTCACACCTAACTATTTAAATTATGAAATAGCAATCGTACTTGCATTCTTCACACCCAACATTATGTACCATCATGAAAGGAAGAAAAGAAAAAACGAGAATGACCTCTGTGTTTGGAACATTGGAGGTTAGTATTCTTAAATCAGCACTAAATTTTATAACGTGTTTAAAACAACCTATTAAAACAATAAAGAAGTGGTCCCTATACCATTCAACAGAATAGGTTCTATGCATTCTAGTATTCTGAAAGAAACTGAAACTGAAATTCTTTTTACAGACAAAATCACTCTACAATTAAAAGAGTGATAATACATGTCACTTACCCTAGAAGCACCAGACCACTAAAGCAAGAATCCAAGAATAGCTGATGTGAGAATCACCAATATGTTCCTGAAGTTCCAATCAGAGGAAAGTACATCTGGAGGGTCTAAGCAGGGTAACATAGCAGCCAAGAAGAACAAAGTAATAGGTGTTGTTTTCCACATCAATTTGTTGATCAGTGCACAAACTAGGCACTGGCAAGGAGAGAAAATTTTCTGATGCAAATCAGCATTGGAAATTGGGAGGAGAGACCTAGGTTATATAATATAAAGATATAAGAAATTACTTATGAAAGGCTAAGAGAATAAGTAAATAGTTACTCACGTCAAAGGTGTCCAGTTCTCTTGCTGCTGCAGTCTGGACCAGAGGATGAACCAAATACAGCACTAGGTACAATCCACGCCAATGCTACACAGGCACCAAATACATGGAAATGCATATCAGTCACTGTAGCCACAGCAACACCAATAGATACCGCCATTAATGCTAAAGCCTGTAAAGTTTCAACTCCTATAGTAAGCATTTCAATCTAAAATGAAATAAGCACAAAAATTCTGAATTCTTGAGTCAATCATGGAGAAACTATAATGCTCTTAAAGGTGAAGACTTTATTCATTTAATTGCTTGTTTTAAGATAGATGATCCATATTTGACACATAATTGACTTCCTCCCATCATTTATAAACAATATTGCAACTTCCTAGGGAGAACAAGCGAACAACGTGAAACTTATTTATGAGATATAGAATACACGGAACATTGTGGCTAGAGAGCATAGGCTAGCTAAATCAAACAATGCTTTTCAAATGGCATGATGTTAAAGACCACTAAAACGTTATACAAAATGATCAATCTCAAATACTAAAATAACGGTTCAAGTTGCTAGACCCTTTTGGTCAACTACAATTTTGAGCTGCACTCATAGGTTATCAGAAGCACATACGATGTCATGTGAAATCACTTCAACTCTAATGAGGCATTCAGTTATCTTTCGCAAACATACAGGTGCAATAGAGGTGTTAGGACACGGGATGGTGTTCAATAGACATATTTGCTTTATTGTTTGGTCATGCACTCCACATCATAATGAGAGGATGAGATTAGCCATGTTATTTTACTTAGAAGGTATGCTTGCTTACAGGAGTTCAAAGAACGAAATATGCAGATATTTCAAATGAGTTAATTATAAAACCTTGTATTTCTACTAGACCCGATACATTCCTATTTATAACTATCAAATATACATGCATAGCCAAAGTGAGTGCACTGCACGTCTGCGCCTTCCTTGGGCCAGGAAACTTTCTTTCTGTATCATACAAATTCTGCCATAACTGTGGAATGTGTTACTGCAATCTTTGCCATCTGATAGAAACCAATGCTGAAGATATAGAAATCAAATTAAGAGTATACAACAAATACTTCAAATAAAAATATGTATAGTTGGTTGCCTATTATACTTCAAGCTGGCATTAGCAAGGCCAGTAAATAGAGACATGACAAATCCAAGAGTAAATAAAGCAGACAGCTGAGTCGGTTTTGAGGAAGGAGATACAGGGAGCAAAGAAAGCACATTTAGTATAGCCATTAGGAACCAGCTCACTACATAGTGAATTAGTGAAAGAAGTATATGGAATTTGAATTTAACAGTTTGGAGCAGCTGAAAAAAAAATGAAAAAGAAAAGGCCAATAAAGTAGACCATGCTGCTTTGAAATTTCAACACACGAGGCAGCTTAACCATATAGAAAGAAAAGAGAAAAAACAAACCATTTTGTTCATGAAAATAATACCAAAACAACTGAAGAAAAGTGCTGCAGCCGGACCACTTGTGCACTGCCGCTGATGTTTTGCACCTTCTGAGGAACAGAAAAGCTTGAAACTTGAAAATAAATAAATCATGGATACTAAGAACCAGATATCAAGAAACTGGAAAAAAGTGAGTATAGTATTAGCATAAGAAGGAGAAATATAATGTAATGAGTGAAATGAGCAGTATAAAGCAGAGGCAGACCAATTGAATACACATTGAAAGACAGAGAAGGGAGCGACGCAAGAAGAGTAAACGTCAGTGCTAGTGATACACAGTAATGAGAAGATAAAAGGATGACTGACGGGGAATATTCCGAAGCTACATTGTGAACCAGAACAAGAGAGCAAACAAGTATGTATACCTGCTAAGCCTGAGACTGAGAGAGAAAAAGTGCTTGTGTTGGGTCCACCACTTGCCACTTCCTTTGCCTGAGTTGAAGTCAAATACTAGCAAAGGAGGAGGACAGGGAACAGGTAATTAAAAGACAAAAACTTATGAGAGAGAGAGACATGGATTGTGCCAACCGCCGGTGATGGCGTGATGCTGCCGTCAATAAAATGACTGCAAGAGATTCTCACCATCTAAAAACAGTTGTATATATAAAAAATATTGATACAAAAATAATGTATCCATTTAATGATCATTGAATGATGAATTCAGGTTCTACAGTCATATTTTGACTGCAAAGAATCCTGATCAGATGGATTGAGACTCACTTGGCAGCCATTCCAAACCGGCCCATTTCATCGTGTAGATTTCTTTTTAAAAATATATATTAATACTCTAATTTATCAAAAGACAAATATATGCATGTGTCAAAAAATTAATATATAAAAAATAAACTTAATTGTACTTTTGGTTCCTTATTATTGAATATGTGCGATTTTGGACCCTCTAATTTTTTTTATGCACATATGCTCTCCATATTTTTTAAATGTTATAAATTTTGTCTTTTCTTTCGATGTTTATTAATTTTTTCAATAATCAACATAGAGGAATCACTTGATTGAAGAAAAAAAAAATACATGAATCACTCCTTTAAGCACACATAACCTCTCATTTAAGCACACAGAACCTCTGGTTGAAGTTCTCCCTCATCTGGCTCTCCAATTCAACATGATTCAATGATTCCTCTGTGCTATTTACTGTTTTTGTCCATCATTTTTTAGATCTTTTTTTGGTTTCAGCAAAGATTCTTTTATAGTAGAAGCTCAACTAGAGGTTTTTTGCGTTTAGAGCAGTTGTTTCTCCCCGTTAATCATTAAAAAATTAATGAACATTGGATAGAAGGGCTGAATTTGTAACATTGAAAAAATAAAGAGATCAAATATACACCGAAAAAACTTTAAAAATCAAAATCACACATAGTCAATAGAACGAGGACTAAAAGTCCAAGTAAACGAAAAAATAAAAGATGATGAAGTTGAAATAACTAATACTTGATATATGTATATTTAATAATGTGATTACTCATTCTTCAATGGAAGTCATTTCAATCCACAACCTTTCTCCTTTCGAGTTATGTGGCGTCACCTACATTAAGCAAATTTTTAAAATATATTTTTAAACCTACTAATTAATTTATTACTATCAAATCTGATGATTATTAACTTATTCCCATTTTATTTTTTTTCATTTACAGGAAAACATTTTTAAAAGAAAATATCCAAAAACCTATATATTAAATTGGAGTATATTCTCTTAAGATTGGTTAAATCTTTTAGACAACGCTTATTTATAGAATGATAATCAATTGTTATTGGTATTCGCCACTCATAATAGACGGATGGCCTGACCGTAGGTAATTAAATGTAAGCTTTATATATACCTATGGATTTTAAACATATAGTGACAGATTTTGATTAACTAAAAGACAAATTTCTTGTAGTGCTTTTTAGATTCTATTTGAATTAATTAAGAGATTTAAACATGTAGTTTTTTTTTGTTTTTTTTTATTTAAACATGTAGTTAGTCCGAGTTGTAAAAAAAATTGGACCCCTTAAGCAGGTAGTCAGGGGTTCGATCTCTGCCTCTTGTGTACGGAGAAAACCTGGTTGGAAGAGGTCGGCCCTTCAATATCGTCCAATACATCGTGGGATTAGTATCCGCAATTGCGCGTCGGAATACTCCAAGAAACCAAAAAATTAAGTTTTTGGTCCCTTGAGTCCCTATACATAAAAAAATTGGAAATGAGTCCGTACATGCGCGAATGTTAGCAAATTCAATCCCTACATGTGCAAACGTTAGCAAATTTGTCTCTGCCGTCAGCAAAATGGTCCTTATAAGTGACTTAAATTTTTTATTTGGTCCCTAACCCTGAAAAAAATCGCGTAATACTAATAAATATATTATTTCTATTACAAAATTTTTGATTCTTTAACCAGTGTCCTATGGGAAGTGGTTGTGATCAAAATTGTAGCAACATCAAGCCTGATTTTTTTAGATGTGCTCTCTAATCCACTGTCACACATCCACCTATGGAAGCATACGTCAACCCGCATAATATTCTATAAGTAATGCATGAATATTTGAAAAAGAATCTATCTTTTTTATATAGTTTAATACATTTTAATCGGATATTGATTTCTTTTGTTAGAACTTCTTTCAATACCTTCAATTATGAAAATAAATCAATACGATTAATATCAGAATACTCAACAAAACTTACAATCTTTTTATGATTAATAATATAACATTTTTACAATTAGACCTTGTCCAAAATTTAATTTTTTGGAATTCAAATAAAAAACAAAAAACGGTTTTATATTCAAAAAGTTATCCAAGTTTACTCTCAATAGAAGAAATAGATTGATATAGTATATAAAAATAATCAATATGAAAATAATCTTTAGTTGGGTCCCAGCTCCTTGGCATACGGTAGGGAAAAATTATTATCGATTGCACATGTAGGGACTCATTCAATTTTTTTTCCAGGTTTTAGGGACCAAATCAAAAATTTATGTCAGATATAAGGACCAATTTGCTGACATCAAGAACAAATTTGCTAACGGTTGCATATGTAGGGATCGAATTTGCTAACATTTACATATGTAGGGATTCATTTCTAATTTTTTTACGTATAGTGACTAAAGTTAAAATTAGCGTCTGGTATAGGAACCAATACCTTAATTTAACCTATTTATAATTTATAATTTAAATATATTAAAAAAATTATTTTCTTTTATTTATTTGCTTTAAAAAAAAATAAAAATACCCATGCAATGCACAGGATACTTGCCAGTTAATTAAAGAATAAAAATTATAAAATAATTTTTTATATAGGTGATACCACGTGACTCAACGAAGAGAATAAATGTTATGGAGAATGACTCATGTTCAAAAGTGAGGCCTCTAATTAATATATAGAGGTTGATATTCAACATCATTTGTCTCTTGTACACCAACGTCATAACGGAAACTTATATTGCATATGGATGACTCATTTAAATTTTTTTCTCTCTAATATAACATAAATTTGTTACCTATGACCATATCCATATGTTATCACTAGTGAATAACCTTCAAAACAATGAAATGTTATAGTGTAGTACATGTCAAGACAATATCAAGTAATACTAATAAAAAAAAGCCAGGCTAGTGAGCTATCCGAACCCATTGGAGACCAATAGACCATGCTAGGTTGAGCTAAAATAATATTGGGCTTGAATTTTTAAAACTTAACCGGTACTTTATATCAAGTTAAATAAATCTGCCCATCGGGCGGAGTCCATGTTGACACCCCTAATTAATTGCATTTTTTCTTAGACAAAATAAATAGAACGTTTTTTGTTTTTATTTGCTTTATTATTCAACAAATTAAGCAAGCATAATCTGATGCCTCAATTTTTGTCTTCCTCCACTCACGTCAATATATATGAGTAGGATATAAGATTTTAGTTGAGACATCAAAATATGAGTAAAGAGAAATAGGAAATAAGACAGCAGATTTCTATTGATATGGGCAACACATTATTGGCCACAATACATGAAGCTTATTTACAGACCAGAGGCAGGTTATAGCTATACTAGTATATTACTTACACGGACTGATGGTATCTAACAGACTCTATATATCAATCCACGAAGCAAAACGGGCTTACAAAGTTTCAGAAACCCACCATCATCCATTTCCCCGATGCATTATTCTATCTTACATAAGTACAACTCAATCAACCAGTATGTAATTAAAGCAAGCACACGTACACCTATTCGTAATCATCACATCTCGAATCAAATTGCTGGAAAATTTGGCACTGCATGCGAGCATGCAAAACTACTCATAATAGGCATATTAGACAGGGTCTTCAAAAAGACAATGTCACCCTTGGCTTCAATTGCTGAAGTAACTACGGGGTGAAAAGAGGCGACGAGGTGAAAACATGCTCATGTAGCGTGGGGAAGCAAGACCATCAATAGATCTATACTCAGGCATGATGAAAGCCTCACGTTCTAATTCCCGGGCCCCACTTCTGACGTGTCCATTGAAGGTCCTATATTTCACCAACTTCCCCATCCATGACTTCTTCTTGGTTGGGCTCTGATGCCCAGAGTTCATCTTCTGGCATAGGTACTCCTTCACCGCAAGCAAACCTTGCTCCACCACCAGAGGTGGTGGTGATGTGAGAGGGTTCCCTTCCACACTTAGCTTCTGGAGCTTCTTGAGGCACCCGATGGAGTCAGGTAAGGACTTGATCTTGTTGTAACTAACATCAAGTTCAACAAGGGATAAGAGGAGACCTATGGAGTAGGGTAGAGAATCCAGGTACTGGAAGTTCTGGCTCACGTTCAGTGTTTCAAGGTTGATGAGGTTCTCAAGGTCCTCTGGGAGAGACCTGAGGCAGTTGAGACGCGCGTCCAGAACCTTGAGAGCAGTGAGGTGAGAGGTGGAGCGAGGAAGGAACACTAGCTTGTTGGAGTTCACGGATAGCTTCTTGAGGTTTATGAGCTCAAATCCTATGGTGTCTGGCAGCTGGCTCAACTTGTTGAAGTTGGCATTCAGTTCTTCTAAGGCTCTGGTGGGTCAAATCAAAGTTCATACCAGCACATGCACGTTAATCACATGAACTACTTAATTAATCCATAGGCAAAATTACATTTTTGGTCCCTTAAATTAATTGTTTTGCTCAATTTGATCCCTTAATTTTGTTTTGTGATAAACCAGTTCCTTATGTTTACCAATATTAACAATATTGACCTAAGTGTTACTTTTCATTCAACTCCGTTAAACGTATCTATTAACTCCACTACTGGACATATTAAATGATTGGTGACCTGCTTGTTATAATTGAGGGTGTATAGATTATCTTCCTCCCCCTTAAATGGTGACCTAGAGTTCATGGCTCCCAATCTTCTTTCCTACAACCATGGTTATAAAGTTTGGTTTACATCTACCTTATTCAAACACCGATCTGAAGTCACCAAAACGATATCGTTTTGACCAAGCCACTAAGCCAGCACTACGTCAGCGCTATGTTGGATACTTAACGGACACATAGGACCATTGAAGGCGGTGTTTACTAATATTTAGGCAAACGTTAATGTTTATAAATATAAGGGATTTATTTGTCACAAAAAAAAGAAGTTAAGGATCAAAATGAAAAAAAACAATTAAGATAATGGACCAAAAGAGTAATTTTGCTTTAATCAATAACTAGCTAGTAACTCATGGCATGCCTAATGAAAAAACAAAAATGAAAAATTACAACACTGATTTTATGATGTAACAACTAAAAATATATAATTAATTTTATAATTATTGATTTTAAAAAATGAGAGTATTAGTATTCATACAGTTAGAGGATGAGGTTATTGACACTTCGATTTATCTATTTATACTCTTTAGTCTTTATTATCCAATTACAATTTAATTTTTGTTTTTGTAAAATTATGATTTTGATGAATAGTAGCATAGACAATTAAGTATACTAACCCCATCCATAATTATATTATTGCTTTCATTTATAGGTGTGTGTTTATATTGATCTATTGACTGTTGGTGATCTGTATGTCTGCCTTGTGACTCTGTGCTAAGCATAAAGCTGAAGTTCTTTGTTAATTGCCGTAGAGTCTAGTCTCCCTCAGAGTCTGACTCTTGCTTTTTGTATCCGTGAATTGCTAGTACAATTTTCTACGAAATTATCAATTGCTAATTGACTTTTTCTTTCCCATTTTTGTTATGATTTGTTTTAGCCAGGTGTCCGCCCACCTTTTATTTTCATATACAAGTCAAATGTATCTATAATGACACCCAAAGAAAATGAAGGAATTTTCCAGATAATTATTACCTTCTATTTGTATGTACAGCAGCCCATGATGCTTCCTATTTTATCTTTTTTTAGTAAAATCACAAGTTATTCCTACATTTCAAGTCATTTAAATTATTCATTATATTAATTTTTGTTTGATCACTTCTCGTGAGAGTTGTTTCTCCGGGTTAATACTTATGGCTTTCTTTCACAAACAACGGAAGTTTTCTTTTTCATTTTTTTTCTTTATATAACAAAAATATGAAACTTATTCTTTGATATATATAATTTCATCTACATAACTGGTTAACATGTTCAACACTTATTTTATAAGATTAAGCTATATATAGGTGGAGATATGTATATCTTTAGATCATTTCCTATCACAAATTACATTTTAATAATATCTATCACTTATAAAGCTTTTGAATCTAATGAAGATGTAGGATTTGATGATTCATGCGCGTGTTTGATGCCCTGATGTCAACACAGAAATAGACAAAGAAACACACAAAAGCACACAAATTAAAGGTCCACCTATCATCTGTGGAAATTCAAGTGTTCAGGACTGTTTAGTGCACTTCGTTTTGTCTGACTAACGTAATAAGCTGCCTTTTTTTTTGGTATAATAAGTTGTTTTGAATAGATCAGGTGATTTAACTTGTACCAGATAAAAAAATAGAGGGTGACGAACAAATTAAAAAGGCAGTTTCTATCAAAATAATCATATTTTGTTTGTTGTCTTCCTCTTTGTCAACGTATTGGCCGGTATGGGGTTATACAGGAGAGGTAAACTTAATTACCCTTTTCTTAAATCCCTTGTTCCATCGTGAAAATGGAATTCAATTTCAAGTTCTTAATTTTAGAGCTAGGCAGTTAAGTTACTGTGAAGGAACATGCATGCAAATTTATATATTATTTATCAGGGAAAACAGAAAGAGGATAGTAAAAAAAAAAAAAGGTGAACCTGCAATTCTCAATGGTTTTGGGGAGGTATTCCATGAGGTTGCCGGAGACATTCAAAACCTTGAGCTTAGAGAGGCAGCCAATGGAATTGGGGAGGGACCTAAGCTGGTTGGAGTGCACGTCCAAAACTATCACGTTCAGCAGTCTCGCCGTTAAGGACTCCGGAATATTCTGTTAGAATATTGAATAAAATAATTAAAATAAATCTATTTATCTGTTGAAGGTTATAATATAAACGTGTGTGAAAGTTCAAGAGGCCTGGAATTAAACAACTTAAAGACTCCCTGATCTTAAGAATCATGCAAGTTATATATGGAACTGGTATCCAAATTTAATTTTGCTTTATTTCATTTTATTTTTTTAATTGAGATAATATAACAAGAGCCTAGTGTGCGGGAAAGGTGAGGCTACCAAACGGTCGGAGAAGAAGGAAGAGGCCATTACATAAGACACACACAATATTCAACTGTTAAGGATCGTACAATATATGTGCCGAAGGATGTACATCTCATAAGATCTATCGATACATTAATGAATTCAATCAATTTTATTTCGTAAATAAGGCTCATCAAAATCAAACCCAAATATTTGTTTCTACCTGGATTTCTCGCAGGACAAAACTAGGTAGCAGTCGATCGAGAATCTATAATAAAATAATTACCAAAAACAAACATGTATACTAATATGTAAGCACCTTATAAATACAACCAAAAGAAAAATCCATATTAATATTATACTCTACGTTTACCAAAAAAATATATTATACTATACACTGACAGTAACATCTGATAAGTAACTTGCCCTTTCCTTTTTTTATAAATGTGGAAAGGAAGATATAAGTGCAACGGAAAACCAAATTTGGTTTTGGCATTTTCATCGTCGATCCCTTCTCAAAGTTTCTCCAAAGTGCTGTTAGGATGAAGATCTTCTGTCTTACATTTTTATCATATTTTTTATCTCTCACCAATGATAATTTATTATTTAATAAAATAAAATTATAATTCATTAACATATTTATGTATATCCTCAACCTTTGATTGATAGGGGATACCAAGATACCATCTTTTGAACAATAGAATTTTGTTCATGTGGCTAATAATTTATATGATAACGTTTTAGAAAGTAGTAAAAGTACCACTTAACACATCATTTCTTATTCAACTTGAACACATGTTTTTTATACAACTTGAATACATTGAATACACTTTTTAAATTTTTATTGAAAGATAAAAAAAAGTATTGGAAAGTGTAATTTTTAAAATTTTAATATATTAAATCCATCACCTTTTAAAATAAAATTTTTATTTTTGATTCTTTGATTAATGTAGTACAATAATCGTGTCTTTTTTTTTTTTGGCGCAAGACAATAATCATGTCTAACCAATATTATTAAATTATAGAGTATATGATCAAAAAATAGACTCAGCAGCAGAACAAAAAGTAAAAACTGATTTTTGGATGGATGTATATTTGGCAGGATGGTGATTTTTTTTATGAACCACCGGAAGAATTAGGACCTTTGATCTCCAATGGCATCCCGAGGTTTTCCCACAAGCTTCGGCCCTTTGGATCGATTATGAGACTAATCCTCGATCGACTGTTTAGAGTAAGGAATTAACTATTCGTTTTCGCAATCTCCCAACTAGAGTATCCCCACCAAGATTTTAACTTGTGGGATCGATATGCTTATCACTCGACCAATCATTGGTTGGTGGAGGAAGGTGATTTTAAGTAGATGAAAACAAACCCATGTATAATCTGCACTTAATTACAAATATTCATTATTTTTAAAGACTCCATTAATCCATATTTCCCCTTTCCCCATTGAGAGAGAGACTCCCTTTGCAGACTCTGAAAAAATAAACTTACACCCAGAACCTGGAATGGGAACCGCCTCACCCAACCCTACACACACACACACACAGATATATATATATATATATATATATATATATATATATATATATATATATATATATATATATATATAATCATTATATATAAGTTTATATAATATTGTACCTGAAGATTGTTATTAGAGAGGTCCAACTTGCAAATGGCAGCTAAATTGAGAGAAGGGTTGGGAAGGGACTCCAAGGACATGCCACTCAGGTCAACTATCTCAAGCCTCTCTTCCTCTATGGCTTTGCACCTCTCTGTCTTCTTCCTCATATCTATCTTCATCATCGGCTGCTGAAACCTTTGCTGTTCGTACATCATCTTTCCAAAATACTAGTACTATATATATAATGATCGATATATATATATATATATATATCTTCTCCTTTTCTTTTTATTTTAATTTAATCTTCCCCTCTTACATAACCGAGAGATTGATATATAGGAGTTGGAAACAAATTCAACACCTGAAAAGATGGACAAAGGTTGCGCAAGCGAGAGAGAAAAACAGGGTTGAAGAGATATTGATGATGAAAGGAGTGACCTGTGAATGGGAAAATTAAGAAGGGAAGGAAGGGGGGGTTGAACGAAGAGAAGAGAACGAGCGTTATTGTTTATATGGGAAAAGGGAGGAACGAGAGGACGTACGGATGAGAAGGAAGAAGGTGGCAGTGTGTGTGGGGTAGCACCCACTTGTTGCCTGGTGACGTATACGTGGAGTACATGAACCGTATACTTAGAGGTTGCGTGGCCACGTTCCCCACTTTGATAAAGTCAACACCCTAGCTCCCTCATTTTATTTTTTGGTATGTATCTCTCCCTCCTCTTTAACTTCTACCCCATAAACAAACATCACAGTCACAATTCAATACATAAACAATGGAGTTTTAATGATATTGTAATGACTATGGTAAGTATTCAATAAATATCTAAAAATAACAAGTATTTAATGAAAAATTTAACAATTCATTCTTAATGTATATTATTATCAGTTAATTTTGATATACTATTAATATAAAAAAATTTATATCATGAACTAATTATAAATTTTATTTTATTTTTTATTCGTAAGAAACATACTTAGGCCTTATATATAGGAGACGGGGGAAATGGAGGCACTCCGAGATTGAACTCGCGCCTCACTTGATGCCCCAGCAAGCTCTTACCACTTGAGCTGCTATAGCGGGACATCTTATGTATGCTTTTTAAAATAATTATTATAATAAACAAATATTTTTAATCATATGATAATTCATGATTAATAATCTGTGCTACAAAAATTATAATAAAATCTTATTATTATAAATTAGCAAATGCAAATCAGTATCTTAAGAGCATTAATTAAGAAATCAAAAATAAAAATTTTGTATTAAATGTATTCAATACATTGAATATTCAAAAGTTATAGTTTTCAATAAAAAAAAATTCTAACTTTAGATTCTTTAAACAATGTTTTTAAGACACTCGTTAACAAAATCCTTATAAATAAACAAATATAGGTTGAGTTGCGAGTGATTCATAAGTTGCGGTTCATTTGGTTACCAAAGGTTGCACCAGTTTCATCCTTGCGCATTTATTGTTCATGGCTATTACTGAGCTAATTTGCATTTATCGTGCAAATTTTAGAGTACAACTCCTCTCCGGTACTCGATTTTTCGAGTTGGAGAGAGATAGAATTATTTTATTATATGTTTCTATATCTCTCCAAGGGAGAGGATCTCTTTCCCAAATTTTAGGCTCTTAGGATCATACTTGTAACCGTTGTGCTATACAGTGTGAATTACAAAGTACTTATAATTTATAATTAATGGCGAGGGGCTGATAGCACAGCTGAAAGGCTCTTCCTACAATTGATACCAATTTAATATTTGATTTGGTTCCTTTAACATGCGATTATCTTTAAAATGGAAAAGTAAGAATGCATCCATCCATTTGTCTTTAAAGTAAGGATGTATAGAGATTTTAATTTACTAAAAATAATCTAAGGATGAATATATCCTTACTTTCTCACTTTAGATATAACAATACTTTAGAGGAACCTTTAATATTCGATATCAATCACGGTTATTGTACCTATAACCTGTAAATACACTATAGCACTATTATTATTATTATTATTACTATTATTATTATTATTATTATTATTATTATTATTATATGTAATATTTATAAGGTGAAATTACTTTTGCCAAAGGTTTAGCTTCATTACACTTTTTTTAAGCAGCTTCATTACACTTATCATTTCTCTTTTTTTAAAGGTTACAGTCACCTCATTTTAGGTGGGAGATATAAGATTGGCTTAGTGGTTGAGGTGGGAAAAGAGTGAAGTGATTAGAAGGATGAGTGTTCAGCTCCCGCCCACTAATATTTCTAATAAATATTAACATTTGCCTATAAAAAAAACCTCATTTCAGAGGAGGTTAATGTAATTTCAATCATCTCCCTTAATGTAATGATAACAAAATCATAGAAAAAGTAAATGTAACTTTTAAAACAAGCGGATATCGAGTGTAATAAAATCAAACCTGAAACAAGATGAATGTAATTTCCCCTATTTGTAATTTAATAATATTTGTAGAGAGAGCTAATCATATAACTTTGTGTTCAAAAAAATAATAATCTCGCCCTTAAATAAAATTAAGTAAAAAAATAACATCATGTTAAAATAGGCTAAACAAATTAAGTAAAAAAATCTCAAAGAAAGTAATCCAAATTAAAGCTAGTGGTGGGTAGTTCTTGTTCATGCAAGGTTGTGACCATGCTTCTGCAAAACAACAATGCATTGTTATTACTTATTGTCTATGTGGTTTGAATATAATTCTCACCTCTTATATATGATGTGGCGAAGAAAGTGAGATAAAAATTAATTGTAAGGAAAATAAGATAATGACCACTTTCAAAATTTGATATAATGTATTCCGATCGTTGAATGTTAAGAATTCAGACATCCGAATGATTCTTCCAAAAATCGACTTATGAGGGATGGTCTATCCAGCTATATAAGCAACGGCCTAACTCGTTAACCACCCGATGTGAGATTCGCAACATGCCCCCTCGAGTCTGGGTTCGTCACCACAAGTAAGGGCTAGCGGCACTATCCACACCACCGGACAAAACGTGACTCTGATACCATGTTAAGAATTCAGGCATTCAAAAGCCGATTTTTGAGGGGACTATTCGGATGCCTGAATTCTATACATTGAATACCTACAAAAAATAAGATCCTAGTAATCCATCGCATGGATATATATATATATATATGTAGGAGCATCCCTGTCGACTACGCTTGTATCCCTGTCGACTATACTCGTAACAATTTATTTTGCTGCATTTGTTTATAGAGAGGGCGGCGGCGGGGTGGACTGTATAAATGGTAGGATAATGTTATGGAGTGTTTTAAGGATATTTTTTAAGGAAATAAAAAAAAATTTACATTAAAAAATTAAATATATTATTTCTTCAAATATTAAATATATTAATTTTAAATAAAAACTTTTTTTTTTATTATCTTAACAAGTGTTCTAAAATGCTCGTTAACCTTCTCTCAAATTATAGTACGTACCATTGGAATAGCTGGAAAAAACAAAATCAAAATCGATCGGTTTATTCCTTTCCTTACTAAGTAGGTAAGCTTTATGATTAAAATTTGGATAATATTCTCAGGTTGATGAGACGGCGAACAAATATTAAAATCACAATTAGGGCATCATTTTCCTTCATGTACCATGCTTGCTTGCCGTACAATTCGCTAAGTCCTGCTTGACTATACGAAGAAATAACTATTTATAATAATTTGTTAATCTTCTTCTTTTAAGTTATATTTTTAATTGAGTATACATATGAATATAGAATCATTTATAATTATTAAATAACTGGCATCTCATCTCATAAGTTATGTATAAGGAAGGTGCTTGGGTAAGATTATTTCTTATTCAAATAGCTGTTTTTTATTATAAAAATTATTTTTCAGTAGAAATTGGTATGTTTGGATAAACTAATTAAATTTTAAAACAACTATTTTTATGAGAAAAAAACTGTTTTTAGATAAGTTTGAAGTTTGAAGCTTATTTAAAAAGTTGTTAGATTATTTTGAAACCAATAACATTTTTCTTATTTCATCCCTACAAAACTAACTCCAAAACAAATATTATTAAATTATACAAATAATTTCATACCCATTTTAGTAATTAACTATATATAAGTGATTTTTTTACACAACCTAAACAAAATAGATTATCTTATAATCGCTTTTCAACAAATACATCCAAATATAAAACTAGTTCTATTATAATCGATTATAACAATAATTGATTATCTATATAATTTATTATTGAAATAATCAAATTTTTACAGTTAATCCAAACACACACTTTGTAGAGGAGATAGATCCAATTATTTTAATTAATATATAGTATACTTGGACAGTTAAGTCTAGTCCGATATTGATCTACCCCGCAAATACCCCGTCCTAAACATGATGAAGTGTGTGTTAAGTGTTAAGAACTCAATTGTGATGGATAATTAAGGATGAGAATGAGACGGGACGAGTGCGGGTAGTGCTTCTCTCACATTCATTTATGTCAATATCTATGGATATTTGTACGGATAGCGGATATCCATAAATATCCGTGAGTAGTTAAGAGTCTAAAATAAAGGGGAAAAAATAAATGTATACAATATAATATAACAATATATTATATTAACATTATATAATATACTATATGTATTTTAAAAAATTATTATTATTATGAGTTTAACCACTGAAATGTATAAAACAATAAAAAAATAAAGTTTATTTCATCTGAAAGTGATAAAAATTATCATAATATATATTATATATTTAATAAAAAATATTTATTATGAATGTGCGGGTATTCATGGGACAGATACTATGATCCTCATCCCCATTTAATAGATATCCATTTACTATCTATCGCGAGTAATTCATGTGTGTATCCACGGATGCGAATAATTTTGTCATCCCTAAATGGATTTGAGTTTTAAAAAAATTGATCCAATGTGATTTGAGATTCGTTTCACGTTAATTACACTTCAGATTTTTTTAACCTAACTCAGTGGCCCATGTTATTTTACAATTTACTTTTCTTTTACAATTACTTATAGGAAATAAGATTTTCTTGACTTAAATCAATAAATTAGTTTTGCACATATATTTATATTGACGTTATTTGTTTTGAAATTTATATTATAAATGTAGCTTAGCTTTAGTTTTTCTTTTTTTTTTTTATAAATTCTATAATGTTACAATATATAATTTCAAATTTATACACTATGATTTTGTATGTTAAGTTATCTAGTGAATGTTTCGATCTGAATAAGTAAGTTGTGGGACGCCTCGTTTTAGGGAGAGTCGTAATAGGCAGGAAGTTTAAAGGGTGGCAATCGGGATCATGAGTTCTTGAGAAAGGTTCTTAGTTAAAAGGGAGAGTTAACCTCAACCTTGTGTAGTTCTACCCCTCTTAGTAGATCTTGACAATATGTTATGATTGGAGTTTAGTGATACAACCTAGGAGGTTAGCAACATGTACCCTTAAGTTTGAATCCTTGAGAGCTTTAGGGACATTGTCGTTAAGAAACCCAATAGGGAATTTCTTGTGACACCGATGGAGTTTGAAGTACTAGTACGATCCAATGGAGTGAGATGTGTCGTAGAATAGGCAAGTGGGTGTCGTGTAAAATCATAATTTTTTGAATCAAATAAGAAAACCGACGTAGTGACTGATACCTAACTAGAAGTTCATTGCTTGTGTTCACCATAATGGTTAGTGAGACCAATTGATTGAGGATTTTAGGGATGTGATTAAAACTTGGGATGTGCCAATTATGAATATTAGATTAGGAAAGTAGAAGGCCATTGGTGCATTTGCAAAGTTTTGAGGAATCAAGTTATATTTTAATTTCTAGAGTGCTCTAGAACTTAAGAAGCCTAGTCGGAATTGACATAATCATGAGGACAGTTAGATAAAAGGTCCATGTCCATATTTGTTTGATTGAGGTAGTAGAAATTTCGAGGACGAAATTTTTATAAGGGGGTGGAATTGTAACACCCCGAATTTCACCTTATATTAATACATATTACTATGTATTATTCTTGACCAATATATGTTATTTACGATTGTTCTTGATGTCGAAGTTCATAGTTGGGGTAGTTTAGTCTTAAGGAATGGTCAATGCATTCAAGTCCAAGAAACCTGTTTCACGGTTTTGGCCATATCTTGAGTTCTAGATGTCCGATTGAGGCGATCTTGGATGCGTTGGAAAGCTTAGAGAATTATCTACAAGTCTTATTTCAGGTGTTCAGGCCAAATTCGGCTTCTAAAGTTTCGCGTCGCGAGGATACATTCGCCTCGCGAACCGGACAGCCAGATTTTACAGCTCTCGGGTTCGTCTCGCGAAAGGCCCCTCGCCTCGTGAATCTGCGCGCACCAGAATTGTGTTTTTGGGCTTCTAATCAGCCCATAATGATCCTAACTCATATTTATACCCTAAGACTCGACCTAAACCTACCTTCTAAGTCGAAAAACTCCCAGAAACTGCCTCTTCCTCTCCAAACAAGGATTTCTAAACCCTTTCCAAGGATCCTTGAAGGAGATTGCACCATAGTTCATCGTTCTTCATCTCTTTCGCTTGAAGAGCATCACTGCCATCACAAGCCCTCTTCCTAGTTGCTGCTCTTGAACCTTTTGGGGCTGTGATCGTGAAGTCAAGCGTCGTAAGATTGAGCATTCGTGTAGACGCAAACTTTTCCGGACCTTTTCCTTCCTTTGTTCGTGGTGATCGTCATACCAGGTATGGGGGGAAGAAATAGATCATGAGTATGTGGGTTTTGGGATAGGTTAAGATGAAGGGGTTAACCCATGACCCCTATATGTTTGTCTATATGCATTGTAAATGCCTATGTATATGCTATGAGTGTAATTATGTGTATCTTATGTATATGCCATGTATATGCCTATGTGAATATTGTATAAATATACATGTTTATGGTTCTATGATTATGATTATGGGTGTTTGTCATGATGATATGATTCAAATAGTATGATGTGCAATGAATAGTATGAATATAGATACGATACGCATTGATGAGATTTTATGATGTGCAATGATAATGATGCCTTGATGATGATGTGCGTTACGATGAAGAAAATAGGATTAGTGAAAGAACATAGTTTAGGGACGTTTGGCACCCCATAATGAATGAGTTGTTATTGAGAGGTGAGATTGATAATATTGGATTAGTTTTGGAAACCCATAGGGATGATTCTTGAGAGATGGGATGATAGGCATAGGGATAACTTAGAGAAATTCTTAAGATTCCCACATCTGTCATGATTCGCCTGGCGAATATCCATTCGCGAGGCGAGACAGAGAGACCATTTGTGGTCTGACGTGATTCGCCTAGCGGATTGTAATCCGCGAGGCGAATGAGAGAACCAAATATTGGGGCTCTCGGGCTCGCCTCGCGAGCCAGGATTCGCCTAGCGAATCCGAGAACCTGTTTAGGAGCTCTCGGGCTCGCCTCGCGAGCCACGATTCGCCTAGCGAATCTGGGTTTCTCACCCAGATTCTGTTGTGAAGGGATAATGATTATGGTAATGGGAAAAAGACTATGAGATCATAATTCAAGGATTGATGATATAGAAAACAACGTTAATAACTATATAGCTTGAGGTTTAAATATTAGGATTAAGTTACAATCTTAATAAATATATGACTTGAGGTTTAAATATTAGGATTAAGTTATAATCTTAATAAGATATGAATTGAGGATTAGATATTAAGATTAAGTTATAATCTTAATAAATATATGACTTGAGGTTTAAATATTAAGATTAGGTTATAATCTTATTAAAATATGAATTGAGGTTTAGATAATAAGATTAAGTATAATACTTAACAAAGATAATGTTAAGTTAAAACTTAACAACGAGAACAATCAATCAGACGATGATGTTATTGATAACGACGTACTGTTACCGATGTTGTTGGTTAAATCATTCTTGATGCTTATTGGTCAAGTTTGATGTTGATAAATCATCTTTGATGCTTGTTGGTCAAAGTTGATAGCCATGTAATGGTGTTGATGGTGGATGGTTGGACATGTGTTTGCATGTTGTTGAGCATAACATGCATCATGCGTTGACGTTGATATGTTGGGTGGAAAGCAAACGATGAATCACGATAGTGGAGGCCACGATGGGTGTTATCCCGGCCTTGCGGGTACATTGGGTAGGGAAATTCCAGGTGACATGGGCTAGCTACCTATTGTCGGAGTGACCTAAAGGATAAGCTTGAGTACCCTGACTAGCCACTATACGTTATCAGGATTAGTGAGAGTGTTCGGGGATGGCCCATGGTCTGGCATATCATCCACGTTGATAACCGGACATGTACTCCTAATCGTCTTTCCAGAGTTAGAGTTGTTGGCCACATGCATACGTAGTAGTGATGTTGCATTCGCATTGACATGCATCCTTGATATATATAGATTATATTTGTGTTGATTGATGTATGTTGTATGCCATCTTAATTACTATTCCATTCCGTTTACATATATTCATGATGGTGTTTCTTACCCCTCTCTTTGTTATTCTTGTGCATATGTTGTGGTATATGCAGAGGAGGGTGAGCATGCTGACGAGGAGTGATCCCGAGGAGATCTCTCTCAGTAGTTAGGATTTATGATTTATGTTATTTGGTTTTATTCCGATGTATTATCGGTATATGTGTACCAGCTCTGATATGTGATATCGGGATTTGGGTTACGTTTATTATTTATGTTTTCCTCAGTTCGTTTTTAAAGGATTTTGATTATTTCAGATTCCTAGGTTTTACGATATAGATGATGTGATGCACATTACCCTTGAGAATATGTTTTTATTTTAATTGTTATATTTTTAAAGACATGTATGATTTTATTCATGAGGGGCGGAGGATCATGGTGACACGCCTGTGCCAGGCCCCTGTCAGGCTTTTAAATTTTTTTTTTTTAATACTTAAACCAAAACGACATCATTTTGGGAATCCTATTCACCAAGCCCCCATCCACCCTTAGGCGTTGAGCAGCACAGCCCCAACTGAACAACACCCAGCGGCAGCGGCATAACGCAGCCCGCGAACCAACGAGCGGCTTCTCAGCTCGCGAACATCCCTCTCTTTGCAACTGATCGCCTCTTTCTCAGCTCGCGAACGTTCGTCCCTCTCCGGCTCTCTCTGCAATCGTGCGCTCGCCGGCTCACGAAGCCCCTCTCTCTCTTTGAAACCGTTCGTTTGGCAGGCTCTCTCAGTCTCTCTGCTTTGGAACATCACCATCGAGGGCCACCACTCAGGTACCGCTCTCTGCCCTTCCCTCTCCCTTTCACCGCTGTTTGTCCCTCCCTCTCCCTGTATCACTGATTTGATTCAATTAGGGATTTCAGGATTTGAATTGTTACTGATTAGGGATTTGATTTTTCGATTAGGGATTGACTCATCTTGTTAGATATTGTTGGGCTTAGTATTAGGGATTTCAGATTTGAATGTTTTCTTTCTTTGATGTTTGATTTTGTGCTTAAAGATTGTTTTTCTGATACAGTGATATAATGGTGAAGCATAAGGAGATTGATGCATTTTTCAAGAGGATAGCCTCCAATGAAGATGAAATGGTTCTACCGAATCCTTCTAATGATCAAATGGTTCCATCGGATCCGGATGAACAACCTTGCAAGGTTCAAAAAGTCACCATGGATGAATTTGATATTAATTCTTTAGAACGTGATCCCGGAAAGCAGTTCCAAATTTGGGAATATCCAGTGAATCAACGAGATGAAGTTCAGAGAGCTTATCTAAATTGGGGTCCATATCAATGTCAAATTGCTTATCCCCGCAATGATGATAATCATCGAAGGCGATTTCAAGCTGCTTTGGCAACTGTATTTGAATTGTGTGAATTTTTGGCAAAAACAAGGAAGGCGAATACATACTACTTAATTGATCGGATAATTCACCTTATGTTAACTCTTCCGGTTTCTACAGCTACTACAGAAAGATCATTTTTAGTAATGAAGATAATCAAGACAAGATTGCGTAATAAGATGGAGAATGAATTTTTTGCAGACAATATGGTGATTCATATTGAAAAAGAAATAGCTGAAAGCTTTAGCTCTGATTCAATTATTGATGATTTCAAGTCTTTAAAAGAAAGAAGAGCAACACTTTAGATGTAGGTATATCTTTTCTTTTATATATTTTATTGTTGCTCTGTGTTGATATTATTTTGAATCGTTGATAAAATTTTGAATCATTGATAAAATTTTGAATCATTGTTATGGTTATGCAGGTTCTTGGGAGTGGGAGAATGTTTTTTTGCTATATGTATCACGCAGTTTTGTATTAGGAGTTTAGATTGGAATGAAAATTTCATTTTGATAGTTACTGCAGATCTCATTTTTTTGGGATACTTCATTGTAAATGATTTATAGTATACTCAATACCATTATTATTAATATACTTATTTGGTTTATAAAAAAAAAAATTATTATATTTTAATCAGTAGTGTCTCCTGCTAAACTTTTAGCCAAACTCCGTCACTGCAAATGATTAAATCTATTCCACGAACGGTCTGCACAAAAGAAGAAATTATAATAATTTGAGTAAACCTCTCTTATATGGTAAAGTTAGTCGCACTATTCTAATATCTCCCGCAAAAAATCCTTGGAATTTATTTATATATATATTTTTAATTAAATTATCCTTCATTACCTTTAAATTTTTTAAAATACTAGGGAATCCCAAACTTGACCATGAATTAAACTTCACCCAATTTTTTATTGTTGACTAATTACTGACTTAACACCGCTAATGAAAGTTACTTACAAATGAAAAATATTTACAATAAGTTATTTGATATTTATATACTAAAAATGGTTTTTAAAGATTAATTTTATATTTTCTTGCTTATAAATTAATGTTGCTTTTTTAATTTTAAAAATAAAATATATAATTTAAAATTTTATAAAAAGGAATATAATTCATTTAAGTATTTATTTTTTCAGTCCATCGTATATTTATAGAGGTGGGAATAGGCTAAGCCAAGCTAAACCCTGACAAGCCTGAGCCTGGCTTGCGTTCCAATATCAAGGCCTGAGCCTGGCCTAATAGTCTGATATAGGCCAAATTTTAAAGCCTGACCTGACCTGAAACCCTATTTAAAAGCCTATTTTTCAACAAAACCTTTAAATATATCTTCATATATAAATAGGTCATAGGTCTTTACTTGTGAATAGGCTTGTAAACCTCTAATGATAAAGAGATTGACAGGTCTATACTGATAAGTAGGTCGTTAAGCATTCACAAATAAATATATAAGTAGATCTCTACATTTAAATGAGGAAATAAGCCTTTACTTTCAAATGTTATAAATATTATAAATAATATATTATAGTATCATATATTAAATTTTATATATTATATATGTGTGTGTTAAATAGGCCGGCCTGATAAGCTTAATAGGCTTTTTTTAAAGCCTTGGCCTGACCTCTTTAGCTACACAGGCTTTTTAAAAGGCTTTGACCTAACCTTTTTGTTAAATAGGTTAGGCCTGGGTAGACCTTACATAGGCTAGGCCATAGGCCCCTGACGAGCGACCTGAGCTATTCCCACCCCTATATATTTATTTTCTCAAACAAATATTTTTTAGCATATACTCTAAAAAATAATTGATATAAAATGTGTATCAATTTTGTGATAAACAATTTTTTTATTATATTCTTATTTTTAGTAATTTAACTTGACAACTTCTAAATAAATATAATGCTTTCAATTATTTTATCAATAGAAGATATTGGTTATTATAATATTTGTTGATAAATATGATAAAAAATTTATTTAAACAAACATATTTGATTATAAGAATAAATATAAATTTATCAAATTATGATATAAAATTATAATTGTTTATCCACACTTCAAATTAATTATCTAAACTAAACTTAGTAGTTATAATCAGTTTCAAAAAAAATGTTATGATATCAAATTCAAAAAATAATATTCACTTTATTTTTTGTTTTCATTTGTTGTTTAAAAAATTATTCTTATTATTACATTACTAAAATAGTACACACATGATAAAAAAAATTTAAAAAGTATAAAAATAAAGAAATAAAAATATATGAACTCTGCTCCTCCGCTTCTTATCCCATTTCTTGTAGAAGATGCTAGATGGATGACTTTCCCTCAGTTTTTTTTTTTTAGAAATGTTATCAACACACATTCTTTAACATTTTATTTTCACACATTAGTTTTTATTGGTTGAAATCAGTGTGGATCCTACAAAATTCAAGTGAGACCCACATGAATTAATAAAACTCATACTAATTTCAATTAATAGGAGAGAATAAATTGAAAAGAGAATATTAGGGAGTGTAAGGAGACTTTCCCTCAGTTTGATGCTTAGTTTTCTCTTACTATCAAAAAAATGTGAATTTCACAAAAACATAACTTAGATAAATTGAATAATAATTATTAATTAATTATAACTAGTTTGAAATATGGATGAGTAGGTATAATAAAATTTTAATTTTAATTTTTGTTGATAGTAAACATACAGTAAGGATAAATTTAAAAAAGATAAATGAAATTTAAAAAATATTAAGTCTGAATAAATATATTAGAGTAGATATCATATTATGCAATATGAATAAATTATGAGACTGTGCAACGAGTCCACGCAACTAATTTGGTATATATGCCTGTACAAAAAAGAATATCCGTGTAACTTACAAGACACAATTACGTTATTTTTGAATTGTGGCCTAGTGACGCATCCCTTGCCAGCTGCGACTTTTCTTTCGTTTTTTATGTAAAGATAAAATAAAACTATTTTAGGGTGTTAAGATCTAAATTAATACAAAATAAAATTAAAAAATTGATTAAAAAAATTGAAAATCAAACTAAATCTATTTTTATAATATTTTTATTTTGAAAACTAATGGGTTCAATTCGATTTTGGTTTTATTTTTTTTAAATCGAACCAAACTACGGGGCCGGTTATGTGGCTGTGCAAGCAGTGTAACAACACAGGACCTCTAATTTGGTCCAAAATTTGGCCTCAAATTTTGATAGCAGTTGAGAATGATCTTTTTGGAGACAATACAATATGAAAACTTAGTTGATGAATTTGCTTCAAAAAGTGTTAGAAGGATGACTCTTTTTAAGTAGCTAGAAGGTTGATAATAGCTTGAAGTTGTATTGGTAGGATTTTAATCTTCTTTGCATTTATTGTCGTGAAGTGGGTGTTTAAGATTAGAACAATTGCTCTTTTTGAAATAATATTTAAGATTGTCATTTTTTTGAAATAATATTTAATTGTTAAAAATGTCCTTTTTTTTTTACTAGGAGCCCAATTTTTTAGATTAGAACAAGACCCCCAAAATCTTAAAGACGGCCCTGCCGAACTACATATATAAAATGCAATATTTATTTATTATATTATTATTATGTGATGTTATATTAGAATATTATTTATTGATGTTTATTTTTCTAATAATACTTATTAGTTTGAGGTGATACAATTTTTTACTATTTTAAAGTTCTTAATATAAAATTAATACATGTTAGTTTATAATATTTTAATTTCTAGTATGTTTAATGTTATATTTGTGAATGTTATTTAGATCTACTTTAAAATTATTACATAGATAATAATTAAAATATTTAATATAATTTAAATCGCTTTTAATTGACGTGAATTGATCAACTTAGTTTGTATTTTTTTATTGAATAACTTTTTGACTTGAAATCCATCTATGACATCTCTATTTATTTCTTTTTTTGGGGTGCATACATCCCTATTCATTTCTATTTACCAATAACAAAGTTGTTGACTTGTGGGGAATTTGCTGGTAAAAAAAAGTTGTGGGAGGATTTGCGAATTCATTGATTGAAACACACTTCACGGTACCCACCATAAAATGTTCATGTATAAAGTGGTCACGAGTGCAGGTTGTCATTAAGTTGTGTCAATGTCCCATATGTTGATATTTACAAAAAAGCTTTTGAATTTTATGAGTGCGTGTTGAAAGTTTGAAGCATGAAGATAATTACTCAGTATGTAACTTCAACTTCTCTGGTATCCAGGGGGTTGCCCATAGATTCCTGTTGGATGGGTTTTATTTTTGTGGTGTTTTGACAAGATTTTTGATTGCTATCTTTGGTGTTTCCAATGTCTGTCGTGATTTTGGTCGGTCTAATAGTCATATTGTTCATCGTATGAATAGGATCACTATATTTGTTATGTTCGATCTTTTTTTTTTAACATATAAGTTTGAATATCCTTAAAATACTTGTTATAATATGTTTTTTTGCTTACAAAAAAAACGTTAACTTCAACCTCAATGGCAAAAATATTGTAATAGAAGATCAAAATACTTAAGAAACAAAAATGAAGTTGTACAATTCACAAAGGGTAAAACAAACTAGTAGGCAATGTTAACCCTTTAAGATGAAGATACGATGATTGTTTAAATTTTAAGAGGGTCTTGTTAGCAAGAAAGTCTTGCATCCTCCTATAATATAGTTGAGGATGGATTCTCCAATGCTCCCTGCCGTTAATTTATTATTAAAAAAATTAGATGGTTGAAATCTTTTACTCGCAACTAATTTAGTAATTTAAAAATAAAAACCATTTAATTATGAATATCCCTCTCCCAAGAACCAGACCTAATAACACTAGTGCCACTAAGTCGTACAACCACCCAACCGCATTAGAGCCACCATGTAGTGCACCACCCCATTGTCAGAAATCCTTCTTGCTTTCAGAGTAAGGCTAGCCACTTTTTCCATTGGAAAAAGGTGGTACCTTTGGGCTCCTTGGTGTAGTATTGTTTGTGCCATTGTTGCTAGAAGAGCCCAAGGACCCACTTACAATTCGACCCAAAGAATAACCTTTTTCGGTACCCAGAGGGTCACTGTTGCAGAAAGTTTCAACCTTGAGCTTCAATTGGGTCCTCAATAGGGTGGCTAATCGAAGCGCGATGAAGTTGTTTCAGATTATGGGGTCCTCAGACTCACATATGATCAACCCCAGCTTCGCGATTGCAGACTCCACCATCGCGATCTTCGTCGCTCGTGGCAACGTCCTCGAGAGGCGCATCATGGAACAGAAGACTAGAGTTTCCCAGACAATGAGGTGAGGGCAGAAGATGCGTCTTGGGTGATAGACTCGGTTAGCCGGAGAACTGGTTTAGTGAGTTTAGCTGAGTTGGTGAGGACTGTTTCGGTTAAGCCGTCTCCATGGCGCCTCTTTGCGAGTGCCATCGTTGATCTTTGATATGACGGTGCTTATGACTCATGCGTTGCAAACCCCTTTGCTTTTTTTTGTTCTCTATCTTCACTCGATAACTCACGTCCATGAATTGCATGAACACATAACGATTTAGCGGGGGGGAGTCGTTGCCCCCAACTTTCCCAAAAAAAAATGTAACCAAAATATTTGTAATGTAAAAAAAATTTAATGGCTCCTTCTTTTTGTTACCTTCTTCCTGCTGCTAATGTTACAATTGCTGGATGGACTCTACATAGTCTTGAGCATCTTATTAAAGAAGCCAATATCAATGACAAAAGAATCGTCGCACCAGAAAAATAATATAACTTAATATAACTTACACCATTAAACTTTTGTTTTTGTTTCTATGGGATGCTTTGGTTGGGATTAGAAGAAACCAAAGATTAAAATCGTGGACTACATCAGCCATCAGATTTGAAGAAACCAAGGATTAGAAGAAAACAATGATTAGAATAAACCAAGGACTAAAATCGTCGTCGCACCAGTCGCAACAGTTTCTCCGATCTGTGGTTGAAGGCTAAAAATCCAATCTTCTCCGAGGAGGAAAACAAAACGAAGAGAGGGAGAATGGAGGAGGATGTGTACTCTTCTGTTTCTCTTCTGCAGAACATATAGAAATATGTAGAATTCTAGGTATTGGTCTTAAAATTGCAGCTTGAGTCTTGTTAATTGATTTTATTACTTATTTATTAAAAAAAGTTAAAAAACCTCAATATTGAAAAAAAAAAAACTATAAGCTATTATTAATTGTACAATGAAATAGATAGTTTTTATGTCATTAGTTTAACTACATCTTTTGTAAGGGGATGAACCAAAGTATATTTTAGGTACATTATTTTAGCTAGTAGTTAGTGGCTTTCCCAACAAATTTTGTCACCATCCCTCACTGCATACACTCAAATTCTAAAATTTGGAGTTTTTCGAATTTGAAGCTAAATGTAGGTTTTGATCGGAACTTGGTTTCATCTTATTGATTTTTCTATACCACCAAAACTGTATTTAGAAGTTGAAATCCTATCATTGTACAAAGTGAAATTGATATAAGAGCAATGTTTAATGAAGACGGATATGAAAATCTCTTTAATGATTAAATTTTCAAGCTGCAGAAGCTAGGACCTAGGTTGCGATTTGTAAAGATGCAAATAATTGATTGTCATCGTGGAAAACTTTCAAGAAGTGTTGGTGGATAACAACGTTAATGTTTAAAATTTGGCTAAAATATTTTTTTTGGTCCCTTAATTTTTTTTAATTTTGATTTGGTCCCTTAACTTTTAAAAGTTTCAATTTGATCCATTAACTTGTCTCTGTTTACACAAGTTAGTCATTTCCGTCAATGACAAAAGCAAAAGTGACAGAAGTGTCATATGTGTTAACAATTTAAAGGACCAATTTGAAACTCATTTAAAAGTTAAGGGACCAATTTGAAATTCATTTAAAAGTTAAGGGACTAATTTGAAACTTGTTAACAATTTAACGAACCAATTTGAAACTCATTTGCTAATGTCATTGGCGGAGGTTGGAGGAGACCGAGAAAAACTATAGGGGAAAACGTTAAAAAGGATTTAGAAATCGATGATTTGTTTATAGACATGATTTATATAGAACATTATGATGTCCTTTGATCTACGTAGACGATCCCACCTAATGAAATAGACTTGGTTGTTGTTATATTTAAAAGGGGAATTGCTCGGATACCCTTAAAAGATAGAGGGTTTGAGTACCCTCACTACGTGGACCAATTATTTTTTGACTAATGTTTTAACAATGTCAAGAGAAAAATTGGTGATGTTCCATTTATTTCAGTTGTTCATCGTTGATTTGTTTTTAATGAAAAAGGATGGCTTAAATCCTCACACCTAACTTGGTCGTGTTAAATATATGAACGAGAGGTTTAGCGTTCAAATCTCACATCTCCGAAGATTTGAAAGGAATGGAAGAAACAAACACAAAGGTATGCATTGCTAAGTTATTTGGCTTCAAAGGGAACAAAAATAAGAAAGCAAATACAAAGACAGAAAAAAAACCGAGACACAAATAATTATAGTAGAAGCAGAAGCAAGGGATTCAGCAAGAGCTTCAAACGGGAAAAGATGATGCAGATAGGGTGGGGCTTTATGACCAAACTGATCCTGTTTTAGAAATTATTTATCAATATAATCTCATTTTTGAACTATTTATCAAATTAACCCATTTTTTTCCCAACATGACATTTTTTATTATTGTTTTTCTGACACAAAAGAAGCTACTTTGACTAGCTTGGCACAAAGGCGGGTGAACATTTCTTCACTCATAGTCATCAGACGGGTGAACATTTTTTCACTGAGAGTCATCAGACGGGTGATCAGACGGGTGAAGAAATGTTCAACTGTCTGATGACTATCAGTGAAGAACATTTCTTCACTGTGATAGTCATCAGACGGGTGATCATTTCTTCACTGATAGTCATCAGACGAGTGAACATTTCTTCGCTGATAGTCATCAGATGGGTGATCAGATGGGTGAAGAAATGATCACTCGTCTGATGACTATCAGTGAAGAACATTTAAAAGGTTCTTCACTGATAGTCACCAGAGAGTGAACATTTCTTCACCCATCTGATCACCCGTCTGATGACTATTACTGAAGAAATGTTCACCCGTCTGATCAGCCACTAAAGGCGCTACTTGCAGTAGCGCCTTTGCCCAGAGCGCGCCACGTGGCCCCTTGGGCAGTGACTGTCTGCTTACTGCTAAAAACGCTACTGACAGTAACGTTTTTCAAAAACGCTAGTCAAAGTAGCGTCTTTGGTATCAGAAAAAATAAAATAAAAAAATGTCATGTTGGGAAAAAGTGGGTTAGTTTAGTAAATAGTTCAAAAATGAGTTTATATTGATAAATAGTTTCTAAAACAGGGTCAATTTGGTCAAAAAGCTGATAGGGTGGTAGTCGTGCTTGATCCACCCATGAACCACCTATTAAGTGGTCCACCTTAGAAGTCACCAACAAAAATTATATGGTATTGTTAAAATATTAGTCACTTAATTATTGGTCCACATATTAAGGGTACCTAAATCCTCTACTTTCAAGGGTATCATAACAATGCTCTTTTTAAAATATAACCATTATGATACAATTTAAGTTTATTATGTTATTTAAAGATTATTTTCTATATAATTTTTTTTATAATATATCAAGGGTATGGTACTTATTTATTGAATACCGATTTTATAATAAATATTTAAAAATAAGTCATATTCTAAAAAATATTTGACAAATCATCTTAAATATCATAGCTTATACAAAACGTTAACTACACTAACATTTGTAATACAAAATAAACTGAATTTTGTAAAATGATTGTGGGGTAGCATAACATATATAATAAGATTTATTATTAGTGTAAAGTTTTTTTACATCGTCAATTAATTATAAATTATTACATTATTAAAAATATTTGATTGTTATAATAATTATTTTTATTTTTGTGTGCATAAAGGTATCCTCAGTTGGAGATTAATCCCTACAAGGCATAAAGATCATCAAAATGAATTTTATCTCTTCCAATGAAATCTTTTCTATACATTCGATAAAAATCAAACCCATGATAACATTTTAAGAACCCAACTATCAATCAACTATCGTAAGTGAATATTGTTGGTATTATTATAATAACAACTTTAAAAATCACAAATGATTTGTAACCCGAAGATAGTGTAACTTTTTTTTATCTACTTCGAGAAGTATCCCACCATCAACCTGAGATGAGGATTAATCTCTCACAGGAATTTGTGCGGCACCTCGATGAATGGTATTTCTTCCAGTTGAGATTTTTTTCATATTCAAAACTCGAACTCGATACTTTGATTAAAAGACGAAAGCCTTTAACCACTCAGTCGAAGTTGAGTGGGTACACATAGTGTAACTTTACTACAAATGTATAAAATTAAACTATATGAGTAAAAAACAGAAGGGGATTGAGCACAAAAAAAGCAAGGTGGATTGGAGTGGAGTGGAGCAGCAACAGAAACAAACAGCATGGGTATGAGTATGCAGCTGACACCCTTTATCCCTAACCTCGGACAAGGTCAAATCCGAAACCTTAATTTTCCCAACAAGCATCCAATAATCACATGCTGCTCTCTTCGGAATTCTTCAGACCAACTTTTTGTTGTATCTCAGACTCCTCAAAGACTTGCTTACCAATTCAATCCTAAGACTCGTGTAGAGGAAGCCGTTACGCCACCAACATCATGGTACACCGACCCCTCTTTCTACCACCTCGAACTCCATCGCGTCTTCTACACAGGCTGGCAACCTGTGGGTCAGTTTATACTGCTCCAACTTTTTCTTCTTTCTTTTTTTGGCCATTTTGTTTTTCTGTTCAGAATCCAGAGGGAAACATTAAAGAAGACAACATTCCTTGTTTATAGAAGGACGAATAACACAGGATCTGTATTCTGTGGGTTGGGTGCTTTCTAAACATTGCTAAGTGCTATTCTGTTTTTGTTCATATTGAATTTTGATATCCGCACTTTGATAGATTAATTGAATTAGTTTTCGCACTTTGGAATATGTCTCCTAGACTTTGTCTTTATGGGATTTTTAGTCAGCCAAAAATTCTCAATTTCCACTCAATTTTGCTTACCAGGTTCAATAGAGCAGATAAAGGATGCCCTTGACTTTTTCACTGGAAGGTGGTTTTTCAACTTTTTCCCTCCCTAAATAATCAGTATACTTGGTCTTCAATAAAAGTACATCGATTATAATTCATTTTAAAATTTGTCTTATTTAAATATGTTGTTAACAAAGTAGCCTAATTGCAGCTCCATTTGGTTCTTGGAAAGGGAAAAGGATATTTAGGTGTCTTATTAAGTTGTGAACAATATTCATTTTATTTTCTTCCAAGTTTCTGAGAACCAATTGGAGGATTAAATATTGCAGACTAGGAGATGTGGAATTTGTGGTATGTCGAGATGAGAATGGGAAGGTTCGCGCCTTTCACAATGTATGTCGTCATCATGCCTCTCTTATTGCTTCTGGAAGTGGACAGAAATCTTGCTTTGTCTGTCCTTACCATGTGAGTTTACCTACATTGTTCAATATCTATGACAATTATTTTGATTCTCTTTTCTATAGATCCCTCCTTTTTATATATGCTCCGATCCTTGTGAGGTCGAACACAACAAAAATTATCAAGCTTTCTTTCATGGATTGTTATCGACCTGATCGTTTCTCATTTTAGGTTTCTATTTTTTATCTCACTCTCTCTCTCTTAAATTTTATTTTTATTTTTGGGAACTTATATATGAAAAGATTAAGACAATGACTTCTGCAGGGGTGGACATATGGTTTAAATGGAGCACTTCTTAAGGCAACTAGAATATCAGGAATGCGGGATTTCAATGTGAAAGTATGCAGTTCTGTTCTATGATAAGTTACTTTTACAATATATTCCTTACAGAGGGAAAAGGTTGGTTGATTTCAATGATCATGAAGGGTAGGATTTCGGGCTTATACCAATCAAAGTAGCTACCTGGGGGCCTTTTGTTCTTATCAATCTGGATAAAGAGAGTCTTTCTCAGAATGAAGTCGATAGTCAAAATGTGGCAAAGGAATGGCTTGGTAGCTGTTCAGAAATACTGAGTACCAATGGAATTGATTCTTCACTAAGTTATGTTTGTAGACGTGAATACACCATTGAATGCAATTGGAAGGTATGACCTCTTGGCTTACCTTAAATTTATTATTTTTCGTAGGAGTTTTATTATTACTTTGCCACTTGGGTGTAATTTCATTTTCTTTATGATTATGTGGATGAAAATTTTAGCAGGTTTCTCCTCCCTTCTGTTGATAAGCCTGTTATTTATCTCACTAATGGGCATCTTCTACAAGAAATTTAAAACCGCAACATTTGTTTATAATTCATACACAATGTTTTTATTATTTCATATATGATTCATGGAGCTGCTAGGAGTTTGGTAATGTGGGGCCTTCCTTTTGCAGGTATTCTGTGATAACTACTTAGATGGTGGTTATCATGTGCCATATGCACATAAAGGCCTAGCATCTGGTCTTAAGCTCGATTCCTATGCTATCACAGTATGCTTCTTTACTTCCTTTTTTTTAAAAAAAATCTCTTCATTTTACATGCCACTGTACTGTAGCATGACAAATTGAGTCATGTACGTTTGTTTCATGTAATCTTCCAACCTTTCCCGCTCCATCCAAGAAAACACATCTTTCTCTCTCTCCCAGATCATTCTGTGATATCTAATAAGTTAAAATAATAGAATAATCCTGGAACTGGATTTTCAGATGTTCTTTGTTACCAGGGATTGCTTATGTACTAAAGTATTCTTATGAATGAGACAGATGTTTGAAAGGGTTAGCATCCAAAGTTGTGAAGGCAACTCGGGGAGAAGTGAAGAAAATTATGATCGACTTGGAAGAAAAGCTATATATGCTTTTGTTTACCCAAACTTCATGATTAATAGGTGCTTCCTTTGTTTTTTGGCTAATCGGCTGATCATTTTTTTTCCACTCATGTTCTTAATGATGTTAAAAATGAAATTGGTATCTTCCATGTATTTGTTTTGCAAATTAGTGTGCTTTCATAACTTGGGGTCTTCTGTGGCCTGACAGGTATGGACCTTGGATGGACACCAATCTTGTACTTCCACTAGGACCCAATAAATGTCAAGTAGTATTTGACTACTATCTTGAACACTCTCTACAGGTAATTTGTAGTTATATAAGCATATATGTAATATTGTAAACATGATTCAAGCCCATTATTCAATCCCATGATTCAGAATCTCTACAATTACAATGTACCTGGTGTTAACTTGCTAATTCTCTAGCGCATGGGGGATGAATACTGATGGTTATAAAAAGATATGTTGTGTTTTCCTGTATAGGTTTTCTTTTGGACTATTAGCTGAAATTTTGTTCGCTGACATATTTTTTTGGCAGCATAAGGTAAACTTTTTTTAGGTGATGCATAAATAAGTAAACCCTGCTTGATTCGGCGTCAAAATTACTCTTTCAATCTATTCTAATGAACCCTATGCTGATAGTTTTGTGCTACTGTATATGGTAGGGATTAAATTTGGACAACACTTAGGCAACAAGACGATATAGCCTTTTTAGAGGCAGGGTTGGTGATTGATGACTAGGGTATCAAATGTTAAGAAATGAAAAGTTCAGAGCTTTGCTTTCATATTTTGAATGACTCCATGAAAATACAAAAACCACTCATTTTCTTGCTTTGATGGATTCTGTGTAAAAGGTGGTGAAGCCTCAAGGTCAAGTTAAGCCACGCAATACTTTATGTATTGATTTTTCAGAAATTTAACCAGGATTTACATGCCCATTTTAATGTCTCCGGCTGTAGTTCCTTACGGATTGAGCCTTTTCTTTTCTCTACTGAGTTTAAACTATATGAATCAGAGGTTAGAAAATAGATCAATAAGTATCAGAACAATTACAGTCAATTTAAAGCATTAACTGCTACCACCTCTTTGACTGAGCAGGATGACAAGGATTTCATTGAGAAAAGTTTACAAGATAGTGAAAAAGTGCAGGTACAAACGTTTATTTTGTAGACTTGATTAGAAATATTCCTCATGTTGCAATATTCCTAGAGTAATACATTGGTTGTTTATGTGCAGATAGAAGATATTGTGCTATGTGAAGGTGTCCAAAAGGGCCTCCAGTCCCCAGCATATTGTGTGGGGAGATATGCTCCTACAGTTGAGCAGGCCATGCACCATTTTCATTGTCTGCTATATGAAAACCTGACAAAATAAATTCCCTTGTTCATTACATTACATATAATACACTACCGCAGCAAATAATTAGCACAGCAACCAACACTTGCACTGGGATTTGTCTGAATTTGAAATTGATGCATGGCATGCAGGTACTCCACTAGAGAGGACTTTGTTATTTGTTTCAATCAAACACCATCTCTCGAAGATTTGATATATATCTTGTAATGTAGCTTATCTGACGAGCAATAGCAGTGGCATTATGAATCTCTTGCTGAACATGTTAGTTTTGAAATACATTCTCAATAATTCAAGTCTGCCATCGTGAATATACCATTGGATGTAAGTATGCAATTTATAGGTCTGGACCTATTGATTCACTAAAATTTCTGCTTCCCGTGCAACGGTTTCTTCCATTTATTGTTTTGTTGCTCCACTTCAAATTCCGGTAATAGGAACTGGGGGACAACGTTCTCTAAATTCCTCTCAGATCTCTGAAAGATTGCAGAACTATTATCATTCCAAGATACAACATCCTGCTGCTAGGACTCGAAGACTTAGCACTTGTTTGGTTCTGCATCTGTAGGCGTAAGATCACGTCTCTGGTATCATTTTGGTAAAAAAAATTGGTTTTAACTTGAAAATAATTGATATTCCGTATATAGAATTTTCTTGATGTAGAAATCGATATTATGCTATGATTCCTTTATGATTGCTCTTGAAGAGAAATTTGCTGGATTTTTCACACGTGTGTACAAAATAGACAACATATTCGAACATATTGAAGAGCATTTGCACCTCATTAAAATCCAAAGTACATACAAACAAGAACAAGTTGCTAAATTGAAAAAAAGAGCTGGGATTATCATCCATATCCGTGCAACTTTTCATATATACAAAAATAGAATCAGCGTTTGTCAAACTGACAAAATACACTGGATAAAAAAAAAGACTAGCTGAAGTTCCGTATATATCCTTGTTACAACCTATGTATAAAACAAATCCAACTATGTCTGGAAAAAAACATGTCAATTCCAGATCTGTAGAAAAAGCAGCTTCTTTGTGCAACCAGTACACGATTTTCCATTACTGGAAGAATGTAAGCTATCGTGTCTAAATAAATGAGCCGGATGGGAGAGAGTGAATTGGCAAGACGTCTATACATGAATCTATTGAGAAGCCTCAAATTCCTTCCTTCTTAATTCTTCGAAGATGAAATCTTGGAAAGTAGTTCTTAATGGGAACCGCTGGTACTGGTATCAGTTTTCCAACCACAGCAAGAGGCCAGCTGAGAATATGGGGAAGAAATACTGTTAGCATGTGTGCATAAGGCAAACCCTCTAGTATCTATTACCACAAGTGCATTAATATCTTTCTAGTTATATACAACCACATCAAAACAATCAATTAAGGTCCTTCCAAGCTCTTATCAATGACAATCTCCAACAGAAACTAATTGAAGAAGAGAATTGCATGCAATTAGCAAGATACACTCTGCATTCGAGTATGTATGATTATCAACTGACCTGATGAATCCTATAATGACAGAAATGAGCCACTGCTTCCAATTAAGCTTGACTGTTTTAGTGAACTTTCCAAGAAATTCAATGATGACGATCTGAAAAACAGACAACAGTAACAAAGTTTATGGTAGCCCATTGAATACTTCCAAACAACCAGATAGGACTTTGAACAAGACTGACCTGTAGCACAACAGTGAATCCCACTATCCCTATAAAGAGGTAGTTTCTTGTGATTCCCTTGAATATGTTCAATTCATCTGGCTTTCGTGCATTAAATTCATTAAAGACCTGCAATTTTGGAAGAATATTTTATGTGTCATCATTTAAATGAAAAACAATTAAAAGAAGAAAACAGTGCAATTATAAGATGGCTATCAATATAACCATGAATATGAGGTAAATAATGAATTGGGCATCCAACCAGCCATACATAACCTTTTTCTGACATCAAAAGGATTTAGCAGCAATATAAAACGGAGAAAGGACGAATCCAACATCAATGCTTATCAGAGTGGGGACAAATGAATCTCCGGAACAACATGTGGTCACAGTCAAGCAACACTACAACTACTCTATTACGGTAGGGGGAAGCCATCCATATCTTCCGAGAATAGAATTACTTCTGGACACCCTTTATTTAGTATAAATAACATGTGAATTAGTTGGTTCTCCAACACAATAAACACACCCAAAGCCATTTGGGAATTAAAAAGATTGTAAAAGGAAGAGCTCAATCAGTACTATCATAGAAAATGAAGACTAATAATTTTCAACTTTAAAGACATAGTAACTTACTTTCTTTACTTTACAATTTGATCTGAATGGTAACCATTCTATTTAAAATTTTCTAACTATGTAAAATAATGTTTCATTTATAATTATCTTTTAAGTATTTCTGCAGAATTTAATTCAATTGAGAGCTCTAAATTAACAGACAGATGAAGAAGTCTTGGTTTCACCAATATTATGGGAGCTTAATTTTCCCCCCTCATAGTTAAATATTTTGAGTGTAACATAGTTATCCCTCCCCCCCAAAATAAAGAAACCCAATATGAAATGTAATGTCCTGCCACTGAAGCTCAGACATTTGTAATTTCCCATTAATTGGTAAAAATAAGGACTTACTTGACAAAGAACAAACGAATTGAATATCAATGTGTTCTTCACTTTGATTGCATGGTCATTGGTATCGTGCCTCAGGCTCAATAAGCTCCTGCCTTGAAAATTGAGTATAAGCAAAACAGACACTTGATACGTTGCCTGAAAGGTTCCAGCCATTATTGATGATTTAGTTAGAGACAACAGAAACAATACGACATTCACTGCAGTAATGGTGAAGCAATACACTAAAAACATTCGTTAGTTGGCTGTTTGTGGCTTAGCCAACTTAAAAATAAATCGTTGCCGACTACAGTGACAACAGGGGCACCAATAAATGAGAAACAGCATTCACCTGCATCAGCAGATTCCTCCACATAATATTTGTTACGAGAGGTTCTCTGAAAAGCAAACAAGATACTGTCAATTTTCATAACAAAAACCATCCAAGCACATAGGCACAGCATCTGATGTTTTGGTAATGGAGCTGCAAACTCAGTAGATCCATTTTTCACTGATGCATCATGTAAATCCATGCAAGCATACTCAAATTCAGTATTCACTAGCATCTTTATGGCTCTGGGTTACCAATTATTTTCAGAGGGATTCACAAGGCTTTACTGCGTTAATGTGTTACTCACTTTGTTTGTCCCTGCTATTTTTGTACCCATATCTCATCTTTGATCATGTACAGTATTCTTCTCTCTTTAATTTTTTTTTCTTCTATTAAAAAGAAACGCTAAATACTAAAATGAGGGTAGGCTCAACTTGTAGGATTGAACAGATTCAATAAAAAATTCTAGGGTTCAAATCCTGTTGGTGGTCATTTGATTGGTAAGTCCATTTGTAAGTACCACAAGAAGCTCTCTCCAAGGCTTGTAGCGTGCACTTACCTTTAAATGAGGCAACCTTCCCTCCCCCTAAAAACTCACCAAAGTAATAAAATAAAAATAATTGGCTTTCCCAACGGTACAGTTTACCATTCTAATTTTTCAAGTTACTTGCAACACTAAAGTAACATATCATACAAAAGTCATGATCCAAAGTAACAACTTCGAAACAAAAAATTGAAAATTTGACCTTCGGCCCACCGGAGGCCGATCCATCAGGTGATCAGTTGGTGGTTCAGTTGCCAAGGCTAGTGCTCCAAGAGTATCCATGATAAGATTTACCCAGAGAAGCTGTTAAAAAAGCAATGAAGAGTTATAACTCATAAGGATGACCTCCTGAATAAATGAGTGAGCACATACCAGAGAGAGCAAACCTGTACTGTATTTAGTGGGACGTCACCAGAGGAAAATGCGGCAACCACATTTATGACAAGAGCTGCTATATTGACAGTAAGCTGAAATTGGATAAATTTCTGAATATTTGCATATACAGACCGCCCCCATCTAACAACCTGCAATGGTGGAGAAAATTGAAAGGCACTACCGGTTATGCTACAAATATTATCAGCTTACATAAAATAATATCTCAAGCTATGCAATGCACCACAATTCTATATAAACATCTCATGAAACAGTATTCAAAAACTTATAATTCCTTTTACCAAATATTTTTTTAGAATTCTGCATTTCAAGTGATGCCAGAAACAGTTCTTCAAAAGATTGGATGTTAAACGGCCATCATTAAGTAAGAACATTTCAAAATTCCCAAACAGATAAGGACTAACCTTCACAACCGAAGCAAAATTGTCATCCAAAATAATGATATCAGAGCTCTCTTTAGCAACTTCTGTACCTTGAATACCCATTGCAAGACCTATATCGGCCTAAACTCCAAAAAGTATAGAATTGCAAATACTACCATGAAAATAAAACCCGGTGAACAAAAAACTGTGTTTTGGAGTAATAGATTCAAACTTTGAAATTAGGAACAGATTCATTTGTCCGTATGATGATTACTTGTTGTCAAATTATTGCATAATACTGAAACTCTAAGAGCATATAAAATGGACATAGCAATAGCAATGTTGGCATCAGTGATACTTACCTAGTGTACCATTAAAAATGTTGTCATCATCATAACATATGCTTAAGATAAAAATACATAAACAAGCCCAAAATAACATTGGATGTTATGCCAACCTCATGTAGTGCAGGAGCATCATTAGTTCCATCCCCAGTTACAGCCACAACATGCCCCTTCCTCCTTAATGCTTCGACAAGCAAAAGCTTGTCATTAGGAGACGATCGTCCCATAACCTATATTATACAGCATTGACACTCAATCTCATTGGCCAAGGAGACACGTCACTGAATGAGTACAAGCAAAAGGCTGCTATAGTATTGGATTATACCGATATCCTTTCAACAATTTCTTCTCTCTCTGCAGCTGACAATGCACGAAATGTTTTTCCTTCAATGATGTTTGGCTCTGTGGCATCAGCAAATGAACCAAGTATTCCACATTCCACGGCAATTGCTTTTGCAGTTTTAACATTATCACCAGTGACCATTTTTACCTTCGATCAGAATCCAACCAAATAAATCAACAGTTTATATATAGAAAACTGCAAATACCTAGCATCAAAAATTAGATTTTGCAATCTTCAAGGAATCAAAAGTAATGTGTGTGTGTTTGGATTAGTGCCTTTATATATAATCATTTAAATTATGCTTTTCAAAACATAAACATATCTCAATATGTGTGTTTGGATTCTCTTGGACGGGTGAAACCTTGGCCACTTAAGCAGTTGAGCTTTCTATACCATCCCATGGAATAATATAATAAAACAGGACTTCTTTTATCCAAAAACAATAGGTGGCAATTGTACTTAACATGTTATATTTGTCTCAACGACCTATCTTAATGGGACACAAATACACAATGACTTTCAACATCGAAGGCAAATACCTTAACCCCAGCTTTTTGGCAAAGCTGCACTGCATCTTTGACACCTGGTCGACAGGGGTCCTGCATTCCAATGGATAGTTGATATAAGGCAAATAATAAGAACATACTAAAATGATAGAAACTAATGTGAGGAAGTTTAAAGATGCACAACCCTCTAGTACATTAGGGCGGCCTAGTGCACAATGCTCGGTTTGGGAAGGGTAGATGTACATAGCCTTACCCCACAAGCGGAAGGTAGATGTACACAACCCTCTATTACCTTAATGGTAGAAAATTTTCAATGTAGAAAAGCAAGGACGAGAGAGCGGAGAAAGGGGGAAAATAATAATACAACAAAAAAATCCCTGCTGCCTCCCAAGTCCCAAGTACATTCAACAAAAATGGGCCCTTTAAGAATGATTATGGCCTCTACACAAGACATTCCAAGCAAAGAATGACAAATGGGCAAACAATAAATAATAGTGCTAACAAGCTTCAACATAAAATTAGAGAGAAAGCAAAACCATGTGAGTATAATTTCAGACAAGACGACACACTCAAGACATTTAATACTGATAATATAACAAAGATGACAATGTCAGTCTTATTTCAAGAAGAAATACATACCTTCAGACCAACAATAGCCAGCAAAATGAGATCATCCTCTGGTAATGACCAGTGAGCAAGTTCTTCACTAGTTGGAATATTCTCCATTTCATATAATCTATATGCAATGGCAACACAACGCAGACTATCTGCAGCCATATCTTCAATAGCCTTTGTAAAAAATGCCATCTGCAATCCAGGAAAATTTACTCAGAAGAACTTTACCAAAATCAGTCAAAAACAGCTGAGTGTTAAAAGCCATCCAAACAGCTAATATAGTTGTTGTATTTGCTTGTTTCATGAATGTATGTGGACATATATCAGCCTTCTGCAATTTATCCTGTCATAAAGAGATTATATACTGATAGAAGAACTCACTAAAATGACAAAGATAACGAAAAGATAAGGCAAAATGGAAAAATGATTTGGTGAAAATTCTTATAAGATATATAGTGTGACAAGATTTCCTAACATAAAGAAGTTGGAAAAAAAAAAAAAGAATGCCTTCATTTAACTATTGATTTCAATATGTAACAATTTTCTCAGACCTTCTCTTCATCCATCTCCACCATCTGATCATCTGCATCAATATACCTTGTACAGCAGCTTAGGACTATCTCAGCAGCACCTTTCCAATGTATATGGATTTCAGAGTAAGTCTGTACAGAAGCATAAAATTATTAGTAAGAGTGCTCTTGATGACAAACAAGTTATAGGATCTGGATGATAACCAAGATGTAGTATGTATTATGTAATATAGTAGCTGCTTAATAACATATCATTTAGTTAAGAACAGAAGCAAAAATTCTGCATATTTGAACTAAAATGCCAAAGAGCTATTACCGTCAGTATTGCAACCCCGCCTCGTTTTTTCTCTGAATTGAATGGAAAGACATGAATAATTGATGATTCTGATCTGGAAGACTCAAAATTCATCCCAAGCTGAGATTTGATATAACAGTCATAACTAGGTGTAAACACATAAAGATCCTTAAAAAGAAGGGAAAAAATAATTGAAGTGTCAAAACAGACCTGAACTCCCCAATGTAAAATTGCCTTTTCTGTTGGTGATCCAGAAACCTCCACATCATTAGCACCCTGTAAAAACAGAATCATGCATAAAAAAGTAGTGGAACCACTCAAGTAGGCAATTACTGTAGGGTGGGAAAACAGAACAAAGAAAAACAGTTATGGCATACCTCAGGTACATAAACGCTGCCATTAGTGTTCTGTGCAACACCTTCAACCAGCAAAGAGCAGAGCATAGGTGAGAGCCCTGACTTGTTATGAGGAGGAACAATCTTCTTCCCGCCAATCCAAGCTTCAATCACAGTCATCTGCCTCAGAATTTAGGTGAAATCAAAATCTGATGGACACACTATTATCTCCATCAATGACAAGAGAAATGCAATTCTTCCTCAAAATATTCACCCAAAATAAACAGCTACTGATCAAATCAACACTCAGACCATGTGCCATTGCCTATATAGATTGGTTTTATAAGATATCTGTTGAGTATGGCTCATAAAGATACTGACAGTTGGGCCAACGCCCGAGCTGGGTTAGTAAAAGGCTATTAATGTAATTTCTATCACAGTGGTGATTAGTATAAATACTGCGCTTATGTAACCCTATTTCCATATAGTGAAACACAGTCGTAACAGCTTCCGTGGAAGTAGGCACTATTCGCCGAACCACGTAAATCTTGCCTTCTTTCTTTTTCCTTGCGTGTGTGCGTGTGTTCCAACAATATGTCAATATCACATTGACAGGTTAGTAGAAAAATTTGAACTCCTAACAAGGTTTCCTACGTGACAATAAGCCAGGAAGCAAATAAGCCACAATAAAATGAAAATATTTGCAACAAGTGCCCTCCAAAAATTTATGTAACTGACCATAACAATTTAAAATCTAAATGAGGTTCAAGTAGAGCATCACAACTAACCTGATTCATAGTCAATGTTCCAGTCTTATCGCTGCAAATGGTTGTAGCCGAGCCCATTGTCTCGCAGGCAGAAAGTCTCCTCACCTGCAATTCAATGTGTTGAATTAAACAGTGTTTCTCAAATAGATATGTCAAAATCCAATCAAAGCACAAACAACACTTGGCATACCAAAGCTTTATCTGCCATCATTTTTCTCATAGAGTAGGCGAGTCTATAAAACAGTTGATGGAAAAAGAGTGTTAGTAGAGAGAAAAATTGACGAAATATGAGATGAGAAGAAATCTGATTTTTTTCCTTATTCACTAATTGATAATACACAACATTTTATAGGAGATTAAAATGAGAGAAAAATAGGAAACTAAATCAGTCCTAAATCTAGAAACAATTGAAACAAATCACAAGCAGCCTAAACAAATCCCTCGAACCAAATCCCTTTATTTCAGGGATTTCAGTCTGATTCTCCTAATCTATTTACAGCTCATCTACACTACAACACTCCCCCTCAAGCTAAGGAATAGGTGTCTTCCATTCCCATCTTGGATATGATATCATGAAAGCTCGAACTGTCCAGCCCCTTTATTAAAACATCAGCTAACTGATGTCCGGATGGAGTATAGGACATGCACACTAACCCTACACACTAACCCTTCCTCCAATTTTTCTTTAATGAAATGCATGTCAATCTCAATATATTTTGTCCTATCATGTTGTATAGGATTATGGGCAATATTGATAGCTGACTTGTTGTCACGATAAAGCTTCATAGGACCCCTTCCAGTTTGACTCTAAAATCATCTAGAATAATTTTCAGCTAGAGTAGTTCACATAATCCTTGAGCAATAGCCGTGATTCTGATTCTGCTGATGATCTTGCCACTGCATTCTGCTTCTTGCTCCTCCACATTACCAAATTACCACCAAGGAATGTACAATACACTTTAGTTGGTCTTCTATCTTACTAGGGAGCCTGCATAGTCAGGGTTGGTATAAGCTTCTAGAGCAAAAATATCATTCTTTTTTAATAGAATTCCTTTCCTCGGATTGCCTTTCAAGTAATGCAGTACCTGTAAGCAGCTTGAAGATGAAATTCTCTTGGATCATGCATGAATCGACCGACCATGCTCACCGAGGATGCTATGTGTAGCCGAGTGTGAGGAAGGTATATGAGTTTGCCAACTAACCTCAGGTACATCCTTTTGTCAATGCATGGTTCTTCTTTAGCTTCTCCCAACTTATGATTAGGATACATTGGGGTAGTGACTGGCTGGCACCCAATCTTTCCTATTTCTACCAATAAATCGGTCACATATTTCTACTGAGATATGAAAATCCCTTGTGCAGAGTATGCCACCTCAATACCAAGAAAATACTTCAGTTTCCCTAGCTCCTTTATCTCAAACTCATGCTTCTTTTTCTCATCATTTTAGGTCAATGTGATGTCATCAACATAGACTAAAAGAGCAGTCATTCCCCCTGTAGCTGAATGCTTAATAAAGAGGGTGTCGTTGCCTTGGTTTTGTTTATACACAAACTCCTTCATTGCTTTTGCAAATCTCGCAAGCTAGGCTCTAGGGGATTGTTTTAGCCCATAAAGAGCCTTTCATAGCATACACTCCTTGTTAGCCATGCCCCCCCCCCTCAAATCCCGATGGAATTTTCATGTAGATTTCTTCATCTAAGTCACCGTTGAGAAATACATTCTTAACATCATACTGTAGGAGTTGCCAATTAAAATGTGCAACCAATGATAACAGAATTCTCACAGTATTTCATCTTAACAACAAGGGCAAATGTCTCCTGATAATCAACTTCATAGGTTTGAGTATACCCTTTGGCCACCAATCTTGCCTTATATCTCTCAAAGGATCCACCAACCTTGTATTTCAATATGAAAATCAACTTATAGTCAACAATATTTCTCCCTCTTGGTTTATCATCAATCTCTCATGTTTCATTCTTTTCTAATGCATTCATCTCCTGTCTCATAGCATCCCTCTGTTCCCCTTTTTTACAATTCCTCAGTAACAGTCTTAGGGACAACAATGGTCTTTAAATTCATAATGAACTTTTCTGTGGGCTGGTGACATGCGCTTAAAGGAGATGTAGTTAGATAGTGGATAAAGTGGCCATTTAGTGCACTCTCTGGTACCACTCCTAACAGCAATAGGTATGTCTAGGTCATTTGTTGGTTCAGGAGATGCTTCAACAGATTGTGAATGTAAAGGTGGTTCATATCTGATTGTGATCTCATTCCCAAAGCTTGAGTTGGATTCTTGGATTGGTTCAGGAGATGCTTCAACAGATTGTGAATGTAAAGGTGGTTCATATCTGATCGTGATCTCATTCCCAACGCTTGAGTTGGATTCTTGGACCTGTGTCAGTTCTGGAACGTCTTTTTTTCTTGAATACACCTTAGATAACCTTGGGAACTTGTGAGTAACACTTGCTGGAATAGTGATAGGACTTGAGTATTATGGGATGCCTAAGTCCCACATCGAGTAATATGGGATGCTCGGTGGAGTACTTAAGTGGCTTGGTTTTCCCCCCTTGATAGCTTTTAAGGGAGGGTTCCCCAAGTGCTTGGGTACTTATCAATTGGTATTAGAGCTGGTTGCCGGTGTCTCAGAAAGGGCTACTTACGGAGGGGCTGACCGGAAAAGGCCGAGTGAAGCATCGTAGAGCGCAGCCGTCGGGACGTCGGCTCTCAGTGGCGGTGCTATGATAGGGACTTGGGTATTATGGGGTGCCTAAGTCCCACATCGAGTAGTATGGGATGCTCGGTGGAGTACTTAAGTGACTTGGTTCTCTCCCCTTGATAGCTAGCTTTTAAGTAAAGGTTTCCCAAGTGCTTGGGTGCTTATCAAATAGGGAACGACACACAAGTTCAATGGTAGAATTGGGTGACTCGAATGTACTTTGCTTAGAGGACTTGGACTCAACAACACGGACAGGTGCTGGCACATGAGGAAGGCCAATGGGTTTAAGGTGAGGCTTCCCAAACTCGCAAGGACTATATTCCATCATGGAAATCTCCCCTTGAAGAGAGGACTTAGAAAAAAAGAACGAGAGAGAGAGAGAGAGTAACTAGATCATAGATCTGAAAGAGCATAAGAACAATCTCATATGGAATTTGATTATGGTTTAATCATATAATGGTTGGAAAATTAATTCATTTTTTAATAAAGTCATAAGATAGAACAATGGTACATTAAACAATAGGGTCTTAGATTCTACATTGGACCAATGTTGGAGTCACTAACTTTTACCCAGTTTACGCCACAAAATTAAGGGATCAAATCTATAAATCATATTGAAGTACAAGAACAATGACAAAGTTATCCGTATGTGTAATGACAGTATGACATCAATGTTAAAACATATCCATTAAGAACCGGTGATAAGTAAAAAGGTAAAACAAGAAATTCAGATAAAAATTGTCATACTCACGTTAAGGTAACTGCTAAAGGAAGCCCTTCAGGCACTGCAACCACTACAATGGTGACCTACACATTCAATGAGTTACAAACTTACAATCACCTCATAGATATTAATTCAGGGCCTATGAAAGTTTATGAACATAGATACAAGTGTCTGTAAATGGGCCATGCATGTTCTAGTAGTCCAGTACTTTGCACATACCGCAACAGTGACTATCTTAATTGCTCCATCAATAGCATTACTAACTTTAGTCTTGCCCGCTCTAAATTGAACACTTCCATCAGGGTTTTTAGTATGCCCAGAGAAATATCTGTGCTTACAAGGTGCCATTTCAGAAACATGCATAATAAAAATCAGGTTAAACTGCATATTACCCACTTCAATTTTGACCCTTTGGCAAATAGTCTTGATGTTTCAGTTTTGATTGAGACAATTAACCCGCTTAACTTTCAATACAAGGAAAATATCTCCTTGGGATTTCAATTTTGGCAATAAACCTGCTTAAACTTTCAACAATTACCACCTGATTTCAATTTTGGCAAATAACCAAATGTGTTATTTGAAACTACAGTGGATAACAAGTCATATGTTAAAATTTTAATCAGGTTAATTGACAAAGTGAAATCACATGGTGGTTAACTACAAAACTGAAACCACAGGGGGCTGTTTGACAAAGGATCAATTTTGAAGTGAGTAATTTGGAATTTAACCTAAAAATATTATTGAATCACACAAAGAAACAGATGGCAACCTGGCCAGTAGCACAATCAGAACAACGATAGCCACAGAAAGTCCAACAATACCAATGAAGGTGGCGAGACCATTTAGGCGTACCTATATTGATAACTTATATAGGTAAACAAACTATAAGAAGCAGGAACTCAAAAATAGACCACAAGTATGAGGTGGACCTGCAAAGGTGTTTCTTCACCGCTGTCTTCTGAGATGTTAGCCATTAGAAGCCCCCATTCAGTATTAATACCAACAGCAATTACCTGAGGAAAGAAAGCAACAAACAAAAAGAAAAATCAGCAAAAGATCTGTTTATTTAGTATATTGAACTATTGAAAGAAGTTCAGTAAATTTTAATCCATATTTTCACTTTCACCACTTCAATCTCTCTGCATCAATTGTTTTCAAAAATCAAACTGAGAATAAAATCACTTATTGAACGACATGTTTGCAAAGCAAATTTTCCGCAATGAACAATAATTTCATAAATCCATTTAGGAAAATTTCCTCTCTAAGTGCACAGTTTTTATGCCCTTTGAATAATTCACACCCATGAAAGCTATAAGGGTGCTATTATATACGTTATTAACTATGTGACATCCCTTTGAAAACTCTTTAATTTTGTAAATAAAATCAAGAGACTGCAATCACACAAGTGGAGGGGAAAAGAAAGTCTAAAATTTACCAGCATAGTGCCACTGCCATCTGCAACTTTACATCCAGATAACAAAAAAGGGTTCTTAGAATCCTTAACAACCTGCAGAAAGGAAAATTGATATCAAACTTACGAAATGAGAGAATTGATTATTCTTATTCTCCACGTGATAGAAATGAACACTTACAATATCACTCTCCCCAGTCATACTTGATTCATCAATTGCAAGAGAGTGACCGGTGATCAAAATTCCATCGGCAGGGACCTAGAAAAGATCAGGTAAGAACAAAATAACAAAAAGAAAAAAAAAAAAAAAAAGCAACCATTAGACATTAAATGTAAAAATGACGAGATAAACTCACTCATGTACCTGGTTACCAATATTAAGAGGTATAACATCGCCTACAACAATATCATATATCGAGATCTCAACTCTTCTCCCACCTCTAATAACCTTCTCATGTACAAATCCAAATATATGATAAGAATAATGCTAAAAATTTAAAAAATATAATAACAATAATCAAGAAGTATAGCTAAGCCAAAAGCAAACCTCCAAATGTATGTTTCTCTTCTCCTCATTTAGGTCTTGAAACTGAAGAGACTGCTTATAATCACTAACAGCTATAAAAAGTTGAGGAGAAACAAAACAAGGTGATGTGCACTTCAAAGGAGAAGACTATTACATATATAATTATTATGATAACCTCTACAATAAATGACAAAGTTATATCTAATAGCAAAATGAGAAACAGAATCTTAAAACATGTATATAAATTATTATTTGTTATATAGAACATGTAAATAAATGCTTTAAAGCACAATAAACTTTACAAAGACAAACTTTAATACCTGTAACAACAATAACAAGAATAACTGCAAAAGCGATGCTTCCCCCATCATACCATCCTTCCTTAATACCCTGAAACAAAAAATTAATTCTGAACTGGATGAGCCTAATTCTCAGCACTAACAGAAACCAATTCCCAATCCTAGATTATAAAGAGACAAACTAAAAATACAAAGACTAACGAATGCTAAAGGTCAACTGGATGAATTGATGGTAAAAGATAACAGTCAAAAGAATTCAACTATTAGATAGATTATAAAAAGGATTTAATTGATATGTATTGTGAGTGTAAAGATTTTTTATACTATCAATCAATCATAAATCGTCACATCTTCTAAATTGTTTGACTCTTAACTACCTTAAAAGTCACTTATATCATGATTTGTGATTAGTTGACAGTGTAAAAAACTTTACACTGACAATGTATACAAATTAAACTCTTATACAAAATGTAATGATTATGTCTTGAAGCTCTGCCCACAGATCACAATTTACTTACACACTATTATAACCAAATTATGCTCTAGACCATAAATTCTCCAAAATTTTACAAATCTTTCATTCGAGATAGAACGGAATCAAATAATATGCATGGCTGGATCAAATTAAATATTCATCAAGGCAAGAAAATTCACACCCGGCTAGAAATTCCTGCAATTGCATTAGCTACTAAGAAACCCTTGTAAATACTCTTTTTAGACACTCAACTCCACATGCAAAATTTGTTCTCTGCCTTTCCAGGTACTGACCTTGATTAGTAAAAGTGAATAAAAATAGTCAATAGGGAAGCGTGCACTTGAACCTTCTAACCTTTAACAACCATCAGCACACTTTATATAGAAAACATCAGATAATCTCAATAATGCAGACTAAAACTAAAATAACACCAAATGCAGGTTGTAATTTTGCACTCGACAACATATGAAAGGAGCTATGCTTTACATACTAAACATGGTAAATCACAAAACAGTATCAAGACTTCTTTGGTTACTTTGTTTGCCAAGTAATAGACTGGATGGTCTCCTTTTTTTTAGTTACTAATTTTTAAATATAGACTGCAACTCCAGAAAAGTGCATGTTCTATCAAACATGAGTGTACTTGTATACTAACAAATGTGCCTCAGTTGCCACTACATTTAGCAATCCAACTGCTTGTGATTTCATAAGAACACCTCACCATTAGCCAAAGAAAAAGCACATGCCTATAGTTATATATTTGCACTGATAGCCTGGTATATAGATAATACCAGTTTATCAAAAGCTACCAAGCTAAAGAGTTGTACACTAGATGAATATAAGGATTAAACAGAAGGGAAGGAAAAGCTATCAAGTATGCAACTGACATAATCAAACAATACCAAGAACGAAGAACTACAAGGAAAAGGGCAATAAGAAAGCACAACAAATAAGAAAAACGAGAATTTCCTTTAAACCAATGCATAACCACCTGAAAAAAATGCACAAGGTTGGGGTATTTAATATTCGTATGTAGGCTGAGTTAGTTAAAAAAATTGCAGTAAGGACCAGTGTAAGGGTAGGAGATGAATATTTGTATGTATGGTATGAGAAAAGTCCACTGTCTCTAAAGATGGGATGCCTAACATGATTTACTTTTTTCCAGCAATATAACAACAAAGAATCACATCATAACTTTCTCGGGCAATCTCACCTCAGATTTTATCCCCAGTGCTAATGAAGCCATGGCAGCTACCATCAAAACAATCAAGGTCAGATCCTTGCAAGCATCCCACATAAACATCTACGGAGGGCAACAAAAACAAAGCCGTCAGCAGAATAGCCCTCCAATTAGAAGGAGGATATACAATTATCAGAGTGCACCAAAATTTACCAAAAAACTTCTTCCTTTCTTACGAGGATAGTTGTTGGAACCAAATGCATTCCTCCGTGTTACCAAGTCTTCATCATGACCTTGAATCCCCTTCTCTAAATTGGTTTTCAACAATTTTGATAGCCCTACAACCTTATAAAGTAATTCAGAAGAATCACATGAATATTTATGACACAAATAAAAAACATTACCAAGTTAAGAAAAATTATTGTAGGCATCATACTTACTCCTCCATTTTCCTGTAGAGCATTCATATCATGCTCCCTTGAAATTGAAGAAAGTAGCTCTGGTCCAATTGGAAATTCTCCAGTGGAGCTTGAAGGAGGTTTTACAGTTCCTGATCCTAACAGTTAAAAGGCACTAATCATCAACATTAGAAATAAAAAGACATAAAAAATAGGGTCTACACTCTTAATAGACTGGATTAAGCCACTGTAAAAGTTATTTAATAAAGGTCCATTGAGCAACAAGCATCAGTACACCAAAGCATTTTCAACTTTAGTATTTAACATAACAACCACCACAACAAAGCCTTATCCATTAAGTAGGGTCGGTTAAATGGATCAAACAACGCTATTGTCTGCTATCATAAATCACGTCTTTAGAGTTTAGAAAGGTCTTTTAAATCTAAGTCATTTTTAATGGTTTTACCTATAGTTTTTCTTGGTCTCCTTCTATCTCTAACTATGGAACCGTCTTTCTTCTTATCTACTCTTGTTGGCTTTTTACCGCCTAACATTCAGTACCATAACGCATCATAGGTCTTATAGCTATGCGGTAAAATTTTCCTTAAAGCCTAGAAATAAGATAGTACTACAAATCATAGTTTTGAAAACCGGACCGGACCAGCCGGTTGGACTGGGAACCGGTCTGGTGTCCAGACCGTTCAACCCAAAAAACCGGTTGGTTTTAGAACCGGTGAGAACCGGTCAAGAAATGGTCAAACCGGTGAAAACCAATCAAAAACTGGTGGTGAGAATCAGTTTGAACCGATCATTTTTAAAAATTTTTTTTTTAAAAAAAATTTATTTTTAAATTATAAAATTATATTTACTAGTCGAATAAAGATCCAATGACAATATCTTATGAAATATATAATATGATTAATTTATATTAATTTAAAATTTGATTTGTCTTAAGTTTATTACTTAATATAATATATAATATTAAAAATATATATTGAATTATCACTGGTTCGACCATGGTTCAATTACGGTTAAACCATTTAACCTTGAACCAGTGCCTTCACTGGTTCAAGGCACTGGTTCAATGACCGATCCAGTATAAACACCAATTATCATGTATCATCATAAAAAGGGCACTTCATACAGATCAAGAGACAACACTAAATAATAAATAGGAAAACTATTGTGAGTGCTACAATATTATGCACAAATATTGGTGAGAACAATCCAATGACTCACCAATGTCACCATTCACTTGCTCTCCAGCTGCCTTGAAAAGATATGCTGCCTAATAGGGAAAAAAATAATTAGTGCACTTAACATGTGTAACATGAACAATAATAATGAAAGTCAACTGAAGGGACCAAACTCTAATGGCTTGTGCATGTGCTATAATCTTTCTCAATATTTGCCTCCTCTCTTCTTCTTTCTTCAAGTCCAAGGTGTAACGAAAACGACGAGAAGCATTAAGCACAAGAGCAGCTTGCTAAAAAAACAAAAAGAATTATCTTCTCTGGTCATTGAACAAAACGTTGTTTTCCAAGTAACGAAGATAAATACATAATAACTCAAAATAGCAAAGCAGAATAGTCAAATACAATTAAATATTGATGTTAATATAGTAATAATAACAAGAAACACTGATACTGCCGAAATAATAAATGAAGGCGACTTCAAGTCCAATGGTGCATGATCAAGAAAATGCCCTGTACCTAGATTTCACCCAATTTTGGAAAGTGAAGCTTACATTTGCAGTGGCATGATTGCAATTTCAGAAAAGTCATATTTCTACACAGAATTTTACTCTTCAAACTAACATAAAAGAGTCAATAATTAACCTAATTCTGTAAGAACATACTACTAATTCTAATTAATAGTACTCAGTTTCTTGACACAACTTCTACTTAACTTTTTACCATGTGAGAATTTTAAACCTCCTCTAGTAATATAGGAAACAAGTAGTCAAAGGATTTCTTTCCTTCCAGTAACATAGGCAAATTTTATACTTCAAAAGTATCTCGTCACAAATTAATTCAGAGTTGACAGGTGAGAACTGAGTCTTGACTTTGAAGCGTTGAGAGCAAGGTTTCATGTTTTCTTCTTTTCCTCTTCTCTGCTAGTGTTCACAGTACTGTTCAGAGCAATAATCTCCTATTCTCCAACTCCATTATTGTTTTTTTTGCAACCGTTAATGGCATCAATCCTCTTAACATTTAAATATTAACTTAAATTATTCCTCGGTTTTGTCCCATTAAAAATTAGCTCTAAACATCAATATTTTGCAGCAAGAACATATATCAAACCCAGCAATCCATTTGTATTTTAGAATCCAAATTTATTAGCCATAACTGAATCCCAAACCCCTAAAGTCGAGTCTTCTTTAATCCCACTGGGTCTACTGAAGGAGATAAATTTAAAAGAAAGAAAGAAAGAAGGAAGAAAGAATTGAATTTTGGAAAGACGTGCAACCAAAATTTTCCGACCCACCATCTATCTTGCCCACACTATATGTTGAAGAAGTTAATATTGAAGACAAGCATATTATCCTTCAATGTCCTTTACAAGAAACATATGGTTTGATCTCTCTGGAGCTTCCTAATTGATGCATTCTCCGTATATCCATTGAACAATGGGTCCGAATCATCATCAACCACAACTTCATTAAAACAATTTTAGGAATCTGCCTTCCCTCTGTTGGTCTTTCCGTCTCTATGCCTCAATGGTTGTTGATAAAACTTGGAAAGAAAGCAATGCAATTCTTGCACTCGAAATATTCTCTGCTAGCCAGCATCACTGGAGTTAATGCACAAACCAAAGGCTCAAAGCTGGCCTTCCCTCAACCTCCGAAGCACTTTTCCCAAACTTAGGAGCTGACATGAAACCCTCACTACCAAGCTTCTCAGAAGGATTAAGAACTGATAATTTGATGTTGCTATGAGTAGAAAGAATCCTAGACTGCAGCTATTAGGCCTGACAGCACCTCAAATATGTTCTTTGCAAGTACAGAAATGTTTCAATGTAATACTTGCGATGGTCGGCTGATCCAATTTGGGTACAAAAAAAGGCAATAAGCAAAGTTAGCCCCAAGATTTGCACCAGTTCCAATCCTCTGGAATACATTGTTTTGGATGAGATTCACAAGATGTTGTAAATAGTACTGAAGATCCCAGAATTTGTGCTAAACGGAACTTCTCTCACAAGATGTTGAGTCTTGTGCGACAACTAAAATTGCTGCTGATAGTATTGTCACAGCTGAGCAACCAAATTGAAGATGCCAGCTGATCTTCTATTTATTTTTTGCTAATTTGTTGATTAACTAGTTGCTTAGTTAGTTACTGACGGTTAGTTTTGGTTAGTTAGCTTTCCCCCTTTTACCTTGTGTGTATATAAACACTCTTGTAGTTAGTATCATTCAATTAATGAAGAGAATTATTTCTCCCACATCTGTTCTCTCACAAATGCTCTCACCTTGCTCTTTCAACATGGTATCTGCTGCGCCCTGATCTCGTTTTCTCTTCCGCTTTCACTTCTTGCGTTTCCTTTCTTGTTCTCCTTCTTTGAAGATTCCTTGGTCTTGGTTATTTGCAATGGCAAACCCGATCATGGATCCTTCAAACCTTTACTTTACGCATCAGAATTAGAACCATGGATGTTCTCTGGTTTCTGCTCTTCTACACGGAAGCAACTATCATACATGGTCGCGCGCTATGACCATAGCGCTCAAATCCAAAAACAAATTGCACTTTGTCAATGGCACCCTACCGAAACCCAATGCTGATGATCCAATGTTCGCCGCATGGGATAGATGCAACACTTTAGTTCTTTCTTGGCTTCACAACTCAATCGATTCTTCCATATTGGAGAGCATCTTGTGGATTGATACTACCTTTGAAGTCTGGACTGATCTGAAGAATCGTTATTACCAAGGTGATGTTTTCCGCATTTCTGAATTACAAGAGGAAATTTAATTGTCTAAACAAGGAGATAGGTCCATTACTACGTATTTTACCCATTTGAAAGGATTGTGGCAAGAATTCCATAATTTTAGACCCATTTCTTCTTGTCATTGTGCTACACCATGTTCTTGTACCCTTGTATCCACTATTAAATCATACAGAGAGAATGATCACGTAATTCGTTTCTTGAAAGGACTCAATGATCAGTATGCATCAGTGAGATCTCAGATCATGCTTATGGATCCACTTCCTGATATTGACAGGGTTTTTTTCGTTGTTAATTCAACAAGAAAGGCAGTTACATGGAGTATTTGAAGATCATAAAGTGCCTGTCAATACCACTGATTACACCCAAGCAGGACGAGGGAAGTCCAAGGGCAGGGGTGGTAGACCTTTTTCTGGTGGGATAGGCAATGGGGGTAGAGGACAAAGCACCAAAATGTGCATTTTTTGTCATAAATCTGGTCAGACGGTTGATACCTGTAACAAGAAGCATGGTTACCCACCAAATTATTTCAAAAACAGTGCAGTCAATAATTACACTGCAGAGGATGATGTAACTTCCGATGATGATGGGAGAAGCATTATTTCTCATACTTCTCATAAGGAAAGGTTTGAGGGTCCAGGCTTGACCTTGACTCCTGACCATCACAAAGCATTAATAGCTTTATTGCAACAATCAACAGGATCACAACTTCATGCTACCAACCAGATAACCTCTAATCCCACTCAAACTTCCATTCATAAACCCTCAAGTACTATTTGTGTTTTATCCAATTTTTCTAAACCGAAGTAAAAGATTCTTGATACAAGAGCCACTGATCATGTGTGTTACTCCTTATCTGAATTCCAGACCTTCAAGAAAATTAGACCTATCCATGTTAGATTACCTGATGGTAGCCAATTCATAGCAACCATATCTGGAACTGTTATTTTTTCTGACGAGCTTTACCTATCTGATGTCTTATACATCCCAGCTTTCAATTTTAACCTTGTATTTGTTTCCAAGCTCACTGCATCTTTATCATGCACCCTGACTTTCTCCAATTCTGTCTGCCAGATAAAGGGTATCAATACTTTGAAGATGATTGGCGCAGCTAAGCTGGAACATGGGCTATATGCAATGTCATCTTCAAGTGTGTTGGTACCTCCCTTACATTGTGTCAATGCAGTGGCTGCACCTGATCCAAACCTTTGCCACAAACACTTTGGCCATCCTTCCCATAAGAAGTTAGTCACAATGCAAAAATCCCATTCTTTCATTGATTTTGACCATAGTGAGAAATCTTGTGATATATGTCATTTAGCCAAACACAAACATTTGCCTTTTTGTAATAACAGTGGTCACACACTTATGCCTTTTGAGATAATACATGTGGACATTTGGGGTCCCATTTCTATTCCTTCCATGTTTGACCATAAATATTTTCTTACAATAGTTGATGATTTTAGCTGTAATACTTGGATTTTCTTCATGAAATCTAAATCTGAAACTGCAACACATATTTAAGCCTTTGTTTCCTTAATTGAAACTCAATTTGACACAAAACTTAAATGCATAAGATCCGACAATGGAAAAGAATTTCTCCTCACTAATTTTTTCAGAACTAAAGGAATCCAACATCAAACAAGTTGTGTGGAGACTCCACAACAAAATGGAATTGTAGAAAGAAAACACTAACACATATTGGCAATTGCTAGGGCCATCCTTTTTCAGGCTTCTTCACCTAAATTTTTTTGGAACTTTGCTGTTACACATGCAATATACTTGATAAATAGACAACCCTCTTCCTCCCTTTCTAATGATTCCCCTTATCACACTCTTCATAAACATAAACTTGATTTGTCTGCTGTAAAAGTTTTTGGTTGTCTATGTTATGCAAGTACTTTGCAGGCCAACCGAAAAAAATTGGACCCTAGAGCTCACAAATGCATTTTTCTGGGGTTTAAAACTGGCACAAAAGGATATGTGCTCTTTGACCTCAAAAATAGAGAAACTTTTATTTCCAGGCATGCTATATTCTATGAACATATCTTCCCATACAGTTCCCATTGTGATAATGTATCTGGTATCCCCTCTACGTCTGTCATACCAGTCTACCACAATGACACCTTTCTTGATTTTCCTATTGCACCTGAACATACTACACCTGCTCATTCACTCATCAATAATACCTTACCTCCTGTTAATCAACCTCTGGACATCCCACCTATCATAGAACCAAGACATGATGCTTCTAATCCATTACCTTAGCAGCCCTTGAGACAGTCCAACAGGTCTAGAAAGGCACCAACATACTTGCAAGATTATCATTGCTCCCTCACAACTTCCACAGCTGCACCATCTGATTCAAAGGTTAGATATCCCATTTCTTAGTACCTTTCATATCATAACCTCTCTGATTCCCACAAACACCATGCATTAGCTATTTCCACTGCCATAGAACCTAACACATATGCAGAAGCTGTGATCCATGAATGTTGGCAAGATGCTATAACTGCTGAACTGTTGGCACTAGAAAAGAATCAAACCTGGGTTCTCACTCCTCTTCCAGCTGGGAAACACACTATTGGATGTAAGTGGGTGTTTAAGATCAAACACAAAGTTGATGGGTCAGTCGAACACCACAAAGCCAGACTTGTGGCCAAGGGCTATAGTCAGATTGAAGGAATTGATTACTTGGAGACCTTCAGTCCTGTTGTGAAGATGACTACCATTCGGGTCCTCATGTCACTTGCCTCTACCTATAGTTGGCATCTCCATCAATTGGATGTCAACACTGCTTTCTTTCATGGAGACCTCCATGAGGAAGTGTACATGACACCTCCACCTGACCTCCACACTTCTGATCCCACACTAGTCTGCAGGCTGCAGAAATCTCTTTATGGGTTAAAGCAAGCTAGTCGCCAGTGGAATGCCAAGCTTACTGAGGTCCTACTGAGCTCTGGTCATACACAATCCAAAGCTGATTACTCATTGTTCACCAAGTCCAATTCTGCTGGTTTTACAGCCATCCTAGTTTATGTAGATGATCTGGTCTTGGCTGGGACTGACATTGCTGAAATTCATTCCATGAAGGATTGTTGGACACTCGATTTAGCATCAAGGACCTTGGAATACTCGCATACTTCTTGGGACTGGAAATAGCTCGATCTCACAAAGGAATTAGCCTATGCCAACGAAAATATGCTCTTGATCTCTTACAAGATACCGGTCTATTGGCTGCCAAGCCCTGTTCCACCCCTATGGACAGCAAGGCCAAATTTCATAAACACTCGGGTGTTGCACTGTCAGATCCCACGGTCTATAGGCGCCTTATCGGGAGACTTCTCTACTTAACTTACACGAGACCTGACATTTCTTATGCTGTCAGCCACCTAAGTCAGTTTCTAGAGTCTCCCACAACTGAGCATTACCAGGCTGGCCTGAGAGTACTCAGGTACATTAAAGGATCCCCTAGCCAAGGGCTCTTTTTCCCAACTGATTCAGATATTCAGCTCAAGGGATTCAGCGATTCCGATTGGGCTACATGCCTTGACACCCGCAGGTCTATATCTGGTTTTTGCTTCTTCATGGGCACTTCCCTTGTCTCATGGAAGAGCAAGAAACAAACAACTGTGTCAAGGTCATCTTCGGAGGCCGAATACCGTGCTCTAGCACAAGCAACGTGTGAAGCTCAAAGGCTCATTTATCTTCTCCATGACTTTGGCATTTCCTCCTCTACGCCAGCTATCATATATTGTGACAATCATTTGGCTCTTCACATTGCAGCCAACCCGATATTTCATGAGCATACGAAACACATAGAGATAGATTGTCACCTTGTCCGCGATAAGATTCAAAATGGGACTCTCCATTTGCTGCCCATCTCCACTCACTCACAGATAGCTGACATACTTACCAAGCCATTGGCTCGAGGACCGTTTCAACAGCTTCAATCCAAGCTTGGAATGCTTGACATACACATTCCAGCTTGCGAGGGGGTGTCACAGCTGAGCAACCAAATTGAAGATGCCAGCTGATCTTTCTATTAATTAACTAGTTGGTTAGTTAGTTACTGACGGTTAGTTTTGGTTAGTTAGCTTTCCCCCTTTTACCTTGTGCGTATATAAAAACTCTTGTAGTTAGTATCATTCAAACAATGAAGAGAATTATTTCTCCCACATCTGTTCTCTCACAAATGCTCTCACCTTGCTCTTTCAACAAGTATTATATATTTGTATCCGTCCTTCCTCACCTTCATGTTTTGTGCAGATAGGTCCTTGTTGCTCATATTTTGTTGATTTTATAATTTAAAAAAACAAAAAAATGAAACAAAAATTCAATTTGCACTGCTATTACCAGTCAGTACTTGTGTGCGACTTTGTATCTTTTTAGCACCTCCTTATCATTTTCACCATGTCTCCATGAAAACATAGTCTATCCAATATTCCCCCAATCCATACCCTCACTCGCTTCTGCTCTCACTTTGGATGTTGTAGTGTAGACTATTAAAATGAAAAGAAGCTACGCTCTACAAATTCTAAAACAACACGCCCATATATTGAATAAAAATACAGAAATAAATAAACAGTATCAATCATCAATCATATTATATACTAGTATTTAAAAAATGACAATAAAATTAATAACTTAGAATAGTAGACACATACCCTCACCGAAGGAAAAAAAAAAAAAGAAAGAACAGTAAACACATACCCTCCAACGTCTGAGGCGTTGAACCGGAGCATCCTTTGTTCTGGTAATATCAAATGGATCAGACGACAAGTCTCCGTCATCAAAATCACCGGAGCGGGTAGTCGGAGACCCAGCCTCTATATCAGGTGAACCCTTGTGGAAACTCATAGCTCCCGAAACTGTCGCAGGAAAGATGGCACCGTCACTATCTAATGCCTCACCACAACTCCACAATAAATCATAATAACCGCTTGGTTACGCTTCCACTCTCACAAGAACTCAGAACAAATAGCTCATTCTTAATAGTTAAAACCTCACTAGTAGTTCCAGTCTCTGTTTCGCAAAATCCACACACTACTTAGGAATTGCACTCTCCAAAGTCCAAACCATGTTTTGATTAAAAAAAAAGCAATTAAACAATTGAGATTTTCACTGATCTTTATCTTTATCGTTCAAAGCCACTGTCCGTCACACACAGTTTATTGATTGATCTCAAAATTCAATTCAATCATTTCCATTGCACAGTATATTAGACAGTTGGACAGTTAGAATTAGTAAATACCCCCTCTCTAATCTCTATCTCTCCTAGAATTAAATACCGGCCTCGTAAAAATTCTCTATCTATGAAGTAAATTATGCCTGTTCAGTGCTGAAAATTTTCGGTTATTTACTCATGAAAATTTCCCTACAAGTTTACTTACTCACTTCACTTCAGTGCTGAAAATTTCTCTAATATATATAGAGAAGTGTCTAATAACTAATATGAGAGGTAAGGGGTAAATCATGGCTATTAGATGATTTAACTGTTCAGATTTTTCACCTCACATAATAAACTAACTATTGCTCTCATTGGACAGGCCCGATAATATATAATATATATTATAAACTGAAAATTTGACACATATTGGTAATGCGTATCATTTGGCTAGGTGTGTTTGCAATAAGCAAAAGAGTGAGTGAGCTTACCGGGAAAATAACAGATTAGTTTTTACTGTTATATATATAGTGATACTGTTACTCTGGTCTTCCTATTCGTTGTCTTCTCCGTCTCCGTCTCCGTCTCCGTCTCCGTCTCTATCTTATTCTGTATCTGCACCTTACTCTGAAGCATATTCAAACCTGTCAAACAAGGGTAAAAAAAATATCAATCTTAATTGATGAGCACACCAATTAAATTCCATTTACGACATTTTCAGTTTTTCACCACAAGCAAAATGACACCCAACAATAATAGTACTGATACATATTTTCTTTTTTTCTTCTTATTTTCCCTCTTTCTTTCCAGGAAGCTTCCCTTCACGATTTACAGGCCTAAGGTGGCCTGCTTTTCTATTTCAAATATGTTTTTTCGTGTTCGAACTAATAGAGAGACAGTTGTACGATCACATGCAGGAAGTGTGAGTCTGTACTTTGAACAGTTGTCCATTGCAGTCTTTTCCATTTTCACTTTTTTTTTTTTTTCAAAATAATAGAAAGTGAGTTATCACACGAAAGCAAAATGAATATAACTCCTTATGAAGAAATTTATTTTACATAAAATAAGGATTGAATTAAAGACCTCTCATTAAATAATATCCCTATACATATTCGGTGTATCGTACCGAGTTAACATGATTTCTTTGAACCAACCTCGTTTGATTTAATTTCCTTACTTTTCGGTCCGCTCAGAATCTCCCAGGACACGCCTTATTTATACATATAAATTTTGATAACATTAATTATATTTTATTTTATGTATCATTAATTACAATTCCCCAACTTGCAAAATACTATAATGACATTATTAATAACCATTTATATATCTATTAACCAATGTTATCTACTGTATGGATGTAAAATATGATTTTCCTCGTAATATAGCAGCTGCTAGAGAATATTAGCATTCACTTTTGTAAGATATTAACAAATAAGTAAGTTATTAAGACGAAAAATTATTCTGAGATAAGCTCAAAAGAATGCTTTGTTATTGGCAATAAGTTTAGAAATGCTAGTAATATATATTTTAACAAAGCTTTTAATATATTCTCTTTAATACACTTTTAAAATTTTATGTGAGAGTTGTTAATAGAAAATGGACTCATCATTTAATAAAATTTAGAAAATATATTATAATAAGTATATCACTAACATTTCTTAATTAAGTTTTGACACATGCCACACACTGGAGGTAGTATTGAAAGAAAAGGATTGTTATTTGTACATCTAAAATCATCATCAAGATCATATATATCTACTTCACACATTTCTTTTTATTTTTTCTTTTTATTTTTTTCACTGAACCTAATAAAACCATACTTTTGTTGGAAAATTTATTCCAAAATAATTTATTTTAAAAGGTTTTTATTTTTTCTTTTATTGCTATTAAATTTCTTTAATATTTCCGTTAATGAATTAATTTAGTTTTATTATCTTTTAATTGCTTTTTTATGTCAATTTCTTTTATTGCCTATACCTTCAGACTACCAACGTTTACAAATGTGAAACTACGTTCATTTTTACAAATGTAATCACAATTTTTAAATATGTTTTATATTCTTCCAACAGTACTTTGAAAACAAAACGTTTCTAGCTATATGCTAATCAATTGCTTTTATCTCCATTAAAAAGCTTTCAAGATGCTAAGACACGTTGCTAGAAGCTTGCAACGTTTTGTCCAACCAATAATCATATATATAATGATGGCTTTGAATCACAAGGTGAGATAGATGGTGTGTTTTGTTATGGTGTTACTATGTTTTTTGAAATTTAAAAGTTTTACCGTGATTTGTTTTTCTCAAAGTGATCAAGAAAGAAATTTATTTTGGTTTAACAAAAAACTGGTTGTGGGAGTTTTCTCTCAATAGGAAGTTCTCCTATATTTAAGAGTTGATATCTTTCTTGCTGTTCTGAGTACCTAGAATAATATTATTATTCTGGAAGAGTCTGTTAAATCCTGGGGGATATTCGCATTATAATGTTTATTGTGGCGAAATAATCCTTAAAAACGATGTGATTTCACATGCCTCGGACTATAAACAAATTTGTGTTATTCATCCTTCTCTCTACTTATTTTATTTATTTCATTTTATATACTATTTTTCTAACAACTTTCAAATCTACGGTGTCTTATACAGTGTTGAGTATGGATGTAAATGGGACGGGGTGGGTATGGATAGTAGCCCCCCACTACTCATCTCATTGAATGAATTTGGTATTCGTCCCCGTCCTATATCCGTGTGAGTATCCATCTTGCGGGTTTTAAACAAATTTATCAATATTTGCGGGTATCCATGGATATCTACGGATATTTAACACCTCACAAAATTTTTTATTCACACATGAAATTCAAACTAATTCTGCATTAGCTCCTTGCTGGTACGAGAAGTTCTTGTGCTTAAAAAGTGTTATAGTAAATATACTAAACAATATGATATGTAAACAATATAATTATACATGTCAAGAGGGACTTCTAAAAGGGAGAGAATGGGACGATGCAGTCTGGTGCTGGTGCTTCACGGCTACTAAGAGTGAAATCATAAAATGACTTCTAAAAGGGAGAGAATATGACTCGAGAATGAGAGTGAAAACTGAGAAAAGTAGGATGCGGCAGATGCCAAAATTCGGAAACATAACAAGGTAGTGAAAATATTAGGGTAATTTGTTTATATATATGTAAAGTGTATTTTAGTAATTTTACTTTAGTAGGTACCCACAAGTATGGATACTATACTACCCGCCCTCAGTACCCCATTAATAAATGGGTAGAGAAAATATCCATTTAATTTACCTGAAGGTACCCATTAAGGTATCCATTTTCTACCCGTTGCGGATATTATTCGCGGGTATCCGTGTATAGGGTAAATTTTACATCTCTAGTGTTGAGAGCTGGGATGTTCAAGTAGTTTTTTCGTTGAAAGAAATGGTTGAAGATAAATTAATTTTTTTTTATATTATTGGATACCATATTTAAAAAAGAGTTTAATTGTTATGTACAGACAGTTCAATCAATCACAATCATGATATAGATGACTTTTAAGGTGGTTAGGTTAAGAGTCAATTTTTTTTTACTAACATGTCAATTCATGATTGGATATCTGAGTAAAAGGGTTTTATACTGTCAGTATATAAAAATTAAACTCTTTAAAAAAAGGTGTTATGTGTGTATACTGACTATTAATTTATGTATTTTTATTGTAAAGTAAGGTTTTAAAACTTGTTTTAAATTAATATTCAGATTATATGCTTAATTGTGAGCATTATTTTGAAGACATAGGGGTTTTTTTTTTTTTGTTATCATGTTATAGGTGCGAAATATTCACTAATTTCGTTGATGACTAATCTTCGTCAGGGGACTTGACTTATCACTTTTAGTGGGGGTCTCTCATTCTAACCACGTTTTTTTTATCTATAAGACTTGAACCTGATATCTTACTTAATAGATCCAAGCTGAATTCCACTTGGAACAAGATAATGTTAGTCTTGTAAGAGAAGAATATATGTTTAATTATAGGAACTATATACGAATCTTTTGAACTGAGTTAGTAAAACTATATTTTTTAGTTTTACAAAAAAAAAAAAAAAACATATGGAAACCCACACATATGCAAAAACAATTGTACACAGAAAAATGGATCATCAAAATCAAACTTTTTTTTTTTACGTAAATAATAAGGGTTCATTTTAAAACGCAACTAAAGGATACAGTGAGAAGGTATACTAATCCCGAATGACGATCCTTTGCAGTTATTTTTGAAATACAGAGAATCACATCCTTTCTGGAAAAAAATATATTTAATTAATTATGTTACAAAATTAAGATATTTTTTTTAGTCAAAAAAAAAAGGAAAAATGATTTAAACATCGTCTGCCCTTAGATTAAAACTGCACCATCATACGATTCTCTTTTCAAATGCAAAATTACATCTGGTACCCTAAAACCAAGATTTTAAATCTCGGTCTGAAATCGCAATTGGGACCGTCTTCGAAATTGTACTATCGTGATCGTAATTGTGATCACATCGATAACATTTTCTCGCAATTATCTACAATAACAGAAAACCCAACGTGACCACAACCGCAACCGCAATTTAAAACCTTGCCTAAAACGGTACTCGAAAAAATAACGAAGAAAGGGAGGAGCTTGTGTCTTGTATAGCAAGTTTACAAAGTTTCATTTCTTTCTGAATTCAAAAGTTACTGTGATAATTCGATTCTTGGAAATTAATTGAAGATTTGGCACTTCTTATTTCATCATATTATAATAGTCTGTTTGGTTGAGGTTATTCTTGCTACAAAAGTGAGAAAAACACCTTATGAGACACTTAAAGTTAAGTGAAAAAAGTTTTTGATCAACGTGATCTTATGATGTGAAATCTAAAACTAACTGGGAATAAGTCATATACAACACATCTTTGTAACCAGCAAAGACCGAAAATCCTGTTAAGAAGCCAAAGCCAAACTCAACTAGAAAATCGAAGAAAGGATATATAAGAGAGTAAAACCCCAATTTAATCCCTGAAATTGTAAGATCGTATCAACTTCATCACTGATATTTTTGAAATTTCAAAAATATCCTTGAAGTTATCAAAAGTTAATCAATCAAGTCCCTCCGTCGAGTAACAAGTTGATACGAACCTTATAATTTCAGAGACCAAATTGATACGACCTTATAATTATAGGGACTAAATTGGATATTTATTTCTATATAAGATGGACGACCTATAAATCTTCATTTAATGAGGCGGCAGGAATTACTGTTTACTTTTTTAACACTCTTCTCACCACAGCAAACTGAATTGAGATTCTAAGACAGATGGAAGTAAAAAGGATTATTGGTTAAGAGAGATTATTACCTTGTTTGTACTGTTTATCCTTGAGCAATATAAGTATAACAATATTTAATTTGCAGCTAACAGCAGTCAGAATAACATCTGCAACACCAAGAACTGTGATAGATAGATAGATATATTTCAGAGATTATTCCTCTCCTATTTGAGAAGTTAACATCTTTGTTTCTTTTTAAACATGTATATATCAATGAGTTTAATTTCTATACCTTCATAGTTTAAAACGTTTTTACACAGACATCCAACTATAAATTGTCAGGTAGGTAAATATTTTTTATTCTTATTCTAACTACCTTAAAAATCATTTATATCATGCTTGTGATTGGTTAGCATTGTAAAAAAATTTAATACTATCAATACATAAAAATTAAATTCTATATCAATTGTCTGGCGTATACTATATATCATACCAATGAATATTGATCAACTAATTAACCGCCAAAGCTAGAGCAGCCAAAAATAATCGTACGAAAACATATATTCGTATTGAGATGAGTTATTGACCCGGAAGAAGAAGACTATAGAGGAGCTAGCCAGATACTTGGTTGAACTAATCAATATAAAGGAATTTTGTGTTTTAACAAACGGGTAAGAAGAAAACAACATTTAATAAACAAATGATGCTATTTGCATTTTGCATACACTCACACACATTACATATTAACAATTCTCTGTTAATATTCAACAGGTTGGAGAAAAATTTAACGAGAAAAAGGCAAAAACTATCTCGTGTCGTGTGTGTGTCTACTCATATATAGATACTAGAGTAAATAGTCAATTTGGTCCCTGAAAGTATAAGGCGATATCAACTTAGTCCCTAAATTTAACGAAATAACAAAAACGTCCCTGAAGTTGTAAAACGTTAATCAACTTGGTCCCTCTGTCAACCCCAGTTAGCTGACGTCATTAACGGCGCTGATGTGGTACGTTAAGTGCCCTGTTGGCACCGTTGTCACTGGTTAGGTGGTGTCCACGTGGTCAGGAACCAATTTGAAACTCTGAACCAGGGACTAAATTGATACTCGCATAGATTAAACTCCCAACGGTCTTCTTCTTTTTCTTCTTCTTTATATTTCCACTTTCTCTCTCTGCTCTCTCTCTCTCTCTCTTGCTTCCTCTGTTTCGCGCGTTCTCTCTCTCTCTCCAACCCTAACTTTCATTCTTCTAAAAAACGTGATGATGATGGGTGGTGGTTCGCCATTTCCGCAGTCAAGACAAGCTAAGAAAGCCACAAGTTCCTCTTGGTCTGGTAGCTCTAGGGTTAATGGAGCAGAAATCAACAACCCATTTGCTTTGGTTTGTAATTGTGAGAGGAGAGCTTTTTACGAGTTTCTAGGACTCTTAGGAACCTAGGTAGGGCCTTCTATGGATGTCCTTTGTCGAAGGTACCACTAAATCCCAAATGTCATTCTCTTTGCATATTTTATTTCATTTACAGGGACATTCAACATTTTGCCCCTTACTATGTTTGTGTAATTGCTGTTGCAGAGTGGTTATAAACGAGTTCCTTCACTATATACGGGTGATTATAGACGGGTGGTTATAGGCGAGTTCCTTCACCATCTCCATAAAACTGCTATCAGTGCTGAGTTCCCTCAACCCAAAATCCAAGTCCAAATTTGGGGCCTTCCACATCAATTTGTCAACCATATCATACCCTTTGCAGACTTTCACAATTGAGTGGAGGTCAAATAAGTTCAATGTGTCAGAGTCCAAATCTTTCCAGACATCCATTTCACTGCCAACATACTCTAGAACTCCACTATCATTCCTTGCTTGAAGGTATGACGGTTAAATTTCATATTACAAATGAGACATCGTTTTAACATAATTTTTTTAATCCACACTTTTTGAATACTCTTGTATATTGATTGTTTTGGAAGTCTAATTTCTAGTTATATAACATTTAAGAAAATTAAGTTTTTCTAATTAAGGAAGATAAAATAAAAATTATTTAATATAAAAGTGAAGTTTTTTCAATTTTAAATGAAAATTTTATTTTCATTTAAAAAAATTTGTTTTGACTTTGTTGACAAATACTAGTTAGCAAAACCTAAAAAATTAAACATTTTTTAAGAAACGTAAGTTTCACCAAATCCACGGATACTGGATAGAATCAGTGTTATTGAATTTGAACCTGTCATTGACTCGGTCAGGATACTGAGTCAATAGATCGTTGGTCGAATCAGTGAATCACTAATTGAATCGGACGAACTGATATATATCAAATTTATAAATTTTATACTAAAGATATATATATATATATATATATATATATATATATATATATATATATATATATAACTTTCACTAATATAATTTATATAATATACTTGGAGGTTTGGTCTGTAATTGAGCATAGGACCCGTTCGGTTCAACCGCAAACCACTAGCCGAGTAATCGGTTCAACCGCGGGCCGATGATGTCAGTATCAGGATTAAGAGATAAAACTTCTCTAAAATAAATAATTGAAGGTGTATTTTTTTTTAAATTTAATAAAATGTAGATAAATCTTAACCCATTTAAAATAAATATATCCGTACTCACTTTAAAAAAAAGCATTTTGCTATATTAAGTTGTTAACTTACTATGTCTCGTCTCATGATCCCTAATTATGTGGTAAAATTTATTTGTACACAATCAAGCTCACGTGTGAAAGATGAAGATCGAATTGATCAATGGCGTCTTGTTGGGGGTGGGTTGACAGAGTGCGACTAGGACAAAGCTCACGACGGTGCAATGTAGTGGTGGACACATTGGCGCTTTTGATGGCGGCAGTGGTGGCCCTGAGCATGCGTGGGAGGAGCAACCGCACAGGGTCCCATTTTGCAAGGGACACCAAATTTTTATATTATATACATAGTATATATAAAATTAAAATTTTATATAATTAATTTGTTTCCATGTTAAGGGACACCATATATTAAGATATTGAGACAGTGTAAAGTTTTTTTACACTGTCAACCAATCAGAAATTGTCACATCAGTAAAAATCATTTACTCTTATATATCCTAACTACGTTAAAAGTCATTCAAACCATGAATTCTTATTGGTTGACAGTGAAAAAAACTTTACACTGGCAGTGAATAACAATTAAACTCTTAAGAAATATATAATTATAAATATTAAAATATTTTTTATATAATTTATTTATTAGCAATAAATAATAATTATTCCTTAAAATGTATTCATGATTATTGAGTTATTTTTTAGTTTTAAACTAATACACTTAATACTAAATAGTTATACACTCCTAACTGATTTAAACATATTTTCTTTCCTTTTTTTTCTTGGTGACTCTGTGTCTCTCAACTCAATCCCTAATTTTATCTCTCTAACCAAAAAAACTCAATCCCTAATTATTTTTCCTACTACGCCCAATAGTCCTCCGGCTCTTTCAACTTTTTCTTCAACATTGTGACCTGTGACTACCATTGCTTTCAATTTCAACTTCGACTCTGTGTGACTAAGGCTCTTTCAAGTTTCAACTTCGACACTGCCAATTCTACAAATTTCACCACTAATTGTTGAATGTTTTTCGCTCTTGCTCTTTCTTTAATCACATTGTGAGTCCAATTTGAACACTTCTTTTTATTGCAATATATTTTATTGTCTTTGAGTCTTTATCGTATGACTTATAGAGTTATGGTTATTAGATTAAGAATGTTTTAATCTTTTTGGTTAATTTTTCCTTTTATGGTTTGGTTTGGGCCCCCATTCTTTTGTATTTACATTTTTTTTCTTTTTTAATAGAATTTATTTGGGGTATGTTCCCCCAATTTGATTTATTAAAAAAGTTATTATAAGGACACCAACTTCTCAGTTCGTATAGGGTATCCAAAATCCCAGAACCGGCCCTAGATGGCGGCAAGGACAGAATAGGGTTGGGAGATGAGAGTGAAGATGAAAGTGAGGTCTCACATGGAGAGTTAGAGTAATGAATAATGAAGGTTTTAAAATTATTTTATTATTAATTAATCATGAAATTAAAATATATATTATTAAGAGTAAATGTGTAATTTCATAATTTTAAGATCCTCGTAGAACGAAGAGAATAACCCTTGCCCTCGTCATCGCCCTTCAATTTGCTTTCAATAGAATTTTTATCCCCATCCCCACAAAAGAAAAAACACTTCATCCAGTATCTCAAATGAGCCGATTTCCATGGGAATTCCCAAATTTGGGTGGAATTTGGCTAAACCATAACAAATATTATCTTCTGTCCATATTATAAGAAATATAGGAGTAAATCATACAGATAAAAAAAAAGATTTTAAAATGAGATAATTTTAATTAATATTCCTAAATATTTAACTTATTTTTCAAAAATATCCTTAATTAATGTCACTAACACAAATTATACTAACTTAATTCATCAATCACTCAAACCAATAATAATAAATAAAGTCTATATAGAATATTTAATATATGTATCTTATAAATATGAATTATATTATTGATAAAGGTATAATTGAAAATGCTCCAATAAGGAGTTAAAAAGAAAGATACTTGCCTTGGCCACTGATGGAATGGGTGCAGAAAATTGTCAAGAAAATAGTGCCAGTGGCTATGATCTTCAGGGAAGAAAAAACACAGGATCAGAATTCAGTTACGATGGAAGGTGTCATGCCTGCACTCCAAAACCAAAACCAAAACCAAACACCACTCATTCATATATGAAGCTTTATCTCTTAGAAGAACCAAAGAGCAAACGTATGAACTCAATACTCCATCTGCTAATTCCTTTCACTTAAAGTTTAGAATCTGCGTGCGATGCGTAATTAATGTTGATGTTAAATATAATAAGAGGTCAACGTCAATGTGCAGGGTAGCAGGAAACTTCTCGGAAATTCATTATAGGACTAGCTAGTCTATTATTCTGATGGGCTGTCCCATGCATGATTGCATATATATATCTTCTTCTGAATTATCATGCAATTTACATTACCCTTTCGTCAGATAAAAATCGATTCTCGACTCTTGTACTACCTATGAAAGAAAAAATGCTGTGTTCATTCCTTATTTGTTTGGTTATCGGTAAAAAAGAAGAAAATGAATCCTTTCCCGTGAAAATGGTGTAACCATTTACTATACTACTAGCTAGTACGTACTGATCCATTGGATGCTGGTGGCAGTGGGACTTTGGGACACACAACAGTGGGGCTTGAAGTTAACCAAAGTGGGTCAGATACGAAAGTTAAAGACAATTATTTTAAATAGAATGGATTAAAGCAAAATAAATAAGTTTTTCATTGAAAATTAATATGTTTAATATTTAAATATATGATATAATTAATTTTTTAATAAAAAATTATTATTTTTTGTTTCCTTAAAAAATATTTTTATGACACTCGTTATCATGATTCTTATTTTAAAGGTTTTGCTCTGACCAATATTAGATAAAATTGGTAAGACCATGACTCACTTGATAACAGGACACGGAATTTGACGTTGCCTTTGTCCCCTTTGTAATTCTACGATCCCACTAATGGTTAAATAATAAAAAGGTTAAATAATAAAAAGAAAAATAAATTTTGTATTGAAAAATTAAGTTTGATATTTTTTAATATATTAAATTTATCATCTTTCTAAACCAACTTTTCACTTTCCATCGGTAAGCATTCTCTTAATTAGAGATGATAATGGGTAGAGTACTATAATATCCATCCTTATATCCGCGCATGAAAAAAATACTTGTACCCGTATCCATATCTGCGTGGGTAACAACTTTAATGCTCATACCCGTACCTTCTGGGTACCTAAGTACTCTTACCCGCACTTTAACTAAGAAAAATCAATAAATAATAAAAAGATTATTATAACTTAATTTAAAATCATCCAATGATCTTTCAAATCTACTCATAAAATATTACAAACCAAAATATTTAACTAAATAAAAACATCTAAAACATCCAAAACGAGTAAATATCATAATAAACATCCAAAACAGCGTTGGCTCAAGGAAGAATAACGTTGGCGCTAGCTCAAGGAAGAACGGCTGAAAAGCTCAACCGGAAAGGAAAAACACTAATGAACTATCTAGGTTTGGTACTTTTAGATTAATTATATTCTTAAAAAATTATATATAATTATAATTATATGTAATAATATAAGGACGGGGCGGGTACTAGAGTACCCGTACCCACACCCATACCCCTTGAAATTTGCTGGTAATTACCTATATCCGGACTCATACCCATAAAGCGGGTATTTACCCTATCCATCATGAGTATTTTTTGCGAATATCCAACGAGTAGGGACTAAATTGCCATCCCTACTCCTAATTTTATATGGATTAAATTAATCATGCCGTCCACACATTTTCATTTGATTTTTAAATAGGTCTCTATAATTTAAATTTTTTTTAATTAGGTCTCTATATTTTAAATAAGTTTTGAATAGATCCATAGTAATACAAATTTTAAGAATTTAATTATAAAATTTTTATAATTAGTGGATTTAATTAAAAGCTTATTTAAATATGAGGATTATTTAAATTTTTTAAAAACATAAGAACTTAATTAAAAAAATTAACAGTAGGACAGTAGGGACCTATTAAAAAATGGAGTGAAATTGTAGGAACCAAAAAAGTTAATTTAGCCTTTTATATAAAAACATATATTTTTTCCTTAAAAACCGTATTATTAAATGTTTTTTTTAAGGTCTTATAAAAGGGTAGCTCCATAAATAGGACTGGAGAGAAAGAAAGAACAAGGGATGGAGATGAGCAGGTAAGATGAAAAACTTACTACTTTCTCTACATTTTTCAATTTTATCCATCAAACTACAAACATAAGACATAAATTATATCTTTTGTGCTCGATCGTATCCAATAGAGGTAGTTCTCTTTTCCGAAAAAAATGTTCATATTTTTAACGTTTTTACTATTCATTACCCTTAAGAAATAAAAAAAAAAAAAAGTAAATGTTTATTAGAAAGTGATATTGAAGTGGTGTATTTAATGGATTAATGATTGATGTATATTGTTTTCCAGTAAAAACTTATTAGTTTTTATTCCTTAACCATTATCCTACCGGTAATGATTAAGACAACCGTTTTAACAAAAGGTTGAATTTAATTTCAAATTTACATAGTCCTAATAAGATATTCTTCCAACTAAATCTTTGGGAAAATATTAATTTAGATCTTGAATTTTTAACTCATCACCTTTTTTACTTGCTTTTGTATCACACTCTTTTAAACAAAACTTAAAAGCCCAAACAGGCAATGAGTTCAGGTGATGGCCCAAGTCAAAGATTATGGGTTTAGTCATCTAAGCTTCTAGTCACGCCGAACCCCAACCAAAAACAAAAGTCATGCCAAACCCAAGAAAGAAAGGTTTTTCAAATTATTATTTTTTGCAATGCAAGTGGATTTGATGCTGCTTCACCAAATATCCTATTTAATTTCAGTTAGATATTATTTTAACGAATTAACTATTCATTATTTGTGTTAATCACTTATCCTTTCCATTCATCATTTGAGTTAGCCACTTACTCTAAATTGTTAACGCAACTTCAAAACTTTTTTGATGAAATTTACATATGATATGTAATAATTGTCAGGAGTCAGGTGCAATGTCAATTATCAAAGCGAAGGTGGAAAGACTTCGCGTTAATTCATACGTATTAGTATTATTATTATTATTATTAGGTGAATTCTTTGATATCTCATGGATCACTTATCCTATCTAGGTGATCCAATCAAATGGTGAGAATCATTTGACTTGACTCATTAATATAATTCATTTAATTGAGATTACACATTCTAATTGGACAGGACAACTTTTACTCCAAAATTATTGAGTGCACCCTAGAAAACACCTTATTATTATCACATATTTACATCCATTCACAAAATATTTAAATTTTTGTCGTGTTCGCGCAACGTGAGTGATTGTGGAAGTTGAGAGTTTACTCTCAGGTTTATAAAAGAGCAGCGTGACTAGAGTGAAACGAAAAAGATGGTACACTACTAGAGTAGGAGAAAGATTTTGGAGTCTTGGTTGCCAGATTTTGGACTTTCGGGTATAATACCACGATCTTGCAGTTAATGTGACAGCAAAGTTCAGCAACATGATGCGCTTTTCGTTTATTAGTATGACACAGGAGCAACAATACATTACTAGGCAATACCCAACTATATAAACAGCGCCACCTGAAGTTTAAATATGTCAGGTGGAGGCACACAAAAATTGTACAAATGCACCCTTTATTATTCTCCCAATTGGTAGCAGCAGCATGACAAATCCGCAACCAATTTATTCCTCCCATATCTCCAACAGCTAACCTCTTACCACTACGACAGACTAGACTCAGGCTGCAACAGCATATGCAGAATGCGCTTAACATTGCAAATCATTTCATCTCACCCCAGAATCAATGTACTATATTTTACTAGATGTATCATTAAATGCATTAAACGAGCACAAAGACTTCATCAAAAGTCAAACTTCATTAAAAAAAACAAGCACAAGGTGATTGTAAATTAAAACCAATGCAATAAACAAGTTGTCCGATTAAATAATATTGTTTTCAGTACAATACAATTATGCAAAATTATCATGTCAACACCGGATGTAGCATAGTGCTCCGGTAGCAAACATTAAAAAGAAGTTTCCCTGTCAAAAAGAAATCTATAGGTTTCCCAGTCAGTCATCATCAGAATAATTAAACTTTACTGAGTGGGATTGTAAATCAATCTGTCCTCCCCTATAGCTACCACGTTTCTTTTTGGTCTTCTCATGACGGAAATCCCTGTTTGAGAGGAGAGAAGTTAATGTCACCATATGTTTGCAAATACAAATAAAGGCAGCGATAATAGGTGCATACCAAAGAAATTGTGCGGATTACCATGGTTGAGCATATATCAAAAAAAAATTGGAATGAGAGATGAACAAGGCAAAAAAGGAGCTTTAATAAATGATTGAAAGCACAAATTATATCTTAGAACAGTTAAACTAACTTCTTAAATTGCTTAATTCACCCAACTGCATGAATAATTTATAGCCTGTACATAAAAGCGCTAGTCTTGCTATGCTAGATTCACTAAACAATATTACAGATGCACGAGTTCAAACAAGTGCCAATATTGAAAAGCAAAATTACTTCCACTACCCATATGAAATAACAGACCTTCCTCTAACTTGGCTAAGAATTTCTTCTGCTTTTGCACCATAACCAGTCTCAGCACCATCCTGCAGACAGATGCATCATTACATATTTGTTAGAATGCAACAAGACAAAAATTGCGCCACCAAATCAATGGAAAAACTGTCAATTTATCACACCTTTGCCCAATAAGAGTTATCCTGAAGCCTCTCATCAACAAATTCTACCTTCTCAACTTGTACTCGTTGAAATGGCTTCTTCACTGAGTTTTGCTGCAATTACAGTTGTCACAGACAAAAATTCCACTATAAATCTTAGCTTCAGCAGTGAAATTGCAATCCTAAATTCATATGACTACAAAACCAAAATTGTTGAAGAAATACTTCAAGCATAGACAAAGAACGAGATAAGACAGAAGAAAACTAATAAGCGGTGCAAACAGCACAAAAAGAACAGCCGACAGAAGGTAGACATGAGTGAATAAAAGAACTAAAGGCATAAAGACAAACATATAGGAAATTATAATAGTCAACTATTTCATTTAAAGGGGTAACAGCAAACACCATAACCAGGAATAATATGCAAGTTTTAGACTCTGTGTTCATACCATTGTTTGATGCTCTAATTCTCTACGAAGAACATATTTTCCTTGAAAATAATGATAAGGGCTAACTCAAACCAATAAGATTGGCGGAGACCAATGAGCAAAAAGAAATAAGCATCAATGACTCTGTGGTCTGATTTCAAATTGCTTTAACCATTAACCAAGTACATATTCAGAGAATAATTATCAGTTATAACATACCTCAACTGATCCCTTTTGTTGTTTCTTCTGAGACTTCTGCACAGAAGATTTGTCCCCAACATTCTCGGGTTCCCATTTGTTTTCCCATTAGTTTCCTCATTAGAAGTCTTCTGTAACTGATCACTTCCCAGGTTTGCATTTGTTTTTGCTGACTTAGATTCATTCAAATTTTCCACTTTCCTGCGTTTGGGTTCCTCGTCTTCCTTTCTGTCTGCAACCTGTTGACTGTTTTCTTCTGAAATTGGTCTTTTTCTTTTCTTAGAATCTTTCTTCTCACTGTCTTTCACTTCTTTGTTTGATGACAAAAAATTATCATTTTTCGAAACAGTGTCATTGGGATCTTCAATCTGCATTACTGCATCCCCTTGACTGCTTGTCTTGTCTTTCTTTTTCTTTTTATCCTTGGATCCCTTCTCTGTCTCTGCACCATTAATAACTTTGGCATCTGCAGATACATCACCCTTTACTTTTTTTTGTGTAATCAATGTTGGAGACTTTAATTGGTTATCTTCCACACTATCGGCAAGAGATTGAGAAACTATCTTGCTTTTCTTTTTCTTCTTTTCCTTGGATTTACGCTCTTCTTTGTTTTTAGATTGCACATCTGCAACCAGCAGGCAGTAGAAGAGCCAATATAATGATTTAATTGCCAGGGCCCAGGAAGCAACAGAATGATATACACAAGCAAGCATTCAGAAAGGAAGAGGAAGTGGCCATGACAAAAGACAAAGAAAAGTTTTCAAGATTTTAAAACATACCTTGCTCCTTTTCATCATTAACATTTGACTTAGCATCCTTGCCACTGAAAAGAGATTGGGCGAGGGGTCACCAGACGGAAAATTTCAATTGCCATATAAACGAAACAAAAATGATATTTAATGATCCAAAACACAATTCATGCACAGAGACTAAATGGTTAAGTAGCATTTAGAAAAGAGACATTGACCCCTCCAATTATTCCAACCTTGCTAATAAGTAATTACTATTGTTGGTACATGAATCCTCATGCAACATCTAACCGGGGCCAGTTATACAGTGTCCTTCGACAAAAGAAATTAGGAACAGTTTCTCACGTTATGTTTTGAGGATTTTGATAAGAATAATGAGAAATTATGAGTCACTCTGTGCAGCTTAATGCTTGTAGGATTCTGCAGTGCATTTAAATGGAGCAGAATGCCAGCTTCTTCAGGGGGATCTCTCTGCCCCTACACAGGGGATAGGGTTGGATTTATGGCTTCTCACTGCTTCAGTCTTCAGACAAAGTTGTTTTGAGAGGGTTTTTTTCCTTCTGATATTTAATAAGCAGTGAGATTGGATAGAGATTTCAATGGTAGATTGGCTCAATGTTTTACTTTTTTCTGTTTTGGAGGATATTTGAGCTCCCCTCAAGCAGACTTTTTCTCTTAATTTTTACATTAAGACGGACACTGTTCCAGAAGATAACACAATAGAATCTATAAAAAGATTGTCACTCACTACTCTCGTGAAAGAGTTTACGAGTCGGACATTAGTCACATTACCAGGCCAAAATGCAAACCAGTGTTTCATTGATCACATTGTTAACATGAAACAAGCTTACATTACATGTACTGATATGATAATTTGACAAATTTATATTTATAATTATACTTAAAGGCACTACAAATAGCAAGATCTTCAAAGAATGTTGTGAATTCAACAAGAGTACCCATTATTTATTAAAGAATAACAAAATGACATCTCTTTTCTCTATATATATATATAAATATATTTCTGGTCCAAGAAAAGCAATTATCATTCGGAAATTATTTCTGCATAATCTTGACAGTTTGGAGGAAATAGCTACTTAACAACACAAAGCTAATATTTATAGTCTTACCATATTTGTAAATACTTGAGGCACATTTCTTCTAGATCAATTGATGAACCCCCCAAATTATCTTTCTGCATCACAAGCAGGATCGACAATATCAAATAACAGAAGGAAACAACAGACTCAGCTGTTACTCAATAGTGAGAAGGAAAACATAAATATAGGAGTACAGGACATTGTGGAATTCTAGCCCACATATGACAACACAGCATAATGAGCATACAGCACTCATTCTGCTATGAATGTACCAAATTTTTAAAGCAATCTTGTTATCCAAGCAAGAAGTTTTTCTCCTCAATCAGATGCAAAAACATAAAACAAGGGATTTTAAATTTTACTAATCATTACAAGGCACAACACCCTTCTAGCAATAGCATTACAACTTTACAAGTAATATTATGTATGATTCAGAAGGACTCTCACAGCTTCCTCTTGCCAATCCTTCCAATTTATTTTAAGAACCGCAAGTAAACGATAATTCAAAATCATGTCGTATGACCTAAAAACAATAATAATTTGAGGACTATTCTGCGGTAATCCATAGTTGCAGAATAGAAGAGATCGAGAACAGAAAATTAGTGAAAAACTATTGCCTAATACTACCTTTTTATTCTCCAATACCCAATATATAACTGAAAATTGTGAACTTTATGAAGTATAGGGTTCAAACATGATGATCAGGTTTCAACTCAGCTATTGTTACCAAATGCATCATACCTGCATTTGTGCTTCGGAACGGAATTTTTTAAGGGACTTGGAGAATCCATTGCGGTGCAAGTAATGAGCAATGGAAAGGTGAAGAAGAAGCTTCTGGTCCTGTTTGAGGTCAGCGATGTGCTTCATGGTTTGATTACTTAGTAAAACTTGGCGAGGGATGAAAGCGAAGAGGGTTGAGCCAGATGGAGTTGCTGGCATGCGAAGAGCTTCTTCTCTTCAATGCCGCAACCCTTGCAACTACAACTGCAACTCCAAACTAACAAGGGTTTAGCAGACAGGGATTTAGGGTTTCATCACCACAGATGAGCCTAAATAACCCAAATAATTACATTTCTGACATTTTCAACATAGGGCCTCAATTTTTTTTTTTATAATTTTATTATTCCTAACATTGTGTTTGGTTTAGGGTGGAAAGCAGGAGGAAAAAAAGAATAAAAATGAAAAATGAGATGATTTTTTGATTGTTTGATAGAAAAGAAAATAGAAAGAAAGAAAAAGGAAAATTTTCTCTCCTTTTGTTTGATTGTGTGAAAAGTGAGAGAAAAGAAAAAAAAATATATTTATGAAATAACATAAATACTCTTAAATAAAAATGAAATGTAATAAATAAAATAAAAATTTAAAATATACTCTCAAAAAAAGAAACACTACGTGAGCGGGCAAGATAAATTTTAAAACTAATATAAAATATGACAATATCAATTCGAATTAAAAAAAGTAGAAAAGCTTCTATTGTAAAAGCATCAAATAGAGGAGAACAATCCCTCTTTTTCTTTCTATATCTTGCACTGCAAATGGGGGTATCACCCAAAGATAATTAGGATAAGAATCAATCTTCATCAAGCATGGGTTTGCTACTGGAAATATGGACTCAGAGATGATAAATTGAAAGGATAATTTTGTCGTAATGGTTAAAACACTCCCGCTCTATGCATTTTCTTCTCACTTGTAGGAGGAAAAGATTTGTGGTGGATCCCATGCAATAATTTTCTTTCCTATAATTTTCTTTGTTGTTCCAAACAGGGTAAAATCCCTTTTTCTTCTCTCTTTCACTCCCTTCCTTTTTTTTTCCTCTATTTTTCCTTCATTTCAAGCAGAGTGTTAAAAGTTTATTGTTAATCCTTGTTTTGTTTTTTTTCATTTACGAGACTCGAATCCAAGATCTTGTTTAAGGGAATCAAGTTTCAGTCACTTGGACCAATAGACATTGATATTGTTAATCCTTGGTGAACACTAAAGTATCGTTTACCAATAGAAAATGAGTTTAATTGTTATACAGTGTCAGTGTAAAGTTTTTTGCACTGTCAACCAATTAGATATCATGGTTTGAATGACTTTTAAGGTAGTTAGGATAAGAGTCAATCATTTTTACTGATTTAGCAATATATGATTGGTTGATATTGTAAAAAAACTCTACACTGTCAGTGTATAGCAATTAAATCCATTAAAAATTAGAAGTTTCTTTACTAAGTAAATGTGAATTTAGAAAATGTCTCATAACAAAGCCGATAATAATGAATGTAAAGGTGCAATATTCCATGGTTTGAAATTACGCTCTCTCATGTTTCAAAAAAAAAAGAAATTATGCCCTCACAAATTGTATTCTCAAGAGTAACATGACTAAAAATATTATTAGTAGATATTTCAAAAAATATTTGTTAAGTTTTAAATTATGTTCTCAATAATTATATTTTCATAAGCCAATAATATTTTAAAATACAGTTTTTGAGAATAACTTTAAAAATCGATTGGTTTGCAATGCATAGTCTCCGAAATATATAGTATAATTATCAAAATTTCCCTCATGAATAAAAATTTATTTAAATATCATTTTTCAATACAATTGATATAAAATAGAATAAATAAAATGAATGATAATTATTATACTCGTATGGTAAAATAACAATGTTTAACATTTGTATTAATTTATAATAAATTTTATTTGGTTCTATAAAAAAATATTCCACCTTAATATTTTCAAAAAAAATCAATAGTTTTTCTAAAATACCTAAAACAAAAACACATTCAATATAAACGAAAATATTTTCTACTAATAACGATATTTATATTTTTTTTTTATCAAAACTCATCATAATCGGGATCTGTGGCTTTCCAATTGATCCATCGAGGTATCTCCAGAGCTTCAACCCTTTAAATCGACTATGGGACTAATCCTCGGTTCAGCAGCGACGAACGTTCGGTTTTTTATTTTTTTACACACAGGGTTGAACTGTCTCCCAACTAGGCGACTCCAGGAATCGAACTTGTATCCTTTTTTTTTTGGAGAGTTACGTTATCAACTTTCCTAACACCAGATTGATAACAATATTTATATTTTAAAGAATGATATACGAAGTTTCATTTATTATTAAAACGGTGAAAAGTGGGTTAATTAAAAATACAACAGTATCTATTTCCAAAAAAAAAAAATAAAGAATACTACACTATCCCTTCTCAAGTAAAAATGGAAACTCCAATAAAAGAAAGTATGCCACAATTCAATAAAAAAATAAATAGAGCCAGCAAAAGCAGGAAAAACGAAAGTATATGTGATTATAGAGGAAGACTTCTGTAGGCACAAACTTAACACATCACAATCAATAATAAAGTGAGAACACATTAAAATTTTAATATATATAAATAAATAAAAAATAAAAAACTCTCATCATCTCTCAAATTTCTCTCTCCCAAGTCCCACCCCTTAGTCCAGGGGCAGCCACCTTGCGAGCTCCTCCGTACACCTCTACCAAACGTTGCCCAAGTTTTGTCAACCCAGAAATCTCCTTTATGGTCCCAACCAAAGGAGCCACAACCACTGCTTTTCGGTCCTCCCCCACACCCATTTCCCTAATAAGATCCTCTCAAAACATGATGCTAGTAGCCTAGTATTATTTCCCACACCGAAAGATTATGTTTTTAGCTACTCTTTGATGTTTAACAAATCTCCACTGTTAACGCCCTGATTTGGAAGAGATGTATAAGAATCTGAATGGACAAGAGGGAAAATGCTCAGGAAATATATATATATATGTATTTAAGTGAAAGGAAGGTATGCGTTGAATAGGAGTAGATGTTGAAAGACAACCGATAATTTGCAAGGAGGGTGGTTGCAGAGATTAGATGCTGACAGTAATGGAGTTCAGAAATTTGTAAGATGTTTTTTAATTTTTATTTTTATATGCTAAAATTTTAATGTGTTGTCACTTTATCATTGGTTATGCCTAACGATGATGTGTTGGATGTACGTGTCTTTCTCCTCATTATAATTGTGGCTCGCAAAAAATATAATAACAAATAAATAAGTTGTGATGGAAAAAAAACTTATAAAGGAGGGTCCAATCCTAAACTAAAACCAAACTCTACAAGGAAAGGAGAGCCGGGCAGATAATTCAGAAGGAGTTGGTCATGGTATTGGCATGAAGTCCTAGAGACAAAATGTGAGAGTAATACTAACTGCCAACCAAAATAGAATAAAAAGATTGTTGAATTACCTAACCTGCCACAAAAAATTCAAAAAAAATATATAAGAAATGCAAAAATGAAAAGTGACTCAACCGGCTAACTAGAAAAAATGAGGCTATAAATGTCTCAATTCTAACTGATTTAAGGGCTACCTCTCTTTGAAGAAATTTCACGAAGTTAGTAAACAATAACAAAAAAAAAAAAGATTAGATAATTTAATTAAGCAATATTGACTACAAATATTTTGATTGACTAAAATTATTAAAAACTATGTCAAGTTTACTTTTGCTTAAAAAAATAATAAAAATAATAATAAAGCATTTTGTTCCAATCAATTAATGGTTAGTCAAATGGTAAACATCTTAATCCATCATCTTTCATTAGTATGAAATCTCGACCCCATAAAAAGGAAAATTTAAGTTCGAATCCTGATGATAGATATTCTAATTTGGAGATTGTAAAAATCAATGATTAATTTCATATTCCACACAAACAACTGAGAATTAAAAGCACAGTTAATCCAAAAGATCAAAACTTATAGGAATACTTTCAAATATTACTGAGTAGGTAGGGCAGCTAAAGACTTTGGTTACAATGGTTCATAAAAAAAACATCTTGCTCCAACAAGACAAAGCAATAAGGCATGACTAGAAAAGTTCCAATCATAAATCTTTATATGCCATTATGCGGTAAGGTCTCTTCTCTATGATTCTTGCCATCCTCGATTAGTATGAAATCCGACAATCCATAAAAGGGAAAAAACAAGTTCTTGCCCATGACTTGTAAAGATAAGATCGAAATATTTTCATTTACGTCATCAAGTATCACACGTGTTATGAGACAAAAAAAAAAGTATCACATGTGTTACAAAGAAACTCGAACTTTTTTTTTGTACACGAAAGTCTATATATTTTCAGTTTAATTCCAAATGTCTTACAAAAAAAATTTTAAAACAGAGAGAAGAGACTTATGTTTAAACTTTTTCCACTGTTATAATTTTGTACAAACTTGCTATTGTAGTTAGAAAAGATTAAATTACCACTTTTAATATTTTATTATATTTATTTATTTATTTGATAAGCATTATATCTATTTTTTTTTTACACAAGCATTATATCTATTTAAAACGTCTTTGAATTGAAAAACATAAAAAGAAAAAAAAATATAGAGTACAATTTCATAATCGTTGAATACTTTAATAGCTATCCACTTATAGTCACCATTTTGTACAGAAAAAAAAAATGTGTTCTAAATTTGGCCCAGAGAGTTTTGTACACAAGGATGTCATCGATGGGAGACACCAACTATAAACTGGATGGAGATGCTTTTGAAGTTTTAATTTAATGGTATAAAGTGGAAGGACTACCATACCTGATGTCCAAATAAAGATACATGTTTAAACATTCCCACAATATTACATCTATCGGATAAAATTTTATATGAACTTTATGACATAATATTTAATGTTATCATTAGGGTTTTAGGTATGGAAGAAGGAAATAAAAAGTCTCCTAACAATGATGATGTAATATAAAATATGATTTAAATTGTTATGCATGTTTAATGTAAAGATTTTTTATGCTATCAATTATAAATAGTTACATCATTAAAAATTTTAGATTCTTATCATAGTTACCTTTAAAGTCATGCATATAATGATTTTTATTGGTTTATACTATAAAAAAATTTATATTGACAGTGTATCAAAATTAAACTCAATAAAATATCAATTCAATAATTATATTTATTAATAAGTTATTATACATGTAACCTTCTAATGGACAAACAGTGCCACAAGTACCTATGAAAAAAATGTTCCTTATATTTTCACTAATAAAGTAATAAGTGTTTATATATTTAACAATGATTCTTTTAGATGCTCATTTTCTTTTGTTAAATATGTGATTATTTATTTTGAGTAAGTTCTCACTTGTCTAATAAATACTCTTTTAGATGTTTTTTATTTATCTATCTAATAGGAACTAAATTAACAGTGTTAAACCCCTCCCTCGTGTAAGGTATACTATGAGCAGTGGTAGCCCTGAGCATGTATGGGAGGAGCGACCGCACATGGCCCCATTTTGTTAGGGACACCAAAATTTTTTTTATATATATACTTTGTATATATAAAATTAAAAATATTAAAATTAAAATTTTATATAATTAATTTGTTTCCATGTTAAGGGGCATCATATATTAAGATATGGATTTGATTGTTATGTACTGACAATGTAAAGTTTTTTTATAATGTCAACCAATCAGAAATTGTCACCTAGATAAAAATCGTTGACTCTTATCCTTACTACTGTAAGAGTCATTCAAACCATAATCTTAATGGTGAAATTCTATTGAAAGAACTAAAAGTCATTAGAGAGGTTTTAACAGTTGAATCAATATCAAGCTTTATGATATTGAGTTCTTTGAAAGAATTTAATTGTTTTCCTAATGCATGCATAGCTTATAGAAGAATATTAACTATTCATGTTATTGTTGCATTTACTGAAAGAAGTTTTTTTAAATTGAAATTGTTAAAATCTTATTTGCTACCTACTATGTCATGAGGTATATTAAACAAGCTTGCTTTAATTTCTATCGAAAGTGATTTTTTAAAGAATATTGATTATGAACAGTTTATTAATGATTTTGCAGCAAAAATGCAAGGAGAACAGTGTTCAACTGATTATAAAGGAGGAAGAGTCTTCCTTTTGTAGATTTTTTTAAAAGGAAGAGTCTTCCTTATTTATGCTTATTAGATTAAGGATGTTTTAACATTGTTGGTTAATTGTTCCTTTTATGGGTTTGGCCCCCCACCCCCACCCATTCTTTTGTGTCTACATTTATTTCTTTTTTAATAAAATTTATTTGGAATGTGCTCCCCCAATTTGATTTATTAAAAAACTTATCATAAGGGCATCAACTTCTCAGTTCGTACAGGACATTCAAAATCTCAGAGTCGGCCCTGACTATGAGCCTTCCCTTGAACAAAAAGAAATTAACAGTCTTAGACGAAAATTAATAGCTTATTTTTTTTTTTATAAATATTAGGACTAATTTGAAAGGAGAAGACTATGAAAATTGAACTGAAAATGAGGATAATCTATAAAGATCAAATCTTCGTTTTAACCTTAAATTAGTTTAAGTATTGGTGTAGTACAAGTCCAAATCCACTTGTACAATATGATTTGATTTTAGTTAAATAAGTAAACATAATAGAATATGAAATACTCTTGAGATTAATTATTCAGTTAGAAAACTAATTGAATTTTTTTTTGTGCTAGAAAACTAATTGATTTCTATGTATTTCAAAAAACGTATAACATATACAAAAATATTAAGATATATTACAACATTTAAAATTCAATATAATGGATTTTTATTTTTTGTGATTACATAATGAAATGTATGATTACAATTCAACCAATTAGGTACACTACCATTAAATCACATAAAATAAAAATGTCTCATTGGAAAGGTTGTTACCATTTTCTATATTATTATAGAAGTCTTTTTTTGTCTGAAACCATCGATATTTAAAAATCACATTGCAGTTTGATTAATCCGAGTCAAGTTGGAAAGACTCATATAAAGAGGTAAAACTCTTACAACATCTATTTTTTTTATTTACAAAACTCGAATCCGAAATTTTACTTAAGGAGAACCAAATTTTTTGTCACTTGAACCAACATGAGTTGGTTGTATTAAGATATCTCTATTAGACTAGTTGTATGATAAATAAGTATATTACCTTCCCGCTCTCTTGTCATGAAAAATTAATTTTAATACATATAAAATTAAAATGCTAGAGCTACTTCAATTCTTGATTTAAGTTTTACAAAGTTTTTATAGCAAATTCCATTCATTTCCTCCTTAACTTTATGGAATAATATATATATATATATATATATATATATATATATATATATATATATATATTGAAAATTCCATCTAAAAGACAAAAGTATCCTACCTATAAAAATAAGAGTTTAATTTTTATATACTGAAAGTCTAAAATTTTTTACACTACCAATCAATCACCAATCATGTTAATATATAAAAATTAAACTCTAAAAATAATTGTTTTTAATAACTTTACTTCTTGCACATTTCTCTTTCTTCTTTATTCAGCGGATTTTTCCCATTCCGGTCTTCTACCCTCATTTATTGACAATTGTGATTTCTAATCTCTTCTCCATGTAGTTGGACTCCACCTCCATCCCTTTGCTTGAAATGATGAAATATAAGTTGATGGTACCATGTTCTGGTGTTTCATGGTCATGAATCCTTCATACGTGTTATTCTATTCATCTAACCATGTTGGTCAATCTACTAACTCTCTCTCTTTCTCTCTGTCCCCCCCCACCCTCCTCCTCCTCTCTCTCTCTCTCACACGCGTGTGCACACACGATCACAGTCGTTGAATCTTTGCGGCCTTTGAAGTATAGTTTTCTTTTGTTGACGTTTTCGTATAGATAATAACACCTCACAACGATTTTTTAGTTTTGTTTTCAAAAATGAACCGACCAGTTCAACCGTAGATCAATCCCGATAACTTTGAGAACGGACTTTTAATAACCGGTCATGAATCGGCAAAACCAGTCCAAACCTAAGGTTCGACGGTTTGAGCTCGTTCAAGAAGTGGATCCACTTCCTGTAAGTCACCAACTCAAGCCTCACACTTTTTTTTTTTTTTACCTTTAATTAAGTTTTTATTCTGGAAATGGAAATTAGTTTTGGTTTTGGTCCTCCATTTTTTTTCATTGATTTTGATCCGGACAAATTCAAAAACTTTGGTTTTGATCTCTGTCATTAATATCCAACTGTTAAGTGTTGACGTGACTAACAAATCATCACGTCAACACTGTTATGTAGATTAATTTTATATAATTTTGATGTAGGATTAAATATTTATATTTTATATTCTTTTATAATATTTAATGTCACAGAGATATTCGAAAACATTAAAAATATTCTTGAATATTGTTATTTCAACCTTTCATTCAGTTAATAAAAGTATAAAAAATAAATAATAATATTATAATAAAAATAAAAATATTATAATAATCTACATAGAAGTGCTGACATAATGGTCTTTTAACCACGTCAACACTTAACGGACGAATAATGACAGTAGAGACTAAAACCAAAGTTTTCGAACTTATAGGAACCAAACGAACTGAAAAAAAGTACATGGATCAAAATCAAAACTGACTCACTGATCGACAACTAAAAACTTAATTAAATTTTTTATTTTTATAAGCCTCCTTTCATATTGCTTTACCGAGTATGACTGATGTGAGAGATGTTGAGACTTACACAGGACATGCCCGACAACCATCTCAGCAAGCAATCCTCGTCCTCATCTTCAAGGTCTGAATCATGCGTAGCCTTTGATAATCATACATGCAACGTTGGATTTTCGATTATTTTTGCCAACATCACATGGTACTCACCAACTCAAGCCTCACACTTTTTTTTTTTTTACCTTTAATTAAGTTTTTATTCTGGAAATGGAAATTAGTTTTGGTTTTGGTCCTCCATTTTTTTCCTTTGATTTTGATCCAGGCAAATTCAAAAACTTTGGTTTTGATCTCTGTCATTAGTATCCAACTGTTAAGTGTTAACGTGACTAACAGATCGTCACGTCAGCACTGTTATGTAGACTAATTTTATAATATTTTCATGTAGGATTAAATAATTATATTTTACATTCTTTTATAATATTTAATGTCACAGAGGTATTCGAAAACATTAAAAATATTCTTGAATGTTGTTATTTCAACCTTTCATTCATTTAATAAAACTATAAAAAAACAAATAATAATATTATAATAAAAATAAAAAATATTATAATAGTCTACATAGAAGTGCTGACATAATGGTCTTTTAACCACGTCAACACTTAACGGACGAATAATGACGGTAGAGACCAAAACCAAAGTTTTCGAACTTATAGGAACCAAACGAACGGAAATCAAAACTTACTTACTTGTCGACAACTAAAAACTTAATTAATTTTTTTATTTTTGTAAGCCTCCTTTCATATTGCTTTACCGAGTACGACTGATGTGGGAGATGTTGAGACTTACAGAGGACATGCCCGACAACCATCTCAGCAAGCAATCCTCGTCCTCATCTTCAAGGTCTGAATCATGCGTAGCCTTTGATAATCATACATGCAACGTTGGATTTTCGATTGGATTTGCCAACATCACATGGTACTCTGTTCCCGCTGGCCTTGCCATGGGGATGGAACCAACCTGTGGTGTGAGGCTTTTGGAGCCAAAAAATTCAAACTTCTAGGCCTTGCTATGTAGAGGATGGTGATTCTGCTTCTTCTGACTTCAATTTTTATAGCATTCTTATGGCTCAACATGAAGAAAATATTGCTCTGTTTTGGTCAAGAAGAAGATATAGCCAACGAAGCTCAATTTTACATATTCTACTTGTTAGTTGAGAATTCTTTGGATTCTATATCCGACATAGAGTTAAAATATTTTTGACATAGATGATAAGCCGACCAAAATTCTGAAAGAATTGAACGCGGATTTAATCTTCGTTAATAAAATTTTAAAGTGTTGGAATTGACAGAATAATTTGGATTGATGACCGGATGGGATTCATGGAAAGAAAATAGTTGTCAAACAAATTATTGATGAGAAGAAGTCGTCGAACGTCAATCACAAGCAAGAGACAAACGCTAAGTCTACACGGCTGACAAGATTACTCTTATGACGTGGAAAGATTGAAGTTGTCGAACACATGAAGTGTTGTCAAATAGTTGTTTTTGTATGTTTTGTTAGTTGTATAGTTAATGACACAAAGAATAATTGTTAATAAGACGTCTCATGTAGATAAGTAGTCAATTGTTTCATAGTTTGTCTATAAATACTAGGATTTCTGATGTAATAAGGGTAGGAAACTTGATGAAACATACTAAACATCTCGATCACACAGCAGATTGACGGATTAAGAAATCAAGTATTTCTCCCACCCTTTTCTTTCAATCCAATTTCATACATTTCAAAATCATTTACATTTCAACACTTGTCTTTCAAATCCTTTACTTTTTTTGCAAATTTATCTTTCTTGTTCTTTACATTCTTGCACATTTACTGTCATTGTATTTAAATTTCTGCACTTTTATCTCCATGCGCTTTACTTCATGCATTTTACTTTCAATGTCAAATTTATCTTTCTACACATTTACACTTCTGAACTTTTCTACATATTTACTTTATTTATTTGCATTTTGTTTAAAGTCATTCATTTTGTTTGTACTCATTGTCTTATTTCAACGATAGGCTTGAAAATTATAACATGAACTTGACTATCTATCAAATTTGACTTTATAGAATACAATAATCAAACTACAATTGACAGCGTGATTACCACACTTATTGGATCACTTTATTATTTGTTTCTCGTCGGATTTGGTCCTAACCAAAAGACCATCTAAACACTACGCTCTTCCCGATTTCATAGCACAATCACTTCTACACCCTTTACGTCTCTATCTTCGAAGCCAATATGTAACCCTGCCTCTAACATTGATTTATGTTGCTCTCTCTAATCTGTAACCCTGTTCTAAATTGATTTCTAATGACAGCAGAAAGACCGAGTGGGATTTGGATTCCCTATCTTTAGGGAGGGAAAGTCCCACGACTTTGTGTCTCTCTCTCTCCTTATTCATTCTCTCTTTCATCTTTATCTCTCCATTTTTAATCAGCATTCTCTCTTTTCTATAGACACAAAGTCATGATGGATTTCCCTTCCTAAAGGTAGGGAATCCAAATCCGGAGAAGCACCCATCCATGGAGACATGTTAGAGGCCATATTCTCACACGTGCCACTCGTTCACCTTTTGCCCGCTTGTCACTTGTCGAAGTCTTGGAAGCGTGCGGTGTCCTCCTTTCCCTCACACACATCAAGCCCGTCAACCAGGGTGTTGTTGCATCATTTTTTAGTATTCTTTTGTACCAAAGACGTGGCAAAAACAAATAGAATTTATCTCTTTTATTTTTAGTATGTTTGTTTATTTTTTATCATTAAATATATTTAATTATAAGCTTATAACCGGTTCGATCACGATTGGATTAGTGAACCGTTAATCAATGTCTTCATCGATTCAATGTCCGGTTCGATTTTTAAAACATTGGTTTTTCTTGTTTGGTTTTGGAAAGAAAATGGAGGGAGAGAGAGAGAAGTTGGCGGGGCCCACAAATTTTTTTTCTCTACACTTATGAAATGAAAAAAAGAAAGAGGAAGATAAGTGGTGTGAAATATCAAATTTATCCATCATTTATCATTAGTCCCCTCATCTAACAGGGTCATAATTGTCTATTAAAAAACTCATTTTCTTTTTATCCATTTTCTTTTGTGTTTTACTTATACCAAACAACCCTTAAAAATCATTATTTTTTCAACCTTTTCTTCTACCCATATTATTTCTTCCTATCTACTGTCTTTCCAATTTCTTTCTGGAACAAAGCATAACATAGTCTTTGGTTTGAGGGAAATGAAGGGGGAGAAAAGATTTTAATAAATTTTCTTGCTTGGTCCAACTTGTTAGAGGGGAGAAGAGCAAAATCCCTCCTCACTTAATTTTGGCTCCCCTCCAATATTAGGGGATTTACAGGGTAGGGGATGGAGTTTAAAACATTTTCCATGCATTGACTAAAATATCCTAACTTATTTATTTTTAAAATTCAAAATTATAAGCATATAAAAGTAAATTGGTTTTAAAATCTCTCCTCTCCCTTTATGAGACGAACGTGAATAATGTTTTTTTCATTTCCTCCATTAAAATCCATCCCCTTCCCTCATTTTGACCAAATACAATATCAAATTAAAATATCTCCCATCATTTTACCCTATAAAGAATTTTAATAAATAAATAAAAAGTACAAGATATAATCTTGTACATAAAATAGTGAAGGGTTAAGATGACCTCATTTTACCCTACAAAGTAAATGGACTCACTTTAGAGAAGTCAAGTCCTAACTTTCCCTTACATCTTCTTCAGTAAAACCTCTCTCATCCTCTCATTTGAACCAAAAATACCTTAAGTGAAACCCACTATGACACATATTTTTCCTGAATATGTTATGAGCTAATTTTTCAGGCGGATTCTAACATGAAGTACCAAACAATATATACCATATGTACATATGGCCTTTTTATACCATACGTATAAGTGGAAAAACAATGAGCAGAGCACAACAAAGAAAGTCTAATGCTTGTGTAGATTGATGAGATTCTCTCTTGTTATCACAAAATTATATGTAATTTAAACCTTTAAAAATATTTTATTTTGTAGCAAAAGAAAAGCTATAATACAATACAAAAAATTTCAACCATTAGATTTATAACTGCATCACATGCGATTCCTTTTTGAACTGTAGATGATCCGATCACAGCTGTAAATAGTGCCCACGAGCCCACAAGTATTAAAAGAAGGTTATAGATCAATCGTATCAGTGCTACTTTTATTTAATTTTTATATTTCTTATAAATTTAAAATGAGTAACTTCATTTGATCACAAAATTGTAATTTCGGATCAACTTAAATTCATAAAATTTTCGAAATTTCAAAATCATCTCTGAAGTTGTCAAACATTAATCAATCAAGTCTCAGCATCAAAGATCAAATTGATACGACCTAACAAATTTTATGGATCAAATTGACACAAAAACTAAATTGATACAAACTTACAAAAGGAATTAAATTGGAGATTTATTTAATTTAAAATTTGAATCCGACAAACCAAACCCTGCACCAGCTTTATTGTAGAAGAGTAATGCCAACTATGGATCAAAATCCTCTTTATTTATCAAATTCACGCATTCACCCCTAATCTATGGTCAAGATCTCATACATTTATTTTACTTAATATATTTATCCTATATAAAATTAATCAACGATCAAGATCTCCTTACATTCACAAAATGACTGCAGGGGAGCCATATCCGTAAACTATAACGCCTAATCATCGAAAGCTACCTATGAAAGCAACTTCAATAACATTTTTCTTCAAAGCTTACCTGTTCATCAATTTCCTTTTTACATTTTACTCGGAGAATTACAACACATTTTAAAAACAAAAAAATAAATAGCGAATCCATTCACAAGATTAGTTTTTGGAAGTTTAAAATATAGTTCTGTTGTGTATCAAAATAAAAATGAATTTAATTGATATATACGATTAGTGTAAAGATTTTTTATACTGATAATCAATCATAAATTATCACATTATTAAATATATTTGACTCATCATAATTTCATAACTATCTTAAAAGTTACACATATAATAATTTTTATTGATTTATAATATAAGAAATTTTATATTAACAATATACCAAAATTAAACTCAATGAAAATAAGAGTCTCGTTTCATGCATTTAATTATTCAACTCAACTTCAGTGCACACAAATCTTTAAGTGAGGTTAACATTTTAAAATCGGATTTAATAATTATATATTGTGAGTATAAATATTTTGTTTAAACTGTCAATCAATCACAAATTATTATATTATTAAAAATATTTAACTTTTACTATTACTACCTTCTAAGTTATAGTTGATAAAAAAAAAAACTATCTTATAAGTTACATGTATGTCAATCCGTAATTGATTAACTGTGAAAAAAATCTTACACAAATAATATATCAAAATTAACCTATTTAAAGTTAAACTCAATGTATAATCACACGTGGATAAAATTGGGTACGATGATAATTGGAAATATGAATATCATAAGTGAGTTTTGAAGGAGGCAATATGTAGCGTAAAGTCTAAGATCCTTCCATTTTTTTGTGGAAGACCAACGTCTGACTCATTTTCAGTCATTGAATGTTTTGTTAATCTCTCAATATTTTTAATTAATTAATTATTGTATTTTGTGAAAAACAATTCTCATAAGGCTTATGAGTTGAGAAATGACACTTATAAATCATTTTCTTATATCGGGTTTATACTTTATTTGTTTGGGATAATAAAAGATATAATGAAAGGTGTATATTTTTCTTCATAAATTAATAAATATATTGAGGGAGCCAAAATATAAAAGAGAGTAAAGTTATATATGATATCTTATTTTTTTTAATTTTTTCATTATTAAGAAATTAAAAAAAATCCACTCATATCAAGAGAAAAGATTGAGTTTAAATAAAGATGAGAGCTAAATTTAAACAAGGTAGCAGCTCAACATTAAACATAGATTGATGTGTCCAGTATATCGAGGGATTAATCTCTGCAGTTGCATATAAAAGATATTTTGAAAAACCAAAAAAGCATAGGTCGATGTTGATGCTTTTTAAATTTTCTTTTCTGGCTCATTGGCTCATTTCCTGTGAAATTAAAATAATAAAAACTCAATTATTATAAAATTATCTTTCTCTATAAAATAGTTGACTTGAGTCAAGTTTCTGAAGCCCATGGATCTCGATCATTAAATTTTATTTGAATGATTAAGATTAGAAAATAAACACATTACTTTTTTGAGTAATCATATATTATCATTAAATAAATTTTAATTTTAACCATTTATATGTAATTATATAATCAAAATTTACTTTTAATCACTTAAAGTACACACACACACACACACACACATATATATATATATATATATATATAAAAGACGTTTAATATCTTAGGGGGGAGCATGTTCCTTCTAAGATCGGGCAATAATTATAACAATAATTTATTAAAAATAATGTAAAAATATGGTTTCTATTATCAATTTTTAGTTTTTCATTTTCATATTCATTCCTGACTTATATATAAGCAAAAAAAATACCTAAATTTTTTAGATTCAAATATAAACAAAAGTCAATCAAATCAATCCTATTTAATGTCAGTGTTTTAAAAATACCCTTTGTTTAATTATTATTTGGCTTAATTGCACTTTTGGTCCCTCAGGTATTACGATTGTGCAATTTTGGTCCCCCGGGTTTTAATTGCGCCAATTGGGTCCTCCAAGTATCATGATTGTGCAATTTTGATCCCTTAAGTTTCAATTGCGTCAATTGGGTCCCCCACGTATCATGATTGTGCAATTTTGGTCTCCCAAGTATCACGATTGTGCAATTTTGATCCTCCAAGTATCACGATTGTGCAACTTTCAACATCAATAGCTTATGAAGCACATGTGCGACTGATTTGGCACTTAATTAGACTAGTTTGGCAGCTTACATGTCATTCTTATGTGACACTTAATGATGTGCATTTGACCATTAAATTGTGTAAGATGTCAATGATGTCTTATAAGAATATCCTGTAAACTGTCAAGTTGACTTCACTAAGTGTCAAATCAGTCCCACGTGTCCTATGTAGGCTACTGACATTAAAAATTGCACAATCGTGATAATTGGGGGACCAAAATTGCACAATCATGATACGTGGGGACCCAATTGGCGCAATTGAAACTTGGGGGACCAAAATTGCACAATCGTGATACTTGGAGGACCCAATTGGCGCAATTAAAACCCGAGGGACCAAAATTGCACAATCGTGATACCTGAGGGACCAAAAGTGCAATTAAGCCTTATTATTTTTATTTTTTCAATAGCATTATACACTCTCAAGATACAACTTTCAAGAGCATTATACACTCCTAAAAAAATAATTTAATAACTATAACGTATTTTTTACACAAATCAAGATCATTAAATTAATATAACTATTTTTTTTAATATATGTGAAATTAATTTTTTTTTACGTATATATAAATGCTGAGTGAATACTCGCTATGACAATGGAACAGTTTGACTCAGAATGCAGAGGGGCGCATGCCAAATAAGGCAGAGTACGTGGGGATATCGGCAGAGTACAGATTTACAGTTGATGCACCGGTCAGTTTCTGAAAGCTTTTTCATATAGAATGATACAGATGTCCGATGGAAAGTTCGTGCTTCAGGAAAAAAAACACAAAAAGCAAAGATTTATTCAAGACTTTGATGTATTACATTCAAGTTCGTTTTATAGAAGTGTAATCAAATTTCAACAAAGTTAAATTTACCTCTAAAATTAGCAAATAAAAATATATTAGCCATTAATTTGATAAAATGGACCAAGACCTTTGACCATTAAATGATTTAATGATAGACACATTTTTTATATTTTACTTAAAAGAAACGATTTACAAACATATGTTTGGTCCGAGTGATAATGAGTTCGGATATTTTAAGCAAGTGATCAGAGATTCGATCCTTAGCTCTTGTGTACGGAGAAAACCTGATTGGGAGAGATCAACCTTAAATGTCCTTTAATACCTCAGGAATTAGTTTTTGTCGTTGAATGCGAAGGATACCATGAGAGAAAAAAAAAAGATTTTCCACCAATGAATATTGGTCCAAGTGTAACGGTTAGAATTTCTTAAGCATGTAGTCCTGAGTTTGATACTTAAATTAATGTATATGAAAAAACATTATTGGGAGAGGCCCATTTGGGCATCTGATAATGCTCTGAGAATTAGTCTTTCATCTATCGAATGGAATGATACTTCAAGAAAAAAGACGAAGTGGTTTTCCAATACATATGCTGAAACTTGGCATCATAATAAAATTTGGGTTAAATATGTTTTTAGTACTTATAAAATGAGCGGATTTTGGTTTTGGTCCCTGTAAAAAAAAAATTTGGTTTTCATTCCTCTAAAATATGAAATTACTAATTTTGATCCTTATAAAATGAGCAAATTTTGGTTTTGATACTTGTAAAATGTTTTTATTTGGTTTTCATCCCTTTAAAATTTAATATCACTGTTTTTAGTCCCTACCATTCATTTTAGGGTTCAAGAAATTTTGCAAGGGAATCATACGCTAATGTAACACCATAGAGGTCATTGGGTATCAATTAGGATGACCGTATGATCTTCTGTTAGACACATAATTAGTTAATGAATGTTACATGACAGTAGAGACCGAAACTAATAATTTTAGATTTTAGAGGGACAAAACCCAAATAAAAATTTTATAAGGATCAAAACCAAAATTCGTTAATTTTAAGGGATCAAAAACATATTTAACCCATAAAGTTTTAACTTTGAAATTGCAAAGGTTTAATTACTCTGTTAGTCCCCGAACTATTTGGAAAATTTTAAATAGGTCCCCAAACTAAAAAATGTAATTGGGTCACTGAACTTTTAAATACTTTGTAATTGGGTCCCTGTACTTAAACGTTTGTAATTGGGTTCCTAAACTTGTAAATAATTTGTAATTAGGTCCCTGGGGTAGAAGAAAAACCTTATAATTAGAGCACCGTATAAATCTCTTTCGAGGTTTGTTGTCAGTCTTGGAGGTTAATAGAGTCATTGGATCACCATAATAGCAAAAGTTTTAAAAATGCCTCATATCTCAGGGACCAAATTACAAACTATTAACAAGTTCAGGAACTCGATTATAAACGTTTAAAGTGCAGAGACCCAATTATAAAGTATATCAAAGTTCGAGGATCTAATTACAAAAATTTTTAGTTTAGGAATTATTTAAAAAATTTCAAATAGTTCATGGACTTTCAGAGTAATTAAACCCATTGCAAAATGGCACGCACATAATGGCAAATTCATCAGGTTAATTGCTCTTACAAGTGCAAGGAGAAAATATGACATAGTGTTTGGTTGGGGGAAATAAAGGGAAGTCACAGATTTGAGTAAATCTATAATTTGATCCCTCAAATTATAATATCATATCAACCTCATCCTTAACATTAACGAAATTCCGAAAACGTTACCGAAGTTTTAAAATATTAATCAATCTAGTCCATCTGTCAATAATGTTAGGAACTAGGTTGATTACGGTTGAGGATTAAATTGATTAACTTTTGACAACTTTGGGGACGTTTTTGAATTTCGTTAATGTTAGGGACGAGTTTGATACAATATTATAATTTCAAGAATCAAATTAAAAATTTACTCGAGAAATTTTAATACAACTTTTCTTGTTTTGTTGAACTTTTTGAAGGAATGAAAGGGGAACGGAAGGGATCAAAATCTCTTTTCACTCAATTTTGTTGAGAGGATCTGGAGGGGAAAAGAGGAGTTTAAAATATTTTGAATACACTGATTAAAATATTCTGACTTATATTTTGAAATCCAAAATTTTAAGGATATAAAAGTAAATTAATTTAAAAATCTTTCCCTTCCCTTATAAATCAAACATGAAAAGGATTATTTCCCATAACCTCCAAAAAAAAAAAAATCTATCTTCTCCCCTCCTCCAAACCAAATGAATATCTAATAAGAACGCTCCCCTCCCTTGTCCTTCATTATAACCCCTTTCTTACTCTCCCCTCTGTTAAACCAAGGCAAATTTGGACGCAAGTTTGAATAGACGATGCTAAAATCGCGTACAAATGTGTACTTAAGCCGTTCTCTCATTACCTCTCATCTTTATGGTTTGTCCATTCTTGAATTTTTTTTTGTAAACATATTATAGGTATAAAATTTTTATCATCATTAATAGTGATCAATATCCATCGGAAATCTATTGAACACATAAGATGAGTTATTTTCTTTCAACCAGATTTTCTCCATATATACAAGAGTCAGAATTCAAATCTTTGACCACTTATTTAATATTTATTTGAGTATTGTGATATAATTGCCTAGTTTTTTTTTCTTTAAAAAATATTGTTTTATTATTGCATTATTTTACAAAACGTATTAAGTTTCATATAAAAAAAAGTTGACACTTTCAAATAATACGACCATATTTACACAAAAAAAAAAAAATAATGCGACTATATCGAGGAGCAAGATTTTTTGTTGATATGTATGGGTTACGGCGATAACGTTATTCAATTCAATTTTCTTTAAAGCCTATTTAAATTAGTCAAGATTCAAGAAGAAACTGCATTCTTATTCTCTGCTCATGGGTGAGTCAGAATAATACGTACGGAGTAGAGATTAATAGATTTTTTTTTGGTAGAATAGAGATTAATAAATTAGAGAAGACAAAACTGCATAACTGGCAGCTGTCGTTTTCCGCTGTCATCCGTTCCTCCCTGGACACACATTATTTATACCACACTCTCTGATAAAAAAAAAATTTATTTGTAATAGGTGTTTGAACACTTTCTTCAAAATATTTTTTATTATTAAATAAATTTAATAGGATATGAATTAAATAAAAAGGTGATTTATATAATTTATCAGACCTCACATCAAATTCATTCAACAACAAAAAAAACATGTTAGTAATATTGTTTTACACCTACATATATTAGTTGAACTGTTCTTATATAGCGAGACGTGCCTATTTAAGTGTAATATAAAATCCTTATATTTTTTTGACGGCATTATAAAATCCTTATTACATTAGCCAGGTGGTGGTCCCTGCATCAGAATAATGTATAAACAAACACTGGTTTTATTGGTACGTGGGAATGGGATACTCCAAGGATACTCGTACGTTTTGAGCCGTAACAAACCGGAACGTACTTTGAAAATTTAGGCCCTCTTTGATTTGTTTATAATTTTTTATTTTCATTTTATGTGATTTTAAATATAATTATGTAATAAATAATTATAAAACTGTTATATTATTTTTATTTTATTTTTTATTTTTAAAAATTTATATAAAAAACAATGAAAATAAATAAAAAATTATTTTCAATATTTCTTATATAAATTTTTGAAAATAAAACCAAAATTAAAAAATATGATAATTTTATAATTATTTATATTATAATTATTTATAAAAACAAAAAATAAAAACAAAAAATTAGAAACAAACTAAATAAATCATAACTTGTCAATCATTTACAAACAATAAACCCCCGCCATCAATTAGGTTTAGGTACAATCTACGAACTACCATTACTTTGATATTGTTATTATTATTATATTCAGAGAATTGATTGTTATTCCTAATTACATTTAAAATTTATAAACTGTTATAATTTATTAATTGCAGCTAACAATGACATGGGTTTAGGTACTCTTAAAGGAGACAAGCATAATTTATGTGCAGAAAAAATGTATTAGATATCCCTGTACAAACTACAAACTAAAAAATAAGTGGTTGTGGTTTTTTGTGTTTTATTACATATTTGATATTACTTTCTCTATTCCATTATATATCATACACAAAATCATACGATGGAAGAAAAAATAATAAATGAAAAAAATGAACAACAATTTTATCAAATTAACATCGTTTATATTTTCTTTATTTTTATAAATTCTGTTATCATTAATAATTAATAATAAGCTACATTCAACGAGAAAAAAAAAGTATTTCAAGACATTAATAATAGAATAAAATGCAGCTATTTTTTTTATCTACTTCGAGGAGTATCCCACCGTCAACTTGAGATGAGGACTATTCTCTCGTGAGAGTTTGTTCGACACCTCGATGAGTGACATTCCTTCCAGCTGAGATTTTTTTCATACCCAAGGCTCGAACTCGAGATCTTGATTAAGGAACGAAAGACCTTTAACCACTCACGCCAACCTTAGCTAGTACAAATTATAGCTATTGATCACTCAAATGTTTTACTTTAAAATAAAAAAATAATGATTTTGATTAATATATCACATAACAAAATAATAAAATCATAATTAGAGATAAAATTCACAAAAAAAAAAAAAAAAAAAAATCCGACCGAGTAAATATTAGATATAAGTCTCATAAAAAAACATATAAGTGCGAACCCCTATGTGTTATCCAAAACCCCGTTCTCAGAATCATGACAAGGGACAGGATTGAATCTCTATTGTACCACTTATTCCAGTAGTCACTTTCATGGGGATTGGCTTATTTAGAAAATAAAACAAAAACGACAAGAGAAAAAACTACATGGGAACAAAGTAAGAGGGGGAAAAAAGAAAAGAAAAAGAAAGGAAGGAAAAACAGGGGAGCACTATGGATGTTAAGCCTACAACATTTTTGATGCTGCTCAACAAACTTCGATTTCAAGACTGAACCACAATTTGAGTTTCAGACAAAAATGCCATCTTAAATGTGCTAACTGGGGCCTATGGTTATGGCGGTTACACAAACTGGCTTGGATCCAGAAGAACAAACAAGAAGGAAATTGTAAGGGGGGAAAAGAAGAAGAAGAAGAAAAGACATACTACTCCTAGTGCTTCACGTGATTTTCAAATTTGGAGAAATAAACTCAAAAGATCGAAGCTTTTGCTTTAAACTAGTGCAACAGATGGAGAAAATGGAAAGATTTTTTTTTTTTTAAAAAAAGGCAGTGATTCTAATCTCCGATTAATTGAACGACCAAAATATCTGATCGAACTTACAACTTACAAAGATAAATCATTAATGAAAGAGCAGTTTGATTTCTATTTACATGAAATCCTCTCCTAAAATATAAATACTCGAGTTCAGCCACAAAATCGAAGATGGAGGAGGATTTGAAGTGAGGCTAGTAATACAATTCTAAACGTCTGGCACAGAGAGTACAAAAAAACTTCCTCTTGAGCTTGAAGCACATTGGCAAGAAGCAGAACCTCCACTGGCTCTCAACATCCATAGCTTCAACTTTACCTCCACAGTAAGGGCATGATCCAGGGGCTTGTTGCCTCCCCAGTTCCTTCTCTTCCTCCTCACACACGTACACGAACCACATTTTTCTCCTGCAACTTTCCTTGTTGCTCTTCGTTTTGATGGCCAACTCGGAATTGGGCAAAGGGGTCATGTGCATTGTACGCAACAACTCACCTAGTTGCTCATATTTATAGTGAAGGAAGCAAGACGCTATGGAAAATGGTTGTTGCATTGTCTTGTGTGTGTTTCTTTTTTTCTTTTTTTAAAGCTTTAAAATATTTATCCGAAAAAATATAATCTAAATATAAGTCATTGCATTTATCTGCGAAAGACATTCTCAAGTCAGCTACCACGAAGCTTCATATATTTAATTTTTTTTTTTTTTGTTAGTTGAATTTCCAATGCTTGTGTTTTTTTCCTTGTTTGTTGAATAGAAAATGGAAAATAGAATTTCCCTTTTTGTGTGTATCTTTTAAAATTAAATTTATTATTTTACAGATAAAAAATGTCATTATTTTCATACCAAGTCCAAAAAATCCCATTTGGGTTAAAAAGAAGCGATTATCAATAACAGTGATAGTTGCTTTCTTATGTTTTTAGTTGGTATTTTGTAACTAAAATTACTGTTATAGGCTTGTAATTAAGAAAATAATGGGATAATGTTTTGATTAAAACATCTGGTTTATGAGAAAATGTTCTTTTTTAGTTTGAGTTTTTACATGTTAATTTTTTTATTATAATAATTTGTTTAGTTTCCCAAAATATCTTCATACGCAATTGTGAAAACTAATTTCCCGAGATATTGGACGACATTTAATGACTGACCTCTCCCAACCAGATTTTCTCCATACACAAGAACCAGGAATCAAACCCCTAACCACTTGTTTAAGGCGCCCAAACTCGTTACCACTCGGACCAATCACATATTAGTTATCATAATATATATATATATATATATATATATATATATATATATATATATAAATTTATTTAAAAAAATGCATGCATTAATTATTTGACAAAAATAAACTCAATAGCTAATCAAATATGTCTATTTTCATTACAAAAAGTTTGAAGTGGGAGGTCATTTTATTGTAATCATCACAAACTACCCATCTCAATCGGATTCGATGTATTTGAAGACATAGAATAATTAAGTATTTATTTAGTAAGCATTTAATATATGAGAAAAAAATTTATAAATTTTTTTAGCGTATTTCATAAGCTTCTCCGACATGTTTATTAAAATAAACTAAAAATAACATTATAAACATGTCATAACTTATTTTCAGAAATTCTTTCAAATATTTGCTTAATTGTGTACATGATAACATAAAACCAAATAATTCAAAGTAGCAAATTTATCCATTTTTCATGCAAATATATGCATGTTTTTTTGAGTTTAATTCTTATGTATGGTTAGTGTAAAACTTTTTACATTATCAACCAGTCAGAAATTATGGTATGAATGACTTTTAAGATAGTTAAGATAAGAATTAAACATTTTATCTTATGTGACAATTTCTGATTGATTGAAAGTATAAACAAATATTTACACTACAGTAATATATATCAATTAAATACTATTTTTTTTTTTTGCTGTTGGTTTATCGTATCCACTATATTGAACCTACATGCTTGTCCTTTACCCTAGAGGCATTTGTTACATCTATGCTCTTATTTACATTAAATATGTTTTTTTTTTAATCTATCAATTGGGATTTGTAATACTTCGTTTTCTATGAAAAATCTTGTTTTGGGTGATTTTTCTTCTTCTTTCTACAGCAATTTTATCTCTTTTCCACCAAAGTGACGACTGAAGATGTCAGTCCACAAGGCTTGAAATTAGGAAATGGCAGGGCCCAAACAGCTTAGCTTTGAGTTTACAATTTTTTGAATATAAGTTTTAGGTACACTTTGGAAGTAAGCTATAGGTATAGCATAACTAACTAATGAGTTTCTAAACTGCATATGAGTATTCTCGACGGTTTTCTCATGTTTAGAAATTACTTGAAGAGGGAGGCCAGTCTTTTGTTGATTCAGTAACGTAACGTAAAGCAAAAAGCAAGCATATATATTAGAACGAGGGAGGCGTGTCCATGTGCGTGTTTTGCCTGTGATTCTGGATTTTAGTGTTCAGATCAGAAACTGACCATATATAATCCGAATGTCTTGGCTGAGACACTCTCTCTACTATACCCACGCCAACAATACCGTGGTTGTTGCTGTGGGCCATCCACCCCCATCATTTCATGATCCCCATGTTTTAAACAAATGAAACAAAAGATCAATAATTACTTGAGCTTTTCTTTAATCTGTATTCATTCTAACACGAAACCCTTAAAGACTTTTTAAGTACCTAGTTTACAATCAAACAAATAAATAATAACAATTAAAAAAATTAAAAAAAATTATATTATTTGAATTATATTCAAAATGTGACGTTCAAACAACACCACACCAGCATTTACATATATTATATATAATTCAATTTTTGCATTCAGAATAGGACAATATCTTCTTTTTTTGACAATAGAATAGGACAATATCTAATTATATTTATATTGGGTACTGTATGTCACACAATTGTTATATAAAGAGTGTACCAAAAACATCTTAATAAGGATGACTCTTGCATTGGCTACCCACTTTTGGCAAAAAGAAATTTGCTCAGTTTATTATTGGGTAAAAAGGGGAAGAAAAATAGAGAAAATGACATGCATATGCGTATATGGACGAATATTCCGTAAACAGCTCTTGAAATCAATATGGCCTCTTAAAAGTTTACATGTACCGTTCATAGACTTTAATTAACCAATTAATCTGATGAGAGTCTGGTTAGCACTTAGCACACATCAATGCGAGATCGAATTTCAAAATTCAGTTAGAATAGGCCTTATATGGCTGAATTTAGGGATGACAATTTGTATTTGTGGGTGGGGATCCCTGCGGAGACGGGGACGGGAGAGAAAATCACCCCGAAGGCATTTTGAGGACAGGAACGAAGAACATGCTCATTCCCGCTCCATGGGCCTTCGACCCCAAAAATATTATTAAAATATCCTTATAAATATATGTATATATATATATATATATATATATATATAAATATATTTATTTTATTAAATAAATAAAATATTAAAAATATGTCAACTCTTAATTTCAAATGTTTCATCAATTCCTCCTTCATATGACATTATGACTAATTATTTGTATGATATTATTTTAATAATACAATTATTTTCTTCTTTTTTAACAAGATTACAAAATAACAAATTTAAACTTTTTGTCTAAATCAAAACAATTCCAATATTTATTGGGATATGTATGTTAAGTGATTCTCCCTTTTATTAAATTTTAGGTGATTACTTGTTAATTTTTTTATGAATTTTTAGAACTCTAAACTCCCCGTGAGGATCCGTGAGATTCGTGGGGAATTAGGATGAGATAGAAAAACTTCGTGCGATGGGGAATGGGGACGGAGACGAGGGCAAAATGGGGGATGGGGAGCGGGGAATACTCTCCGTCTCTGTCCTATCCTATTGCCATCCCTACTTAAATTCAAATAAATGAAAAATAAAGGAGATTGTATAGAAAATTAGAAATTATTAGGAAGAAGTATGAGGCGAAAGGGTTTGCATCTAGATGCGTCCTTTCAACAATGCCGATCGATGACGCACAGAATCAATGCTTGACGCTAATCTTTTTCAAGGAAAAAAGAAGTCTTAAATTGGCGATATAGCAGCCCAAATGCACCTAACCTAACATGTGTGCTATGTAACACTTCAGAAATAGTTGTCCACTTGCCAGATTGCCTCTTTTTAACTCATTGGTTATTGCACTCTTTTATTTACTTAGACCTACATGGGGGCAGTTAGACCAGAGGAGGCGGCAGTTTCATAACTCATAAAATATTTGAGCATTTGACCGATAAAATAGGTTATAGGTTACTATCTCTAAATGGTGCACTCCCACATCCCAGCATTGCTACAGTACATTTAAGATAATTAATTCTTGGCTTAATTGTACTCTTTGGTCCTCCAAGTATCACTATTGTATAATTTTGATCTCTCGAGTTCCAATTGCTCCAATTGGATCCCACAGATATTATGATTGTGTAATTTTGATCCCTGAAGTTCCAATTATGTCGATTGGGTTCCCAAAGTATCCCTTTGTTACAATCAGGTCCTTATATCATTATGTCGTCCAATTTTTAACGTCAGTAGCCTACGTGAGACTGATTAAGCACTTAGTGAGGCCAGCTTGGCAGCTTACGTGACATTCCTATGTGATATCATTGACACCTCACATTTTAATGGTCATGAGAACATCATAGGAATGCCACACAAGAATGTAATGTAAGCTGCCAAACTGGCCTCACCAAATGTGGTAGTCATAATCACATTAATTTCTTTTTTATTGAAATAGTCACTTTATATAATTATTTGGTCTCTAATTATTATTATTTTGTCATTTGTTTTAACTATAAATAACATGCTTAAAAAACAAACTATAAGTAATGTTCTTGTAAATTTCCGACAACTTGGAATCCGAATAAATGAAAAACAATATCGCTATTAATCATTGTCACTCTTAGTTCAAATGCACTTCTCTTGTGTTAAAATACCTCTGAACTACTAGCAGAGTAAAGATACAAAATAGTTTGTCTTCCTTATATATTAAACATCTATATATATAGGCTATAGAATATAACTGCTCCGACCATTATCCTTCCTCTTAAGTAACTGCTCGGCTCCATGACATTCCCATGATCTCTCAACCGCTGGTCTACAAATCGGCTCCACTCTCCATTTTGTTTGACTTGGTCTCCTCGGACCAATTTCTCCAGACTTCACCCGAACTTTTGCTTGTTTTTAAGGACTTTACTTTTTCGCTCCAATAATACCTTTTACCCTTGTTTTTTAGGACTTTACCTTTTCGCTCCAATAATGCCCTTTACCCGAGCTTTTGCTTGTTTTAAGGTCTTGATCACCTTTTCCCTCCAATAATGACTTTTACCCGAGCTTTTGCTCGTTTTAAAGGACTTGATCACCTTTTCACTCCAATAATGCCTTTTACGCAAGCTTCTGCTCGATTTTAAGGACTTGATCACCTTTTCGTTGCAATAATGACTTTTACCCGAGCTTTTCTCTCGTCTTTAAAGACTTTACCTTTTCGTTCTAATAATGCATTTTACCCGAGCTTTTGCTCGTTTTTAAGGACTTGATCACCTTTTGGTTCCAATAACGACTTTTATTCGAGCTTTTGCTCATCTTTAAGGTCTTTATCTCCTTTTATTCACCTAGCTTGTTACTGAGTTTTTTCCTTCCTTATAATTTCACCTTCTTCCGTGAAGCCTCTACCCACAGACATAACATCATATCTACACATTTTTCATCATTTAATTACAGATGATCTCAATTTGCTTTGCTCAACTTTCTTTGACTTAAGCCACTTCAAAGTCTTCCTTGAAGCTTTTGGTCCCGTGTATTCTAGTACTAACTAAGTAAATCTCTCAGTAGCATTTAACCATTTTCTGCTATGTAGAAACATCAAACAAGAGAAAGAATAATAGCTTAAAGCATATTAGAAACAAATGACTTCATAAGTGTTCTTTATCACAACTAAATCAAGTAAACCAAGGTCTATGTTGTTAACTCTTTACTTATATAGAATACATGTTATTTAATATAACACTTCTTGTGCAACTTCTGAAAGCTAACCAGGTGCCATAGTATAGATACTCTTCAAGTTCACCATATATATGTATATCAGACTAAAAAGTGCAGCTTCAACATGCTCAATAACTTCAAATATCATAGCATGTGATAGTGCATTCCTTTGAATCAAACTTGTACTGTATTATTGACTAGTAATAATTGAGCATGGAGCATGCCATGATGAAAGTTGAGCAATCAAAGAATTCCTGCCAATAACCTCCAATGAAACCTGTGCACCATGTTGGTCATGGGTCATCTTGGTCTTTGTTGAGTTTGGTGTAGAGGGGTGTTGCAATGAACCGAGCACCCATTCAACACTTGATGACACGATGACTATTTTTCTTATGTCTTTTGATAAATGATCCTCCCGCCTGTTGATACAATGACATTCGTTTCTCATTCGATTTATTAAGGACTCCCCCACACTTTTGAACACCTTCCTTCCGAAACATCTCTCCTGGGCCGAACAGTCTACTTGTTAGAATCAAATAGTAGGACTTCAACTTCATTGAGAGTAGACTTAAATTCTCCTTTATTCCCACAGGCGTCACCAAGATTGTTCCATGTTGTGATATAGTCTCGTTAAAGCTTTTCAACTATCTCAAACCGTGCAATTCCCTCATCAAACATCCTATCTCGAACACAACTGAGACCAAGAGTGTTGTACGCCTAGGCCAGGTCCTGATTATCTTTGTCTCGTTCCTTAGTTGCTTGGGCAAGTGCTTTGTACCAAAATTATGTGTGACCCGGTGCATGAACAAGCAAAAGCCGAGTTCAACATATGGATATGGATAAATACATTATTGAACAATTGATAACTCACTCTTATTATTTATAGGCAACTATAGAGGTAAAGGCAACATAATTACTTGAATCAATATATATACTAATAATTTATAAACAAGAATCACGATGTGGCAGCATGAAAGACATGTTTTCATTTCATCCAAGACACCCTTGGTAAGAACAACATAACTGAAGATGATAGTGTAATATTTATTGAACAATTGTGAAATCATTGATCAAATGGCAAATCATTAAAAGAAAAGCGTCCTGTAATGATTAACTTTAAATACAATATTCCCCAGAAAGTTTAAACTAAATTTTAAAAGCAATCTGATATTGGAAAACTATTACAATAAATTCTTGAAATGTTCTTTAATCAACATCACAGAAGAAATAAACGCAAATTCTTTTTCTCAAAAAACATGAAAATAATGAAGTACATACTTTAAGAAATTTCTCACGTGCTTTGATAGGCAACAAAAGGAATGAGTGTGCAAAGAAGGACAAATAGAACGATGCTTAACAATAAATAGAGATGAAAAAAATACTCAACTTTAAAAACAAAAGGGTTCTAGTTAGTAAATCTTAAAATAATTTGGTACCCACATAAATAAAGTAATTTTTAATCTCTAAAAACCGTCACAGCAAAAGAACAATATCACCTGGCCATTTTGTCGACCACCTCCCATACTCCATAGACGGTGAGCTACTTTTCCAAGAATATAGCTAAAATAAAGCAACAACAATCACCAAGAACAACTGCTTTCTTGGGTTTCCCCTTACTCTTCTACTTGCCATTCTTACCACACACTCACTATTTCAAAGTTCCCATAGATAAAATGTCACCAAGGGCACCAAGTTATTGACTAATGTTCCACAAAGCACCCATGAGATGCAGATTGGAACCACTAATCAGGAACCTCAGAAAGATTACTCTTTCGACAGAGAGGTTATCAGACACTACTTCCTCCATTCGAATCGTACATAGAAGATTGTATGTTCATGGTGGTTTTGGTCGAGATGTGGCCAACCTTACGAGAAACTGCAAAACTGCAAGCATCTCACTAACATTTCTTAAGACTATGACCATCGCTCTCCTTCCGTTTCCATTGAGGGTTTGAACTATAGTATGTGTAATGTGATTTGAAGTGTAGTCGGGGAAGGTTTACCTCGTCCCCACAAACAGCGCCAAATGTTCTTGCAAATTTTCGGCAATGTGAAATCCGAATAAATGAAGAACAATATCGTTATTAATCACTCTCACTTTTAGTTCAAATGCACTTCTCTTGTGTTAAAATACCTCTGAACTAGCAAATTAAGGATACAAAATAACTTGCCTTCCCTATACATTAAACATGCTATAGAATATAACTACTCCAACCATTATCTTTCTTTCAAGTAACTGCTCGGCTCCATGACATTCCCATGATCTCTCAACCGCTGGTCTACACCTCAACTCCGCTCTCCATTTTGTTTGACTTGGTCTCCTCGACCCAATCTCGGCCCAATTTATCCGGACGGTACAAGTAACATGTTTATTTTTTATCAAATATAATTAGGGTGTTGCTTTTTACACAACATTTTTTCTTATACACCACAAATTGTTTAAAAATATTTAAATATCCCTAAATTATCCCAACTATCTTAATTCTCTTAATACACCCATTACCATGTGTGATGCTTCATGCTTGAATGGATCTGGGCTATGTTATGACAGTTTCGGTGATTTAATTAATTGAATGAGATTTCTTCAGTAAAAAAAAAAATTTGAATGAGATTTTTAAAAAATCACAAGTACCTTTTTTTCTTCCAAGAGGGCAGCTTTTTCTTAATGTTCATATTGTCCAGAAAGGTTGCAATAGGCTTGTTCATGGCAAATACAGAATAGAATAAAAAAAATACAAAGGAAATGTGGCATGAGAAAAAAAGAATAAATATACGGAAAATAAATTCGGATCGAGATGATAATTAAATTTAAATTAACAGCGAAAAGTTACAAAAAACAGTGTAGGAGGGGAACGGTGGCAGAGAACCCACCCAAACCATGCTGATTCCAGCGGTGCTCAATGGGCGACACGTGTGCCACTAAAACAAGCAGGAACGGTGGCAGAGAACCCAGCTTCTCTTGGATCTCCATCCACTTCTCAATCCGCTTAGTCCCGAAAGCACTCCTCTTCCATTCATCGTCTAGGTCACGCAAGCAGCACTGCAAACCTTAATAGTGCCAGAATTATGGTTCGGGTATGTTCCAAGCATTAAGATACACATTCCGGATATATTCTTCCGATAATCATTAAAGAATAAAACTTTACGATATCGGAAATGGAGTATGACGAAGAGGGAAGAGATAATGAGGTATCTTAGGGGTATTAAAAGTTTTTAAAAATATTTGTGATATATTAGAAAGATATGTGGTGTAAAAAGTCGCACCCATATAATTAGCAGGAAATAAACCGCCCAAAAATCAAATCAAAATGACGTAATAAAGTATTTGGGCTTGGCTGGTTTGAAACCCGATCCACATAATGGTCCGTGTCCATTACGTCAGGTGGATGCTTTAACCCGACCGCCCAGCACCGCCCAGGAGCAAATTCCCAATCATCATTCACGTATGAGAAATTGCATTAATTAATTAATTAATTGAAAAGTGAATATTTGATTGAATCCCAATTTTGCTTCAACTTCGATACGGCACTTTGGTGGGTTTTCATATCAATCTTGCCCGTTATTATTCTACTTATTACTTCCAAATATCCAAAACCAACTGTTTTTTTTTTTTGGGTCATTCGCGATCTTTGGAAACCCTCTCTCATCGCGCAAAAACTCTCTTCCTCCGAAGCTGCTCGGAAGAATCGAGCAGTTTCAATTTGGACGCAGGATGAATTCAATTGAGCTCCATTTGAAGATCTGATTTTACAATCATGTGGCATTCCTTCTGGAGATCCAGAGATCGTTTCTCCTTAGATCAACTCAGGTCACTCCCCATTTCCATTTCCATTCACATTCGCTATTGTTATTTATTAATAATTAAGCATTCTCATTCTTAATCTTCCAACATTGTTGGCTAACTAATTGATCCAGCTCTGTTTTGTACATATATCATCTACAACCTTAGGCAACTCTAACTCTTGTAGTTGAAACAATTTCGTTTCACAAATAAATGGGGGTTTTGGTACTCCAAGTGATGTAACGGTTAATTCATTTGGATAAGTAGTTAATTGCATGATTTTCATCTTGTAAGTGGTTAAATCAGTTGGATAAGTGGTTAGTGAGTTTGTGGTTAGGCAAATATAAATAAGTGGTTAATTTTGTTTCGCAATTGGTTAATAATTTATTATAGTCCTGCTTCCTTGCGGTGTTCAGGTACTTAACTGATCAGTTGGCGAAAGTGCAAATTGTTAGTGAGGTTAATAAGGTAATCTAATTATCCCATTTCAGCTTACAACTTTCTTTGGTTTTCTCAATTTCCTCAATTTGTGTTATGTGTGGAAGGATTTTGTTATCGAGGCATTGAGATCAATTGCGGAGTTGATAACATACGGCGACCAACATGACCCAAGTTATTTCGAGTGAGAATCCTTAATGCTTATGTTCCATGGTATGATTGTTGTACTTGCAGTGCTGGGAATTTATTATATCCTGGCTTGTGGCAGATTTTTCATGGAAAAGCAAGTCATGGGCGAGTTTGTACGTATTCTACAACTTAGCAGGACTGTTAGTGTTCCGCTTCAGTTGCTGCAAACAGTGAGCATTATGGTCCAGAACCTAAGAAGTGAACATGCTATATGTAGGTTGATTATCAAATGGATTCCACTGTTTGGTAGTTTCTGTAGTTTCTCAATGAGATGTAACAATGTTGATGGGCTTAATAATCTTATTTTCTGAAATTTTGCAGACTATATGTTTAGTAATGAACACATGAACTACCTGATAACTTATTCATTTGACTTTCGAAATGAAGAGCTGTTGTCATACTACATATCCTTTCTAAGGTTTGTTTAAAGTTGTTTTATTTACCATGCTGTTGAATGGTGGTTCATGATTGCACTGCATAGAATCTGTTTTCTGGGGCCACTACATTTTTGTTGACTTCCCCTCTCCTTTGTATAATATTACTAATCAGTTCTCTGGTTATATGTCTTTTGGTTTTTGAAGAGCAATAAGTGGAAAATTGAACAAGAGTACAATTTCTCTGCTTGTGAAGACTCGCGATGTAAGCCCAGTGCTCTCCGAATCTTCTTCTTATTATGATGATTTGAATTATGGTTCTTAAGGGAGACTTGTAAGGTTGTCTTCATAACTCTTGGTTAGTGGCTATCATGTTTGTGGAGACTAAGGGGTTTTCTAGCTGTATGCTCATGGCTATATAAGGTGGATAAATGATACTGGTTTTTGTACTTTGACCAGACCGACGTATTGACAATTTTTTTGTTAATAAAATGATGAGAAAGGAAAGAGAAGAAAATAAGAGGTAGAAATACAATAAGAAATTTTTTTAGATATTTTCCTAGCGGATGACTTTGACACATATGCCTGTTCAAACATTGCTAATCTGTACTAGTCAATTCTTGTGAGATCAGTAATTTTTTTCCACATACTCATAGTTAATCATCTGTGTTGACCCATTCTTTTAAGTGGAGTTGAATATTTATCTTTTGGCTGGGGAAGAGATAAGTCTGCCTCTGTTTTTGAGATGTTCAAACTTCTTCACCGTAACTTTCTATGCATTTAGGATGAAGTAGTTTCGTTTCCACTGTATGTTGAGGCCATACGCTTTGCCTTTCATGAGGAGAACATGGTTCGGACTGCAGTACGAGCTGTGACCCTTAATGTTTATCATGGTGAGGTTTTACTGTTTTATGTAGGCCCTTTTGTGTAGTTTTTTTTTCCTTCTCTCTCATTTCCTTCTTGAACTCAACTTTTATGATGAGATAAATTATAATTGTCTAATACATTTGCTATACAATTTTCAGTTGGAGACGGCTCTGTTAATAGATATATAACCAGCACACCTCACAAAGATTACTTCTCAAACCTCGTTTCATTTTTTAGGAAGCAAAGCATGGATTTAAATAGACTAGTATCTGATACACTGATGTAAGCATCATAACTTATTTTCTCTTTCATATATCAGCTTAAGATTTACTTGTGTCCTGAAAGAGCAATTGTGTTTACTCAATGCTGAGACAGAACTGCGGGCCCAGATTCAACCTCTACAATTGTTGCTGCTATAGATGATATTGAGGATAATCTGTACTACTTTAGTGATGTTGTCTCTGCTGGGATTCCTGATGTTGGGAGCCTAATAACAGACAGCATTCTGATGGTTTTGATATTTCCATTACTTCTTCCTTCCCTGAGGGTAGTGCCTCATAATGTATGAAACTTCACTTTATAGCCTTGTCAGTTCACTTTGTTCTGGTTGTCTCTGTTCAAGGATCTTTGAAAAAGTTTCTTCGACAGATTTTAATTTATGCAACTTGTTCATATTAATGTTTATTAGCACATTAATACAGGACATGCAAAGTGGTGTTGTCACTTCTCTCTACTTACTTTGTTGCATCTTGCGGATAGTCAAAATCAAAGATTTGGCAAATACCATAGCTGCTGCTCTTTTTTTTCCTTTAGAGGCCTTTACAAAGAGTTATGGGCATAAATTCAATGGCCATACATCTGACCAGGGTTTCACATCTGAAAGCCAAGTGTCAGATAATGATAATCTTACCAAGAATGATGCAAGACACTCAATGGTCAATCTTCCTTACTCTTCTAGTTCTTCAGGTTTTCATCCAGAAAGTGTTTACACACAAAATGATTGTAGCAGTTCAAAATTGTCTTTAAGGTAAAATTCAAATTATAATTTCTTGTACTATTTTTAAGTTTGATTGAGAACAGTTTTCTTTTTGTTTTTCTGCTTATCACTGGAACGGGAAACATATCTGAATATATTATGCCAGCTACCCAGCTCAAACTATCCCGCCCATACATTACTCAGTTATTCAGATGAAAATATGTATTATTGTGTTCTATAAAAAAGAAATTCTAGTTCTTGGCTTCTTCTGTAAATCCTTCTGATGATGTTTTTGAAACTGAAGCATGTTTCAATAAAATAATTTTTCTTGGTAATTTAGGCATTTGTATAGGCTTTAATTTATATAACATTATTTGGCATGGCTTATAATGGTGAAGTCGTTCTATTTTTAGATGTGATTTGAAACTTCATTCATGGATCTCGTGTTTTTTGTAATGATTTCTGTGATTGATGTAGGGAGGTTTTGCTTTCATATATAACAAAAGGAGCTGATATCCAAGTTTTGGGTTCTTTGAGTGTGCTTGCCACTCTGCTTCAAACCAAAGGTTGTGTCCCTGAATTTCTGTTTATTTTACCATTGCATCCCTTTCTATTTTTTTAATATATCTTGTTTTGTAGAGCTTGATGAATCGGTGCTAGATGGGCTTGGAATTCTTCCACAACGCAAACAACACAAGAAACTCTTGTTGGTATGTCACATTCTTCCATTTTGACCTTTTTCAATATATAAGCATTTGAAAATCGGCTTTTGCACACCTTCCTTTGTCAATATGGTAAATTGTTTTGGGGTTGGTTTGAAGAGGGACCTACTGCTCATGTGGAACCTAGTCAATGGATTCAATTTGTGGCTTTGTGCCCTTGGCAGAGAAGAGGAGGGATGCCTACTGGGAGGAAGTGGGGAAGGAGAAAGAGAGATTTTGCCATGAGTGGTCTTCCTAGTGATATGAGATGCTCTCTGTGTAAAAGTGGGATGCTTGAATGACTATTGGTGTGTGTGCTGAGTGTTCAAGGTGTGGATGGGGTGCTTGTGGGAGGGGATATATAGAGAAGGGAGAGAGTACTCCCGTGGGCAGCTTTTGTAAGGGATCAAAGCAGAGGCATTTTTAGAAAAGTAGGTTGAGATAAAAGAATGAGTGGCTTAGGCTGCCTTGAGTAGCATGAGAGCTGACTTGTGAGTGAGCTAACATAAAGGCGGACCTGGTGGTATAAGCTCACGTGAGTTGTGTTCAAAATACCCCTTTTTGTGATGTTTTGTCCAAAAAACCCAGCTTAGTACTTCTTTCACTTTTGATGACTTTGTTCTATTGATTATATGTCATTTGATTGGCATTGCATATTTGTGCAGCAAGCTTTAGTTGGTGAGGCCTCAGGTGAAGAGCAACTTTTTTCTTCCAAAAGTAGCTTGACAAGGGATGGCATTGGTAGTGAGCTTGATGTCTATCTTGAAATAATTAAGGTTTGCAGTTGCTTCTGTTCCTTAGCAATCATTGTTTATTTTTATTTTTTCACAACCAATATGTAGAAGCTCCTTTGCTTGTTGGTTGGCTTCCTTACATCTACCATGTTTCATAGGAGCAGTATGGCGTATCTTTTCAGCCTTCGGATTTGGGAATAAACCCTCATGTACATAGATTTCAGGTAAAGGTTTATATCTAGTTGCATGTTGCTGTTATATTGTTTTCTTGTAGTAATTTCTTTTTTACCATGTGAAAGTCCCTGACTGATTATTGCTAGGTTCATATTTTCATTTGAGGTCATGGAACTGTAACGTTGTAATGCTCAATGAATGCGCTTTATGATTTGGAGATATAGGAGTTCCATCCATGCTTGGATTATTTGCTGTATTTTGGAGACTTCACTGATTCACACTTGCATGCTTGGGGTGTGTGTTCTATTAGGAAAGAATTTATATTTATATTATTCGAGAAAAAAGAGAGAAAGCATGACTAGGGGAGGATAAGATATCCTTTAAAACAGTAGAAACTAAATACTAAAACGAACACGAAAAAATGGGCAAGAATGCAGCAAGGCTGCCAAGTCTGCAAATCAGAAATGGCAATTCCCTCGAAAATACCATGTGCGAGCATCAAAGAGGATGCATAAACAGAATCCTATCCTGTAGCAAGATTAGGGGGCAAAGAGACACCTCAAGAATCGGTTCATTGATATTAGAGAAGAAAGTGTATTGAGTTATTCTGCGTACAAATGATTGCCGATTAGTTATTCCTGATATTGTTATTATTACATTTTTCCATTAGCTTTTAGCGTAGGCCTATAATACAATATTGTTACATAAGTGCTCAACTAATAGAAGCCAAAGTTGTTTATGGAAGAATTTATTCATTTTCAGAATAAATCTTTTAAATATACCAAATACTTTTAGAGTGTCAATATACAAATAAAAACTGATCAAATGCTCCAAAGTACTTAATCCATGATGTATTAGTCTAATTTTCCGAAGACTCATACCCACTGTACTATTTTTGTTGGTTTTCAAACTGTTGCCTATTTGTGCCTTGAAAAGGTGAAATGTTACTGGCTTCATTCCCTTTTTCTTCTTTTAGTTTTTAGATTCTATGTTTTGATTCTTTTGAAGTTCCCCTGTATTGGGCAAAATTACGATGCTCTAATCTAGGTAGTCGATCGCCGGAATCGCGTTGCAGAGTGGCTCCCAGCGCTCCTTCCTGTTGCGTCGCAGAGCAGTTGGCCGAAGCGGAAATAGCAACCAGTCGCGGTGGAAGACAGCCGCTACTGGTAGGTGGTGGTGAAAAGCCAAAATTACCCCCCACTTATAGCCATTTCCCCCAATTTTTAGAGGTTTACGCGATTTCCCCCTACACATTGAACAGCTTGAATATTAGGGTCAAGAGATGAAGAGACAGTTGTCTTTGGCGATGATAGCTTGACTTGGGGAGCTGACGTAGTTGGGGCTGGTGAGCCGGCAAAACTCACTAGACAGCAAAAAAAGATTAAAAAAGACAGCTGCACCTACTTCTAGTTCTAGGAAGGGAATGGAAGATGTACAACAAGTAGAGGAAGAAGACTCGGAAGAAACTGAAACTGAAGAGGAGGAAGAAGAACAAATCTTTAAATCAAGTAGTGAAGAATAGAATGATGATGAGGAAGATGTTGGAAATGGAGAGAGTTTCCATTTAAGAAGTCACTTGTAATTATTTTGAATGCTTAGATTAGTATTTAGTTACTTTGATGTTTGAGCCTTAGAGGCTTAAACTTATTTAGGTTATATTGGATTTGAATGTTGGTGGCAATGAATCTTGATTCTAAGTCTTTAATTTTGTGTATTTTTCTAATTTTGAGCATTTATATATGTATAGTATAAATTATTTATATTGTTTCCCTTATATTCGTTGTAGCAGCCGTCCCACTACTCGATTTAGCGGTTTTGGGGTTGGCCACTATCCGGGGTTGACTACAATAGGCTCTAAATGCTTGTTAACAGTTACCATTTTTCTAATGGATAATTTTCGTTCTTTTTTTTTTTCCTTGGAAGTCAAAGTAATCTTAGTTTGTTATGTTTGAGTTTAGTAATTATATATGGTGTCTTTTTCAGTTGATTGATGCATTAGTGAGCCTCTTTTGCCGCTCTAATATATCTGCTGAGACATTGTGGGACGGTGGTTGGCTTTTGCATCAGTTGCTTCCTTACATTGAGTCAGAATTCAACAGCCATCACCTTGAATTGCTGAAAGTAAGAATATATGAGGCTTTTCCACCCACACAGAATTTAATGCATGCTCCTATAATTGTATATTGTTTACAAATGTATCAAAGACCACCTGTTTGCTTTGTAGGTTAAAATAATGTTGGTGCTTGCTATTGTGGAGATCAAATAATTACTTTCTAATTTCTGAGAATATCAAATCTGTAGACATTTTAAGGAAGCTGAGTTATTTGAGAGAAGAGACATATACAAAATTATGTAAAAACCTAACATCCATTGCAAGTGTCGCCATGGAATCAATTTTATTAATCCTTAGTTATGAAAATATACTAATAATTTAAATGATTACTGTTCAACTAATACATAAAATATATGGCTGTAGATATGAGTTTACCATTCCCATTTGAGTGACTCCCATTAAATGTGACTGAACAATATCTAAATTAGCAGAACAATTATGTTCATTCCAAAATAATGTAATAGGGAGTTGCTACTGAAGAGAATACAATTTGAAACCCAAAAAAAGTAGGGAAAGTGTTGAAGAATCCCTTAACTCCCTTGCTTATTGTCTTTGTAGAAATAATAAATGGGTGGTTTAAAAGATTGTACTTTTTGATAAAGCATGCCTTCATCAGCACTCTTCTCTCTTCTCCAATAGAATAGCCACACTTGAAACCAGGATTGTGAAATTCATAAATAAGATATGTATCATGAATGGAAAAGGGATTATTTATTTATTTTTTACTAAAAAAGGATAAGCAAATGAAAATGCCTCATGGTCCTACTAATCATATCTATGCTTGTTGCATCTCCTAACACAATTACATCAATTTCCTTTCTAATGCAGGTTTCATACAAGAATTGTGCATCAGCTCTTATAGAGGAGGTTAGAGGTATCTGGCCCGATTTTCTTATTACCATTCTCTGTGATGAGTGGAGAAAGTGCAAAAGAGGTGATTATTATATCATACATTGTTCTGCTTGATTGTTGCTGTGTTTGTGAGGTTTACCTATGCGCTTGAACTAGAAAATTTTCCATCTGTAGCAATGGAGTTGTCATATCCTCGAAAAGATCCAAATTGCATTCTTTTGCCACGAAAGAAGTTATCTTCAGAAGGTTAGCTTGTCCCTGTTTCAACATTCATTTTTCATTTAGCTGGTTGCTATTATGGGGGGAAGAGTAAGAAGGCCTTTAAATGATCTATCTATTGTTCCTACAGATGATATTCCAGAGGGATCATCATTTGCTACTGGACAAAAAATGCATGAGTTGGTGAAGGTCTGTGCTTATTCTATATATTATTTCTTAAAAGTGCAGTATGGCATAAAAAATGTGAATACTGCAGTACTATTGTCAGTTCTGGTTCTTTAATGGATTATTTACCTTTAGATGGTGAAGAGCTTTTCTTGTCTTTTTTCCCCCCATTTAGGTATTTGTACTGCTACACCAAATTCAAATATTCACTCTTGGTAGAACTTTACCTGAGCAACCTCCAATTTTTCCTCCTGGTGATCTCCCTGCAAACCGTCGTGCTCAGACTTCTGGTGTTGATGTGTCAGGCCCAAAGCCAGGCACTGAAGTCAGCCTTGGTTAGTGATCTGAACTGCAGTTTCCTGTATTCTCTTCACTGATTTTACTTAAGTTGAGGTTCTTGCTTTGGTGTAGGACGATAGAAGAGTAAAAAGAAGGAAGAAGAGAATCGGGAGAGAGAAGAGGGGGGGGGGGGGGAAGAGGGAGGACATAAACATCTCAGTAGTAATCTCTATTGCAAAACTTAGTCTGAAAACCCATCGCAAAATACATAAGACATGCTTAAGTAATCAAACCGAACCAATAATAATAAATACCTAACTTGATAACCAAGTAATAAAATATTGATTGACAACAAAGACATCTGGCTTAGACATTGTCATGAGATGGCTGTTTTTAATTTTCTCTAATGACCATTGGTCATACATGATAGGATTTTTCTCTCATCTATACCTGCAAAGCTTGGGTCAATATGTAGTGAATACAGGAACTGGTGACGTTTTCCTATAATGCCAAGAGTCCAAGACTAATGAGCTATGAGATGAGAAATAGTATGTTCCATGGCTGATTCTGAGGGCTTTCAGAGGCCATAGTGGTAAAATGTATTGTAGACAGGGCATGTCATGATCACAGATCAGAAAGTTTACATGAACAGCATATTTATAAATTTCTTGCAATAAACCTGACAGCAGGTAACAAATGGGAGTAATTGCCCCCTAGTTGAATTTTGAAGGACGTGTTAGAGCCCTCTAAATAGTAATTTTTTATGTAAATTTTCATTATTTTTCATTTTATATTTCTTTTGTGGTACTTTTTCTGTTCTGTTATACGTAATTCCTTTCTGGTCAATAGAAAGAAAGCTACAGAATATTGTTTTAAGAGTGCAATCAACTAATTATTGTTAAATTTCTCTTATTTGCCATTTGCAGTTAATGCCGTGCCCTGTAGAATTGCTTTCGAGAGGGGCAAAGAACGCCATTTTTGCTTTCTAGCAATCTCTGTAGGAACATCTGGGTGGATTGTTCTTGCAGAAGAATTGCCGCTGAAGAAGACCTATGGAGTTGTTCGGGTTGTCGCACCTTTGGCTGGCTGCAATGTATGTATAATTGTCCGTTACCCTTGCATTTTAATCTTGAATCAAGACATTTGGTTAGTTGACAATTATGGTACAAAATCATTTGGAAAATTACAAAATGATATTTCTTGGTAAATTTATTTTCGGGTTAGGTATTAGTAGCCCCTCAATTGGTTAATTAGTAACTATCTATTGACTTAATTACCAAGAATTAATTTCTTATAATTTTATCAATTTATTTTGTTTGTTGGTTTGGATACAGAACCAAAAATTATATTGTAATTATTAACTTCGATCAGTCAGTATATAATAATCTTACTATCAATTTTTGTTCTCATTCTTTAGCCCAGGATTGATGAAAAACATTCAAGATGGTTACACTTGCGGATCCGCCCATCCTCTTTACCCTTTCTAGATCCTGCCAAATTTAATGACTCTGGGAAAATGAAGACAAAAGCTTTGGTAGATGGAAGATGGACATTGGCGTTCAGGGATGAGGAGTCCTGCAAGTCTGCTTTTTCGATGATTGTTGAAGAGATTAATTTTCTGAGTGATGAGGTTCTTAGAAGACTAAAACCTTTGCTCAACCTTGAAACTGCAATAGATTTATCGAGCTCGTCTGTATGTGTTCCAGAGGATTCCTCTTCTTCGTATAGAACGCCTCCCAATTCATTGTGAGTTCTTTGGCTTGTTTACAATAGTAGGTTGTTCACTCAAGGGGTGAGTAATTATTAAGTCTCGTCACCCCCTTTGTATATGCTCCCAAAATACATACCAGAGTTGTAGATTAGCCAATGTGGTTTAGAATCATTCTTTTTTGTATACTAGCTTTTCCTTGTCCTGATCTGTAAGCTTACCCTTTGCTCACATTTTTTAGCCGCTCTAACCTAGGCCAGTATCATTTTTCCTATTACATAATTAAGTTCTGTAACAACTGTAAATCTGAGGGAACCCCATAAAGAAAGTTTTTCCTTCTTTTTCGTTTCTTTCTTTTTCTTGTATGGGACAAATGTCATTAATGTGTGTTAATGCTAATTATATGGAGTAATGAGGGCTTGTTCTCTCTTCCCCCTTTGTCCCGAGCGGCAGTCTTTATGTTGGGTAGTGTGATTTTGCCGATTTTTGATAACGTCTCCGCCCTCCACTCTTCCTCGCCATTTGTTTTTGCCTTAGCAACGGATAACTTTAATTGTCGAGCATCATTTCTTTTGGTGTTTGTCGAGGATCATTTCTGTTGTCACTACTGCAAAATTTTGATACATGCCATCATTTCTACACGTTGTTGCATATAAAATAGAATTACATTTTAAAATATGAAATCTTTTGTCAATTTAAATCAGCTTTACCAATTACCAAATATACGAGGATCTTAAACATGATATGATGATAATAGCCAAGCTCTCAATTTTACTACAAAAAATAAAAATCTTTTTCAAGTATCTAACTTTAATGTAACTAAAGTTATGCCCAATAGTAGTTGGTCGCGGTAGATGTGGACTGCAATCCCACATGATGATCTTTATCTATAATGTCAGGGATTTGAGTTCTGGAGTCATCACTCTGAAGAGAGTTTTATCTAATCATCACCTCCGATCCAATGATTAGTCTCATATTTTGTCTGTAGGATACTCGGCCAAAGACAAAAAAATATAACAAAGTTATAGAAATCCTACTCACATATTTCATGGGTGCTTCAACATGTTAACTATTTTTTTATTCAAATTTGTTTACATATATTCAATAATGAGAGTAGTTTTATTATAAATGCTTACTGCTAAGATTTTGAATTTTGGTTTTTGTTTTTTAGATTTTGAATTTTAATAATAATGGAAATAGTTTCATTGTATGAAAAAAATTACTAAGTCACTTAAAACAAATATTTGAATATCTATTTTTAATTTTGAAAGAGAATAATGTATTGAATGTTAAAAAAAAAAAAGGTTAATGTGTAGTCTTAGTTCAATAATGACAATGATATTCTAATGGTCAAAACTTAAGAATCATTAATTAGGTGTTTGTGGTGTTATTTTTCATTGATAATAAGATATGTATAATAACAGTTGTATATATTATATTTTCATTGATGAATTATTATATATATTTTTTCTGGTTGAAAATCAAGATCACAAGCACCTAGTAAGAGACCTCCACCTAAGTATTATATATATTAAATATATTTCTCAAATACACTTACAATATAGAAAATAAGTTAGTATTTTAGCAAAAAAAAATAAGTTAGTATATTTCAAATTTCAAATATCAGGCGCATGTACACCAGTTTGTTGCCAAAAACTAATATAAACCATGAACAAGGTTGGTTCAATTATAGAAGTAATCGCCATTTGAATTAAATTAATTTATTATCTTTTTTATTTTACTGAAAAGTTAATTACTTTGACCAGTTACGAGTGTTATTTCTTCTAGAATCATCGAAGTTGATTTGTAATTTTAAACTAATAATTTTATATATATGGATAGAATTTTATCATCATCAATTATATTTATAAATTTAAAACAGATCCCTTAGGATGCATTTGGGTAAACAACTTAATAAAGTGTTTATTTAATATGCTCTTTTTCAAATAAGCGAAAAACAACTTATTTTCATAACCTTCTATGACAAACTTGTGGAAATAAGTTAAAAAGAATTTATGGAAATAATATAAATTATTTTCATAAACTATTTTTATAAGTTTAATTTCATAAATTATTCTTATAAGTTTTTTATAAGCTCTTACAAACTTACTCTTAATCTGATCCCCTTAATAAATTTCTATTTCAAATTCAAAATTTATTCTATAAAAGTTTGATTCCCTTAAATAATTAAATTTAATAAATGATAGCATGTGTTTGAAAATACGGTGGGATTAAATAATATAAACCATAAACAAGATTGGATCAATTACAGAAGTAATTGCCATTTGAATTAAATAAATTTATTATCTTTTTTATTTTACTGAAAAATTAATTACTTTGACCAGTTACGAGTGTTATTTCTTCTAGAATTATCGAAGTTGATTTGTATTTTTAAACTAATAATTTTATATTTATGGAAAGAATTTTATCATCATTAATTAATTTTATTTATAAATTTAAAACAGATCCCCTTAATAAATTTCTATTTCAAATTCAAAATTTATTCCATAAAAGTTTGATTCCCTTAATAATTAAATTTAATAAATGATAGCATTTATTTGAAAACACGATGAGATATATGTAGAATCACATCCAAAACACAAAAGCTACACATTAGAACTACTAAAAAAACGACGCGTATGAGAAAACACACCACAGTTCCAAACATGCTAACAATTGTTTAATTTCCCTTAAACAATGGTAGTATATTTATGTAGCGTAGTTTTTGTTTATCTCAGTAAGTGAAACTCTATAGGAGCTTTAATATTTTGTTTTGTCCTTTGATACGGATATAAGTCATCTTGATTCTTTGTCTTTCACAACTATATTTTATCATGTGTGTTTTAATTTTCTATAACATTTTTTTATGTAACAAAATAAGCCGGATGGGATTGAAACACGGGATAACCATTTTTAGTTAAACACATCACAATTACTTGATTTCATATTTGCTTTAATAATTCTTCGGTTGTACTAACTATTACATTATTTTACTAACTACTTAATATGTTTCTTTAAACACATTTTTAATTTGCTTTCTATTGGGAACCGTCTCATGTTCATTACAAAATGTTTAAAACCAACTTTAACAAACATTCAATGCCGTAAGATGAATAGAAATCTGTTGTCTCATTTCTTGTCTTTGACCTCCAAAATTCTAATGTTGAGTGGAGAGAGACGAAAAATAAGACAGAGAAATGAAACAACAGATTTTGATTCCTATAAGATATGTTAAAGTTAGTTGTCTTCCGATTCTATACAAGTATAAGATAGCTCTTCCAAAATCAAAGGAGGTGAACACTATTACTACTCTCATGATTTGTTAGATCAGAATTCCATCTAGTATAAGCTTTTTACAACGTATTTATTACATATTTTTTATATTGTCAATTAATCATATATTATTATATTTTTACGATAATTAATTTAAAAGTCACAAGTGATACATGATTGGTGATTTGATTGACAGTGGTTTGATTGACGTGTAAAAACTTTACACTCATTGTGTATCATTAAAATCTAAATCATTTGTGTGAGGACATATCTTGGGACAAGGTTAAGGTCTTCTAACCAATAGATTGATGATTCATCCTCTAACAACATGAACCACTGATTAATTGATTAAAATTAACAAATTAATGGTTGATAATGGTTTGGTCCTAACCTTAGACTTTGCTCATATCTTGAGCCACATGAATGAGAGAAATTCTAAAAGAGTATTAACTACTCTGATATACTCTGAGAGGATATCCTGATACTTTTTTAACTTGAAAGTTTTTAATTTTAATCCCATCATCTATATGAATTTAAGATTTTACGTGTTATAATTTGACCGGAATAATATATTAATCTACAAGTATATAAGAATCTGTTGTGCCCAATGGTTTAGGCATTTCTTTTATTTGGTGCAAGGAGAGGCTCCTATGAGGTAAGGGGATATAGGAGAAAGGAATGGAAAAGGAGGGAAACTCGCTACGGCACCAAACATGATTGAATAGTTGAAATGATAAACTTAACTATATTATGTTTGTGAATTCATTCAAAATATAAAGTAGGCCTGATATAACAATTTCATTTAATCTTGAATAAAAAAAAGTCTTGATTGATTGAATTTTCAATCTGGAAGTCTTGATCTCATACAGGAAGAATATGGTGAGATCCAACACCAATCAATCAGGCAATTGGATGATGAGTGAGTATAATAGGATAGGATAGGATAGGATCGGATACAATTTTAATTTTAATAATAATAATAATTATTGAGAATTGTTATTACGTACTACTTACTAGCTAGGGCTAGGCCCAGGCCCATACCTTCGAACCCTCTCATCAATCCACTCCCTCATATCCCTCAAAACAAGGTTAGCACTCTCATCCGGTTCCCCTTGAATCAAAGAATGGTACATCCCATCATACAGCTTCAACGTCTTGTCCTCACTGGAAGCCTTCTCATACAACAGCTTTGACGAAGAGGGGCATGTCACACCATCCGCAGTTCCATGGGCAGTTAAAAACGGCGCCGTTACCTTGGAGAAATTATCCTGTACGAACTGTGTTACCCTAAGGAGCTCCCTCATGGTCCCCACCCTAGGTGGGCCCGTGTACCTCCTTGGATTCGAGGCTATGATCTTCAACTTCTCCGGATCCCTAATCGCCTTTCCCACCATCTTGTTATCCGGCATCGCTGCCCACGTGTCAGCCAGACCGAACAGGAGCCCGTACAGGAACAGATGGACTTTGCTGGGCTTCATGTCCTCGGGGATTACGAAAAGCGGCGCAGAGAAAATCAGGCCCGTCCACGTGTCGGGATCTGATTGGAAGTACATGAGCAAGGTGGCGAGGCCGCCCATGGATTCTCCGAAGAGGAAGGCAGGGAGGCGGTTGTAGGGTTCGGAGCGGCGGACGTGGAGGAAGAAGTGGAGGGAGGTGGAGGCGATTTTGTTCAAGTCGCCGAGGTAGCAGCGGAGGCCGTCGGAGCGGCCGTGACCGAGGAGGTCGGCGGCGAAGACGGCGTAGCCCCAGGAGGCGAAGGTGATGCAGATCTTCTGGAAGAGCCAGCCGGTGTCGGAGCCGTAGCCGTGGGTCATGAAGACGGTGGCTTCGACTTGGAGGTGGAGGGGGAGAAAGGTCTGGGTGAAGATCTTGCCGTTGGGAGTGTCGAAGTATGATTTGGTGTTGCGCACCCCTTGGGAAGTGTAGTACTCCTCTTCAGGCATCTTGCCCCAGAAATTGAGGGCTACCTCCGATTCCGCCGCCATTCTGTCTGTGTTGAATAGGATAGGATGGATAGGAGGATGGAAGAGGATGGGATGATAAATAAATAAATAAAGAAATAAAGAAAATAGGAGAGAGTAGGTGAGTGGGACCCTGGGAGTGGGTGTGCTGACCCACCACTATCAGAGTTTGGTGAGGGGATGTAGGCTTTGTGGTGGGTGGCTTTTAGGGTCCTACAGTTCTGAAAGAATTGGCCCATGAATTTGGGGTTTGGGAAATTGCTCAATCGATTCACTCGTGTTTCAAACTTTCGGGCTGGATGTTGAAGAACAGGCCTGCTGATGGATAGGGTTCGGAAGTCAACCTATGATGACTTGGCCCAACTTATTCTGTTTTTCAACTAGCCCTCAACTTCTTTTGTTTTTTAAACACGAACTAGTCCTCCTCAACTTTAAGGGGGTTACTTTTTATATTATAATTTTTTTTCAAACATCACAAATTTTTAAAAAATATTTGAATATCTTTAAAATATCCCTAATTGTCTTAATACACCACTCTCTTATCCTCTTCTCCCTCCTCATCCCACCCATTCTTCCCCTCTCTCGAGCTTCTTTCTTTCCATCTTTTCCCTCTTTGAGGAGCAGCAACGACGCCACCTTCGGAGGACGTTTTGAACCCCAAGTGTGTCGATCATATTCTTAGCTGTATATATAGAACCGTTATCTCTCTCATTCTCACTTGTGAGCCATCTTCGAAACTAAGGCGACGTTCAAAACCATCGTCTCATGCTCTTGTTTTTTCCGTTCTTCGCTTGTATTAGATGTTGTGTGTACGATTGAATTCAAAGTTTCAGATTTCTTGTCCATGATTTGTCTTTAGTTTTGTTAACTGATTATTCAGTGATAGATAGAATAAAAGAGATTAAAGGGGTTGTCATGGCATGACAGCCATGTTTACAACCATAGAATATGAACACCTCTCCTTTCTTTAATTTCAAATTATCCATCTATTTTTATTTTTCTTTTTATTTTTATTTTGTATTGCATTTAATTTGAAAATTGATATATAAAAAAAGGGAGTTAGATCCTTGATTTGCAGAGCATTTTGAACCCGTAATTATTGTGTCTATATCCTACTCCTCAAATTGATTCATTCTAAAAAGACCTCCATTTTATCACCACCTATGACATGAGTGGACTCGTTTCCTCTTCTCAATTCGTCTGGAATAAGGGGCGAGAGGGAGAAGAGGGAAAAAGAAAGAAGAGAGGAGAACAATGATGTATTTCTGAAATATAGATTATTGTATTAATATAGTTGAGGGTATTTTAGATATATTTAAATGTTTTAAAAAAAATTGTGGTGTATGAGAAAAAACTGTAGTGTAAAAAACAACATTTCAACTTTAATCCTTTTTAAAAAGTGCAGAAAAAATGTAGACAAATATTGCACAGCTGATTATGGGTGATTGTCCACCCACCCATCCATCCTTATGCCGCTTTGATTCGAAGTATTCATATGCTAGTGCAGAGCTTGGCGTGGAAGGGAAGGACGACATTTGCTGGGTTCAAGAGGAGGGAGATGGTTTGGCTGCTTGTTGGGTTTGCAGGCGAAAGTGTAGGCATCGCTGTAATCTGAGTAGAACTCCGTAGATCTTGTGTTTGCGGGTCAAACGCCCACTCTAATAGCTTCTCTGACAGTGTGGTCGGACCGACTAAACGGAGGAGAGCGGTGGTTTACGGCGGTGGCGGAGAGCATTGTCATGTTGACACCTTGAGGGAGGAGGTGAGAGAGGGAGCTGGGGAAGGATGATCTGGTGTGGAGGGTGTATTGTGTGATCATGAGGATTAGCTGCATCAAACGGTGGATAGTTGTCTCTCATCATGAGAGACTTATTGGCCTTCTCATCCTAGAACTTGTCTTAATTCAATGACACACCTCTTGGAGAAACTCAAAAATACCAACCAACCAACCAACCATTGTTTTTTCCACCTGGTGGAAGGTAGCTTGGCAAAAACTAAGACCAACTCCAATGGTTATACTAGAGAGTTAAGAACCCAACATTGAAGATGCTTTAAGAAGGTGAGACACTGACACCCAGACTACAAGCACGTAAAATGAAGTGAAAATGGTAGAGTCCCCCAATCCGTTAGATTGCTCTTCTGAATAATTTAAGTTACATGTAAGTAACGTTCTTTAGTGCAATTATGATTTCATCATTAATTCGACATAGTGTGAAGGAATTAGATCAATGGTTAAAGTAATAATTTGGTCCTTATAGATGATACATATTATTCATTTAGTCCCTCAACGTAAAAAATTTGGAAATGAGTCTCTACATGTGTAAGCGTTAGCAAATTCGGTCCCTATATATGCAAACGTTAGTAAATTCCTCCATGTCATCAACAAATTGGTCCTTATATGTGACAAATTTTTGATTTGGTCCCTAAAACTGAAAAAAAAAAAATTAAATGGGTCATTATATGTACAATTGATAATAATTTTGTCCATGCCGTCTACCAAGGAGCTTGGATCCAACTAAAAATTCTTTTTATATTGAACATTTTCTATATATTATATCAATATATTTCTTCTATTGAGAGTAAAAATTATATAATTTGGTCCGTAAATAATTTTATATTTTGAAATTATCCAAGTTGACTCTCAATAGAAGAAATAGATTGATATAATGTATAGAAAATAATCAATACGAAAAGAATCTTTAGTTGGGTCCGAGCTCTTTAGCAGACGATAAAGACAAAATTATTATAGATTGCATATACATGGATCATTTTTTTTTTTAGATTTAGGGACCAAATTAAAAATTTGCATCACGTATAAGGATTAATTTGCTGACGACAGTGACTAATTTGCTAACGTTTGCATACGTAGGCACCGAATTTGCTAACGTTTACACATATAGGGACTCACTTCCAAATTTTTTATATATGGAGACTAAATGAAAAATCTATATCACGTATAAAGATCAAATTATTACTTTAACTTAGATCTTTTATATACATTGTTATAATCAAATTCTTTATATGTGATAAAATAAGAATGGATGACATTGTTGTTCAAAATTATTATTTTTTGCAGGATCTGTTTTTTTCTCCATTATTATTGTATAGACTATAGACTACTTTTCCAAGTTTCATAATTGTCATGTCTCATCACGTATAGAATTTGTCTCACGCCGCGGTCCATTATTATATATATGGGCCATATATTGGAATTCAATTATAATGACAAGATATCTATCATTCACATATCATGGAGTAACTTTACATAATTAAAACAGCCGGACACTCAAGTGCTTTTTCTAAACCAATAAAAAATTTGAGGATGATTTCTCAATGTAAGGTTTACACTATGTTTGATTGACGAAAGAAGGAATAAGTAAAAAAACATGAGATTATTGTTTAGTTATTTAGTAGAAAAGAAAATGATAGAAAATAAAAAATATATTTTTAAAATGACATAAATATCTTCATATAATAATTTAAAAATAAAAAAAAATGATTTTTTTTATCTGTATGTGGGAATCACTATTTTTTTCTTTTCCCTCCACTTTCTCTCCATTCCAAGTAGGGGAAAACTGACTTTCCCCTTCTCTTTCTCACCTCCCCTTTTCTTTCCCTCCTATTTCCACCAAACCAAACAAAGTGTTAGGGAGGTTTATGGAGTGGGTCGATATGGTTTTAGTTCAACCTATATCTGGTATGGGTTTTAGTTTAACCTATATCCGGTCTGATATTTTGTTAGGATTATTTGTTTGAATCTAAATCTGACGCGTTCATGATCCATTAACCCTCTGAGTTTCATCAAATGCAACTTGGACGCAGCGTTTTTCAAGGAGTCCAACATAACCGGTCTGGGTTTGTGCTTACGTGATGAACAAGACTCATTCATTCTTGGTTCGACTACCTGCCTCCCAGTGTGCTGCCCAATCCCCGAGAGAGAAGCCATAGGCCTTCTCTTCGCTCTTCAATGGGTCTCTTCTTTGGGTTTTGAAAAGGTTGTCTTTGAGATGGATTGTAAGCTTCTTGTGGACATGTTCAAGTCCCATAAGCAAGATTTTTATGAGTTAGGTTCTCTAATTGCTGAGTGTCATAACATTCATTCCCTTTACCCACATTACAAAGTGGTTTTTGCTAGGAGACAAGTTAATGTGGTTGCTCATAATTTAGTTAGAGTGACCTCTTTTAAGTCTAGTCTTCATATCTTTCATCATGTTCCCAATTGTATTGCTTTTTTTGATTTCTAATGAAATTTCATGACTATGATTCAGTAAAAAAAAAAAAAAAAAACTTAATTATTGCTTAGATGTCACTACAACATTTTTTTACTTTTGGCAACATTTTTTTCTCCGATGGATATAAAATATTGCCTAAAAATACATTAAACAACATTTTCAGACTATTATCATAAAACTTAGGATGTGTTTGGGAGGATGGGATGAAATGGTTAGTAATAGAGTGGAATGATAGAGATCCTTTGACCTATTGTTTGGGAGCTTTTTAAACAATGGAGTAGAATGATTAGGGATGGGAAGCCAAACCACTTTAAACCATCCAAAGCCTCTATTTTTCATACCCTCCAATTTGGGGAGTTTCAGAGGGAACATTTCCCTCTTTTTAACTTTTAAATACAAATTTATAATTTTAACCCTTCTACTTGAAATACTTAAATTGTTTAAAAAGGGTAGTATTGGAAATAAAATTTGTAATTCACTTCATTCTATTAGTTGTCATTGTGACTTCCAAATAATAGAGTAAGATGTCCCTCCCAAACAAAATGAAGTGATATATTTTTACTACTCCACTCTAAACCACTCTATTATTAATTACCACACTCCATCCTTTCCAAAAACTCCCCCACATAGCCTTATCTTTTAAGATGCAATATTTTTTTTTTTTTCTGCCTCAACCTTAATTGGGAACAGTTTTAAATTGATACTATGAAAATTCTTGTTTTGAATCGGCCTCAGTCGGCCTTGGCTCCGCCGTCCGTCTGTGGTGGTAGTCCGTCGTCTTTGGTTTCAAACCATATTCGGCGAGCTTCAGCAGCGGTTTCTTGTGGACACAAAAATCGAAGAAGCGAGCAACATCAAACTCCTAATCACTTCTTCTTATGCATTATTATTATTATTATTATATTATTCTCTATTTCCATATCTTCCTCCTCCGTTACTTTTTCTTTATCAGCGGTTGCAGCAATGCATTGTAGCGGCTAGCCACCCATAGAGTAAATATGGGAAAAAACTTACCTCCTGTTCAGTATGTGTTCTTTGTTGTGTTCACCAATTATAACATGTCATACTAATTAAATTTTTCATTTAAATTCAAATTTAAAATGTTCCTATTTTTTTTATTGGTTGGTTAATGCATGTGTTAAATAGTGATTGGAGAACAGTAAAACTGCACACAACGAATTGCATTTTTTGTGCGTTCAATTTCAAGATTGACTGTATGTAGTAGGAATCAGTAATTAATTAGCATAGCATTGATTTTTTGATTTGGTTTGTCTTAGTGTCTAGTGTGTAACGCACTCTATTGGATGGAGCAATTGATTGATGGAACACTGTATTAGGTAATTTTCCTCTTCGACTCTGATTTGGTCTCGCCAAGTTTGGGCAATTGATTCAAATTTGTTGAATATTCATGTAGTGCTGCATACGTGTTTACTTGTGTTCAACAACTATCACAAGTGCCCTGGTTTGCTTGTATGTTTGTATCCATATGGGAATTCATTTCTGTTGTAGATATTTTAAAACTTAAAAGACTCAGTAATCATATCTCTATTATGATGACAAAGATAGTCACATGAACTTCCCAAACATTAACTTTGAATCATTCCCATCTACGACATTCCTTAATAAATCAACCGCTTTCCCCCTCACAAACCCCTCCTTGCACTCTCAAACCTGCCTAGAAGGGGAAGGCTTGGTCTGATCACAGGGGACTGAATATAGTTGTAGAATCCGGAGATGAAAATAAGATACAAGTGAGCACGCGGCAAAAACTGAAATTATGAAATTACATGTTGTCATACTCTGTATCCTAAATTGTATCTTCGTTGTTTCTACGTTTCTGTTGAAATTTTCTGCTGTCTCTGGTCTCTTTGTACAGAACTGTCTTTGCTTTCTCCTATAGAGTATAATGATGAAGAGGCTGTGATTTATGAAGAAATCTTATATTTTCCTGCTGAGGATTATTTATATAAACTCTTCACACGATAGCTCAAAAAAAATCATATTTCTCCTGGCTTTGATGAACTTTCAGTTAAAAGTCAAAAGCCTGACATAAGTATTGATATGCTGATGCAATTTTTTTATATGGAAGAATTATTGATTTTACTGATTAAGTTTATGATGACCTTGAAGAGCTAGGATGGACTTGAACCTTTAGTAGTCTTCTTGCTCAATTGATCAGACCAAGCCTTCCCCTGTCGTATTCAATTTGTTTCTATCATAATTTGGAATAGTAAGCAAAGGATGTGGAATATTTTAGAAAGCTCACAATTTTAGAATATTTTAAGTACAGTTTTTAGAAAGCTCACAACGAACTTAGATTCAGTTGGAATCCTGCTTAATTTGAAGAATAAAAACATTGAATTCTAAACCATTGAATGAATTTTAGGGGAAAAAATTCAAAGTGCTAAGCAGTGAGAAATGGTTGGCTTAAGGGTTAAAACAGAAGGGAAACAAACACATGCTATTATGAGAATTAGCAGTTACACAAACTATTCCATATCACATCCTTTTAACAATTTTACAAGAAACCCTTAGTATACCCAAAACCCTCAGTATACCCAAAACCATCAGTATACCCAAAACCCTTACTCCATGAAGTAGTTAACTTGGATACTCTTGGGCAGAGATGAACTCATGAACCCACTATCCAATTTTCTATCTCCTTTACCACCCCAAGAAAGCCTAAAAAGTATACCCTCCTTCCCTCCAAAGTTAACTGCTTGTAAGCTGCTTTGAAAAATGTCTTTGAGCCATTTATCAAACAAGCCGTTAGTAAAAGAACCACAACCGACACGCACTTCCTCAATCACCCTCTCATCTACACTAAAATTCATCAGATATTGCTTCCCACAAACCTCCTCAAAAGACCCTTTGATCTTGGATAAGAACAGCTCTGCCATCTCTTTGTCCCTAGCTGGACTTTTGTTAAACTCAAACCGGTTCTCAATTGAGTCAAGATACCCATTTGGGTTCAGTGAATCAGCTATAGTTTCTCGAGTCAAATCACTCGAAATGGGGCTACTTTCACCTGTTTTATCATCCCCATCATCCTCTTCATCAGCCTTCAAATTCAGATCAAGGGTATTAAAGCTTGACTGTCTTGAAAAGTCTTTCTTTCTGCTCCCTCGATCAGAAACCAACAATGCCTCTTCCTTCTCTTCAATTCTTGGGATCTTGATGTTGGAAATCAAATCCAGTTCAGCCCTGCGCTTGTGGCCTAAACAAGGTGTCTCTAAGTTAGGCTTGGTTTCATGGACCTGCAACAACAACTTAATCACAGTGTCCTGATTCTGCTCTTCATTGCTTGTGGAACCACCATTTGTCAATATGAATATCAATTGGCCTAACTTCTCCTTCATCCTAGTTAAAGTTCCGAACTTTCCTGTTTCAAATCCATCAACAAGTAATTTCTTGAATTGGGCATCAGCAAAATCAAGATTTTCTATTAACACCACAAGCTCTTGATGGGTTTTCAATGCTCCTGCCAGCATTTCACTAAATGGAGCTATTGAAATCTCTTTCTTTAGCATGTCCAAGTGAAGGAGCATATCAGCTGAGCCAAAAACTGATTCTGCAACTGCAAGTGCCAACCTTCTTTTTCCAATGGAGTCATTACCTTGCATCAATAACCACGTAATGTTGCTTTGCTTGGCTGATTTGGAATCAATCAGGGCCTCTGCTATTGAAGGAACAGTCTCAGAATGCCATGCCACATTCTCCTGCAACAGTTTACAAATATGAGCTTGTCGAAGTGTTCTATCATTTATATTCCCCACCGTCTCACCTGAACCACCATTTCCAAGAGCAAGAGTAATCTTTACTTCTTTACCTTCTTCCATGCCCTCAAGAGAATCCAAGACTGGCTCTGTTGCTTCCTTTTTGTCGCTGAAATTGAACTCAATAGTGCATGATTGTGGACGCCGGAAGCATGGTACAGGACTGGAGCTATGAGTATTGTTGGCAAAGGATATAGAACTTGATGAATTATAAGGGTGGATCTTTCCATTCCAGCTGTAATTACTGTATAAACTGTTTCTCCAGTGGCTCTGATGTTGTTGGCTTTGGTGGAGACAGTGGCATAATCTATTCCATTTTGTTTTCAACCGGTTTAATTCATCCTGAAAACGTTGAATTATTCATAAGCCACTACTACTTCTCAACTAATACACAAAAAGCTATTGCACAATCATCAGGTGTTGGATTATAAACAGAAAAATTAACTCGGATAATTTGCTACCTTCTGTTTGGCTTCGATGCTATGAGACTGAAGCCAGAAAGGCAACATTTTCTTCTGGCCTGGTCTGAGAAATTGAGCTTCTTTTTCATAATTGGAGGCACATTCTTCACAGCAATTGAGCTTATCCTGCTGCTCCTTGTTATTGAAAAGTTCTGTTTCCAGCATATGAGATGGATTCTGGGAGATGGTCATCTTTGAATCAAGGACACTGCAAATTGTGTGCAGAAACTCCAATAAATTAACATCCTAAATTAAACATATAGGCACTGTTGAGTTTTGCATATGTATTACTACATCAGAAGCTGATTTTCTGTTCAATTCTAATTACTTGTGTACCAGTTATCACAGTAGGTCTTAATTCCTCCTAAAGTAATATAACTCTGGCTTTCTTCCCTTTCTTCTTTATTTTCCTTTTGGTAAAGTATAGTTTCTACAACCCAATATCATGTGAATGCGTTATGTCTAAAGAGGTTATATACTGACAAACTAAAGTGAAGCAGAAAGTCTCTGCATCACATCTGTCATACCAACCAACCAACCATGCTTTTGACAACAGGTTCTGGCATAGCCCAGAGACTGTACGTACTCCACAACAAAATGCAAAACAAATTAAGATATTAACGAAGGATCATGGCAATATAACTTTTTTATGCTCATTTTTTCCTTTTGTTCCTTTATTGTCCCCCCTTGCATTTTTTTTTTTTTTTTGCATTTTGAAAGTCATTATTTTTTTTGCATTAAATCAAACTAATTACTTAGCAAAAGAAGATTACCTGGAAGCATGGAGACTCAAGGCAAGTCCACCTGATGGAACAGGAACAGCCTGAAGATCCCACTGAGACTCAAGAGGGGGTTGCCTCATTTGACACCTCATGTGTGTTTGATAACTTGCACTGGCCATCAGCCACACCTTATTGTTTGAGGTTCCGAAGTCACAGAATAACTTTCCAATTTCTGAAACTAAATGATCAACTGGGTTATAACCAGAAACTTCCCCATCCCTAGACCCTTCCTCTTTCTTACTGAAAGATCCATTCATTGTCCATTTCAGGTCTCCAATATAAAAAATGCCACCCCCTCCTCCTCCTGATGCAACAGAATCCACCTTCCTTTTCAGTTCCAAGACTTTCATTTCAACTTCATCTCTTTTCATATGCCTCAAAGAAACTGGTGCAAATTGAAATTTGATAAAATGGGTTGACTTCAGCTCATCAGGTACCTCTGATCTTTCAAACCTTCCCATTACCTCTCCCACAAGCCCTTCAGTCAATGACACCGAGTCACCAACTATCACGGTGTTCTTTTTCTTCTTCCTCAACAGGATATCAAGAACCAGCTTGATATCATCCTTATTAGAGGAGGCTGGACCGGTGATAGGATACACTGGTGCTTTCTTTGGTGGAGAAAAGAGAAGTGAGTTGTTGAACTCAGAAGTGTAAGCAGCCAAGAAATGGTTCTGCCTGAAACTGCTAGGGTTGATGTTGATGGTTTCCCTCTGGCTCTCACTTTCAGAAGGTGAACAAGGAGAAGAAAACACACCACCAGAACTGTTGTAGCACTGAAAAACAGATGAAGGGGATGAAGAGTCCTCTATGTTGTTCTTGACAGCAGTGCTAGAGAACCCAGCTTCTCTCATAACCCTGCTAACACTAGGGTCATCAAGAATGGATATGATTAGCTGTTCAAGCTCAACCTTGATTGTGAGAAGTGGGTGCTGTTGCTGTTGCTCTATGCAACCCCTTCTCTGGTGTGCCTGTGCTCTTTTGAGTGCAGCAATTAGAGCATTGGAAAGAGAAGACTGGGACGTGTGGATCAAAGGAGCCGGTGTTGTTGGAAGCCTGTTGAGAGCCACGTTGAAGCAAAGCTCAAGGGCTCTGCATTGAAGAGGGTGTGAAGTTTGGTGAGGTTGAGATTTGAGACAACCCCTTCTGAAGGAACTGGCTCTTAGGCTTAGCAAAGTGATTGCCACATGCAGAGGAGTGACCTGTGCATGGCCCCTCCTCCGAGCCAACCCCAGAGAATGCTTCAACACTGAAGCAGCCTCCGCTGTGAGGGTCTGCTGCAATGCACAACCTCCTGATCGCATCACTTGGCCAAAACCCACCCCCACACCACCTCTTCTTTCTGACTGATGAACCTTTTCTTATTCACAACTACACTTCTTTGTATTCTTATCCTTCTCTTTCTCTCCAAACGCCACCCCACCCTCTCTCTTTCTAAGCTGAAATGATCACTTAGCTAGGAAGCTCCTTTAATATTTTCCTCTCTTTCCACCGCAGGAACCTAAGGATTTCAAGGATGGTAGCTTAAGCTTAAATAAATACTAAGAAAGAGAGACAGAGAGTTTTGACGGAAAGCTTAGAGCAACAAGTAGTGAGGCTTTAGAAATATACCAGACTATGCCACACTGCCTTCTTTATACTTCTCGCCACTGATCATCTTTTTTATTTCCTTTTCTTTAATTCTCTTTTGATTTATTTTTGTTTAAAGAGCAACGTGCATATAATTTCTTAGCATTTTATTTTCTATCTCACTGCTCTCTTCTGTTTGCAGTTATCGATGCAGTCCTTTTTTTTTTTTGTATCTAAATGTGTACGTTCCTGTAATTATTTGTATTAATTAGAAACTGGTTTTTTTTAGTAGTCGGTTTTCTCTTTTCCTCCAATGCACAATATTGTAGAATTTGAGCTGCCCCATGCACGCTATATAAAACAATAATGTTTATTAGTTACTACACATATTTTATAAGACATCGCTTTATATTATTTTTTATTAACTAATTATTAAATATATTTTAACAATAATTCATTTATGCTTAACCATCAATTTAAAAGAAATTTATGGCAAGAATTGTTATTAACTATATATGTAATTAACTATAAATAGATCATGAGTATTGATTGAATAGGTTTGAAATAATATGTGAATAAGCGTAGTATCTTTTTTATATAATAATAAAAGCAAGAAAACCTGAGGACTGCAGTCAGCTGCTTGCTGCAACAACAATGTACATGCAGGTTGATCCCTATATCATATTACAAAGGGCCAGAAAAACTATTTGATTATGTGGATTAAATGATACTGTTAAGTTATTTTCTTCTATGTTTAATTTCAAAGCGGATGAAGTTGCAAAAGAAATTACAGCAATGTATATGATGAGGATGTTCAACATGATGATACTAGTTCGATCTATACAATTTGTATATAATGAAACAACTGTAGACATGAATGATAAGGAAGATGACTTAGTTGATCATGTTTCTCAAACTCCTGCCTCTCCAAGCGGCTCTAATGCAAAGATTATTTTGCCAAAAACTGTACCTCCTCAAGTTCAGAAAGAAACTAGACTTCGTCTAGTTTCAATTGCTATGCCTAGTCCCCTTAACATTAGTCCAGTTTATGTTCAAGATCTTAGCTCTTTTTCAACTGTTGTTCAGAATCATTTTAATGTTTTATTTGCTTTGTGGGCAAAACAAAAGGATGCAAGTACTTTTAAGGAAGAAGAGCGGAATAATGATAATGCTGTTGAGGATGGTTTCACGGTGGTTATATCCAAATCTCAGAAGAAGTATAATCTAAGACTGAATAGAAAACTTAATTTTAGGTTTGCTTGATTCTCGTTTATTTTGTATCGATTTTGATTTTTGTCCCCCATGTTTTTGTTTTTTTGTTTATTTTATTAATAAATTTATGATGCTCTGTCACCTTACTCAAAAAAAAAAAAAATTACAGCAATGTGGACCCGCAATTCAAAATTTTTTACTTGGACTTAAACCTTCTTTTTTTCAAATCATCTTTTGAATACACAGACAAAGGCAGCAGAAATTCAAAAACAAGTTAGCAAAGGGAAAGAAGCCAGGGCGATAAATGATTTTTTTTTTTTGAAAAGCCTTAGATTATATTTTGTTTTTAATTAATTTTTCTCATTTGTATTAAGATATGCATTGCACCGCTGCTACTATATTAGCTTGTCCTCTTTCTCTTCACGCCAATCGTCGTAGAGAGACAACATTTTATTCCCCAAGTACCCTAAAAGCAACCCTCTGTCTGCTATCCTCTATAGCATTATTGGCACTTTTTCAGCCTCACTTCTCTCTCTTCCTGCAAACAGCAATGACCTTTTGTCTTAATCTCATCTCATCTCAGCTCCAACCAACCACTTAAAAAAACCTTCTTTGTTACCAAATAAAGGAAGCAAAACTGCTATATAGTGTTATAATGGACAACCATTTGTGTTCGCATTTCATTTATGTAATACTGCTCATGGCTCCATTTTGTTGTTTCTTGGGGGCCAGAAAACATGTTCCTGCAATGCAAGAGATTAATTATATGAACTTTCAGTATTGTAACTTTTGACTACTTTCGTCCGATGTTTTTATCCCTCTAGGTTAGTTGAATATATACAGGTTTCGCGAACGTTGCTTTAATTTATTTCGTTTTACCGGTTTCATATATACAGGTTTGCAGTAATTACCGATGACGAGAAACAACGATAATACTAAAAAGTAACAGCCAAAAAATTACTGATGGCCAAACCATCAGTAACAATTAATTCGTGAATATTTATCAACAATCAAGTCATCAGTAAAGGTGAAATGTCATTATCGACGGCTTCCCCATCCATAACAACGAACAATTAATTGTCTTAGTTTTAGACCATCACCTTATTGACAATCTTATAATCAGTACTGTGTTCATAAATATACTGATGACTGAGTCGTCGTTAAATGTGTCGGTAATCTTACGATATAAGTAAGTAAACCCTTGGTAATGCTTAGTTTACCGACGGGTTTAAGGTCGACAATAATAATCCTTTGATAATAAACTAATTTCTTGTAGTGTATGAATATGAGTACGTTATTCGAGTGTGTCAATTTTGGTCGTATAAATAATGAAGTTTGTTAACTTTACTTTCTTTAATTCTTTCTTTCTAGGTTTTCAATTGAGACAAAAGCTTTATCTTATCCTCACTCCATTAGATTCTAATCGAAATGTATGAAAGGTCTCGAGATGATACTAGATATAGCATATATAGTTTATACTTAATTACCATTTCCATATCAGCTGGGATACTTGATAAGAATTGTTATGTATAAGTACCTTTTTCACAAAATTAACTTGATCAGAAAATAGAAGTATATTAAATTTAGGGTATTTGTTAAGAAATTAAAATAAATAAATTTTAATTTATTATAATATGATGTATTTATAATATGGGTTTTTCTATCATGTGCAAACTTGCACATTTTAAAAAATCCATATATAGAAAACTTTTATGGAAAATCACACATTTAACTTTTCAATATATTGAATGCAACATTTTCCAAGAGAGAATTACTATTATTGATTCTTTAACATGTACAAGTTTGTACATAATAGAAAAACCCTTATAATATTGAGAAATAGTATATTTAGTTTCACAATAAAAAATTATCTTTTTTATTAATCGGTATCCTTAAAAGAACAAATTAATATGAGGGAGTAATAATCACACAAATCGAGACAGCTACTTACTATATTTTGTTTCTTAATTTGAAGTCCTTAAGATTAAGATTAATCCGCATGAAATTAGGATCCAGATTCCCTGCTGTAATGGAAACACGCAATTATACGTAATGAATAATCATAGCTATTGATTTGAGATTGGGCAACTCACATTACACGTTCACTAAATCAACTTTAAATAATATATGCTATTCGATAAGTGGGATAAAACTCTGTTGTCCCAAAAAATAGTGTTTCGGTATCCCCATCAATCAAATATTGGGAATAAACATAAATATTAATGAGTTATGATTTTGTTTTCTTAAGTATCAAATTATTATTATTGGGAGACAGATAATATGACAGGAAATTGAGACAGAAGATTTTCATTCATTCAAGTGTAACAGTGTGACGGAGTAGGGAATCCATTTCCATGAAATTAATGTTTCTATTAAGTTTCCTGAATTACATTTTTCACCTTTTGGTACGTACTTCATTTATACTCGTTGTGAAGTTTCCCATGCAAAATAGTTACTGAGAAGGCAGGATTAGACATAACTTTGACCAACTGTATATGAAGGAAGCATATGGGTCCTCTCGTAGTCACACGAATCTGACCCTTGCAAGATTTGAAGCATGAAGCGCATGATGAGAAAAAACAATAATTATAAGCTTTAATTTTAAATTTGTAAAATAATCTCTAAAAGAAAATGAAAGAAAATAACAAAACTCAAAGTTCAAAGGAGTATGGTGTAGGGAGAGCTTCATTTTGGAAGTATTATATCGCGCGGATTCCAAGACTACGATCTGTTCAAGAGTTTAAGGTAGTATATATATTGAAGAAAAAAGAAACAAAAGGAGAAAAACATAATAGGGAATAAAAGGATAATATTCTAATTATGTAGCTTCCTTATTCTCCAGTGCATCAAAAGGAGGCAAAAGAATCTGCAAATTAAGGCCAATAACAAAGTTACAAAGAATTGCATGCTTCGGTTGGAAGTGCGTGGAAAGAAAATTCAAAATTGTAAAGCCTCAAATTAAAGTACCATGGGAATGATGAGTAAAGTATATGAGCATTCTATATCGATCCTTATCCACCTCTACCAATTCAATATATTATATATGTTATTCCTTTTTCGTTTATATAGCATTCTACCAGAAACATTAATAATTAATTATCAGAAGAAATATGTACAGTCAAACAGTTCCTGGGACGTTTTAACTTTTGAGGTTAAGTAAACTGAACCCCACTCTTGCATTTCAATGTCATAGATATTCGCCTAGGTTATTACTTTGTAAAAAAAAGCTAATTTATCGCATATATATCTAATTATAGCCCTTTTAATTAAGCTAAATGACTCTTGTCGTTTACACTTATCTCATGATCGAAGGCTTCATGTATCATGTATGTGATCGGATTGCTTACTGTGAAAAGTTCAAAAAGCCTAAAAGAGTGAACAGTATATATCATGACAGTATGTGATTAGGTGGGGGGGGGGGGCACCTATGTTTGTTCTTTGAACAGTACTCTATATCTTTTTCTTCCTATTAAAGACAGAGAGCACCACTAAGTAGGTAATAATGAGGCTCGCTCATTTTGCATGGGGTCGGTCATCAATGCCCAACCCTTTAACAAAACAAAAGGGATGTGGTTTAATTTGTTTGAAAGGAGGGGTGCTCTCAAATCATTGGAACATTATATTTCAAAGTTAACGTTTGAAAAGTGCGGAAGACAGTAGGATTTCTCTAGTTGGAAGAAAGGCATTCCTTTATGGATTAATTGTGAATGTGCAGTTTTCTCATTGTGATCATCGAAAATGAATGGCTAGCTACTACATCTTTAATTTGGACTCCATCCAATGATTTGGTTTGCATGTTCCGTAACAGATTTTCAACAAAGCATGAAAGTAAACTTAGAGCCTTCATTAACTGAGAGTCCAGACAGATCAGGTAAATCCGTAAAGATTACGAGAAAGACTTGTATAGACACAGACCCAACACATCATCCTTGGACACAATCAATAATAAAGTGACAACACATTAAAATTTTAATAAACAAAAATTAAAAAATAACAAAGCTATCGTTCCCGCAAATATCATTCTCTCGTCAGAGCCCGTTTCTGCTTCTTCAATCTCCTCTCCCAGGCCATTGTTTGTGCTCACTTCTATCTCCTCATTGCCCGGGCAATGATCACCACAAGCAAAATCCCGGTGGAATGAGAATCATAACATTGAAATTAAACTTTTTATTTTCTTTTTTCCACAATTAATAATTGTTGGCGGTGATATATTTACTTAAGACTAGACATGGCGGTGATATATGCTACTGTATCATATGCTGAACGAATGTATGATTTCACAATTTTCAATACGCCACATTAAGGAATAATTGAAGCTACCTTCACCAGCATTTCCCCGTGAAACGCTAGAAAATATGAAGCGGAAGAGTATTTCCAGCGCTTTCTTAAGGAAGCGCTAGCAAATTGGGAGACTTTACCAGCGCTCTCTTAAGAAAGCATTGGAAATACTCTTATTATGGTAATTGTCAGCGCTCTCTAAAGAAAGCCTGACAAAGGTGTAGAACCTTTACAAGCGCTTTCTTAAGAAAGCCCTGGAAATACTCTTATTATTGGAAAGAGAGCGCTGACAAAGGTGTAGAACCTTTACTAGCGCTTTCTTTAGAAAGCGCTGTCAATGTCCCTTTTCTAATATTTCAATTTCCCACCTACAAGTTACTTTTCAATTTCAATCTAGTTTCGCGCGCCTAGAGCTCCGTATTCCTTCTCGCGACTCTCACCGTCCCACCGTCGTTCTGCTCGTGCACCACCGCGACCCTAAGCCCCTCACCGTGCCACCATCGTCCTGCTCACAGCATCAAAAGGACCACCGCGTCACCATTGTCTTGCTTGCTACACTAAAAGGACCACCGCGACCCTCAAACCTTCCCTAATTTCCTGCCATTCTTCCTTCGCGCAACCTCCTGCTCGCTTCTCTCTCTTCTTGCTGCCATTGTTGCTTCCACTGCGAGGCTTCACTCCTCTCTGCTTGGATTCTCAACTCCTGCCATTGTTCTTTTGAGTTTCTCTTTGTGAGTTTCTTGTTGAGTCTCCAAATGTCTGATGTGCATTTACCTTAGTTTTGATGAGATTAAAACAGTTATTCAATGATTTAATTGAACTCGTCTGTGGTATTTAACTTATCTACTTAGTGTGCAGATTAAAACATTAAGCGTCTATATGAACTGTTCACTCGTCTGAACTTAGATAAGTTCACCCGTCTGAACTAACTTAAGTTCACACGTCTGAACTAACTAAAGTTCACTTGTCTGAACTAAGATAAGTTCACTCGTCTAATGAAGTCTTCAACCGTCTGATCAAAGGAAGACTCACCCGTCTAAAAGACTTTGCAACTAACGTCATCTCTTTAAAGAGTCAACCCGTCTAATGAAGCTACTCATCCGTCTAAAGACTAACGTTAAAAAATACATTGGATGAAAGCTGTCTCGACCCTGAGAAAGAACTTCAACAAAGTGCTTTGCCTGAACACAACTGCATCTTACACCAAAAGGGAAAGTCTTCCCTCTGCAAACAAAAAGCACGAATACAGACCTGCTGAGACCAAAGGTATATCAGAAGTCTGCATCACTCTGATGAAAGAGAACAAGCGAAGTTCCCTATGCTTTAATGGCTGATCAGAACGACTCTATTGCATTTATTGAAGATCTGCAAGAAGCCAAAGACTTCAGACTTTGTGTCCAACGGCTTTAAAATTTTGAAGCCTATTTAATGAAGAAGACTTTGAAGATTCCACAGACACAAGAGAACGATCAAAGCAATCAAAGAGCAATTACTCTGTGCATTTATATCTTCATTCTTTCATTATTTATTCTTCAATCATTTGAAGTTAATATGCAGTCTTTTAGAACTAGCAAATTGGGAGACTTTATCAGCGCTTTCTTAAGAAAGCGCTGGGAATACTCTCATTATTAGAATTGCCAACGCTCTCTTTAGATAGCGCTGACAAAGGTGTAGAACCTTTACTAGCTCTTTCTTTAGAAAGCGCTGGCAATGTCCCTTTTCTAATATTTCAATTTCTCACCTACAGGTTACTTTTCAATTTCAATCTAGTCTCGCGCGCCTAGAGCTCTGTATTCCTTCTCGCGACTCTCACCGCCCCACCGTCGTTCTGCTCGTGCACCACCGCGACCCTAAGCGCTTCACCGTGCCACCATCGACCTGCTCACAGCATCAAAAGCACCATCGCGTCACCATCGTCTTGCTCGCTACACTAAAAGGACCACCGCGACCCTCAAACCTTCCCTAATTTCCTGCCATTCTTCCTTCGCGCAACCTCCTGCTCGCTGCGCTCTCTTCTCGCTGCCATTGTTGCTTCCACTGCGAGGGTTCACTCCTCTCTGCTTGGATTCTCAACTCCTGCTATTGTTCTTTTGAGTTTCTCTTTATGAGTTTCTCCGTTTTTTGATTTTGAGTTTTGAGTTTCTCAATTACTGCCATTGTTCTTTTGATTTTGATTATTAGAAATCCATTTTTTGTTCTTTTTTATGCTTGAAATTTTGGTTGTTTCTCAAGTACCACCCAATGCTTTTGATTTTGATTATTAGCAAATTTGAGTTTCTCAACTACTGTCATAGTTTTCTCTCCTATTATACTTTCATTATGCTTGTGTCAATTTATTTCACCTGTTTGGTTTTGAATCATCTGTATCTTAATTGTTTGTTTTGCTTGTGTTGATTTTGCAAATTGTTTTGGTTTGCAGGGAGAAATAGATAAAACAAATGTAAATATATAAAAAAAGAAATAATAAGGGAATTGCCAGCGCTTCCTTGAAAAAGCGCTGGTAAAGGTGCACAATTGCCAGCGCTCCCTTGGAAAAGCGTTGGCAAATGTGCACAATTGACAGCGCTTTCTTGAAAAAGCGCTGGCAATTGTGAACCTTTGCTAGCGCTTTTTCAAGGGAGCGCTGACAATTTTGCACCTTTATCAGAGCTTTTTCAAGGGGTAACGAACTTTCCCCCCCTCTTGCTAGCGGATAGATAGCTAGCGCCCGAAAGCGCTAGCGAAGGCCTAAAAAAAACCCTGGTAAAGCCCTTTTCTGTTGTAATGTTTTTGTTTATAAAAAAATGTAAAAGAAAATAAGTTCGCTCATCAATTTTATTTATAATTTTGAAATACCTTTCCCCAGTCAAAAAATAGAGGGATTAAAGGAGATTCCGCAGTCACTGTGCTGGGATGCCGTATGAGAGAGAATTAGAGAGAGAGAGAGAGAGAAATTGTGTGTGTTAGTAAGAGATGGATGAATGACTGAAGGGCGAAAGAAAACGTCGTCAATCTCTGTCAAAGTAACCACCTAGACAAACCATGAGTTCTAAAGGGGGAGAGACTTTATGGAGACCGAGGTCGAAAGAAAAAGACATTGCAATGTTCATGTCTCTGAGACGGAGAGATTCTCTGCAACAAGTATCACCAGAGCCAAGGTGGTGACGAGGTTTGCTAGGTAGAGGCGGCGGCGAGGCATAAGCGATGGAAGAAAAAAAACGTTGAGGAGAGAATGATATTTGTGAACGGCAACTTTGTTATTTTGTTATTTTTACTTATTAAAATTTTAATATGTTGTCACTTTATGATTGGTTGTGTCCAAGGATGATGTGTTGAGTTTGTGCCTATGCAAGTCTTTCCCTAAATACTACTCTCTCCGTCTCATTATATGTCACATTTACAAAAAAAAATTATCTCAAAATATATATCATTTTTTATTTTCAATGTAATATTAAATGTTTTATACCAATTGTATCCTTAAATACTTCACTTTACATTTATGATAATAGTTAATAAACCAATGATTAATAAGGTTAATTTGGTAAAATTATCACTCTCTTTCTTTTGTTTATTGCTTTTTCTTAAACTGTGTGATTTAATCAAATATGACATACACCCTCCGATCCTATATATAAGAAACATTTGATAAAATCATCAAGACCAAGGAAAGGCATTGAAATCTGTTGATTTCATTTAATACTCCTATAAATTTAAATTTTATTTCATAAATGTCCTTATATTAATTACTTCTAATTCACTAACTTAATTATTTCTAATATTCTCTCTCATAATAAATAATAAATAAGGATATAATTAAAATTTAACATTAAATATATTTAAAAATAGATCAATATTTCTTATAAATAAGATCAAGAAAAAATATATTTTTGCTTCTTATATATACGATGGGAGAGTGTATACATTGAGACGGACTAGGTAGAATTTAACAATTATTTACCACAAGATATGTAACGCAAATATGAGCAGCTTTAATTGTAAAAAGGGTCATTAATTATTCCCATTTTTCTAAAAAGAACAAAAAGTAGTACAAGTGTGTGACGACCTGTACGTTGACAGCTCCACCTAGGGTTATGTATGAATATGACTGCCCAGTACTTATTCACAGCTGGGAGCTCCTATCTTAATTAGTTCGATAGAAAAGACGAGCTCATGGTCATATACTTTCTCTGGATTTATATGAAAATAAAAAAATTAACTTCATACGTATTAAAAAAATTAATTATATTAATTTAATTATTTTAATTTATGTAAAAAAATAAGTTATAGTTATTAAATTATTATTTTTTGAGAGTGTATAATGTTCTTGGAAGTTATGTCTTGTGAGTGTATAATGTTCTTGAAAAAATAAAAAATAATTAATCAAAGGATATTTTTGAAATAGTGACATTAAATAGGGTTGATTTGCTTGACTTTTACTTATATTTGACTTCTAAAAATTTAGATACTTTTTTACTTATATATAGATACGGAGGGAATATATGTACTTCATTAAACCTGGAGTTTTGATGATATTAATTTGATTACCACGAATGCCACAAGGATAAGTTTTTTTATCTACCAAAGTATATAAATATGAGTATTTTAGGAGTATTGGAACTCATATATGAAGTACGAGATCAATGTTAGATCGTATGTAAGTATATACTGTTCTTATCTATATAAAAAAATCAATATAACTATTACAGGGATCAAACTACATAATGGTACCATCTAGTCAAAATCCAAAGAAACACTATGAAACAAAAAAAATCTGCACAGAGAATTTTAAAAAGCCTATGAAAGCTAATGCACTATATACAGAATCCAATAAAACCCTAAAACTCGAAGCATTTAGCATCGAATCGTAAACCGATCCTATAGCAGCCTCCCTCAACAACCTTCTCCAAGCAACAGATCATAACTGAGCAAATTCAATGGTGGCCCTAAGTATGGTTGAGGTGGACGACTGTTCAAGGTCCCATTTTTGGGAGGCACCAGATAGTAGGTAACATTTTATTTAGTATATATAAATATTAAATAATAGTTTTATATAATTATTTTTTACCAATAAAAAATAATTATTCCAAAAAAATTAATAATAGAGTAATAGAAAATAATATGACAAGTGTATCTGTGTATATTAGGATTTCTTTTTAATTTAATATATTTTAAAATTTGTTACACTCCTAATTTATTTATTATTTAGACTTTTCTTTTCTCCTATTTCTCTTCTTCTCTTTTTCTCTGTATCTCATTTTCTCTAACTTTCTGTCTTTCTCAATCTTTTGGAATCAAGAAACAAATTATTTGCCTGTGGAAGAAAAGTTTACCCTTTTAATTATTATTCTGTTTATTCTTCTTCTGTTTAAGTGAAACTGTGAAAGAAGATTTTCATTCTTCTTCAGAACTTGGTGCATTTTCTATCTCTTTTAATTATGACGACTTGGTACTTGGTTGTACAATATCGTTGTGGACAATTGGACTTTGTTATTTTCTATGAAAGAGAATGAACATTGCATTACGTTACAAATTTGCAATTGCATACACATTATTTTCTTAATGCATGCACAACTTATAGAATAATATTAACTATCCATGTTACTGTTGCATTAGCTGATACAAGTTTTTCTAACTTGAAATTGTTAAAATTTTATTTGCGATCGACTATGTCACAAGATAGATTAAATAGTATTGCTTTGATTTCTATCGAGAATGATTTTTTAAAGAACCTGGATTATGAACTGATTATCAATGATTTTGCAGCAAAAAATGCAAGGAGGACACTCTTCAAATTATTATGAGGGGGCACAATTTTCTCCTTTCGCACAAGGTATCCAAAATCTCAAGACCGGCCCTGAGCAAACTAAAGTACCTGCAATTAACAACAACAACAAAGCTAGCAGCAACTAGAAAAGAACAACTAAATGGAAATTCAACTAAAGAAATACAAACTCATAAGCAGCTAAATATCAACCAAAACCAAAACTTTGCTTAAAATAGAAATCATACTAGATGCTTTTATAATCGAGATAAGGTTACAGGGGAGAGATTTCTAACCTTTCGAAGCTATATAGGTTTGTTGCATTTTTCATTATAATTACGGATAATTGTGAAAAAATATGATTGATGCGACCGCAATTGTGATCGCGATACAGTTTCGAAGACTACTAAAACCAAAACGTCGCGACCCTAATTGCGATTTCATACCCAACGTCCAATACTCTTTTAATGATGGACATTTATGTCATTTTATATGTATTTTCACATTTTTTATATATTTCTCATATTCTTTCTTTCCATTTTCTTTCACGTTACTCTCATGCCAAACAATGATTAAAATTCATTCTTTTTCTCACCATTTAATTTTTACTTTTTACCACATTATTTTTTGTTATGTTCTCTCTTTGATCTATTTTCTTTCTCAAACCAAACAAAAACATTGGTGCATGTTTCATTTATGGTTTACATCCCTTATACTATGATTTGGTAGATGCAGATTCGCTTTTATCTTATCTTATATATGTCTAGTAAAATTATTTTTGAGTTATTAATAATGAATTTTCGATCTAAAAATTATAGTTTGATAAGGAATATTTATTTAAATTTTATTTATGGGTATTGCTAACGAGTGCTTTAAAGACACTAGTTAATGAATTAATAAAAAGAAAGTTTGTATTATGAAATTATGTGTAACATTTTTCAATATATTAAATGCATCATTTTGTCATATAAAATTTTCTTTCTTGATTTTTTAAATAATATTCTGAGGGCACTCGTTACCATTCTCTTTCATTTCTTTATTTTTTTCAAATTCAGTATTACCAACTGAAAATAAAAAATGCTACTAGTTAGTTAATTTGCCTGCTAATTACTAGGCATATCACCCTAAATCTCCGACAAACTAAGATATATATCTCATAAATATAGTGAACTTAAATAATCCCCTTCTGTATGATCTTCCATGAAAGGGTACGTAATGTTCAATATATGATCTTGCATCCTAGCTAGGTACGTACGTGTATACGAGGACAATGGGGTGCTCATTTAAGTTTAAACTTTTAACATGACCTTCATATATCTTTCTGATTGGGGAATGTGAGGAAAAGAAAGAAACCGATAAGGGAATGTAGGGTGGGTCCCACACGGGTAAGGACAATGGAGCCCCCCACAAGTTGCAAAGCACATTACAGAGCCTTTGATCCTCCGTGGCTTTACTACATCTGTGATCTCCATAAGTTACCAAATTCACAGTCACTCCTGACTCATAAAGTTAGCATGTTATACGGATTTCTGGGGAGGTGAAATTGTGGAAAAAGAAGGCCTAGCGTGCAACTTTATACAATAAATGTCGCCAGAAACACATCCTATATACTAGTACTAGTATTCTATGCGATATATGATCTCTCTCTTCCTTTTCTTTCCCAATTACAGTTCTCCACCAGTGTTTTACGAACTCGCTCACAAAACATTCCAACCCCTTTTCCTCGGGGAATGCTTAATGCTTAAACCCTTCAATTATGTTTTCATTAGTTAATTTTAGCTTCACCATCATGTCTAGGTGCCTCTCTGCTTCAGATAATTTCCTCGTGTGGATGAAATATTGGGTTCTCCCGTTGCTATAAATGGTATGTAACATTAACACTAGTAGATCTCATTTTTAAATATTTCCTCGTGTAATTCTCAGGTCATGATTAATTTGTTTGCGATCGTTAATTATATGTTTAGAAATTTTTAGCTAAAGGAATTACAAAGATTAGAAGCAGATATTCAAAGGATTAATTAGGAGTGTTGATTGTAAAGGTCAGAAAGTTTAGCCTAGATTCGCATTTAGGTTGGCTCGAACTTGATAATATATTATAATGATGTCAGTTGTTTGGATCTGATACATCAAATCCGACTTGAACATAACCTAATAATATCTAGAACAAAATCGAGTCAATCCAATATATTAACATAATGTATAAATTTAAATATTATATATAGTATAATATAGTACGGTTTATTGGATACATATAACACAGGCTTATTGTTTAATGGTCTTAAGTCTTTGCCTAATTGTACGGGGAAATGCATTTTGTAACATGGACGGATTGTAACGGATTCAATTGTATTTTTATTATGAGTTAGAGTACCTCTTATATTCTCTTCAATATATTTTTTTTTGCTTATAATAAAATGTACAACTAAATAATAGATTTAAAGATTAAAAAGTTATACTTACTTTTTTAAATAATTAAAAACATGTGATATCGTGTATTAACTAATTGTCCCTCAACTAAAATAATACCTTAGGCACTTATGAACAAGATTTTTTTCTACAAAAAAAATATCGTATTGCATTTAGCGGTTGTGATGTCATGCGACACAATGATGATTAACCTGACATCAGAAAAAGGATAAGTTATACATGTGCATGATTCTCGCAATTTCATAAATCGGTTCATTAAGCTCATGCCAACTCAAAGATGAATGAGTATACAATCATACAAGAGTACATAAATAGATAATAATTGAATACGATCATATGGGTGACAAAGAGAGTTTATAAGTTATTCCTCCTTTTTCATAAGACTCACCATTTCAAGCATAAGGTTGGAATCAATTCACATGTCTAGGTTGATTACAACTATACAACAAAACTTTCTAATTAAAGATGAGAATAAAGTTGTTAATTAATTCTAAGCTACTACTTTAACTAGCTGCTAGTTTAACTAATAAATCATATATATAATAGAGCAATTGTTTGTGCATAATTCCTTCACATGCTTATAAATCGATCAACTCTAAGCAAAACACAGTGCTTGCGAAGGAAACTAGACAGATGAATGGAGAGTAAGTGGGGTGAAGGAGAAAGATCAGGAGGAGCCTTTTGTTACTGAAATCTAAGAGACTGATTAAAGCGGGTGACGGTAGTAGAGAAAGTGAAAAGGAAAAGTCATGAAAGGATGTTCATTTCTTTCTCTACCTATCTTTCTATATTGGATGCAAAACGATGCCAACCTATTCCATCATTTTGCTGCCAGTCTCTCTTTATTCACCAATCCCCATAAAAATATCATGGATCTCTTTCTTTCTCTTTTGTTTTATCACATATATTAATTAGAGAACTCCTTTCGCTAAAGAATACATAAATAAATAAACAAAACGGTTATTTAATTAGAAAAGCTGTCTAGAAATAAGATTCGAAAGAATGATTTCTTGGTGAGATACACACCGGCCTAGCTAGATGGTTGAAGATTTCTTTCCATATTGTCTCTACCACTTTGAATATCAAATAAAAAGGGATTCTATGGCACCTAATGTATTAATTGTGGGTTGAGTAACCTTGCTGACACTTTATATAGGATACAGAGTTTTGATTATTGTGGCAGTTCCAATTGACCATGGAGTACGTAGTTTTTAGGGTGTCTATCGTTGAAGTCATACACATTTGGTTTATATGTTTAATTTTTTCTTATGAATCGAATTTAAGTAAGAGGAATATAAGAGATACTTCAACCTACTTACAACATATTACAAACCAGTAAAAACAGAACAAAAACCAGAATCAGAAGAAACACATAAACTAGGACAAAAACAAAACCCCTCTCCCTTTTATAGAAATAAACCAGAACCAGACAAAAGCATAATAGTAATGGCGAAGCAATTGTAATGGTGATAATGGTGGCATGGACGCATGGTAAGAGTAATGACAGTGGTGATTATAAAAAAAATCTTCCTGTATTTTTTTTTTAATGAATAAATTTTTTTATTCAAATTATAGGACAACAATCCTTAATAATACAATTGGTGACCATGGGAGGAATTTCCTCAATCCAACATTGATCAGGGTTATTAAGAGCATATATTTGGCTAAGCTATGAGGTACCATATTCCTCTCCCTGCACACATGAGAGTATGAAATATATGCTTTGGACATGGGCTTCTAAAGAGTGGCATTAAAACAAAATAGAGCCCACATAACTTGATTCAACCAACGAGAGAGAGCCAGACTCGATTACCACCCCCAGGAAAAGCAACTGAAGAGGCAAAGTTCATACCCACTCTTAACCCCAGCGTTTCTGCAATGAGAGGGTCTGTCATTTTCTGATATATATATATATATATATATATATATCTTGTAGTTTTTTTTCAAAATCACGTTTATAAATGTTCATCCAAATACATAATTAATTTAGATTAATTAATCTTTGTTAGAATTTTACCCAAAACTACTTTCCAGCATAATGAACTCACCTTCAATGAAATATATTTGCACCAAAACTTGTCAAAGAAATATTTATTTTCAAATGGTCCCTCTTTCAATAGAAATATTTATTTTCAAATATTAATTTGCACCTCTGCATTCCAATCCCAGTTATCCTCTTTTTACATTATCTAAGAAAATGGCCATTTCTATCATGGAATCCCTATCAAACAAAATTTTATATCTCGTTAAAGAAGAAAAAGATTACATCATTTTCTAGATATCACTCATAATTTTCAGTCTCACCATCTTATACCTTAAAAACACTTCACCTTCCGGACCTACTCCTTTCTTATTTTTCAGGAAAAAAAAATTCCAACCGGAAGTGTTCATCTGAATAGAAGATGGGATGCTCAATTATTCAGTATTTTATAGTTATATAAATAATATTAATTAAAGGTAACATATGGGGATGTAGCTCAAATGGTAGAGCGCTCGCTTTGCATGCGAGAGGTACAGGGTTCGATCCCCTGCATCTCCAATTTTAGTGAGTACAATGCACACCCATTTTTAGTTTTACTTTTTGTCAAGCTTATAAGTTAAACCTCAATATCAAGCTTTGATAATTACGGCTGCATATGCATGTTAGTTTCTATATCTTAATTTAAACTTTTCTTTGATGCACTTTTATGATATATTTAATCTTAAAACTGTTTCCAACGGCTACAGTTAGATACATGATTTTAGGGATGGCATAGTGTCCCGTCCCGTCCCGTCATTAACTTACCCAAAATAGGACTGGACGGACCAATCCGTTTTAGACATATGGATTGAACTCCCAACCGATGGATTGGCGGGTTGACCCGCTATAAAAATAAAAAAATTAATAAATAATCATATAATATTTCTTTTTTTTGGACAATCTTCATATTATTTCTTAAATAATTATTAAAAAATTGAAATAATTTTATCTTATGACATACAAGTTGTGTTACAAAAGTAAAGACATTATTTTTGTAGTATGAAATAATTTCAAATAATAATTAAATAATATTAAATAATTAATAAATTAATAAAAAAAATATGTTTTAATATGGCGGATTACGGGTCAACCCGCCCGACCCGCCATCAATCCGTTTTCGGATGGGTTAAGCGGGACGGGCGTTGATAGGTTGAGAACCTCAATCCATCCTGTCAAATTTGACGGGTTGATCCATCGGTCATAATCCACTTTATCATCCCTACCTGATTTGAATAGACATTCCTCTGCCCGTAAGCCAAAATTCTGAGTTGCTTGCTTTTCGCTACCATTTTCTTTTGCTTCTTCTTTTACAATCTGAATCTGTTCCTTCTTTTTTTTGCCCCTCTCTCTATATATGATCTTTTCACAAATTGACAGAGGGGTGGGTATCACAGCAATAACATATTAATATGACTAATGAGAATCATAACAAAACAAAGCCTAGCTATTATGCTATGCTATATAAGGTACCTACCAACATAGGTCAGAGGCTAGCTCCTCAGAACAAACAAACTCTGCTTGTGTCTCTGCTGGGTTGAAAATAGACCTTTCAAAAACATGATGAAGTTGATAACTGGATTCTTCAGAAAATAATGCATTTGTGTTGACCGAATGCTGGTTTTCGAATAGACCTCTTCCTCAACTGGTTTGTTCTTCTTGCATATATATTCCATTCCATTGATGTACACACTGGCCTCCATTACCTACCTACCTACCTACCTTTGTAGTAATTAAGCGTGCCATTGAGCATATATACATACGAATTACCTTTTTTTTCAGTCACCATTTACAGAATTATATCTTAGGGCCACTTGGGCATAGGTCTATCAGCTTCCTAAAATTGGATGTCAAGGACCACGGCATGTGATTTTTTGTCCTCAAATAAAAAAAGTTTGATAGATTTACAGTTTTGTGTTCTGATTTTACCTCAATTAACTTTGCTGAATGTTAAATGGTTTTAACGCAGCTTTGCTGGTTTTATCCATACTCCTTTTTTTGGATGGGTAGCATAGTTCATATTGCTTTACATTTTATTTTATACATCAAGTTATTGAAAAGAATAACAAAAAATCAATATCGATTTGTTAAATATCACTTATTGCTTGGAAAAAGCTCGGTCAATACAAAAATAATGAAAGAAATTTTAATTTATTTTTTTTTTCCTTTTTCAAACAAACTCATATTGGTCTAAAACGCAAGGAGTGTGATTTCCCGTAAACAAGGTATGTGACTCGACTCGGATTAATTGGAGTCTAATATGATTTTCAGATTTCGAGGGTCTCAAACAAAAAAGTAAGCATTGATTAATCACGATATTTGTGGCAGCCATTGGCCCACTAGTGACCAGTGATAGGGATGACAATGGGTAGGATATGGATAGGGTATTATAGTATTCGGACCCTTACCCGCGTGGGTAGCAACTTAAGTACCCTTACTTTTACCCGCAGGGTACCTAAGTACCCATACCCGCACTCATTATCCGCACTTTAATTAACTATGAAAAATCAATAAATAAAAAAATAGCATTATTAAAGTCTAAAATATCATTATAGTATATAACAAGGCATACTATTCTAGTATGCTCTCAAACAAACAACAAATATTAAAATTAAATAGGAAGATTAGGAAGAAGAAAGTTATGGTGAAGTGGTGAAAGGAGAAAACGACGTTAGGAGTACGAGCTCGGAAAGAATAGGAAAGTCGTAATAGCCTAACTTCCATTTCAATTTTTTAATTTAATATATATTAATAGTTATATATATATATATATATATATGCGGGTATAAGACGGGATGGGTACTAAAGTACCTGTACCCGTACCTATTATATAGATAATTATCCTACCCATCATGGATAATTTTTACGAGTACCCATTGAATAAGGTACCTATTACCATTCCTAGCCAGTGAGGGTTATGTTTAATTTGAGCACCTATAAGTATAATATATTGAACAATATTTGGGTTACTAATTTATATTTATATTTTTTTTACTTTATTTAAAAAAATGAGATATTTCAATATTATATATACTGACATAAATTAAATGTTGTCCAAATATTGTTTAGAAATATTTTTAAAAAAAAAAGCGTATTCTTTAAACATATTACTGGTTTTTTTATAAATATATTATAGGTATGGAGTAATCATAATCATTAGCAGTGATTAATCTCGATCGGGAAACTTATTAGATACATAAGATGGATTCTTTCCTCTCAAATATATTTTTTTTATACATAAGAGTCAGGATTCAAACATCTGATAATTTGATTATCGGTCCTGAATTGGAATATACTTGAGCGAGATTCTCTAAACATATTGCTGATTTGAATATAGTAGTTGAAATTTTACATTAAATTATTTCATGAATTTAAAGTGTGGTCACTTCACAGGTGTAGCTTAAATGGTATTTATGAGTCCTATTAAATGTGGGAGGTCAAGTTGGAGTCAGAACGTAAAATGGTTACCTTATTTTGGAGGAAGTTTTTTAATAAAAAATGTTAACAACACATTTTTTAATATTTTTTTTTTAATATATATTTTTTTATTGGTTGAAATTCCTGTGAGACCTCTAAAATTCAAGTGGGACTTATATAAATTAGTGGGACTTATATGAATTTTAATCAATTGAAAAATATGTGCTGAAAAGAGTGTGTTAAAAAATATATCGCTATCATTCCTCTTTTTTAATACCTTCCTAAAATTTGGATACTTATTTTGTATAATTTGTAAGATGAGACATTCATTTTTATTGGAGAGGAGAGTAAGTTAACTTTTTGAGCCACATTAAACATGGCTTAATTGGATCCCAAACTCAATCCAAAACAGATTCAATATCATATTAAAATAACTTGACTGTAGCTAAAAGCTAGCTCAAAACAAAAAAGTTATTCGAATAGTTATGAAAAAGAAATTTTCCCATTATCCATCCCTTAAGACAAAAACTCGCCAATTCAATCTCAACACAAATTCAATACTTGCTGAAAAGATTTGACTCCCAACGTGACAAGTACTAAGGAGATTGCTCATTAAAAAAAAAACAGTACTAAGGAGAATATATACAAAATCATCATTTCCGATGCCAAATGTATGCCACGAATTTCCAACTTTATTTCATCTCAATCCCAAAATTGTGATAGGAAAGTAGGGCATGGATAAGAATAAATGCTATTGAAAATGGTAGAGGATAAGAATGAAGTCCCTGAAGATTCCGTGTTATTCATTTCAATTCTGTCACGATCCGTTTGGTGGTCAGGATAAGAGAGGCAGGATAGGATAAGCTATCCTGTCCTGTTTTAATCTGTAGTTTGGTGAACCAGCAGGATAGGATAAGCTTATCCTGTTAGCTTATCCTATCCTGTTACTTAGTTATAATTCTATCCTGAGGGTGGAGCTGGGTTAGAACCAACAGGATAGGATAAGAAAATGCTTTCTTTTATCTCTTACCTTTAATATTGTTATTATTTAATTACGGTTTCAAATCTAATTAGTCAACCTTAATATTAATTAAAATATGTGGTTTAATTAATAATTTTTATAAAAAGTGAAAAAAAAGTTAATTTTTTATAATTTAAAAAAATGGACTAATTTATAATTAAAAAGCCAAAAATATATATTATTAAATATTTTTTAATTTAAATATATAAAACAACTACGTAATATTAAAATTTATTTTTGAAAAAAAATGTAATTTTGATATAAGGATAATTTTATCATTTGTGGATATTTTATATCATATCCTGTCATTATCTGATGCACATCAAACATTGGACATGATAAGAGCTTATCATGCTCATATCCTATCCTATCCTTATCCAGCTCTCATATCCTATCCATCCTTATTCTATCCTGATCACCAAACGAGCCCTAACATTAATAAGAATATGTAAGCAATGGTACAAATGTCTCGAATTATTTCACGTCACTGAAGCAACCCTGAAACCTGTCCCAAACATCTGAAACGGTTGGGGGTGACATGGACAACAATTGAGAGCTGATGTAGTTTTCAAACTGTCTTTACCCCTTTGTCCATTCCAACTCAATCATGTTGCTGCTGACAGCTTTATGCATTTAATTGGTCCATGAAAAACAAATTTAATGTATTTGGATCAGTTATAAAAAAATAGATTATTTTAATAATTAATTATTTATAATATATTAAAATTAATTATTTATATAATTGATTATTATTTTAATTGATTATAATAGAATTGTTTAAATATATTTATTGAAAAATAATTTTAAGATAATTTATTTCGTTTGAATAATATTGAAAAATCACTTTTATATAGTAAAATTATAAAAAAAAAAAAAAGCATGAAGTTGATTATTTAAATCATAGAGATGATAATTGGCAATACTCAACAGCCAAGGATATAATTTGGAAATTGAAATTTGAATAGTGTTCTGGAAAAATAGCTTAAAAAAGGTTGAATGCTAAAGTGAGGAGATGCCACTAATAAGTAGTTTCAACAAAATAACAGTTGTGAGATTTCATCCAAATATTCAAACATAACTACTAAAAAGCAGCTTTTCTTTTATCCTTACAGCTGTTTTTGATAAAATAAATCTGGTCCAAACAACTTATTAGTGTTACACATAAGTTTTATTGACACTATTTAAAAAACTAAAAAAAGAGTAACATTTTATGGAAAAATAAAAAATTACACTTCTCAACTGTGGATTCATGTGTATGAAAAATAAACTATTAAAAGAGGTCCCTGCTTAAACATCTGACCGTATCCCATGAGATTAGTCTATCATTTATCAAATGAAAGGACATTTTGAAAAATAAAAAAAAACAATTACGCTTCTCAATAAAGTAACCACATCACTTTTCCGTAAAACCTCGTCCTTTTAATTTTTTTAATCCCTAGCATTGCTTAGCATTTTTCAATGTTTTCTTATGATCACTAGTTTGACATTTAATAGATACTTTAACATATAATTATAAGGCAAATGCTAATTAGTACCTTAAGGTTATTGATTAAGAAATTAAAGATAAAAATTTTATATTAAAAGTGATGTATCCAATACATTAAACATTTAAAAGTTATATTTTTTAATAACATTTTTCTCTCTTTTGATTCCTTAAAGAATGTCCTAATTATAATTCACAACCTTGATAATTTTATTAATTATTTATTTGAATTTTGTTCGCATAAATGTTGCTAAGTGCAGGTAGTGGCAAATCAAGTGTATAAGGAGCTAGTGTAAACCTTCGATTTAATTGGTATGTATAAAGTTTTTTACGGTATCTATTAATGATTTAATTGCTATGTACTGATAATGTAAAGTTTTTTTACACTGTCAACCAATCGAAAATTGTCACATCAGTAAAAATGATTGACTCTTATCCTAACTACCTTAAAAGTCATTAAAACTATGATTTTTGTTTGGTTGACAGTGTAAAAAACTTTATACTGACAATGCATAACAATTAAACTCATCAACTAATCATGAGTTTCACATCATAAAAATATTTGACTCTTATAACAACTACCTTAAAAATCACACATAAAATTTATGTTTAATTACATTCAGGTCTGTTTCAAAAATTATACTAATTTTTCTTAAGATTTATGTTATTGTTGTTACACTTACTTTCTATTAAGGGTGATATTGAATATTATATCGAGCTAGTAAATGTAACTTTTAAAACAAGAAAGAGATCGAATATAAATAAATTATATAATTAAATCAAGCCTTAAGAAAGACCAGACTAATTTTCATTAAAAGTCTTCAAAAACTCTTTAATTGTATTTCTTATTCTTTCAATCATGAAATAACATGAAATGTCATGTAGCTCAAAATATTAAACCCCTTTAGCTTCTTATTCATGAGCCCAATTTTTTTCTTACGAAACAGGTAATGTATAAGAGGAATTAAAGCTTTTCACAATATGTAAGCTTGAGGAGAAAACGTGACAAGTTCATTGTCCCTTGGAGTTTAGTTACTGTTAATTTAAAGTTCAATCTAGTCACTAACTTTTTTTATACTGTAATTGCTTGTGTAATTTTAGACTGAAAATGGTGATTAGATGAAGCTCTTCTTAACATAATAATTTTAGGATTGATTAGTAGCTAAGATGACTAGATAATAATAACAACAACAATAACACATGGAGAATTTTATAGTATTTTTACTTAATATTTTCACTAACTAACAATGTAAATTATTATTATTATTACTGTTGTTGTTGTCCAAATTTTCTACAAAATCTAGTGATTCGAAAAATAAGACTATCATACATCCAGGACAATGTGATGGTTAGCTTAAAACTCAAAATCCGAATTCGAAAAGGGAAATAAGTCGTTACGGGCCTGATCAACTTACAGCGCACTTTGATGTACACAACATAGTAACTTTGAGGTAAAAGCAGTAACAGTCACAATTAGATTTAACAATAAAAAGTTGCAAGTGTACACACTACAATTATTATTATAGTCAAAAAGCTTCCCTCGCCTTTTACAACTTTTTTGGGACCCCGCTTTATTTATTTAGTAATAAGAAAATGGATCTATGTATTTAGAATTAAATGAGAAAAGTTTTTTTTTTTTTTTTTTCTCTTTACTTTGATGTCTTTAATGATCTAGGATCCAGCTTAATTCTCTTCCCTTTTCCCTGCTTTTCACTCTCCCTAATTCCAGCGCACTCATAAATACACAAATTAAAGAATTCCAACCAAAGGACATAAGAGGAAGAGGATTTGGTCTCATAGATCTAGTGTTTATAATCCAAAGAAAACATGCACAATCAGGTTGTGTAACTTAGAGGAGAGGAACTGAGAATATAGAGAGCAAAGAAGAGAATCAACTCTGACTTGAGGGAGCATGGGAAAACGCCAAAGGGAATGAAGCCAATGCCTATTCTCCATTAAAAAAATTCCTAACGTCTGATACAACAAACAAACAAATCCTTTGAAGTTTGAAGAAAACGCATGCCATATCAAGCTGACACAACACAAGCCCTCTTCTCTCTTTTTCTTTCTCTCATGGCTCGCCTTTTCAAGTTCTCCCCTAGCATAGATTCTCTTTGCCAGTGCAAAAACCATCACTTCTTTCAAGAGATAGTACAAGATTCTACTTTCACACTTTTTGCTCCTCTCGTCATCTTTAAAATGCACATTCTTGAATGAAGAATTAAATATGCATAATATCAAGCTGTCTACCTCAAACTTGCATGGAAATTTTAAGAAACAAGGAGATGAATGATCCTTTTTGTTCATTATAATTATTCTTGAGCCTATTCCCTTTAAAAAGACTCCACTTCCACTCTTGGTGTAATTATTGCAACTGAGTTGGTGGGGGTTGCATGGGTTGCTTTTATATCAATTTTGTTTATGCTTTTTTTGGTAGGAATGTCTCTTTGCTTGAGCTTCTAAATCTCCTCATTCATTTTTTATTCTTATCCTTCGTGCCCCCCCACTTTCTCACACTTAGACAGTGGGAATAGAGGAAGATTCTAATGTTAGTTTTGGAGTTTCCTAACTCTTTACTGCTTACAAACAGTCTAACACAGTGCAGTGTGCATTTTTTAAACCAAAGTATCCCTGCAGGCATATATTTGATTGATATTAATTGTGACTGATTATTTCCCAAAGGAATTTTCATTAATGATAGTTACTGTGATTGTTAGAATCTGGTGCGAGTCCAAAGTGTCTGTTTTCCTATGCTTAGCAGTTCTAATATTTGAGGCCAGTATCGATAGGTACTGTGGTTCATGTTGAGGAGTATTCCGATGGATGGCCAAGGTGGTTGGTAGGGTTTAACATCATTTTGGTTTTGATACAATAACAGGAAACCGTTGACAATATACTTCATTGATCAATCAATTTCACGAATCAATACATGCTTTTTTTCAGTAGGATCATGAGATATCTTCATAGGTCCACCTGTTTAAATAGCCTATGTGACTAATTTCTATTCGGCCCATTTATAAAAAACAACAAAGCCTACAATTTGAAACTTGGAGGATCAAAATTATACAATCGTGACACTTAGAAGACCCAATTGGAGCAATTAAAACTAGGGGACCAAAATTGCACGATCGTTATACCTGAGGGATCAAAAGTACAATAAAGCCTAACAACTAACAACACCAAGAGCATGTTTGGGAAAGATAGATTTTTCCCGTTTCATCTGTTTTTTGGTTAAAAAACTGTTTCATACATAATCTATAATATTTGACAATTAGCTTAAATTTATAAAAAAAAAAACTTTTTTTGGAGGAAAAATGTTTTATGTCATCTAATTTATTTTAGTTTTAGATTGTTGTGATTTGATTATTTTTCATTCTCAAAACTATATTCCCTATTTACCCCTACAAAACTAACTTCTAAACAAATACTATTAAATTCAGCAAACATACCCAAACAAAAACAGTAATCGATTATGCATATAATCGATTATCAATAATCGATTATGCATATAATCGATTATCAGCATAATCTATTTTTTTCAGCTTTCTCAAACACACTCTAACTCTAGCACAACAATTTCACTCTATATTTATCTCATTTCATTTAGACCAGCCACATTTTGAGCTTACTAAAACTTGTTTGGGTGAGTAGATAGTATCAGACTGACTATTGACGCTATATAATTCAAATCTAAATAGCAAATCGACCAAGAAGCCACTCACACTACCAGGAGAGTCAGTAGAACCACAAGAAGAAGCATCAGGGACCATATTTACAGGCAGCACAGCCAAAATTAAGGAGTTAACAGCACTGGCATTATCATTTTCATAGGCAGTGCAGCTCAAGGATCCAAGTTACTTCTCAAGAGCATTAATATCAGGAAGTTTTATCACAAGTTAGAACTCAATCGCGCCCAATCTTGAATTAGAAGAGCCATAATATCTGAACATTTCAAAACTGAATAACTTGCATCTCATAGTTGCACCACATTCCTGTAAATGGTCAGTCAACTGATACACAAGGATTTACAACCGAGCAAAAAATGATAAAAAATTTAGCGTGGCTTCTTTTTCTACATAGGCATTTAAACCCACATTTATCCTACTACTATACCAAGAAACGAACCTTCCAAGTATTCTTCACCACAATAATATGTGACTTCAGATTAGAGGTGATAGACAACCCAACTGTATGTTGATAAAGCAGGACAAGTTGTCCCTTGTGCGACCATTGATCAAAATGGTTGATCATTCTCCTGCAAAGAAAGCAACAGATGCTTTTACACAGCACCAAGTTGAGGTTCTCGATCTGACTTGAGAGTAGGGAACTCAGACATCTTCAGGGTTTGCTTGCCATAATCCTAAAGCAACAACCAACAACCCTTTAACTACTTGTAATCCAATCGACCTTCTTTTCTACCATGCAAATGACGTGGAAATTTCTCTTCTTGGTTGACACTCCACCCCTCTTGATTAGCATTTCTAGTCACAATTCTTAAAGGGTGGGCCTCTGTGTTGAACACCCATTCATCAAGAGAGATGACTGATGGAGGTGAAAACAAGAGATAGAGGTACTTGAGTGTTTCTGCAAGGAAGAAGCTCTGCATCATATTATCTTTCTCACCAGTAGTCACCTGGGTATTCAGCCATAGTTTAGTTATGTTCTGTAGTGCACAAGTTAGAAAACAAGCAAATACTTCATTGTATAATCATTTTCTTTATAATGCATGAGAAAATCTTCGTCATAAAATAAAAAAAGAGAACAAAAGAGAAAAGGAATGTACAAATCCAATCAGTTCTTGATTGAACATACATTACTTATAATAATCTCATACCACCAATTTCTGCAGGGTTTTCCTCTCATGAAGATTATTAGAACATTTTGGCAACGCAGTTATTTCACAACAAAACTACTTCATAAATGCATGCGGCTTTTCCAGGGCTAAGAGAGCAAATCATTTTGGAGAAAACATTGAAAGGGTTTGAGAAGTTCTTACATCTTTGAGTCCAACATATCCTGTCTCAATCCGAGAGTTGTTTTCAAATGCTTGGAAAATATTCCAACCCCATTCTTGGTATGTCTTGTTTCCAGTGAAGCGCCACAGGTAGAAGAGTGACTCAATTGTTTCAGGCCTTAGGATATTCCACGAGGTGCCAACACTCATATCCTACAATTTTCTTTACCTTAGCACATAACATCTTCGAAGATTTGGAGAACAACTTGAGAATGGAAGATTCAAACCTCTCCCTTGTGGAAGTAATAGTTCTCCCCCGCCAATTTAGTTGGTGTTGACTGGTAGAAATTGTAACAAGTCCATGCAAGCTTCACAACAGGATGCAATGGAATTCAGTATAAGTTTGAAAACAATTGTCAATTGAAACCAATAAGTTTCTGGTACAAACTAGAACTTATCATTAAAAACCTTTCTTCTTCGGATACAATTAATTACTTGATATTCAATTAAATAAAAAAGTTTGGCTGCTGTGAGTTTAGGTCCAATAGAGAAGTTATGGCGTGGCTATAGATGCAACCTAATTCTTTACTCGGTTCTGAATCATGGTTCCAATTCCTAGGGGAAACTCGAGGTGTGATACTACTTTTCCAAAAAAATCGGAAACTTGGATGCATTTAGAAGTCATTAACTTGGAATTATATGCTTTTTATACTTAGAAATTATGGGAGGAATGCTAACAAACAAAAAATATTTCTCGACATCTATGTTACCAGGCATTATTCACCATGAAGTTTCAAGATAATGTTCAAATATCCATTTCGAAGTTGGCATAGTTAAGATCGTAAAACAAAACAGATTTGGCAGAAACAATAAGAAAACATATAGATAATAACCTGTTTTTAAAAAAAATAAATTAAGGAAAATTAGAGGCTGAAAACATCTTGATAGATCCACAAGTAAACATAGGTAAGAGGCGCAGCAAGGAGCATTTACAACTAGTGGACGTGGAGAGAGTAAAGAAGGCAGCAACTAGTATTTAGTAATTTACCCATACGAGTACTAACAAATGAACAGGCAATTAGTGGAGAGAATAAATAAGGGAGTGGGGGGGCTGGAGGAGGGATTTTGTTATGGTCACTGATCAATTAAACTTGGTTGCTAAAGTAGTGCCTGTTGATAAGGTTTATCAATGAAGGCAAAGGAAGAATTGAAGAACCAAGTGTTACCTATTATGCTTACATAATATTATGCTTGGATAATAAATAATCTAGTGTGTTTGGGGAGGTTACTGCCACCTGTTGTTATGGCATATTATTATGCTTGAATATTTCTAAGTTGCTGCCACCTATTACTGTTAGAATGGCAGTTTCTTATGTTTGAATAATTCTATAACTGCTATTTCTTAGGATGGACAGATTAGAGCAGTTATTTCCAGTGTTATCAATTGCGGATGACGGACCATAACGGAAGGCCAAAAATCTGCCATTTTAAGCTGCCTCAAAACGCGATTGCAGCCATGGTGCCGCCATACTTCATAAATTGGCCATAGCGGTTGGCCAAAAATCCGCCACCACAATCCGCCATGGCACCACCCGCTTTTTGATAACACTGGTTATTTCTGAAATCATATTTAACTAGTTTGTGGTAAAAATAAAATGTCATGCAGAAAAGTTCTTGAGTACTTTTTACTCTTGGAGATCATTGGGTTCTCTCTAACAAGCCCAAACTTTGCTAACAAAATAGGACACAAAGGAAGTAGTCAGAAATCTGCTAATTTACTACCCGATTTACTGTTTGAGGCCCTATAACCAGATCTGAGGGACTAGATGATACCAGATTCATTATGGGAGGCTTTGGGGTGGCTTAGGTCAATTGGGAAGAAAAAGCACTTAGCTTCTCTGAATTTTCTTCTTTCTCCTTCTATTGTTACTTTTGTCTCTACATTTTCTGTTTTCTATCACTGAAATTGAAGCTTGGCTTCTTGGTTTTCCTGTTGTTTTCTATTGTTAATACCAATACCTATCAAATTGTTATCCAATCCAGGTTTCGATCTTGGGAGTTATGGGTTATGGACCCACCACAGATTAAATGAACAATGACAACTAATAAATTCAATAGGTAAAGAGACAGGAACATGAACTCAATATTGTCAAACAAAAGCACTCTTGACATTAAATAAGTCAAGAACTTGGCTTAAGTTTCAGCTTGTTTACTAGATAAGCCATCACTAACAATACACTAATGATAAAAATATTAAAGTAATGTATATGGTGCCTAATTCAGAAATTGTTGGTTTTCGAAATATAAAATCATTCCTACACCTCCACCACCAAACAGCTTAAGCTTTTAGAAGAATTGATCTTTTGGTATTATATTTCTTGACCAAAACCACAAGGTCACTTGGTAAAATTCAGGAGTTGCAGCGACTAGGCCTTTAAGAAGCCATTGTCTCTTCCAAGGACCTACTTTATTCATGCATTATGCATATTTCTTACTTTTCATCCCCCCTTTACAAGGCGCTTTATCACAGCTTGAACAGTTTGGACCGCCCAAAGTTTTAGTCAAATCGAGTGATGACTTAACACATACTTCTAAAGTATTACCTCCTCTGCAAGAGAGATAAATTTGACAGCTTCTCTAGGGCCATAGCCAGAAGACCCCAAAGCCAGCATTCCAGGAACAAAACATGCTAATTCATCCATCTGAAACAAAGATGAGGAGATCAGAGATTCTTTTCATACCATAGTCGGCTAAGGTTGTATAAATTTCCTTTTCAAATAGCACCTTGTCAAAGAGTCCATTTCCAAGCTTCTCAGAAATGTATGCAAAAGATGATGGTGTTGACTTCCTAATCAAGCTTTCAAGCCCTTTCATTGATGTCTCCCACATTTCCCTGAATACACCATTTGCTTGCACATATAAATATAAAGGGGTCCAAATGCAGGCTTAATTTTAAGTTTGAAATTTCATATTGAAGAAAAAGTGCAAAAAAAGGGGGTATGCAAGATGATTGTAGCATATCAAACCAAGCAGAAAACACATGCAACAAGAGCACAGAAAAAATGGCGGCATGTTTGTCACAAGTCAGGTATTTTGTATAATATACACTGTGGAGAGCTCCAAGATTAGCAAAATCAACTTCTCGAGTATAAAAATAGTCACAAATTCACAATTTTGGGTACAGGATCTATGGTAGTCCATACTATAATGCTTTCACTTCTTTTGCAAATTTATGGCAACAAAATATGCACATGACACATTAGTGAAGTAGAGTCAAGTGCATGCCTTGTGACACAGGACAGCAAGATCAATAACTTCTAACCATTCAAAGACAATGAAACATGCATTCTTTGAAGGACAATTAACATTCCAAGTTCATTACCTGTAAAATTTTACTACTTCAGTCTTATTCCCTTGTATCCAGGCCTTGAGCAGATACTCATAGAAACTGCAACACATAAATTGGCAGCCTTTTTAAGTATTTGGACTATGGAGAATGAATTGGAAAATGGCAAGCAATCTACAACCTAGTGAAGGTTTAACACGCCAGATGACATTTGCTTTCAACATATTGTCATGTTCTTACTACCAATCAATAGAAGACAACAATTAGTTGAGTTGAGTAATCAACTCTGCTACAGTTCACCCATGCTCTTCCTTTAAAATATGTAAAGAATTTCCGAGTAACCATAACACATAAAATATGGGCAACTGATTCAGATCACTAAAGTCCCACTATTAAATTAGATTTACCATCAAACTGTTCCATTCCTCATAAAGAGTCAACAACCTATCTGTATCTTCTAAATTCTATAAGGCTCATCAAAGAGTCCAACAAAATTTTGCAAATAGCTGCAACTGGATTTTAATTGAAGATATAGTTAGCCAGCTTAGCATACATGGCCAAAAATCGTAAGATCATAAAATGATTAAGTTATAAGATACTATCAGCGTCACTACCTATCACCCATAGCACCAAATGTAATTGCTCCACTTGAGGTAGTTCCAGTTAGTGGATTAAGATATATAGGAAGCAACCCATCCTCGGGAAAAATTCTATGCAGCTCTTTGATGACCTTCTCCGCCTGAAATATGGAAGGCAAATACCTCAAAACTGACATGAAGAATCTTCCACTCTCTTGCACAAAATCATGACACTCTCAAGTTCAGTGTGATTAGGGATGTGAAAAACAAGAGTATTTGGAACTAGTTCACCACAAATAAGAGACCTACAAAGTTAGCAATTATTGATTGCCAGAAAATATTATTCTGGAAACACTTAAAAAGAAGCAAGAGCTTACCTTCTGCTGGTACTTGAGATCTTTGGTCCTTTGAGATAGAGCAATAAATTCAAGCTGCTCTGAACCAGAATCCGCAAGAATACTGTTTCCCTAGCAACATAGAACAATTAATTAAGAACATAAGACAAGCTACAGCAAGGAAAAGATTTCTAGTTTCCTTATTCACTACGCCAGCAATGTACTACTGGTAATAAACGGATACAGATGCAAGTAGTTGCAAAAAAGGTTCATTGATTTTTTTAATCAATAAAACCAGATAACAATTCGCAAGAAAACATAGAAAATAATCTACATAACATTGTATTGCCAAAAGAGAGACTGCAAAACCAACAGAAATAGCTGATGTTAAGATAACATGAATACTATTCTGTATCACCTTATGAATCCTTTCAATCTCTATGAAAAGCCTTAGCAACTCTTGCCAACAGTGTCCAGAGAATGTCATGAAATTACAATAGCATCTATAAAAAGATTTTTCTATAAAAAAAAATGTTCACATTTTTGTTCTAGATAAATCTAACAATCATTTACTCAAGAGGGGCATGTAAGTCACTTTACATACACTATGTAAACCCTTTCATAAACAATATATAAGTGACACCATCAAGAAATGCATCACATAAAGAGGACAAAAAAGTCCACAGGAGGGTGGTTGATAGCTCTTATTACTTGGTAGGCCAATAGTTAATGCACTAACATCCTCATGCAGTTGTAAATGTAATTTTATCAAGATGCAAATTAAAACCAATTTTCTTTTTTCACGTTTTGGTCTCGATAATCCCCTTTTGCAGTTGATATCCTTGTCTTGACAAATTCTTACAAGCTTAAAATAATACCTTAAATTTCTGTTCACATAAGCTTAAGAGCTTAAGAGGAATCTAGCTAAAATTGGTATCTCTAGAGAAATTTCGAAAATCATTGCATAGGATGAGATCATCACATACAATTGAATCCATTCCACCATGACAAATGGTGTATGAGAATCAGGATAACATTATTCTTGAACCTACTTCAATGGGACAGTAAACTTTCAATACTAAAATCCAAAGGAGAATTCTATAAAAGTTTGATGGGACCATTAAGCAACCAAAGAGTGTCCAAGTAATGCGAACAAATAAAAGCAGTCTTCTAATATCCTTGCTGGTGATGCCATTGATTAATCAATGAAAATTAATATTAGCAGTGGCCATGATCCAAATATTTAAGTCGAACAAAGATTGAAGAAAATCCAAGACACCATGTTTTAAATCCCTGACAACAGAATATAGTCAGTAATGAGAAAACTCTGATACAAATCAAAGCTTCTATATGTAAGACATTAGTCATAGACAAGTAAATGAAGTACATGGTAAGGCCCAAACATACCCGTTGCCACCTAGGATTATTTGCATTTCCATATGCCAAGTTAATTCTGTTAAAGGGGATTCCCGAAGGTGTATTCCAAGCAGGCAACAGCTTATCTGCAATATCTCTAGCCTTTTCAAGAAAGACTTCATCACCAGAGAGATCGTAAGCACTAAGAAGACCACCCAGAACTCTGAATATAACCAAAACAATAGACAGATGAGAAAAAATGGACTATAAAGCAAAATCTGGCGCAATCAGCCAAGTTACATCAACTATCAGGCGGGGGGAGAAAGCACTTCAATAAAAATAAGATTGAACCTTCTAATTCAACCTTATGGTTGTCTCGAAAACACTGACTTCGATGTTCTTGTTAAAATACAATGACTTTGCAATCCACCTGCAATATTTATTATATCATATGCTTTGAATGTAACCAACCGTTCAATACAGAAACTAGAAAAATGAAACAACAACACCAGCACATCAGCATTCACACATCCATACACAAATGAGTGATTATGAGATATCACCCAGAACCCATAAAATGAGAGAAATACTTTCTCCATTTTTGTTTTTCCAATTCAGCCCAAAGCAGAGAGAGAAAAAAGAATGTAAAAAGAAAGCAAGAATATATACTCATATTCACAGAAACACACACATACACAAATATTTGAAAGCACATATATAATCAGATCACATAACCAATTGTATTAAAAATAAAGTGCAACTCACTCTCTTGCTCTTTTGAATTGGGCATCAAGACCCATTATAAATAATGTATCAAGTGAATCTACTAAAGTTGCCCCTAGACCACCAAAACTGTCAATACCGATCCTTGTTTCCGGCTGTGAGAGGAATAGCAAACTAATTAGTTGTCCAATTCAGATTATATCAAGGAGGGAATGGAAAAGCCAAAATATGAATGACAGATAGCAAATATTTACATGGGGAAAAAAACTAGATTTAGAATTGAGCATGCACTGACACATTTTGTTACTATTTTTCATGTGCACTCTTGATATATCCCAGTTGCAGAGAGAATGTGCACTTATGACTGTGCCTTATAATGTAAAAGTTCATATATCCCTTGAGAACCAAAAGCTGAGTGAAATTCCTCGTCTGGCAGATATATCTCTTTTGCAAGCTTCAGCTGCTTAGCCAAAAGGATTGCCACCACCACCACCCCTCCTCACAAGTTAATATCGTAACTGGATACAGTTGTAACAAGAAATATGAAAGAGAATAACTTTTTACTCCCAAATCACGCTTATGGGCTTTACAGTCTAACAATCTTGCCAGATAAAGAGGTAACTACGCAAATGACATGAATGTATATTGGCAAAATCCAGCTTAGTGAAGTGCAATGCAAGGCTAGTTGGTCAACTTTTTCCCTAGCAATGAGTTACTAACTTCTCTGGTAAAAAATAAGATAACTCAAGTACCTTCATTCAAAAGGAGGGGAGAAACAAAACAAGTAATAGACACAAAACTCATCACATCTAAATAAATAAAATATTATGGAAAACCTTAAGTTCGTCCATGCCCCATGCATACTTTTCATAAGATGTCCATGCATGAAGCATAGCATCTTTTACTTTCTCTCTCCGTTGTATGCTAATAGGATCATCCTCAATAGAAATGCTCTTGGTGAATTTACTGATTTTTTCATCATTTTGGATACTCTCTGTCTCTTCTGAGCCTTTCATATGGGTCATGATATCTTGCAGCTGCAATTTCAAATAACCCAAACTAAGCCAACAATGCCACTAAAAGCCAATTTTTTTTTATAAAAAAGAAGTGCAGAAGCAACCCTTTAGTTAGATGATCATAATTTGCAGATCTTACTGTATTTTGCAAGCGGGTAACCTCTTCTTTTAATCTCAAAATATCCTCCTGACCGGGAAAAAAAAAAAAGGAAGCATCAATAAACTAGCTTAGAGAACTATAGACATTTCAAAATATAGGACAAATATACAAATCAAAGCTATTAAGAGATTCCAGAAGCAAGTTTGAAATAGTGAGACCAAAGCAAAGATAATCATTCAATAATAGTTAGTACCTGATGCTCCCTGTTGAGTGATTGGCGGTCATAGAAAAGCCATGTAAGAGAAATGCAAAAGAGAAGAACTATTGCGAGTCGTTTAGGTCTCTTTATGTAATAGCGAGGTTGAACATAACGCCATGTGGACGACGAAGAAGAATAAGACTTCTTCCCCATTCCAATTTCCAGCAATGAATGAAGATTTCTTCAATTAAACAAGTAACAACGAACCAACCAACAAACCCAGAAAGAAATTGTAACGGAACGGAAGAGAGAGAATATTAATAGTATATGCTAAGAAAAATGAAGAATGATATTATTAATTAACGGTGCAAAAGGGAAGAGCTAAGGGGTGTGTGTGTGTGAGTAAGGTCCTCAATTCCTCATCCTCAACATAAAGAAGGAATGCAGGCAATAAATGTCGGAGGAGTTTCCTCTGTTTCTGCGTTCCATGTTTTTGGGAGGACCAAAATCAAAATGGATGGTTCTTCTCTTCTTACTCTGCAACTCCGTCCGAGGTTAACAAATTACAAACCCCCCCCCCCCCCCTCCCCACAGACCTGCATATACGGAAATTAATTAAGGTCCACTTTGGGCCTTTTATGAAAATTAATAACAATAATCTCCCTTTTCCCACAAAAGTTTAAAAATAAGAATTAATGTATATCATTCATTCATTATCAATAACAAAACTGAAAATAAACAAAAAATAAAGTGATACTTTTTTATAATTATCATTCAAAAACATATCAACTTAAAAATAGAAGTTCCTTCAAAAAAAAGGTAGCAAATAAGCTAAACACTCCTAAATTTGCAATTTGAATAGGATCCATGGACTACAAGAGTAAGTTTAAAAGATTTGGTTCAAATTTTCATCCTTTAATTTATTGTAATCTAATGGAAGTCAAATGACTTTTTTAATGATCTAATATAGACTATTAGATTAAAATAAATTAAAAAATATAACTTTAGAGTGAGTCTTTTAAATTTACTCTTATAATTGATGGATAATTGCAATTACTAGTTAGTTACGTTTTTGTGTGATATGGTGTGTTTTTTTAAGTCTTTTTTCTACACTCCAAATATAAAACTTAGTTAAACATCGTGTCGAGGGTGTATAATTGGATAATATTGTATATCAGGTGCTCCGTTGAAATTAATTTATTCTAATATTTTGTGGTCCTCGATCAGGAGTATTCCCATCAGAAGTGGAAACTAATCTCTTATGGGGAATGAATGACACCTAACGGCAGGAAACCCCCTCCCAACGAAAATTTGCTCCATACGCAAGAGCTGAGATTCAAACATCAGCCACTTAATTAAGGGACACAAGTCCACCACCACTTGTGCCAACCTCCGTTCGTTTATTCTAATAGATCTTCAAATAATTTAATTATGTTTTATAAAAAAAATTATAATAGTTTTTTTTTGGTTTTTTAGGATATCTTCCACGTGTAATTGCGAAAACTAATCCCACGAGATATTAGACGACATTTAAATTATAATAGTTTGGTAATAGTTATAATTTTACCCTATATGACCTGATCAAATAGCGAGAATCATTTGATATGACCCATTAATATAATATATTTAATTGAGATGATGCATTGTGGTTAGGTAAGATGATTTTTGAATCATTGAGGGTAATACATAAGGAACCATATAAATATCCTGCTAAGTTTAAAATTTTCGTATTAGTAAGAAGTTGATGAATGTTTAAAGAAAGTTATAAGCTTAGAAGCATTGATACTTAAAAAACGGGTCATGCTCCCGTAAACTATATTTTATGGATATTTTGGATATCTTTGTTGTATTTTTTATTTTATTTTATTTTTTAAACTGATACACATGTGAATACTATAACAACTAGATAAATAATAATATTTTAATCAATATATAGTTGGTCTGAGTGTTAAGGGATTCGGACACCTTAAGCAAGTGATTATAGGTTCGAATCCTGACTCTTGTGTTTGGAGAAAACCTGATGGAGAGGAGAGAACCCACCTTGTGTGCCCAACAGGTTTTCTGACAGAGATTAGTCACTGCTAACGGTAGTGGATACTTCGTACCTATATCATGGTTACCAAATAATAATAATAATAATAATAATATTTTATTATATTTATATTGACTAATAATAACTTTTAAAATAAGAATTCTTTTTTTTAATTTAATTTTTTATTTTATATATATATTTTGTATTAAATTTATATGTTGTATTCATGAAATTATCCGGCAGATATCAAATCCCAATAAAAATTAGGGTAAATCCATAATTAAACAATTCTAAGAGGTTTCTGTATAAAAAAAATCTATGAATAAGTATTTGGAAAATCAGGGATCATTTAATGATAAGAAACACTTCATAGACATTTAAATAAAATTAGATATATAAGTGGATTCAAGCATGAACCATGCCTAAATTGACATAATAATCGTATTGGGTTTTCAAATCTTAGGTTTCCTAAACCGAAAATTTGAAATAAATTTCTCTTCACATTATATACAATTGAATATCATTTTGCTTTCAATAAATCCCTCAAAACAAAATTTACGAAAGCACCAATATTATTCTTTTCAATCTCAAAGAAATTTGATAAAGATTTCAATGAATGAGATGCACAATTAGTTTTTGTAACACTAAACCGGAGGATTTATATCACCTCTTCTTCTCGCGTCTAGTATACATATAGGTAAAGGTATTCTGTTTATGCTTGGACTGGATTTACTCTCTATCCGGTTCTGATCATTTATCTTGAGCATAGGGGTCTAGTTAGAGATAAGAAGTGGAAGAATGTGCGATGCATTTTTTGGCACAGTAGTATGATCTTTATGGTTGATAAAGAATGATGCTTCAGATTGGCTCATCTCTTCAACCCGGTAAAGGTTCGTATTGGTTTTGGGTAAAAAGTAGGTGAATTTCGTTGCCTATTTTCAGATTCCCGTGTTAATCATGTGAGCTATATTTCTTTTTGACTCAATTTTGGTCTCAGGGTTGGAGAACCCTTTGTAGAATAGATATCATGGCATGCATTTACAAATATTGTCAATGCAAAAGGTTAAGTTTTATTTTATTTGCATAAAAAAAAGTAAAGAATAAGGAATCACGCTGTGGTAAAGTGATTTTTTTTATTGTGTCGGTAGATTACTTTCATACAGACTTTGGAATGAATTAAATATTGCAAACACATTTGGTGAAAAGTAAAAATGTAACACTTTAATATGAATGGGTGGGGGAGGAAAAACAAAACCACGGGAAAAGAATGGTGGATTAAAAGCGCGTTTATTTTAGATTATTTGATTATAAAAATTATTTTTTATATTAAAAATCATTTTTAGTGATTTTAATTGTGTTTATTTAAGATTTTTTAGGAAATGATTTTTTTAAAAAAATCATTTTTATGCTTAAAATGAGAAGTTATTTCATTTAACTTCTCACTAAAATCTGATTTTTTAGAGAAGAGAGAAAATATATTTATTACTGATTATGAAAAAATGATTTTTATTTAATTTTTAAATTATTTTATATAAAAATTATTTTTTTATAATTTATAACAAACCGAGGGATTCAGAAATCAGAAGCGATTCTTCAAAGCGATTCTTCAAAGTGCCGGTCGTCCAGGTAGCTTCTTACTTCTTGAGCGACAGAAACATTGATATTTGATACAAGTAAGCCAACGGAATGTGATTAAAGCGTCAAGCGGGTAGCAGCGCCTGATTTTAAAAGCCGCAAATACTACATGAATTGGGTGGAGGCCACCGGTGGTCCACAGCCTTATATTCTCCCTTTCATAAATTAATTCCACTTTTTAAGTTGCACCATCTATTAATTGGGTCACAAGGCATGTCAATGAGTGCTCTTCAAATTGAGAAATAGTAACAAATATTCCCACAGTTTCATTATATATATCATATTTATAAAAAAAATTATCTCAAAATATATGTCATTTTTTATTTTTAATGTAATATTAAATGATTTTTATTAATTTTATTCTTAAATATTTCACTTTATATTTATGACAATAGTTAATATACCAACGATTAATATGATTAATTTGATAAAATTATCACTTTTTTTTTACATTTATTGTTTTTTCTTAAACAATATGATAAATAATGTGATTTAACCAAATATGACATATATATTAGAAAGGAGGAAGTAACTTTTATTAAAAATATCACATTCAATCTATTAAAAAGTGGTGTGTAATTGATTAATTTCGTAATAAACTTTTTAATGAATTTTTTAACGAATAGCATAATAACAAAGACCCATGTAACCATATAATGCAAACGAATTAAACAGTATGAACTAGAGGTATCATCATTGCCCCGGACAAGTTATTCATCAATATAATCTTATTTTGAAATTATTTAACAAGCTAGTTCAGTTTGTGACAACGTGTCATTTTTTAATATTTTCTGAAAAATGATACTTTGATTATGACTACTAAAAATGCTACCCCAAGTACTGTTTTTGTCACATTATGCCACGTGGCACAATTTGGTTGGCGGGAGGCATTTTTATCAATAAAAAAAAGAAAGGAAGGGGGGCATGCGCTGTCCAAGGCATCACATGGCGCGCCATCGACAAAGGCGTGGTGTATGTCCCCCACTATCCCACCCTATAAATTCTCACTAACATAATAATTATAATAACAATCATAACAGTAACAATATAATAAAAAAATTAATAATAATAATAATAGAAAATAGAAACCAAAATAATAATAATATCACTAATAACAATCACATACCACATCAATAACAATATAATAGAAACAAAAATAATAATAACAATAAGTAATAAAAACGAAAATAATAATAATATCACTAATAACAATCATAACAGTAAAAATATAATAAACAAATAATAATAAAAACGAAAATTGTATAATAAATATCAAAGAGATATTAAAAACAATGATAATATTTCTAAATAGAAAAAACATAATAATGAATGATATTATTTTTACCTTAATAGTATAGTAGAGAGAAGTGGTAGAGAAAAATATTAGAGAGAAATAGTAGAAAGAAATTTAGTATATAAGAGTAAGTAGTCTATCTATGGAACGGGGAGGGTAGGGGGTTTAGAGCCTGTTTGGATAAACGGCTTAATTAAGCGCTTATAGGATAAACACTTATGTATAAGCTATTTCTATAATCAACGAGAAAATATAGTCAAACTGTTTTCATATAAGTTATAAGCTGTTTTTATAAGCGATCCTGGAGAGCTTATCAAAATAAGTTGAAAACAGCTTATGAACATGGCATAAGCTGATTGAATAAGCTCTCCCAAACTCTATGACAAGCGCTTATGCCAGTAGATAAGCCCAAATAAGCTGTTTATAAGTCAATTCAAACAGGCCCTTAATAGGGTGAGTGTGAGAATTTATAGGGTGGGATAGTGGGAGACATGCGCTGCCCGAGACGTCACATGGCGTGCTCTGGGCAAAGGAGCTACTCGTGGAGCCTTGGGAAGCGCATGTCCCCACTCCTTTTTTTGTTTTGAAAAAAATGCCTCCAGCCAACCAGATTGTGCCACTTGGCACAATGTGGCAAGAACATTACTCCAAGTAGTGTTTTTTGTGGTACTAGTCAAAGTAGTGTTTTTCAGAAAATATTAAAAAGTGACACGTTGACACAGACTAAGTTAGTTTGGTAAATAGTTTCAAAACAATGTTATATTGATAAATAGTTTCTAAAATAAAGTCACTTTGGTCAAAAAGCCGTTCAAGACTACAATGAGGCTTGGCCCAATCAAGCGCATTCAAATTTCAAAGTATATATTACTATGTTGTGCCACCATCGTGGGACGTTGATATCTCCTCCTCGTCTTCTCCTGACCTCCATCGCGTAAGGGAAGGACGAATATAGCTGACCAACTACAAACATAAACCAAAGGGGGCGAAGTTAAGAGATGACGAAGAATAGACCACACTGGTGGCGCAGTTGCCGGTGATGGTGGCTGTGAGACAATAAGGAGGACAACAACACGAGATAGTGGTACACGTCTAGATAACAATGACATTCGTGAGGTGAAACTTGTGATTTGTGAATCTGGTGCGCAATTATAGGTTGGGTGAGAGCGCGATGGAGACGACAAAATATTTTTTTTAATTTTTATATTAAATAAAATGATATATTAATTAAATAAATTAATATTAATTTAAAAAATATCACTTGGCCATCGTGCCATGCCATGTGGCAAACTGTTAGTCATATGGGACGATTCTGACATAGATATGACGAAGCGATTGCAGAAGGGTTAATTGACGTTGCAACATTAGAAAATTTAGAGAACCAAAAGTTTAAAAAGAAAAAACGAGGGACGAACATCATATATGGGCTATAATGGGGACACTGAAATTACAACTAAGCCTTCACCGTCGTCGACAACTTCTCCGACCACCGCCAACAACTTCTTCGACCACTGTCGATGACCACCACCGACAACCTCTCTAACATCACTACATGCCACCTTCAACGATCTCTCTAACCATCGTTGACAACCTATTTGGTCGCTAATCTCCACCATCAATGCCAATGACCATCTTTGACGGCCGACTTCTGCCACCACCCAATCTCGACCGCCACTGCTTGGCAGCAACTTCCACCCTCATCCCGATCGCCGTGTCTCGGTCGTCACCATCGGTGACCTTCTTCTACATCCATCACCACCAAATTATTATTAAAAAATGTTTTTATTTTTTCAAAAAATTGGAGAAAAAAAGTTGTACTTTATCAACAACTTGATGTAATTAAAAAAGTATTTTTGTAAAGTTAGACTTCTTTTACAAATTAACAATAATAATTAATATCATTTCATTCCAATGTAGCATTAGTTGCAATCCTCCGATACCTATGCCAAATACTTTGTGTAGGTAATCAATTATCTTAACTCCAGAATACTTCGTACATGACAACTTTAGCACTAGATGTCACAACATTAGCCGGATGAAGGTTATTTTTTGTGATTGCTTACTTCTATTTGAATTAGAGTGAAGATCCAAATTTAGTCTCTGAAAAAAAAATTAATTATTTAATTTCTCAAATTTATAAACGCATGACACTTTAGTCTCTCAGTCCAGTTCCAACGTCCGTTTACTTGTCTACGTGTCCCATATTAATCATCTTACCTGACTCGTTAGTGACGCCCCTATGTGGCCTATGACGAATATCCTTTATAGAAAAGAAATAAAAAGTGAAAAATGTGTACAATTTTAAAACCCAAATACCTTAAAATTATGCACTTTTTTTCACTTTCCATTGATTTTTCACAGCGAAAATTTGTCATAGGCCACACAAAACCACTAACAGGCAATTGGGATGGTTAACGAGACATGTAGGCAAGTAAACGAACGTTGGAACTAGACTGAAAGACTAAAGTGTCCGGTGTTTATAAATTTGAGGAACTAAATAATCAATTTATTTTTCTAGGGACTAAAAGTGGATCCGTGAAATTTTTCAAGACCAATTTGGGTGTATATTCTTTGAATTATGTGCCCCCGTGCAATATAATAATTATTTTTTTTATAACAAAATATTAATAAATAATATCGAAAATCAGAAATGCTAATTAGTGAGAATCTCTCTCTCCTCAAAAAAAAAAAAAAAAAAGAAAGAATCTCTCTCTCTCTCTTACCAAGGCCGTAGAAATTAACTTATATAAATTTTGACATTTGAAAACGTTCATCCATCTGTAGTTCTTATTCTCTCTTCTGATTTATTAATGATTTGTTAAACGAATTAATCATATAAGCACAAAAAAAAAAAAAAAAAAAACGCATTCTTATATGAATGAGAACAATCAAGAGGGCTGGGTGAGTGCATCTATTTACACAAAAAAGTTTTTTTGTGTCTTCTTTAATATCCCATAATTTTGGGATAAAAGATGTTATGTTCATTTAGAATACGTCACATTAACTAAATAGATCATGTCAGTATAATATATGATTAAATTTTTACCATCTAATTAGGTTATCTAAAAAGGATAAAAGTTATATTGGAATACCAAATAATTCACCCTTTTTATCACTTAAAGAAACACTTTATATAAATATTGTATATTGATATAAATGTGTGGATCGATGATTTGATAAAAAAATAAAATATCAGTTGATGAAAGAAAATCGGTGGATAGATATTAAAATATATTACTACATAATATATATATATATATATATATATATATATATATATATATATATATATATATATATATATATATATATCAAGCCTTTGGTCCGGTCGTTGTAAGGCCTGTTGTTAGACACTTTAGGGGTCGATTCGGTTTGCTCCTCGATTCGATTTCTGGTGGTGTTAAAATAATACCTGGCCATCGGAAGCCACGTCCCGCAAACAGTGATTAGTTATTCGTTTAACATGTTGGGATACACTGGAATGTATATTTATAGCGAGCGACTCAAATGACAGGAGTGTGTTATTGTGAAAGTTAGAGGAGCAAATCTGGACCTTTGGATCATACATGAATGATCAAGATTAGAATATAAAGTCATGTAACTTTTTTAAATGATCACATGACCACCAACCATATATATATATATATATATATATCGTGGATATCATTTGAATATTTAATAGATATTCAAATAATGGAGTAGATATATTCAAAACAATTAGTTTTTTTTTGTTTTGTTTCTCATAATATCCTGACATGTTAGAGCGACTCAAGTTCAACACTATTTTTTTGGTGCAAAATTCTTGTTGAATTCGAATAATGTGATTAACGCGGCCTCACATGCATGCATGCCACGGTTTGTTTGACAGTTTAGAATCTAGATAGATGTTTCCGGGAAGCAGCCTACGCAAGCTCTCACGTGTTTAAATCCCAACGTATCCCTCACCCTTTATATTTAGAGAATTTTTATGATGCCTTGACAAATTTAATTGCATTGGTGCAGTTGGATAATTGATCAATAGTTGAAGATATATCATTTAATGTAATCATATCATACTTTGACCAATTAGTAGAGAAAGTTTCATTTTTTTGCAGTTTAGTCCTTAGGTAGGTAAATTCTTTTTTCACTTTTAAATTATTAATAATGATTATTTAAAAATTTAAAAATATGTTTAACTTTTTTCATTTTGGGTTTTATTGTTTAATTTATTTTACCAACCCTAATTACCCTTTCTATAGTGTTCTAGGGAGAAAGGAGATAAGATTATAGGTTTTCTAAATCTGATGGTTAAAAAATTTCAAATTAAATCATATATTTTCTAATTTAATAATGGTTATTTAAATTTGGTGTTTTCTCTTGTACCTCAATAATTTTGGGGTAAAAGTTACCGTGTACAATCAGAATACGTCACCTCAATTAAATGGGTAATGTTAATGGGTCAAGTGAAATAATTCCCATCATTTGGTTGGGTCACCTAAACAGGGTAAAGTTACATTTAGGGTACCAGAGAATTCACCTTTAAATTTATCGGGGGTAAAAAAATATTTTACTGTTAAGAATTAAATTGCAATATGTCTTAAGTTTTACTACTAAAAAAATAAATTTAATGACAATAATACATTAAATGGAGGGGAGAAACTAATTATGACACAAATAACATCTAGTTCAACTGCACCAATGCAGTCAGATTTATCATGGCACCGTAGCAAGACCCTTATATTTATATATATAATTCCCCGATCGAGCTCCCATCCCAGGCTCCCAGCCATGGAAAGAAAGAAATACCCGAAAAACAAAATAAAAAAGGAAAAAGACTTTAGCGCATGATCATACTCACTCTAATTTTCACTTTCTTACTTTCATTTTGTACGTAATTTAATTTGTTTATCTCCCTCAACCTCAACCATGGAAAATTTTGGAGAAGAGTATAGGCATTACTGGGAGACCAACATGTTCCTCCAGACCGAAGAGATTGACAGGTAGTTAATTAATTCATTACAGTGCATAAATAGAATTAATCAACCATCCTCCATGGTCTTCTTCTTCTTCTTCTATATCTATATATAAATATAAATATAAACTGCTTTAAGACTTCAATCAGTTATAAATAATTCTATATATTTAATATAAGGGATATATGGAGAGAGTAATATTTTGATTGGCACGTGATTTTTAATAATTGATGATGATGGCATGAAGCTGGGGATTGGATGAGGCCTTATCCGGGTACTACGATTCCAGCTCCCCCGACGGTGCTGCTTCATCGGCGGCATCAAAGACCATTGTCTCCGAGAGGAATAGGAGAAAGAAGCTCAACGAAAGTCTTTTTGCACTTAGAGCGGTGGTCCCCAATATTAGCAAGGTATCCGCTCTGACTGATTATAGAATATTAGGCTCTTTTGAAAGTGAATTCTTCCACACCTCAAGGATAATTTTATCTTCTGGAGGTGGCCTAATCAAATGACAAGAATCATTTGACTTGACTCACTAACATAACTCATTTAATTGAGGTGACGCATTCTAATTTGACAGGTAACTTTTACCCTAAAATTATTATGGGTATCGAAGAAGGCACCCTTTTAAAATAGCAAAAGTATAAAATGAAAAAATAAAAATGTATCTCTTGATTAATTAAAGTGGATTAGGTGAATATAATTAACTATTATAGTATATTAGTATTATTGCTCTCTTTTTTTGCTTTTTCAAAAAAAGGGTTTAAACTAGGGGGTTCGCCGATCGTTTGGGTTCGGTTTTGAGCATTAAAATCATCTGATCCAAAGAGTAAAACATCATGCGGTTTGGATCAGTTCAGTTAAATAAAAATAAACATGATCAATTAAATGTGGTTTGCCGTCTGTCCACTCTTTTAATTTATTTCATACTAATACAGCACAAAGCCACAAATCAAGCAAATAATGCGTCTTTTGTTGAAGGCAATAATCATATTATTTAGACAAATATTTGTACATACAAACACGTTTTATGTCAAGCAATAAGTATTTTGAAAAAACTGAATTCTATATATTTGATTCTTGAAAATGAAAAGTTACTAAGTTAAGCCTAAAGAGTAAAGATGGTCCAAAAAGAAAGTTTGAGACTACAGTGAGTGACCAGTGATGTGTTGTGTGCGTGGGTAGTAAAACGTAACGTTATATTACATGAATCAGTTCGGTTCGGTTTCAGGAAAGCAAACCGCAAACCGAACCGAACCAATCGGTTCTTATCAAATGTCATTCCAAAAAATCCAAATCGAGTCGATTTTTGTCGATTTTCGATTAATTTGGATCTATTTATGATTTCATAACGGTTCGGTTTGGATCTGAACACCCTAATGTAAACTTGCAGTAGTTGCTGGCAACGTATAAAGTCCATTTATTATTTTATTTGTTAATGATCACTGCGGTGGTTGGGTTGGCATGACATATATATTACACAGATGGATAAGGCTTCTATCGTTAAGGATGCTATTGAGTACATCCAGCACTTGCAAGAGCAAGAGAAGAGTATCCAAGCTGAGATAATGGAGCTTGAATCTGAGACGCTGAAAAATCCAAGCTATGACTTTGAGCATGAGCTGCCCGTTTTGCTGAGGTCCAAGAAGAAGAGAACAGAGCAGCTATTTGATTTTGTCACTTCAAGAAATTCCCCAATTGAAGTCATTGAGCTATAACCCTCTCTATCTCTGTCGCGGTCTGTCTCCTCTCTCTCTCTCTTGTATTATCAGTTGTTGGGGTATTTAATATTATAATTATTGATTACTTCATGTGAACATTAACTAATCAATTATACGGATTTTAATGTGGCAGCTCAGGGTTACATACATGGGAGAGAAGAGGTTTGTGGTGAGCTTGACATGCAGTCAAAGGATAGACACAATGGTAAAACTGGGTGAGGTGTTCCAATCTTTAAAGCTCAAGATCATCACGGCCAATATCACTTCTTTTTCAGGCACACTTTTGAAGACGGCCATTATTGAGGTCATTATTTTAAAAGTTATTCATATCATATTATTTCAGTCTTTATTATAAATAAAACTTTAATGAAACACACATATTAAGAAAGTTGGTTAATCTTATTTAATGTTGTTAAAAAATTAAGGGTACTACCTAAATTAACCTTCATAGAAAACTTCAATTTTTATTAAATGCATCCCACATTGAGTTATTGAAAAACAAAATTGGTATTAAATGAAGGGTATTTTAGGAACAATGTCATTAAATAGGATGAAAGTAGTTGAAATTTGCTTATATATTAGACCAAAAAATTTAGGACTTTTTTGCTTATAATAAGGATCGGAAGGAGTAATTTTTTATTGATTGATCATGTTTACATAAGAATATATAGTAATTAAATTCTAAAATTATTATTAGAACTATTTTTTAACCATTCATTTGATGGTCCGTATAATTTTTGTAAGTAAGGAGGCGGTTTATACAATTAAATTATCCTAAACCTATTATTTAAGATATTTAATATTTTTTTATAAGAATTTAATTGTTATGTAACTGTTACTGTAAAAGAAATTTACACTGTCAACTAATCATAAATCATTATGTCATTAAAATTGTTTGACTCTTATTCTAACTATCTTAAAAGTCATGTATATTTATAATTGATTGACCATATAAAAAACTTTACACAACGGTACGTACACTAATTAAACACTTTTTATAACGTGTTAACACAAATTTGGTTTTTTTTTTTTAAGGCAACACATATTTTTTTATTTAATGTGTTAATGCATGATTACATTATAGTGAAAAAAAATTTACAATAACAATTAATCAAATTTTAACGATATAATTCATCCTTATCTCAACTTAATTATGAAGATAATTTTTGAGACTTTGTCCTTGTATTGAGGAAATACGTGAGACCCAACAAAGTAAAACTTTAAAGTTGCGTTTGATTGGAGGGGGAGAGGGATTTATTCGCTGTTTGGTTCAGGAATCTGGAAGGGATGAAATAGAAAATAATGAAGTCAAAATCCCCCATCTCATTTTTGTATCCTTCCAAAGCCCAAAGGTAGGAGTTTTGAAGGGGAGAAAAAATAGTCAAAGAAATTATAAACTATCCTTCTTCTTCCATGACAAACCAAATAAGGGGATTGGAAAAAATATGTTACTTTAAATTCCTCTCTCCTTTAAATTAAGGACGTTGTTATGGTATTATTGGAAAGTAAAGGGTTTGGGTATCCTATGTCCAATCAGAATGCACAAACTCAATTAATTGCATTATATCAATGTCACATGAGTTAGTTCTCACCATCTGATTGGGTCACATAGATAAGGATATGATATCCAAGGATCTTCCTTAAATTAAAGTAAATGGTGTGTAAAGTTTTTGCACGTATATGTCATTGGAAACGTGTTTCTCATTCCGAATAGAATACGATTCTGACTTCCACTGTAGTGGACAAGGTAGTCCTAGAGTGTTCTCACTTTCCCATATGCTAAAACGAATTGTTGTAATTTAGCTCCTCGTGTGTCTAGTTTGCTCATTGCTCAATTTTCCACTCCTCAAAATTACTAATTAACCTATGCATTTTGTGTTTTTAGGCGGATGAAGAAGAGAAAGATATTTTGCAGATAAAAATCCAGAATGCTATTGCGAGTCTTAATGATCCTCAAAGCCCAATGACCATATGATGAAGAAAAGAGAATAGGGGTTATCAGTTTTCGTGTCACTAATCTGCGGATAGAAGAAAACAAGGTTCAGGCACCGTGTGGCTTCGCGGTTCTAGGAATTTCTCCTGTATCAATTACTGTTGTTTCTCTGTCCCACTTTCATATGTCGGGATCGTTTCACCCTTCAGACGTCATAAACGTTTTTATTTTTTTAATCATATGAGGGCATTGTAAACGTTATTTTCCGTATATTATGACTTGAACTAGTATGAAATTGCATTTCATATTTTCATCTATCAAAAAAATTGCTTGGAAACAATTAACATATCAAATATTAAACATTTAAGTTTTTGTCAAATATAAAGAAAATTTTAATAAATATTAAATATTAACAAGATTGAGTTAAAAAATTATCAATAATAAAATAAAATAACACAAAGATTTAAAAGCATATCATGATTAACATGTTAAAATAAATTATAGTAATTATTTTTAGATTTTAATTGTTATACACTGTCAGTGTAAAGTTTTTTACACTGTTAACCAATCAGAAATCATGGTATGAGTGACTTTTAATTTAATTAGGATAAAAGTCAATCATTTTAACCGATGTGGCAAGTTATAATTGATTGACAATATAAAAAAAAAAATTTTACACAGTCCATATCAATTAAATATTTTGTTTTAAAATTTTTTTCTTTTTATTTTCCCATCTTACCTGTATGAAATTATGTATATAGACACTTATATTATAAGTTCTTAAAATATTGTGCTGATAAATACAATAAAATTGAGTTATATAATTAATGTCATTTTTTTAATTAAATTTATATAATTAAAATTATGGTTTAATTTGTATATATGATTAGTGTAAAGATTTTTTACACTGTCAACCGATCATATATTGACATATCAGCTAAAATATTTGACTCTTATGCTTTTTTTTTTTACTGAAGTTTGACTCTTATTCTAAATACCTAAAAATTCACATATATCATGATTTCTGATTGGTTGGCAGTATAAAAAACTTTACACTGACAATGTATAGTTATTACACCCTTAAAATTAATTGTAAAATTATTTTATTTATTTTATCAAAAACTTAAACTATAAATATAAACTAGTTATATACCCGTGCATACGCACGGGTTCGGCGGTGTTGATTGTGATAATTATTTGTAGTATGACATATTAATATTAGACTGGGAGAAACACATTCGTTAAAATTGTTGTTTCCTAATAAATAAGACATGGAATAATGATAGTAAGTATAAAATGTTTTAGCAACTAAAGTAACTACTTAAGCAATTATATTGTTCAGCTACGGGTATTCATGTATAATTCAAATGGAAAATCTCTCCCTTCTGGTTAATGATCACCTTTGTAGTCATCAGACGGGTGAACATTTCTTCAATGTGATAGTCACCAGATGGGTGATCATTTCTTCACTGATAGTCATCAAACAGACAGGTGAACATTTAAAAGGTATTTCACTGATAGTCATCAGACGAGTGAAGGTTCTTCGATGATAATCATCAGACGGGTGAAGGTTCTTCACTGATAGTCATCAGACGAGTGAACATTTAAAAGGTCCTTCACTGATAGTCATCAGAAGGGTGATCATTTAAAAGGTTCTTCACTGATAGTCGTCAGACTGATGAATATTTAAGAGGTTCTTCACTGATAGTCATCAGGCGGATGAACATTTAAAAGGTCCTTCACTGATAGTCATCAGAAGAGTGATCATTTAAAAGGTCCTTCACTGATAGTCATCAGACGAATGATCATTTAAAAGGTGTTTCACCGATAGTCATCAGACGGGTGAAGGTTCTTCACTGATAGTTATCAGACGGATGAACATTTAAAAGGTGCTTCACTGATAGTCATCAGACGGGTGAAGGTTCTTCACTGATAGTCATCAGACGAGTGATCATTTAAAAAGTCTTTCACTGATAGTCATCACACGAGTAATCATTTAAAAGGTCCTTCACTGATAGTCATCAGATGAGTGATTATTTAAAAGGTCCTTCACTGATAGTCATCAGACGGATGATCATTTAAAAGGTCCTTCACTGATAGTCATCAGACGAGTGATCATTTAAAAGGTCCTTCACTGATAGTCACCAGACGAATGATCATTTAAAAGGTCCTTCACTGATAGTCATCAGACGAGTGATCATTTAAAAGGTCCTTCACTGATAGTCATCAGACGAGTGATCATTTAAAAGGTCATTCAGTGATAGTCATCAGACGGGTGAACATTTCTTCACTAATAGTCATCAGACGGGTGAAGATCTTCAGCTTCAGACGGGTGACACCTCTCGGGTAGATGATCACATTGGTAGTCATCAGAATAAATTTGCCGTGTTTGACTTCCTAAACGTGTTTGACTATTAAGAACTTTAGTTGAAAAAAGGAAAGGAAAGGAAAGGGGTAGCCAAAAATTTCAGAAAAAAGTACTTTGAAGAAACAATAAATGTTTCTGCAATGTTTGGTATCTGTCAAAACACGGTCAATCCTATTCAATTGTAGACTTGTAGTGCAACTCACTTTTTTTAAATGAAAAATGCCCTAAAAACAATTTTATTTTACAAAAAAAAAATAAATAATAACCCCAAAAAAGCAAGGAGCCGATAGGTATCTTTAAACAGTGATTTTGGATCCCCCTTATTCTCGTCTGCTGGTCACTCGTCTACTGGTCACCCTTCTGCTAGCCACTCGTCAGCTAGTCACTTGTCTGCTGAGACTCGTCTGATAGTCACTCGTCTGATGTTTCACTTGTTTGCTGGTCATTCGTCTGATGTTTCACTCGTCTGCTGTTCACCTGTCTACTGTTTCACTTGTTTGCCGAGACTCGTCTTTCCTACGTGTTTCTTCCCATTCTGTTACAACTATTTGTTGATGACATGGCTTAACCTCTATTAGTATCATTACAGCTGTCTTCTTCATTGCATTTTCTTGTATTTGATGAATTTACTATAAGAAAACCGGTATTGGATTAGCTGAGTGCTTATTATTCAATAAATGAGAGATCGGTCACTTGTCTACTTAGATTCGTCTTCAGGTCACTTGTCTGCTAAGACTCGTCTGCTGATCACTTGTCTGTTTAGACTCGTCTTGTGTTCACTTGTCTGCTGTTTCACTCGTCTGGCGAGACTCGTCTGATGTTTCACTCGTCTGCCGAGACTCGTCTTTCTCATGTGTTTCTTCCTATTCTGTTATAACTATTTGTTGATGATATGGCTCAATCTCTATTAGTATCATTACAACTGTCTTCTTCATTACATTTTTCTTGTATTTGATGAATTTACTCGCCTTTTGAGACTCGTTTGCTGGTCACTTGTCTACTAAAACTCGTCTGTTGTTTCACTCATCTGCTGTTCACTTGTCCGTTATTTCACTCGTCTGCTGAGACTCGTCTTTCCCACGTGTTTCCCCCTTATTCAATGTATAGATAGATATATTGTTTGTGTCCCCCTTGAATGTCCAGTTTCTTCACCCTTGTATATAGGGTTAAATAGTTTTGAGGGCATCGTTTAATATATTGAATGACTTAATAGACATAATGAATTGTAATACTTTTTTTGTTATAGCTCATTAAATCTCATCTGGTTGTGAATCTGACTAACGCAACATTATAAGGTATTTCTTGGCTTATTACAGGTTTCTAACAGTTGAATACAAAAAATTGCAATATTATGTAGAGAAGACTTTTGATGCTTGGAGTTGGGAATCCCCACTGAAGTGTATTTCGCTTGTAGACCAATCCAATGCCAAAAATATACAATCATGTTCAACCATAAACATCATGGGATTCAATTTACTTAGTGCTCTACTAAAGTTCATATCACAAGCACCTGCAGCGATTTTTTCTCTTTTCTTTACTTTTTGGAAAAAAGTTATTTCTTCAGCCAAGCTATGGGGATTTTGCATGCCATTCTCGATGTAACCTGCTTTGCATTCAATTTTAGATGTAACTAAATACTAATAACTCTTACAAATAAGAGTTATTACTATCTTTTTAATAGAATCATTGTCCTTGTTTTGAGTAATTTAGGAAAATAAAGTTTAGCTTTGATTGGATGAAATAATAATTGAGAGAATTGTCCAAATGCTGAAAAAGTTGTTAATTTTGTAATTTGATAACTAAAAAGATGTTTGAAGTGTTGAGCAGGAAATCAGGTATTTGAGCTGAAAAGAGCTGCTCTGGAATTGCTATGGAATGCTGCAGCGTCTGGGAAGAGAATCACTATAAGACTAAAGAATTGCTAGCTCAGCACACCTTCACTACAGGACAAAGAACCTACAGCGCTATCCCAAACGAGGAAAGAGAAATGCAGACCTCAGCTGGATGTACTTGGGAATTGGGCCAATGATTATTTTATTATTGTTGAATTTTGTAAAAGCCCAAAAGTGCATGAGGGAGAAAGTAGAAAACCCTATTTGGGGAGCATTACTACAAATAGTGAGAGGTCAGCCTCCTTTTAGGGCAGCTGGGTATAAAGGACAGCAGCAATCACTATTCTTCTGGGGTCTTCTCTGTAAGTAATTTACGTTATGCTTGGTCTTTCTTTTATTATGTTTATTTTTGTCTTTAAGCTCATTATGAGCTAATTTTCCTTAGTTAGGATTCTATGAATTTGTAATTGATACTTAAGGGTGATTTATGCAATAGATGTTATTCATTTTCCTCTTCTCTGCGTGAATGCTTATTTTAATTTGGATTGATCAACTAAGCTAAGGTACTAGCTAGCTAAGTTTGGAAAAACTTAGTTAGTGGACTTGTTTAGAGGATAAAGATAAAATAATTAATTGGAAAATTAATTATGTTGAATGAGCTATGAATAGCCTTCAAGTCTTTAAGTAGCTGGACGTATTTATTTGTCAACTGAGGAAAATTAATTTGAACTCAGGAATAAGAAGCTTTTAATGAACTCAGTTTTACTGTTGGAAAGCAAATTTTAATTCCTAGACTAAATGCTGTAGCATCCTGAAGCACAAGTTACCCTGAAGTTAAAATTACAAAGGATTAGAATCCTAGCTGTTTCTATCTCTATTTTAAAACACTTATCTGTTGCTTTTATTAATTCCTTGCATTTATTTCTTACTATTCTGATACCCAATCACTCCATTGACTTACATGCCTACAATTACTCTTTATTTTATTAAGCTAAGGAGAAAAAGTTAAGCTAGAATTTGTATTCAAATCATTTAAATCCTCGTGAGTACGATCTTTATTCACACTATATTACTTGTTTGACTTTGTACAATAGCACATATCATTTTAAAAGACAACAACTAAGCCATGGCAGATTGGCAGACCTCGGATGTTGGTCTGCCATAATACAGCTATAAAATTCTGTCAGTAAATATTCTGAATGTGGTTCAATTTTTACCTAAATTAGTTTTTGAGCCTGATTGCATATCTGAGCAAGCGAAACACATAAAGCAGTTTCCATCAAAGGTGGATTCTGGGAGGATATGAAGTTATGAACTCGAGCCACTTAAACCGGACATTGTCATGATAGCAACTTGATCAAACTCAAAATTTAAGTAGGAATTAGGACAAGTTACATGTTATACAATCAAACACTTTATCCTATCAGGCTCAGGCCTTCTCTTTCTCCTACCATCATAAATGCACAAAAGGGCACCTCAGAGACTACAACTTGGATAGAGTATCAAGAACAGGGCACGTGCACAATAGGAAATGCGGGCATTAGGCACTTCCAAGTTCTAAGAAAGAGGATCAAAGGAATGCTTGTATTTCCACGAAGAAACCGGTTCCAAACAAGAACTTATTTCTGAATATGTTAAGAGAAAAGAAAATAATGAGTTCTATTACAAAACCATTGACAAACCAACATGGTGTACCAAAAGAACAAAAAAATGAGATCAAGCACGACCCATTCGTTTAGGCTTCTTCACAAACCGAATCTGGTTGAGCCGTCTTCTCTTCCTAGCCATTTTCTCAGGCAACGTTTCCCTCTTCTTCATCTTCTCCCCCTTGACAACCTTGGCCTTCCTCAAGTACCTAGGATCAACAACATACTCTTTGGCCGTGACAGACACTCCTCTACTCCGGGCTTCATTAAAGAGAGCATTAGCCTTATCAATGCGATTATGGGCACCCAATTTCCCCATCAACAAGTCATAAGTCTTAACCTCAGGTTCACAACTATCTGCCTTCATCTTGGCAAAGACACTCAAAGCATGATCAATCCTCTCAATGCCACACAAAATCTTAAGGAACTGATAATAAGCCTTCTTATTAAGCGCTTGACCGTACCCAGCAGATTTCATTATATCTATCATCTCATCTCCTTCTTCCAACCTTGCAGCCTGATACAAACTCCTAATCAACACAAGAAATGTGGTTTCATTGGGATAACATCCCCACTCTCCCATCTTATGGAACTACCTCAATGCATCCTCAGTGTTCCTAATCTTACACAAATTAGTAATCAACACATTGAATGTCTCCACATTCCTTGGAACTCCATGATAGTCCATGTCTACAAGCACCTTTTCGGCCTCCAAATGAAGGCGAAACAAATCCTTTTCACGACAAAGCTTGCACACACAATCAGGCATGGCGTTATAAGCTTTAACACCAAGCTGAAACCCTCCATGATACATCTCACCAGCCAGCCTTCGAGCTACTTCGAGCTTCCCATCAAAGCACTAACCTTTGATCAACAAATCGCAAGTAGGCTCGTCTGGGAAGAACTCCTTCGCCAAATCCTTCACCATTTTCTCGGCATAACTAGCGAACCCTGTCTCGCATAGCTTCTCAACGATAACCTTCATCGAATCGCGATCAGGCTTCAAGGCGTAATCCCTTTCCATTCTCTCGAAGAATTGAACCGCACAAGTGGGTCGACCCGCTCGGTTGTGGGTGGCATTGAAATCCTTGCGGCGACTGAAGTAGTTGACGAAGTAGGAGAAGATTTCGTCGGAGTAGTTGAATTTGGGATTCGAAAGAAGCCATTGGTGGAACCCTAAAACAGTGCGTCCAGCTTCAGGGGAGAGATTTAGGGTTTGGAGGATTAAATCGGGGGTTGGGGTGATGTGGGAGAAGCTGAGGTGGAGACGCGGCGAGACGGAGATAGGGTCGGAGTCTGGGTCTTTGACAAGGTCCGAAGAGAGGGAGCGGGCAATCCGATCCGGGTCTTCTGTTCGGGTTTGGGTTGAGGGGGAGGGTTCTAATGAGAAATGTCTGGTTGTGAAGATTGAAGGTGAAATGAAAAGGTTCGGAGAAGAAGGAAGTTGGAAAAGTAAAGGAGGAGGTGGTGGAGTTGGGTGAATGGAAGAAGAAGAAGAGATGAATGAGAAGGAAGTAGAACGGAATGATCAAAGTAAGAGCCTCCGAAGTTGCAGAGACGTTAATGGCGGCATCTTTAGGGTTTCCAAGGATGCTCAGACTCTGAACAAGAAGAAGACGAACAACCCTACAACCTAAACGTGGCAAGGGCTACAAAGGCCGGCCAAGTTTGATTGGGCTTAGCCCAATTGAATTTTCAACTTTACGATTTTGTTGGGCTTATTAAATTAGTATCTAATTAGCAGGTTTATTAAAAAAAAAAGAGCCCCAGTGGCCACATAAATCTAATTAGAGTTGCAGTGCAGAATATAGACTATTTTGATTGTTGAATCCCCTTTCTCATCTCGGCTTTTGACAAGAAAATCGAAGCTTTCCTTTGGTAAAGAACTAGTGTAGGGTTTTTGACTAAATTAGTGTTATTTTAGAAATTATTTATCAAAATGGGTTGTTTTGTAACAATTTACTAAAAAAATGTTGTTTTAGCCGGCGTGATTTTTTTTTTTTTGCTGACGTGGAAGGCGTCACTTGGACTGACGCCTTTAAATGACGCCTTTAAAAGCGCCACTTGGACTAGCGTCTTCCATAAAAATATCACGTCACACACTCATTGGTTCTACATAAATTTTTTAAAAAACAAAAAAACAAAAGCTGCACCATTCCTTGCGCGCGTCTGAGGAGACACTCGTCTGCTGTAACCCGTCTGCTGTGACTCTTCTGCTGTTTCACTCTCTGCTGCGTCTCGTCTACTTTTTCACTTGTCTGCTTAGACGGGTGAAACATCAGACAAGTGATCAGCAGACGAGTGAAACAACAGATAAGTGACCAGCAGACGAGTGAAACAGCAGACGAGTGATCATTAGATGACTAATAGACGAGTCACAACAGACAAGTGACCAGCAGACGAGTCTCTGCAGACAAGTGAAACTGCAGACGATTCTCAGCGGACAAGTGACCAACAGAAGAATGAAACAACAGACGAGTGAAACAGCATACGGGTCACAGCAGATGAATGACCAGCAGACAAGTGTCTCCGCAGATGCGCGCAGGGAATGCTGCAGTTTTTGTTTTTTTGTTTTTTAAAAAGTTTCTGTAGAACCGATGAGTGTGTGACATGTGTCATTTTTATGGAAGGCCCCAGTCCAAGTGGCGCCAGTCCAACGGGCGCCTTCCACGTCAGCAAAAAAAATAAATAAAAAATTCCACGCTATCAAAAACAATAACCCTATTTTGGTAAATTGTTACAAAACAACCCCATTTTGGTAAATAGTTTCTAAAATAACACTAGTTTGGTCAAAATCCCAATTTTAGAGATTAATAAAACCATTGGATCACCACAATAGCAAAGATTTTAAATATGTCAAATATCTCAGGGACCTAATTACAAACTATTAACAAGTTCAGGGACCTGATTACAAATGTTTAAAGTTCAAGGACCCAATTACAAAGTATATCAAAGTTCGGGGACCTAATTACAAAATTCCCAAATAATTCAGGGACTTGTAGAGTAATTAAACTTACTTTGAATCTTTGAGATGATAAATAATTTAGAATAAATTAAAGTGATAATTATTTTAAAAATAATAAATATATATATATATATATATATAAATAAATAGAATTTATATACAAAGAATTATGTCATTTTATATTTATCAACTAGTTCAACCGCTAATTTTACAAAAGATTCCAATTTTCTTTCCTTTCGCACTAAAACATTCCAAATTTAATCAGCAATTTTTTTAACTATAACCTTATAATTAAAAATTAGCTTATCAACTATTTTTATAAAAAAAAACAAAAAAAGACCTTGAAGTATGAATATATTTTTTTTGTATTTGTTCTGGTATCAAGATCAAAGAAAAAGGGAAAAGAGAAAATTGTTGAAATCCAATCATGTCACGTATACCGCTAGCTAATTGGCAATTAGCAATTTTTTAATAAATAAAAGAACGTTATTTTATTTCATAAATAAATAAACCAAACAAAGCGGTAGGGTTGGGGTGATCGTGATCGAGCAGAAGGGAAGAGGAGCTTCTTTGTTGTTCCCAAATTCAATCTTGTTGGCCATGGACTCTCTGTTTGCAAACTACGCCTCTTCTTCAGACGAAGAACAAGAAGAGCAGCAACCACACCAACCAATCCCATCCAAAACGACGTCGTCTCCCAACATCACCTCTTCGCTTTTCTCCTCTCTTCCTCAGCCCAAACAACCTTCCATCAACCCTTCATCGAATTTCGGCGAAAGCACTTCCCTTTTCTCCTCCGTCCCTAAACCTAAATCCCAAATCCAAGAACAGCCCAAAAAGGTTGTGCAATTCAGGCCCCCCATCATCCCTTTGCCAAAACCTACCGAACTCGAAGACGAAGATGACATCGAAGAAGAGCAAGAACGAAACAGAAGAAGGAAGTTGCAGTCTTCGATTGAACCTCCATCGGTGAAATCATTCTTGTCCAGCATACCCGCACCCAGGAACACCGCCACACTTGGTGTTCAATCAAGTTCTTGTTCTGGCCGGAGATCCATCATCGAAACCGAGGCGCCGGAACCGGCGGCAATACCCGATAGTTCTGCCACTGAGAGCAATGTTCCAGTTGATCAAAATGCAGTCGATTATGTGAATTACCCTAATTACCAATTTGGCACTGACCAAAATGCTGGGTCAGGGTTTTTTATGGATGGTGCTAGTTATGACAATTATGATCAAAGTGTAGAGGCTGGCACTGCTAGTTATGGAGGTAACGGTGATGCTTATGCAAGCTATAGTGCCTATGGTGATTATGATCAATATGGGAATAATAACTGGGTTGATGGGTTGCCAGAGGCATCTGGGGTTAGTGATAATGCTGTGAAGTTTCCTGGGAAGAGAGGTAGGCATGAAATTCCCTCGGAAGTGATTGAGGTGAAGCAAGAAGAGTTGATTAAGAATCGGCCAAGAGAGGATCAGGTCAAGCTAACTGGGATAGCTTTTGGACCCTCATATCAGGTATTGTTTACCTTGTGCTTTCACTTTTTTCTTTAATGATATATTTATTGTGGTTTATGTGAAAATTGATTGGACCAAATTTGGAGCTACTACTTTTCTCTGTTAAATTTAGTTGGTAGTAAGGATGAGGTATTCAGCTTTCTCGTTATCTAAGGGCCCTTTTAATATAGAACATATTTGAGTCTTGGTTGAGTTGGAAAATCTTGAATAAACAGAGCAATGTCTGAAATGATTCGTGGGCCTCACCAAATTCTGCATGGTGTGAAACTATATTCAAACTGTGTAGGTTTAAAACTGTAGCACTCAAGACAAATAGAAGTTAGGGAGAGAAAAGAGTGGACAAGGAGATCTGGTACACAATCAATAGAGGGGTGGTCTTTTGGTTAACAATCAAGGTATGTAGAATAAAACTTTTGTTATTAAGAAAAATCTGCACTCCCTTGTTACTGCCATTAAGCCCTTAAACCCTTTTATATAGCACAGAAACCCTAAGTAAAAGAAATCCTAAATCTAGTCATAGCCATATAAAATAACTTGAGTACAAAGAAACAGCATAAATAAAATATGAAATAACATTGGTACTGGGCCCATGCTTGTAGTTATTCCTGGAGGCAGGTGAGTGTTGAGTACTGCATTTTGGCCCAGTTTAGTGGATATTATTTTGGTGATTGAAAGGAGGGTAGACCTTTGAAATTTGGGAATGTTGAAGGCTTATTTTATTGCATTAGGCTGGTCAGAAACACAATGGTCAGGCAGCTTAGACGAAGCTGTGTATAATATATTGGGGAGTCAGCACTTAGTAGGAAGCAAACTGGTTGGGGCATCTCTGTCCTAGCCAGTAAGGCTAGTGAGAAAAGCAAATGGAATATGAAGATATAGTGGCATATATTTGACCATCAGTTGTTCCAAAGCATAAGGAAATTGAATATATTTGATCATCAATCTCTGTCCATGAATTTTTGTTTACCATGCAGAGATGGAGGAGTTCCCTCTTGAGCTATTTTGTGTTGGAAATCACTGATAAGGTGTCATTTTGTTTGATGAAGAGTATGTGCAAGAAAAACTAAAAAATATTGCAACATTGAAATTATAAGCAATATTTTGCAAGACAAAAATGTCCTACACTACACTTGATTTTCCACACCTCCCTTTTATGAGAAGAAATAAGAGAGAGAAAAGGAGAATGTGAATCTCTCTCTCTCTCTCTCTCTCTTTGATGAGTATGCGTAGGAATAACGCTGTTGTTTATCGAAATCATGGGAATTAACAGTTCTTTGATATTTTGTTTATTGCACACCACAGTCATCTTTTGGATGCATAATGTAACAATGGAAAGAACTGCATATGTTCATGTTGTGTTATTTTTTAAATTTAAATTTTAGAAACTTGCTCACCTTGTTATCATCTATTTCTCTTTATACAACATCTTTGAAAGAAAACCAAAAAGGATTGTAATAAATGGACAAGGCTCCTCTAAAATGAGTTTGTCTTCGAAGTGAGCAAGTAAGGGTGTATATACTCTTGATTCGATAAAATGTATAGAGATTTCAACCCACTAAATGATCTAATGGTAGATACATCCTTTCTCACTTTAAAGGAGTTTTGTCCGTAATCCATGTATACGGTTATTACAACTTGAAGTGCATAGAAAACAAAGCTATTGGTAATGACGACAAAAAAATGGTTAATTTATCTCTCATATCCAAAACTTAAGAGTTTGATGTAGTGTTTCTTCAAGATTCAAATCTTGCTCTAAAGATATAGGAAATTCTGGTTAGTGGGCAGTTATTATAAAATTGTACAACCCTTGTACTTTTTTTCTACTCCATAAAAAGCATGTTTCTATTATTATTTTTTATGTATTTGTTTTTCTCGTGTAGCCTGTTTCGGCAAAGGGAAAGCCTACAAAGCTGCATAAGAGGAAGCATCAAATTGGTTCTTTGTACTTTGATATGAAACAAAATGAAATGAAACTAGCAGAGCGGCGTGCAAAGGGCATGCTTACCAAAGCTGAAACACAGGCAAAATATGGATGGTGAAACACATGCTTACTAGTATAATTTCATGAACTTCCATTGAAACATGAAATAAATTATAGCTGCAGCCCTTGCGTTTCACTGTTCTGTCAAAAGATTTGTATACGGTGGCCCCGTTTTTTATTGCAAATGTTGTATTTTACCATATTCTGACAGTGGAATTTTGGAATGTACGTTTTATCCTTATGATAAAATATAAAATCATCTCTCTTTCCTTTTTTTTTTTTTAATTGGTTTTAGAGATCAGGTTTTAAGATATAAATCTTGTCGTTTTATCCTTGCATTTCAATGAGCTTTGATAATTATCGATTGGTCGATTTCGTATCAAATTGATCATGTAATAATAAATAGAACCCTTCTATAATGGTTTCTGATACCTTTATTGGCTTTATTATTTGTTCAATTCATACATATTCATACTCGGAAATGAAATCGAAATCCATTTTTGGAAAGCACTAACACAGCTATATAATACGATTTCTAGATGCATATATATGACAGGAAGCAACTATCACCTCTCATCTGAAGTAGTCACCTATCATGTGAAGCACAAAGCTATGGCAAGGATATTATTTCTTTCTATTTTCTTTTGGTTTGACAAAAAGATCGTAAATCCTAATATGCTTATAACTCTTAACTTGTGATCCAACAATTATTTTAAGGAGAATACTAAGGAACGTTTTTAAGGTGGTGGTTAAGGAATTAAGAAAAGAAATTTTGTATGGATAAATGATGTATTTAATATATTGAAAATTGTTATATTTAGTTTTTCAATAAAAACTTTTCTTTTGTTGATTTCTTAAACAATATCATTAGAGCACTCGTTAACAAAATCATTATTTTATTGGCCGCCAAACTAACCTTTCTCATAATGTGCTCAAATCACCTCCATTTAAGGCAGCAAACCTACATTCACTAATAATGTTAGAATAAGGAGAGTAAACCCTCAATTTAGTCGTGGAAAGATTGTGATGTCAGGTCTTTAAAAGTTTGTTTTCACCGATAGAAGATTAAAAACAATGTAAAATTGAGAGATTTAAGTGGTGACTGAAGTCATTAAAAGGATTAATGTAGTAACATTTTAAGGGTGCTTTTGGGTAAACAGTTTAATTAAATGCTTACTTGATATTCTTTTTTTTCAAATAAGCTAAAAATAACTTATTTTCATAAGCTTCTCTGACAAGCTTATGGAAATAAGCTGAAAAGAGCTTATGAAAAAATAATAAATTATTTTCATAAACTATTTACATAAGTTTAGTTCCATAAGCTATTTTCACAAGCTCTTCCAAACGCACTTTAAATCTTTTAAAGACTTAGGGTCCTTTTGTTTTAGATTTTGATAGAATTGATTTTCAAAAAATCGAAGTTAAAAAATTGATTTGTTTTTGGTAATGAAATTTTAAAAGTGAGTTTAGAAGAATTGATTTTGTTTGGATGATAAAGTAAAATCACTTTTAAGATGTAAATATAAAGAATTTTGTGAGTCTCACTCCTAGAATCAATTTTACTCAACGAAAAAGCTAGAAATTCTTGCTTATCTTAAAATCAATTCTACCTAACTCAAAATTGATGTTTTTGGACACATTTTGTTAACAAATACTTTCAAAATTTCCAAAATCACTTTCACGGCACCAAAAATCATATTTGGGTTGCACAAAATCTTAACTAAACAAGCACTTAATTGGTGTCAAAACAACTTTTAAAGACCTATCCGACAAGACTATAATCATTCAAGGACTGCATTGATGATTTACCCATAAGTTTGTTATCCAACAACACAAGCGATAAGATTAAATATGTATGGTAGAGTTCGGGAGTGAGAATGGTGTATGTACTGCATGAATTTGTTACAAAGCCTGAACTTTAGAGAGCACTAAAATATTCTTTAAGTACTATATTCGTAATAGTTGGCAATAATGAAAGCAGAAATTTAGTCCATTTCCAGTTTTTTTTTAAGGAGGTCTCCTTGCTTCAAAAAGGTATCTCTTTCCCTATCAAGGAGCAATAAATTGAAGGCATAGATTTTGAAAAGATCAAAATGAGGGACATAGGATGACACATTTTCCCATTTTGATATATCACCTGTATTCTTTAACTACAATCATGCATACAAATTTGTAATAATCATAAGAACGATGAATTAGCCAGATTTTGTCCTCTTGAATCTCCATAAGTCTATAACTAGGATGAAAGTCTGATCAAAAGGTTGAGCCATTGAACCCAAAGAATGAGCGCTGCACCAGAAAACAAATAAATAAGATCTAGAATGTGTAAGTAACGAACATAGATTAGCTATGACTTTAATCTCATGGAAAGGCAGTTGTTTGAATTGGTGTTATTGACACACCCAAATAACTGTTATAAATATACTTCAAAAAATTCTAAATCAAAATGAAAAAACAAAAATCATGGTATGTAACACTTCTCTGTTAGAAGAAAAATATAGGTAATAGAGGTCACATAATGAGATAAAGTTAGCAAACATACTTTCTATGTTATTACAGAAAAAGTATTGCTAAACAACATCAGAAATCAGTCTATATACTTAAATAACTTGTATTATTAGTTTTTATTAAAAAAAAAAACTTGTATTGTTAGCAACCAATTCCCTGAAAAACAGTATTTGTTTAATATCTTTTCATGTCTCCTCCAGCAAATATTATGAGAAACATAATCGAATGGATATATAAGAAACCTCTAAATTCAAAGAACCATACCGTTTCAATATATATTATGGAAGTGAATTAAAGAAGTCAGAATGTATGAAATGGTTTCAATCAAATAAGAATAGACTAACGGCCAAACTGGTCGCTAAAAAAACATGAAGATATATTTGATTGGGAGAAATGAAAAATACCGATTTGAGATATTTTAGCCTCCAAAAATTTTAAATAATGTTCAAAATAATGTCTGGTGGAGACTAAAATGTCTCTAAAATTTATCCTAAAAAGAATTAAAGAACTATTTCGAGCGTCATTTAAAATTTTTGGTACTAAAATGACGATATTTTCCATTTTTATTTTTTTGTCTCCCTGTTTATTTTAAACAAGCTGAACAGTGTATAGAAAGACAGTCACAAATATTGATTTTGCAACCTTGACAATATAGAAAGAAGCAAGAGTTAACCTGAACGTCATAAAACTTGATATAGAAACGGGAGGTATCAATGTATAGCTTAGTTTGAAGAATTTCAGCAATTGTAGAACTCAGTTTTCCATTAACACTTGGACCAAGGCCCCCAATTGAGATCAGTTCTCCATAAGCAGCTGGCTCTTCACTGCCACCAAATGCAATAGGCACTCCCCCATTCATCAAAATCATCACATACTGAAATATATATATATATATACACACAAATTTATTATGTCAAATTATACTAAAAACTAAAATAGCAGAACAATTATTCAACAGTAGCCCATCAAGTCAGTAATTTCATCAGACAATAAGTGGTCAATGTTGAACAAGATGGATGGAAAGAAAGTAGTAACTAGAATGAAAGAGAGTAAAAAAAGAAGAAGGGCTTAACGGATTCGGGTTTTCCGATGATTTTGGCAACAGCTTTGGTGGCATCCCTGAGGATGTCAGAAGCAACCACAGCGTCTACCGGCACGTTTGTGAAAAGGTTCAACGTCGGCATTGCTTCTTGCTGCTCTTCTCTACCACTACTACTGGGGGAGTTGAGCGGATAACCTTTGTCTTATCTGTTTTCACCTTAATTAATTAATTAATAATAATAATATGTATATGTTGTACAGTATACGTTCGTAGTTCGTAGAATCTCCACAAAGATGTAGCCCACCTTCTTGTACGTTTCAGGCCCAAACTCAACCCACCATAGGTTTCTTTAATTTTGTAAACATTGTTACATTTTCTGTTTCAAATATTAAGAACTCGGTACAGTACAACCTGTGCTGCTGCAGAACTAGTGAATGATTATATGATGCTCTTGATATTTGCACTTCATTTTTGCAGTATCGATTTTACAATACTTCAATTGTATAAAGGATTAGTCGAATTCTCAAAATAAGTTTAAAAATTAGTCTAACTCCTACACAAAAAGGATTAATAAAACTAATCATGTGTATAAACTTGTGTAAGAGTCAATAATTCATACAGAAAATTGGTATAAAAGCCAGTGCATGAAATAAATTTTTTTTGAAGAATTATTGTTTCTTTAGAACAAAGAAACTAGTGGTATAAAAGCTAAGTACTACATTTCACCCAATAATAACGCTAATAACATGTGGTTCGTTGCAATCACTATCAGACTTTTTCTTAATCCTACACAAGACAACCAATTAAATAAGAACGAAAGTCTTATGAAAATACTACCAAGTATCAACGACATAGAAAACCAAAGGAAGAATTTCTGAAAATTAAGTCAATTCATTGTTTTTATTTGATTATATATTTGTCGTTCTGTTCTCCAAATCTAACAAGTGGATATGGCTATCCGGCAACGTCATTCTCTTGAAAACAAATTGGCTACGATTTTAACAGTTCAGCACCTCAACCATAAGTCACTTGCTCTGACTACTATTTTAGAGAAGGGATGTATTTGTGACAAGCATACAATCACAACTGAATTAGAGTCTTCGCATAAGGAGAATACAGAAGCAGGATATTATGACCATATCATTTCATGGAACACAAAAAAATGGCCGTTAAATGTTTTATATCATCAAAATTATTAAAACATTTAAACATAGAAAATATTTGTCTCCTAAAATAACAAGTATAAAATAGTTTCATGCCCCTATAGATGCCACTATCAAGCTTCTAAATCAACGCACATATACACAACGAAACTAAATCATGAATAGGACCGACTAACATTTCATTACATTTTCTATGGCACTACTCAACTCTTAGCCCCATTGAAAATTGCGTCATTACATGATGATATCAGATAAAAGAAAAATGTGTTTTTGGTGGCTTCATAATACATTGCAGCATTAATTCTCAGATCAGACCCACTTAGAACAAACTAGCTCACAATGGAATCCCGTGAACCTAGAGACACCACTTTAAAGTCTGAAAGTACTGTATCCTCCTAGACCCGAAGATCCATACCCACTGTAGGGTTGCGAGGATGAAGAGTACGATGAACTGCCCAATTGAGAGTAAGAAGACCTCGGACCTGCATCTAACCTGCTGTAACCACTAGCAACAGGTTCTTTATGATTGCTTATAACTTCCTGTAACAGAGGAAGACATTTCTATCAGCAAAAAGCATACTTAATAATCTATTCTTCTATTCTTCCAACATGAATTCAATACCCAGATGGCAAGTACCCTATCAAATGACAGTATGCCATTAGTACTAATGAGCATTACATTATATGTATGAAAAATAATAAATGAATCACAGTCATAATCATGCCAAACCTTTATTCCTTAAATGATTAGTAAAATAGCCCAACTTAGGAGGAAACTGGGATATAATAAGATTGTGCTTTTAGACATGAAATTTTACATATAATATACCTACTTGTTACAAAAGTTAAAAGGAATATATAGAGATTGGTAATTTAACAATTTCATCAGATTAAAAATGAATTCAACAAAAAACCAAAGTAAGGTAAAATTCTTGCATCTTTGGTTCCAACTTGAGATGATGCACACTTAATATCTGAGTAGGTTTAGACTAGCATTCATGAAAATTGAAACTAACATCGCTTTTGTCCGACTTCCACTTCTACCAACAAACCAAGAACAAAAACGCCCAACTAAGCTAGACAGATAAAATCATCTTCGTTTCTTTCATTTCCCTACTTCCCTAAAATGAAAAATGTATTAATTCATTTTATTTTACTTTTCATTCCCCTTTTTACACTTCATCTTTTAATTCTCCTATTGCACTATCATGTTGTAAGTAGTATAATTTTTTTAGACGGGATGAGGAACAGGGATATCAACTGATAGCAAGTGTCTATCTAAAGCATTCTGACAAGTGAAGCATTAATGCCTACGAAAACGAGTATCTAGGCAAGAAATATGTTAAGAGAAAACCTCTATAGGTATTAATACTTGCTGAAAAATCAATAACCTATCCAAGTATGCACACATGCTTATGCATGTCTCATTATCATACAGAAGTAATGGTACCATAAAAATGTAACCCTCTTTTTGTAGGCCCAAGTCTCCTACCTGAATTAATTGTTGTGCCATTTGAACCTGAGACGAGCTGCCTTTTATTTCCACAATGATTTCATCAGGAACCCTGCTCTCCTGCACGGTCAATATGGCTCCACTAGTACGACGAATGTAATCAATATTAGTCCCTTGTATACCAATGATGTCCTCCGCATAGGACAATGGTATTTGCATTGTTTGTATTACCTGATATGTGGAAACAATAAAGGAGGATGGGAGTTATGATGCCTATCAAATAATAATAATAAAGAAAGGGTTACTCTGGTATGAGCAAACATGTTATGAGTGGAAGATAAGTAAGACTTCAGCCAAACAACAGATCATCATGAGAATAATAGGCACATGAGTGCATGTAGAAATCACAAGTTAATGTCACCTTCGAATTTAAAATTTGTCCGATATGAACTAGAACATAAAAAACTCCTTACATAAACACTTAGTAGATAATTATGACACATTTTTTCAACAATTGGTAAAAATTGAAATGACAGGAAAACAATGATATTTCTCACATTCCCAAGGAAGTTTTCATATCAAATAGTACGTAAATAAAATATGGGCATTAGAATTGCTAACCGTAGTAACAATAGAAGGACCAGCACGACTAAGAGCTGAAGAACGAAGACCAGAAAGTGAAGAATCTTGCCCATATAGCGACATTGTGGAGGAAGGGTGTAATGAATCCAGTTGACTTTCACGGTCAGCAAAGAGAGAATCCCTTTTTGTTGAAAGAGGAATATCAGCAACATTGCTAGGTTGTGATGCACTATGCAATGATGGCTTGTCAGCCCAGGTATCTGCCTGGTGGTCTTGGGAGATTGTCGCATTGTACTTAAATAAAACAAAGGATTCACAAATCTTAGTGTAAACAGAAAAAGATAGCTTTCACAGTTTCTTTGATAATATTCAACGTATCAACAAAATAAAATAGAAGTCACGTACACACTGGTATCAGCTTTTAAGCCTAATTTAAAATTTGGTAAATAACAAACTTACAGTTTTCTCAAATAGGGGAAGAACACTATGATCAACCAAAAACTTCCTTAGGTGCCCAACTACAGCTTCCAGAGCCTTAAGAACCTTCAAGGCTTCTCCCTGTAGTTCCACAATCCTCTCATCCGCAGCGGCATAAAATGGCACCTCATCTACCAGGAAAATGATTTTGCATCAGAATCATTTCCATCATTGAACAAAAAATTACAGTGTGAGAGGAAAAAAAAAAACTCAAAAGTCCATTCTCATTAGGAACATCTAACAAGGACAGAGCTATTGACACCTAGTCAAGGTTGGATTTCACAAGCAAATTAGACTGAAAAAGACAAGCATCAGGTAACACGTCTAACTTGTAGTGAATTGCAAATAGCACTGCACAGCGGCCGACTCCAAAAATGCTATAATGGTATTGCAGATCATGCAGAGGCCACTATACCAAAGATATAGGATACTATAAATAATTTTTAACACACACAGATGCTCAACAATACAAAAGTACTCAAAACTTCAAAATATATTTATCATTTTTTTATAGTACTCAAAAATATATTTATCATTAATACTCAGCTTATATCTTAAAATACATAATCATAATTAATCTAAGGCATACCTAATAATATTAAGTAAATACAGCAAAAACGTAACAGAAGAGATATGGATAAGCTGCAAAACAGAGCAAACGGAAGCTACAGGGAAGTGATCTTGACCAGAAACAGAGAACAGAGGCTGGGCTTGTAGATGAAACAGAGCAACAAGAGCTGGACTGCGAAACAGAAGCTGGAAAAGGAGTGGGCAGTGGGCTGCCCGGGTTTGGCTGGAAAAAGAATGGGCAGAACAGAGAGATGTTCTTAAGTTGGCTGAAGGACGTGTAGGATGGTGCTAACCCTAAACCTGGTTCAGTTGCACTAAGTAGGAGAAGAATATCAATTTGTCCCTTCATTAACAGGGGTACAATCTCGATTTTGCCCCTCAATCCGTATAAGGTGAAGGTTTACTAAGGACAAAATAAAAATAAAAATTTTATATAACAAAACAAAAAAACACAGAAAGGAAATCATGCCGATACAGCCCGTTACTATCTCCGCGAACAGATGCTATCTCGGGCCGCAACAGGTGCAGTACGAAAGCACAACATGAGTGGTGTCTGGGAGTGGCTACAATCCGCTCCGCACCAGAAAGGAAATCATGCCGATACAGCCCGTTACTATCTCCGAGAACAGCTGCTATCTCAGGCCGCAACAGGTGCAGTACCAAAGCACAACATGAGTGGTGTCCGGGAGTGGCTACAATCCGCTCCGCACCACACCGCTGCAAATCACATCGCTATTTGGCACAATTGACTACTTTGATCTGATTAGACTCGGTGGGGAAAAATCCAATTAAGTGTTTAGTATGACAAAACCTGTCTATTAATACTAAGCACTCTATCCTACACCACTAATATAAGAATGTTAAAAAATTGCCAGACAAAGCTGCATGTGGTGAGTAGAAACACCGACACAAAAGCACCTATATTGACTGCATTAAAAAACTAAAGCAATGTAAAAAAAAAAAGTTCCTCACTTGAGTATCTTCCATAGAAGCCAGCTAAACCAATCACCAGTAATTAAAGATACAATTCAGCACACTTTATATATAATAATTCAATAGTCAATATGAAAGAATACACAAAATCAATAGTTTCAATTGAGAAAGAGAGGGAACAACATAGATACATCATACATTATGTATAATTGGATAACAGTGACAGCAAGCGTACCTCCTTGCAATACTCTAACAGCAGCACCCGTACTTTCCTGTATAGATTTAATTAGCGAGCCTTGCTTTCCAATCAAATTGATAGCCTGTGTTGATGCCACCAATAATCGGACGGAACAAAATGCAACCCCGGCAGCTCCTAATGCTTTATTCTCGCTGTCAGTTTCGGATAATCCCGAGACACGTTTAAAAATCCTTATTACAGCATCCATTGCAGGAGAAAGATGTGCCTCTGGTTCTTCCTTCCCTGTTATGAGTACCTAAAATGAAAATTTAAACCACTTTCAGGACAAAACAGAAACAGATACACAAATAAATAAATGTCGTCATATATGCAAAAACATTTGAGAAAAGCCAGTGGATACAAGCATCATTTGAACGGAATATAAACCAACAAAACTGTAGAACTAACTTCCATTCACTCTGGCGATTTCCCACCTACATTGACAGCTGCAAACTATAGATTATATTATAAGGAGACTCAACAGCTTTCTGTGCATGACACGTTGTCACTAACTGTGTGGGGGCCTCATTATAATTCAAAGGAAATTAGAATGCTGATAGTACAGAAGGACATGCCTCCTGGAAGCATCCAAGTCCTATAAATCCTACGCATAAACTACTTCATAAATAATACCTAGGCAATAAGAAACCTTGAAAATCAATCCTAGAAATAATATTGTAATAGCAAAAACGCATAAAACTGTAATGAAGTTATAATAAATTGAAGTTGAACAATGAAAGCAAACATGAAACCAAATTACAACACCAGTAGTAACATACTCATTAAAGGAGAGTAACGCATACAGCTCAAAGAAGAAAGTGAATACAATTAAACTTGTAACCTCCCAGCAGTCCAATAAAAAAATTCAACTTTATAAACAATGCAAATCGAATTCCATTTGACCTAGATTTTGAAGGAAGGGGACCTTTGTTAAAGATTGAATTTTGTTTATGCATCCAATTTCAGTGCGCTAATTCCATCAATAAAAAGCTGGTTCCAGTAAAGAAAATCGAAAAGAAGACTGAGGAAAAAAAAAACCCTAGAAAGATGGATATGTAAACTTACGATTCGATCAGAGGTGCCAACAGCGCCGTCGAGAACGCGAATGCGAGCTCGAGTCTCTTCGCAGATCTTCTTGATGAGCTCCCCCTTGCGCCCGATGATGCTTCCGACCTTCACCACCGGCACAATAAGCCGGAAAACGCAGTGACCGGGCCAACCGGGCCACCTCTTCTCTGGAGGAGTAGTGGTGGTGGCAGCTGTTTCTGGTGGCGGAGCAGGCTGAGATTGGGGTTCAACGGTTGAGGGGTTGGCAGTTGCCTCTATGACGGCGGGGGAAGGGGTTATAGAGGAGGGGAGAGATTGTTGAGCGTTGGAGATGCCGTTCTGGATTGGTTGGAGGGTGGCCATAGCTGAAGAAACTTATTTAGGTCTTGGATGGAGACAGTGTGCAGAAAAAAGGGTTTATACAATACACCATACGCTATAGAGGTTCAGACTCAGACGTGAGAAAGAGAGACAAACATCATACTAGAAATCGTTTTGCTAATTGGAATGTTATTTGCGCATCTAAAATGGAATATTTATCGTTGAGTGTAATTTTTTTAATTTTAATTGTAAATTTAAAATATGTTCAAGTTGTATTTATTTAAAATGAGATATTTATTATAGTTGTCCCATTTTAGGTATACAAATAATATTCTTCTTTCCAAAATTGGGGAACAGTACTTAATGTTACACTTTGAGCACTTTGGTAAAACTAGCCCATGGCTTTGTGGATACGCTACATGAATGACGTGCGTGATAATGGATAGCGGATGAGATAGTATGTAGTGGATAATATTTGATAAAATTAACATTTGAATTAACTGAAAAATATAAAAGGACATCTTCATTAATGATTTTATATAAAAGAGAGAAAATGATAAAGGTAGAATTAAATTAAAATAATAAGGATAAAAGTGGGGAAAAAAATGAAGCGCTATAAGCTATAAGTTCAAACGCTATTTCAAGTGGCGTTTGGAAAAAACGCTGTAAGCTCATGAAAAAAATGCTATAAGCTCGTGATAGAGACGTTTGACAAACGGGCTACTTTCTCATCCGCTATAAGCTGACAGAATGGACGTGTCAAACAGACTCTTAATAATAACTAATGTTTTAAAAATCCGTTCAACATAATATTAAAAAAAAAAATTGGTTCAGCTGATTGGACCGTCGATGGGATGTCTCTCTCGTCCCGGTTGGACTAAATAATCGAGAAAGTTGTCAGACCATGTAAAAACCAGTTAAACCAATGTAAAAGCGGTTAAATCGACGTAAAAGCGATTAAACCGATGTAAAACCGATTTTCAGAAACTGATCGGTTCATTTTTTCGTTTATTTTTTAAAAAAAGAATAAGAGGGTACTTTTGGTCCTATTTGTTTGGAGGGTGGGGGCTCCGGTCTATACCCAATTCACCTAAGTTGGGGGCTCTTATATGTTGCAATTAATGTAATTTGATGTTGAAATTATAACTGGTTAATGAACTTGCAATTGAACAATTCGGACTTGATATGAAAAGCTTGAACTTTGATTGAAATTTAATTTATTAATGCATATTTTTAATATATATATATATATATATATATATATATATATATATATATATATATACACACACACACACTAGTGTATGGACCCGTGCATGGCACGGGAAATAAGCTAATTTTTTAGAATTTCATTTTTAAATATGTAATTGTTGATTTCACGTATGTTCTTTAAAATTTTTTGTGGGGAATTAGATACCAAAAATTGTTAAAGAATTATTTCGTCTGAATCGTCGATCACAAAGTATAACAAATATTAACTTAATAATTATTAATAATATTATAATACAGATAATAACTCTTAAGTGTAAATAGTAAGTACATCCTATCTACTACACAATTTTAATATTAAAAATATAATTTAAAAAATAAGACTTGTATAAAGAATATATATAAAAAAAAACCATAATATTTGATTATGGACATTAAAGTTTTATTGTGAATTTATTTGTTTTCAAAGCAAAATTATAAATTAGCACTACATTCTCTCACTACCTTAGTATCGTACTTCTCGAAGCATTTAATAGTAAAAATATATTTTCAAAGCAATAATAACATTTTAAAACACTAATACTAAATACGTCCCAATGATCTTCATAATAATATTAATTTTTAGATATATATATATATCATATTATTCTTTTTCATCTATCTTAAAAATTTATTTGATTTAGTTATTCTCTTTTTCCGTGCAAGTCACCATTTTTCTAAAATATATTTATCTATCATATTAATTTTTTTCTCTCTTGAAGATCTATTTGCCTTATTTCTCCTATTTTCCCAGTGAAAATCTATTTTGAATTCAAATTTTATTTTAATTAATATTACATATCTAGTTATATTTTTAAATATTAAAATCATATTAGAATTAATTAATATGCAATTACGTGTTAAACAATCAATTTTTGATTGATTGATTTTTCTCAATTTTAACTATCTAATAAGCACTTAATTTTAGTGAGTGATTGATATTTAAAGAATTAAATTTTAGGCTTAATTGCACTTTTGGTCCCTTAGGTATTACGATTGTGCAATTTTGGTCCCCGGGTTTTAATTGCGCCAATTGGGTCCTCTAAATATCATAATTGTGCAATTTTGGTCCCCTAAGTTTCAATTATGCCAATTGGGTCCCCCACGTATCATGACTGTGCAATTTTGATCCCCAAGTATCACGATTGTGCAATTTTGGTCCTTCAAGTATCACGATTGTGCAACTTTTAACATCAACAGCCTACGAAGCACATGTGCGATTGATTTGACACTTAATGAGACTAGTTTGACAGCTTACGTGTCATTCTTATGTGATATTTAATGACGTGCATTTGACCATTAAATTGTGTGATATGGCAATGTTGTCTTATAAGAATATCCTATAAACGGTCAAGTTGACTTCACTAAGTGTCAAATTAGTCCCACGTGTCCTATGTAGACTACTGAAGTTAAAAATTGCACAATCGTGATAATTGGGGGACCAAATTGCACAATTATGATTCGTGGGGGACCCAATTGGCGCAATTGAAACTTAGGGGACCAAAATTGCACAATCGTGATACTTGGAGGACCCAATTGGCGCAATTAAAACCCGGGGGACCAAAATTGCACAATCGTGATACCTGGGGGACCAAAAGTGCAATTAAGCCTAAATTTTAATAAAAATGGAAGAGATCTTTTGTTTATTATTTAAAAAATAAATGTTTATGAAGATACTATTGCTTATATAACTCATAACTTAGACCTGAAATGCAGAAATATTCACATTTTCAACAAAATTTGATATTTCAAATATAAATTTTTGGAAGATGTTGAATCAAAAAATAAGCTAACTAAATTCTGTTATTCACGATATTTCTTCGCAACAAAAGCTAAAACCTAGGAAACATAATAGACATAGAATCAGCAAGGATCTCTTGAGCAAACTCTAGGGGAGGCTGCTCCCAAACTCTCCACTTTATCTTGACCCTTAACGCTTTGCTTAGCAAGGAAATCTGCTACTTGATTAGCCTTCCAAAGGATATGCTTAATCTCCATCTACCAATCCTTAAGAAGAATATGAGGAATATCATTGATCATAGGAGCATACAAATGAAGCGAGACATCACCCTCTACAACAAAATGAAAAAACCAATAAATAGAGATATTAAGATTAGAGTTTAATGGATATGTATTGACAGTGTAAAAAGTTTTTACACTGTCATCCAATCATATTTTACTATTGTATCACTTTGTTATATTACTTCCTAAAATATCTCAACAAACATCTATATGGTGAAATATGATTGGATGACCGTGTAAAACTTTTTTACACTGTCAGTGCATATCCATTAAACTCTTAAAGATTAAAAATACAAAAGTTGAAATATTGAAAAGATTAATCTTAAAATATAAAAACAAAAACTCGCCTTCAATCAAAAGTCTTTAGTGATAGCCACAGCGGAGGAGAAGAATGGAAAGTTAGCATTGATGAACAAAAGAATAACAATATGAAGGTTACAACAAAATGGAAAAAATTAATAAATACAAATGTTAAGATTAAAAATATTAAAGATTAAAATATAGAAAAGATTAATCATAAAATAGAAAAACAAAAATCTACCTTCAACCAAAAGTTTGAACTTTGAAGTGATAGTCGCACCGGAGGAGAAGAATGGAGCATAATTATACACATGCCCACGAAAATAGTTTGAGGATGAAACTACTGTTTGAAATGCATTATCTGGTGATTTGCTTTTATCCCCTTTTATACACATGCTCATGAATTGCTTTGATTTGATTTGCAATATTCATATTTTAATGCATTGCGATTCTTTCCTTATGTAACTAATTTGCGTTTATTTGCTTTCAATTGAAATTTTGTCCTTTCTACATTGAGTCACTTGAGTATTTGATTTGTTTTTATTTGCTTTTATAAATTCCATGTCTTTAATGTGGATTGTTTTGAATTTGAAATATGTGTGTGTTTTAATGCATTGAAATGATGATTCAAATATTGATTCTGATAAATTATGTTTGTATGGTTTCAAAAGAGAAACATTTGAATGCTTTTTGGGAAAGGGAGTAGTATCAATGCATATTGTAGCAAATATGGGAAAGGCAGAATTAACTATTGTAATTGTAATTGATATGGAAATTATGGAAATGCATATGCATACAATATTGACCTTTTTTTTAAAATAATTAATCGGATTCATTTTTTAGCATTTTGTAATGGTTTTGATTCAAAAAAAATATTTACATTATATTTCACATTGATTTTTCCCACCCTTTTTTACATCAGAAATTAAAACCTAGCATCAAATTCATACCGACAAATTAAAACATTCCATAAATATAATAAACAATCCAAAATTTTCCCCCTTAAAAAATGGTAGGCTGATTGCAAACAATCAATTGTGGATGTCAATTATATTAAGTTGCAACACATCATACTTTTTTTTTGGAGGGAATGCTTTAGAGGATGACACATGAGAGAGGAGTTTAAGAAGAGCTTAACACTTATAAGTTTCTTCCTTGAGATTATTCTCAAATGTATATCGAAAGATTCAAAAAAAATATTTTGTTGCGCATTTTACTCAGACATGATTTTGTTGCGCATTTTACTCCCAAGAATAAGACTTGGAGTTTCGTGATGAGGGTGGTGGTTAGGCTTTGGTGTGTGACAGATCTTTCGAAGAATAAGTTGTCTTCTCCATGGAAATGGTCCTCATCCATAACAAGGTGCTTTGTCGTCATTGATTGTAATAATTTTATTTTTGTTGATACCCCAATTTGTCCTAATATTTTATGACCTTATGTTTTTTGGGTAAGTAAAATCTGAGTCCAACCGGTCAAATAAAAAAAGAGGATAGAATAGTGATGAAAAAACTGAAATAGAAAATCAAAGCTAGTTTTTTAGCATAAAAAAAAAATTTCAAATGTGTGATTCTGAAAATTTTGGAATTAAATAAGGTGATAAGAACAATTAGTCTTTTTTGGGTCATATACATGCTATTTTTAGTAGTATTTTATCTTAAAATTTCCAATTTATTCTTTTATGTAATTCATGATCTGCTAAGAAAAAAAAATAGATCAAATCATTAAAGACAAAGAGTCTGCTAATTAATTTGATTTGATTATTTGCATCAAAAAATTAAAATGCAATTAAAGGGAAATAATCAAACAAGAATCGTGAAGGATTTGATAAAAATATATATCAATCGAATACTCTATAAATAAGACATGCTAACAAGGGTCAAGCCAAGGGCGAAGGAGGGCTTGATTTTCCTTTCTCTCCATATTTTTCATGTTCTACGGACGGGATTCCCTCCTCCCAATTGACTTTATTTTTTCCTATCACTATCAGAAAGCTCAAAAAAAAGCAATGCTTCCTCTCATTTTCAGCTTTCCTTCACAATCTTCTTCTTCTTCTTCATCAACATTCACAGCGCCCAAACAGCACTTCCCCTGTGCGCAGTAGTCGCCGCGCCATTCACCACCAAGTCACGCGGCCGCCACTCCCCCAACCGCGTCGTACCCCTGCCTGAGACAGATCCGCGCGAGCCACCACTGTAACGGGTAGAAGCAGAACTGCACACGAATCAGCTCCTATCCTCTGTCCAGACGTCTTCCTCAGTGCGCCGTTATCCTCTCTCTGTTGCACCTTCGTTTTGCTCCCAGTGGGAACAAACTGTTTATGTTTTAAGTTCTTTGTTTGCTATTTTTTATTTTAGTTTTTTTTCTGGTTGGTTCTTTTACCATGTTTTTTTATTTATTTTGTGGTCTGATGTTTGTTTGTTAAATTGGGTTTAAGTTAGTTGTTGGTTGGGCCAAGTTTGTTTATAGGAGTTGAAAAAATAAAAGGATTTTATTAGAGTTCTAAATGCTAGATTAATAGGAATGTTTCTATAAAAAATAATTGTACTAAAAATATATAAAAAGGGGTGATGAAAAGTTTGTGGTTTAGTTAGTAGATTTAATTTTCGTTATTTTTTTATCGTTAAGAATAAATAAATAAAATTTAAAAACCAATATAATTTTGTCAAGAAGTCTTCTTTGGCTTGATCAAGTTTCTATCTAGTGGATTTGTTTGTTATTTTTTATTGATGTTGTGAATTAAGTTATGGGCGATGGAGTATCATAACAAGTCGGAGTACTGGCAAGATTATGGCTTTCTTAAGGTGAGGATATCCCCTTGGGTTTCGCTAAGAGTGCTTCAAGCCTAAGGGAGACCAATATGATCTTCAATCCAAACTTTGTGAACTTTGTGGTGTGTATTATTCTTTGCTTTAAATGTTATGTTATGAATTGCTTTGAACAATTCAAGCATTTATTGCTTTGATAATATGGTGACATAATGAGACATTTAAAAATAAAAATTAAAAAATATTTTCTTTTACAATAATAAGGACCAATTTCATTTAATAAGCAAACACTTTGGATTAAAGAGGTAACCTTTCTTCGAACTAACGTTCTAGGGTTCTAATAATTTCCCTATTCATAATTAACCCCCGAACTAAAACATGAAACATAGATCACCTTTAAGGTGTTTGATTGCACCATTCTATTTTATGGATAAAGAGATTGGTTGCAACTCCAAAAATCTTTTCCCTCTATTTAATTAACTACAGAGCCATTTGGGACGGTTGCTACAATTTTGTATTGGAAATAATTCATTACATGTTGTTCTGGTGTAGTGATAAGATGCATGTTTTTTGTTCAGAGGAATCTGGTATACATGTTTGAAAGAGTATTGAAGGGGGTGTTGTTTACCCCATGACAAATTTTGGGATCATTGCTAATATGGGTGCTTACCACAGAACACGACACCCATACAAGATAAATTTCCAGCTCGGGACAAAAGTAAGGTTGGATAACGATGATGATGTTATTCCTGTGTTTTCATTTACTCCACCCGCATAGGTATTCGAAAATGGATACGACACTGACTACTTGGTTGGAAAGTGGATAACGAAGTGTGTTGAATTGTTCTATGTTGTATTTTTTTTAACTGTAAAATTCACCAGACTTTACGGTTGATGTGTTCCAAATGTAATGGGAATACTCACATCCATCGGAGTGGAGAGGGAATATGATAGGAATGGAACACTAGTATGGTGGAATGCATGCCGTGGTGCTTCAGAAAAAGGGTCGTCCCTATGCTCACATACTGTTATGGCTAAGTGCTGAAAATAAGTTGAAAAATGGGAGAGATATCGACGATGTAATCTCTGTCGAATTGCCCGATCCAACAATCTATCTGAGGTTGTATGTTGCGGTATCTAGCTACATGATTCATGGTCCCTGTGGAGTAGCCAACCCAAAGTCTCCTTGCATGAAAGATAGGAAATGTTCTAAGTTTATCCTGAAGAGTTTTCAACCGTCTACCTCAATTGATGAGCAAGGTTACCCACGGTATAAATGTCGTGATTTTGGCCTTTTTGTTTAGAAGATGAGAACAAAGTTGGATAATAGAAGTGTTGTTCCGTACAATCCTCATCTTCTAACCAGGTGTGGAGGACACATCAATGTTGAGTATTGTAATAAGTCCAACTCCATAAAGTATTTGTTTAAATACGTGAACAAAGGTCTTGACCGAGCTACTTTACATATATGCAATGATAATAAAAATAATGACACTAATCATTCTGAAAAGTAGTGTTAGTATTTTGATTATCATTGCATATCTATAAAGTAGCCGATCAAGACCTTTGTTCACGTATTTAAACAAATACTTTATGGAGTTGGACTTATTACAATACTCAACATTGACGTGTCTTCCATACCTGATTAGAAGATGGGGATTGTATGGAACAACACTCCTATTATCTAACTTTGCCCCCATCTTCTCAACAGAAAGGCCAAAATCACGATGTTTATACCTTGGGTAACCTTGCTCATCAATTGAGGTGGAAGGTTGAAAACTCTTCGGGAAAAACTTGGAACATTTCCTATCTTTCATGCAATGAGACTTTGGGTTGGCAACTCCACAAGGACCATGAATCATGTAGCTAGATATTGCATCATACAACCCGGGATAGATGATTGGATCAGGTAATTCGACAGAAATTACATCATCGATATCTCTCCCATTTTTCAGCACTTACCCATAACAATATGTGAGCATGGGGAAGACATCTCTAAGCACCAGCATTAGCAACGTCCCCAAAATTTGTCATGGAGTAGACAACACCCTCCTTTAATACCCTTTCAAACATATATACCAGAGTCCTCCGAATTGAAGCATGTATATTATCTCTTTGCACTGCACTAGAATAACATGTAATGAATTATCTCCAATACAATATAAAATCATTACAATCAATGACAAAGTACCTAGTTGTCCATGAGGACCATCTCCATGGAGAAGGGCAGCTCATCCTTTGAAAAAACTGCAACACGCCAAAGCCTAACCACCAAACTCCAAGTCTCATTCTTGAGAGTAACGTCCGCAACAAAATCATGTTTGGGTGCCATTTATCAGAGCTAACAACAAAGGGTAGACTATAATGCTCAACTAAAATATTCAGTGCAAGGAGAGCGCAATGTCATTATTCTGGAAAATGAAAGACCACATTTATAGAAACATATTATACGAAATTTAAGGACAAAAACAAATGAAATATAAAGTATTGTGCAACAAAATCAATAATTAGTGTACCGATTTGATTGACGACCAAATCAACCAAATCCCACGGCTCCCGCTCCCCTTTCAGTATTAGATTTTCCTAAAATTGCAATAAGTATCCAAAATGGATTCTGATAGTGATAAACCATCATATGATTCATCGATGGTACACGACAATGAGATGTGAATATATTGTGTTGAACACCAGTATCATTGAGGGAACTAATCATGTTTTCTAATGCGTGCAATTCATATTCAAATTTTGAATATCCTACGCCGTAGGACCTACGGAAACTATAGTTTTCGTGGGGTGTTCAAAAATTGCATACCTCGTAAGGTACCAAATCAAAGAAAAGGGGGGAAACTAACCATGCTACCGTTGTGCTCGCCACCGCTTGCCTGGCCGCCGCTGTGTGCTCCCCTCTGCACCTCGCCGGATGAGACAATGGGGGTTGGGTTCGAACTGAGAGAAGAAAATATAGTGAAAGGGGAGAAGAAAAGGAAGAAACAGTAAGGGTGGGGATGGATTTGATGGGAGGTGGGAAAATTAATTATGGAAAAGGGGTTGATATAAAAGTGGGAAGGGATAAGGGTATTTATGATATTTAATTGGAAAAAATGAGGAAGGGATGTAAAAAAAATATATGACTAGGTATAAAAGGCAAATGTCACTACACTAACATAAGGAAGGCCAAAGAGAAAGCAAACATAAACAGTTGAGCACCATGCAGAAAGAGGGAGAAAGTACTCCTCAGAGAGCATTTTAAATTATTTTGAACTTTGGATAGCCCAATAGGAAGCCAACTTGTCATCCAATGAGAAGCTATCACCTTCAAGACCCAAAAAAATATCAAAGTATCTGTCTTCTCGTTGTTTTAAATTTATTGGGTTTTCGTGCTCAGGGTCATGGTTGTTGTGGCTTAGTAGTTAGTATCCTCTGACCCAAAAACTAGTATCAGTTCCTGTGTTAAGGTCCAAACTCCAAATTGATATTTGTCCCTCTCCAACACCAGCAGTATGTATATCTAAATTGTAGAGACATTAGACTTGAGATGCGTTCATATGGCAAAAGGAGCAATCAAGGGCTATCCATGCTTGGGAGGGATGGGATACACACACAATACATGGTCCCCCAAATATGTGTTTGTTTTGTAAGTATGTGCTAGGTTGATCAACTCGCTTGCTGTGTAAGGTAGTGACACTGTGCCACCAAATGTGGCTGGCTGGTGACCCATGTAACCCTTGTAAGGTCATTTTAAACTTCAAAAAACAATAGGTTTCTTCTTACTTGGGTATGTTTGCTGCAAGTCCCTTGCAATTTGCGGACGATATACACATAGATATTAGAAAGAATGGGCCTCATTTAGGATGAATTGAAATATGTACATGTGTACAGCTAATACATATTAGCAGTTCTTGTACACATTTGATATCTCCGATTTCCAGCGATAAAGATCTGAGCTTTAAAAATAAATAAAAGAAACAATGGAAAAAATAATAGAAGGGACTAACATAAATCATTTTTTATGAACCACTGTAATTAGAGTATTTGGCTCTTCAATGATATTGTGGGGTATCCCCACAAGCTTCGACCCTTTGGATCAACTATGACACTAATCCTCGGACGGTTGTTTAGAGCAGGAAATTAACTATTGGTTTTCTCAACCTCCTAACTAACGCGTCGCTACCAATATTCGAACTGGTGTCATTCTTCTTATGAGGTCGAGATGCTTATCACTCAACTAACTCTGGGATGGTCATTTTTTTGTCTTTCTTAATCTATCAGCATTTTATTTCTTTTTAATTGGAACTAAATAGTAAATTTTATAGGGAAAAAATTATAAACTTCGTTTGTTTGCTTGTATATTCAGCAAGGATTAGTAAGCAGGGGCTCCGTTCAACAGATGGCATGCATTTATAATATGCGGGATTTAGATTGTACTGTGTATTATTCTTATAATAATACTAATTTCATGGAGATAACTCAATAATATAGCCAAGTCCACAATCAAAGAGATTATGTTACGTTGTGGCTAGCTACAATCCACACGTTAAAAAGGCTTACATGAGTTGAAGATAATATTTTGATAACATGAAGCTGGAGTAATCGGTGCTTGCAAGCCTATATGGAGTCACATGTTTTGATGAAACTTCAACCATATATATAATCCAAACTCCCCCTGCCTGCTAGGGGTGGGCATGGGTCGGGTTGGGTGGGTTTTGGTGCATTTAAAGACCCAACCCAATCAAATAAATATGGGTTGGGTTGGATCGGTTTCTTCTAAAATTTTCATGTAACCCAAACCAACCCAACCCAATCTCATACGGGTTGGTTTGGGTCGGGTGACCGGGTTTGATAGTAAATTATTTTGTTTTTATCAAAAGCAAATAATGGGGGAAAAATAGGGAAGAAAAATACTACCAATGCATTAATTTGAACTTCCAAGTACAAAATGAAGCATACAACTTCAATTTGGAGCACAATATCCATCAAAATTAAACAAACAAGTGAAATAAAAAAAATAATAATGTCTTCAAACAATTCCTAAACAATTTCACTGATTATGTCTTCAAGCTATTTCTGCATGTCTTCAAACTATTTCTGCTCATGTAACCAAAAATAGTCACTCCAATTTAGGCGGCTGAGTCTTAAAGAAGAGTCATCAAATTCAAGATAGAAGAGTCACTCCTCTCAATATGTGGGTTGGGTTGGGTTGAGTGGGTTTACAATCTTTGGACCCAGCACCCAACCCATAAGCTATGGGTCTCCTTATTTAGAAACCAACCCAACCCAATGACCCGAACCAACCCAATATTTGTGGGTTGGGTTGGATTGGGTACACCGGGTTCGCGGGTCGACCCGTACCCATGCCCACCCCTACTGCCTGCCATGCGTTTATCCAATTTCAATGGTTGTGGAGATTCCAAGTCACCCACTTGTGATGATAAGGTGCTGCCAAATATCAGCTGTCAGTCTATCACATGAGTTGGTAATTCACCTAAAATGCTATTCACCAGTTAGTATTATAAACATTTATATTTATTTTTATATATCAGAATTAGAATATAAATATATGACAAATAAGGTAAGTTTAATCATGATTAAACGATAAAAAATATAAAATGATGTTAGTAAATATGTATGTAACATTAGTCGCACTTCATACTTTCTTCAGACATTTTGACTTTTTGTACATAATAAGTTTTTTAAACAAATAAAATTATTCGGTTTTAACAAAATATGAATATTCTCGTCTGTTTAAGTGTAATGATTAAAGTAAATATTTGCACTAAACACCCAAAAAAAAAGTAAATATTTGCACCCCATGGAATCGAATAAATGCTTTCTTTTCCTTTTTATCCAGTTTCCCAAAAAAAAAAAAACATCGAACCGAATTTAATTAATTTTTATCGTACTTTTCTAAGTTAATAAACCAGTTACCTATGTGTGTTTTTTTTACTGGTTACCTATGTGTGTTAAAGTATACTTAATAATAATTTATATAAGAATAAATATATATAGGATAAATGTCATTTTGAGTGAGGGCATGTAAATACTGACACACGATTAATTATGGCAGATAAAAGTTTTTCTTCAATTTCGTGTGTTATATAATAAACCATCGGATTTTTATTAATATACAAAATAAATATCTCTCATATAACATTTAAATTTCAACTTGGAAGATACAATCGGATATTTTTCTGAATATCTAAATCAGAAAAGGACATTCCGCTCTGAGACGCAGACAAAAAAACCGAAGCATTCATAATTTCATTCCTTTCAACAATTCTCCGTGAGATAGAAACAGTAAGTGTATTTTGCTGTTATACTTGTCAACATGAACAATTGTAATATTGTTTTCCATAACTCTATTTATCTTCCTCTTCATTTATACCCTTGCTGCTTTCTTGGTATCTGGTCTTTAGAAAAAAAGGAAATGATGAGAGGAAAGGATTTGATCCTCCATTTACTTGCCATGATTTTAAGAAGGGTGAAGGAAGGGAATTGAATGATTTTTGTATACATTATTATGTTTTGGGTTTAACTCAACCCCAAAAATTAGTTCAGGAGGTGAGGACTGTCCAAACCTTATAATAAACTCTTATTAATTAGGCACTAACTCTAGAATCTAATCAATGTGAAATTTAGGGGTTTTCCCAAAACACCGCCCTCACATCCAGCACTATTGGGTTTGGTACGTGGATAATATGATGGGTGGCTCAACAATGGATCTAGGATAACTTTGATATCATATTAGATTTTGGACCTAACTAAACCCTAAAAGCTAGCTCAAGAGATAAGGATTTTTCAAGCTTTATAAACTCTTATTAGACTTAACTCTAGCTAATGTGGGACTTGGGGTTTTCCCTAACTCTTCTCTTATTAGGCACTAACTCTTATAGAGCTTGGACACTTATGACCCTATAAGCCGATTTTTGGGGTCGAGTTAAGTCTAAAAATCTAAGATGATATCAAAACCATCCTATATCTATTAAGTCACCCACCATAATATCCATGCAGCAAACCCAATAGTGCTGGACGTGAGGGATGAATTGGGTAAAACCCAAGTCTCACATTGAGTAAAAATAGTGTCTAACAAGAGCTTATAAACCTTCGACAATCCTCACCTTACAAGCCAATTTTTGGGGTTGAATTAGGTCTAAAAATCTAAGATCCATAGGTTGTATAATTTTGTATCCTTTCCTCTTAATTTTGATGTATAGTTAGTGTAAAGATTTTTACATTGACAATCAATTATACATCACTGCATGTATGACTTTTAAGGTGGTTATTACAAAAGTAAATTTTTTTAAATAATATTACCATCCATTATTAGTTGACAATGTAAAAAATATTTACACGGTCAATACATTAAAATTTACATACATATTTATTTATTTACATACATTAATTTATAATATTTTTTTATTAATTTAAATGGAAGAACAACCAACTTAGGTTGGTCCAAGTGGTCAGGGATTCGATTCATAGCTCTTGTGAATGGAAAAAATCTGGTTGGGAGGAGACTACCCACCTTGTGTGCCTTCAGGTTCCCAGATGGAGATTAATCACTATTAATGACGGTGAATACTTCGTACGTATCACGTGGATATCAAAAAAAAAAAAAAAGAACAATCTCAATTATTTTCCACTATGTAACACTAAACAAGGAAAATAATAAATCATTTACTCTCTTTTTTTACTTTTCCTTTCATAATACCAAAGAGATCATAGTACTTATTCGATAAATATGCCAATATACCTAAGGACTCACTTTCAATAATTATAATTTAAAATTGATATCTAATTTGCTATAAATGATCTTTTTTTTTTATGAATACTATAAGAGTTTATAAAATTTTTTTACACAGACATCCAATCATAAATTATCACATCAACGCATTTGTTTGACTCCTATCATAATTACCTTAAAAGTCATGTATATCATTATTGATGATTGGTTGACAGTGTAAAATTTTTTACATTGCGTAGAAATTAAACTCATACTAGAATACCTAATTTGCTATAAATGATCTGAACCAATTAATCCGGAAAATCTTACATTTTTATACCAAATCTGTATGGGCTGAAAAAATATGGCGTAACCGATTTTTTTTTTATTTTTAAAAAAATCATTTTCATATATGCAAGATTTATTTATTGTCAGGATTTAATTATCAGTTTAATTGATATGTGCAATATATTTTTTTTTGGGTATTCTGATATATGCATTACTATATTGTTAATGTAAAACTTTCTAAACTGTCCACCAATTGAAAATTACGGTATGAGTGACTTTTAAGATAATTAGGATAAAATTTAGATATTTTAAATGATGTAATAATTTATGATTAGTAAAGACTTTGTTTGGTAAAACTAACGGATGATAGATAAGCCAGCTTCTAACGAATGTGTTTATAACGGATATCGGATGAGGTAATTGAATAGATAGCGAATGTACTAACTTATTGGTGTGGAAGTATTTAACAAATAATTTATTTATACATTACCCATACTCTATGTTTATGTAATATTTTATCACTTAAATCACTAATAATAAGTATTGATGGAGGTCCTTCTTATTGGGTGAAGTAAGGTCGGTGGTGTTTTTTTCTTCTGCTTTTGGGTTAAAGTTTGAGGCCTACATTGTTTTAAAAACCAACAAATCAATTTTTTGCAAAAGTTAATTTATGGAAAACTAACTAGACTGAGTTAATCTTCAGACGTTTTTAACAGTCCACCGTTACATTAGCCTGATGCATTTAAGAGAATTAATTTTCTTTAAGTATTGGCCTAAGATTTAAACCTGAAAAATCAAAGTAAGAAACGTCCCCCTTTGAGTCTTTGACCACTAAATTAACCCTTTAAGTTGTTAATTTCCTGGGTAAGAAAGCTAGCTTCTTAGAGTCGGTTTGTTTTAAAATCTGTAAAAATAAAATTATGTTTGAAAATCATGTTGGGAGAAAACTCATCTTATATAGCTTCTAAAATAATTACATCGGAAAGTATTATTTTCACGTTTGCGTTGAAAATAATATAAATCAAACGGACACTTACTTTTTGACTATTTATGTAATTATGTTTAAATTTTGAGCTAGCAATAGCATATAAGAGACTTAATATATTCTTGTTTAGCCGTGCTCGTGATTTGATTGAAATAAAGTTTAGATTTAATTGGTATATACTGTCAGTATAAATATTTTTTACACAGACAATTAATTAGAAATTATCACATAAGTTAGAATGTTTGACTCTTATCCTAACTACCTTAAAAATCATACATACCATAATTTCTGATTGATTGTCAATATAAAAAACTTTATATGTGCACAACAATTAAACTCATAAAGTTTCACTCAAACATTTCACAAACCATGAAAGAAGAAACTCAAAATCTGATGAGTCCCCAAATATGTTCCAATATGTCTCTAGTTTTGTTCAATACAAAAGTATTCAAGATATTGGAAAACCCTAAGAATTTGAAGGGTGGTTTTATGGTGCACCTTGTTAAAAGTGGTGCACCCATGCACCTCAAAGATAAACAATCTAGACCATATATCTTGCATGTTATCATGTCTTTATAATACACCCATCTGCACATGAAAAGTTTTCAAATTTATTTATTATCTATAATAATAATTATTAAATAAATATTAAAAAAATTATTAGTTCTCTCTTCTCTCTCTCTCCTCCCTTCTCTACAAAATTTACTGCTTCTTTCTATATCTGAAGACCATGGGCAAATCTGAAGTCCAAATCTAGTCCTCCCATGGCAGTGTCGGTGTCTTTGGCTTGTTTTAGAGATGATGTTTTGATAGAGATGTCGCCGTGGTTGTTGGCGGCGGCGAGGAGAGAGAGGGCTTGGTCTTTGGTAGGAGGAGGAGCGGCCATGGACGGATGGAACAAGAGTGTTAGGGTTTTGAAAGAGGAGGAGTATGAACGATCGAGGGGATTTTATAAATTGGGATTGGAATTGAAGCAACCAAATGGACGAGCTGATCTTGATGATTCTAATCACTCAAGGAATAAGACGATGAGGATTTGTGGATTGGGATTGGGAGTGGGAGTGGGAGTGGGAAATTTGGATATTCATTTCACTGAGAAGTGAGGAGAGAGGGACGAGAGATAATTAATAATTTTTTTAATATTTATAATAATAATAATTATAAAAAAAATGTTCTTGTACAGGTAAGTGTATTATAAAAATATGATAACATGCAAGATGGATGGTTCAGATTGCTTTATCTTAGAGGTGTATGGGTGCACCACTTTTAACAAGGGGCACCATAAAATCACCCGAATTTGAATTGGTAATGAAGTTCACTGAACGTAATGAGGGCAACGTAGTATGGTTGAGTGCCACAGATAAAACGAGCAAGACACCAAAAAGGTTGGAATCATTGATCTTAGAACACATCCAAAAACCCACCTCTTTCCTTGATACACGTGAAAAGCTGAGGAACCGCTAACCCATAAAAGGTATGCCACGTAAGCCATGAAAATCTAAGTCAACCAATCAAATCGCGCCTCGTCACCAGATAAGAAAGCTTTTCCATAAATCGGAAAAAAAAGGCCTTAGCAGGGTGGTATGGAACCATCCTGTAAGTGCATCCATGCCGGGCCATGCTTAAGAATTTGATTACTCAATTACTAAACTGACCATGTCCCAGCATAACAAATATGCGATTGTTCAACATTTTTTTTTATTTCAATTACAATAATTTATTTACAAATTTGAAATTAATATCATTAATAAAAAGTTTTATCACCTCAAGTGACAACTAAAAAAAAAATTTAAATTTTTTATACATTGTCAATATAATTTTTTTTATACAGTCAACCAATTATAAATTATTTAATACTTAATCTTTAAAGTAATTATGATAAGAATCAAATATTTTTAATAATATAATAATTTATAATTAATTAACACGATAAAAACATTTATAACTAAAAGTGCATATTAATTAAATCCATACAACAAGATTTACAATTTCTTTTGACAAAAGAGTCGGCTATTAAGCACCACTAATTTAGAGAATAAGCAAAGACTATTATTTATGTGGTTTCTGTTCTCCTAAAAATTTTCTTGGACCGAGATATAAGAAAAACTGTCATTACATCCGGTCAAAAATATCTCATATCTCAGGATTTTAATGAGTCAACGGGTAGTCCTTTTTTAATTAGAGTTTAATTTTTATATCTTCAAAGTCATTCATATCATAAATAATAATTGATTGACAATATAAAAGACTTTACACCGTCAGTATATAGAAATATTATATTATGGACAAATTTTTAGTGCATTTCTATAAATAATTGTGATGTTATTTTTAATGAGAAAAAGATATATATAACAACTTATCAATAAAAATATAATATTGTGTAACAGCTATTACACATATCCTATTTTTGTTTGAAATCAACCCCACAAACATCTATAGAATAATACCTAAATTTTGTACTTATATTATTTGCATGATATTTTTGAATATCAAGATTATATTTTTAGGGATTAATTTTGATATGTTTTTAGTATAAATTTTTTTATACTGTTAATAAATCACAAATCAGTCTATGTATGATTTTTAAAATAATTATGATAAAAATTAAATATTTTTAATAATATATCATTTGTATGATTGATATATTATAATTAAATTCATATTTTTATACTCCATTATTCTTTTTTATAGTGTTCCTTTTCATCGCATCCTATCACAAACAGAAAAACAAACATCTGGTAACCGATACACTATCACTCAAAATGTTGTCAAAAGAAATTTTTTTTTTTTTACCTGAACCGGTATTATTTTAATGCTGATGAAAATTATCATTTTCATAGCTGTAATTCTAATTTCACAGCAAACACCCCAACCAGGATAAATGGTAGGGAATACCCTTAACGAGAATGCATCTGATTTATGAATGATGAGAGTCAAAACAATATGAGTTAATGCAAATAATAAAAGGAAGGCCGGCTCGACCCGTTGATGGCATAAATTTTCTCTCCAAACTTATTATTATTCTTTAATTATTCCTTCATACCTGTTCGCATCATATCATTTTCCTATCATCATATCATATAGTAATATTAGTAATATATTTTTTAACACTCTTTTATTAATTAAAATTCATATAAATCTCATTAATTTAAATAAGTCTCACTAGAATTTTATAGGATTCATATGATTTTCAATCAATAAAAAAAAATATATTAAAAAAATATGTTACTCGCATCGAGCAGAAAATGAGAAACCAGAGAGACAGAAAAAGGGCTATTATTGTAAAACCACAACGTAAAATAATTGAACATAGGAAAGAGAGAGAAAGTAAGAAGAAAGAGCAATATAGGTGAATGGGAGTGGTCCCACATTCGGAACAGCAGAGAGAGTGAGCATTGTCTCTTCCTTCGTTCTCATCTAGTAAGTATCCCCATAGCGCCTCTACTCCATCTGTGACTTCCCCCAATCTCTCTCTCTCTCTCTCTCTCACCAAGTGACACACACAGTCGGTGCCTGGCGGGCTTACTCCACTGCCAATTGCCTTCCTTGTTGCCTATATATATATATCTACACACACCCCAACGGTTCTCTTCCTTTTACCACTATCTGCTTACCCTCCTCTCGTGACCTCTCTCTCTCTCTCTCTCTCTGTACTCGAATTAAACACTGTTCACTTTTCATACTCTTCCATTCCCCTATTGGCCATCTTTCTTTCATTCACACCAACTACTCACTTGGCCTTAGGCAACATCATCAATTCGACATTTTTCTCTTTACCCTGGGCTTTGGAATCTTGTTTTTATGTTTTTGACTTTGGAGCAGAGACTACTGTCACAGGATTCATTCATAAAATAAAGTTCCAGTTTTTTTTTATTACTCTATGTGATTCTGGCCGGGGTATTCTTCTCCCTATTATTATATATTCTTAAACCTCTTGGCCTCTTGTTTATTTCTTCTTTTTCCTTTTTTAACAATAAGCAAGAATAATACTAACTTTTTATTGCTTGTATTGTACTTTTGGGGTTTAGGGTTTAAGTAGCTTTTCTTTTTTCTGCAAACAAAAATGAAGCATGTTTTGAGTTATTCCCCTAACTGGGTTTATATTGTCCAACACCACTTCTAGAACTTCTATTCTATTGTCACTGAATTTGAATAGAATATTAAATTAAATATAAATATATATATATAAGAAATGTCTTCTTCGTGTTTAAGTGGAGGAGGTGGAAGAACGTATGGGTTGGATTTGGAATTTGTTAAATCAGCATGTTCATCCACCCGAACTTCACACACATCTTCTTCTTCTTCTTCACCATCCTCAACTCTCTCAGAATCCAGCAACTCCCAACTTGCAATCTCAACTAGAAAACCCAGAACCCCAAGAAAGAGACCCAACCAAACCTACAATGAAGCCGCGGCACTTCTTTCCACTGCATACCCAAACCTCTTCTCAACCAAAACACCACCACCACCACCACCATCATCCAGCAAATTCACCAAACCAACCGATGCATTGTTTTTCGATGAAGAACTGCTATTGCCTTTCAGGGTGTTCGATACCTCTTCTTCCTCCTTCCTGCTCCATCAACACAAACCCAGTTTTCCGGTGGAGCCTAAACTGGTTACCCTTCAAGAGAAACCATGTCAGAGTCCAGGGGAGATTAGCTCAGCCTCTGCCATGATCAATTCCCTCGAATTGGACGATGATTGCGCACAAGACTTCGACGCGGAATCAATGCTCGACGAGGAAATCGAAGAAGGGATCGATAGCATCATGGGGACTATGGCAGAACAAGACACTGATGCCGTCGCTTCTTGTCACAATCCATCGGTTGGTTTTGGCGGGAAATTGGATTTCCGGTTAGGGTTGAGAAGGGCTCTCCGCCATGTCGACGACGGTGGGAACTGGTGGAACTTACCGGCAGTTGATATACTTCAAATCTCTCCCAAAATTATCCACAAGGCTCCCCCACCGGCGGTGGCAGAGAAGAAGAAGAAAAAGAAGAAGGTTGAGTTGAAGAACCCCGAACCGGTGAAGGAAAATCATCCTCTCCTGAAATCGAATCCAGGTTTGATGTTGAAATTGAATTACAACGAGATTCGGAATGCTTGGTCAGACCGGGGGTCACCCTTCGCCGATGACAGCCCTGTTTCCGATGTATCGGGAAATGACGTCACTGTACGTTTCTCAATTCTCCTCACTCGCCGGTCAATCAAAAAATTTAATACTCTTTTTTCTAATTTGTTGAAACCTAATCCCTTTCAATGCGGCTTTTTAAATTTTAATTTTGCGACTTTGTTCAAACCTTATTTAATACCTCAACCTATTTTTCTCCTACTCAACGAAACAAAGTTTCTTTGGTGCGCATTTTAATCACGTGCAGCTTGGGAATCACCCTTTTTTCCCACTGAAAATAGTCAAGTATTTCATGCATGTCATCCCCCATCCATCTTTAATTAACTTTTCATGTTTAATTTTTATAAGACATTCTTTTCCAATATTGAATGGTTTTCACTTTTCAACTTTGCCTTGGTATGTTAAGCCCAGAAAAAAAGGTTTCAAGTTAAAAATTTCTTTGTGGTCTTCTGCCATTTTGAGCCAATTAAGGGACTAAAATGTAATACTTGTTTGTTGTAATGACTTCATGTTCATTTAATTTTTGTCTTGCATATGGAAATTTTGTTTTTGGTTCAAACTTGTGGGATTTTTATTTTGAAAAAAATGAAATTCTCACAATTTTTCTCACACCTATTTTTACATCTGTTTTATTAGTAAGTGTAGAAAGGGTGTATATTTCACCTTATGTACTACCTTGTACTATGTGTTATTTTGTGTCACGGTGTGACATTATTTAAAATTGGAGAATGGAAACAAAGCCACAGGGTAAGAAATTAAAAAAGCAAATTTTATCAGAAATGGGTGCATTTATTATTTACATTAAAAAAAGATTACATTTAATTTCTCCCTATACATATACATTCTGTCAGAATTGTCCCTATTTAAGAGTACAGTGCATGGTACGAGGGTGTGGTGCAGAGCACTAAATAGCTTACATTTTCTTTTCTTTGCTATTGTGGGGGGCAGGCGCGGCTGTCGCAGATTGATTTGTTGTGGGATAACGGAGGAGTGAGAGAAGCTAGCGTGCTGCGGTACAAAGAAAAGCGGCGTACGCGCCTCTTCTCCAAGAAGATCAGATACCAGGTCAGAAAGGTCAACGCTGATCGACGGCCCAGAATGAAGGTACGACTCAGTTGAGGACAACTCCGAGATATTTGATTTATCTCAACAAAAAAAAAAAAAAAAAAAACAGAGAGAGAGGAAAATCTGCTTTATGATCTGATGATGATAATTGGATAATGAGGTGCATCATTTTTTTTTGTTATGGAGAGTGGACCCCGTTATGGTAGTTGCTCACCTTGTCCAACTTTTGAGTATTTATCTTATTCAATTTGTGTGGTACATTGCCATGCTTAGGTTTTCTTTCTTGTTGGATTTTCTTCCTCTTTTTTAATTTCATTAACAGGTCATAACATGTATGTTTTGGACTTTTGATCCCTATCAAAATATTCTCTTGAGATTCTTTCATGATTATTTAGATTCCTGTATAAAAAAGCATATGTTCTTATAACAGAATTTTCGGCCTTGTTTTGGTGAATAAGAATTTTCGGCCTCTAGTTCTTGTAATTTTTAATTGGACACTGTAATTCTAAGTAATGATGGTTAGACAAAGTAGCCCTAACTTCATAACTAGGAAAATGCTGGAAGAAGTGTGTTAATATTGGTGTTGCTTCACGTAAAATTTTATATCAGGCTTGAAATAACTTAAACAGAAGAAAGGGTGGAGGTGAGAAAAAAATGGATACACATGACCTGAGTCTTTAATCATTTTTTATTGAAATAGAAATGTATAAAAGAATTTCATGATATGCAAATACACTGAATTATGGCTTCATTGTGTTTGTCACACTTGAGGTAACACGTCTACCTTGTTTGTGATGTAGCAGGGGCGATTTGTTACGAGGCCGAATCCTAGCCCAAATGCACACAGATGATAGTTAGTGGCAGTAAAGCACCTTTTGAGCTTCATTTTTGAAAAGAAAAATTCTATATTTTTGTAACCTTTACTTCTCTTTTTCCTTTTGTTCTCTTCTTTTCTGGGTTCTTCTTCCTTCCTTTTGTATAAGATAAGGGAGAAAAGAGGCTGGATGAGACAAGCAACGTAGTAGCCAAAACAACTTGTCTAGGATTCTATTACACTTTTATTTTCTCCGCGTTATGGCCTCCTGGAGATTTTTGTAGTTTACAATTTGTTCCGATATGGTCTATACCTTCTCGTAGCAACGATATTTATTGGTTTTTCAGGGTATCCCTTCGCGTAACTGTGGAGACTAATTCCACGAGATACTGGATGTCGTTGAATGACTAACTTCTCTCAATCAGGTTTTCTTTGTACACAAGAGCCAGAAATTAAATTCCTAGCTACTTGCTTAAGAGGTCCGAGTCTATTATCACTCGAACAAACCACATGTTAGTCGATAAAATAAGTTATATTAAAAAAGTGATTGGGACAAAAGTTTTAATCTGTAAAAGAGTTTATTCTCTCCACCTATTTGCAAAAAAAAGGGTCTCTCCCCTACCTCACTCCATCATTATCACGACACCCATCCCAGCCATAATCCACCACAATCTTCAGAGACGATCCTTCACCAAACATTATAGATTTGGATTTTGTCATTCATGATTTGAATCCTGCAAACCCAAATCTTAAATTGGATGAATTTGAATTCGGTAAACACAAATTTGCAAATTGCAATTCGAATCCTAGATTTTCTCTTATGTCTTTCATTGGTTCCAATAATGAGATGAATCATGCAATAGTGACCGGTCATGGTGTGGCCGCAACTAGGCTCGTGATGACGACTCTAACGCGAATCAGGGCAACGAGTATGCCTATGTTTGGTTAAGATTTGTTTTGACGCAAATGCACAAATTTGCCATTCCGAGACAATTTTTATCAAAGCTTCAAGTTGAAACTTTTACCCAACGGAACACTGAACGTCCGTTTGCGTTCATTATAATTTCAAACAAACAAGCTATAATTAGGTTTATGGGAAAAGGTTTTTTTCTATCTTAACAATTTTTTTATCACTTTATTTACTTTTACCCAAATATGTGACCTAAAGTTATTATTATTATTAGAGATTTAATCACTACTTTTAAACCAAAATTAAATAAGACTATACGTAAGTTGTAATAAAGGGTAAAAGTTAAAAGTTTTAAAAACATTCTATTCCATTCCTGTTAATTGAAAAATAAATATGAATTCAATTAGTTATCCACCCATGCCCTTTTCTTGAATAATGAGAAATCAAATAAACCAGGTTGGATTGAAAGAGTGTCCGACCGAAAAGGGCTTAAGGGCGCGTTTGAATTGACAATATGGAATAAAAATGGTGTTTTTTAAACTAAAAAAGTGCTTATCACATACATAAATTTTGGTTTGAATTATTTCTTGTTGAAAAAGTGAAAGACACTCCAATAAAATGTCAAAATTAGGTTCTTTCACATTGTCATTTTCTTTGAAAGATGCTAATGAGTGTGTTGGTTAAGAAATTAAAAAAGCAATATTTAATGGAGAAGGGGTGTAATTAATCTATTGTGAAATATAGGTTTTTTAACCTTTTTTATAAAATACTACTTTTTCTTAATTGCTTGCTTAACGGTGTAACCGTGTTGTAAGAGACCCAAATTGTTTTTCAGCTTCACGAAAAAATTATCGCAATTGGTATTTGGGTAAGAGAGTCATTTTACATCCACTTGAGAAATAGCTGAACCTACCCCTACTTGTTGTTTGGGCCAACCAAAGCCCAAAGTAGGAACATGTCCCTTTCGAGGTTGTTGTTGTTTTGAAATTCTGCCCGGATCCCCCAGCCGAAGCGTTCACCGCCGTGAATCTAACCGCATAAGCTTTGATGAGCTCGCCGGAGACTCTTAGATTCATGGAAGTTGCAATACAGCAGGTAATGCAAGCAAATAGACACATGTTCTTTTCATTTTTATATATTCTTCTTTCTGATTGAAAGTCTCTGTTCGTTTTATTATGTGACAGGCAAAGTTAGCTTTGGATGCCCTTGAAGTACCTGTTGGGTGAGTGAGTTATCTTATCTTCACAATTTCATAATACGAAGAGAGTGTTACTGATTTCATAATATCTGTTGCCAGCTGTGTAATTGTTCACGATGGGAAGGTTATAGCCTCGGGCAGGAATCGAACTACTGAGACACGAAATGTAATTTCAGCAGTTACCTCTTTTTCGTTTTCATCTAGTTATCTTCTATGCTTACTTTAATATTTATCTGCTCCTTTGATAATCTGACTTTGTTTTGAACTCTGGATTACTTCTGAATTTTTATCCTTGTCTACTTAAACCTGCATTTCTGAAATTTGGGTTCTGTAACTTTATTGTTCTAGGAAATAAGCATCAGCATACATTTTTCATGGTATAAATGAGAAATAAACTGCAAGTGAAAGTTTAACGTTTTGTAGTTCTGCTATAGTAATACTGTAATATTATCTGTTTTAGCATGGTAGAAATAAGAGAGTTTAAGGAAGTATTCAGTGGCTATGAACTCAAACTTTTTGAATGGTAACATGAGAAAGAGAACTTATACAGAAAAATGGGAAATATGAGCTTGGCTTATAAGCCTTAGTACACAATAGACTGATTTCTTCTTACTTGAAACCCCCAAACATTGATTTGTGTGAATGGAAATTTGCGGCAGAAAATGTGGAAATTAAAAATGAAAGTTGAAAACGTTAACTTAAATTGCTACTGATGATAATAGGGTTCAATGTGAATGCCATTTGCATATGATCTTTTTTCCCTCCGTTATTGGTTTTACGGCCTTAGGTGTGTGTGATCATAAGACTTGCTGTTATTTTTTTTTTACCCAGTCCATGTCTTTGATTAACCATTACTTGAAAGCCCTATATATGGTTCGTAGTTAAATAATTTCATATATGATATTGGCATTGTGTTCCATTTTACTTAAGAAAGAAAAAGGGTCTGACTGTTCTAGTCAAATTTTCGGTCATCAAATGTGTCATGATAAATAAGAAAATTTCATTCTTTGTTATGGGACTGGACAGTAACAGTTATTACATGTTTCGCCAAAGCTTTATGCAAATTCATTAATACTGCAAAAAGTTTTGGCTTTTCTGTTCTCATTACTAAATCATTTTTTTCATACAGGCTACAAGGCATGCAGAAATGGAAGCTATAGATGTGCTTCTAGAGCAGTGGCAGAAAAATGGACTTTCAAGGTCAGAAGTTGCTGAAAAATTCTCAAACTGCAGTCTTTATGTTACCTGTGAACCGTGCATAATGTGTGCATCTGCTTTATCAATTTTAGGTCTCCTCCTTCAACTGTTCCTACTTCCTACTATGACAGGCACACTCTTTATGCTGTTTAACTCCTTCCTGATCCATTTGTTTGTGTAATGTGTCTCAGGCATAAAGGAAGTAATTTATGGCTGTTCAAACGATAAATTTGGAGGTTGTGGGTCAATATTGTCATTGCATTTAAGTAACACTATATCACCCAATAAGTATGTCTCTTAACGACATCTATGCAAGCCTTCTGTAGATATATTCTTTTTTTGTGTGTGTGTGCGCAAGTCATTTACGGTTATTATTTTTATGTTTTAGTTCAAATTTTGCTTTGTTTCTTGTTTTGTCTCATCAAGATGGAATATCTTACCCTTATATAATATGCTGTTACATCTCATGTTATTTTGAGTGGATGTTTTATTGATGTCCTTTCTTCTATCTTTCCACTACATCTACTAGCATATGCAAATAGGTAATTCTTTTTTTATTTTAATTAATAGTGAAGTTCCACCTGGAAAGGGTTTCAAATGTGCTGGAGGTATACTGGCATCAGAAGCTGTCCTCCTTCTGCGAACATTCTATGAACAAGGAAATCCCAATGGTAAGTTACTTTAAAGTTTCTTTTAACTATTGTAAGCTACGGCTTTTGGCAGGTGGTGATTCTCACTTCCAAAATGCAATGTACGTGAGTATTACTATGGTTGAGAAGTTTGAGTATGGATTTAGAGGCGAGCTAGGGAGGTGTGGGGGATAAGAGATGAGTTGTTCACTCTTATTTTATACTACTTTTATCTTTTCCAATTTCAGTCTTATGTTTTTTTTTCCTTAAATTTCTTGTCAGCTCCAAAGCCCCACAGGCCTCTAGCACCACAGGCATGAAGTGGACTGAATTTGCATATCACTCGGTTGGTTTTCATTTGGTTTTGTTTTTTCTTTATTATTTGTGCCTGAACATTATTTTGTTTGTCACTAATACTGTGGCTTGTATTGCTTTTTTGTCTTCTTATGTTCACTGACAGTTGCTGATATGGTTATCTGCTGCCGCATGCATATTGCACGCAATGCATAGACAATAAACTTGAATTCTGTGCTACCGTAGCATCGTGTGTGGGCACAAGCTGGTTTTGGATGGTCAATACACCACAGCTTACCAAAAATTAATTATTCATATGATTCAAAAACATTATGATTAAAAGGATGAATCAAATGTTATCGTGTGAAATGAATCTTACTTGATTAAAAGTTCAAATTTCTACAAGGAATTGAAGTGTTTCAGTTTTGCTATAATATTGTGTTTATATTTGGGGAAGGTGGAGTGAGATTTTCCATTGTGTTGTATGCTTAATTCCTAGCTATGGTCTAATCAGTAAAGGAGTTCAAAATTGGCCATGGCACAATGCTTTATAAGTAGTAGGAAGGTAAGAGCAAGTAGTCTCTGCCTTCTCTCTAGGATATCTTAGCCGAGTTAAATTGGAGTAACTTAGTGACATTTTCCAAACCCAAGTGTATTGACTATCCAAGAGGTTCAATATGTTCGATCTGAGGTGCAGCTCGAGATGGAATGCATAGCGTATGGGATACTTCAATATTTTGGTTTTTTGATTTTGAAAACTATTTTGTAAATCAATTTAAAAAACTGTTTTAAGAAAAGAATTAAAAACAAAACCTGTTTGGTAATTTTATTTTCTAAAACTGTTTTAGAGATGAGAAAATGAAAAAACTTGTTTGGTAAACTTGTTTTCAAAATATGTTTTGAAAATTAAAAAATAAAAAACTTGTTTAATACATATTTTTAAAATGGGATCAATTTCGAGTTTTTTTTATAATATCTCAATATTATTTTTTATGTTCTTATCTACGTCATCTTTTTAATTAAGTATCATTGAATAATATCTTGACAAAAAAGGATATATTTTTATAAAATTAATATATAATTCACTTTCTAAAGTAACATATATTGTAACAACATAATTAATAAAGTAAAAGTAATTAAAACAACGTTTGAATACCATGATAAAGTGATATATAATTCACTTCTAAAGAAACATATATAAAGCAACATGTAGAGATAAAGTCAAATAAAAGTTAAACTAATCTTTTGGTCCCTATATGTGATAATGATTTTGAATTTGGTCCATACATGTTATATGAATGTTATGTTTTATTTTAGATTATTATTTCATGGAATTAAATAAAAAATGTAATAATTTAAATTAAATAATAAAAGTTGTCAAATATTACAAAACTGCCATTAATGAAAAGTGACACTTTTCCTTGTTTTTTTAGTTTTTAAAACTGAAATGTAAAAGTGAGAATGAAAACAACTTTTAGTTGTTCCAGTTTTTTAATTCCCAAAACTACAAAACAAAATCATATTTCAAAACTATTTCAGAAAACAGGGTTCATCAAGTTTTTGAATTTTTAAATTTTTGAAAATGGAAAACAGTTTTTAAAAAGAGAATTCAAACAGGCCCTTATTGTCTCTGTTTTTCAATTATTTTTAAATTTTGACATAGCAACGTATCCGTGTCTTGTTATATTTGTATACTGAATCAGTATCCGTGCTTTTTAGGCGGCAACCACGCCTTTTGTTTTCCATGGTACTCAATTTCATTGCAGCTACAAAGTTATATTTCAAAGAGCATAAAACGACCACCCATGTTTGTTTAAAGCTCAAAAGCAGTGACACATCAATTTTTACTCTCTTTTCTTGGCTTTTCTATATGTCACGTTCCTCATGAATTGCCATGAAAGGGCACGATGCCATATTCCAAGTTTGTTATAATATTTGCTATGTATGAAGTACAATTAGAAAACGAAGCAACCAAATAACCCATTCATGGTGAAGGAACTTTGAGTAAGCCAATATGAAGAAGTGTTACATCTCTATGGATTCTAACATTGCAGATAAGAAGCAATTTTGAGTATGTCAATATTATCTTATCGTTTTGACTTTTGATTACTAATTTACAAGCAGTTGATATGGAGAGCCATGCCTATAAAGTGATGTGATGAAGTATGAATTGGATTCTCTGAGGAAGCAGGTATAAATATTATTAACTTAAAAAAATAGTTGCTTCTTTTTCATCATACAAAGTGAGGGAGCAACTTCAGACTAACAACTAATCATGTATTACCCTGCAGTGCAAATGTTCAAAAAGCAAATTACATATCAACCTTTTCCCTTAACAAAGCTATGGGTACAAATATGATAGATGGTTCATTCGAATGGGGTTCATCGGAACCCGTTACTCTGTAATTTTGAATTCCAGATAATTTTTGCCTCATACTATCTAGTTTAATCTTCACTTTGCTTAGTCTTTCAAATTCCAACTCTGCTTCCTGAGAATCTCCTTCAAATGTAAACTTTGCCCTCCTCTTTCTTTCTTTCAGCAGTTTCTTCAAGCTCACATCATCACTGACCTCCATAAAGTCCTGAAGAAAAAGTATAAACTTGTTGGTTGAGGTCCTCCAAGCACACAATGCATACAGAACAAGAAATTTAGTAGAAAGGCACCTTGTTGCCATTTTCGCTTGGCTGAGGTGGAGATATTTCTGGTTGTCTTTTCTTTCTAGCACTGACATTTTTAACATTCTTCTTGGAGTAGGTCAAAGTAATTTTTGAGGCCTCTGACTTCAAAAGCTCAGTTTCTCCCAGATTCTGTAGTCTAGATTTCTTAATAGAAGTGAAACTATGAAGCTGATCTGATCCGTCTTCTTGCTGCTGAACAAAACCCACTCACATTAGAGTTTATTGCGTATTCCAAAAACTAGATAATTTCCAAATGTCTGACATACAAAAGATGTCTTATTATAGGATTATTTTTACAACCAGCAGAAATCCACATCTATTAGAGAAATTCTTACAAAGCAATTAAGAACAACTTGAGATATATTGCAAAGAATTCAAGAGTGCTATGCTTGGGTTATTAACTTTGTCTTCTCATACTTGTGAGCAAGTACATATAATGTTACCATCCTTAAATCTCTACAAAGTTCACATTTTAAGACTTATTCATGGTCAAAATTATTCATCATATAATCTCCAAGGCAACTATCTATTTTAAATTATCAGACAATGCCTACTAAAGGACTTAGTCATAGTTATAGTTAATATAATCTAAAATTAAGTATGTCAACACAAATTCCTCTTTCTTCTCACTGCTCCACAACTCTTCAAATCGAACTTTGCTCAATGCATGTTTGAGACCAATTTTACAAGCAGAAAAAGCAAAATTTCAACACTAGTCCTGTTTCATGCACAGCTAGAGGATATCTACAAGGGATGGCAATTATTCAAAGAGATAAACACATGGCATAATTTCTGACAAAAAAAAAGAATCAAACATAGAAAGAACAAAACAGAAGACAAAACATTTCTTGCATTTATTGGAAAAGGAGAGAACAAAATATAGCAGTAAAGCATACCTTTCTGGCTTTAAGTGCCATGTAACGTGCATTTTTGAACCATTTGCTAACCTGCATTTTCTAACACATGTTAGTAACTGAAGAGTTGCTAGGGATGAAAAAAGACCAAAAGCAATGTGAATAACCGTAGGGACCAATGTAATTTTGTACAAAAAGAAATTACAACTTCATAGGGTAAATTCAGATGAAGATAGAAAGAAGATACAGTTGGAAAGAGCAAGTCATAACCTTCTCAGCATCAAGTCCCAACTCTTTTGAAAGATCCTCCTTCATCGATCTTGGAGGAAGTTCATTCTCCGCAAAAACTTGGCGAAGCTTCTGGCTCATGTCATAAGGAAATAAAAGGGACATAAGTTAGTCAATAAAACTCTTTATATAGTTGTTCTCATCTGGAATTTTGAAAAGGTGTCAAAAAAGAAAAATGACAAGTGTTGATAGTAGTACCTCAACTGCATCACGTGAAAATCTAAAACAAGGCCTTCGGATTTGTATACCTTCAGAATCCTCTCTTTTCATTCCATTGTTCTCATTATTGGGATGTTTACTCTCACTTTTATGCAAAGTCATAAGAGTATTAACAGCATCAGACTCCTTTTCTCTTCGCTTTCTTTTGCCAGGACCCCAGTCTTCATCTTCACTCACTTGTTCGCATGCAGGAGCATCCTTCCCAAACATTTCCTAAAAAGATGTACTTAAATGAAACTTCTTTTGCATGATCTAAATTAGACTTCAAAAATTAGGATAGCAAAGAAAATAGGGAACTATTTTTTTAGTGGTATTTCCAGCACAATAATTGTCCACCTACATCACAACCAAGGGTAAGTAATACATCTAATTGGAAATTCATTTTTAAATCAATACCCTAAAGCCTATAAAGGACACAAACAAAATTTTTCAACCCAATTCATAAACAAAAATCAGGATAATCTTTCCAATGAGAAACAACGGCACTTTGTGCCTGAAAGACTGGCAAAATGAAGACCTTAAGTTTTTAGCTATCAACATTGAGTCAGTAACTTGTTAACTTCCTTACTACCACTATTGTTGTAACTTCAAACATTGTGGACTTAATTTGCTTTTCTGAATGATAACTTTTCATATACTCACGTCATAAAGTTTCTTGTAGTCAATGGCTTTCCGATGCCTACGGCCTCGGGCTTTTTCTTCAGATTCATCAGAATCTATGCAGCCATTGAAAGAAAAATATTCATGGTTGACACCTTCATCTACTGGAGAGCATTCACTGTCGGAAGACCAAAGACTTGTAGAACTGCTTAAATCATCAGATGCATTATCATCAGTTCCTTCTGCACTGATGTTGTGGCCGTCTTCTCTCCTCTCTGGATTATAATCTTCATCTTCAGAATCATCTGATGGCCATTCTTCCTCAGGATTCAGTAATGCAGTATCGCCATCAGGTATAGCAGCCTCTTCCTTGAATACATCCTTAATTTATGGGGGAGAGGCATAATTAGTTGGACCAGTAGGAATATATAGATCTGGATCCACTAAAGTGAGAGGTGCACTTTAGAGAATAAGGTGCAAGTGATAATCACTGATGAGAAAATCAGGGGAAAAGATTCTCACATATCTATGATTTATTATACAAATGCTTGTATTTTATTAAATTCTAAACAGTTGATTTTCTCATCAATGATTATCAAATCTTCACCTCTAGTGCCACCCTCACTTTAAGTGCGAGAGACAGAAATGAAAAATTGAAAAATAAATGGTGTAAGAGATTATTTGGGGTAAAAAACCTGCGAAGTACTGTGCAAAGAGAAGTGAGTTCCAAGATGTGCATTCACTGCCTCCAGTATTTCCATCTTACATTCACAAAACTTACAAAACCAGGCATGGTCTCCACGAGGAACTGCAATTTATAATCAAACAATACATTCATTTAATCCAGTCAGCAAATGAGAGATCACAACTTACAGAACAAGTTGACAAGCATTGGTGGGAACTCACTATTTTCAGTGTCTAAAGGAGGATCAAGACATTTTTGGTGAAAAGCATGACTGCAGGTACCATGACAGAGTACAATATCATTGTTTGGAAGAGCTTCACGCAACTTGCACTTTGCACAGAATATCTAGATGTAGAAAAAAAAGAAAAATGATATACAGGTTGTAAGATGGTGAGAAAATGAAGAGCTTCACACCTTCTCGCTTCCAGACAATTTGACTAAAATTGAAAAAAATAGCATGATGAATGGCTTCCATTGGCAAAATAAAATAAGGTGTAAAGCAGGTTTACAAGTCTTGAAGTGGAAAGAATGCAGAGAGATTTAACACAATACAATGAAGTATTCACAGTGTTGACACTTGCTCACATGTTCATGGTGAACAGATCCATCTGGAGCAATGACACAATCTTCCATGCTACTCAGCGAACTAAGAGAATCCAACTGGCGAATAGCATCACGAATACCAAGTTTACATTTTAAAATCTGCTTCCGTGCTCTTTGTAGCTCCTTTTCTGGCCTAATCTTTTCTCGACTGTGATAAGCATTCCCATAAAACCAAAAAAGAAAAATGATCAGACACAATGCTATTTGTCAAGGTAAAGCTTAGGGTCAAAATAGCTAATAATTCACACTGCATTACTGCAACTTATTTTCCACGGAAAAAGGTGAAGTTAGAGAAACTAAACCATTCCAATTTTATAATCACTCATCAATTTAATTGGTGTACCGTTCGAGAAGTGCTAGTCAGAAACACATTTTATTTAAGAGAACCAAACAGTATTATTAAGCAAACGAAAAGATTTGGTAACACTAAAAAATTAGGTTGGACTTGAGCAAGAGACACCTTATGACGTGTGTTACTTAATATTTTGACAACCGTTGAATACTAAACTAAATCATAAGCTTACAATAACATTTGCTAATAGCCAAGCATCTGCAAGCAGATAAACGCACCAAACCATATTTCTTTCAAACAAGGAGTGCATGCAGAAATGAATGTCCAACAAAGAAGATTGTATCTTTAATCATTTTCTTTTAAAAAATTCTTATATTGTTTTCATCTTATTTGCAAAGTTTCTCACCAAAAATATCTGTCTCCTTTTTTTTCTTTCTTTTTTGTGCTTTTTTCAATACCAAGACAGGGAAACTATACACCATATTATAGGCAAGAGATTACAGAACAAATTAGAATATCTAAAAGCCCTCTAAGTATCCTAGTGAAGAAAAGATCCACAACAAACACATGACAGCAACAGGTCCAACCAAAATTCCCATTACAATGTTGATTATGAATGTTTATGTTCTTCCTATTTAATTTTTAACAAAATATTTTCCCCATTAATTCAGTTTTTATTTGAATGAATGAGATTGAACAAGGATACTTTATTACTTAATTCATTAGCTTTTTCAATAATGGCTGGGCTCCAGAGTGCTGGGCATTGGTCAATTTGTAAGATTTCAGTTTTATCAAAATATTTTTGTATGGTTTCTTCACAAATTGTATAAATTCCCTGATTCTTATTCTATCAAGTATCAATGGAGAAACTACACAATCCAAGCATGACCTATCCAATCAATTTCATTTACAAGCATATAGATCTATTGATGGGAAAGATGCATATAGCACATCCATACTAAGTTTTTCATGAAAAGTATAACTTAAACATAAATGGGTTTAAAAAGTTCCATGCTACCACCAAATTCAAACAAAGTATAATCATGTATTACTCAATATATCAGCCACTTAAATATCTATATTCCCTTTTTTATATATTCCCAAATTTTTCAGGTGAAAAACTTCAAGTTGCATAGACATAGAGCATGTACTTTCTACTTATAATAATAACAATAACCATTTAAAAGGTAATAGCTCCTTACTTAATCAAATAACAGGTGTGGTATGCATAATTGCATATTATTTACCAAACATTTTTTAAGAAAACTAAAAAAAAAGCTAAAGGAAAAATTTCCCCTTACCTCTGACCTTTCCAACCTTCTCCAGAGTAAGCATCAATAAGGTTCTGCTCTAGCTTTATTTTGATTAAAAGGTACCTTGTTCTCCTCTGCAGGCGTGAAGCATCATCAAGATCCACATTTTTCCTTTGCCTCTTCTTTTTTCTCTTTCTCTTTATTTTTTGAAGCTTTAACTCTCCTTCATCTTTCTCGTTTTTTCTAGAACTATGAGAAACTTTTTCACATTGTAGCTTTGAGGACAGCTTCTGTGAAAATTTTCCATCAGCTTTATGCGAATTTTGTCTAATAATTAATTTCTTATTTGAAGAATCCTTGTTTGGCCCCTTGATGGAAGAGTCAGTAACTCTCTTTCTTGATATGTTTGTGCCAACTTCATGTGTGTGAGATTTTGATTTCAGCTTATGCTTTTTCCCTCGGCTGTGTGTGATACTTGTTTTGAATCTCAATGATGAATCCAGCTTTGACTCACTTTGTGCTTCCAAATGACCGGATTTTCTAGATCCCCTACTTTTTAACTTCTTCTCACTATCCTGCATATTATTTTATTATGTGCCAACCCTGAAAGTTCAGGCATAAAATGGATAGTAACATTAGAATCATTTGTAAAGTGATAGTCTACATTAAACCACTCCTGCATAAATAAACACATATTTTGTATAAAGAAGGACGTAGATACATTGGACAGAAATTGCACTCGGAAATGCAGATTAATGTTACTTCTTATCCATTGTTAAAATATAACCACACAAAAACCTTTATAATATACAAAGAAGAACAAAGATTACTGCTAATAAAAAGTGTGAGCAGTACAATGGATCAAATACTAGAGATCAAAGCAGCATGGAAAAGTTCACGAAAGCCAGATGCAACAGTGCCAAACAATTCCTCACAAGATGAATCGGCAATTAGTGGAACATAGAGGCTAAGAAGAACATTGAATCAAGAAGTACTTGATGAATTTAGTTAAGAAGAAAAAGTTAAAGTATGATTGTATGATGTTTTAGGCCTTGATCACTTCGAAGACTATAAGATCATAATATAAGTAATCATCAGTTTTATTAATCTTTTTGAACCATGATTCAATCTTGGACACAACAACTTATGATCAAAAGGAAACATACCAAATACCTAAGTAATCACTAAGCCAAATTGCTCAAAAAAAAAAAAGAAAAAGAAAAAAAAAAAGAGGCATGACATGATGCCAAGACCTTGACTTGAATCCAGATGTTAAACCTGCAAAAGTTCGGAGTTAATAACAAAAGAAACCCACTTTGAGTTTGAGGCAAAATAAGAAAACAAACCTGCAATGGAAGAGGAATGTCGTGAAAGATCTGAACTTTCTATTGGTCTTTGAAGCTATCAACATGGGAAGGACAACATGAGTGGGAATGATTAGGTAAGTGAAGTTTGATTGAGTGATTGATTTGAATTTGAAATTGGGTCTCTTCAGATTCCCAATGTCAACATTGGGAACGGCTTACCAGTTGTTCTTGAAGCACCCCACCAACGGTGAGCTTCTTGTTTTCGTCCCTAAAACTATGAATGAATGAATGAATGAACTCTCTTTTTCTTTACAGTAATTGTACCACAAACAAAAACACCAGATTCCTTGCTGAAGAGTTACATGTTGTTGCCAATGTTTGTGCTTGCTTGCTCGTATCTTCAATGTTGGTGTGTTTCAAATCAATGCAATTTAGGATTTAGGAAGCGGAATTAAGGATACAACATTGTTCTTTGAAGAAAATTTATGTGGTTATTTAGAAAGGGAGAATGAGTTTATTTTAATATATGTGCGTTGAATCTTTATGTGATTGATATCCACAAAGATTGCAGAAATTATAATAATATGTCGTAGTAGAAAGTATAAGGCTTGCTACACATTGATTCATATATGCATATTGAAATTTAAAAGTTTACATAATGCTTAGAGCCTTAGAGGTCAAAGCGTTGAATGTATTTTTTGAACAAATACATAGATATATATGTGTCACATAAGAGATATGTAAACTTGTTATTTATTATTTATATATTTTTTTTTTTTATCTTTTATATCTATAAAGAAGAAGTCACGGAATAAATAATCAGACATTTGTGAACAAAGAAAATATAATTAATTCAAGATAATACCAATAAAATTAAAATTAATTATAATTTAAAATCATTAAACATATCAAGAATGCTGTTAAAATGGTTATCCTTTAAAATCTTGTAAGTTTTGTTTGATTTAATAATAATGTTGTTACCTATATACAACTATGATTCTATTAGGACTGTCCAATCGAGATACAGGTATGCTTTGTATATATATATATATATATATATATAATTGGTTTTCCAACATGTAACTTTTGCGTGCAGCCGTGAAGACTGATCCCCTGATATATTGGACGACATTTAAGGGCTGACCTCTCCCAACTAAGTTTTCTCCGTACACAAGAGTCAGGGATCAAATCCCTGACTGCTTATTTAAGAGGTCCAAACTCGTTACCATTTGGACCAACCACATATTGATATATATGGTGATATATATAAATAAGTCGATAACCATTGACTTCAAGTGTACGTTTAACATACTTACTCCAAATTACATATTTCAATTTATTCTAATCAAATGAAATTCAGTTGACTCTTTTAATGAATTAATGCATACCATAAGCTTAGAATAAATTGAAGAAGGAAGATTTGGAATAAATCTTTTAAACTTACTTTTGGAATATATATATATATATATATATATATATATATATATATATATATATATATATATATATAGTATTTATCTTTATAAATTTAAATAGGGAATAAGATGAATTACAAATTTATCTTTCTTTTTTGTGGTGCACAAAAGTATACTTCAATCGATAGTCGGAGACTAATCCCTTTCGAGGCGTAGAGATCACCGAAGTGGGTTTTACCTTTCCCAACAAAATTTATCTTTTTTGTTTTAATATTTACCTTTGAATTTCAAATTAATAGTGGATAATGGTAGTTTTATTAAAAAAAAAAAAGAAACTAGACACCCCAAAATGAAGAATTTCATTTATATATAATATAGATATGTAAGTAAAAATATAACCTAATCTAATATGTAATACCTTATTAAATGTTCAAGGTTGAGAAATATTATGAGTTATTTATGTCATTTTTAATATTCTGAATAATCTTTTAGCTTTATCTTATTTTAAGGATTCTTTTTTTATTTTTAAAAGGAGAGTCTAAATTAATCAAGTAAATATAATTTAATAAAATTATCTTGTATCTTAATTTGGACTATAAATAAGGACAATGCTCCATTAATAAAGAGTGATAAAAAGAAACAATTTTTTTCATTTCTTCTTTAGAATTACTAAGGAATTCACGCTTAAACGTCTGATCATATTGGAGATTAATTTTCCATCTATTAGGTGAAAAATACTTTGGACAACAAAAAAAGTACTTCCAAGTAAATATTTTAAATATAACCTTAAAAATAGATTTTAAAAATAAGAAAGTAATCTTATGAATCAAGAATTAAGAAACATACAAGAATAAATACCTCAGAAAATTCAAAGTAGAAGTGTAGAAGTTCTAATTGATTATTTTGGTCAAAGCTCAAGCAATATAATAGTTTTTATTCATATACTTATACTGATCCTTACTGGTCAACTTTTTTTAAAAACAATTATCGTTAATTATAGAACATTTTATGCGAGCAAAATGTTCATGGCCAGATGTGATACATCCCCTAGTTGTTTGGGTAAAGCTGTTGCGTGATAGTAACAAGGATGTGATTGTGAACACCACTAGACAAGAGGAAACAAAACAACAGTGCTATCAGCATAAGAGTAAACAAAGCTCCCTGGCTACATTTTCTTCTTGCCAAATGATCCGCACATTTGCTGGCCTCTCACAGTACGATTTATTTAGGATAATATTCCAACTTGTATGAAGATAGAAACATTTTGTTCAGTGTGATGTCGTTAAGCAGGTGATACTAAACATCCTGTGTAATGCTACCCAGGGTTGGCATATAGATTCTACCTACCTGTATGCATTTCGCAAACAGAGCTTGTGTATAGGGAAAAACTGAGGACACATTCGATTTTGTTTTTTCTTTTTCTTTAAGTTTTGGCACATTTGTATGTGTGGAACACGTCCCACTATGTCAGCAGCAGCAGCAGCAGCAAGATAATGCATCACATTAAGAGGACACGGACGCAAGAACCAAATCTAAAGCTCTCTTTTTAGATATTCAATTAACGTGTAAGTGCAAGTAATGGAGTAATGTATCAAACAGAGCTTATTTCATTATCTAAACGCTGCCATACATTATAAATGACAGTATCTTTCTGCCCTGACTCTTCAGATTTTAAAACAAAAGAAAAATCAAGAAAGCGACCATCTCCAATTCAACATCCAAGATCCTGCGAACAAGAAAAAATATATACAATTAGAAACCATCAAATATAAGCTTGTACATCATAAGTGTAAAACAGATGAAATAAAAAGCATTAAGAACCTAGAGAGAGACAGAGAGTATACAGAACAACTTTGGTTTATTAACGGCAACCCAGTTGTACTATTTCATAACTGGTGAAGAATCCACCCATCACCATGATGAGGTTGCTTTTGTGAGCATACTCGAACAATGTATCTTTGCAAGTAGTTTCTACCCTTTAAGAAATGCTACTTCTGCCCCCAACGTCCTTTCAGAATGTGGGAGATACGAGAAGGAATTTATGGGAGGAGTTGCCAAACATATATATGAAGCAGTGCAACATTCATTCTCGGGTAAAAATGAGTTCTAACTTTTGCATTGTAATCTAAACTATCTAACTCTTGCAAGCTGCAGAAAAAAATGGCATTTGGAAATTTTTTGTCAAACTTGGCTTTAGGAATCTTGGCAAAGTTTTTGCAAAAGTGCTTTGGCTGCGTGCAAAAGGACCAGTTGTATGAAATATTGGAAATTTCAATTTAAATCAATTCAAATATCAGAAGTATGAGAAAAATGAAATTTCTCCTCCACTTGTTTCAAAAATCACCAATAAATAGCAAATAATTTTTTTAAGTAGTTGCTGATAAGTTCACTATTGCGGTATAACTAAAGGATTACATCAAGGCTCAACTTTGAGTTCTTTTCTTTTTAAATTTATCTTGCATGTGTTTCCTGAGCATGTCCAATAGTTGGTGCCTTAACGCATGTTTTTTTGCAAATGAATCCTAGCGAAAGAGTTCAAGAGAGGGAATAAATTGGGAAGGTAGCGTTGTGGTGACAGGCTTTTGAAACACATAGTTTCCTTTTTTTTAGGTTTTCTAGAGTATCCTTCTGTCTGATAGGTGAGATACTAATCTCTCTAGGTGCAAAATGATGCCTAAGTGGGATCCATCCCAATAGTGTTTTTCCATACATATAAATTTGGGGATCGAAATCAAAACCACATGCGTAAGAGACCCAAACCCACTCCACTTAGGCTAATAGACATTGGTACATAGCTCCCTTTTAGGTAGAAGTAAAACAAAGTATATAAAATGGAAGTTCAATAAAAAGCACACTAGTAATAGCTTAGAGGTGAAAATTGAATATGATGCCACATTATAAGCCACACAGTTTGAGTATCCTAGTTCCATCATACAAAATGATAGAGAATAAAGAAATAAAGGGAGATGTAAATCATAGGATTAAAACTAGGTAGATGAAAGAAGATGTGCTTTAAGAGTTATTTGTGATAGAAAAGTGCCTCTGCAACTCAAAAGAAAATTTTACCATACAGCTTAAGACTTATAACTCGTGATGATTTAAGGTACTGAATGCTAGCTAGGCGTTAAAAAGCTAACAAGAGCATAAGATCGATGTTACAAAGATGAGAATGTTACCTTGAAGGAACATACAAGACAAGTTAAGATTGGAAATGGATGTATTAGGGAGAAAGAAAGGGTAGCATCCGACTGAGAGTAGAATCTCGTCTTAGGTGGTTTGGGCATATCATGTGAGAAGAAGGATAGCTGGACAGTTAGAGTAGAGGTAAGGGGAGATGAAGAAAAAGTGAGTAAAGATCCTCTCCATTTCTCATGAGGATGTACAGAGGATATTTGGACCCACTCGATGTCACATTATCATGTTTACATCTCTAAAACTATATTAATGGAGAGGAGAAATGGAGAGGATCTCAACTCAGAAAAAGTGTAGGTGAAACCATTAAAAAATACAAAAGTTTAAATGACTTTTTTTTAAGGATAAGGTGTGTGATAGAACCGAATGATGTCGTTTGAAACACACGACACTGACGCTTTCAAAATAAATGGGAAAAAAGGACGCGCCATCGAAGAAGAAATATCAAATCGAAATAACTCTAATATTATTATTAATATTATAGATAGATAATGGTAGCACCAGATAGATGATCTAAGAGCTAATACGGTAATACCATTCAATAATAGAGAAACCAAACCAGCCGCTTCCCCTTCCCCTTACCATTATGTTAAGTTAAAGGCCATTTTCACACAGCACTTATTAAGCATCGACCAATCATCAATATGGAATATATATATATATATATATATATATATATATATATATATATATATATATGAAAATAAAAATATAATAGTATAAGAAAGGAATTAGGAATGAATGAAAAGATGACCTGGGCTGGGCTGGGCTGGTTGATGAATCAGTGGGTGGGATGATGTTGGGTGGCATGCTTCTGGTGCTCCAGGTGACGGAGTTCGTGGGGTAGGGCTACGAGGTACGAAAACATCATTCCGCCGAAGCAAACATGGTATATGGGCTCCACCGACTCCGTTCTGATGTACTTAGCGTTGTAACTCTCCAACCCTCTCTCTACCAACGTCTTCATCATCATTCTAATTCCCATTCTTACTTCCTCCTTCTTACCGATCACAATCACAACAAACACCCTTTCACTCCAAACCAAACCAAACCAATATGCCTCTCCTTCTCTACCAATCAACCATCCTTCTCGCCGAAATTACCTCATCCCAATTTTACGTACATTCTAACCAAATTAATTATACTTCCATCTTATTTTAAGCCTCCAACTTATTTGGGACTTTCAATCCATTCCCAAACTGATATCATGCATTGCCCACCCCAAAATTTTAATTCATACGATCAAATTTCGCATCTCTCACTACCGTCTTCACATTTTTTTTAATTATATTATGTACAAGTAATAAAATTTTTAACCAATAAATAATAATTAAAAAATATTAAATTAAAATAAAACCATACATTACACGAGATATGAACTAGTTAAAATTATTAAGTTAAATTAATTCGCACCCACTTAAACTATTTGAAATTTTTTAAATAGGTTATTATATTTTAAATATTTGTAATTAGAGCTATGAATATATATAAATTTATAATTGAGTCCCTAATATATTTTTTTTTTGCTACAGTTTCGTTAACTATCTATTAAGTGATTAATTCACTCGTCATTGCCCCAATTTTCTATAGCACGAAGTCTGTTGAAATTTGGTGCTTTAAAGACCAATTGAAATTACCACTTTGGGTAATGACATGTGAATTGATCACTTAATGGATACTTAACGAAATGCTAACGAAAAAGAGTATAAGGGACTTAAGTACAAATTTTTTATGTGCTCATAGACCCAAATACAAACTCTTAAAGTAAAGGACCTATTTAAAAATTTTCAAATAGTTTAGAGACCTTTAGATTAATTAAACCTTAACATTAAAGATTTAATTGGTACACATTATCAATATAAAAAATAATTACATTATCAATCAATCATAATCTGTCACATCAATAAAGTTGTTTGATTTTTATCCTAACTATATTAGAAGTCACTCATAACATAATTTGTGATTGATTAACACTATAAAAAACTTTACAATAAAAACTTATAGCAGTTAAACAACAGCCGAGGATGAAGACTTCTTAGGAGTGATAACAAGCATTCATGAAAATGTTTTATAGCACTTTTTACATTATATATATATATATATATCACATTTTTTAAAATATGAAAAACAAATTGGTGAACCAAACAGCCTTCCTCCAATGCGAGAGATATAAGATGATGAGATAGACTATATGGTCCATATCGAAACCGATCCAAAAGAAAATCATAAATTGATCCAAAAAAATTGAAAATCAAACAAAATCGATATTTATTGGATTTTTTGGATCTTGTTTTGTGAAGACTGATTAGATCAGATCGAATTTTGGATTTCTTTTTCTTAAATCGAACCTAACCAAACCAAATCAAACCAAAACGCATATATAAAATTTAATATATGTTTATTCTATTTTTTGCATTATTGAGTTTTTATTTGTTCAATTTTTCCTAATAATACTTACTAGATTAATGTTTTGGAATTAGATGGTGATAATATTTATCAACATGTATTTAGTCCGAGTGGTAAGGGACTCGGGCATCTTAAGCAAGTGGTCAGGGGTTCGAATCTTGACTCTTGTGTATGGAGAAAACCTGGTTGGGAGGGGAGAACCCACCTTGTGTGTCCAACAAGTTCCCCGATGGAGATTAGTCACTGCTAACGGTGATGGATACTTAGTACCTATGTCAGGGTTACAAAAAAAGATGGTGATGATATTTATTTATTTATTTTAGATATATATATTATGAAATGTCATTACATAAATGTATCAACAAGTATATACAGGTTTAAGATTTTATTCAATTTATCGTGTAATATGATTTTTTGATGTAATATAAATATGTAATGATGTGTCAGTAAAAACGGAATCAATCGATCCAATCAAAGCTGTATTTAATCAGATCAGATTTTTTTTAAGGAAGCAATTCGAACCAAACCCAACATTGAAGCAATTCGAACCAAACCGAACAGCATGTTGTTTTAATCTTTGGATCCGATGACTTTTTATCTCAAAATCGATTCAAACCTATCTTTGAACATCCCTAAGATAGACAAGTCCAGGCTGTAGTCTCAATGAGACACTGAAACGGAAATCGATCCCCAACAGGCACTTTTTGACTATAGGAGATTTTTCTTATTGATTAATTTTATGTAAGATAAATATATTAATGTAAAGATAAATGTACAAGATCCTGATTATAGATTAAGGTGAATGCGTGAACTTGATGAATGGAAGTGCCCATTGAAACCTTCAACTATGGGCATTTTAGTAACTTCCTACAAAAGAAAACGGAACCCGCCTTTTCTATTTATTGAAAAATGAAGGAACGGAATGTGTGGTGTAGTTAATATTTCATAAATTAGTTATGGAACAGACAGCCTCAAACTACCGAAATGCCCATTTCATACTAGTAGTTGGTTTCTTCTTTCTGTCTTTCTTGTCATTGGGTTTGGGAAACGACACAGTTGCAGAGATAGAAGAAGAGGAGGAGGAGGAGGAACATTGTTCCTTCTTCTTTCTCTCTTTCTTTCGTACACAAATAATAATAATAATAATAATAATAATAATTGATGAATGGGAACATTTCAGAGCTTCAGAAAGGCCTATGGAGTTCTCAAGGATTCCACCAAGGTTGGCCTAGCCAAGGTCAACAGCGAATACAAGGTTATATACATTACTCTATTTTCATCAATCAATTCTTTTTTTTTATTATTATTATTATTATTCTCGAAACCTCTAGCTCAATGTTCAAAATTTTCATAATTTTCATTTTGAAGGATTTGGATATTGCAATTGTAAAGGCTACAAGTCACGTAGAATATCCTCCCAAGGAACGTCATGTTCGAAGTGAGTTCTCCAAATTTGTTGAATATATAAAAATGATTTTATTTCCTTTTGATATCATATAATAGCATCGTGGAATTTGTTTCACCGAAGCTTTGAATTATTTTCTAAGGCTTTGGTTGATCAATCGATTCTTGTTTTCCATCACATAATTACAAGAAATTAGAAATGAAATCATTGCCAGAATGCCAATTTGGGATATTAAAAAGATTTGTTTTTTGTTTCCCTCTACTTTGCCTTGTTAGAAATATTGTATGCAACATCAGCACACCAACCACGAGCAGATGTGGCATACTGCATACACGCACTTTCCAAGAGACTTTCCAAGACGCGAAATTGGATAGTAAGTCCTTCCATTACTTACTGCTTTCACATGTTTTTGTTTGAATGCACTTACAGCTAAACAATCCTAAGAACTCAACTCTTTTGTTATCCATGCTTTCTTATTGATGATATCATGTGGGAATTCACCTCTCAAATATGTAATATAAGAACTATAAAATGTGACTCTAAGACTCTAATGCACTTCCAAAACAAATGGGATATGGGATGTCCAGCATAGCATCCCTTGCAAGAAAGGAACATTCAGGGGCTGAATGATTGTTAGGTTCAGCCCATCATTTTGAAAGAGAGAGGAAATGGGATTTTCCCTCAATTTTACTCATAATAACGACAATTTGTCCAAACTTTATTGTCATTTCTATGTAACTGAATAATGAAATGGCAGGTTGCTGTAAAGACATTGATAGTGATTCATAGGATTTTGAGAGAGGGTGATCCTACCTTCAGAGAAGACCTTGTAAACTACTCACAAAGGGGACATATTCTCCAAATATCCAGTTTCAAAGATGACTCGAGCAGTCAAGGTAAATTAATTCTGCAGATTATTTGTTGTAACTCTTCTGCCATATAGTCTGGTCTAGACTCTAGACCATTTTGCTTTGGTATCTGAATATTCTTGCAATTCATGCCTAATTAGATATCTCTATGCAGCATGGGATTGTTCTGCATGGGTTCGAACCTATGCATTATTTCTAGAAGAAAGACTTGAATGTTTTAGAATCCTTAGATATGACATCGAGTCTGAGCGTTTAACAAAATCATCACCGGCTGCAACTAAGGTGTGCACATTACCTGTAGTTTTATTCACAAACTAATTTTTCCTTGTGATTTTTATTACTATAATCAAGATGTCAGTAACTTCCAGCTTTGACAGGCACATAGCAGAACACGGACGTTGGATGGTGATGAGCTGTTGGAGCAGCTTTCAGCAATGCAGCAACTTCTATACCGCCTTATTGGTTGTCAGGTAAGATTTAGTGGGGAAAACCCAGATTTGGTATCTGCATGCTCCTAATTTGTTAGTATGACATATATCTCTTACCATTGAAATTGATGCATTTTCTTTAACTTAAATAACATTCAATTTACTGCCTGTAATATCTTGCAGCCTGAAGGGTTGGCTTACAGCAATTATCTAATACAGTATGCATTGGCCCTGGTATGCATGTTTAGTTTGTGTTTTTCCCATGATAGCAGTTTTAAGTACTATCTCAGAAAATGTTTCGTGGCAATTACATGACTAGTAAAAATTACTAGAAAGTATTAAAAAGAAAGCAACCAGTTCACATACACGAATTGTGGGTATCTTCACTTACAAGGTTAATGAAACTGATATCTGCCAAGTGCCAACAAGGAGTTTTCAAAACTGATATCTTCAATAACAGTCACTGCAAAAATGGTTTCTGCTTTGAGTTGAAGATTACAGTAACCTAGTAAATTAGACTGTGGAATTGCTACCATCGTGAATTTATTTCCTATAGTGCAAAATTGATGCAGCCTAATTCATCCTCATTCCTCAGCAGTCAGCACCAATTTTACTGCCATTTCAAAAAAAAAAATTGACTATTTTTTTCAGTGAATTATTTATTCAGCATTGTGACTCTTTCTCTAAATTTACTATTCCGATTCTGGAAATGTCATTTAGGTGTTGAAAGAGAGCTTCAAAGTGTATTGTGCCCTCAATGATGGAATCATAAATCTTGTGGACATGGTATGTCTATCTCAGTTTAATTTGCTATTTTGATCACTTCACTTGAATTTTAAATTGCACTAACTAATGAAAGTTGCAGTTCTTCGATATGCCAAGACATGATGCAGTGAAGGCTCTACATATTTATAAAAGAGCTCGCCAACAGGTTTACAGTGATGCTTTCCTTCAGACACATTCTTCTTGTTGCCCAATCTGAATTGTATCTTGTGCTCACTGATCAACGAGGCTTTCATAAAGGGTCATACTTGTTGAATTGATGATTGCTTCTTACTATGCAGGCTGAAAATCTTGCGGACTTTTATGAATACTGCAAGGGCTTGGATCTTGCTAGGAATTTTCAATTTCCAATTTTGAGACAGGTTCTTTCTTGCTCATTAGTAACATATTTCCATTTAGTATCATCAACTGTTTCTCATTAAGTTCTTTCCTGCAATAAACAGCCACCACCCTCATTTCTTGCCACAATGGAAGAATACATTAAAGAAGCACCCCCGACAGGCTCTGCTCTTAAAAGACTGGTAAGCAAAAGTGATATATATACTAATTAATTGGAGAAAGCTTGTGCCTTACATGTGTTTTGTATATGTTCTGGTTTACTGGTTATGCTATATTGCACATGGCCCTAATTCATTGAGGTTCTATATTTGTATATTATGGTTCGTTAATAAATATCATGCAACAGCAGGAATATCAGGAAAAAGATCAATCACCTCATAAAGAAGAACCAGAACCTGAAGAGCCTCAATCAAATGAAACACAAGCTGAAGAAGTACTCAATGAGGAAAAACCTATAGAAAAGGAAGAAATACAGCCTAAGGAAGAGGAGGATGAACTTCCTCCTGTGATATCAACTGATGCTACTGACGATTTGCTGGTGTTTTTTGGTTATTTGGTAATGGTATGCATGTTTCTGAATGTGGTTTGAAGAACATATAATATATTTGTCTACCTTTACATTTGCAGGGTCTAAATGAAATAAATCCAAAAGCTCTAGAACTGGAGGAAAGCAATGCTTTGGCTCTTGCAATTGTACCACCTGGTGGTAAGGCCTAGAGTAATTGATAATTGATTAAGATGTATAAATTTTTTTAGTGCATGCCTCCCTGGAGATTGCAATTCCCTGCACTAATGTATTGTACATTGAGTTCTTGAGAATCTAAAAAAAGCATTTGTATAATGTATAATGTCTGTTTAACGGCCACATGGAAATCCAAACTAGTTAACAAAACTTGTCCAATGAACAGCTGTCTTTTCTGCTTTGCAGCAGGAAGCAGATAGGAAAAAATTATAGTAATGCTAGCAATAATTTTCATACGAATAAGTTTATCAAAATCCATGAGGATCCCCATGGTTTCGTTTACTTTATTTTTCTTCTTTTCAAAAAATTTATGGTGACCTGATCACCTTGCTTAAAAAAAATCCATGAGGATACCTATATCATCGCTCATCCTTGTTCACATACAGTCATACACTATTGCTAGGAATTGATCTGAAGAAACTTCTATCAATCATTTTCTTTTTGTTTTTCCTTTTAAATCTCAATCATATGCCTATCGTTTAGTTAACCATACTTGCTGTTTGATACTTAATCGGTTTATCCAATTCTAAAATTTTGCAATTTTATGTAGGAAATAATTCAAGCAGTCTTGCTTTGAGTAACATAAGTGGAACTTCTGGTTGGGAACTTGCACTGGTTACAACACGAAGTAACCATACCAGCCAAGCGCGAGATCGCAAAATGGTTTGTTTTTATATCACATACTTATCATATCAATCAAAATCCATGAGGATACCTGTATCACTGCTCATCCTTTATGAGATAAATACTAATAAATAGGGACATTTTTTTGTACACGCCACAGCCAGTGCGGCCTATGACGATTTTTATATGATTTTCATCCCACATAATTATATGATGGAAAATATATTTTTACACCCCAAATACAAACCTGCATGGGATATGGTGCTTGATGTGAGTGTAATTAAATACTGTCCTATAATGTGTGTGAAGTTAAAATGGATGTACCGTATGCATATATATGTGAATTAGGTGTTTTCTAAGACATCGTATTCTAGATGTTCAAATAATAGAACTCTTAGGTTAAGATACAATTTCTCACTCATACTTTCATAAATGTCAACAACAGTATAAGACTGTTTGGAAATGGCTGTTATGTGCATATACTGCTCATAAGCGACCATGTAGAATAGCTCAGATTACAGTGTTGCATTCAGGTCATGATAACTTGTTTCCATATTAAGCTCAATTAGGTTGTGGATTAACCCTTTAAACCTTCAAGAAGATAATACTATTCTTATTCCCCCTTTTGTTGAGTCAGGCCGGTGGGTTTGATAAGCTATTACTAGACAGTTTGTATGAGGATGAAAACGCCAGGAGAAAACTTCAACTCCAAAATGCAGGTTATGTTTACGAAGGAATGGCTATAAATAATCCGTTTGATCATTGTAATCAGCACGATCCATTTGCTATGTCCAACAACATAGCACCTCCACCGAATGTGCAAATGGCATTAATGGCTCAGCAGCAGCAGCACCAAATGATGTTCCAACAACACAACATGATGATGGTCCCTTACCAGCATTTACATACTCAATACCCTCAACAGACGCAAGTTATGGGTTATTCTAATCCATTCGGAGATCCGTTACCCGTATCTAGCCATCCTTATAGTTCCATGCTCCATCAAGGGAACTACAATTTAATCTAGAGTTCAGTTTTCCACCCCCATCCCACCCCAAAAAGGATGTATTCTTTGTAATTTGCAGTAGGGTAACAATAATCTTCTTAATCTAAGTTCTTTAATTCCTTGTTGGCCAGTGAATGCGACAGGTATGTTTTTATTTGTTACTAGTACACCAGTGATGAGTTTCACGGATATTTTCACCTTATTCTAAAATTGAACATTATACTTAATATAGATATTCACATAAATTTTTCTTTACATTCACAATCGTATGAGTTTACCAATTGCAATAACATTATACTGAAAATAATTATTTTATCATTTAAATTTTTTGTATAAATAACAATTTATTAATTCAGTATTAAGAAAAGAAAAAAAAAACACTATAAATTTGAATTAAAACCCATTTAATAAGCATATTCAAACGTATCGAAAATCTAAATTATAATGCAAAATATTGAAATTTATATTTATTTGGATATTGCTCTGGTGCCTAGTAAAATCGTGGCCCTATTATCATATAACAAGTGTGTTCACTTAATCCATATAATCTTTTAGTTATTAAGTTTGTAAAATTGCATAATAGTCCTTGAAAGTTTTATTCAATTTCATCCCAAATCCTTCCCATGGTCCCATCTCTATCCTATCTTCAACCTTGGAACCCCGACTCGACCTTTTCTCGCAGCCCCCTTTGCCTTTGGAACAACCAATTTGGTCCCACGAATTGCTACCATTCTGACAGGTCCAAGGCTTCCTCCCTTACCTATTTCTATCAGTTTTGCAACAGGTGGCATGTATCTATATTCCAATCCAACTTGCACCAATTTATATGGTCTCATGAACAACCTAATCCAAACACATAAGAGCAATAAATTAGTGGATTACGGAATACTTATTAAATGACCAAAGTGCATATTTTAATGGCAAAATAGGTTGATTGGTCCTACATGTTTATTTAATTTTTCATATCGATCTCATAAGTTTTTTTTTTTTTTAAATTGGTCCTACACGTTATATTCTGTTTCCACGTTAGTCCTTTCCGTCAATTTCGACCTAACACCGTTAGTTTTGAGCTGACGTGACAATGATATTAGTGCGACACGTGGCTCTTGATCTGACGTCGTAAGGTTGAAATTGACGGAAAAGACTAACGTGGAAACGAAACATAACGTGTAGGACCAATTTGAAAAAAAAAATTATGAAATCGATGTGAAAAATTAAATAAACGTATTGGACCAATTAAACTATTTTGCTCATTTTAATATCTGCTCTTGCACCAGGTCCGAAATTGGAACTCATATAGCAGAAGTTACAATTCATTTAATGGCGCTCCTTGAACTCATATGCATCACTTTTTAAGATAGAAGCTCCTGCAGATCTTGTATCTCCCATTTGATAAGGCCCTTCAGTGTTCCATCTCATCAAAGGATAATGTCTGATAACACTAGGTCCAATCGGGGTGGTTGTTCCGAAGGCAAATGGAGCTGCGAGAAACGGTCCAATGGGGTTCGAAGATTAAAGATAGGTGAGAGATGGGAAGGGTTGGGACCAAATTTGATAAAACTTTCAAGGACTCTTATGCAATTCTACAAATTTAATCACTAAAAGACTATGTGAATCAAGTGAAAACACCTGTCATGTGATAATAGGGTCACTTAGTAACTGCATTAATGCCCTTCCATTTTACTAGGACCAGAGCAATACCCTATTTATTATTGATGTTTTCTCTGGTACCCCCAATAATTTTGGAGTAAAAGTTATCATATCCAATCAGAATGCATCACCTTAACTAAATTTGTCATGTTAATGGGTCAAGTCAAATAGTTATTATCATTTGATTGGACCATCTAAACAAAATAAAGTTATTCTTGGGATGTCAAAGAATTCACTTTATTATTATATAATTCATTTTATTATACCCAATCATGATAGATTTAGCATGAGAGAATTGACCCAAAAAAATTTAGCATGAGAGAGAGCTAATAAAAAAGAAAGTGCGATAGAAAAGAAGGTAGCCTGGTCTCAGTTTCTAAAGTGAAAAAATCGGAATGAAACAACGTTCCATTTGTTACGCGGGAAGCATGATTTTGAGTGAGAATAATTTATTTTAATTTCAATCACGGAATCAAATGCCACAGACTGAGTAAAAAAAATAGGAAAAATCTATAGTACTCATATCAGTGTTTATGTGATCCAATCAGATTATAAAAATTTAATCTAATATATTATTGACATGATTATTTAATTGAGATGATTCATTTTGATTTGACATAGAATATTAAAATTCTATTTTTTAAAGGTACTATAACAACATCCAAAAAATATGCAAAATATTATTCAGTACGAAAACCATAGGAAAATGCCAAATATACATCTTCTCTCGCTCAAAACTCGCAGGATAGAATTAGGGTGCGTTCGAAAGAAATTATACAAAGCTTATGAAAATAGCTTATGAAATTAAACTTATACAAATAGTTTATGAAAACAGTTTATGATCTTTTCATAAGCAGTTTTTAACTTATTTCCATAAGCTTGTCAGAGAAACTTATGAAAATAAGCTGTTTTTAGCTTATTTAAAAAAGAGCTTATTGCATAAGCGCTTAAATAAGCTGTATATCCAAACTCATCCTTGGAGTATGAATTTTCAAAAAAAAAAAAAAAAGGGTTGCTATGGTATCCTTGGAAAGTAGAGGGTTTGGGTATCCTCTGTCCAATCAGAATGTGTCACCTCAATTAATTGAGGATATCTTTTCTGGTACCCACAATAATTTTGGAGTAAAAGTGATATTGTCCAACCAGAATGCATCACCTCAATTAAATGGATCATGTTAATGAATCAAGTCAAATGGTTCTTACATTTTAATTGGGTCACCTAGACTGGGTAAAGTTATCCGTGGGGTACCAAAGAATTCACCTTAATTGAGTCATGTCAATATCACATGGGACTAGGTTATCAGCATTTGATTGGGCCATATTGGCAAGGTATGATACCCCTTTGGATACCATAGAATTTTCCAAAAAAATTTAGAGTATGAATATTTTTTTGTAATTGTTTTGTATTTAGGTTTAAATAAATTTTTATTCTCGTAAAGTTTATAAATTTTGGTTTGAGTCCTTGTAAATTTTTTGTAGGAGTTCGTCCTTGTAATCTCAAAAAATTTATAAATTGACCCTATGACTCTTTTTGTCAACGTGGCAAACGGAACGCCAAATGATCCACGTGACACTGATGTGATGTTTCGTTTATCACGTTAACAATTGACAAAAAAAAAAATAATGGTAGACATTAATTGCAAAAAATTCGAGATTATATACATTAAATCTTAAGAAATTTTTTTATAAGTACTAAAATGAAAATTGATAAATTTTACGGGGAGCAAGAATTCATTTAAACCTTGTATTTACATATGAGTCTGGCTAACATATGCTTTGTTAAGGAATTAACAAATGTTAAGGAATTAACAAATGATAAACTCTCGGTGTAAATTTATGTACAACACTTCCTCCATAGATAATATACATTATTTTTTAATAAAAATTATCATTTTTTATTTCTTAATAATTGCCGCATTTCCCTTTATATATACATTTTATCAATTTGGTTTCTCTTCATCTACTCTCTCTTCATCCCCTCTTCATTCTTCCTATCTTTATCTTATTTTTTTCTCTCTTTCTTTATCATTTCCCAATTTTTCCTCCTTTTCTCCCTCTTCCCAATCTATTACTTTGGCCGAAGAGGATTGAGAGGGACTAGAGAATCCAAATTGACATTTTACAAAGCCGAAGACAGAGAGAGGAAAACGTGAAGAAATCTATCAATTCATCGTTGGCGGTGGCGGAAAATGGCCGATGATAAGCCTTCTCCCGAAACGGTGTCGTCCAGCTCTCAACCTTCTCCTGCTTCTTCTTCGGAATCGACCCAGCATTCTCAGGTTTCACTTCAATTCCAATTCCACTTCCCTTTCCTATTTTCAATGCCTTTTATTGCTTCAATGTCAATAATGCACAAACAAAACCCATTTGCATTCCATTGCAGCGGAAATTAGCCCCTTTTTTATTCTCTATCTCACTCGCTTCAATCAAATCGGTATCCGGTACCTGCGTTTGGAATATCGAAGTCGGTGTTTTTTTTTTAATTTTAACATTCACACTCGACTGATGTTCATGGAACTTCAATTTTGCTTCTGGATGCGTCCCTTTTCAATTTCCAATACTATTTAGCAATTTAATTTATGCTTTTTAGTTGTATTTTCCATACCTATTATGTGAAGTTGTGAATGTAAGGCATGAATGAATGATGATCTTGCGTGGTGGGTTTTTGTTTTGTTATCTCAGGTACCTACACTTTCCAGTTTTGCAGCATTTCCTGCTGCATATTATCAAATGTTTCCTGCTGCACCACTTGCAGGGTTAACTCCCTCACAAAACCATGAACCAGTAAACCGTGGAGCAGGCATATATGCTGTTGCTGTTTACCCCTACAATGCCCATCTTACTGGACTTCCATACAACACTCTCATTCCACTCACTTACACCACACCCTCGTAAGTTCTTACTTATTTCCTTTTTAAATGATATATCCTGATGTCTATGAAGCTTAGTTAGTTATTACTTATTACACAGTTTAAAGGAAGAAGTTTCTACTTATTCAATTGCAAGTTCCTTATCAAAAGTTGATGCTCATACAACTTAGCATATATTCATTAGTAGATACAATTAGCTCTACTAGGCAAGTTATTTGGTTGCTATAGGTGAGGTTCAATTGTTACAGCATATCAAAGACTAGCAATGACTTTACCGGGAGTCTAGGACAATTATGCCTGACTGTAAATAAACAAATCAAGTAATTAATTCAAGAAATAGAACATTTGCAATGAAAGAAGGAATTCACAATGGAAAATCATACTTTACTGGATAACTTGATTTTACAACTAATCATGTGTTAATGGAAGCTGGAGTATTTACCAAGTGAGGTTCGTTAAAGATACCAAACTCCAGCTTCTGCCCCTAGCCATGCCTTTTGCCTCATTCTTCATTTAAGAAGGGAAGGCTACATGTCCTACTCAAGGGAAGGGGGATTGGTCAAAATTTGAAAGACAATTGGAGTCTGGTAGTACTAAAATTAACTGGGGAGAATTAATAACATATAACTCTTAACAATTGAATGGTGTATACGTTTGTCTCATCAGTGACCTAAAATACTGTTGATTGAAAATTAAGAATAGTGCTGAGATTGTGCCACATGTTAACTTATTTCTGTACATTGTACCACATAAAGTGCATGTTCTATCTTAGGCTTTCCTTCCCAACAAACAGTATGGTTTTTCTGTTTCTGACAATGAACAATTTTTTATAATAAATGTCATATCAGATATAATATTATGTTATACAAAATTCCGTAGGCCAATCATGTTGATACTGTACATTCCAATTGTCTTTCATAGTAGTAGGTTAAGTGATTGATATTATATTTTCCCTTTTACTCCAGTTTTGTTCAGTGCTTGTTCAAATGATAAGTAAACCTGAACTTAAGGAAAGAAATGAAAAGGCAGATTTTAAGCAACGGTAGTGCTTATTTTATCAGTAAAATGCTACTTAAGTTTTTTATTTTGGTATGTGGATATATTGATTAATGTCAAAGAGTTCTTTAACTGAATGGGCACCATCAACGGTAGAACAAGTTCAGAGGCTGCTACTGTTGGCGAAAATCAGGGACAAGCAGCGCAGCAACAACAACCTCAACAGCAGCAGCCTGCACCTCAAAGACAAGTTGCTAGGAGATTTCAAGTTGAAATTCGAATTGATCTATTTCTTATGTTAAAGCTGGCAGCTGTGATCTTTATGCTCAACCAAGATGGATCAAGGCAGAGGCTTCTTGTCCTGGTGTTATGTGCTTCTCTTGTATATTTGTAAGTATTTAGCCTTTTGTGATCATTGGAACTAAACCCACGAAATTATAGCTTCTGATTTTGTTATGTCTTTTTTTATTGCTCATATCTTATATTTTGAGTATTTTTTAAATATGCCCCGTGTCTGTTAATTTTGACTGTATCTTTGTGTGAGTGTGTGCATGCATGTCGCTATCAGTGACTTGTGTCATTGCTGACTGTGGTAGTGATTGAGCTGTGGGAATGGAAGCTAGAGTATATCTATTTACCAAGTGGGGTGTGTTACTTACAGATACCAAACTGGAGCTTTGACACCAATTATAAGACGGCTTTCACAAGGCATGCAGAGAGCAGCAGCACCTCCTCATCCACCAAGACCTGCAGCCAGGGCTGGAAATGTTCCTGCTGCCAGGGAAGAGGTTGACAATGCTGCCCCAGCAGGTATGATTTGCTTAATTTATGTGTATGGATTTATGATTTTGCATGTGCCTGTTTCAGGAAGCACAAGTGATGGAGCTGATGCTATTTATGATGTAATTTTCGAAGTGTTTTATTTTGGGAGCCTACGAGATTCATTCTCATATGCACTGGTTCTGTCTGGAAAAAAGAATCAAATTGAGTTTATCACTTAAATCACTTAATCTACACTTATCTAACTTTGCTTATTGTCAAAATTTGGCAGAAGGTCAACCTGAAGCTGGGATTGGGAACCAGCCCACTAATGATGCAGATGGGGCATTTGAGAATGAAAATGTGGCAGAACCTGGTGGAGGCAATGGTGGCAACCGGTGGCGGGGCATTGTGAAGGAGATCCAGATGATTGTCTTTGGATTTATCACTTCCCTTCTCCCAGGTTTCCACAACCATGTGGATTGAATTGTACTTTGCAGCCAGCCAACTCATCAAATCAACACTCGTCTGGGAGAGTGCCATCAGAGTTTCTGGCTAAATTTGTACATATATGTTTAGCAGTTTAGGTGCAACTATAATCCATAGGGAAAAAAAGAAGAAAATATTTTGCGACTATAGGTATTAGGGTGTCGTTAGTTTCTTGTGCTGGTGGATTGTTGATACAAAGGTTTTTCTCTGGCTCTTTATGGTTGCAAGTGCTTACTGACTTGTTTCTTTTCAAACTTTGTACATCTTCAAATCTAAATTACTAGTGCTTTTTCAATTTCTCTAGTATGGATTTTTTTTATAATTGTTCTGCGGGCATGCAGAAAATCCATCAATAGTAATTCATACAAAATAAAAGACATTAGATTTTTTTTTTGGTATAGTCCTTAGGTATTTGTAATTGAAAAGTTATCGTTGTAGTGCATAATTTTCTAACAAATATTCCAGATATCCGTTTCAGATTTACATAATATAATCTAGACAAAATAGGTTGATTGATCTTATACGTTTATTTAATTTTTCACATCGATCCCATAAGTTTTTTTTTTTTTTTTCAAATTGATCCTACACGTTTCATTCCGTTCTCATGTTAACGTCGTTAGTTTTGAGCTGACGTGACACGATATTAGTGTGACACGTGTCTCTTTATTTGACGGTGTTAGGTCGAAATTGACGGAAATGACTAATGTGAAAACGAAATGGAACGTGTAGGACCAATTTGAAAAGGAAAAAACTTATGGGACCGATATAAAAAATTAAATAAACGCACGGACCAATCAACCTATTTTGCCTATAATCTAGCACTCACTAAACATTAGATTCATTTTATACATTTAAATTTCTACCGTAGGGATGGGCTGTGTGGTGGAAATTTGAAGTAGAAATAGAAATTTTAACCATCTAAACTTGAACTCAATACTTAAGGTTGCCTTAGCAAACACCGTTCTAAAATGCAAACCAAGGAATGCAACCAAGCAAATGTTAAACCATAATAATAGGAATTATATTAATTTATTTGTGTAACTCATATACTTGAATTTACATATTCATGTCTCAACATCTGCAAAACTTTTGGGATTCATGAGCTTTGGAAGAGAAGCAGAAGGAACACATTATATTGGAACTAAAGAATTGTAATTACAAAATATATATACAGGTCAATGCAAGATGTGCCTCACATCTCAGACAAAAGATTGCTAATTTTCCGAAGCTCCTTGAGAGCTGTCATGGCAGTAACTTGCCCTTTGCCAACCAGAACATTTTTAGACAAGTTATCCAGTGAGGCCCCCACGCCCTGGTCTTGTTGGAAGGCAGACTCAATCACCTGCCACACAAAAATATAGTCCTTAAGATAAAAAGTCTGAGAATCAGTTTGATGCTTTCAAAATGAAAAGAAAAATAGTCAAATTGTATCTGCACTCACTAACTTGTCATTGATTTGAGGGTGACAATCAGAAAGAACTTTACCTGAATATGCTCAAGCATAGACTGCCCAATATTCCTCAAAGTTCCCATCACATTCTGGTCTGCAGAATCCCCTTTGCAACTAACAGAACTACAATGCGCATCAGCTGTAGAAGAGGGTCTTGTATTACTTTGATTATTGCAATTATTGGCAGGTTTTATAGCCTCAGAAGCACCTTCTCCTTTCTCAGATATAATTTGGCCTCTATTCCGCCCAAACTTCCAAAGCAACTGAAATTTATTCAGTTTTTTCTCCTTAGCATGTGTCGTCAAATTTCCTGTGTAATCATTATTGCACCCTGATGTCTGAGATATGCACTCAGGACGATCAGAGATTGGAAGAGGTGAATCAATGGGATCAATATGTGAAGTTTCATTTATTCCATCAAGAGATAAATTAGACCCAACACTACTTTTCACTGAGTTATTTTCACGATCATTGGCCTCATTAGGAGGACTAGCAGGGCCAGAAATTATAGACAAGTTTTCTTCACTGCCAGTGTTTCCACTTAGACATCTATCCTCGGGAGAGTAATTGTTGCTGCCTTCAGAACCATCACTTTGTTGCTCCACTTCACCTGCTACAGAAAGATTATCCTGCTGGCATAGGATTTCATGACAGTGGAGTTTTTTTGTATCTTCCTCGGAGTCAGGTTCCTTAGAAAGGTCTTCTAACAAACTGCGCCTAACATTTGCCTTGGATTCCTTTTTACCACTCTTAGTCCTCGATGGAGATGGATCAGATTCTGCTCTTTTCATACTTAACTTTACCTTTTCTGTCCATCCCTTTTTCCTAGTTGGAACCTGTTTTTCTACTTCATCTTGCTTATGTTCTTCAGCCTTGTGAACAACTCTCCACTTTTCTTCCCAGTAGCTATCAGGAAACAAACTCAGAGGAGTATTTGGAGCATCTGATTCAGATGGAACGGTCCGAGATCTTGTAATAATGGATTTAGCTTGGTTATGACCCCCTACGAACGAAGGGTTTGGGGATGAAATATCAGTGCTTAATGCAAGAGCTTGCAAGGACTTAGCCTTCTCTTGTAGTTTTTTAATATTAGTGTTCTCAGGGAAGTTTAATAATCTCTGGAGACAGGTTGTAGGATTTTCAGTTGCAAGTAGTGAAGATCTTAAATGAAGTAACATTGCTACAGCCATAGCTGAGATAAATGCTCCACGAGATGAATGTAAGATACTAAACCCAGAGTCTGTGTTGTCCTCAGCATGCTTTACCACTTTGCTATTATCCGATAAAAAGATCTCATCCCAGATGATCAAGAGGTTGTCAAGTGAAAATTCCCGTCCAAATAAAACTCGCAACCAGCGGAGAGCAAAGTACTGGGGTTCAACCCCAAGATCAACAAGATGGCTATGCAGAGATGAATCCACATGAGACAACAAATGATACAATGCATTAGAGGCTTCAATTACAGGAGGCAAGCCAGTATGGGACCCAGCTACAGGAGAATAAGAGAAGAAATCGGCCATTGCAACTGAACCATGAGCTGGATTCATCAAAGCATCAAACATACAGTAAGCATCATGTTCCATGAATTTCTCAGACAAAACAATGCCAAGTTCACCTTCAGCCCCATAAGCGTCACTTAGCAATACAATGGCCTGTATCTTAGGATCGAGCTCATCAAGACTCTTGATTTTCATTGCATTTCCGTGGGAACCAATTTCATCCTCCATCAAGTCTGGAGATTTTCTAAAATCAAAGTTGTATGAAATATCATTCTCTTGACAAAAAAGGCCATCAAATCTGTCAGTGAAGTGATCTTCATAAAGCTTTCGAACTTCTGAAAGTCGCTCCACATCAACTTGGAGAACATAAAGCAGTGGAGCAAGTAATTCATGCATTCCTATAAAAATAATGAATGAAAGAAACCCAATAATGTTAGGTCAACTATTTGTATAACATATAATATTAAAGCAAAACGAGTTACACAGAAACCTAGAAGCCAAACTAAGGGGATTTATATTTTGCCAAGTAACAGGTTTCCAAACAACTTAACCACCTAATGTTGAGTAATGAATGAATCTCGCAAAAAAAAAAAAAAAAAAAAAACAGATAATGTTTTTGATAAAAGATTCATACATAAAGGTAATGGAGCAGTAATCAAAGCAGAAGTAATTAAGCCTATTCTTTCAGTCAAAAGTGCTAAATCCATGTAATGAGAGAAGGCTCCATATTTTCTACTTAGAGTAAAAATTTGTTGGCAGTATAGAGATGATAGAAATATTAACTAAAGCCCATGGCTCATAGCCTAGAGGTATTTATGTTTTCTTTAACATGTTAATGAGATTGGGTATGAATAAACATATGATGAGCCTTCTTGCGATTGGAATAGTAAAGCTTTAATTCAATTAGATTAGATGCTCTATAGTATTATACAAGGTTGGAACTGGGAAGGAAAAATAAGACACCAACAATAAATGAGAAAGCATACTTAAAATAAAGCTGAGTGTACTATAGTTATTTTTATGGTGCTGGAAGGAAAAATAACACAACCATCCCAAAATGAGAAAACATATTTAAGAGGAAGGATAATTCAATTAAAGTCAATTTATTGTCTGCAAATATTGCCTGGCTGAGCAATTTACCTTGTCTATAACCACACTCTGGGTGTCCAAGACACCATAATAATAAAATTCGTCTCAACATGCCTTGGCATCCTGGGGTCTGGAAATAGCTGCCATGTTCTGGGTATAAACGTGATAGATCCTGATCAACCATCCTCTCCAGCTCCGCATTGCGAAAAAAGCGACTCCATGTACTATCTGCATATAAAGGTCATGTTATTGTCACCACAAAGGTCATGTTATTATCACCAAGATAAAGTTCAATGGCAAGAGACAGAGGGTTAAAGATGGTATTCCGAAGTTCAGGGGCAATGCCATGACAACATATGCAACAATTTATTTGCTTTTCTTTTATATCAGCTCCTTTTTTACATCAAACATTGGTTGATTGCCATCAATTCTTGGCTAAACCTTCTTGTGAGTTGAGTTGCCACCATACAAGTAGGGAGCGTAGCTGTATTCCTCCAGGGTATACACACACACTAATATGCAGGAATGGAGTGTGAGAAAACATAGTTAGATTTACCTGGATTTTGTGAGAGTGGGTTGTCCATGACAAGATTGGGTGCACTACTTCCATCCCTTGAAAAATGTGGATCAACCAAGAGGTGCCCTCTCAAACTGGCAAACCTGACAAGATAATAAACAGCTCATGTTTACTAACCAAGGTATGCCCAAAACAAAGCAATTAGCTGAACCAAAATGCAGTTGTTTTTTAGTGCACAATTATGACAGACACCAAGAAACACCTGGATCTAAAAACTCATCTCTAAAGGTGGAAAAACTATATGTGATGTAGAAATTGTAATGGCAAACAAATGCCTAATCCATAATTTATACAAACAACCCTCAATGCCAAATGAAGAAACAACTATATTTTCTTTTCATTTCCTCCAAGGCCAATAAAACAGAGAAGTAGATAAAATAGCAAATACTTTAACTGAATGAATAGGGCCCAAATTCATATGTCAGCATTTGTCGAATGAAAATTGTTAAGATGTCCGGTATTTCCCTATAATTATATCTTCTTTTTTTTTTTTTTGTCTTGCTAAAAAGTGCCCTATGAAATCAAAAAGAGGTAAGTTTATGTAAGAAAATTTCCCTATAAATATAACTTATTTTTTTTGTCTTGCTAAAAAGTGCCCTATGAAATCAAAAAGAGGTAAGTTTATGTAAGAAAACTAAATACAACATTTATCAATATAACTATATTAAATGCATCAATTCCAATACAAACTTTATTTTTATTCCTTAACCCATGCCTTACTGGTTAGCATTCTCCTTTTCTTTATAAATAATAATAACTTTCAGGGCGTGCTTCCCTTTTTATTGAGAATTGAAAAACAAAACAAAACCAATTACATACAAACAAACAAAATGAGTAGAGTATACAGTGCTGTTATTTGAACATCAAAAGTTAACAACAAAAATCGATAACATTTTACATGGTTAATGCAGTTCAAAAATGTGATTAATGAAATGTTGAGTTTGGTTAATGGATACACAAGATGTCGCAACTCGTTAACCATCTGCTAAACTTCATTAACCACGATTTTGAACCTTACTAACCACGATTTTCAGGTATTCAAAATTTTGAACTTCACATGTATATTTGAACACCTGAAAATCATGGTTAATAACGTTCAAAACCATGGTTAATGAAGTTTAGTGGATGGTTAATGAGTTGCAACATCTTGTATATCCATTAACCAAACTCAACCCTTCATTAACCACGTTTTTAAACTGTATTAATCATGTAAAATGTTGTCGATTTTTGTTGTCAAATTTTTTATGTTCAAAAGACATTTCTCTATAGCATATTGTTATGCATATCGTCAACACCTAGGAAACAGTTTCAAACTTGATTCTGAAAAGAAGGAAAAAGGGGGGAGGAGAACAGCAACAAGACAAGGTGGCTTTGGCTATAATACCTATCAAAATACTCTAAACATTGCACTGAATTTGAGGAATACAATTAATTATTCAGAGACCACAAATTGGATTAAAACCCAGAAGAAGAATGAAATTGAAATTACATCCTCATAAAATAAAAACACTAAAAGCATGATTATTGAGGTGGCTTATACCTTCTTCGATAATCAGCAGTGGCACGACGAAGATCATCGATGGAGGTTGAAGGAGAAGATGGCAAAACCCCGAGATTTATACGCCACTGCAAACCTCTAAGATCTTCGAATCGCTGACTCTCCGGCGCCAATTCACGAGAAACGGTGTCAGAGCTCAACGACGGCACCGACGATGATTTCGGCGACGGAGGATGCATCAGAGCCGGCGGCATGATTTCCTCACCAACCCAGATGCTCAAAGGAAACGATAATCAAGAAAAACGCAGGCTTTGCAGAAAAATCAACAAAATTTGTCTAAATTTCTGAAGCAGAAACTCAAAATGAGTTAATTTCTTTCTGGGGAAGCCAAAAATTGAAAATTTCAGGTGCACAACACCAAATTGTTGAAGAAGAAAAAGAAGGGGTAATTTATTTGTGGGTAGAAAGGAGGGAATTTGGGGAGAAATCAAGGCCGAAAGCTCAAATTACGTGGCAGTTTGGGAGGTGGCATGTTTCCTCTGCTAATTCTCTTCTTCTTTGTCTGTCTCTCTCTCTCCCCTTTGTCGGAAGAGAATGAATAGAAAGGAAAGAGACAGAGAGAGAATATCAATTTTGTTTGTTCACAGGAATGGAAAGTAGCAGAAAAGAGAAAGGAAAAAAAAAAAAGAGAAAGAAAGAGGGAGAGAAGGAATATGCATATCTTCCTATGTGGGTGTTCTATGTGTAAGTGTGTCTTTGGATATGAGAAAATTCGATTATTATTATAATTCATTATAATAGAATTAATTTTATGTTTGGATGTGTTGATTAAAAAATGATTATAAGATAATTTATTTCGTTAGGATTGTGTAAAAAATCACTTATATATAATAAATTATTAAAAAAGATATGAAGTTATTTGTATAATATAATAATATTTATTTGGTAGTTAGTTTTGTAGGGATGAAATAGGAAGAATGTTATTGGATTTAAAATAATCTAACAGCTTTTTAAATAAACTTCAAGCTTCTAGCTTTTCAACAAATAATGTTTTTCTCATAAAAAAACTATTTTGAAATTTAATCGGTTTATACACATATACTAACTCCTACTGAAAAATAATTTTTACCATGAAAAATAATTGTTTGGATAATATTAAGAGTCCGTTTCGTGGTCAGGATAAGGGAAGAAGGATAAGATAAGCTATCATATCCTGCTTTAATTTGTAGTCTGGTGAACCAACAGGATAAACTAGTTAGCTTATCATGTCCTGCTACTTAGTTATAATTCTATCCTGAGGAAGGGGTTGGGTTAGAACCAACAGGAGAAGATAAGAAAATGTTTTCTCTTTTATCCATTGTCCTTGATATTGTTATTATTTAATTATGATCTCAAACTTAATTAATCTACCTTATTTTTAATTAAAATATATGGTTTAATTAGCAATTTTTATAAAAAGTGAAAAAAAATATCACAAATTATCTTTTTATTTAATTTTTTAAAATTTAAAAAATAGACTAATGTATAATTAAAAAATCAAAAATATATATTATTAAATATTTTTATATTTTTTAATTTAAACGTATAAAAAAATCAAATAATATTAAATTTTATTTTTGAAAAAAATATAATTTTGATATAAGGATAATTTTATTATTTGTGAATATTTTATATCATATCCTATCATTATCTATTGTATATCGAACATCAGATAGAATAAGAGCTTATCATACTCATATTCTATCATATTCTTATTCAATTTTCATATCTTATTTATTCTTATCTTATCTTAACCATCAAACGAACCCTCCTAAAATTGGAATGGCATAAAAAACCATCTAAGTTGGAATGGGAAGGCAATTTGAGCCGTCTATCCTCTGCAAAATTTCAGACATTCTCTTTGTGAATGGTGATTTGTGAGTGCTCCATTTTGCCAATCATTTCGGTCACCCTCTGATCATTGCCCATTTTTGTTTGTCTCATGGTATTATTATTAGGGCCATGTTAATTAGAGTTATCACTTATCCAAATATTAAATGTATTAATTTTAATAAAAAATATTTTTATTTTTTAATTAATACCATATTGGTTAGGATTCTTTTTATTAATATTAGTATAGATTATAATATGTTGTATTTCTTTCTAAATATGGAATAAATGTATGCGTTGACTGATATTCAGAATTATTTTTTTTATAAATAAATATTAATATTTGTTAGATTTATTATAAATGTTAGTGAATAGGGGTTGAACTCTCTCCCTCCTTATACTAAATTTGGTATACTAAAATTGTTTTTCTTTTTCTCTTCATTAATTCACCATCCCCCAAATGGTTTTGGGAGATTTTTTACCTTAAATGGAAGATTTTAATAAGTTGTTTTGCAATTATATTAATACATATATATATGAAGTACTATTAAAAAATTTACTATTATTTTTAAGAAGTTTAATTAATAGTTTTGTTTTCAGAAAACCATTAATTAGTTGAATCTTATTAAAAAAACCAAAACGGAACTTATTTTTGACGTTACGAAAATTATATACAATTTTTAACAGTTAATCAAGTGTTAAATTCACCACATATATGGACATCTGAGATTATTTTGTACATAAGAGAAAGAAACAAAAACACTACACTCTAGCAAAAACGGTTCCATCAGAATCAACATCCCTCTCCAAACCCAAGGCCTCGGAAGGGCTATTTAAAACATCAAAGAAGCTCTCCCCTAAAGGGTCTCTTTTAGTAAGGAAGTCAGCACAAACATTAACTTCCCTAAAGATATGCACCATTTGAGCACTCCAATCTCTAGCCAGCATCTTCTTGACCTCAGATATCACATTTCCATAAAGGTGAAACTCCTCGTTGGCAATCAGTGACGGATCTACGATCCGAAGGCAGTGGATGTGAACATCCAATTTTGTCTGGATTAATTAATCTTTTAATTAAGTGATTAGAAAAAAAACTGAGTAAGGTTTTGATACATGATCCCTTTTCGTTTAGCCCACTTAGAAGTAGGGATGACAATTTGGACCCTATCCGCTGAGTACCCGCAAAAAAATATCCATGATGGATAGGATAAATACCCATTTTATGGGTACGGGTACGGGTCTGGATAATTATCCAGAAACAAGAGAGGGTATGGGTGCGGGTACGGATACTGCAGTACCCACCCCGTCCCGCATCCGCATATATAAATATATATATTTATATATTTATTTATTTATATTAATACATATAATTATAATTATATATCAAATTTTAAAAATAAAGTTAATGTAACCTACGGTTTCTTAACTATTTTTCCTTTTCAGACTTAATCACCTACTGTCCTAAGCACTAACAACAGCCGCTGATGTTCTTTATGTTATTTTTTCCTTTTTTTTTAGTTAAAGTGCAGGTAATGGATGCAGGTATGAGTTCTTAGGTACCCAGAGGGTACGGGTAAGGGTACATAAGTTGCTAGCCACGCGGGTACGGATCCGGGTACGAGTATTTTTTTAAAACGCGGGTATAGGGACGGGTACTATAGTACCCTACCCAGATCCTACCCATTGCCATCCCTACTTAGAAGCCTTTTTCTTGTTTCAAAAATAAAAAAGAAGAAGAGAGAAAACAAAAATAAAATTAAAAATTAAAAAATAATAATAACAAAATTCAAAGGGGAGGGACGTGAGTGTTATACTTCTAGAAGTCTTCCCACCCCTTTTCTTTCTCTCCTTTTTGTTTTCTTTTACTTTGTTTCCTATTTCTCCTAAGCAACAACAGCAATGGCAATGACACACTGCTCTCTGGCACCTCTGCATCCCCAGGGACAGGGAACAAGGCTGATCTGCTCCCTCCTAAGGCACCCATCTCCTGCTTTGTACAATTTCCCTCTTAGCATCTTAATTGCAAATTTTGGCATCATTCTCTCAGGATTTTGCCTATAAATTCAACGGTTCACAAAGAGCAAAAGGGGACGTTTTTTTTCATCTGGCTAGAATTTGAGTGACAAAAAAAAACTTGAGAATCAGAGAGGAAAAAACGCATATACTCATTTCTATTTCCTCTCCTTCTTACCTGCCCACCGATTCCCCATTCCTGTATTTTCTTTTTGTTTGCTTTGTTACCAACTCACACTTCCAGAGGCTAAAAAGAAACAAAAAAAAAAAGGAAAGAAAAAAAGCACTACAGTGGCTGATACCCTCACCCCTAGACATCATCTTCAGACCCCCCATCTAGTAGCTCAACCATCCCTCTGTTGCGAGCCACCCTTGAGGCGCGAGCACGGTCGCGTCGTTGCTGGTCTCTATCGTGACCACCGTTGTCCGCCTCCCCAAATCGCCGCTGCTGCAGCGACCCTGTTGCTGCAGATCGCCGCTCCTTTTTAGCTGGTAACGTAAGAGGAGAGAAGGCTCCTCCAAGCCCTATTTCACGTTCTCATTTTTTTTTAGCTCTCTGGAAGTTTCCTTTCTCTTTTGTTTCTTTTATTTCTTGTCTTTTGTGTTTTTATTTTGTTTTTTTCTTATCTATTTTGCTTTAGTGGTTAATTTGTGAAATGCCTCACCTGATGATGGATGGGTTTTAGTGGGGGGCTACGTGAATTTTGGTTTGAAATTAGGAGTTTACTTTAAGTTGGTGGCTAAGGGGTGATGTGGGCTTGGCTTCTTTTTTTAATTTTATTTTTGCATTTTTTGGGATATTCTTTTTGGATCTAAGTTCATAATAGCTCAGTCTTGATGCTAAATAATAAAAAACGAAAATCTTATGAAAAAATTGAAAATGGAGATGAAGTTACCTTTGGTAGTCCAACCCCTTTTTAAAGAAAAATGATTTTCAAAAGAAATAAATAAATAAATAAATAAATAAAGTGGCTTTTCCTTTTTTCAAAAAAAAATTAAAATCAACCAAACTTTTTCTATTAAGAACCACGTGGCTTTGAGTTTTCCATCGCACCGGAAAATACGTAGGAGCAGAATAATCATTCTATCAAGCCAAAATTTTATTTTCTTCCTTTTATGTTTATTTCCTTTTTATTTTAGTTTTAAAAATGGGATAAAATAATATTCTCAAAGGTTATGAAATATTTTGCACAATTAACTTGAGGTACCGTTCCTAGAACGGGCGATGTGGGGTGCTAACACCTTCCCTATTAGTAACCGACTCCCGAACTCAAGTCTCTCCTTTTCAAAAAAGACCAGTTTTGCCTTAAATAATTGGGTTTTCCGATGTTTTCCCAAATAAAAATATTGGCTGCGACTCCTCTGTTTTTTACCTTTTTTTTGAAGCGCCGTGACGGGACGGTCGCGACAGTGGGGGCAATCTATTTTCAAAAAATTCAATAATAATTACTGTCATATATATGAAGATAAAGCACGAACTTGTTCAGATTGCTTAGATATTGCAACTTCAATATGTTGATTTGAATCATCAAATCTTGAGACTTCTTCCAAACAATATTAGGAGCACTGTTAGGACCTTCAAGATGATATGAGACCCCTTCGTTCTTATTCCAATTTGTGAATTCCTTTGTCCAAATGTATCACCACCTGATTGCTTTCCAAAATCAGGCTAAAGAAGATAACAATATAAGTAAAATGCAACATCTTTTTCTATACGATACTCTAACTAGTTACTAAATTCATTAAATCGAGAAGGACAAAATGTTCTTAAAGAATTCCCAATTTTTCTTTGGGGAAAATTAAGTTTAGTAGGCTGAGATGCTTTATAAATATGCTCTTCGTTTCTTATCTCTGCTATTAGGATGATATGCTGAAATTTTAATTCGCTTTCTTGCATCTATTGACAACTCTTATAAACTAATTTCAATCCTTTGTTGTTGGAGACTTGAATATTAATGCTCATTTGATGGTAATTTCCTCTTAAAAATTTTTTCATTATCTCGTGCAATTAAAGAAACAAAGTTAATACATTTAATTTCATGCGAATCAATTTGATGAAATGATATATTTCTCACAAAATCCCCAAATTTGAGCATATGAGTTTAATCCCAAAAATCCCTAAGGAGACTTTGATTCAGTATTAGTGTGGTTGGAACTCCATTAAAATCCCAAATGGCTCAGAATCGTGTTTAAAATCCCAAATAGTTAAAAGATCTCAAATGGTTCAAAATCATGTGTTACAACTGAAAAGCTACTCCTGGAGCTTCGACAAACGCACACGAATCCAAAGTTTGGATTCCAAACACTGAAACACAGGCTATGTACCTGTGAGGTTTTGGGTTGTGGCCACGAGGGACAAAGGAGAAGGAGCGGTGCTGACGTGCTGTGCAGTGATGAGCAACGGTGGTGGTCAAGCGGCGGAGGAACAACGAACAGGTCAAGCGGAGAGCGGTGTACACCGTGCGATGCATGGACGAGCGGTGCACGGCCGGAGGGTCAATCAATCGGCGGCAGGCGGCTGGAAGACAGCTGAGGGACCCAGAGGAACGGTGGACCCTTAAAGGCGCATTGCAAGATGGTGGACCCTTGGAGTTGGAGTTGCTGTCGTGTGCTGGTCTGAGTGAGATAGGTTAGTGGCATGGATGCAATTTTGCAACTTTTGGGGGCAAAAAAAAAAATGATATAAGGTACTTCTAATTTTCTTCGCCCTATGGGGGTCTGCCCCAGTTGGCAATAATCACTAACCACACCAGTTCAAGATAATCACTTTCACAAACAACCTTATGGTAACCACGTTGCCAAGCCATGCTCAGGCCACGGAAGATGGCTTTCAGCTCAGCTAATAAGACATGATTAGCTGATTTCCTAGTACAATAAACTGGTGGAAGCTTAGCAACCGAAACCAACATTGTTATGGAAACACAAATTATGACTGTAGTTTTTTCGATTTTAAACTATGGTTTTAGTTGAGACATTTTGAACTGCGCTTTAGTTGAGACTTGAGGGTTGTAATAGTATTTTTAATTTTTTTATATATTCGATATTGAGAAATAATTTTAAAATCTGACCAATCAGAATCTGAGTGAAAAAAAATTATTTAAAGGGATAAAACTTTTTCAATGCTTAATTTTTTGACTCACATGACTAAAACCAATATCTTACTTAAGAAAAATCGAGTTCTTTACCTCTCGGAGCAAAAAGTATTGATCCATAGTATTTTTATAGGTATTTGTTTATTTAAACTAGTTAACAAACTAGATGAAAGCTCAAAGTTGAAAATCGAAATTGATAAGTTAGCTGATTAAATTTGAAGTGTTTGATAAATTTGGCTGATCAATTAGGCAATACTTGTGAAATGATAAAGGATATGTTTATGTATATGTGTGTTGTGTTTATATATATATAATAATTAAAATATATAAATTTTTTATTTTTGTTACAAAAAAAAATTATTGTTACTACTACTACCATCATCATCCATCCAGATAGAGAGATGAGGAGGTGAGTTTCTTTTAGGAATATTTGATATTAAAATTGAAAATAAGGGTATTAATTAAAAGAATGTAAAATGTAGTAAGTTTTGGAAATTGATTGGAACAAAACCGAATAAAATTTGTACTTATTTATATGAGCCACCTCTATTAGCTTATCAAATTAGAGCTTCTTTTTTTTTTCTTTTAAAAAAAGTTACTTTATAGCTCCACTTTATTTATTTATTTTGTTAAAAAGTTAGTTAACTAATTTATAAGCTACTTTACTATCATGCCAAACATAAGCATAATAGTATTTTTAGAGTTTGGTGTTCTTATAACAAAAGAAAATAATTATTTTATAATATCTAGCATCACATATCTGATATTATAGAATAGGTGATTTAATTATGCCAAAAAAAAAAGACTTATTAGGAAGTTTTTAATAACCAAAATAATTGAATACAATTCTAAATTGTAACAAAAAAATACAATTCTAAATTAAAAAAAAAAAAAACAAGGAAAATCGACCTTAACAAAGAAGAAAAAAAGCAAAGGCAGTAATAGAAGTCGACAATTCACAACAAGAAAAAAAAAAGAAAAAGTAGAAGGGAAGTTAGCTTCCTAAATGTCAATTTGTCGTAAGACAAAAAAAAAATGTATAGTTTGAAAAATAATGAGAGAAAATATGCTTTTGGGAATTATTATTTTATTGTTTTATTTTTATATTTATGCCGATATTCCTATATCAGCATTTCTTAAAATATTTAAGAGCATAAAAATAATTATTATTTTATCTACGATTAGAAACCCTAAACAGACAGAATTATAATTTTCGGGCACAGGACTTGCAATACAAGTGAAAAAGGTTAAGTCCCCAGTCAGTTAGTTTAGACCAGAAAAGCAGGTGGGCCGGCCCATTGCCAGCTTTGATTTTCTTCATTTATTCACCTTGCACCCATCTCATATTCTCACGAGCTATTCGTTTTTTATATCCTATTATTTATTATTTTTATCCTTTCTCTCATTTTTTTAATTAAATCTCATAAAGGTTCTTTAGATCTTCTAACCCTTTTTTCCAAAATTAATTTTGTACCTTAAAATTTTTAATACATTAGTTTTTGTAATGTATTTAATTTTTTTACATTACTGAAAAAAAATAGTGGGGATGAGAAAGAGTTTGATCACAAGTAGGAAAGTTAATTGTGAAAAAAGGGATTAGTATAGGATGAAAGGATAAAAGGGTATTTTAGGAATTTAATTGGGAAAAAAATGGGAAGGGGGGAGATAAAAATAGTAATAAATGAGGTATCAAAAGTAAATGTCTTCTCATGATCAATTTTTGACCCAATCAGAAACGGATCCAAGTGGGAACTTATCCTCTCACTTAGGCTTTTTACTCATGTGATCATGTAAAGGTGATTGAGCCTAGCAACACATTTTCTAACACTCTTTTTTTAACACTCTCTCTCCTATTTATTAAAATTCATGTATGTCCTATGAAATTCAAGTGGAACCACATGAATTAGTGGGACCTACACTAATTTCAATTAATAGAAAAGAGTGCGTTGGAAAAAGAGTGTTAGAGAATGTGTTACTAGTACTCCTCAAGCTGATTCGTAAACTCAGATAAAATACATGAGAGAATTTGGAGACATGGAAAAGTGGATAACCCTGGATGCAGTAATTAATTAGACATGTTCAAACTAACAACCTTGCATTGGAATGACAGTGCTCTTGCCAGTTTTAATACTCTTTATCCTGAACTCCGTATCAAGTTATAGCCCCTTGAGTCATTGTAATGATTAATGATAGTGTTCATTTTAGTAAAACACAGTTGAAGTGATTCCAAAACTGAGGTGAGCGATCATCCTTTTCAACCTACACAAATTTAATTTACTAACCCAAATAAGTTTATCACCGTTTTCAGATTTACACATCTACTTTGAAAAAATATAGAACTCGAAGTCATTAACTTATCAATGAGTATTCTGAATCATTACTAATAATAGTTGAAAATAAAAGTCCTTTTTTAGTTATTCTTCTATCAATCAACTAAATATTACACACACACACACACATACAGAGAGAGAGAGAGAGAGAGTGCCTAGCAGGACAAACCGACACTTGATTCTGAACCAAACAGACAAACAGCGGAGTGAATGCTATGGCCCTCTCTAATTCATCTTTGATGCTGCTTTCTATGTGCTAGTTGGATGTGAGGGCCCTTAACACAATTTAAATTTGTTTATGACTTATGTTTATTTACATCTCTACCCTTGTCAATTGTCTGAGTTATAAGCTCTGAAGTTATGGTAGTTTGTGTTTATTGGATCATAAGTGTTATTCAATTACTAGTAAGGTAATTAGTTAAAAAACATACTAATAATCCCTCTGGTTAACTGCATATTTCATTGGCCATTACTCAGCCCTTGGGTGTTTCAGTTTTGATGGAAATAAATAGATGATCTTTCTCATTTTTATTAATTGGTTTGTCTTTCTCCTGGTTGGAGTATGTGTTCAAGATATTTTCATTTTTTTGGACAGGGGGGAGGGGGATGCAGTAATTTCTCCTAGCAATTGCTTTTGCTTCTGCTTCTGCATGTATCCATAAGAATGGTTCCAAAACAAGAAGAGGTCCGGTGACACACACCCATTAGGCCATCGAGTGAGTGAGGCTTTCAACCCATTTCTATTCCATGCTTAATAGTAGAAGCTGGACAGGAAAGATGGGTGTGAGCCCGTGGGCTTAGCTCTGCATATAAATGTACATCCACGTGAACCCTTTTCCAAATGCAAAAGCTATTGCAATATATATGCAAGTCTAACGACCATTTAAATGATGAGATCTTGACTCCTGAAACATTTGTATAAAAATCTCTGAACAAAACAATACAAACCTTTATGTGAAATCCCTTTCATTAGAAAATGCTTTGTTTGGATAATTATTATGAAATTAGGCAGATCATATAACTTTGACATATTGGAATACATAAGGCAAACAGAATAACCAAGGATCACCGTCAAAGAGACAGATTTTCTGCTTGGTAGTTATTTCCTCTCTTTCAAGCAGAACTAAGAGAAAAGAAAATTGTTTTCAATTACCTAAATCTGATTGAATCATTGCCTATTAATACATTGGAGTACAAGCTTTAACTGTTTGTATATATGCAAAGCGGAAACTGTATTAACACGACTATGTTATATCATCATAGAAAATTGTATTAATAGACCGGTTCAATGCTCCAAGTATGTTTTTAATCTCTTCAATCCTTAAATGGGAAAAATCCCCTATTGTGAATTTTTCATGATTTCCTTTCACTTCAACCAGACTATAGCCTAGCTCTTTCCTTAGTCCACTAGCCTTTGACATCTTTCTTGCATTTGTAACACCATTCCACATCTCATCTGAAGCATACAAGTTTGATAATAAGACATAAGGTGAAGTAGTAACCGGTTGAACTTCAAGAAGCTGCTTAGCCAGGCGTTCCCCTATGACCATATTCCCATGCAGCCGACATGCTGAAAGCAGGCTCCCTAAAACAACAGGATCGTTCCAATGGTGGAATTTCTTCATGTACTCTTCTGCCTCAGATATTCTTCCAGCCCGTCCAAGCATATCAATAAGACATGAGAAATGTTCAACATTGGGGTTGATCCCATAAGCTTTTTCCATTTCATCAAAGTACAATTCACCATTTCTCACCAACCCTGAATGGTTACAAGCAATTAATAGTCCAATAAGTGTAACTGAATCCGGTTTTACCCCTGTTGCTTTCATCTGCTCAAAAATGTCAATTGCTCTCTCACCAAGCCCATGATTTCCAAAGGCAGCAATCATAGTGTTCCATGAGACAAGATTGTGATAGGACATTTTATTGAATACAGAATGTGCATATCCAATTGAACCACATTTAGCATACATGCTCACTAGAGCATTATTAACTCCTACATCCTGATATGGTTTTGTTCTGATCAGATAACCATGAATTTGCTTTCCATGGCAAATAGAAGCATGGCAAGCACAAGCAGCAAGGATGCTAGCAAATGTGAAATCATCTGGCCTTATACTACTTTCATTCACCATCTCTTTGAAAAACCTCAAACTTTTTGCTTCATCATGAAAATGAGAATAAGCAGAAATTAGAGTATTCCAGGAAATGACATCTTTGTCCCTGATCAATCTGAATGCCCTCTCCACTTCTTCAACAAAATTAGACTTTGAATACATTGTCATAATCACATTTCCAATCAGAGGGGTGGAGTCCAATTCAAGCTTAATAGCTTGGCAATGCAATGACATTCCTGTTCTCAAATGATCTGATTTGGTGCAAAACCCCAACAGTCCCATAAAACTAAAACGATCAGGAACTAAACCCTGTTGGAGCATGAGATTGAACACTTGAAACCCTTTTGCAGGTTCATGATTCTCCATAAACCCAGCGATCAGAGCATTATATGAAATAGAATTTGGTCCTACTGCATTGGCATATACTGACATAGCATCACTACATTGACCACATTTCATGTACATGGAGATAAGCGAGTTGGAAACAAAGGAGATGGATGCATACCCAGATTTTAGAGACTGAGCATGAATCTGTTGCCCCCGCTCTAGCGCCGCAAGGCTCGCACAGGCACTGATAGCACTAGCAAAAATGTACTCATTGGGCAGGAGCTGCATTTGAGAAAACAGGTGGAGTGCCATCCAATGCTCACCACACTGATCATAACCAGATAGCATAGCTGACCATGACACAAGATTACATTGAGACATTTCATCAAACACCTTGCGAGCAAGAATAATGTGGCCACACTTTGCGTACATGTTAAGGACTTGGTTTGAGATGAAAACATGGGATTGCAAGCCTTTCTTCAACACGGCAGCGTGAAGGGGAAGACCGTGGCGAAAAGCCTTCGTTTTGGAGCACTGCTGCAAAAGGGTCCCAAAGGTTTCCAGTATCATTGGAAATTAGAGTGTGTACTGGATAAAACTATTCTTATAAAAGTATAGTGATTTTTCTTGAATGGAAATCATTGTTGGAAATTTTCATCAACATTCTATTCTTCAGTGAGCCCCAACTAGTCTCCATGTTAATTTGCTTAACTAATATGAATATAATAACTATCCCCCAAATGCTATTTTTGAAGGTTCTTGTAGATTTGCATTCTTAAATTGATATCATGCTTATTCTCATACATCAATCATATTCTGAAGTTCAAAATATCAGCACCCTACGTCTATCGATGGTTTTTCCCATACTAAGGATGATAAAATTCCCAACATTGTGCGCCTTATGTTTTGTTCACTAAGGTTATTTTTTCCAATAAAATTTATGTAACAAACGGATTGGATTGTCTCATGTTATTGAATGACATATGAGATTATCTAGGAGAGAGTAAGATACCATTTATAGTATACTGAGCACACAAAAAAAAGATACAATTTACTTAGGGAATCTTATAATAAACTATGATCGGTTATATCTAATAAAATTTGTGCTTATCTCCTTCTATAGTGATGGTAACGTTAAGTGAGAGATGCAACTTGTAATTGTAAACAATATAACAAGCAAAAGTATACAACTATTTTTTATTTTTTTTGTCTTCAAAAAACTCCTTGATACAGGAAAGAATGTGCAAAAGGCTCTGTGACTCTATCCCACAAATGAGCTGACAGGTCTATTATGAACGTTAATATTCCTAGGACTTTGTTAAGGACACCCCCAAAATTTTTAGGGACACCTCTCATAAACAGTGCATTTATCAAAATATCTCCTTAATTTTTTTTTTTTGTCATTTGGCTCACTCGTAAATATGTTATTTGCGAGTAGAAAAAATGTTTGCACTCTCGTAAATATGATATTTGCGAGTGAGTTATTTTTTGAGAATTGCTCACTCATAAATATGATATTTGCGAGTAAAGCAAGTACTCGCAACTATCATATTTGCGAGTGAAGAAAAATTTCCTTCATTCGCAAATACCTTATTTGCGAGTATTGGATGATTTCGCAAATAAGGTATTTGCGAGTGTGAAAAAATTTTATTCACTCGCAAGTGAAAAAATTTTCTTCCCTCGCAAATAAGGTATTTGCGAGTGGTTAATTTTTTTTTGGAATCTTGCAAATAAATATATTATTTTCGCAAATATCTTTTTCACTTGCAAATATGATATTTGCGAGTGAGTTATTTTTTGAGAATTGCTCACTCGCAAATATGATATTTGCGAGTAAAGCAAGTACTAGCAAATATCATATTTGCGAGTGAAGAATAAAAAATGCCTCTTTAATGGGGATATTTTGATAAATATACTATTTATGGGGATGTCCTTAATAATTTGAGAGATATCCTTAACAAAGCCCTATTCCCTACTTAACACGAGCTGGTTAAAGCTCAAGCGCTGCTAGGCCCAAATTTGATTTGAGCGTGACCCAAATGAATGATTGGGCTGACACCAAGTTTCACTTCAAGATCTTCTCCAAGCACCTCTCTCACGATCAGTCATTTTATATTTTAAAGAATTTAATTTGCATTCACCGTTACAGATTTTTACCTTATCCACCAATCAGAGATTGACAAATCACTAAAAACGTTTTTTGATAAAAAAAACATTAAAAATATTTGACTCTTATGTTAATTACCATAGAATTTACTCATATCATGATTTCTGATTCATTGACAGTATAGAACACTTTACACTGAGTGATATCAATTAAACTATAATTTAAATGCCTCCCTAACTAAATGTCTTTAGGGGTAAATAAATTAGTTATATTTGTGTAAACGAGGACTTTCTTCAAATTTTACTATCAGTTTCAGCAGCACAGTGACAAAAGGGATGAATTAGACATTTACACAGCTTATAAATATAATTTGCATCAATCAAAAACTTAAGTAATAAGTTGCACAGAATAAAGTTGACTTTTCTTTTTAATTTACCCCAAAATTTTCCCTTCTATAAGAATCCATCATATGGTTCAAGCAAAGCACAAAATACTGAACATATTTTTTTTATTCCTTTTGGATGTTTTGCTACTCAAATTTCATGCTTTATAACGACGATAGATGATACGATACTCATTGTAGTATCTTCTTTGGTATTTTACTCATTCACTAATCTGGGTAATTATGATTTGATAGCCGATAGGCACTCGACTAGTTTAGAAGTGGAGAATAACTCCAAATGATAGACATAAATAAAGATTTCTTACTTTCTCCGTGATTCTTTCAAATTAAAATAATGGAATTCAGAGCCCACATCACATGTTGGATGGATTATTTATTTATCACAACTCTCTAAGCATGGACCAAATTAAAAAAGGTTACTACATTCGTAGTAGGGACTAGCTAGAGATTGAATTAACTATTATTCAGTGAATCACATGGTCAAGTAAAAAAAAGAGGTCAATTCAGCAAATTCAATGGCTCATCCAACAGTGATCAAAACCATGACTCGTGAAAATCCCTAAAAGGGGTAAACGGATACAAAAAGATGAGATTATTTAGGGTGATTATGTGTCCTTAACCGGCACCAAAAAGTCTACTGCCTTTTGTCACATTGACAACCACTTTTGTCCCCATTTATAACAGATGAATGAGTGCATGTAATTTTCTACAAATCCATCAACGATGGGGCGTCCTATTACACATGAGTAGAAACTAGAAAGTGTGATAAAGGTCAGCAAACATATTATCAATAACAGTGATGCCCTATTTACAATTTACAATAAATGTTAGTAACATATTTTTTAATACTCTTTTTTTAATACATATCCTTTTATTGATTGAAATTCATATAGATCTCACTAATTCATGTGGGTCCCACTTGAATTTTATAGGATCCATATAAATTATAACCAATAAAAAAATATATATTAAAAAGAGAGTGTTAAAATATATGTGTTACCAGCATTTTTCTTTACAATAAGTGCACTTATATTTGTTAATCATAGTACTTTGAATTCTAATCACTAATGATGGTTTTCTTGCCAGACAGCTATCATCAACTGACGACGTACAAAGCAGTTTTTTTTTATTTTTAATTAAAAGCTCCTTTTGTACCCTTTCCTCCCTTTTTGGTCATTAAAAATTAAACGCATGATTTTCAACAACACAGTTATGAACTTCTGAAAATCATCCTCTATATGTGTCTACACACAAAAAGCATACGGTACTGCGTATGCCTGTATGGTAATGTATAACACATGCATTAATTGGTACTGTACGTTGTTTGTCTATACGTATAGATTGTTGAGGTTGCATTGCATGAAGATCTGGTAATGGAAAGCATGTTACCTGTCACGGTAATGTGTAGCAATTAATACCGTGGGGTGTGGACATAGTCCGTTGTGATAAACAGAGGTTCATATATAAATTAATCTGTGAATGTGATTGCAGATCTTCTGAGTAGACCTTGATCAATTTGTAGCTTTGTAGACTCATCCAAACTTTTATTTATCACATAAAGAAAAAGGAGATTTTTCTCCTACCTAAAAAAAACTTTACATCATTTTGTGTTCTTTTCCCCTGAAATTTCACGAGTTCGATCACGTATAAATCGTGATCTATTTTGGAATAAGCCAGTTTCATTTTCACCCATCGATAAGGGCATCTCAGATCACATGTGGTGTATAAGCATAAAGACAAGGCTGGTGGGTCTCCAAACATGTGCAGGGCAGAAAGCAACCATCCAAAAAAAAAAAAAAGTCATTTTCCATCTTCCAAAATAATATATAGGTGGCCAGAAAAAAAAAAAAAACATGAAACTCCGTTTGTCTGTTCCAAACAACAGAACATAAAAGAACGGAGTCTTTGAATCCGCATATGCATGACTGCATCTTAGTTCCCTTCCTTCACAAGTTCCAAGTTCCACCACAATCATAATTGATAAAGCCCTTGGGGATCGAGGTATTACTGAAAATGACTTTCACGTAATGTCTTCTTCTTATATCCTAGCTAGCTAGTGCGCAAGTATTAATTATTGTTCACATTTGTATCGGAGAATAGAAACAATTTGTATTGAAGGAAATATTATGATCTATTTTCATAACACCGTTAATATGGCTGCAAAAAAATATATCAAAGTCATTTCGATTCCATTGATTGCATAAAATGTATGAGAAAAAAGATAAGGTGAATGGAATTACGTAGGCTATACAAATTTGATATATGGGGGGATGATGTAACGTCATTGGAACTTAACTCCATCACTTGATTCACGTCATATCTAAAAAGATTAACCTGATCACACTTAAAAAATTGTAAAAGATAACATGAAATATCAAAAGTTGAAGAGACGTGTTTGGGCAGTAGACCCATTACCAACCACTCTTTACTGTAGTCTTCAGGGATCCTACCCCTACATGTTTGAAACAAAATTCGGTTATTCCAAAAATTGATGTTTCGATGTCCCTCATCAATTAAAAGTTAAGGATGCACATATATTTTAATGAGTTATAATTTTATTTTATTAAATAATAAATTATTATTGATAATGAACAAAGAATGTGAGAACGAAGTTTTTGATCCCCTCGGTTGGATGCTATTTTGAGAGAAGATGTTGCGGGGTTCATTTTGTTAGCTAGGCCGCCTCAGTAGTTTCATACTCTTTTCTTTGTTGGACGGTCAGTCCCATTTTATATAAAAAGTTAATTAACTCCGAAAGAAAACATTCTTGTTGCTCGTTTGCTCCAAAAAAAATAGTTTTTGTCTTTGTAGTTCACACATTCAATTTTTAAATAGTTTGAAAAAAAATGTAATAATTAATTAATTTCCAAAATTTAGTAACTGAATTGTGATTTATTTTTTCAAAAATGATATCATTAAACTTCATTATCTATAACTGTTCTATCCCTTCTTTACGGGAATAAAGAGGAAGAGAAAGAAAAAAAACTTAAATTCATCTTCTTCTTTTTTTTAATATAAAACTTAAATTCATCTCTCTTTATCTAGAGAGATGCAGAATGAAAGTATAAAATGAAGTATAAGAATTTCCTGTTGTTTATTTTTATAAAATTATTTCACCTTGCATCATTTTAATTTTTTCAAAGTATCAGTAACTTGACATAATTAAAAGTATAATATAAAATCTATTTCTACTGAATGTAGAGCCACCTTATTTGATTATAAAAACTCATGTTATGAACATTTAGAAGCAATGTTTTAGTATCTTAATAAAAATAGAGTTTAATTTTGAAGTAATATCCATTAAAATTTTTTTATATCAATTAATTATATATTATTGTGATTTTAAAATAATTATTATTAAAATCAATTATTTTTATTAATATATCGTTTTCTAACCAAATTAAATTAATAAAAGTGTTTATATCTCCGTGAATTAATAGTAGTGTTATGTATTCATTGCTAAAAAAAACATCAAACCATCAATCATGAGCTAATTTTTATCATGCATAAGATGCTAAAGAATCAAAAATAGTAATTCTTTCTTGAAAAATATTACATTCAATATATTAAAATGTTAAAAATGTGATTTTTCATAAAAAAATTTTAAATATTGATTCCTTAACATATATAAATTTACACATAATAAAAAAAAATCATAACACCCCCCCCCCCCCCAAAAAAAAAAACTCCAAGAACAAAAACTTTTAGTCTACTCACCTGAACTCTTTTTGACTCTCAAGATTGTCAAAAAAACAAACCCTCGCAAAACGTTCACATGTACAAAAGTGATCAGGTAATATACGTAATCGATTGCACCATAATGATTACTATCCTCATTGGTCAATTTGCAAATGTCACAAAACGTAATCAAAATCATATTATAGTAGTGTCAAAACATAAAAACTACCCACAAAAATATCGGGTGCTGGGGTATATCTTAATCATAGAGCTAAGATCTTTATTACTAGTATTAATGTTTCCGATTTGAACGAAGTTGCATCTACGCGGCAATAGAAATTATGAAAGTTGAAAGGATGCCCCATACGATTAGGAAAAATATTAAACTATTAAAAATAGTATGAAATATTATATTTATATTATATAATACTTATTATCTTAAAATTATTTTGGAAAAATATTAGCTTTTGATTATTAAAATAATGCTAGAAAAGGAACTCTAAGAAAGAAAAAAAAAATGGTTTTAGTGTAAAGATTACAATTTATGATTACAATCAAATGTAACCAAAGTACCTCAAACATCCCTATTTTCCAAAAACCCAATAAGTCTTATTAAAAAAAGTAACTTAAATGTAAACAAAAAAAAAAAAGTAACTTAATGAATTTATTCAATTAGGATTTTAAAATATTTTAAAAGACTATTTTGATAAAAATAGGTCTTATGAAATTCAATTAAGACATTTAAATTAATAATTTAAAAAGTCTTGTGATATTCCATCAAGATTATTAGGATTTTTTAAAAGATACCGAAATCTCGTGGTATTCAATCAAGACTTTATACAAATAACAAAAAGTCTTTTGGTATTAAAAAATTTGTTAACTTCTATAGATTGTTTTTTAACGTGAATTTTGTGTGACTTTGTGCGACTTTTTAATAACAAAAAGTTCCACCCTAACTCATCCGATTTCTCAAGATTCCCGCTACCTCCACCTCTCTCTCTAAGGACGACAATGTGTAATGGACCCAATGGCTACCCGCAAAAATTATCCATGATGAGTAGAGTAATTACCCATTTAATGGGTGTGAGTACGAATGCGAATAATTACCTGCAAAATTGAATGAGGACGGGTGCAGATGCGGGTATTATAGTACCCACCCCGCCTCATACCCGCATATATATATATATATATATATATATATATATATATATATATATATATATATATATATATATATATACACCGGTGTAAATCTTTTTTTGCTTAAACTCTCATGCTCAACCATTGATTTTATTTTCATCCAATTCTAATTGTGATTTTAATAGTTTACAAAATCAATGACCGAGGGTGAATGTAAGCAAAAAAATGACTTACACTAGTGTAAATGGATCCCTCCTCAATTCCTCATATATGTGTGTATGTGCATATATGTGTGTATGTAAAATGAATGTATGAGAGTAAGTGTTTAAAGTTACTATTGGAGTAACTTGATCTCCACCCTTTTATTTATTTATATATATAATTATAATATATTAGATATTTAAAAAAATAAAAAACTTAAATCTAGTTAATTAATTTCCTTATTTCTTTATGACCTAACTCTGGATTTGGACTCTCCTCTTAATTCATTTTCCTTTCATAGTGTTCGAATTATATGTTACTTCTCATGGACTTTCCTTTTTGCCACAATGACACTCTCGGACTCTCTCCAGTCTCTCTTTGACAGGTCGAGTGTTCGACCCTTCAAGGCTTCCACCCTTCTCGTTTTTTGCGGTCAACTTTGCACCCTATGCCAGTAATAGGTGCGAGTATGGGTACCTTGGTGCCAACACATAAGGGATGTTACCCACGCTGGTATAACTCCGAGTTTTTTTTTAAGACGCATGTATGAGGACAGGTAATATAGTACCATACATACTCTACCCATTGTCATCTCTATCTCTCTCCCTCCCCCTCCTCTCTTGTCTTTCTCCCCTTCTCTCCCTCCATAGTTGTCGTTCAATCCAACACAAATTATCAAACAATTTTAACTTTACTTTTAAAGCTCTTTTTTTTAACTTTAAAATTAAAGTGACTTTTAAGCTAAAAAAGTTGGCACAAACGTTACCTAAGTATATACCATAATTGGTTTAAATTTGAAAGTACATTTAGCTATGAGACGTCAAATTTATATACTTTTGATGGCATACACATCAATTACAGTAAGCAATAAAAATATAAAATGCAGTATTTATAATATTATGAAAACAAGGTGATTTTTTTTTAAGTTCACAATTTTCTTTTCCAACACATAAATACAATAACATGTGAACAAAACAACTTTGTGAATATGCTGTCTTCTCCACTATAAAATTGAGTTTGCTTTGTGATGTGGTAATTAAAGTTTATGTGTTTATTTTCCGGATTAAAGTAGTATGCGTTGTCAGTGTAAAAAGTTTTACACTGATATCATCCACTAACATTTTGACATTTGTGCTTTCATTTTAATAAGTGGAGAGAAACAATAATAATACTAATTTGTCAATATATTATTGGATATCTATATAAAAAATTTTACATGATTAACCAATCATATATCACTTTATATATGACTTTTAAGGTAATCATTATGAAAACCAAATTTTTTTAATGATATATCAATCCATGATTGATTGATAGTATAAAAATCATTTACATTATTAGTACATTCTAATTAAATCCTTAATATAATAAAAATGTACCCTTTTTTTTTGTATATATAGATATAATAAAAATGTACTAATAACACAATAGAACATAAGAATTGTAAAATTAAGATAAAATAATCTTTGAATTTCGTAAATAATACTAGTAGATTAATAATGGTATTAGTTAATGAGAAAAAATAACGAGGACTAAATTATTTATAAGAATGATTTTACTAATGAATATCTTAAATGTATTAGTTAAGAAATTAATAAAAGAAACCTTGTATTAAAAAATTAAGTAAAATTTTATATATTAAATATATAATTTTTTCATATAAAATTTCATTTTTTAATTTTTTAAACAATACTCTCCGTTAGCAGGAATACTAGTAACCCAGAAGAATTTAATGAGCGGTTCTGTCTTCTTTTTCCCCACCGTTGATTTCGGACACGCGTAAACGCCATCAAGACTCAAGGGCACTTGCGTCTTTTCACGTCAACCATCTCCGACAGCTTGCGCGCGAATGTCCCCTCCCGACCTTTATTACTTGCTACTAGTATTAGTTTTGTGAAAAGAAATGATAACCAAAAACCTCAGCAAATTCCTAAAAGTAAGAAAAGGTAATTGAAAAGCTCCGAAAGCAACAATAATAATTCCATTAATTAATATCTGAACCGCGCAGAATGATTTCAACAGTAAATGTTATTTATTAATAATATTATTTTCGGTGGAATTAATAATTAATAATAACAATAATTATTATTATTTATCAGCATCTGATCATGTTGGGGTTGTCGTCTCCTCTTGATCTTAGCTTCACTCCATTGACATTGACACTGAAATTGAAACAAACAAAACCCTAACACTCTCTCACTCTTCACTCTTCATTCACTGCCATCTTCTTTGTCACTCAGCTCCAACGGTGACCGTTAGATCTCTGACCACTGCAATGTGAGTGAATGTATTGGCGTGTATCCCAATCCACCATTCCCACTTCGCTTTTCTTTCTGATTCGATCTTCTGCTGCTTTTGTTCCTGCCAATGATTCTTTCCTTCCTCTTCTCCATTACTTCTTTCCTCTCCCTCTTCTTATTGTTCCGTTGTGTTTATTTGCAGCTTCACGTGTTTTTTCTCACCTTGTTTGGCGTAGATGTGAGCAACAGCTTGCTACTTGGATCGGGCTAGTGACATTGGTAAAGTTTATTACTTTACCTATGAATCTTTAATGGGGTGTTTCAGTTTTTCGTATGGAACCAACCAGTTTTTTTATTTTTTTTATTAAGTGATTGCTTGAGTGTCAGATACATGTATATTGAAAGATTTGATTGTCCTCATTACCTTGTGCTTTGTGTTTAGTACTCCACTTACTATTTTTTTTTTAACTGGCTGCCATTGGTTGTACCATAAAACAGATCTTGTAAAGTATTGGAGTTGGCACTGGAGTAGTGAGAATGAGGGTATTGGAGTTTGGATGTGTGTTGATTCTTCTATCTACTCTTCTGATAGCTGGGAAGGCTGAGATTTACATAGTAACTGTTGAAGGTGAGCCTATCATAAGTTATGCAGGAGGTATTGATGGGTTTGAAGCTACTGCTGTTGAATCGGATGGCAAGATTGACACCACAAGGTATCTGCAAATATTTCCTCTGAACTTTTAATACTTCTTAGAGATATTCCTCTGATAACTTTATATACTTCTGAGGCTTGAATCGGATTTATTGTTAGCTGAGGCCAACATTTGAATTAATTTTTGAAGAATCTAATTAAACTCTGCTTGTCAACTATTTGTTGTCAACTATTGCTCACATAAAGGAAAGTTATTCTTCTAAGTCTAAATTATAAGAAGTAAGATATTTATGCTTCTTGTAGGGTAATTTTCGAACAATTTATTTACATATTAATATTTCTTATAGTTATCTCTTTGTTTTTAAGGAAAAAATAATGCAATAATCACCACCCCACTCTGTTTCAAACAGTTATTTTCGTTCACATAAAACTAATGGTATTTTTATTTATTTATTTTTGCTGTGATTGACTCCTCTAGTATGTGATGAGCAAGAAATGGAAATTAGCAAGTGTGGTTGCTCACCTTTTATACTATTTTAAAATTCTTCCAGTGAATTGGTCACTTCTTACGCTCGTCATCTTGAGAAAAAACATGATATGCTTCTGGGGATGCTGTTTGAGAAAGGGACGTACAAGAAACTTTATAGTTATCGACATCTGATAAATGGGTTTGCTGTTCACATTTCCCCTGAACAGGTGAAGTCTTCCATTATCTTTTCACCCTTCTATAATTAACAAAAACATATTTGATTCATTTCTTTGCTCTAATTTTCTTTTGCTATCCCCTTATATTAGTAGGCAGAAACTCTAAGACGTACTGCTGGAGTGAAATCTGTTGAGAGGGACTGGAAAGTGAGGAGACTCACAACACATACCCCACAATTTTTGGGGCTTCCAACTGGGGTATGGCCAACAGGAGGAGGCTTTGATCGGGCTGGAGAAGACATTGTGATTGGATTGGTAGACTCAGGGATCTATCCTCACCACCCAAGCTTTGCATCTCATGACATTGAACCATATGGGCCATTTCCAAAGTACAGAGGAAAATGCGAAGTTGATCCAGATACTAAAAGAAGTTACTGTAATGGGAAAATTATTGGAGCACAACACTTCGCCCAAGCTGCAATAGCTGCTGGGGTATTTAACCCTTCAATTGATTTTGCATCTCCTCTTGATGGGGATGGGCATGGAAGGTTAGGCCCTGCAACCTTCTTGCTTTATTAACTTCTTCCCTTGGAATCCTTCAGATGCCTCCTTGCCTACAAGATTGAAATAGAACATAATGTGTCATTTCCAGCTTCTGCCAAATTGTGAGTAGGGATGTCAATTACACTCATGCTTGGGGATCTCCGTGGGGATAGGGATGGGGAAGATAATCCCCTCGGAGGTAATTCGGGGACAAGGACCATACTCCACGCCCCACGGGGCCCCATCCTCGGCGACATTAGATAAATGCTCTTATTGTGAGAGTAGTGTGTTATTGTGAGAGGTGAGATAAACAATTTTGGACCTTTGGATCATACATGAATGGTCAAGATTAGAACATAAAGTCATGTGACTTTTTTAAGTGATCACATGACCGCCAACTAACTTCTAATCCTGACCACTCATGTATGATTTAATGGCCCAGATTTATTCCTCTCACTCTCATAATAATACACTTCTCTTACTTGAGTCGCCTCCATATATATATATATATATATATATATAAACTTATTTTGGTAATTTCGTATATATGTATATTATTTTATTAAATTAATCAAATATTTTTTCTATTTATTGGATTTTAATTATTTTTTGCTATTTTTTTTATGAATTTTCGGGTTCTGACGGGACCCACAAGGACACGGGGTATGGGGATGGGAAAAAAATACTCCCCATGGCTGGGGGAAATGGGGGACGGTGACAGGGTACTCCCTGCACCCGTTGCCATCTGGGGAGAAGTGAGAACATTTTAGGGTAACAGTTGTTCTTCATTCTATGTTGTCTTTAAAGCATTTGAAGTGGAAATTATTAGCACTCATTGTTATGCTTAAAGTCATATCTTATAATTTGATAACGTTTTTTAACAATACCCATTTTCCTTGCATCTTTATCTGGCAGCCATACAGCCTCTATTGCAGCTGGAAATAATGGAATTCCTGTGAGGATGCATGGCCATGAATTTGGGAAAGCAAGTGGAATGGCTCCTCGTGCCAGGTGAGGAATAATACCCCTGATTGATTAAAACCTGGGAATTACAGTCCTTTCAGTTGCATTAGACACTTGGTTTATTTGTGTTCAGGATTGCCGTGTACAAGGCACTCTATAGACTGTTCGGAGGGTTTGTTGCAGATGTAGTTGCTGCAATTGATCAGGTACACAAGTATATTTGTACATTGACTTAAGAAATACATGAAAGTCAGCTCCCCATTACGGACACACAAATTATTTGCTTTCATACCCAGCCAATATGTTCACATTGGATTACTTAGGCGGAGATGTTATTGGTGCAGTTTTTTTTTTTTTTTTGGGGGGGGGGGATCCAAATCTCTGCAATCAGCATAAAATTCAATATTAATTTGTTGTACAATCTCATATTTTTTAACAGTTGGTGTTCTATCTCAAAATTTCTAATTTATAAAATTTGTGAGTCAACAGGCTGTATATGATGGAGTTGATATACTCAGCCTCTCAGTTGGACCCAACAGTCCTCCGGCAGATACCAAAATCACTTTTTTGAACCCTTTTGATGCTACACTTCTTGGAGCAGTGAAAGCTGGTGTATTTGTTGCACAGGCTGCTGGAAATGGCGGTCCTTTTCCCAAGACATTGGTTTCGTATAGTCCATGGATAGCATCTGTAGCTGCTGCAATTGATGATCGTAGATATAAAAACCATTTGATCCTTGGAAATGGAAAAATCTTAGCTGGAATTGGGCTATCACGTAAGTTTTCTAACTTCTTACTATATTTATGCAGATATATTATTCTTTTTAGTGTACTGGTGCTGGGAGATATGATGTGGAATATTTTGGTAGAAATCGTCCTTGTAATTGGGGAGAACATGAAACTAACTTTCATCCTCCAAAAAAAGGGCAATAAAGAAAATGTAAACAAAAATGCATTTTTTACTTCAACTTTGTTTTCTTGTGTGCCACTACTAGAAAAGACACCCCCCCCCTAAAAAAAAGAAAGAGGAGAAAATTGGCACAGTATTTTCTTCAGTTGGTGACATCAATTAGTATCTCCTTTTCCATAGTTGTAAAAATGCATTTACTAGCTTTAATTTTATTAAGTTGAAGTAGGTGTTAGGAATACAGAATGAAAAAGTTTGGGTATTGGTACTCCTTCATTTTATACATTATTACAGCTTAGATAGATTGTAATGGCAAAGGTAAGTATCAGACTAGTTTTCATAAGATATCTTCCGGTGATTGCGGATCAATATGTGCATTTGTTAGGGTCCCCTTTCAACCGAGCTACAGCTCCAGGTTACGCTCTCACCGAGCCACTGCTCAAGGTCACACTAACTTAAAATTATTAACTGTCTTTCCCAATGCAATTCTCTCCCTATTTACTCAGGTAACTAACTAAATCCTTCAACTAACTAACGATTAGACCTCGCTTTATTTCCTAATTGGGCTGGACCCTAAGAATACCACCCTCCTTTGAAACAACCTTGTCCTCAAGGTTAGAGGCAGGCAACTGATGATTGCAGAAAGTGTACTTCAATCTGCTCTCCTGCTTCCATTATACCCTTGTCCTCTTCACCCATGCATCTTCCACCAAAATGGTCACCCTTAAACTCTTCTCCGAGCAATTATGGGTTGCGCTTAAAGGAATCCCACATTGGAAACATTTTCCTTCCGCCTTTCTTCTAAGATACTCTTGATAAGGCAGATGCTTAGCACCTCTGCTTATGTGAAATGTATGTTGTTCTGCCGTAGTTCTTGGCCTTTCAAGCCCCATTTCTAATTTGTTCACATTTGCCTACAAGCTTCCTATTGCAGACGCCTTTTGCTGACTTCCTTGCACCCAATTAGATCGGTTATCACAAAAGACTACCGTATTACTATAGTTAGATATCTAAATTTGGCCTCCTTATGTTAGACTTGTGCACCTTCCCAGTCATGGAGTAACTACAATTCTTCTTCCATGGATCTGGCCAATCTCAAGGCTTGAGTCACGTCCCCGGGATCATGAGTCCGCAGTCGACACTTAATTTCTTGCTTCAGTCCACCCAAGAAAAATCCCAGTAGCTGTTCATCCGTCATGTTAGAGACTTGAGCTACCACCTCCTCAAAATCTTGAATAAAGTCTTCCGCAAAACCAGTTTAGCGTAACGTGGCAAGCCTTTTGAACACATTTCCAACCCCTTTCCCTTCAAAACGCTGCATCAACTCCACTGTGAACCTTTCCCATGAAAAGTTTGGTTCCTTCTTCCTCAGAAAACGGAACCAATTGGTAGCCACTCCTTCCATGCTTATGAAATCCAATTGCATCTTCTCTCTTGGCCGCACCCTTTGGATTTCAAAAAATTTATCAGCTTTCGTTATCCACCCAAGCGGATCACCCCCTTCAAAACTTGGAAGCTCCACTCTTGTTCCCCAAGAACGACCCTTATCATCGTTATCCTCCAACCCATCTCCTTCTGCCACTCGGTTTGGTTTCTTGGACCTAAACAGAGCTGAATTAACTACAAGAGTTTCGTCTTTTTCCGCCACTCGGGTCAATTTCCTGGACCCAAACAGAGCGAAATTGCCTCCCGGAGTTTCGTCTTCTTCCGCTGTTCGCTTCGATGCCTTGGACCCAAACGGAGCTGGCATTGGCTCCAAGAATCGCGTCGTTCTTACTCATGTTCGCTCCCTCCCTCGGATTCCATAGTGATGCCCTGTTGGCGCATCCATTGTCCCAACATCTGTTTGATGTCCTCAATCCCACCAAGCCTCCTCTCCATCGTCGCTAGCCAAGCCCCATGTTCCTCTGTCACCTTGCGCAAGGACTCTGTTTGTTCATTGGTTACTATTCTCAATGCTTCCATTGATTTCCCCAAAACCTCCAATTGTGCTTCCATGTTGCTTTCCACCGCCATGCGGATTGGGCAGGTCGAACCAATCTATTAGGGTCCTAAACTAGAATACGTGATATAGAGAGAAAAAAGAGGAGTTGAGAGAAATGAAGAGAGAAGATTATTATTGAAACTAGGAGAAGGATCTCCGCAAGGATTTCCCCTTTCCGCCGAGCTATTTCTCCATGTTATACTCTCACCGAGCCACTGCTCATGGTCACACTCAACACAAAATCACTAAGTGTCTTCCCTGACGCAATTCTCTCCCTATTTATTCAGCTAGCTAACTAACTCCTTCAACCTATTACAATTTTCTTTATTTCCTAATTGGGCTGGGTCCTAACAGCATTATATGCTGATTTCCTGTAGAAGACAGAGAGTTCTTCCTGAGGATATAATAAGGGGTAAAGATCCTCTCCATTTCTCATGACAAATGAAGAGCTCCATTACTATGGTTTTGGGGTGTATATAGGATATTTGGACCCCACCCACTGTCACATTATCATGTTTATACCCCTAAAACTATAGTAATGGAGAGGGAAAATGGAGAGAAGAAATGGAGAGGATCTCAACTTTATAATAAGTCATTGTTCATGATTTGCTAAAATCATTGACTGTCTGAAAATATTAAGTACTAGCTTGTGTACATAGTGCATGAATACTAGCTTGTGTACATAGTGCATGAAATGTTGACAGCCAATTAGTATATTCTATGATATGAAGGGTTTTGTTTTTATTCCTTGTGGTTTATTCTCTTAAAAAACAGTTAAAATTGGGTACTGATGGCTTCAGAAAATGCCCAATTTTTTTCTTGAACTCTTTATTTTTTACTTAAAATAAAATATAGAAGAAATATCTGAATATCATTAGTGTAGAAATTGTCTTCAACCCAAAAAAAAAAAATTACAGACTATTCCTCTTGAGCTTGATCAATTATGTTTGTTTTGTTGAATTGGGGTTTAACTGCGAATGCTAAGTTGGTTGCAAGGTAAACTCGTGAGTTCTTCCTTAGGCATTAAGGTCACTTCAATGTTCTGTAAATTCATGCTTATGTTGCATAGCATATTTATGGTCGTCCACAATTTTTTTGGTGTTTGCTAGTTTCCCTTTTGTACTCAGTAGTCAAAACTCAATACTCAGTCTATGTTGCTAAAATATGCCTAATGGCTTGTACAGCTTCTACACATTTAAACGAAACATACGCATTGGTTGCTGCAAATGATGTGCTGCTAGATTCTTCAGTTATGAAGTACAGCCCCACAGATTGCCAGAGACCAGAACTTTTAAACAAGAACTTGATAAAGGGAAATATTCTTCTCTGTGGATATTCTTTCAACTTTGTTGTTGGTACTGCATCGGTAAAGAAAGTCTCAGAGACTGCAAAGGCCCTTGGCGCTGTTGGATTTGTTCTGTGTGTCGAAAATGTTTCTCCGGGAACAAAATTTGATCCCGTCCCTGTTGGCCTTCCTGGTATTCTTATCATAGATGTCCGCAATTCAAAGGTACCCTGACTCATCTTTACTGCTATATTATGCAGAGGTTAATTGAATGTTGTTCTGCTAATCTGTTTTCTCTTAGCCCATAAATTATTCCACATTCAGCTCAGTACGGTCTTTATCTCTCCTTGTTTTGCTTTTGCATCAATAGTTTTTGTTTTTGTTTATGATCACAAAATACGTACTACTGATCATGTGATGTTACTTGCAAATCATTATTTTTTCAGGAGCTTGTGGATTATTATACTATCTCTACACCAAGAGACAGGACTGGAAGGGTGAAGAGTTTCAAAGGTGCAGGTAAAATTGGCGATGGTTTGATGCCTATTCTTCATAAATCTGCACCACAGGTAGCAATATACTCTGCTCGAGGGCCAAATATAAAGGACTTCAGCTTCCAAGAGGCAGATCTTCTCAAACCAGATATATTAGCTCCTGGTTCATTGATTTGGGCTGCTTGGTGTCCAAATGGAACTGATGAGCCTAATTATGTTGGTAAGTAATGGCTTGACTAAGTCATGTATTCTTTGTTGTTGGTATTTGAAAAATTCAACCTCAACAGCTGGGCTTAGCTTAAATGGGTCGGTGAGGTGTGGCGTGGGGTTTTAGGTATGGTAGATCTGAGGTGTTTTTCTTTTCCTTCCATTTATGTTGATAATACAAGCAATTCATTGATAACAGATCAGTGACAAGACAAGATGACCAACCAAACATGAGATATCCTCCTGGCAGAAAAAAGAGAACATGCACACTGTAGAAGGGAGCTGTCAAACTAATATGCTTTAACTAGGAACATTAGATATTGACTTTAAGGTTTTCTCTTTGTTCTGAGCTTACATGTAGATAAAATTAATTTCTAGTAATTGATGCTTCTAATATTATTATGAGAAATAGTGTTAGGATTCCCTTTTATTATTGGTAGAATTATTGCATGATTAAGGAGGGGAGGGTGGAAGGTAGAAGAAAAACATGAGAAAAATAATGACTCGTTATGAATTGGTTTTTTTTAAGAAACTTTTTGCTTGTGCAGGTGAGGGATTCGCCATGATATCTGGAACTAGCATGGCTGCACCACATATAGCTGGAATTGCTGCTCTTATAAAGCAGAAGCATCCACATTGGAGCCCTGCTGCCATTAAATCAGCCTTGATGACAACATCAACAACTCTAGACAGAGCAGAGAATCCTCTTTTAGCGCAGCAAACTTCTGAAACAGAAGCTATGAAGCTGGTCAAAGCTACTCCTTTTGATTATGGGAGTGGACATGTTGATCCAACAGCTGCCTTGGACCCTGGGCTCATCTTTGATGCAGGTTTGATTTCTTCTTCCTGCAATAACTATTTTCTTTTCTGTAGAACGTTTAAATTCCCAATTAACTTGAAAACATGAATTTGCTTCTAAAGTTTAATCCCGATTAAACTCATGAATTTGAACCCACTTTTGGTGGTTTTGTGACATGAGAAGTTCACTAGAAAAAAAAAATTTATAAAATGAAAATGTGGCTGAATACCTATGCAACCAGTGAATCTTGATCAAACTGAAAAAATCACATGGATAGAAGTGTAGTTAAAGTCATTTCTTATTATATCTAAACAGGGATTTTCTCTCTTCCATTTTCTGCATTTGTTTGCTATTAACTCAAATAATGGGTGCCTGAATTAAATTTTAGAATTGAGTGGACGTTAGGATTAGCTTTTGTTTTGTGTTCAAAACAGCTTATAATCAAAGATTCAAGAGCTCCCTGAGAAAACTTTTGAAAAAAAAGAGTAAACCCTCAATTTAGTTATCGAAAAAATATGTTGTCGCCAGATAGATCATTGAAAGTACTCTGTCACCATTGAAGTCCTTGAAAAATTTAAATCGTCACGATATAAGTCCTTCTAGGGACTTAATTAGTGACAAAACTTTCAATTTAACAGTTTTAAATCTTTCAAGGGCTTAATTAGTGACAAAACTTTCAAGGACATATCTACTGACATCATAATCTTTCTAGTGAATTGAGAGGGTTCACTAAAAAAAGTGATTATTTCTCTTAAAATAATAAAAAACAAACATGTTGTAGATGGAAGGGGGAAATCGAATAATAACAATAATGGTGATGATTCATTTTGCAGGATATGAGGATTATCTAGGCTTCTTGTGCACAACCCCGGGCATTGATGTTCATGAGATAAAGAACTACACTCACACACCATGTAACCATACCATGGGCAAACCATCGAATTTAAACACTCCATCTATCACAATTTCCCATCTTGTGGGGACTCAAACTGTCACCCGCACTGTCACTAATGTTGCTGAGGAAGAAACCTATGTGATCACAGCCAGAATGGATCCAGCTGTTGCCATTGAAATCAACCCTCCTGCAATGACTATCAAAGCAGGTGCATCACGTAAGTTTTCTGTGACACTTACTGTTCGCTCAGTGACAGGAACCTATAGTTTTGGACAGGTTTTGATGAAAGGGAGCAGAGGGCACAAGGTGAGGATCCCTGTTGTGGCCAATGGATACCCACGATAGCTTATAATTAGTTTGGTCAGCAAAGGAAAGCAATGCTTGTAATATTCTTTGTAACTTGTGGGGAATAAGGTATGGCGCTAGATGTATTATTCGTCTAAAATATAATATATATATATATATATATATAATATTGAATAGGTGTAAAGGTAATTAATCAGGTGTAAGGAGGTAACTCCTAGTGTCTTCCACGTATAAAGTTTTGCTAATATTGTCTAGTAATTTGTGGAAGTGATGCTTCATGAGAAGCTTTTACGTGTATTTCCATTCTCCCACAATTGCTTGCTTACTGCAGCATGTGTAATACATGAAAATAATTAGTATGACACGAGGTATTAATGTCATAGCATTAATCTTACAAATGCTATTGGCTAGCTAAATTCACTTAAGGGTTTTCCCGTCATAATTTGAAAGAAGGAAATTACGAATTTCTTTGAATACAAGGAACATATGGTTATTCTTGTTGAAGGTCAAAATATAAATGTTTACGTTTCTTATAAACGATATGGTTTTTTTTTATTGATTTGAAATAGTGAAGTCTTGGAGTTTAGCATAACATGCTATGGGACTTTATTATAACTCGGAATATAACTACTTTCAAAACGCCCCAACCATGATACATACACAAAGATGTAAAACGGACCCGTTAGTGGGAAAGGTCCTCTATGCCGTACGTCATTGATATCTTTGAAAACATCTGGGGCATCCCCTTTAAGAAAGATTCTCCTACAATCAATTTGTCAAGCAAAAAGGAGTCTTTTCCTTGTAGCCTGAAGCTCCCCACGTTGGGGATGGACTTGATCCCTATTCTGATGAGTGTTACCTGCTATAAAATTACCAGCATCGACTCTACTCTCTAATAATAATACCAAACCCATAAACTTGGTTTTCTTCCAACACTAGCTGAATGAGAGCTTGCATTTGGAACACACCCACGAGCCTCTTCTGATATGGTTCTTTCTTTTGTTTTTCCTTTTTCTTTTTCTTTTTCTTTTTTTTTGTTAATATATTCAACAATGTGAATGGGGCACTTTTTATTTCTTATCTTCCATTCTCCTCCTAACATCCAAACCTCTTCCTAAGCCAACGTTTACTAGTTGTGCATGGCACTAACTGCTTATAGTATGTATTTAACATTTTTTTTGGTGTTGATAATTAGCTTGCAGAAGATAACAATTTTAGGAGGTTAAAACCTAAAAGCAAGAAGGCAAATTGATCAAATATTGCAACCCAAGCAAATATTGCTACCAAAATTGTTTGTTAGTTGAGATTGTTAAGCGATGGGATAATCCACTTAAATCAAAACGATAGTTCTTTACAAGATAAAATCTAGTTGAACTAATAAATAATTATAGGTTAAAGTAATATTTTGGTTCCTATACGTGACACCGATTCTTCATTTAGTCTCTATAAGTAAAAAGTTATTAAAAAGGTCCTCATCGTGCAATCGTTACCCATTTGGTCCCTCCCGTTATGTTGTCGTCTCTAATGATCCGTTAACTATTACGTATAGGGACTAAATGAAGAATTTGTGTCACGTATAGGGACTAAATGAAGAATTTGTTTCACGTATAGGGATCCAATAATTTAGGTTAAAGTAATAATCTGGTCCCTATACATGCCACAAATTCTTCATTTAGTCCCTATACATAGTAGTTAACGGATCATTAAAGACGACAATATAACGGGAGGGACCAAATGGATAACAATTGCACGTATGAGGACCTTTTTAATAACTTTTTACGAATAGGGACTAAATGAAGAATCGGTGTCACGTATAGGGACCAAAATATTACTTTAACCATAATTATATAATGATTAATATGTAATTTGGCTGCAGCTGTTGTGATCAAAATATTTATTCATTCTCTCTTCACCAAATCTTTGCAAATAGCCAAATACCATTGACCACTGAGGAATAATTTTTTAGGAAAGAAATAATAATAATAATAATAATAATAATAATAATAATAATAATGCAACCATATATATACCCCATTGTCCATCTTATTGTTTTTTGCTATGCCCAAGGTCAGAATTCGTTTCCTTATTCTCAACACCAAATTGGCAATACTCATCTAAATCAGAGTACAAAGTCTTCCTCACACCTCAGTAGTTCCGTTCTCTCTGATCGACTTGCTCACAGACTCTGCCTCTTCTTGTTCTTCATCAACTTTCAGATGGTATGTCCTCTGATTCTCTCAGTTTTCATGTGTTGTGTGTGTACCAGCTGATCCATACGGTAGTATCAAACTTGATATAACATGTGTTGTTCTTGGTTCAAGTAAGTTTTGATTCTTTATAAGCTTTCCCACTGCTTGCATGGGTGTTTTCCGGCACCTAAGAAGGTCGTTTTAGCCATTGGACGGCCAAATGGTTGTTGGTATTCCAACCAATACATACACACATACATATAACGTCTGTATATACATATATACACATACACTCTTTGTTTATGGACATGCTAGCTAATCACGCAATATAATACTATATACGTTTTGGTTGCGTGTATGTCAAGAATATTTTAATTACTATATTGGTTCTCTCTTCAAGGCATGTGAAAGCGAATCAATAAATTAAATAAAGGTTGATACTCTTTAGTCCAAAGATACATTGCCTTATAATATTGTTAATGCCAACCCGACTTTAGAGTAGCTGTACTTGTTTTGTTTGGCTTTTTTGTTTCCCTCTCCTTTTTCTCTTCTCTTCTCCTTCATTGGACGCTAAGGTAAAGGTTACGTGTGAAAATGCGTAGTTACTTGTTGGTTTACGTTAGTGACAAAATTATGCTGATGCCAGTGAATTTCTCAAAAAACCCTTCAGTATGTTCCCCTCTTTTTAAGTGTCGAAACTTAAAAGCTAACACGTATTTTGACTTAAGTATCATTTATAGTGAATACTAAATGAGATTATAACATGACATGTGATCACAGAAAATGTTATGAATTTAATTGATATGTATTGTCAGTGTGAAAAAATTTTATCTTGTCAATCAATCATAAATTGTTATGTCATTAAAAATGTTTCACTTTTATCATAACTATCTCAAAAGTCACATATAAAATGATTTATTATATTGATTGATAATACAAAAAACTTTAGACCGACGGTGCATATAGTTAAACTTAAATGTTATACAACTAGATCTTCAAACTCATTCACTAACGTTACTGAATGTGCACAAAACATATGAAAAAATAATAGTGGAATTAAATATGAAAAACCTTTTAATATGAGTAAAAAAGCATGACACAAGCCCTAAAAACTATTTCACTATATTCGCAAAAAAAAAAACTATTTCACTATATATTAGGTATAAATATTTTTTTTATAGACAAATGTTAGTGTTAATGTTAATATTTTTGTTAGTGGATGGGGTTTGAATTGGGTGGGGTTTGAACCATCTTCCTCCTTATCACTCAACTCCTTAACTTTCCTACATCAACCACTAAGCCAACCTTATAACCCCTAGATTAGATATAAATATTAATGTTTTCAATGAAATTCTTTCCTCCTTTCCAAATACTACAATTCTATAAGATTGGACTACTAAAGAGTAAAGAATAACAAAGATGATATTCATATTAAAGAATAGGCTAAATTACTTTTTTGATCCCTCGTTTGTTTTAATTTATTCAAGTTGGTGTCTCTATTTCAAAAAATTTCAAGTTGGTCTCTTACTTGCCAAACGTTAAACAATTTGGTCATTCCCGTTAAGTTTCACCATTAAGTTCTGGCTAAATTACGTTTTTGGTCCCTCATTTGTTTTAATTTATTCAACTTAGACCCTCATTTGATTTAATTTATTCAACTTAACGGTGAAACTTAACGAAAAGGATCAAATTGCTTAATGTTTGATAAATAAGGGATCAACTTGAACATTTTTAAAATAGAAAGATCAAGTTGAATAAATTAAAACAAATAAGGGACCAAAAGCTTAAATTAGGCTAAAGAATAACAAATATTCATATTTTTCCGGTGTATTTCCATACACCTCACACTCTTGGAATTTCCTCATACTGTTCATTTTTTCTCTCGCTCTCAAGGCCAGCGCTTTGCTTTCTGCCTCATTGCCGAATGAATGAAATTCTTGCCTTTATTTATAGAAGCTCCTAGCAGTGTGAACATACTGCAAAACTCAGCTTCCCCCATGTCATTTGAACAATTACGTACGCATGCTGTGCATTGATTTAGGCTAGAAGGAAAACGTTCCCTCTTTCTATTATTTTGATTCATGCAGTGAAAAATATTAGAATGTGTTACTCATTGTGGTGGAGGTGATGCAGGAAATCCAAGGGAAGAAGGACACAAAAATTGTTCTGACGAAGCCATTCTCATTGGAAGGTGGATCAGATGCAGACCCCGGTTATAGAGCCCCTAATCTCCTGCATCGCATATTAAGTCTACTCAAGAATGTGCGGCCAGGATCAGATCTCACACACTTACAGGCAACTAATTCTCTTTTCACTTTTAGTCTTTAATTTGCTTCCAACACCTAGGCCTAGGGGATTAAATCCATACAATGCAACACTACAAAATGCATATTACTTTAATAATGCATACTGAAAGCTTGAACTTAAAAATGTCGAAGGTTAACTAGTGGTTTTAATTAGTCTATTCAAGTAATTGTCTTGTATATCGTGCTAACATAAAAAGGTTTTCCAAATTGTAACCTAATTAATATTGTTATGCTTGGTTGCAGTAAATATATGCAGTGAAAAAATAAAAGATTATGAAATAACGATGTATCTAAATACAATAATATCTGAAACATACATTCTTTGTATATGGCCATTTAAACTAATGATATAATCATGTATGTAGGCGTATAGATTTCTGATTCCAAATATAAATTGTCTAATAGGCATTGGAGAACTATGGTAGACATACATTGGTAGTACCATCATGGTATAATTTGTGTCACATGTATTACAGAGAGTGATTAAATTAAAATCTGTTTACCTTGTGTGCAGCTACCACCTCTGTTTAATTTCCCAAAGTCTCAACTTCAGTGCTATGGTGAATCAGTGTACTGTACAGCTTCAGACTTGGTGAGCAGGTGCAACAGTGGGCAGAGTCCACTGGACAGGTTCACATCTGTGGTAGCATGGAGCATATCTACCACACGCCCTACATCTTTTGCGCTTGCTCCCTATAATCCCACTCTTGGAGAGACCCATCATGTTTCCAAGGGCAATCTCAACGTGCTACTGGAGCAGGTACTTCACTTGCTTCTCAATTCTGATTTTCCCTTTCTTTTTTCTATGCAGTTTTTTGGGTAAATGCTCTGTTTGGCCACACATTGACATACATTATGCTAAAATTTGGTTTTTTTTTTTTCTGAATTCTAAGCTTATTGAGCAGTTTAAATAATTAATAATATTCCTGCATTTTCATTTCTATAGGTTTCTCACAATCCTCCTGTATCTGCCCTCTATGCTACAGATGAGAAGGAAAACATTGAAATGATATGGTGCCAGCAACCTCTTCCAAAGTTTCGTGGTATCTTGAACTTTTTCTAGGATCATAAATAACTCTAATTCGCAAACCCATAATTTTTTTCTTAAAAAAAGAAGGAAAAAGTCTGAAAACACCGCTTAAAGGGGTGTATTTGGATTAGGATTTTAAAAGGTTTTAAAAGATTTTTTTATGATAAAAAAGTTGTGGTCACTATAATAAATTTGTCATATATCTACAGATACTTTTAGTGACAGTCGTTAAAACTGTAGGTATAGATATTAATGTCAATCAAATTATAGGTAAAAGTAAATAGACCGTAGGTAAACTCTATTAATATTTCAATACAACTGTAGGTAAATGTATGTGGATCGTAGGTAAAACCTATAGTGACAATCATTTCCTGTTGTTATTTGTCGCTCATAATGGACAGTTGGACCGGGTGTAGGTAAAAGTAAGTTTTACCTATACTTAGGGATTTTAAACATATAATGACAGATTTTGTCTGTTACTGAAAGATAAATTTCTTGTAGTGGGTATTCAGTCAAGACTTTTAAGTAATCTAAATAAGTTTTGTGGTATTTAATCAAGACTATCAAGATTTTTTAAAGAGAGTGTCGAAATCTAGTGGTATTCAATCAAAACTTTTTATAAGTGACAAAAAGTCTTGTGATACTAAAAAAAACTTCCTAATTTCAATTGATTATTTTCTAAGATGGATTTGGTGGGATTTTGTGTGAATTTAATTTTACTAGATCTGCACTTTTATTCTGTGACTTTCAAAATGTGCATCATCGTCCCACAATTTTCAAGTTTGTACATTTTAATTCATAATCATGACGTGTGTTAAGTGTTAACTTTGGCAGAAGTCATCACGTTATAGATACATAACCTTCAAATTTTGCATTTTTTTTAACATCATGCGCCTTCCACGTTATGAATTTCATTCAAAAGTTGATACACGTGACAATTTTGAACTAAAATGTGCAAAATTATTTGAATATGAGTACACTATCAACCAATAAAAAATTATGATATAATAACTTTTAAGATGGTTAGAATAAGAGTCAAATATTTTAGTTGATATATCAAATTATGATTGGTTGACAGTATAAAATATCTTTATACTTACAGTACATTTCAATTAAATCCTTTGAATATTGTGGGAACTTATGTCCATTTTAAAAGTTACAAGACTAAATTATACATATGAACAAATTGACAAACACCCCTGTAGATTTTTCTGAATTTGATTAAATTGGGAGTTGGAACTTTACACGTTGCTACCTATGCCATGATTGAATCAAAACATTGCTCGTAATGAAGCTGACTCTCATCACAATATCGCATGATTGCCTTGGATTGTTATTCTTCTCAAGTGATCTAAAATAAATATTTAAAACCCTATTTTCAAGACAAGTTTCAAATTCTAAATTCGAGCCCCTAACTCAACAATGTTCTATAGACTCATGTGTGTATCACAAACTAAATATGCAGGCACGTCAATTGAAGCTCAAGTGCATGGTAAACGGCAGCTGAAGCTACTAAATCATAGAGAAACGTATGAAATGAATTCTCCTCACCTTTTAATTAGATTTCTTCCAGTTCCTAGGGTTGATTGGGTCGGCAGTGTTAATATACGGTGCCTAGAGACAGGCCTGGTAGCTGAGTTATTCTACAAATCAAGTCATTCTTTTCTAGGACTTGGGGGAAATCATAAATTGATCAAAGGGAAAATCCTTGACCCGTCATCATTGAAAGTTCTATATGAAGTTGATGGTCATTGGGATAGGTACGTATAATCCCTCCAAGCATCAGCTTTCACTTTATTCTCTTGTGTTCATGAAGTGTTAAATTGTATTAAATTATTAATGAAAAGTCTGAAGTCAAGTAAGGAGAATATATTGAGAAGTCTAAGGTGACGTTTGATATAAGTTATATGCCGACATTTCCGGTAAAGTAAGATGAGAATAAAGTTTTCTCGTATTTGATACAAGAGATAAAAAATCATTCTCATACATAAAAGATATATCAGGAATAATTTTGTGAATGAAACTTGAAAATTTTATTCTCATGTGTGAGGGTGAGAAAAAAAACATTTATGAGAATGAGACCCGGATATGTAGTTTATTTGGAAATAAAATATTTCACGAACCAAACGTCAGTTAACTGATATTATGTTCTAGTAGAAGTGATATAAGAGATGGTATAATATTACTAAATTAAATTTAGAGTTAGGCTATTACAAAAGGTGTCTTCTCTGGTATCTCGATAATTTTGGGGTAAAAGTTAACCTGCCCAACAGAATGCATCATCTCAATTAAATGAATCATGCTAGTGAGTCAAGTCAAATGATTCTTACCATCTTATTGGATCACCTAAAATGGATAAAATTACCTTTAGGGTACCATAAAATTCACCATTACAAACTTGTTGACAATAGTACTCTCATAATAGATAAGAACTTTTTTCAAATGAAAACATTGGACCGCCTAGACAAATAATGCCAAGTCATACAACTAAATTTTTTTGAAACCTAGTCATACAACTAATCAACCGTTTACAAGTACGAATATAAATGAGTCACAGTAAATTAAGCCCAAAATTGTTACAAAAATGAATTTTGGGTTGATTGAGTCAGCCTGTTGTGGACCGGATTGGCACATGAACCCAGTATTTATTTTTTAATTAAAGTGTTATTATGTAATTTTATATCATATATAAAGATTTTGTTGTTTTTTTATCATAATTTTATCCAAAAATAACTTTTTTTAATGTTTAATGAGATTTAAGCTACAGAAGAAAAAAAATCAAAAGATAACAATAAAATTTTAAAGTATTGAAAACTAAAAAAAAAAATACATATAATGCGGGCCAGATCAACTCAATATGCAAGCAGCATAAGGACAGATTGAGCTAGTAATTTATTTACCAACATGCAATGTTTTGGGCCTTGGCTGAAGTGAAATGTACTTGCCTGAGACCGTTTTGACACCTCAAATAGTTACTCATGTACCTAAATTATGCCAGTTTGTTTGGCTTGATTCTTCAAGAGCTATGCTAAATTTTAGTGCTTATCGAAGTTTACTACTCAGGACTGTAAAAGTGAAGGATACAAATAATGGGGAGGTCAGAGTGATATATGAAGCAAAAGAAGTCATTTCAGGACTCCAAGCTCCTACTGTCAAAGATGCGGAGGTAATCAACTTCTATTTTCTGTACGTTTCCATTCCTCTTCCTTCCTTGTGAAATTTATTATTATTTATAAATCTACTTCCGTTTTTGAACCATGCTCTTTCTTTGAAATTTTTCAAACTCGCTTGCATCACTTTATTTATTTCTTGTACTGCAATATATCTTATTAAAGGCCAAAAATGGGTAATTGTTTATTTCAAGAATTTAATAAAATAGGAACATCAAACATGTGAAACGGGTAAAGTGGCATGCATGATGTCCTGAATATGTGACTTGAGCTGATTCTCTTGTTCACCAGAGTGTATGGTCAACTGAATCAGCCCTTGTTTGGAGTGAGTTGAGCGAAGCCATTGTGAGCAAAGACTGGGAGAAAGCAAGAATAGCAAAGCAATTTGTGGAGGAAAGACAGAGGAAGATCTTGAGAGAAAGAGAGACCGAAGGGAAGTCTTGGATTCCTAAGCATTTTGCGGTGTCCTACACTAAAGAAGGCGGTTGGGACTGTTCACCCATTCATAAATGGGTCCCTGCTGCACCTATAATAACCTCATAATTTTTAAGGATATGATTAATGAGTGTCCTTAAAAAAAAACAAATTTTTATTAAAAAATTAAATATATAACTTCTTAAAATATTAAACACATTATTTTTCATGAAAATTTTCTTCTTTTGATTCTTTAATCAGTACTATAATAACACTCCTTAGTATTCTTCAATTTTTAATATGTTTATTAGCATATGACCGGGGAAAAATTATTGACCGAACTGCTATGGTTAGAAGATCCCTGCTTCATTGCTTCGACTTTTTAGAAGGTTTTCTTTTTCCTATTAGATGAGAAGTCAATTTATGATGTACCAACTTCTCAATAAGAAATTTCGGATTTAAAACTGTTTTCTCTTATACAATAAATGAAGAGACAGAAAATCGGTTGGAGAAGAACAACTTCCTCGCTACATAAAGGATAGAAATCCTATCCCCAATCTTATCCTACACCTTAATTTTTGTCAATTAAAATATATATTTGCATCTCATTCATTCAAAAATTATAAACCTTAATCATTTTCTTCATGACAATCAAGAGAATGAAGTGTTAGAACAATGTAAAAACATGATGAAGCAATAAGTTATGAAAAGACCTTAAAAACTTGAAAAAAGAATTGTGCACTGTGCTACAAATGGCTTTGTCAACAATTAGCACGATGGTACTCATTGTACAGTAAAAAAAAAAAAAAAAAAAACATGTGAACATGTTTTAAATAAATAAAAAATATGATACAAATCATTTCTACACTATATCTCATGCTGTATATGTTGCTTGTTTTGATTCGTTTAGTTATACTACCATGTGGAGTCATCAGCATCCTTACGCTTCGTAGGTTATTTCACCAAAACGGATCGAATTAAACTTGTGGAATAAAAAAGGGAAATGCTAATAATATATTTTCTAACACGCTTTTTTTAATATATTCATTCTTATTGGTTAAAATTCATGTAGGTCCTACAAAATTTAAGTGAAACCCACATGAATTTTAATCAATAGAAGAGAATATATTACTAACATTTCTTATAAAAAAAAGTTTTAAGCCATGAGATTGGACCGTGATAAAGGGTCTGGAAAGTTTACCAAAAAAAAGATGTTCAGATCAAACCTTTAAATGAAAAATAAGTGGTAAATAAATTTCAAAAAGTAATGGTGATGTAAATCATAATTTAAGAGTGTTATTCTTTTTTTCTTTGACAAATTAAGAGTGTTATTCTTGGTAGGTTACTCTTCTGAACATTCCTAAAGTATTACTGCAACTCAACTTTCAAATATTCTATAATTAAGAAAAATCAATATGTATTAACTAGAGTAAATGTCTAAATTGATCCTTAAAAAAATACGGTGATATTTTGATTCCTGAAAAATGAAAATTATCAATTGGGTCCTAACAATGTAAAATGTGGGTCAAAATAGTTCCTGATAGGGACTAAAATGTCCCTAAATTTTTTTCTAAAAATGACTAATTTGACCCGCATTTTATATTATTGAGGATCAAATTGATATTTTTTATTTCTCAGGAATCAAAATATCATCATATTTTTTTATCGAGAACCAATTTGGATCTCAATTCTATTAATTATCAGAAACCATCTAACCGTTGGTTCACGATAAAGACTGTTCATAGACACAATAAAGACAAACAATATAAATTAATCTGAAATAATGTTTTTTTTTGGTGCTCAAATTAATCTTATTTTAAACAAGTATAATAAAATTACCATATTCTAATCTTATTTTATATTAGAATAGGATAAGCCGAAATAAAATGAAATTCTAGAGCAAAATAATCCTAAGCCAAAATAAAATCTCGAAGTGTAATATTAAACAAGTATTTCAACTACCTCAAATTGAGTGGGGAAGTGCTTTTTATCATTATGTTAACCACATTTAACCAAAAATAAATAAATAAGGATTGCAACATACACCACCAAAAAGTAAGTGTGTTTTCATAAAAGAAAAAAAAAAGGTTAGTGTATGTTAAAAATCACCAGCAGGAAAATCTTTTTCTCTATTTATTTTAAAACATGACTAATTGACCAATATCATATCCCGATTTATGACGGTAGATATTTCGTATCAATAATATGGATATCTTAATTCACTTTTAGTGTTTTTTTGTAGTGTTACCAACACTCTCGTTTTATCACATTCTTTAACACATTCATAATTGTTGTGAGGATCACTTTATTTAATAAATTTCATATGAAAAGCAAGCAATAACAAAAATATATCGGAGAGAATGTAAAAAGTGTTATTAACATTTCTCCAAAAAAACAAATATTACAAAATCAAACGAAAGATGTTGGGTTGGACAAAAATAGAAGACTGACTCGATGTTTTTATTGGGAAAAAAATAGAAGTTTGAAAATTTTCAGGGGCAACCGCTTAGCCCCTAGGAACTTGGAAGCTCCACTTAGGTATGATTCTTCCCGATTCTTCCGAAACCCACCCTTTACCATGGATTTGCACCATTGATTTTTTTGTTCCGAAGGGTGCTTTTTTTTCTAGAATCAGAAATTAAGACTAGAATCAAAAATTATGAAAATATTAACTGTTAATTTGATAAAATATATAAAATTTTAATTCACTAAATAATCTAAACATAAACATATTCTTATTTTAGAGATAAGTTCAATTCATTAATTAAATCCCTAAAAAGTGTAATCAACAAGATTGACATATCTGATTAAATTTTTTATCCATACTTGTTGTTTGATTTCGATTCTCAAATTATCTCTCTTAATAGACTATATATAAATTATATTATAAATTTTCATCGGTATTGATAATCATTCCTAACCTTGGAAGGAGGTATGTTTTCGTCTTAACTAAACTTTAATTTCATTGAGAGAAAAAAAGGACATTCATTTGAAGAACCTTAAAAATATCTAGGAGAATTGGGACTCGACGAAACGAAGTCCGGTGGGATTTTGAGACCAATTCCAAGTCCTCCGCAACTTGTGAGCCGCCTTTTATGGCAATAAATAAATAATAACTGCTTCGTTTTGTTTTTTTTCTTTAATTAATTCTCACACTTTTTTATATGACTTGTTGATGTTAGACATCCTGGTGACCCGGTCATCAAAATTCAATAGAGACGGAGGGAAAAAAGAAGTTTTAAACAACAACCAAAAATATTTAAATAATACAGCAAAAAATAACTTTCAAACTAAACCTTATTTTTAATTAATTCTCAAAACACACACGTTTTTTACTGTGAAGTTGGCATTAGCCAAGTCAACTTCCCTTCTCCTGTTTCTATTTTCTTGTCGACTTTCCTTGTTTGCCTTTTTCTTATTTTACGTTGGGAAGTTGACATCAAATTTGTTATCTTCCCTTATTACATTTTTCAAAAAATTAATATTTAATAAATAATTTTCAGAATAAAAAAAGAAAAAAATATAAATGAGAAGTTGGTTTTTGAGAAATCATCTTCTCAATGGCTGGAAAAAAGATATGTAGTTTGAGAAATGATAAAGAAAGTGTGCTTTGGAAATTATTGTTTTAAATTTATTTTAATATTTTTGCCTATCTTTATAGTACATTTATGGTACAATATTTTTTATATTCAGTCAAATGATATCTGGATCAATTAAAGGGCCAATTTATCACTATTATAGTTTCAATTTTTATTTTTCAAATTACCACATTTTTTAAATTATATATCAAATTATCACCATTTCCAAATTATATTGAGAAGTCGTCTTTGGAGGGCACAACTTCTCAACATGATTTGGGAAAAAAAAATTGTCACAGCTAGTTGGGAAATCTGGTTCTTCAACCACGACTTCTCAACGTGGATTTTAATTTGGGGAAATTTTTTTATCACATCCAGTTGGGAAGTCTGGTTCTTCACCTATCTAAGCTTTCATGCTTTCATCCGTCTAAGCCTTTGTTCGTTTGATGACTTTCACCCGTCTAATGAAGTTTTCGTCCGTCTAAGCTTTCACTCGTCTAAGTTTAGACGGATGAGAGCATGAAAGCTTAGACGGGTGAAAACTTCATTAGACGGTTGAAAGTTTAGACGGGGGAAAGTCATCAGACGAATGAAGGCTTAGACGGATGAAAGCATGAAAGCTTAGACGGGTGAAAGTTTCATTAGACGAGTGAAAGCTTAGACGGGTGAAAGTCATCAGACGAATGAAGGCATAAACGGGTGAAATCATGAAAGCTTAGACAGGTCAAAGTTTCATTAAACGGATGAAAGCTTAGACGGATGAAAGTCATTAGACGAACGAAGGCTTAGACAAGTGAAATTATGAAAGCTTAGACGGGTGAAGAACTAGACTTCCCAACTGGATGTGATAAAAAAATTTCATCAAATTAAAACCCACGTTGAGAAGTCGTGGTTGAAGAACCAGACTTCCCAACTGGCTGTGACAAAAAAAATTCCCCAAATTAAAACCCACGTTGAGAAATCGTAGTTGAAGAACCAGACTTTCAACTGGGTGTGACAAAAAAAATTCCTCAAATCATGTTGAGAAGTAGTGGCCACCAAAGGAGACTTCTCAATGTTATTGAAAATGGTGGTTGTTTGGTATATAATTTGGAAACGGTGATAGTTTGGAAAATAAAAATTGAAACAGTGATATTCTGATAAATTTGCCTCAATTAAAGCATGTAATCCACATCAACATTAGGGTCTGTTTGGGAGTTTGGAGAGGAAGGGAGGGAAAGGGTTTGAGGTGAAAGTGATGGGGAATGAAGTTGGGAAGGGAGGATAATCCTCCACTTTTCATGGTGGTTTGTTTTTCAACAAAAGAACCAAAATCTCTCAAAATGGGGGAATTAAAAAATGAATTAGGGGGAGGATTTTGGAAGATTTTAAAAGTTTTTTACATCCTTTTTTCTCTTAAAAAATTCTCAAATGTCTTTCCCTCTTTTCCGCTCCTCTCCCAACTCGCAAACAAATTAGAGAATCTATAAAATAAATTTTTCATGCGAATTGGACAAAGTTAATTCTCGAAAATATTCATGTTAAAAGTATTTGACATTGTTTTCATCTAAAAAATTATTTGATATTTTGAGTGATATACTTTTTTATATAATTTTTTAAAAAATTGTTAAGTGTCAAACAGCAATTATCTCAGGATAAGATGGAGAAAGTTTCTTCAGGTTAGAAACGTAAATACTCGTATTATATGAACAGTCTCATATTCTTTTGCAACAGACACGAAAAAAGAAATTTGAATATTTGTTTTAATCGGAAAGGAATGTTAGTAATACATTCTGTAATATTTTTTTTATAATATATTTTTTTTATTGGTTGAAATTCATGTGGATTTTACAAAATTCAAGTGGAACTAACATGAATTTCAATCAACAAGAGAGCGTGTATTAAAAAAAGAGTATTAAAAAATATGTTGTTAATATTCCTCTTTAATTGAATCCTCCCGTATTTCAAAGTTATTTTTGTTTTGAACCCCACTTAATTTAAATTAAATTGAATAGAGTAATTTAAGGAGGTAAAATTTTATCAACTCTGAGTTTTTGGATTGGGATGTTGTTCCCTCTCACGTTATGTATGAGAAAGATACGAAAATAAATTTCAACATACCTCCACAAATAAAAACAAATTTGATTTTATCTTTTTCTTTATTATCCATTCGATTTTATGAAAACGACTGAGTCACAGATTTTGTTGAGAACTATCTGGTCGAGTCTTAACAATTCTATTATATATCCGATCCAATTTGTCAACAATATTGGTTACTAAGTTGATTCCCCGATCGAACCGGTGCGAGATTAAAAATATTGGACAGGACTCACACTCAAAATTTTACTTAAAGAGAATGTATTGAATTTTTTAGAATTTATTTTTTATGCATTATCGCTGTAAAGTTTTATTTACTATCAATATCATCATATGTGTAACTTTAATATGGATATTATATATCTTATCTTTATATAATCTTAAAAGTATAAAATCAGCTCTAGTCGTCTCTCTCTCAATCTTCCCTCTACTCCTCTCTTCCTTTTTCCTCATCCACCGAAATGGGTGGTTTTGGGTCATTTTTTGGTATGGAATCACCCTTCTACATTGTTTTTCTTTCCTGAGTGCTGCGTTATTTTGTTCGTCGTCTTGGTGCGGCATTGTTTAGTTTTCTCGTCTTGTTGCGATGTTCGTTTGGTTCATATTGACCGATCAACTTCGATCCATTACATATTCTATCAAGACTTGGGCGTCAACGTTACAGATTCGGAGACATGGGTATTCTGGACACTTTGATTTTATCACATTTGTAGTCATTTTGCCTTTTTATGCTATTAACCTGGATGCTGTGAGTTTGTTCGCAGATTCATCCTTTTCGATTTTTAGCGATGTTGAATTTGTGTTGTTTTCGCTGTATTTTATCAATTTGAATGAATGAATATCTTTTTTAGTCAAACATTATTAATGAAATTAATTGATATTATTTTAATTTTATAAAATTAATTTTATAATATTAATTATAGCAATCTTTAGAAAATTTCCAAAACTCATACCTAAAACCAATTTCATGCACTTTAAAATCAAAGAAAGTATCTTGTTACCAGAAAAAAAAAATCAAAGAAAATATCTCACTTATAACATTATTATCCAAAGCTTATTTTAAAGTATGATTTTAATTGCTAGGCACTATTAATTATATCAACATGATATTTTTGACAAATCAGTATTTATTATTATTTTTATTTTTTATTTATTAAAATAAAAATTCAAATATAAAAATATTAATAAATGTTATTGTAAAACTTTTTGCACTAATAGTTTATACTGTAAAAATCCAGTTGGTATCAAATTATTAATAATTTTTTGCTTTGACTTCCAGAATTCAAAATAAAAAAGTTGTTATTAGCCAATAAGATGGGGTAGCGTGGCCACGTTTTGATGTTTGAAAGAAAGAGCAGCAGTAGCCTAGGAGGAACCACACGCATGAAGCATGGATCATGACTTAGAGGGATGTTGGTTTCTGGTGCGGTCGCCAACGCACTCATAACCCTTCAACACTCCACTAGACCAATTGTAGGGACTTTAGTCTTCAGGTAGGTGTCAACTAGGGATGGCTACGGGTGGGGTGGGCACCGATAGTACTTCCCCCACCTCTGTTCTCGCAGAGTGAAATCCGTGTCCGTTCCCATCGGTTATTTGTATGGATATTTTGCGGACGGATATCCAACGGATTTCGCGGATATTCATGAATTTGCGGATATTCACGGATTATTTTCTCCGGAAAAAAAAATGCTATCTGACTTATTATTTACCAAAGATCAACAAAACAATTTCCTCAAGCCCTAAAATCAATAACCCAGATAAACAATAAACCAATGAATTGAAAAACCACAAGACACTGGTTGCCACAAATATCCTCAGAACAAAATATCAGTATCAATTTACCAGACATCCCCTTTAAAATATTAGTAAAAACAAGAAATTCGAATACACATGAACAAATTTCTCTACTAATAAGTCACAGCATCAGTGAAAAGCATTATCCAAGACAAAAGTGCGCTATAAACAACTAAGCCATCCTCAGTGCCAATAATGAAATGAAATACACGTTCATCTCTTGTTCCAATTAAAATCCATCTCAGATGAATCATCAAATGGTGGTTTCTTACCTGAGATGGAGGCTGGAGGAGAGTAGTAGGAAGGAGCGGCCGCTCGTTGTCTTTTGGACGGCACAAGCTCGCGATCGTTGGACGGCGCAGGGAAGGGAGGAGGTCGCCATCTTCTGGACGGCGCAGGGAGGAGTTTGCGTGGCGGACGGAGATGACGACAGCAGAAGGGACGACGAACGGCGGAGATGACGGCAGCAGAAGGGACGACGACAGAAGGGACGTGAGGGAAGGGTTTGCTTGCAGCCTTTGCTTTGGTTTGGTGTGGAAGTAAAGTCTGAGGGTTTGCAATTTGGAGCAAATCGGGTGAGGAGGACGTGAGGTCTGAGACTGAGGGTAAATGTAAGTGAGTTAAGTTTAGAAAATTAAGGGTATTCTAATAAATTCACACACGGGTACGGGTACCCGCGGGTACGAATACCTTAACCCCCGCCCCGTAAGCAATCGGGTATTCAAATACCCGTTTATTTTTATCCACGGGTAACCATTAAAGCCCCCGCCTCGTATCTATTGAGGATTTTATCCGGCGGGTGCGGATATAATTGCCATCCCTAGTGTCAACTCTTCTATATCAATTTTTTTTTAATTTTAGAACGTCATTACTCATTACTCATTACTAATTACTAATTACTAATTACTAATACTAACTAGGGGGAGGATATTTGAACTCGATTGCCACTTATAGGAGTGGGATTACCAATTGCTCCAACGACATCATGAATAGAGATGACAACGAGGGCAGGGCGGGGGTGGGGGATTCCCCCATTTCCCCGTTTTCATCCCCAATTTTGTCATTAGGAGTTTTTCTCACCCTTCCCCGTTTTCTGCGGATCCCTACGAGGAGTTTGGAGACCCTGAAAATCAATTGAAAAAATGCATGACAAACTCATATAGAGGATATATGTGAAATTACATTTATAATATTGATGATCTCTCTCTTATATATGAAAGGTCATGCAAAAATTGCACAAGTGGATTCATTCTTTTTTTTTTTCACAGGAAGTGGATTCATTCTTAATAAGGAATCTTTACAAAAGAAAAAAAAGGAAGAAAATAAATAAAACATTAATTGGGTGTTGTTATAGATACTCTAAATTGTCTATCCATATTTTAGGTGTTTGGATTCTCTTCATCCAAAATTTTTTTCCATCGCCTCTCCATCCAAATATCAGTCGTTGGATTAATCTAATGGCTGAGATATCTTTCTTCTAAGCCGTTAAATTAATTCAAAGGCTAACATTTGGATAGAGAGGATGAAGAGAGATTTTGGATGAAGAGAATTCAGGTCCATATTTTAGTTAGTCACTTATAATTTTTTTTAAGAGGAAAATTAAGGAATATAGTTGCACACATAATTACAAAAATATACATTATTTTCACAATTTTCTTGGCCAAAGTTAAAACAAGAAATAAAGTGAAAATAAAGTAAAAACATATCAAGCCGATCTGGATTGTATTATGTTTGGCACTTCATTGTGAGGGATCCAAATAGAGTTTTGAGGGTCAAAACTTAATTTGGAATTTTTAAAAACTTGTTTGGCCATAACTTTAACTAAGTTTGAAGTATGGGTGTTCATTGGTTTGGATTAATCCTGCGAATATGAGAATTTGAACCGAACTAATTAAATTGGTTCAGATTTTTTGAATGTTCGGGTTGAATCCGTACCAAATGATTAAACCTCGTCTTAATTAATTTGGTTATCATGTTCATGGTTTCTGATCCTGGATTGATCTAATTATATATATATATATATATATATATATATATATATATATATATATATATATATATATATATCTTCCATAATAACCTTATTCTCTAAATATGATAAATTTTCTTATATTGCCTAGTTGAAAAATTTCTCTAATGATCAAGTATTTTTTATGACAGGTTTATGTATTTTTTCATAATTTTGAACCATGTTTTTTTGTAGAATTGAATTAAATCGAACCAACCTATTCTTGATCAAGTTAGTTTGGTTATGGTTTCCTAAAAGAAATACAAATCCAAACGAAACCAATTGATTGTTTTTCATTGCTTCAGGTTTTTCTTATGGAACTGAAACGAATCGTGAAAACCCTTAGTTTGGAGCTCAAATTTTGGTTGCAGAAGAAATAAAAAAAATTGTAACTAGGTTTGAGCTCAAATTTTTTTTTTGGGTGATCAGAGGGGCTAACGCCCAACAAAAGACAACAAAAAACAAACCCTACAAAGATGAAACTACACATGGTGTGGAAGCCACAATCACATCACTAAACAAAAGAGAAGTCATCTCTCTAAGAGGAGAGAGGAGAGGCCATTGAATTGAAACCCACTGGTTGAGACAGACTCCAAATAGCTAACCAGTCAACACAATTAACTAACTGATAGGTTTCGAGTTGAAACTTTTGTTATAAAGAAATAAGTTTTTTTTTTTAAACTTTCCCATTGGTTAAAAGTTAAAACTCACTTTATACTGTTAACTATTACTCTCATGAGAATACTTATTGCAAAATTGAATACGCCTTCAACACTCTTATCATTTCAATGTTAATTTAATAATTACACATATAAAAGATATTTTAATTAACAATATTTAAATATGGACTTAATTGTTATGCACTGGTACTATAAAATTTTTTTACACCATCAATCAGTCATGAATTGACACATCATTAAAAATATTTGACTATTATAGTAATTTCCTTAAAGACACATATAAGAATATATGATAATTTGTCATTGATTGACGATGTAAAAAATTTTATCTCAAAGGAGCGAAAACGCGTTGCATGGGTTTGAACCAACACGCTCACAATTCATGACCAACAATTTAATCAATTGAGTTGAGTAAAAGGAAACAGGGGTATTCGCCGGTCAATTTAGATTGGTTTTGAATCAAAAAGTCATATGATACAAAAATGAAAATAAGTTGCGGTTTGATTTAGATTGGATTGATTCCTATATAAACTATTAAAATTTGAACCATTCCATTCCGATTAAAAACGGTTTGGATTAGATTGAATGATTCGTTTTTTACCAACACAATAACTAAAAGCAAGTTTAAATAACATCAACAGATATAACGTTAAACATACTAAAAATTAATGAGTTTAATTGTTATGCAGTGCTTTCTCCGGTACCCTCAATAATTTTGGGGTAAAAGTTATCCTACCTAACCAGAATGCGCCACCTCAATTAAATGAGCTATGTTAATGAGTCAATTCAAATGATTCTCACTATTTGATTGGGCCACTTATGCAAGGTAAAGTTACCCTTAGGGTAACAGAGAATTCACCTTGTTATGTACTGTTTGTGTAAAGTTTTGTATACTGACAATCAATCAGAAATCATGATATGAGTGACTTTTAAGATAATATAAAAGTCAACCGATCGATTTTTACAAAAAAAAATAGTCCAAAAAGATTCAATAAAATTTGATTTTGTTTGATTTTCGATTTTTTGAATCAGCTTTTGATTTTTTATTGGATTGATTTGGATGTAAACATCCTAAAAGGAACTGCTAAAATCACTTTTAAAAAAATAATATCAAAACATAAATTAATTATTACAGATCTACTTTCAATAAAAAACAAAAAAATTAAAACCCAATTTGGAATCGAATTCCTAAATATGCCGGTACAGCTTGGTTGAAAAGAATACAGGTGTTGAATGTTGATGGGCGAGGAGAATTTGGGCCATGATTGGGGGTCGTCGTTCCCGATGGCCACTAACTATAAGAAGCAACACGCGCCACCACTGCGAGTGGGTCGAATTATAATAAAAATAATCATATGTTGAATTATTATTCGTGTAAAGGAAGGAAGAAAGGGAAAAGACCAATCGCCGGCTGCAATGGTATTTTGGCTGGCACGGAGCCATAGCCTTCAAAGTTCAAACAAAGACGAGAGAGTGAGAGAGAAACCCCAAACACAACTCAATCTATGCCCTAGCCTATAATAGATCTTTGGATTTTCATTTTCTCTGAGATCTTTTCATTCCCATCCATTCATCCTCATCATAATACTAAGATTTACTACGTCAATCTTTCATTTTGCCCTTTCTCTGTTTCTCTTTGATCATTCCAGGTACCGTACTACCCTCACCCTCTCATTTCTTTTCTCATGGAGTCTAAGGAAAGGAACATTATTCTTATTTTATTTTTCTATTTTTGTATAAATTATTAGGTGAGATTGTTTTGTTTAGTCTTTACTCTTTTTTACAAGTTATTATTTCAATATCTGTTTTCGGTTACCAAACATTGACCGCTTGGGTTGTTGCGTATGTATGACCATTTCAACTCTCAAGTTTTTTCTAATGCACTTGCTTTTATGTTTTTCTTGTTTCCAGATTCAGGAGGGTTCATTTATTTTATTTTATGGATATGGATGAAAAGCAGATTTGTTGAAGTGAAATTGTGATGCATTTAGTTATCGGATGAAGTCAGCAAAAGTTTGGCGTGTAGGGATGGGGGGTGATATGCAGATATTACCTGGGTCTCGCCACCGTCCTCCGATGAAGAAGCCAATGTGGATTATTGTGTTGGTTCTATTTGTATGCGTTTTTCTAATCTGTGCTTATATCTATCCACCCCAAACCAGTTCTTCTGCCTGTTATGTCTTCTCTTCTAGAGGGTGTAAGGGTTTTACTGATTGGCTTCCCCCTGTTCCTGCAAGACAATACACCGATCAAGAGATTGCATCCCGTGTTGTTTTTAGGGATATTTTGAACTCCCCACCTATTCTTTCCAAAAATCCAAAGGTTGCTTTCATGTTTTTGTCGCCCGGTTCTCTCCCTTTTGAAAATTTGTGGGACAAATTTTTCCAAGTAAGATTTTGTTGCTTCTTGCTACTTTCTATCACAATTAATCTATTACCTGTTTTTAATCATATATGTTATGTCACACTTTCAACAACTATAATCTTAGAGAAGATAGCCAGCCAGTTTGATAGTGTAGTTTATATTCTGCAATTTTTTTTTTATTGATCAGTAAGAGAAATGGCTTATTGCATGCTCAAATGACACTAGGAGTTCCTCTATGATTGGAGCTCCTGTTTGTTTGTTTTTGATGATTCTTGTATTTCAAGTGCTTGGTAAAAAAAACCAAGCTTTAAGTTGTTGGGACTTGGGAGGCTTGGAGAACTTCATTCCTTTGGTTAGAAAACTGAATTGGAATGGTTAACAAAAGGGAGCTGTTTATTGCACGCTCTGCATGAAAATTGTTCGGTCTCTCTTGCTGTTGGGGAATGTTGGGCAAAGGAAATAGTTGCATGATATTACTTCCGTGAAGAAGTCCATGATTTCAATTCAGTATTGTACCATTGCATTTGAAAGCAATGGATAATGTGGTAGATTAGTAGATATACTGTGAGTTCTTCCAACATGAGTCACATTCCCTTCCCCCTGTTAGATAAGAAGTGTTCTTTGAAACAGTTTGACAATGATGTCCTCTCACTGCCTTGGGCACTTACTTCAAAGTTCTTTTTTGTTTAATGTTTCATATATGACGATGACCCTTAAAATTATGTTGACATGGATATACATTACAAGATGTGAAATACATTTTCCTATTAAACTCTTGATAAATGTGGTAGATATATTGTGAGTTCTTCCAACATGAGTCACATTCCCTTCCCCCTGTTAGATAAGAAGTGTTCTTTGAAACAGTTCGACAATGATGTCCTGTCACAGCCTTGGGCGCTTACTTCAAAGTGCTATTTATTTAATGTTTCATATATGAGGACGACCCTTAAAATTTCTGTTGACATGGAGATACATTACAAGATGTGAAATACATTTTCCTATTAAACTCTTGATAAATGTATTGTAATTAATGAACACCCTGTAATTGTTTTTGTAATTTCATTGGTTGGTACTTGGTTGTCTTGGCATCAGAATCCTATTCATCTTTTAGTGTGCATTTACCTGGAAGATGCTCTTCTGCTTTTTGGCAGGGTCATGAAGGGAAGTTCTCTGTTTATGTGCATGCATCCAAGACTAAGCCAGTTCATGTGAGCCGATATTTTGTTAATCGGGATATTCGCAGTGACCAGGTGCATATAGTCTTGTAACTATTCAGTTTACTATCATTTGTGAATCCTAATGTGTTGTATGTTTAAATATATGTTCTCTAATGCAAATCATAGTTTAAATGCTCGTACTTAGTGTTTTTTCTTCTTGTGTTGGACTTGTGACTTTTGATTGTAGGAAATAAAATATTATTATTGGTTTGAGAGATTAACCAATATTATAGCCATTTAATGCATGGGTCGGGAAATATTATGCTGTAGTACCTCTACATCATAGAATGTAGAGCAGAAAGGAGAACTAGTAGCCATAGCCAAACCATTTGAGATTTCAATATTTTGCATTGGTAACCTAAAATAAAAGTATAAAAGTCTATTGCACAATTTCCTTCTTGTTAAATACGACATTATAGTATATTTGCTTTCTTCACTGGCCTAACCTTAGAAGTCGGTAAGTCTGGTCTGGGTCTGAACTGTATGTGAATTTACTTTAGTATGATTGATCAATGTTGTATCCTATTGTAATTAATTTTTATTTTTTGAAATAATTGTTGAATGTGTTTTTAAGTCCAACTGCTTTACTTCTAATAATAGCAATAGTGATAGCAAGTGTAATTTTTTGTTGTTTCCAATACTCTATGGTTTTCTAGTGAGCAGCTTGTAATCAGAAGTTGTCTTGTTGTAGGTGGTGTGGGGGAAAATTTCTATGGTTGATGCAGAGAGACGGCTATTGGCAAATGCCCTTGAAGATCCTGACAACCAGCAATTTGTTTTACTTTCTGATAGGTAAATGGGCTATGAGATTGCTTATAATTCTGTTCTTGCTAGTTATTAGTATTTTTGGTTTTATTAGTTTCTGATTTGTTTATATTGGTTTTGCAGCTGTGTGCCTTTGTATAATTTTGACTATATTTACAGCTATCTGATGTATACAAATATCAGCTTTGTAGACTGGTATGTCAAGCAGTATTACATGGTGTCCCTCTGGGTTTTTGTTGACTTTTTAGCTCTTCTCTCTGCTTTCTGCTATCAACTTGATGTCCTTTACTCATTCGACCTTTCCTTTTTCTTATTAGCTTTAAAGATCCTGGCCCTCACGGCAATGGCAGATATTCAGAACACATGTTACCTGAAGTTGAGGTGAAGGACTTTAGAAAGGGTGCACAGGTATATTCTTGTTACAGTCATGTTGCATGAAATCCCTCACTCCTATTTCTTTTGGTAGTCCAATCAGCATCCTACTGTGATTCAATATCATCACACGCCTATTCCTTGTAGTTCTTACACTCATAGTTTAAGGCTTGGCAGCTCAGATTCTTGATATGTCAACCATTTAGACTCGCCTCATTGTTTAACTGCTTCTGCAGTGGTTTTCTATGAAGCGGCAGCACGCTGTTATAGTTATGGCTGATAATCTGTATTACTCAAAATTTCGGGCATACTGTCAGGTGAAGTTTTTATTAGATATCATTTACGATTGAAATTTAGAGCAATTTTATTTCATTTATCATTATTGAATATTTTAATTCATTTTCCTTACGTGTTTGTTGTATTCAACCATATTAAGCTTTGCTTTAAATCATCTTAGTCGTCAAGGCAAACAAGTTTAGTATTTCATTTTCTGAGGTTCAAGATTCTGGGATTCTGATTATGTGCCTCACATATGCGTACTCAAATTATATCTTAAGCACTATATGAATGCTGCAGTTTGTTACTTCTTTTGACGATTTTTTCTTTAATTTTTTGCTTCAAAATATTATGCTGTGAAAACATTGTACTAGATGTTATAGAAAAGTGTTGGTTTCGTTCCCCCTTTTTTTAAGCCCTTGAAAAAAAAGAAAAGCATGAGTGGCATTGTTAATGGCTATGGGTGTGCATACTCGTACTGGTATAAAGGTACAAGGTGCCACAAAAGATTCTAAAAGAATGGGAAAACTGGAATGCCAAAATGCAAAATTGTCAGTTGCTAACATGATTAAGGTGATTGGACCGTCTAAGTTCCATATGATTATTCAGAATTTTAAATCCCATATATGTACTTTACCACTGTCTAAACTAGAAAAGAAAAACTGATGTACAAATTATTTATATATTGTGCTAGTCTTGTGGCTTACATGTTTAAGGTGATTAGACCATCTAGTTTCCCATGATATTTCAGAATTTTAAATCCCCGATGTTTCACGGCTGTCCAAACTAGAAAAGAAACACCGTATTGCAACATAAAGCTTATGTGCAAATTATCTATATTTAGCAATCTGTCCATGGACTTAAGAATTCCATATTATTGTGAAATTTCTTTATGTTACAGCCTGGTTTGGAGGGGCGGAATTGCATTGCTGACGAGCATTACTTGCCGACCTTCTTCCAGGTGAGAATTTCAATTGCAATACTCTTCTTCTGTTTTAACTGTTTTCAACCTTCAGCTAATTGGCTCATGCCTCTGATTTTAGATGGTTGATCCTGGTGGAATTGCAAACTGGTCGGTAACTCATGTTGATTGGTCTGAGAGAAAATGGCATCCAAAATCATATAGGGCTCAGGATGTTACTTACGAGCTTTTGAAGAATATTACGGTATAGTCTACAACTGTAACTTATACAACAACCCATATTTGTTCTTTCTTTGCAAGCAACTTGATAGACGAGAGTGATAGGTGGCCTTGTTGAGGATCAAACCTCTGACTTCATCATAACACCCCATCTTAGAGATTGACTCTGGAGCCAATTGAGTTACAAGCTTGTTGGCAATACATATGCATTCTTGAATATTAGAAGAAGCACCCGCGATGCTGGTGTAAAGGAAAAATGGAATTAGTTTTAAGGATGACGGTTTAAATGGTAACATATAAGAAGAGAATTTAACTGAAAGTTCCTTAAAAGTAACATATAAGAAGGAAACTGACCTTAAAGGGTAACTATAACATATAGTAAGAAAATTTACAAGAAAGTTCCTTAAAAGTAGGTGGGAAAGTAAGTAGTTGGCCCGTGTGTTTAGTCTGTAATGGCAATTCTCTCCTTTATTTTTAGTTATAGTAAAACAAAACAGTGGAGTTATAAGAAAAGTAAAACAGACATCAAGTGGGAAAATCCCTTTTCCACAATAGTATTATTATTATTTTGTAGTTTAGTCATTTGTTGCTCAACCGTGCAAGTCTCTGTCAACTTAGCGATGCCTTTTCAATTTGTTTTCAAGTTGAGTTACATGGAATTGATATTCATGATAACTGTTATATTTGCAGTCCATTGATGTTAGTGTGCACGTCACCAGTGATGAGAAGGTATGCTATATGAGAGCTTTCCTGATCTGATTTATTTAGAATAAATTTACCAGCTTAACGAATTATCTTGTGTTTGTGCAGAAAGAAGTGCAAAGATGGCCTTGCTTATGGAATGGGATTCAGAAGCCATGTTACCTATTTGCGAGGAAATTCACTCCTGAAACACTGGATAAATTATTGCATCTATTTTCCAATTATTCAACACCTTGAGGCAGCTATTTTGATCCATTCTTTGGTCGGATAAGTTGTTGCTTTTGGCCCCCATCTTGGTTTCTCATATGGCATGAGAGTTGTAAATTGCAGCATTATTGAGGCTTGACCGCCTGCCAGCCGCAGATATTGTGTGCAAGGTAAACTGGCATTGCAGTTAGGGTGGCGGGTGTGGATAGATAGGAGGCTAACGATTTAGTGTTACTTCCTTGGGGAGGGAGGGATGGATGACTTATTTTTTTCCCTTCCATTTTGGGGGAATCATATCAGCTCATCTTACGGTTCATCTTTGTAAAACTTGCAAATTGTTCAGTTGAAAATATAACACGTTACTGCCCATTCAGAAATTCATAGGTCAATTCTTATGCGTAACTCCGACTCTGTTTGCTGGCCTTCTGTCACTGTTGATTCGTTTATAAATTATGATTTTGCAAATCACCATGAGGATGTGTAATTTTAATTTTGAAATAACATTATCGAGATATTAAATTGAAGTTTGGGTCTCTTTTACTACTTTTTAGTTAGTCCTGAACCCGCGGATCTATAAAGCTTATAATGGTAGTTCCTTCTGAGTTCTGACGAGGTTAACAAAAAGTAAGCAATTTATGATGATATAAATATTTTTTACGAAGTTATTTATAGTCACATGATTAATCTCATGAGTAGTTCAAATAAGCTAAACTTCACAAAAATGGTAATCAGTAACAAATAATTGTTTGCAAATGAAGTGGTTAATCTGTTGCTACTTATTGTTCCTCTTCATAGAAGTTTCTGTCAATTATAGAATTTTATAATTCTCGTTAAATCAATTCGTAAAATTTAGTCAATCAAAAGTGTTAAACCCTCCTAAAAACGACATTCTATTCAGTTAATAATATTATTTGTGCGATTTAGTACACTTGCAGATAGTGTAAAGACTTCATATTTGAGTTTACTGCATGCACTTGATCATTTATTCAAGTGTATTTATAGGCAAATAAGGCTAAAGGGTTAGAGTCCTATCTCACATCATTTCACACAACGGATAAAGACAATTCCCTGTAGAATTCTTTCGAAGTACATGTGGCCTTACATTATATGTGAAATTCTATATGCTGTTTCCTTTGTTTCGGAATCAATTTCCATGTTGGTGTATGTGGAACTTAAGGATTAGGAGGAACAAGCGAAAGTTGACTTAACCCCTTTCTTTCCAAACAGTTAGTTGATTGTGTGATGCATATATAATATATCTCTCTTCTTGCACTTAATCATGCAGTTGACTCTATTTTCCAGTTAAGAATTTGATTCTACAATCGAATAATTTCTGCCAGAAGACGAATTCAGAAAAAGTTAAAAGGGCAACTGATTGAAGTTGAAAAGCAATAAATATTGCCAGATATCTGTGGTACAAATTAAAATTGAAAGAAAAATGCTAAATTGTCAAAAAATATGTAAGCTTAGCACCAAGTGCATTACTCCTAACTTAGAGGTGAAAGTTGGACACCATACAACACCAGAAGTATCATGATTTAAATATCTTAGATCCATCAAACAAAATGGCAGAGAATTAGAGGGAGATGTAAATCATATGATATGATTCAAGCAGGATAGATGAAATGGAGGAGTGCATCGCGTGTTATATGTGATGCAAAGGTACCGCCCAGACTAATGGAAAAAATTAATCGCACAACTATAAGACATGTGATGTTGTATGAAACTGAATGTTGTGTATGATAAAAGTTTGACAAGAAAATAAACTCAATGTAGCATAGATGAGAATGTTGTGTTGAATGAGTAGACATATTAAACAAGATAGGATTATGAATGAGTGCATTAGAGAGAAAGTCGAGGTAGCACCTACTATAAAGAGAGTATATCAAATGGAGGGCAGGCCAATCGCTAGAGGTAGATAGAGGTCGAGAAAAACTACTGGCCAAACTATATATTGAGAATGATTTTGAGGGTAATGATTTGTCTATTTCAAATTTCACAAGACAACTTTAGTAATAAGAGATGTGGTCTGAAATACCTAATCGAAGTTATCTTAATAAACAATTTTATATACCGCTATTTATTCTCGTACATATCGTTTTGTAGTAAGTTTTATTTAATTGTCATGTGATTGCTTTTATGTACATGCACCACATTTACTTTTCTGTGCGTTTACTCTGGTGCGTCGAAGCAGTGTAAGGGTTGATGGGTCACAATGAAGATTAATTTATGGTCTAAACAGTGGTATCCTAAGCATGGTCGGGATGGGTGACTGTCTAGGATTCCATTTTTTGAGGGGCACCAAATTTTTTTTAATAGTAATTAAACAAGTCATTCCAGAAACCAATTCAACTAACGGGTGACTAACTAATACGTGACGTTTCGTTTCTCTTTGTATCAACAAGAATACACCTGCGATCTTGGACACTAAAATGGTGAAAGTCATTTAGGTGCAAAATTTGGGGTCTCATCGAGGGAAAAAGTGAGGGTCTGGTATAAGTGTCCGATGATGGTCCATTTCTCTCAGTTTCCCTGTATCGCGCTTGTTCCTTCATTTTATTTCTCTCTAATATCTGATTCTGTTGATATCTTTGATACTCTGTATCTCAGCTCTCTTTCTTATCTCTCTGTGTCATTGAAAATGCGGGTCCACCATCTTCCCCCTTCTCGTCGCACATAAGTCACCGTCACGAACCCACCTGCAAGCCGCCATAGCCATTGAGAGTCACCCACTTCCCAGCCACCGTAAGCTTTCATCATTTTGGTCACAAAAGCCAAATCTGTGAACTCACCTCCGGCCCAGCCATTGCACCAACACTTCTCTGCCGCAATACCGCCTCATTGTTGAGAAACTCGGGAACCATCGAACCCATGTTTCTCTCCCTTTATTAAGTTTGTAGATTTTGAAGGTTCCAGTCTTTCTTTCAATATTTTATTCATTATTGTTGCTATTATTTCCTTCACCCTTATCATTATTTGTTATTTATCATTAATATTTTATGCGGGCATCATTTTTTTGGTTCGTCCAGTGCACCCAAAATCTAAGGACTAGCCCTAGATCTAAATATATGTTGTCTTATTGGAATGTTCCATATCGAGTAACTAGGTCCGGTCCAAGGGTAAAGCAACCAAGGGCCTCACTTGCTTTAGGCCTCTCAAAAAACATTTTTTTCTTTAAAAAAATTCTCACTTTGTATCTTTTTAATATGTTTGGTGTATCAACAAACATAAGGTAATCCATTTGATATAAAAACTTACCATTAACTGCAAGATCCAAATATTAACTCCTTATTTTGTACAAAATAATTAATTTTGTATGATAAAGTTGTTGAGTTAATTTTTTAAAAAGGTATCATCATAAAATTTACTTTAGACCCTCAATAGGTGTTGAGTCGGTTCTGCCAGTAACATAAAGAGAAGTAGAGTGTATATAGGTTGGGAGTGCTCTGAGTCCATTGTGTCTGAACCTTCTGGACAGTAGTACCGATCCAACAAAAAAAATGATTATCCTTGTACGTACTAACATTTATGCAGAGTAATAAACGACAATCTACACTCACCAATTTATGAATGTACATGGATTGGGCTACAGGAAAAAGAGATGAGTTTGAGAATTTGACATTATTTATGAGCTACACCTTTTTTTTTTTTTTGGTTTTCAGGACAACTCCACGCGTAACTGCGGAGACTAATCCCTCGAGGGGACTGGCCTCTCTCAATGAAGTTTTCTCCATATGCAAGAGCTAGAGATCGAACCCCTAACCACTTGCTTAAGGGGTCTGAACTCGTTACCACTCGGACCAACCATATATGAGATACACCGTCAATACTTAACAGATTGCCAACTTGCAAATAGGATAAATATTCAGAAATATGGTTACTTAATCATCAATAAGTTCCACAGTCTGCTTTCTTTGCTTATTAGAATCTTGAGTTCACCTCTGAAACTTCTTATGCAGTCCCACCATTCACATATTTACATTTCATTGACATATATTTTCATTCCTTTCTTTGATATGAAACCAAACAAAGGAAGGAAGCTCTCCCTTTTTTCCATTGATTGATACCAAACAAGAAAAGAGATTGTGTTTACTTCAATCTATAATAGCTCTGTTAGAGTGGCATGTCTTTCTAATACCCTTGGTGGATAGAACTGAAGAAATTTGAGTTCAACAGCGGGAGCAACATATATATGTATATCCTCATCAACATATTTACCACTTCCAGCTAATCCTGAATTTGATGGTTCCACCCAGGCCGATCCTTAGATTTTGGGTGCTCTGGACGAACTAAGAAAATAATGTCCTCGTAAAATATTAATGATAAATAACAAATAATAATAAGGGTGAAAGAAATAATAAAAACAATAATGAATAAAATATTGAAAGAAAGCTTGTAACCTTCAAAATTTGTAAACTTAATAAAGAGAGAGAAACGTGAGATCGACAGTTCCCGAGCTTCTCGATGATGAGGCGATATTGGTGCAATGGTTGGGTCGGAGGTGGGTTCATGGATTTGGCTTTTGTGACCAAAATGATGAAGGCTTATAAGGCTTATAATGGCTGGGAAGTGGGTGACTCTCAATGACTATGGCGGCATGCAGGTGAGTATGTGACAGTGATTGATGTGCAACGAGAAGGGGGAAGATGATAAAGGACCCGCGGTTTCAGTGGCACAGAGAGATAAGAGAGAGCTGAGATACATCGTATTAAAGATACCAATGGAATCAAAAATTAGAGAGAAATACAATAAGGGAACAAACGCATTACAGAGAAATTGAGAGAAATGAACCATCACCGGACACTTATAACAAACCCTCATTTTTTTTTCTCCGTTGAGACCCCAAATTTTGTGCCTAAATGACTATCATCGTTTCAGATGTCAAGATCGCAGATGTATTCTTGTTGTTACTAAAAAAAAAATTGGTATCTCTAAAAAAATGGAATCCTGGACGATCGTCCATCCCAACCGTGTTTCTTGCCATCACTTCTCAAACCTATAAAAACTACTGGTGTAATTGTCATGAACAACAAAGTCATTGTGAAGGCTACAGCACAGTGCTTTATTATGTTTATGTATCCCATTACTTACATGAATTTATTTCAATCACAAACGAAAGACAAAACTATATAGCAGATTTCTGCCAAAAAAAAATCAGTAAATTACGAACTTTCAAGCAGGGGGAAAAGACTTGAAACGTATGCAGGAATGAACTTAAATAATCAAATGAGTAATTAACCTGAAATATATAACTATTTTTTTTCTTTAACCTTAACGGGAGTCTCAGGAGTTGATAAATGCAACCAAAAAGCCAATAAGGACCATGCAACCTTCCAGTTACGCCATTATATAGTTGACGCATGACTTGTAGTGCAAAGTGCAAACATGACACTGAAACAAGGTAGCATGGACATGATCATATATAGTTCAAGCTCTTTCCAATGTCTCATATGAAAGGAAAGGGAGCAAACGTGAGGCAGAATGACTTGCCAGCTAGCAAGCAAGCAATACGCTTCCGCATAGCATATATAAGGAGGATCTTGCTTTTAATTAAGCCGATGCCGGCAAGTCATCCTGGCTCGAATCTACTCTCTCCACCTTCATGCAAGACACTTGAGCAAACAATATATTGATCGACCTTCAACCAAACTAGTTCTCAAACCTCTCACATTTCACTTATAGCCTGTATAACCTTCAAAGTCATTGTAGCCAATTTATTTATAGGCAGAGAAGGTCAACTGGAATCCTTAATTGGAGTTATAAGGATATGGGTTAGTGGTTAAGGGTAAGAGACATAAGGGTTGGGAGGCATAAGGAGGGCAAGGTTCGATCCTCACCCACAAACAATTAACACACTAACATAAACTGACTTTGGCTTATAAAAAAGTTGGAATCCTTAATTTCATGTCCAAAGATAATTGAGTAATTCCCTAAAAACATCTTGCAAACTACACATTGGCCTCTGTAGCTATCAACTTTTTGACACATGAAAACAACTTTTATGGGAGCAAGGCTACCTACATTTACACTTCTCATATCCCATCAGTTAGGAGTCTCGTGCACTTAGCGATCCTTTATTCGTAGTTAAACACATTTTATCAAATCATTTTTAAAACATTCAAATAATTATTTAACATACCTTGAAGTATTTCTAAAAATTGGTACAATTTTATAATGGCCCCACAGCCTTACAAATGTCAAATAATGATTTAAACCCTTAAATTAAATAGACCATATTTGGAAAAATCCAAGTCCAACACTGATTAGAGATTGTGTCTAATAAGAGCTTATAAAACTTGGATAGCCCTCACCTTACAAGCCGGTTTTTAGGGTTGAGTTAGGTCCAAAAATATAAGATGAAATCAGAGCTATCCTAGATCCATCGTTGGGTCACTCACCATATTATTCATGCACCAAATCCAATAGTGTTGGGCGTGAGAGATGTATTGGGAAAAATCTAAATCCCCACATTGATTAGAGATAATGTTTAATAAGAGCTTATAAAGTTTGGACACTCCTCACCTTACAAATCAATTTTGTGGGATTGAGTTAGACCCAAAATCTAAAGGAGCATGCCAAAACAAGAATTACTCGAACCTTTTCATGCTGCTCCTTATCCAAAACTGTTCTTCTTGTTTGGAATCAGTTTTAATTTTTCTACGTGTTGCTTTAAGAGTTATGAACAAGCAAAAGTTGACTCAGCCCATTTTCTTCCCGAAACCGTGTGTTGGTTGATTTACTGTTGCTGTGGGACAAGAATATAAACATGAAAGGCAGCCAGAGAGTATTAGTGGTTACCCCATGTTTTTGATATGGCATTGTCAATGACAGTTTGTTCTAAAAAAAGATTAGTTGATCAGAAGAGGTTCTGATTAGATTTTGACTCAATTGGGTTCCATACCAATATGGGCATAGAGGGTTAGCATTTCTATGTTCCCTGGTCACCATTCTCACTACTAAAAATTTATAAATTACTTGCGAATTTTTTAGCGGATTTTTTTTACGGGAATTTCATGTGGATTTTTTTGCAATTTTTTTAAAAATAAATTTTTTTCGTACGGATTCAAATTCGTAGAAAATTTGATAGGAAATTTTGACATTTCCTACGAATTTTCTCATAAATTTAAATTTTTTCTAAGAAAATTTGCAAAAAATTTCCTGCGGATTTTAAAATTCGCAAAAAAAAAATTACCAATAAAAGTATTACCTATAGATAAAAATTCATCGGAAAAACTGCAAGAAACCTGTTTCCGACGAATTTTTGTATAAAATCCATAAGAAAATCCACAGATAATCAGAAAATTTCTAGTAGTGTGTCTACGTGTCATTCCTTGTCTAAGCTACAATGTAAATATAGATTCCCAACCACCCACCCAATGCCTATTCTTATTCTTAATTAGCTTTAAGCCTCTAGAGAAGAATTTGCTTTTCCTTTGTCCCTAGTCATTGCATATGTAACCTTTGTGATGTACTGAAGTTCCTGGCCTACTAGACTATTTGGGAATTGAAATTGGCACTTTAGCAGATATGATACCCTGGATTTTATATCTGACTTATACTATATTTGTAACTTGTCCTTCTCTATTGAGAATCCATTTCCGCATTTCTAATAGTAATATCTCTTTTTTTAATTTAGTCAAAGAAAAAAGGTTATCATTGTTTATCTCGAATAAGTTTTTATGGAATCGGGATTCGACAGCATTTTATAACATATAAAATATGCTTAATGTGAATTATGGATGAGGATCGTGCAAGAGTATAGTTGCTCATTCAAAACTTCATGTTTATATGTTTATCATTAGCTTTTTGTATGTAAAAAAAAGTATAAAAAAATAATGATTAAAGCTATATATATATATGTTTGAAAACTCGTTTGGGAGCTCCAAATCATCGACCAAAATTGAGGTTCACGTACATGCTTTAAACACGTTTAATAAAATCAATTATAAGTTATATGTAAGGCGGTTTAAGAATCATGACCTTGATTTAACTGCAAGTACTTTTTTTTTTTACTTACATATCCATTCTTCAAGTTCAGCAAGATTCGTGGTTCTTACTTCTTAGCCCATTGTTAGTCTAATTGACAGTGGGACCAAGAAAAATACTACTTTTTTAATTAATAGTAATACTTTTTAAAAGTTTAAAGTTTAAACTAATTTTTTATATATATATATATATATATATATATATATATATATATATATATATATATATAAACCTAGGTTCGTGAACAAAAATCGTAAGTTACTTATCACAAATTTTCCCGTTTTCCCATGAGGTTTTTTTTATAAGCATTCGAGTGGAAACCACCCAAAACAAAACAGCAAAAAATAACGCACTTTTCCATGAGCCTTAATAAGACAGGTAGTTACTCGTTAGCCACTTATCAATATTAGTGAATGTTTCATCATCTCTTACGTATAATTTGGTTGGAGGGGAATGAAAGGGAGGGGAGGGAAGGTGAAGAATTTTTTTAAACATTTATTGTTTGCTTCATTTTTTAGGAGGGGAGGAGAATGGAAAATCCCTCCTCACCCAATTTTGGCTCCCCTCCAAAAGTGGAGGGATTTGGAGGGAAGAGAAGGGGTTTTAAAACATTTTGAATGAAATGATTAAAATAACTCTACTTATGTATTTTAAAATCTAAAATTATAAGGGTATAAAAGTAAGTTAGTTTTAAAATCCCTTCCTTCCCCTTGTGAACCAAACACAAATAGTATTACTTTTCCTTCCCTCCATTAAAATCCCTCTCCTCCCCTCCTCTCAACCAAACATAATAGCTAATTAAAATCTCTTTCCTCCCCTCCATTAATCTCTTAATTAATTCCAATATGAACTTCAACATACCATCTTAAAATTTGAGTTTGGACCTAATTCAATCTCAAAAACTAGCTCATAAGGTGAGAGTTGCCCCCACTTATAAGTACTATTCATACCATATCACAATCCAACGTGAGAATCCAACAACAAGTCTGTTGTTCGACTATAAACTCTGTAATATAGTATAATTATGTAGCAGACCTACCTAATAATTCCAATATAAGTATGTTAACATTCTTGAATGCAGGAGAGGAAAGAAAGTGAATTATAACAGTTTTCAGATATAAACTAATTAGCAACAAAGTGATATACTGCATGCCCTGTGTATAATGCGTAAGATATGTTTAAGCCCACTTCTCTATCGATGAAAATGGAGGGATTCAGTCAATGGTTTTGTGGAATAGATTCTGAGACAGATATATAGAGAGAAAAGGCGGGGAGAATTCCTTGATACACGAATCAAGTTTGACCCAACAATTCCATATCCCTATCGACAAAGTACAGATTGACTTTCAAAAATATATCATTTGCTATTTGAAAAAAAAAATCAATTTAAACAGTGTCAGTTTTTTTTTTTTTTTTTTTAATTTTAAGTAAATAGGCTCAGATTGCGTTTGATCCGCAAATTCAGACTACGGACCAAATTGACACTTTTAAAAATAGCTGTGAGTGTCAATCAAAAAAAAAAAAAAACAGCTGTGAGTGTCAACTGCAACCCGTGAATTAATTCGACTCACCAAGGATTAATATGGAAATGTTGAAAAGCAATATAAAATTTTTTGGTGTATAAAAGTTTAGGTGAGTTGGATCCAAGGGTGTATCAAGGTTTTTTTGACCGGTTTGGGGTTGTTAGAACATCTCCAATGGATAATATTTTGTTTATCTCTCATTAAGTGGATTTTATTATGTCAAATCAGATTTAAGAAATTTACTATACTTTTACAACAATGGTACTCATTTAAACAACCTTTAAGCAACTCACATTTTTTTTTTTATTTGAGCTTAATTTTGTTTTAATTTAAAATAGCAACTCATCCTTGAGATTTGAGCAAGAATTATTTTTTTATTCATAAGCAATCCATTCTTGGGGTTCCTTATATAAGCAACCATGTCTTATTTTAGGCAACCCACATTATCAAATAGATCAACTCCAATGGAAAAAGCAAACAAACAATGATTCCTTATTTGCCACATAGATTTAAGAACTCCATAAACAATTACCATTGGAGATGCTCTTACCGAAACTAAGTACCAGTTTGGGGTTGTTTAAATTTTTTTTACAACTTTGGGGTTGTTTTGGGTGAGGGGGTATTTTTTTTTTTTTTACTGATGTAGGAAGCGATAGTCCACATGGCGTCATGTGGATTGGCGCCTCCCTTTTTAAAAAAAATTCGCGTGACACGTGGCAACTCATTATTGGCTAGTTTGAATTTTTTAAAAAATAAAAGAAAGAACACAAAAAAACCTGCAATTTAAATATTTTTTACACCGCCGATCAATCTTGAAGTGCCTTATCATTAAAATGTTTAATTTTTATAATAATTACCTTAAAAATCACATATAAGATAATTGGTAGGAGTTAATTGGTATATACTGTCAGTGTAAAGATTTTTTACACAGTCAATCAATTATAAATTGACACATCAGCTATAATGTTTAATTCTTATCTTAACTACCAGAAAAGTCACTCATATCATGATTTCTGATTGGGTGACAGTGTAAAAAACTTTACACTGACAGTGTATAGCAATTAAACTCTAATTTATAATTGATTGGTTACGTAAATTTTTTTACATTTCAAAATTAAACTATTTTTTTATCCTCTCATTTTTTCAATGGAAGGGAGAAGGGTTTTAAATTAATTTTGTAAGTTTTACTATATATCTTCATTTGTGTATATATATTTTTATTAGTTTTTTCATAAAACTAAAAAAAATAACTTTTCTCTACTATTAGATAATATTAAATAAGAAGAGTAATAATTTTTCCCTTTCTTTTTCTTTTTCTTTCATTATATCTTCTGTCTTTCACTTTTATAGTGTCAATCAATGGTGCGTATAGAAAAATTTATAAAAAGCTTAGTTGGATTTACAAATAAAATTTTTAAAAATAATGTATAAAAATATTTTGTAACCTTCTTGATGTGTCCTATTTGACTTATTACGATAAGTTTATTACTGAAGTTTATGAAAATAATTTTTTTCTAATTTATAATAAAAACTCATTAAAAACATTTAATTAAACTCAGTCTTAATTCACTACCGTCATAACATTAGAGCCGTTTCCCCATGATTGTCCTGTCCAGCGCTAGATTCGTTGTTTCGTAACATCCGATGAGATTAACTTATTAGTTTTTTAAGGTTTAATAAACTTTCTGATTTAAGTACACTGAGGGTCTTTTAGATTTGGTCAAACACATTTTTTTTTGTTTGATTTTGGTATCAAGGTAAAAACTTATCATTTCGGTCCTTATCGTTAATTAGTAACTCATCATTAAGTTTTGACATGACTAACAATATATCACGTCAGTACTATCATCAAGATTAAATTAATTTTGTTAATTCATCTAGATTGACATGTAATAATATTAAATTTTTTTATCTAATGATTTTTTTATCCTTGCAGAATGAGCGGGTTTTGATTTTTATACCTTTATTTTCCCCGGTTGGTTTTGGTGTCTACAAGTTGAAATTTTTTTTGTTTTAATCCCTACTGTTAGTGACCTACCGTTAAATACTGATGTGGTTAATGGGATGATAGGTTAGCATTGTCACCTATATTGAATTATTATTTGTAATGTCACATAGGCTGCCACCTATACTAAATTAACATTTTTAACATCACGTAGAGTTCAACATAACCTCACGCTACTGGGGTAAGTCATGAAGAAACTTCTGGGTCTGAACAACAAGACCAACAAGCACCTCCTGAGTTTGAACCACAACACCAACAAGAAGTCATTAATTTCCACCTATCTCCACAACCACAAACATTGTTATGGGTATTGAGATCGAAAAAAAAAAGTAGATTTCTTGTCATTGGGATGCATCATGGTCACGTAAAGAAAAACTTCGTAGCAAGAGAAGGAAAAAAGAAAGAGAGATTGAAGAAGAAGAATAAAGATCGGAAAGATCAAGTATAAGACAAATCAGGTTGAAATGAAGAAGAAAAACACAACAATGGATATGAAATGTATTACAAAGAAACTTTTAATTGGAGTCAGATTTTATACAATAAAATTATAATAAAATTTAAATATTATAATAATTAAATAATATTAATAATATAAAATAAAAATAATAATTTAATATTATTACATTTTACATGATATTATTGTGCGTGCTAACATGAAAGTAACATGAAGAAAAAAAAAATGACCTATATTTCATATTAAATAAATAAAAGGTAGGTAATAAAAATAGAAATAAAATAAAATAAATATAATAGTATAGTATTAGAATTTATAATAAAATATGAAGAATTAGATTACAATAAATAGTAATTTCTATTACAATATCATCCTCATCGTCTTCCTCATCCTCTCTTCTTTCACAAGAAGCTTCCTTTTCTCATACCTGGGCTTAGATGGTTCAGCTTCCGGAGCCGTAGGTAGCTTTTGAGCCTGAGTGGACGCACTGGCTTGAGTTTGCTGTTTAGCCGTTGAACCAAAGTTTGCTTTGAGCATGGGTCCATCAACCTCTTCGACATATAGTCTGACAACACCATTAAGCTTGATGAATGTTTCTCCATTAATGGTGTATGCAATACCTTCGATCATTGATGCAAACTCCAGATTTGACTTTACCTCATATTCTTCAAAAACATCATGAGTCTCTGCCTGAGATTGTTCAAACAATCCTTCTAACGAAGATTAATCAAAAGAGACTAGTCCATAAGTTAAGGATGACAGTATGCTATTTTTTTTATTTTTTTTTGTCCTAGATCCAGTGTATCATAACGTGATCAACGAAGGACTAATCACTCTTCAGAGACATGAGTTCCATTGGTCAAACATTACTTTAACACCACTAGGAATTGAACTTGGGAGCAAATCTAGTCAACTCTAGAGTGTCCCACGACAAACCTTACAACTAAAAGGCCAAGAGGCCTGGTTACGGCATGCTATCTTCGAGTGGCAAAGGTAGCACTTGACTGCTGAATAGGGAATAGAGGGATAAAAAGAATCTGCGGGCCAAGGTCATAATTATGAGCCAATTCAGAGTCGGCTCATCTATTGACATATAGCTCGGTCGTTCATCTTTTTATTTTGACCTTGAAACACAATACTACTACTACACCTTTTTACATGAGGCTAAGATATTTGCGCATCAAAAAACTTATAGTGTCTTAATTAATATTATTCTTTAGGTAACTAAATGAAAATAAAATACGCATTATCTGTAATAAAACTTTTACTGTGAAAATAATATAACTCTTCATATACAATAAGCACAAGAAACAAGTTAAGCTAAGTCAAGTGGACAAACTAAATTATAACAGATAAGCTATATATATATATATCAAAATAGGATGAAGATATATCATTATTCAGCAGCCTGCTGAGGTAACTGGATCAATCACATAAATGTTTATTTAAAATTTAAATATTTTTTATCTATAAAAATATAGCACGTATCTATTTAAGTTTTTATCTAACTTCGTGAAAATATTTGATTTGAGTATCTGCCGTTAATAAGTTTGTTCAAATATTTATGTGAGAAATAAAAATTTCACTCACTAGTATCAGGTGTGAGTGGTTCTGTTTGTAATATAAACGTTTAAAAAAACTTATTAATTTTTTTGATAAGAAAAAAAACTCGTTAATAACAAAAGTTAAATTAAAATATTTAAAAAAAACTTACACCAAAACAAAATAAGAATTAATAAACACTTGTTACCAAAAAAGAAAATTATAAACACTTAAATAAAAAGGTATTATATTTTGAAAAATAAAAAATATTTCTTAATGATGCTGCGGGAGTGCAATATAAGTAAGTAGTAGATGGAAATGAGTCCGCAGAACATCACAGGAGAAGAAAAAAGCAAAATATAGCCAAGAACAACTTGCCGGCCAGCGGGGAAGAAAAGAAGGATATTATATAACTGCCGGCAAGTCATCCTTGGCTGCACTCCACTTTCTGCCTCTTCTTGTGAGCTGAGAGGACCTTAAGCTCAGACCCCAACAATAGCACTTATTGTCCATTCCTTGAAGGGGTACTCAAGCATTATTGGGCACTCTCCCTTATATAGGCAAGTGAGATACAGTCCGGTCTCAAATTTAACATAAAATTTGCTTATTTAAACACTAAGAATACTATATGATATATCTATATATATAAAAGGAATTAATTAGTATGCATACTCTCTAACACTCTTTAATATTCTTTTTCTATCACACTTTTCCATTTGTTGAAATTCATGTGGGTCCTGCAAAATTCAAGTGGAACCCACATGAATTTCAACCAATAAGAGTTAGTGTTGAAAAGAGAGTGTTCGAGAGTATGTTGTTAATATTCTTCATATTTTTTTATAGTAACTACCAATTATACATTGGCAATATAAAAAATAAACTCTATACATATTTAATACATAAATTTACAAAATGTTATATTAAAGTGTAAAAAATATATTCGCCCTTTGTCCATGTTTGTAAGAAATTTGGTTTTCTTCAAATAAGCTAAGCTTGTGAATCACAAAGTTTGGTGCCTCCCATTAACTAATTTTTTTCGACTGAAAAAATATTTTTTTTAAAATAATCACATTTAAGAAGTTTTTATCTATTTGTTTCAACTTTTAAAAACAATCAAAATCAAAAAAATATCTGAAATTTGATTATAATGAAAAACTATTCTATATAGGTTTTCATCAAAAGCTAATGTGGGAGACGAGAGAATGTTTAAAAAGTGATTTTTTTTAATTATAAATAAATATAAATCAGCTCTTATTTTACTTAAAAATTTCTAAAAAATATTCACTTGATTATTTTATAAAAAAATAATTTTTTTTTTATAATCTTAAACAAATACAATATGACTTCAAATACCGAAACTCTTAAAAAAATATCCGCCTCTTGCATCTGTTCCTTCTGACTCTGATTCACCGACTTTCCAAAACAGGATAATATATAGATGGAAGAGAGCCAGATTTAGAAATGCCACGTGCAACTTTTTGTACCTATCCACGTTCAAATGTTTATACTTTATACCGTAAACAAAGTTCAAGGGAGCTCATTCATGAATCATCTACAACAAAATGGTTTTGTATTATTTATGATGTTTTTTTCGGTATCCTTAATATAATTTTAGGATAAAAATTATTTTGATTAATCAGAATACGTCACCTCAATTAAATGATCATATTAATGAGTCAAGTCAAATGATTATCTTCATTTGATTAGATCACCTAGATAAGATAAGTTATACTTAAGATATCAGATAATTCATCATTATTTATTTATTTTTACATCCTAACAGTGTTGGGTTTAAATGCAGAGACAGAAGGGGAGAGATTTAAATAGAGGTATGGAAGAAATTTTAATTAGGTAATATATTTGGTTGAGAGAAGGGAAGGAGAGAGATTTTAAAATTATTTTACTTTTATACCCTTATAATTTTAAATTTCAAAATATATAAGTTAAGATATTTTAGTGAATGCATTAAAAATGTTTTAAAATCTCTCTCCTCTCCTCTAAATCCTCCAATATTGGAGGGGAGCCAAAGTTGATTAAGGAAGGATTCTGTTACCTTCCATTCCCCTCCCTTTCCCTTCAAAAAATTGAACAAAATATGCAAACTTTAAAAAAATCTCTCCCCTCCTCTCACTCTCTCGTTCACACTATAACATTTTTACTTTATATAGGAATGTTAAAAAGATGTAGCCAAAACTAACAAAAATGTCACTTATAATAGGCAACACTTTTGAGGGGTTGAACCTTAAGGCAACATTTTTTCACACCGTATAATCACACTTTACGAAAAAAAGTGTCGCTAAGAGTAAAAAAATGTTGTAGTGATAATAACTATTTTTTACTCTGTCTGGCATGCATGGCTTTTATTCACATTCATAAAAAAGTTCAGTCTCACAGCACAAAAAGCTAGCTAGCTAGCTATGAAGAATACACGGGATCCTCACGAAAGGAAGAGATCAAACGCAGACAAGGATAACTTAATTGCCGGGTTAACTTAACTATCGATCACTGTCAAATTAAGCATTTAGCCTCACATTGAACCAGGGCCCGGCAAGTCATCCTTGGCTTAAGTACTCCACTCTCTACCTAACTAACCCCCGATATTGTGAGAGCTTGATTTGCTTCTGCTGCATTATGGTATATATGGGATAGTTCGTAGTTATATAAATATATAGAAATGGAATAATAATATTTGGCTCACAAATAATAATAATTTGTATGAACTCTTAGCCAGGACAACTAACCATTCCAAAACCAAAAGTAGGTGGTAATGTTTATATGCCATTCTTAAAACTAATGACCCCATACAACCTCCCTCACTTATGCTATTTTCCTTGTCATTCAAATTCAACCATGTCTAATTAAGCAGTACTAGGCAATTGTCAGCTTGGCACGAAATCTACGTGCCGCACTCTTTTTATGGAGGAAATAGAAAATTTTTAATTAGGTTTTGTTACTTATAAAATTTTTTAAATAAGTTCTTATATTTTCTATTAGATTCATACTAATTATAAACTTTAAATTAAGTTTTTAAAGCTGATAAAAGTAACATAAATAGATTGCAAATGATTGTAAGTATCAAAACTAGGGATGAAGATCGTCAGTCTCAATTTCCTGTCACTTTTTCTGTCTCTCACCACATAATTTGGCACTTAAGAAAACAAAATCACAACTCATTAATATTTATGCTCATTCACAACATTTGATTGGTGTGGGACACCGAGATACCATTTTTTGGGACAACAAATTTCTATCCCAAAACTAGCATAGTCTAACCGCGGTTAGTCAATAGGGACTTCATTAAAATTTCTTAAAACTACAAGGATTCCATTTAAAACTTTTAAATTATATAAATCTATTTAAAAATTCAAAGAAATTGTAAAAATTATTAAAAGAATAATTAAAAAAACCTCAAGCCCCCTCCTTTAAAATTAGGCTTGGACCGTAAAATTAAGCCTATGATCAATTTTTTGGATAACATTTTAAGCCCAATTCAACTTTGGATTGGGTTAAGATAAGTAAATAGTGATACATAACATCCTAACCCGATTTACATATATAATATAGATTTTTTTTATAAATTTTAATTACTAATCAAATTGTTCAAATATACAATTTTTACATTTGAATATTGAATGCATTTTTTCTTTCAAAAATTAAGATGGGTCAAACTTTTGCATAGAGATGTTATTATTAATGTTAGGCTGAACCTAGCTAGCTTGGCCTGCACTTAGCGCACCCACATTGTTAATGTCACCGACTAATTGTATTAGCATGCATGCCATGCCATCTAATAATGCATTGGTTGCAACATGTTGAGTCGAAAATGATGAGTGATCATCTACATTTAATGGCAGTTCACTCGTTATTAGCTAACAATTATTTTAGATTAATAAAACAAAAATAAACAACTAACTCATGAATTTATGTTGTAAATTGAATCTGTTATTAATTATTGGAATCAAAGTCCGTTACGTTATCAACATAGCATAAAAAAGGAGCAGAACACAGTTGAGATGGGATTGATAGAAAAATGCCTACTGAGTACTTTGTAGTATAAGCTACATACATATAAAGAAAGAAGCCCTTACAACTGCGAAGAGGAGTGAGTACCCTTCTCCTTTATGAGCCCCATTCCCCTATATCTATAACCCCAAAATAAAAAGGCAAGATGCCCTACTACAGCAATGTTTACCTACAAAACTATCTTCAATTCATGCACAAGGCTAGTCAATGTGTCTGCTACCTTGACAATTTCCATTTATTAATTTACAGGTTTCAATTCCTTGTCATTCCATAATTCTGGTCATTCCATATGACGAAGCTAAATTTGCAAGAACAAGCATGCTGACACTGGCCTGTTGCTTGCGCTGGAGTCAGCTACACCTATTCAGTAATAATTTCTGATAAACCTCCAAAACCATCCCCGGGGTGTCCATGCTTGGCACAGCATTCCTTCATGTAGCTCTTGCAACATCCACCAACTTCTCTCTTGTCCAAACTAATACAAGCATGCATAATAGAGGATTCTGTGGATTCTTTTGAAGAGCCCTCATTTCTGCAGCATGCACTAAATTCTCTTTCATTTAGACTCTCATAAGCACACACAACTGTGGAGTTCTCGTGTGTGTCTGAGCAGCCTTTACAACAGGAACCTTTTTCTTTCTCTTCAGAACTTAAACTACCATGCATCAATGCTGATTCAACATGCTCATTGACGATGTCAATCGATTCTTCACCTGTCCCACACTTCTCAAGATCAGAATGACAACCTGAAATCTGATGCTGACTGTCATGATTGGATCCTAACATCTTTCTGAATTCATGATTTTTTGGATTTTCACAACCAGCAATCAAGTGGCAATGTTTATTAGTAAACTGTTGGCTTTCCTTTTCACAACAATGATAGAGATGGCAAGGAGAACTAAGTGATGCTCTATCATGAGTAACCATGTGAAAATTTTGGTTGTTGCAGTTTACTGTCCCATGGGGCTTATGTCCCAAACAATTACCATGTCTGTTTACTGCAACTGCCCCATTATCTTCTGCATTCAGGACCACAATGTGCGAGTCTGAACAATCTTGTTTTTCAATATCATGTTTCTGTACTCCATCTTTACTCTTGTCACATCTTCCATGATGACAGTGATCTGGTTTGTGGAATTCATCACTTCCCCTACATTGATCATGACTCTCCATCATATTATGATGCTCAACACTTCCACCTAAACTTGAATTCGAAGGGCAGGGATGACACTTAGATGAACATGTCTGGGAGGCACACTTCTGAGACTGGGACATCCTTTTTGTCTTGTCTGAGCAACAATGCTTATGTCTATGATGCTGATCTTGATGTTGTTGGTGTTGATGATGATGATGATGAGAGGAACTGCCATTAGTGCCACCACATCCATTTTTGTGGATATGTAGGTCAGTGGATGATCTACAACATTTTCCTCCATGCTTGTGTCCTTTTTGCAGAAGTAACATGCTATTTAAGATGACCAACAGACAAGTTCCAACATCAGCAAGAACTGCTGCCCAAACAAATGGATAACCAGCAATGGCCAAACCAAGAATTGCAGCCTTAGTAGTGACTGATAAAATAATATTTTCTATTACTTTCCTATGAGATTTTCTTGCAAGCTTAATGGCTTCTGGTATCTTCCTAATGTCATTTGACATAAGAATTATATTGCCAGTCTCACTGGCCAGTGCAGAACCTGAAATGCCCATTGAGATTCCTATGTCAGCTGTAGCTAATGCTGGCGCGTCATTTAAACCATCTCCAACCATCGCCGTTGGACCTTCCTTTTTAAATTCCGAGATGATTTTTACCTTGTCCTCTGGCAAAAGTTCTGCATGGACCAACTCCAGAGCATGCCCTAGCTGTAGATGAAATCATTGTTGCCATTATTATTTACCTTAGGTTCTGTGACTCTGACTTGTCCATGGGAAGTAAATGCTAACATTAGAGCATATTCAGATAGATACATATGGAAAAAATAAATAGCCTAGTGACATTTTACAACATTCAAGATAAGTTCAATTCATCTGTCACAGCATGTAATTGAGTTGACTTTATTTGAAAATATAGAATCAAAATCACCCGGTGGAGACAGCATGCTAGAATTTAGCCATTTATATCCATAAAGGAAGCTATATAAAACCACACACCTGCTCCTGTGCTTGCATTGCAGCTGCTTGACTATCTCCTGTAAGCATAATGGTTTTGATTCCCAATAACTTCAGCTGCCCTATTGCCTCCTTTACACCCGAACGGCAAGCATCTGAGAGAGAGAAAATTCCAATTGGGGTTGCTTCAGAGTATATGTATCCAGTGGTCTTTCCTCTTTGAATTTCACCTTGTAAAGTCGGAACTACGAAATAAAACCATCACAACGAACACCTCAATCAGATCTAAAAAGAAGGTGAGTATTGACCTCTAGAAAGCACAAGGCTCAATGGTCATTAGCTAAAAAGAATATTGAAATGAGTTACGGAAATTATACCACAATATCTTTCATTAAGCAGGATTGTATTATTACCAGGTTACACCTCGATTTCATTTGGCCTTAAACTGTAATGTCAAAGTAAATATGGCAAAGGCATTCACCTGTTTCAGACCCAGCTCTAGTGGCAATTCTTTTATTTCCAATGTAAAGAACTCTCTTGTCAACTTTTCCACATATTCCTTCTCCAGGAAAATTTTCAAATTCCGCCACCTTTTCAGGCTTTGGTTCAATGGAGAGAGACCTTCCATAATCAATAATTGCTTCTGCCAAGGGATGACTTGACTTGCTTTCAATGCTTGACACCCTGAAAAATTAAATTTGTTAAACTGACTTATCTCAGATTCTAAATATATATAATCTATATTGAAATAGGCTTAGAAATTTCCAACAGGATTATATCTGCTATTATACACACAAGAAAACGTGTCACTATTCACTAATATGCTTTATTTTTTAAAATAAAAAAAATCCCATTTCAAAGAAAGTTGGACAGCGATAGTAGATGTTACAGGTGGAAAAGAGGGGCAGCCTCACCAGAAAAGCAATGTGTTCAAATCAATGTCATCTGAAAGAGATTGAAAATTCGTCACCACAAATTCACCCTTCGTTATGGTACCAGTTTTGTCGAAAGCCATAACCTTAATTTTTGCTAGTGTTTCAAGATAATCACCCCCTTTGATGAGAAGACCAGATGTAGCTGCTTTTGTATAAGCACAAAATGTTGCGACTGGCGTTGAAAGGATAAGTGCACATGGGCATGCACTTATTAAAACAACCAGTGCAAAGTGAACCCAGTGTTTCTCATTACGGACTTTTAACACAAGTGGAATCACCGCTACGAGAGTTGATATGACCACAACAGCTGAAAATATTGCCACCAAAATATATAAGGCCAATGAAATTGACTTGCATGCAAGAAAGGAATACAGAAAGATGAGATTCCTAAACTACAGTGAGAACTGAGAATCAGAAACAGCATTCATTCAGGAAGATAGTTTATCATAAAAATTGAGTTTGCTACATTGATTTATATTTATTACATGAGCAAATTCACTATTATCATGCTTTCTAGAGCGTTCCGAAAGGACCAAATTCTGTTCTATACCTTAAGAGTGCTCTAAAATGCCTCGTATCTTTTATGTCATAGCCTAACCTTGTCATGGCTTCGGTAAGAGAAATGTAACAAATAACTAAGGGCATTCACCCAAGGAGTGCAAATGCAAGTGTAAAGAATGTTCAAAAATTACATTTTCAGGTTTAAGAATGATTAAAACAAATACTGGAAATTGACTAACCTGGGGTGTAAAACTTGGCAAACTTGTCAATCAATCTCTGAGTGCTGGTTTTGCTGTTTTGAGCTTCTTCCACAAGCTTTGCCATTTTAGCCACCAAACAATCCTCAGCCAATGCAGTAGTTTTCACACTAATATAACCTTTTAACCAATCAAGGAAACACATTTACATTACAAAATTGGCAAAGGGTAAAAAAACATCTCAACTTGTTTTCTTTGGGGTAATTACACTAAGCTCCTTTGAGGTTAGTACCCAGTACTTATCAATTATCACAATTCACACACAACACCCTACTTGTTTGGAAAATTTTACCCACATCCCTTATTTTATGTATTGTTCTTGCACCTCGACACTTTTTTTTTTTTTTTTAAAGAAATCACACAAACTCTCCTACTTTATGTACAAACTAGGGGTGTTCGCGGATTGGATCGGATCGGTTTTGAGCCAAAAAATCATCTGATCCAAAGATGGAAATAACTTGCGGTTTGGATTGGATCGGTTTGCTTCCTCAAAAAAATCCAATCCAATCAAATGCGGTTTGGATTGGATTGGATAATTCGGTTTTTACCGATACATCGTTACATAGTTATATTAAGTAAAAATCAACATTAAACCTATATATACTAGAATTAATGTAGTTCTAGTTCCTAAGTACATGCATGAAATCTTCTAGTACATGAATAACTATTGATTCCTAGGTACATAAATAACTATACAAATTCCAATACATCTAGTTTTTGACAGTTTTAACAAAAATATTAAAGAGAATGAGAGTGTTCGTTCATAAAAGTATGAAAAACAATGCTTAAGTATGAGTAATACTATAATTTAAAAAATAATAGTATATGTATATAGTAGGTCAGTTTGGATTGGATTGGATTGAATCGGTTTTCACTACGGGATGCAAAATTCGATCCAATCCAATGAAAAAAACGGTTTTTGCGATTTTCGATTTTTTCGATTTTCGGTTTTTCGGTTCCATTTTTACGGTTTGAATTGGTTTAGATCGATTGATGAACACCCATAGTACAAACCCTTCACAAAATCCCCTTGTAAATGACAAAGCAATAGACTAATAGATGTAAATGTAATTTTTTAAACAAAAGGGTATCAATGTAAAAGGGTGTCAGTGTAATAAGCAACATTTGACGAGGTCAGTGAAATTAGTAATTAGCGATTACCCCTTTTCTCTTTTAATATTTTCTCTTGTACCAATGACACAGATAATGAAGAGTGAGAATTTACCATTTAAATTGATGGTGCCAGCCCATACAATAGAATCCTTTTGTTTGGGTACTGGGAATGATTCCCCAGTCAATGTTTTCTCGTCAACTTCACAGTTTCCATCTAAAACAACCCCGTCAATGGGTATCGCCTCCCCTGCTTTAACTGCAAGAATAGTGTTTACTTTCACCTCATCAGCGTCCACCACCTCTCCTGTTTCAGCTATTACTGCTTTTTGAGGGGCTATGTTCATCAATGATGACATTACTGCATTTGCCTGAATCCATAGATTTTGCAAATTTAGAAGTTTTACAGTGTTACTGTTTATTGCATGAATTGAAACAGAGGACCCTGCATTTTGTGATTTACAGAGGAGAACATGAAGGGTTTGCTATATACACCGCATCATTTACTCATCCACCATCACATTTTTATTTTAATTTTTTTTATTCCCAAGATATCCCTATATGGAATACACCCTTTCTAAATGTGTTTCGGTAATTAGTTTCCGGAATACAAAAAAATTATGTTCCGACAATCAGAATACATAAAAATTAGTATTCTAAAATTTTTCAAGTTTTTTGACCTACCGACATTTAATTTCCTGAAAAAAAAAAAAGTGTTCCGACAATTAGTTGTCCGAATATAAAAAAATTGTGTTTTAAAATTTTTCAAGTTTTTTGATCTACCGGCAATTAGTTGTCAGAATACAAAAAATTTGTGTTTCGACAACATATATGTATTCCGACAACTAATTGTCGGAACACATTCGAAAAGGATTTTTTTGTCTTTTCACCTATAAAAACTAGTAAGTGTGGTGATGGATGTGTAAGTGAGGTGGTGTATGGAACAACTCCCGAACATGAAATGCAAACATGAGAAATAAATGGGCCTGGTCAATAAATGGGCCAGCTCAGGTGAGCTAATTGATTAAGTTTTTTCTTTATCACCTACATAATAATGACAATAATTATTAGGTGCATTCTCCGGTATCCCCAATAATTTTGGGGAAAAGTTATCATGTCCAATTAAAATATATCACCTCAATTAAATGGATCATATAAATGAGTTAATTTAAATGGTTCTCACCATCTAATTGGATCATCTAGACAAAATAAAATTATCCTTGGAGTAACATAGAATTCACTTAATTCATATACTCTTAAAATCACACACTCACACTTGAATACTTTTTGACATTTTGACAGCTCGGATTGTTCACACTTAGAGTGTGACAACCATTATACATAATTAGTTAGATATGAAAAAAAAAATATATCTGTATGAGTTTGAACAATGGTAAATTCAATTTTCTAATAAGAAGCGGTAGTACTTCATTTGATTAAAGGCCTTCCAACATAGGCTGGAACTCTGGATCCACTAATCGTTGATTGATTTCAAGAATAATAATTGAGCCAGCGTTGAGCATCAAAAAAAAATAAATAAATAAATACCCTATGGCTTGCCCTTGACTCGAGCCATTCTGCAATTGAGAAGAGGAAAACAATGGTGCCGGCTTCCAAATAATCATTCATAACAATTGTCCCAATAACTGTATAAGGAAAAAAAAATCAGCCTCACTAAACAGTCTAAAACCATTACAAAACCATCCTTGTAATATTTTAAGATGATGAGGCATTTCAACAGAGATTGCTGTTTGCCCATCTGCTTGTTATCAAGTTAAAACAAAAAACAAAACAAATATGTATATGTTATAACAATATTTTTTAATGATTAGAAGTTCATTATATAGTGATCAAAAAGCAATCCCCTCTCTTTCGTAAGCTCTATATTTTCAAAGGCATAAACGCAATTTGGATAAATTTTTGTGTAAACACTATTTATCATAGACAAACAAATCAACTATTCACATTTGTAAGGTAGTGTATATTGGCTCTGTTTGGCATGTCCAATAAGCTAGCTTATAGCTTATTTGACTAGTTTATAAACTAGTTTGATTAAAGTAGAGGTGTTTGGTAACCAAGCTTATCTCATGAGCTTATAACTTTTCTTCATAAGCTAATTTATTTAGCTTATGGCTTATAGCTTATCACTTATTGACTTTTCTCTCATTTTTACCCTAATTCATTTAATGAAATTCTCACTTTATTATGTTTGTCATAAATATGTCTTTTTATGTCATTTTACATTTATAAGTTACTTCAACAATTAATTTTATCAAACACTTCAAATTCAATCAGCTAGTTTTTCAGCTATCAGCTATAAGCTTTCAACTAAAAATGAATTTATCAACTATAACTTATAAGATAATTTATCAGCCATAAGCTAGCTTATCGGTCATTTTTGTCAAACTGAGTCATTATAAAGTAAAAATACCCCTATCATGTAATGTGTTTAGTTCCTTACTTAAGAATTTTTCATGTAAATTGATTCCACCACGTCTGGTCCTCACATTCCATTCCACAAACATCATAAAAAGACGTTACCAAATCTCTTCTTTCTTATCTGTTTCTTCATATGTTTGATACAATGCTAGTTGCTAAAATATTTTGGAGTTGGAGGTCGTATTTGCCGCTTTAACGTCAGTTCATAATACAAGTTAGCTACTTTTACCCATCAATAATGAAAAGTGGACAGCCAAAAATAGGAAAAAGAACCTCCTACACAACACAAAACATTCTCTGCCGTGTGAAGTGCCGTCTCATCAAACTTCAAATTTTGGATGGCTTGCCAGATTCATGAGCAAACGGCAACATTTTTTTTGTTATTTGCTTCTAGAACAAGGCAGGCACGGATAAGTGTGTATAGCTAGATAGGTAGTGCATGTGGGTGAAATCATATATAAGCAACAATATATTTTCAAGAATTACTGGGAAATCAATGCCTTATTGACTATATGAAATGTAAATTATAATGAAAGTGCAAAATTTTATTTAAAGAAAATAGTCCATAGTCCTTACTTGTGATTTGTGAACATATTTGATCCTAAATGTGGTGTTGTCCATCTAGTGTTTCAACCAAATTTTATTTCAGTTCATCCATATTGAAAGTTTAAAATTTATAGCATTTGATAGTGAAAGAGAACGCCCTTTGCCATTTTTTAATTAAATGTTCTCAATTTTAATCCTAAAGAATATAATGCTCTTCTTGTCCCGAGATAAAAAGCACGAGAAGAGGATGAACATTTTTTATTAACAGTACTAGTTTTATGGTGAATTATATGTTTGGTTTAATTATATTTGACATCATTCTTGTTTTAAAAATTATACTATTTTTTTTAGATTTATATTATTATTACACTTATATCTCTAAAAGGTAATATTTAATATTACGCCAACATCCCCTAAAACTAAAAGAAAGTGTGTATAAGTTGTGAAATAAGAGGTATGTGGAATGTAATTAAGACAACCATTAAAGGAGTTAATATATATAATTTTCCCAAATTTTAAAAATATATAAACTAAATTCTTGCTTCACATTCTGCCTAGTGCTAAAGAGAAATAGTTGGTGTCGGCAGAAATAAGGCTTAACTGGAAAATGCAATTTATTATTACCTGCTATGATAACGAGAATGTTGATGTCAAGTCTAAGGTTCCGAATGGACACAATTGCTTTTAAGATGATGGGAAAGACACCCGCGACGACTGCTCCAAGGGCCAGATATTGCAAGGGATGGTACACAAACTTTAGAAAGGAAAGCAAAAGTAGAACACCAGAAGCAATAGCGTAAGGGCTTGGCCATTTCTTTTGGTGCTTTTCGTCCCCATACACTCTGATATTCGCTTCCAGTCTTGCTTGATTGAGAGCCTTAACTGTTACCAAAACCATTAATTCAAAAGCTTTTATTTAGTCTGTCAACAAAACTCAAATCAAACCCTTTGTATAAAAAGCTAAAGGTGATCAAAAGCAATAAAGATTATCCTAATTCTCACTTTATTCATGGTGCATAAATGGTTATGATACTCCTATTTTTCACAATGTAAATATATCTACCGACATTTACACTCCTTTTTTTTTTGGTGTACTACACTCCTTATTAATATGTAGTAGAAGTAGCAAGACTGCAGCTTAATTTTAAATTAGGCTACTTTATAAAGTAATAAAGTGAGAATAACAATTTGTACCAAAAAAAGAAGTGAAAATAACTAATACAGAAAATATACAAAAAATAAAAAAAAAAAAGGCGTAAAGAGCCAGTAGATCAACGTGTCGGGTCCCCAAAAGTCAGTTGCTTCAAAAACATCTTTAGAAATGGAATAGAAAATTGTTGTTAGGATTTTGATATACATAGATGTAGAATTCAGAATTTGAATTAAATTGAAATTATTGATCATTACAGAGAATTCAATTAAAACATTATATGCAAGAATGATTTGATTTTGGGGGCTGCCCTAATTTGATTTATTTTTTTAGTATTGCTAATTTACTATTATTAATTAATATCTATTATAAACTATATAAAATTATTTCAAATATATAATAACTTCCATTTTTTAATTATTATTATTATTTGTAAGACATTCATTTATTAGTTCAACTAATTATTATTTTTCTGTCCAACTGATGATAAAATAATATAGAGGGGTATTTCTTTTTCATTAGGAATGAATTTTTTGCACCAACACGATACGTTTTAAGCAAATCAAATTTTTGTAAGAAGGTGATTAATGTGGTCTTATAGGAAAAAGGACGAGAAAACACGTAAGAAGATCAACAAAAAAAGGAGCCTATTTCCTAGCCTTTTTGCCCCACTCAATGTTGCGTCGCCAATATGATAACCATCATAATGGATTAGGTAATCGCACCTTCAGCATGGCACCAATGTGGTCCAAGCAATAACAATTAAATACTGGTATTTGATTCTCCTTAATTACCATATGATAAAACACAGGGTATAATAAATTTGTGATATATCTAGAGATATTTTTAGTGAAAGTAGTTAAAACAGCAGGTATAGATATTAGTATCAGTCAAATTATAGGTAAAATTTATTGACAATCAAATATAACTGTTAATAAATATACGTATGTAAAATTTATAGTGACAATCATTTTGTATTATTATTTATTAATTTTATATATATTTATGAATTTTAAATATATAATGATAAATTTTTATGATTGAAAGATAAATTTCTTATAGAAGATGATTTTGGAAGCCATGTATGATAAAATGTCACACAAGGGTCACGCTGGCTAGGACATCATCATGACTGTGGTTACAGACCACCAGAAAACAGTAACAAACAAGATGATTAAAAAAAGGATTAAAGTACGAAATTAAGGAGAAGAAGAATTACCGATTTGGAGTTGCGAAATGACAAGAATGTCATGGACAACAATGACGGTGCGGGATGGAACAATGACTGAAACCTCTTTGATCCCTTCAAGAGGTTTCAGTATGTTCTCAATCAATGGCACCTCTGAGGAGCAGCACAAACCCATCACATCGAAGTAGCTCTTCTGCAACTTTTTCCCTCCCTTGCTCTTCATCTCCTGGGAAGCCATCAGTGCCTCTCCAAAGCTTTGATTGATCAAAATATCACCTGCCACCCCACACAATAGAACAACAATATTAGCTAGACCCAAATGAAACTCCATTTTGGATTGATCAATAAGCAAATTCTGAAAAATAAAGTGTCTCAATTTGGTTTCAAAAACTTGCCAAAGAGCAAAAAACTTCACAAAACTGTTTGCAAATTTATATTGAATTTATATAGGAGGAGTTGAGGGGAAAGATATTTTTTACTCAATAAAATAAAATAAAATAGAGGTGAATCACAGGGGAGGGGCCAATGTTGGAACAGAAACGGCTCAGACTCAGAGAGAAACGCACCTAATTCTGAGAACACAAAGAAAAGAGTTGGTGATGCCAATGGTATGAATAAGTGCAAGGAGGGTGTGAGCTTAAGTAGGCAAGCTCGGTGGGATATAAAAGGGAAGCAATAAAAGATTGCACTGTGATTTGGAAAGGACACATGTATTTTACATAGTTTAATTAAGTTTTTAATCTTTGAAAAGTCAGTCAGTTTTGGTTTTGGTTCTTATATTTTTTTTTTTTTTTGATTTTAGTCCCTGCAAATTCCAAAACTTTGGTTTTGGTCCTTGTCATCACTATCCATCTGTTAAGTGTTGACATGACTAACGGATCATCACGTCAGTACTGTTATGTAGGCTAATTTTATAATATTTAATGTCACGTATGATTAAATATTAAATTTATACTCTTTTATAATATTTAATGTCACAGAGGTATTTGGAAACCCTACAAATGTTCCTGAATGTTGTCATTTCAGCCTTTCATTCATTTAATAAAAGTAGAAAAAACAAATAATAACATTATAATAAAAATATAGATATTATAATAGCATACATAACAGTGCTAACGTGACAATATGCTAGTCACGTCAACACTTAACTGATGAATAGTGATGGCAGGAACCAAAATCAAAGTTTTGGAATTTATAGGAATCAAAACCAACGAAAAAAAAATACAGGGACCAAAATCAAAATTGACTCACTTTTCAGAAACTAAAAACTTCATTAAACGAAGAATAATATTAGGAAATCAAGCACGAATTCCCTTGCCAAACTTCCATTATTTTTTCTATTGAGAGAATATTTTGTGCCTTCGTGATCTTGTGGATGAGACAAGGGTAGTGGAGATTAACAAGACCTAAAATGGAATCCACCTAAGAATCCACATTTTCACGGAGCATAAGAATTCAAGCTAAATCTCAAAACACACAAACTTTCTTTGTGTTACTCCATGAGATGCATTCACATGCGACCTACACTTTGTAGTTTTCTTTATGATGACCAGAAACTATAATAAATTAGCTTACTTGAATGATATAGTTTACAACTGTACATTTCCTAAACTAGAAAAGAAAAAGTTTTTCTTTTACAAAAAAAAAAAAAAAAAAAAAGATTAATTTCGAAAGAGTAGCAATTTTTAAAATATCAAATCAGATTGGCTTGAACTTGTCAAATCTGGCTATATTTCCGATTTAAATATTATTCAGTTCATTATTGTTCAATTACAATTTCGATCCATCGAACCAATTAAACTATGGCTCACAAGTTTTGCCAATTTATTTCTGATGTGCATGAACTATAATATAATTTAACTTACTTGAAATAATAGTTTACAATGTACATTTCCTAAAATAGAAAGGAAATATCTGTTTAAAGAAACTAATAAAAATATTAATTTTAATTATATATATTAATATCAGAAAATCTTAATATAGACACACACACATACACTAATTTAATTATAATAATAAGTTTTCCTTGAAAAATAATTATTAGTAACATTATATCCATATTTAATAATAGCATATAAGAAAAGTTATCACTATGATAAGCAATTATTTAATAACTGAAGGTTTTTTAAAAAAATTACCAAGCAATGCATAGCAATAGCTAATATCATTAAAATTCATATATATTTTTTTTTTGATAAGCAAAAAATATATTAGATAAAGAATATAAGATGTACTCTAACCCAAATACAACAACAAATGGGAGAAGGCCAAATGTAACAAACAAACTAGCACTACAAGTCAGAAACTAGTTTCCATATTACACAAGCCAAACCCCCAAGAAAAAAACCTACTTAAAAACAGAATTCCTAACCAGTATCCCATCACCAAAAATTGCAGGACCAATATTTGTATATGCACAGCAGAAAGCATCTCAAAGTAATGAGTCACCAATTTTGTCCCTGCACCGGTGTATTCATCAAAACTTTAAACTTGCAAGGAATTGCCGCAACCCATTATACCTTCAACTCAAACCAGCTAGTAGAGGACCATTAGTCGAAAAAAAGCAGCGAGAACTAGATGTGATTCTTAACAGCCCACTGTGACCAAAGGAAAAACCAAAAGCACCCATTACAACCCGAACATAAACCAAAAGAAAAAACCAAGTGCACCAGTGGAAAGAGCACATAATTAATCGAAAACATTAACTTATAAATCCCATGCTGAGACAGGACCAAAAGAGCACCCATAATTAATCCAAAACAGTAACTTATAAATCCCATCGACCTGTGACTTGAGTCTCTTATAAATCACATGCTATATTAAAATTCATATTTAATATAGCATTTCACTATATGAGAAAAGTAATTATATTATGGTCGCTATAACTGAGGACTCCACCAACGAATGTATTTAAGAAATTATTAAACAATCCAGAGTGAAAATGTTAATAAGAACAAAACTCAGTACAAGAAAATTGTGCTTTACGGCCAAATCCCGTCAGAATGTCCAGAATGTCCAGAAAACAGTAGGTAATCATATTTTTTCAATGGTAAACAGCCACGAATCGATCTATAATAACTGCGTCGGAAACGGTTATCGATGGACTAGGTGACAAGCCATCGGTATCGCAGATACTGGCTTTCAACTTACTGATAACATCCACAATTACCAACGGCTTTAACCGTTGGTTAGTTGTCTCCCTTTACTGACGAACACATTCGTATGTAATTATCGTTGTCGCTAATCGTTTTTATTTTTTATTTTTAAATTTTTTATATAATTATATATAATTATATATTTTAGAATTAATATTAATCTTAAAAATTTATAAATTTTATAATTATATATTTATATAATTCTATATTTTAAAATTAATTTTAAATATTTACCAATATAATGTTTAAAAAACATGATAAAAACAAAAAAACATCAAACATAAAAGCATGTATTATTTACAAGTATATCCCGTACAAAATAATACCTAAAAAACTAATACAATCTAATAATCATCGTGATAATCTTGTAATAGATCATCAAACTCCTAATAATCATCGTCGGTATGTAGGCAGACTCGACTGAGGCGAGGGCTGCTGATGCTGGTCCGGCAGGACTATAGGCTGATGCGGTATCTCATGTGGCATATAGGCTCCTAAACGATCATTTCAGGTTTGGGTTGGTTTGCTGCATGATGATAAGGACTTTAATAATGTCATTTGCTTCTCTCACAATCTCATACTAGCTATAATAAAAAAGGACGCTGAAACAAATAAGTTATTAATTTTAATTATATTAGTATCAGCAAATCTTAATATAGATATATACGCACACACTAATTTGGAATAATCAATTTTCCTTGAAAAATAATTATTACTACTCTTATATCCATATTTAATAATAGCATATAAGAAAAGTTATTAAATGATAAACAATTATCTAATAACTGAAGGTTTTTTAAAAAATTACCCAGCAATGCATAACAAAAGCTAATAGCCTAATACCATTAAAATTAATATTTAATAATATCATTTCACTGTATGAGAAAAGTAATTATTATGGTCGTAATAGCTGACACCTCCAATAACGAATGTGTTTAAGAAGTTATTAAACAATCCATAAAGTGATCAGTGTTAATAGGAATAAAAATTATTAAATGAAACTGATAATTTGTGACCAATTTTAAATTATTTTTTTAACATTTATCTATCAGTAATTGAAACCTTTTTTTGGTGATTTGAAACTTTATATTTAAAAATTACTTTTGGAGTTAAATATTTTATAAAAAAGTTAAAAAGCAATATATTTTCTATAAAAAATTATATATCAAATAAAGTAACTAGTGCTATACATAGTCATAAAAATAAAAAATGGTAAATGAAATTAAAATGAATTTTTAACACTAATTATTTACTTTTATTTTTTATATTTTATAAGATTATATATGAACTTAACATATTTAAAATAATAATTAGATATAACAATTATACATATAAAATATAAAATAACCCTTCCGTACCACGGGTTAAAGAACTACTTATATATAGAGCTGGGTATATGGACCTGGGTCCACGGATAGTCCGTTTAGCACGTAGCCCGTGCAGGCCTGAATTAGGCAAAATTCATGTCCATTTAAATGCGGGCTTTTTAAGTGTGGTCCGTTTAACCCGTGGACTAAACAGACTTGATCCGCGGACTCGCGTACCAGTCCGCAGACTTACATAATATAAAAAAAATCCTAAATTAGGAGAACTTACACGCCCAAAGAATTTAGGGCTCAATTTGTAACCCACCAGATTGCTTTGGATTGCTCATATTTAATGTACTTCTGTCAAATATTACTTGCTTTGGAGAATTTTTAGATAAAATTGCATGAAAATGGTGCAGGTTATTAAAGCAAGTCATATTCGGATTTTGCATTTATCAATTTTAGTCTTTGTAGCATAAAAAGTGTTTCAACTAAAGAAAATAAACAAATAAATAAAATTTAGAACTGGCTTACAAAATTTCCTCTTCTATTTTTTTTGAGTCCGTGGACCAGTCCATTTAACTCGTGGACTATGCGAACTTGATAAATACAATTCCATTTTTTTTGCGGATTATTCCGGTCCAGTCCGTCTAAGTGTGAACTAGTGCGGATCGGACCGGTTCGTATACTCATCTCTACTTATATAACTCATATTTTGATATCAATTTTTTTTTTAAATCATTGAATTAGATAATAAATAAATAAATAAAAAGTAGATGCATAAATAGTACGTACAAAGTAAACTCTATTATTGAAGCTTTCACACACACGGAAAAAGAAATCCATTATTGAAGCTAAACTTTTATATGCCTTTTAACTCCTCCCTTGTCCTTGTTTTCTCCCATCCTAAATAATTTAGTGTTTTAGATTTAACTAACTCACCGACTTCTTTTTCCTCTTCCTTTGTTATCACTTCTCTAGTAGTCCCACTAAAATTTCTTTTGTAGAACAAATCCCAGTGCATTATTGGCATTATTATTTCTTGACAAATTCAAATTCAAGTATTCTGAGTACAGATTGGGTTCCTATAAAATGAGTTTGAGTGTAAATTAAGAAAGTAATGATGTATTCGCTCATGATTAATTAAAGTGAATTGAGATTTTAATACAATTTAACTAATCAAAGATGGATGGATATACATCTTTACTTTCTCATTTTACGTACTCGAACTCGCTTTAGAGGAATTTATCCTTGTAATAAGATTTGGCCATAAATTTTCCATAGCAAGTTGTTTAATTCTTAATTAATTGCTATCATGACACAATGGATATAATTTATCCACCCAAAAAAATTATACAAATGAATTTCATCGATTTAAATTTTAAGCTATCTTGTATACCAAAAAGATAAAATTAAAGTAATTCTTTGTTATTTTTTGGTAAATAAAATCGAAGTTATATTCTTGTTAATGTAAGTGACAACTCGCCAGCAATATGGATAGTTGACGTCAATCTAATTTCAAGAAAATGAAATAATAATACCTTTGAGGTTGTTCTTGTTGCATCGGGCATCATTAATTACCAGAATGTACCATAGCGCCTAGAATTAAGAATATGATATAATATAGCTAGAGAATACTGTATTTATTTGTGGGAGTTGCTTAAGGAAGTATGGCAAACGCTTAATTATATATAAACTACTTCTGAGTGAAATTTTGAGCAAATTTATGTTAAAGCTATGAAGAATATGTTAATATATAGTAAGGGGAGTAATTTACAAAAGAAGATAAGTTTAACTTTGATATATTGTGAGTGTAAAAAAAAATTTATTGTTAGTCAATCATAAATCATTATATATGTGACTTTTAAGATAATTATGATAAGAATCAAATATTTTTAATGATATAATATAATAATTTATGATTGGATAACAGTATATAAATATTTACACAGAGAGTACATCTACATTTAAATAACTGTGTCTCCAATTTGTTAACAAAAAAAAAAAAAAAGAACGTTAATAATTTATCGAGTAAACAAAATTTAAAGAAAAGGCACAAGTGGCAAAAAAGACTGGAAGAGAAACATTCGAAGATGCAGCAGAATAAGGTTTTAAGGCATATGGGCAATATATGCTTCGTGCATTTTTACCTAACCTACATTTTTTTTTGGTAAAAAGTGGTTCTCGTTATGTCAAACAAGCATCCGCATGGAATTTAAGAAATAAAAAAAGAATGAGTGAGTATAAACATTATTTTTCGTAGTTGGCCTACTTTTGCGATTATAAGGACAAACAAGACCATTTGTGATTTGATTGAGCCTATAATACAGATTACACACAAAAGTAAAACACAATTAAATATAGTTCAAGAGATAATCAAATAAAAGTACTTACCTTCCATCCCCTCTCTTCGTTTTACCAAAGATGTATAAAGTGAAAATACTTCATTCAGATTACAGCAAATTGGGTTAATTATTTCAACATACAGTTAAAAAGACAGAGAATATAGTTAAAGTAACAAGGTCCTTAGGAATCAAAATCCACCGCCGGTAGAGTATAAACATTATTTTTCGTAGTTGGCCTACTTTTGCGATTATAAGGACAAACAAGACCATTTGTGATTTGATTGAGCCTATAATACAGATTACACACAAAAGTAAAACACAATTAAATATAGTTCAAGAGATAATCAAATAAAAGTACTTACCTTCCATCCCTCTCTTCGTTTTACCAAAGATATATAAAGTGAAAATACTCCATTCAGATTACAGCAAATTGGGTTAATTATTTCAAAATACAGTTAAAAAGACAGAGAGAATATAGTTAAAGTAACAAGGTCCTTGGGAATCAAAATCCACCGCCGGTAGAAGCTTCTCAGAATAGAACATGAAGGAGGGGAACCGCCTCCTCCCGAAGTGCTACGTAGATATATGACTGGGTGTTTGAAGAGTAGTTATGTATCCCCTGGAAAGATGTTCTGATGATTAAACGTACTGTTGGGAAAAAATATATATAGGATACTTAGCCATGCATGAGAGGAAAATTAAAGGCTGTTTGGAAACCATCAGGGGCTGTGATTTGATGGACTTAGGATTTGGTTATTTCATGGTCGAATTAATTTGATTTGGAAGTAGAGCGTGACAAGGTGATAGTTCTAGCATTTCTCCTCTGTAGTTTTCTTGTTTGTTTTTCTTCTCCCATGCACCAAAAGAAAAAGTTAAAGTAACACTATCAAAAAGGGTATCTGGTGCATGTATGTACAAGCCATGCATGTAAGTAAGGTGGAATAAAAGGAATTGCTATGGATAAGAAAAATATGAGGAAAATATCAAACATTGAATTTCTGTTGTAATGCTTTCGGTTCTGCAGAAACTATGTTTTCATTTTCAATTTGACTAATTTTGACATCAACAATTAAGACAATCCAAAAAGTGAGAATCCAAGTATGGTACGATACTCTTGCTTCTCCCATTTGTTTTGTCATGAACCTGATCGGCTAAGGCTATGTTAGGATTTTTATTTTAAACTTCAGTTTGTTCAATAGAAGTGTTTTTTTCTTTTTCACATTGGATGGATTTTTTTAAACATAAATGTCACTGCTATCTTAAGTTTGTTAATGCAAACGAAAATCTAAATGGATTACAATTTGCACTTGACAAACATAGGTTAGTGACTCCAAATTTACTTTTGCAATTTTTTTTTATGATGTTTGGTTTCTAGTTAGAAGAATTAATTTTGGGATTAAACGCGGATTTAGGTAGAAGCATGAATTTGTTGCTTTTGCGTTTGTCAAAACTCAGTTTGAGTTTTTCAATTATTACTTTTATCATATTATCCTTAAAAATTAATCAATTTTCATACTCATTTAAAAGTTGAAGGACATTTTGGTAACTAAACATTCAAAAGTCAGTTTTAATGGTACAATCCAAGCAACATTCATTCTATCAAAACTACTTTTACCAATAAAGTATCCAAACATAAATCAATTACTACCAACTCACTTTTCATCAAAACTTAGTTTACAAAACTCAGTTCATCAAAACTCAGTTTTACAAACATTAAACCAAACACACCCTAAATCGTTTCTTGAGGATCCTCATTTCGAAAAAAAATTAGATGAGGAAGAATGAACATTTTTTTAATGTTATAGTAGTAATACCACTGCTAAATATCTAATTTATACTTTTCAATAGCTAATTAAATTTTTAATTAAAAATTCTAAATAATTATAATTAATATTAAGAAGTATGAATAAAGAATGGAGAATAAACTTAGCCTTTTGTTTGTCAAGCACAGCCATTTTGTATCTTAATATATGGTACTTTCCTTATGCAAGTGTTACTCAAAAGTTGATCGTCTCTTTGTTTAGTCAAAAGTTCATGTTTGTTCCCCCGCCTGACTCCTGCTCTGCTTTTGATTTTGAAAGCGACCTATGAACTCCCTTTTAGTTGATCTTGTTAAATAGAGTTTTGTTATTTGTAGTTCTGTACAATTTTTTAATATTTAAAATTTTCATATTTTAAAATAATTTTTTATATTTTTTTTTCTCTTATCTTATCATGTCATAAAATTTAAAAAAAAAAAAAGGCACTTTATAGTGTCGTGCACGGTGTCCCAAAGAAAATGTACAAATAAACTTTTCTTGTTAGATAACTCGATGAACTTTTGTGCTTTTATTCTTTTTATTATTAGTTTATTTAATTAAATTTATATTATAAGATGATGAATCTGCTTAAAATTTATTTTAATTATTAAAGAAGAAAGTATCATGTACCAAAAACAAAGGGAAGAAAGTATGAACTATTTTTTTTTTTTATATTTAAGAGTCTGTTTATATGCTAGAGTTGGAAAGTAAATACTTCATAACATGATTTTACATAACCTAATATCATGGCTTTATCAGTTTATTGTGATTATTTATTATTATTATTTTGCAATTAATGGGATAGATTCTTATGAACTATGCTCATTTTTGCTGATCTTACGAGTCAGACCCAGTTGGAGTGAAAGCAAGCAAGAATGACAAGTTTTGGGCCTAAGGGTTGAATTAAAAATGTTGGCAAGAGACATGTCTCGTCTCCCTAATTTAGTTGAAATCTCCACCGAATTCAACATATCGTGTCTCCCATATGTTGACGTTAATCGAAGCTCGACATAGATGTGTCTTCGAGACACACAATTGTGTCCCTAATACCTTGACACTAATTAATCAAGAGACACATTTGTGTCTCATTTAGACATGACCATGTATATTCTTTTTCTCTTGGAAAATCAATTTTAGCCTTTATTAAGTATAAATAGGATTAGAAACCTCTTGAAACACATATTTTACATTGTTTCAAGATCTTTTACATTACTTGGAGTTCTTTTACACCATTAGAAGGTTTCAAGAGCTAGCATGAAGACTCGGAGTGAAGATCACTTTTGTAAAAGAGGTTCTTTTTCTCTATTCTTCATGTGCCTTTTAATGGATTTGGTTTTTGATTCTTTTATGGATTGCTAAATACCATAACTACGGTTATGGTGAATCTTCTTACTTTTTTTTTGACTGAAAATACCTCATATCATTTCATTAGTAATAACTTCAACAATACAATAGGGAATAACATGAAAAAAAAAATGGGGGCTAGGAAGGGATATGGCCACTCTAGCTAATTTATGAGCAACCATATTGCCTTGGCTCCTCACAAACTCAACCGTTTAATTAGGTTTTGACAATAATAAATCTCTATAATGGGCTATAATGATACCAAGCTTAGAAATATCCTCTTTAGGATGGTTAATCCTATCAACCACCAATTTGCAATCAAGCTCAAATATAACCAGGTCAATTTGGTTACTTGAAAACTCTTTTTCGTAATTAATTTAATATGATTTTATGATTATGGTTTCATATAGATTATTTTATCGCTTTATTGTGTGTTAAGATTTGATCACCCTTAGCATGTTTGAGTTGATTGATTGATCGGAGGGTAGTCCCGCAATTAATTGATAGACATATAGAACTATTTGGGCTAGGATTAATGTATGACCAAAACCTTAATCTTAATATTCCAATTAGGTTAATCAATTAAGGTCAATCAACCTCTTAGTTCTTTATGTTTTCTATGGATTTGAATTTCTTATTACACAAAAAATTAAAGAATTAATTTGAGGAAAAGAATATTTGCAAGTTATGACCATTGATTGTTAATAGATTTATTTGAGAGATTATATATGTGGCTTAACTCATAAATCACAAAGAATTAGGAATAGGAACTAAAAGTGCAAGTGAGACCTTGATCCTAGGCTTTCTTAATCTCCAATTCTCTTTTGTGTGAGTGTTTGCTTTTGTTCTTGAATTTATTTAATTGCATCTTCTTTCTCCTAATTCACCATTTCGAATTGTCTAGATAACTTAAGATCTTTCTAGCCTGTAATTTATAATTAATTCACGTGGGTACGATATTTGGAACTCAATATCCTTTCTAATATGTAATTTATAGTGTACGTTAGCTCTTAAGTGTGTTTTTAATGCAACAATACTCTATTTAATAATATTTTAAAATGAGATAAATAAAATTAAATTTGGTGTATAAATTTCAAATGAGTCATTCTTTATTATTTAAAAAATCTATAATTTTTATTTTAAAAATCCTCTACTTTCTTCCCTTCTAAACTCATTGACCCAACATACTTTAAATGTTTTTATTTTAATCACCAAAAAAAAATGTTTTTATTTTTTTATTTAAAATCATTTTTTGTTTTAGGTAACTAAGACAATGCGTACAAAATTGTTAAGAGAATATGGAATTATTTAAAAATTATTTTATACAACATAAATTTAATTGTGATTCCGTTTGGTGAAATTTTTTATATTACCATATTCAATAATGTTACTAGATCACTAAACATAAGTTGAATTATGACAAAAACTATTTAAAAATTTAAATTATTTTCATGATGTGCAATGGCATAATTTAATGATTGTGTAAAAAAATCTACAATAACATTATTCATATAATATATTATCGTCTATAAAAGAGTTTATTTGGTATGTATAATTAGTGTAAAGTTTTTTTTTATATTGTTAACATATCAAAAATTATGGTATGACATGAATAACTTTTAAGATAATTAAGATAAGAGTCAAATGTTTTCAACAATGCGTCAATTTATGATTGGTTGATATATAGTATAAAAAATCTTTACACTAACAATACATACCCAATTAAATTCTTTATAAAATATATAAGTACTACTTTGGAGAGAAATGATTTGGTGTGATATGATTGAGCCTTTAGGTGAAAATCATGCATGCCAACCAATCCTTTCTGTTTCAAAGCTTTATATGGTAGCAAAGAACAAAAGATATATCAAACATCACGAAAAATGTTTCCTGCAATGTGAGAAGTTCACCAAAAAAATAATAATAATAAAACACAAATGCAAGATTATGACTCCCTATGTATTAAATCAAAGTACACATTTTAAAGGTGACTTATTCTTCAAAATCTCTCTCCTTCTTGGGGAGACAAGTGACATTCTCTACAATATTTAACAAATTTTTTAGTTTTTTATTTTTAAAATATTTTATAAAATTTATTAATTAATAGTTATTGCTATCACATTTGCATACAAATGATTTTTTAATGATTCACAATATGATTTACTTATTTTTATTTAATTATATTTATTTTCAAGACAAATATTAATTATTAGTAACAAAATAAAATGGTAGGCCGATATTAATGTTTTTCTTGGGTGTGAACCAACGATGTCCTCCCGTTGACATGCAACCAGAGATTAATCCCCTTCGAAACGGAGAGATCATGAAAGTAGGTACAACCTCTCCCAATAAAGTCTTTTCCATGGATACGATAAGAATCGAATTTCTGACAGCATGCTTAAGAAATACAACTATATCTACCAAATGTGTTGAGCATTATTGGTATGCTGATATTAAAATTAAAAGGGTGATTGGGTTGGACAAATTATATATCAAATGTCTGATTAATATATTAAATACGTATTAAAAGGGTGACTAAGTAGAACAAATATTTTTAAAGCATGAGCTAATAATTGATATGCTACATTGTGAATAGTACAAACTAAAAAAGTTTTTTAATCATACATGAGTTTTGCTAACGAATGCCCTTAGGTATCAAGAAAAGACGAGGTTTTATTGGGAAACGATAAACTTCACTTCTAAATACATCTTTTTTTAATCAATAACCAGTATAAGCCTCGTTAACACTTCTAAATACATTAATTATATCATTTTCTCATAAAAAATTATCTTTTTAATTCCTTCCCAGTGTTCAGGGGCATTGATTAACATTTCCCATATATCTAAATTATGTATTGTATGGTGAAAAAGAAAAGTTAGTCTTAATTTTTCTATACATAATATTTTATAGTTTGATATATTTTGAGATGTGATGATCTACTAATTCATTTTTAATTATCCTAATTTATTGTTATTCCTAATTCCTATAATTAATTAATTAATTACAATTTTCAAAATTTAAAATCTTTTATATTAACCCCTATATATTAAATTAAGGTACTTATTGATGATTGCATTAATTTATTTTCAAATATACTAATTAATAATTATTATTACTAAATATGCATATCATTAAGTTTTTTTTATTTAATTCTTTTTTTTTCAGGTTATAATTTCATATCTAGTAATTAATAGTTACTAGTACCACCGAATCCGTTGATCATTAACTTATTTCTATTTAATTTTTTCTTTTAAAAACAAATATTTTCAAACAAAAAATATCCACATTTATATATATTAGATTAGAGTACAGTATCTTAAGAATGAATAAATATCTTAGGTTACACTCGTTTATAGAATGACACATGTAATTCTTAATTTCTATTTTTTAATATTTAAATTTCAATTTTAAAATTAACCATATATATCTTATTTTTAAAATTAAATATTTATCTTTTAATTTTAAATTTTTAAATTTTAATTAATTATGTATATATTATTTATAATTTTGAATACTTTTTCTTAACCATTAGTTCTTATATTTGATTTTTAATATATAGTTTCAATATAAAAATATTAATACAATGCACGAGATACTTGCTAATTAATATATATATATATATGTGTGTGTGTGTGTGTGTGAGAGTAGTTATACTCATGCATCAAAGCTCGATGTGTTTGCATTAAAGTGCTAAGAAAACAATGAAGCAAAACTCAACCGTTGAGCCCCCACCCTTGATTAGATAAATCCGCTGGCCAAAAACTTGCACGACCAAAAAAATTTAAATTCATTTCAAATCAAATAAGTTGTATCTTATTTAGACACTTAAATAGAACCGAAGTTATAGTTAAAGTCACAAGTAGAAAATCGAAATAACTAGTTTTACTTTCATTAATATACACTATTTGACCATCTCTCTTTGTAAGAGTTATCATACAGAAAGAGAGCTCCTTTTGTAAGCCCTCCTCTTGAGGTTGTTCAATATCAAAAACTTATTATGTGAAATCCATTTTTTTAGAACAGGTTGAGGGAGTGTTGCCACCAAAATGCTTTATGTTCTCCACTGTTTTTCTCTGTGCTCATCGCTCTTCTGTTGTTTTACAATTTATAACTCATGACCATAACTCTAATAAACTTTTAAAGTAAAAATATCTCATCAAATCAATATATCGATTCCTCTTCAATCAAGAAGACTCAATACGTTGGTAGATAGTTGAGTTTCTTAAATATTGTTAAGGTTCGTTTCCTGTCATGTGAATGAAAGAGACTTTGTTGAAAGAGACAAATTCACTTCAGTAATCTCTATGCTTCGAAAGGGATTAGTCTCGGATTATCGGGATAGGATATATATCCCTATGCACACAAAAAAAGTTACACTATAAGAAAATAGCTCATTACCGACGGCGAAAAGCCGTCAATAACAGTAACTTTCTGACGGCTTTCCGATGGACAAAAATCCCTCGGAAAGAGGGTCCTCGGTAATTATTATCAACGGCTTTTTCAATGGGTCGGTAAGAGGCTGTCGGTAATGACCCATCGACATAATAACCTAAGCATTTTATCGACGGCCTCAGCCGTCGATCCATGCGTTTACAAATTACCGACGGCTAGACCGTTGGTAATGTGGATGGGTGATTACCGACAGCTAGGCCACCACCGAATGAGTCGGACCACCGCACAAGCCGCTTTTGTTTAAATTGATAATTAATTTTTTATTTTAATTTTTATGAGGCTTAACACATTTATAAGTGCCAAGAGATATTAATATTTTATTCATTAATATTTTATCTTATTATTTTAATTTTATTATTTAGTATAGATTATTTATTATTTATTTATATATTTATTTATATTTATTTTATAAGTCACATTTGATATTCTATTAGATATTTAAAATATTTTAAACAATAAACAAAACCAAACTTATAAGATTACAACAATATAGCTGATACATACATACATATATACACATTTCACAATCAAAATTACACATTACAATTGATAATATTATAACAAAATGTATTCAACATGATTAGTATTCAATCTTCAAAATGTTCAACATGCAAAAAAGCATTAAAAATCAGTATTCAATTATAACATTTTTACATCATCATAACAAAAACTTTATTCAATTGATTAAACCAAAATGCCAAATGTTCAATGCCAAAACAAAGGCAAGAAAGCAAACCTGGGAGCAATGGGGATGAAGAAGTGACGGTGGTGGCCCAGTTGTGGTGGTCAGGTTCTGCAAAATTTATAAAAAATTAAACATTTATGTAGAAAAACAGAGGGAGGGGCAGAGGGATATGGATAGATGCAAAGGGAGATACCTGTAGTAGTGGTGGTGGCTAGTAGCTGGTGCGGTGGAGGAGGGAGGGTGACACAGATAGCACAATGAGGATTTGCTCGCGGTGGTGCGGTGGAGGTCGCAGTGGTTCAGTGAAGCTCGCGGTGGTACGGTGAAGGTTGACGCGGTGGTGCGATGAAGCTGGCGTGTGGTGGTGCGTTGAAGTTCGCGGTGGTGCGACAAAGCTGGCGTGCGGTGAAGCTCGCGATTGTTGGTGACTGGTGGTTGAGAGGGGTGGAGGCTGGTGGCTGAAGGGGGTGGTGCTTGGTGACTAAGAGGAGAGGCAGAAAGGGAAAGGGAGAACAAAGAAATGAAGGGGAGAAGGCGTGAGTGCTTAGGTTAATGAAGCTTATTGACAGCTTGCCGACGGCTTGGCCGTCGGTAATAAGTAACTTCCCTTACTGACGGCTAACCCGTCGATAACTAAAAAATAGCTGTTTGAGTTCGTAATGGGAAACAACGCTTACCGATGGCCTTGCCCGTTGGTAATATATAGTAAGTTACAATTACCGACGGACCGAGCAATCGGTAACAATAAAATGAGCGTTAAAGTTACCGACGGCAACATAAAGTACCTTACCGACGGCTAAGCCGTCGAAAACGTCTGCTACTGCTGAAAACCCAACCATCACTTACCGACGGTTGTGCCCCCCGGCACCAATAAGTACCTTTACCGATGGCCAAGCCGTCGGAAAAGTTGCGGGAAAATCTTAGAGTCAATTTGCACCAAACTTATCGTCGGGCTTACCGACGGTCTGTCCCTCGGTAACATTACCGATGGTTATTACCGTCGGTATAGTGG